>CM055119.1:195225008-196557508 GCA_029206835.1 Rana muscosa
TGTTTTAACTTTCCTTTATATTTACTGTCAGAGATGAGCATTTACTCCAAGCTTAAACAAACTAGCTTTAGCTATTTCATTTGTCACTTCCACAGGGTGACAACATGGGGGGGGGACACACAGACAAGTACAACGCTGCCACCTAAAAACAAATCCCATCAAAACACAAATGTGTGCTTAAAAGTAAAACAATGCATGAACATATACAAATAGTTATGCGATACAACAATGTATATATAAAAGTTGTGCCAGTTCCTATAACAAGTTACAACTCTTTAACCCCAGGGCACAGACAGTACAGAAATATGCAGCCTCCGGGCGGTTGGGCCTTGGCACCAAGCGGCCGCATATTTGCGTACCAATTAAATACAGCTGTGTCGAGTGCGCTCCAGACACAGGCTAACAGAAAGCTCCCGATCATGTGATTACCGTGATCAGGCAATCTAAAAACCCTTAAAGGGCCAGGCGCAAGAGGGTTAAATAATGTGAAGCCCTTGAGGAACACAGGATATTCAATGCCTTTGTGACCACTCCACCCCCCACCCCCCCCCCCCCCATCACCTGTGCTCCCACCTTGCTGATATGTTACGTGACGCAACCTGTAGGGTGGCGCCTGAGGAATCACAGATCGGAAGGGGATGTCATACCAGGAAGAGTAATGTTTTAGTGACTGCTGTATTACATGCAACCATAACCTTATATAAAAATTGGATTATATATATATATATATATATATATATATATATATATATATGCTATTGGGGACATCCTCTTCATGGTACAGGAGTAACATCGGAAGAAAGCTGCTTTAAAAAAAAAAAAACCTGCCCTCCAAGAGATAAACCCAACAGGATACAAGCACCCTAGTGAGAGGGAGGTCACATTAAAGGATGCTCCATATTGGATAAAAGGAGGAGATCAGGAGCAGGATATGATTACACACTCGCTGTGACATATCACCAAGGTGGGAGCACAGAGGTGAAGAGGCGTGGTCACAAAAGCACCGGATATACTGTATTCCGCAATAAGAACTTCACATTAAAGAAATTGTCACTTTTTTTATAAAAACTGGCACAATAGTGTTATATCACAACTACTTGTATACACTTACTGACCACTTTATTATTAGGTACACCTTGCTAGTACCGAGTTGGACCCTCTTTTGCCTTCATTCTTCCTGGCATGGATACAAGGTGTTGGAAACATTCCTCAGATTTTGCTCCATAGTGACAGGATTGCAGCCCTTCGTGATGCAGATTAGTCAGCTGCACATCCATGATGCAAATCTCCTGCTTCACTACATCCCAAAGGTGGGGAGATGGAGAGTGTGGAGGCCATTGGAGGACAGTGACCTTATTGTCCAGTGGTGAGATTGGAGCTTTGTGACATTATCCTGCTGGAAGGAGCCATCAGAAGATGGGGACACTGTAGTCATAAACGGATGGACATGGTCAACAATACTCAGGTAGGCCGTGGCGTTTAATCGATGCTAAGGGTCTAAGTGTGCCAAGAAAATATCCCCCCCACACCACCAGCCTGAACCGGTGATACAAGGCAGGATGGATCCTGCACCAAATTCTGACCCCACCATCTGAAATCCAGACTCAGACCAGGCAACATTTTTCCAATCTTCTATTGTCCAATTTTGGTGATCCTGTGCCAATTGTAGCCTCAGTGCCCTGTTCTTGGCTGACAGGAGTGGCACCTGGTATGGTCTACTGCCGCTGTAGCTCATCTGCTTCAAGGTTTGATGTGTTGTGCGTTCAGTGATGGTATTCTGCTCACCTTGGGTGCAATGAGTGGCGATTTGAGTAACTGTTGCCTTTCTACCATCTGGAACCAGTCTGCCCATTCTCCTCTGACATCCAACAAGGCATTTTCCTCTAAACAACGGCTGCTCACTGGATACGGTCTCTTTTTTGGACTATTCTCTAAACCCGAGAGATGGTTGTGCTTGGAAATCCAAGTAGATCAGCAGTTTTTGAAATACTCAAACCGGCCCGTCTGGCACCAACCACCATGCCACGTTCAAAGTCACTTAAATCCCCTTTCTTCCCCATTCTGATGCTCGGTATGAAGTTCAGCAAGTCGTCTTCATGACTCAATGGCTAAATGTATCGAGTTGCTGCCATGTGATAGGCAATTAGCAATTTGTGTTACCAAGCAATTGATCAGGTGTACCAAATAAAGTGGTCGGTCAGCATGTTAGTGCATGGTTTCTTTTAGCATATTGGTGAGGATTTAGTTATTAGTAACTGCAGTGTTGCACTTATCCCAATTACTATTTGTAGGAATAAAATTGCGTGCATGCAGCAAGCCATTTTATGTGCAGTTTCCATTCACATTTTTGAAAAAAAATATTTTCTCCTCCCTTTTCAGCTCTCATTTATAGACACAGACACACACACACACACACACACAGGGGGCATTACCCAAGTCTAGGTGTAAATTGTTGTGTATTGGAGTGCAGGAGTTTCACACATTGCAAAACAGAGTTGTCACCCTGCTGAAGAAGTCAAAATTTCTGGCAGTGGTTACAGGGGAGCTCAAATCTGACATGATCAAGTTTGTACATCGTTTCAACCCTTCCATAGCAAACAAATTATTATAACATACATTTGCAAAACAAGTCATATTGTAATTGAACGTTATTAAAAATGACCTTTCCTTCTCAATCTGCAGCGGCTGTAATTTTCTGTAAAACGCAAGCCCCAGAAACACATAATTTCCTGCTTGTGTGATTGGCTCACTGGATTTTCCCAGAAGTCTGCACTAAGATACAAGTCAGATTTTTTTTTTTGTGCCAAAAAGTATTTTTGGTGAGATACTCCCAAATGAAAATCTTGTCTAAAAAGGGATGCAGGCCTTGCCAATTTCCTCATTAGAGCTATGCAGCTGATTGAGAATTCCAAAATCACTCCCATACAGATTCACTCTGGACACATACTACAGTGCCTTGAAAAAGTATTCATACCCCTTGAAGTTTCCCGCATTTTGTCATGTTACAACCAAAAATCTAAACTTTATTTTAGTCCATCACATAAAATCCCAATAAAGTGTAATATCTGTAAAAAAAATATATTTTCAACTAAAAAATTGCTATGCAACAATGATATACAATGTGATACCATATCATAATTAAATTTAAAAGTATAAGAGGTCTCAATTGTTTTTTTGTAGTATATAAAAACCTCTTGCAACACTCAAAATCTCCTGAGGAAGCTCTATGAGCAAAACATGTAGAGTAAGAAGTCTTTGCACGTGTCATAGACAAAATGCTTTTTGTGAACATATATTGTTTTAAAGACACTATATCTACTGATAAAATTTATACTTAAATTGTTATAATATTTTGGTGCCTGTAAAGTCCCATCGTCTTTCAAAAAAGAAACATACAGTGGCACATAATGTGAAGGAAAATTATAAAATGGTTTTCTATTTTTTTTTTTTTTACAAATAAATGTGAAAAGTGGGGGGGGGGGGGGGGCATTTGTATTTAGCCCCCTTTACTGATATCCCCAACTAAAATCTAGTGGAACCAATTGCATTCAGAAGTCACCTAATTAGTAAATAAAGTTCACCTGCGTGTAATTTAATCTCAGTATAAATACTGCTGTTCTGTGAAGCCCTCAGTAGGTTTTTTTTTTTAGAGAAACTTAGTGATCAAACAGCATCATGAAGGCCAATGAACACACCAGATAGGTCAGGGATAAAGTTGAAGTGTAAAGCAGGGTTAGATTATAAAACATCCCAAGCTTTGAAAATCTCACAGAGCTCTGTTCAATCCATCTGAAAATAGAAAGAGTATGGCACAACTGCAAACCTACCAAGACATGGCCGTCCACCTAAACTGACCGGGCAAGGAGAACATTCATCAGAGAAGCAGGCAAGAGGCCCATGGTAACTCTGGAGGAGCTGCAGAGATCCACAGCTCAGGTGGGAGAATCTGTCCACAGGACAACTATTAGTCGTGCTTCTCCACAAATCTGCCTTTATGGAAGAGTGGCAAGAAGATATTGGTGAAAGAAAGACATAAAAAGTCCCGTTTGCAGTTTGTGAGAAGCCATGTGGGGGACACAGCAAACATGTGGAAGAAAGTGCTCTGGTCAGATGAGACCAAAATGTAACTTTAGTCTAAAAGCAATAACGCTATGTGTGGTGGAAAACTAACACTGCACATCACCCTGAACACACCATCCCCACCGTGAAACATGGTGGTGGCAGAATCATGTGGTGGGGATGCTTTTCTTCAGCAGGGACAGGGAAGCTGGTCAGAGTTGATGGGAAGATGGATGGAGCCAAATACAGGAGCAATCTTAGAAGAAAACCTGTTAAGAGTCTGAAAAAGATTTGAGACTGGGGCGGAGATTCACCTTCCAGCAGGACAACGACCCTAAACATACAGCCAGAGCTACAATGGAATGGTTTAGATCAAAGCACATTCATGTGTTGGATTTAGGTCTGGACTTTGACTGGGCCATTCTAATTGAGAATCTGCGGCAAGACTTGAAAATTGCTGTTCAGACGCTCTCCATCCAATCTGACAGAGCTTGAGATATTTTACAAAGAAGAATTGGCAAAAATGTCCCTCTCTAGATGTGCAAAGCTGGTAGAGACACCCCCAAAAGACTTGCAGCTGTAATTGCAGAGAAAGGGGGTTCTAAAGGTGGTTTTTGTAAAAAAAAAAAATATTGAAAACCATTTTCCTTCCACTTAATTATGTGGCACTTTGTGTTGGTCGATCACAAAAAATCCCAATAAAATAAATTTACGTTTGTAACGTGACAAAATGTTGAAAATTTCAAGGGGTATGAATACTTGCAAGGCACTGTATCTTCAGAGCAAAAAATAAAAAAAAGCAATCTGAAATAAAGTTGGTTAAAAAACCCTTGCAATGTACATTGATCACCCAGAGGGAAGTTGTTAACAAAAAATGGGGTTACAGTTTACAAGGTTTTCATATTAACCAAAGTAGCTCCTCTTGACAGAGGAAAGCCAAGCATTACAGGATAAGCTTTTACTCCAAGAGAGTTGAAGCTTTCACACTCATTACTGCCTGTCGTGGAACAAGCCACTTTCCATTAGCGATAAGAATTTTTTATTTTTTTTATAGTGACTGCAATATGTTGCCATCAGTTTTCAGTCATTTACACAGTTTTTATCCTCATGAAAGGCCACCTTTAATATTAAAGGGGTTGTAAAGGTTGGTTTTTAATTTTCTAAATAGGTTCCTTTAAGCTAGTGCATTGTTGGTTCACTTACCTTTTCTTTCAATTTCCCTTTTAAATGTTTTTTTCGACTGAATTTCTCACTTCCTGTTCCTTCTCCTCAGTAAGCTTGCCCCCATCATCCAAGCTGTTCTGGCTGGGGGTTAGTCAGCGTGCTCACCCCCTCCCTTGGGACTACATCCCTGCAGGGAGACTGAACACAGCATCTCCCTGCAGGGATGTAGTCCCAAGGGAGGGGGGCAAGCACGCTGACTAACCCCCAGCCAGAATGGCACGGACGATGGGGGCAAGCTTACTGAGGAACAGGAAGTGAAAAATTCAGACAAAGAAAAAAAAAAAAAAAACACATTTAGAAGGGAAATCGAATAAAAAGGTAAGTGAACCAACAATGCACTAGCTTAAAGGAACCTATTTAGAAAATAAAACTAACCTTTACAACCCCTTTAAGCTGACAGAAGTGGCCATTTTAACAAAGTTAAAAACTCCACAGTAACATAGGAGTTCAGTCCACCATATTTAATTATTTTTTTTAATCCTTTTTTGAGCATACACACCAGCGTTTCCGCTCGGCAGGGTTACTGTGCGTTACAGGCGCACAACCCGTTGAGTCCGCTTTGTCTAACGCGCGCTGCATGCAAATGCACGGCGCGCAGATGTCCTACAGAAAGTACTGCGTTCGCAACTGGGGGGAGGGGAGGAGCGGTTTGGGCCTCTCACGACGATCTTCTTCGGGCGGGGAGTAATGCCACCCGGTCAAAATCCTGTCAAAACACTTGCCGATCAGAGCTTTCAACCTGCCAACGAGCAAAATGTGGGGAAAAAAAGCCAAAAATGAGGCACACATGCTGGAAATAAATTTTATATGGATTTTAAAAATAAAAAAGATTATAAAACAGACTGACAATGTGATCTTATCCACTACCAACCGTGAATAAGATCTCAATTCAGACGAGAGTTTGTGAAACGATTCAGACTTAAAGATACAAGTAACAATCAGAATTTTAGCCCTCTTTTTCAAATAAGACTTTATACACTACATAGAATCCAGATATGTTTAAAGATAGTGGTGCATTAAAGATAGTTGTGCATAAAAGCCATTCCCCACCCCCCCCCCCCCGGTCACCAGAACTAGTGACCCGATTGGAAGATTTCCCCTCTATTTTTATGGGGACGACCAAAAAATGTGCAATTGTTTTACTTTCAATGATAATGCTAAACAAGACAAATGGGCCTCCAACACCGAATATCGCAAGTATTTGGCACTTTGTGTTTGATTCACTGTAGAGTACATATCCCAATACCCTGAACCCCGGGCAACAACAAAAAGTAAGCAATGACCAACACTGCAGGTATGCTTCAATGGCTGCCTGCATGCACCAAAATGTAAAATTTTAAAGGCCAAACTTGGGACTCTGTTGAGAACTCTTAGGGGATTGCCCAACACTGCTTGAAGAGTATTGATGTTTTTATAGTACCGGGGGCCCCCGCTGTCCAATAAAAGTGTGCAGAGCAGTGGCAGAAAGTATAGCCATGGATGAGTGCTTAAGTGTCTTTTTCCAATAGTCTAGTAGAATAGAATAGTCTGATAGGGAGACAGAAATCAAGGAACTTACCCGTTGCCAACAGTCTTGGTATAGTGCTGAGAGGCACCCCTACCTCCTCCACCTGACGAAGCACTGCAAGGAGAAAAAAAAAAAAAAAAACAAATGTTTAGGTCAGACAGGACATCAGAAAAAAAATAAAATAAATAAAAAAAGACTGCCCAAGCCCAAAGACTGCCCAAGCCCAAAGACTGCGATTTGGATCCAACATTACACAGGCATTCCCTGAAGTCGCATCAAAGTTGAGCCGTGTGAACCAGGCCTAAACCTCAACTCCAGGCTCCCCACCCATTTTACAGGCTGCACGGTAATTGCTTATTCTCACAGTGTGAATTACAAGCTGTGACAAGCCTGATCAAACCCACCTCATATCCTAGCTGAAGAAATCCAGTAGGAAGCTTTCCTTACCAGCCCTATTGTCCCTTGCCCACCCCGTTTCACTCTTTGGATTTCAGTTTTCAATTAGAGGCCTCAGAACACATGTGGGCAATATCTAGGGTAGTTTTAGTGCCAATGAAGAATGCCCACTTCTCCAGATATCTGGGAGGCATCAAAGCGTTTTAATGCATGCCCAACTTCCACAACAAGAGGAAAATATACAAAAAGCATATTTTGAGTTACTGCAGTGCTTTCCATAAAGAAACTTTGCAAGAGTCACAATTACATCATAGAATTTACATATTTTTGTAATATACAACATATATAAAAAACAAAAAATTATGAAGTGCAAATATATAAAGTGCCATAAAAGTGCTTATGTGCAAAGTTATTAGACTCCAATCCTAAATCTCCCACCAACCACATGATCCTTAAATCCCTCTGTGTATTGGATGTCAGCCAACACCACCTTTCAGAATGAACACTAGAAAAGGATGCAACAAATGACCGGAGCAAACAGCATGTATCCCAACTACAGGTCATCTAAGGTGGCGTCTGCATTAATCCCAGACCGTCTCCTCTTCCACAATATTACCATCAGGTCCTGGTTGTGAAAAATAAAGCTTGCCCCAAAGAACGAAAATAGCAGCAACAGTGTAGCTTTAAAATAAGTTGTTTGTTTACCAATCATTTTACCATGTGACCTTTAGAAGGTTTTACCCCCTTTATGACCAGGCCTTTTTTGCTATTCAGCACTGCATAAACTGACGATTGCATGGTCATGCATCACTACACAAATTACATTTATATCATCTTTCTCCTCCGATTAAAACAAATAGACAGGTGATCTGTTTTCATCCGATCTCCCCATAGGGATCGGGACTCTGACAGGTCCGTCCCTGCACAGCGAGCGGACACAGACCAGTCATCTGCCTGCTCAGAGATTAACAGATCGATCCCCCGCTGAGCAAGCGGAGTCCATCAAAACAGAGCTGCCCCCGTGTTAAAGGGGCCCAAGGATAGTGTGATTGGTGGAAGATTTAGGATTCACCAAGTCTGCTGGGAACAATTTATAAAGATTGAGAACTTTGCACCACAGCACTTTATTTTTTGTTTCATGCATGAGATATACTAATGCAGATATACTAGGGCAGCACAGTGGTGTAGTGGTTAGCACTTTCACCTAGCAGCAAAAAGGGTCGCTGGTTCGAATCTCGACCACGACACCATCTGCCTGGAGTTTGCATGTTCTCCCTGTGCGGGTTTCCTCCGGGTACTCCGGTTTCCTCCCACACTCCAAAGACATGCTGGCAGGTTAATCGGATCTTGTCCAAATTGGCCCAATTATTTATATACACATGACTGTGTCCCAAACATGTCGAGATCCTACGGGGTAAAATGACCGCATCAGCCAAGCAGACACTGGCTGCAAAAAGCGCCTAGAGGCGATTCAGTTCGCATGCGAGCGCTATACAAGTCATTCATTCAGTTTAAGCTGAAATTTATTTTGCCATAATTTGTACTTTCTGGCACTGCATTGATTTAGGTTTCCCCTCTACCTACAAATCGACCATCATATCTCAGAGGTTCAGACTCGACACAAGGATTGTAGTTTTACAATTTGCCACCTGAAACCCCCACGGTGAGAAAAGGATTACGAGCATAATCTGTTCCAGGAGTATGCTCGTAATCCAAAGTACTCAAAAGAGAGTTTCCCCATTGTCAATGGAAACAAAAATAATTTGTTCCACATTGACCTCAATGGTTTGCAATACCGCATGCAGCCAGAGGCGGCGGGGGGGGGGGGGGGGGGGGGCACCGGAGAGCCTTTGAAACGGCCAAAGACACTTCGGCTGACCTCGGCAAACCTCAGAAAGACTTCCTACCCGAGATTTGCAGAGGTCAGCCGTGCTGTCCTCGTGCCTTTCCGAACGGCGCAGAACGCTATAAATCGGCGATGCTCGGCTCTGGCCCCCCCCCACCTCAGGCCATAAATGGTACTGCACATCGCTTTGCGAGACAACACTTGCAAACCGAGTCACGATTTTTTTAAATACAGTGCTCGTATTGCAAAATGCTTGTTAACCGCAATCCAAGGGAGTTTCCACTATCTCATATATAATCTCAATATGCCATAATGTACTAGTATGCACAGCATATTAGTACATTATGTCAGACTTACCCATCGTGTCAGTCTTCCTTCCATGTCCCTTCGGCCACTTGATAGGCCAGACCGCGATGACGCCACTCCCGCACAGGAGTCACATCACTGCAGCACAGATCGGGGGCTGATCGGCCCGTAAATGCCCACTGTGCTGCACAGCTCTGTGAACATAACAGCTGGAGAGACCAATAGAGTCTTTTCCACCATAAATAGCCGGCAAGTCAGGATTTTAAATTCAAAGGGTTTACTTCCCCTTTATAGAGGCCCTTCAGTCCCCCCCCCCCCCCCCTATTAAATCTTCTGCTCTTGTTGTTTCAACTTTGGATAGTAAAACATTTTCTGCCAGTAAATAACTTATACAGCCCACTTCCTGTTTGTCTGGTCATTAGCCTAGGCCTATGACATGTACAGCTCTCGTGAGAGTTTGCCAGGAAGGGAGGCGGGGAGTCATAAGAGGGCCAATCAGAGCTGCAGGTGTGCCTTTAAAATCTAGCAAGTCAGGCAACAGCATCAGCTTAGTGGAGGGAGATTTCTGCAGCCTATTTGGCAAGTATAGAACCACAGTATAATATATATATATATATATATAATAAAAAAAATATGCAAAGTGGTTGGAGAGAAGCTTCAGAATAGCAAAGAGGTATTACAAATTAAGTGAGCAGACTGCAGTTCCTCTTTAAAGACGTGCACCCAAGTCCCAAAGTGTTTTTTATTTGCTGCCTGCAATTCTTCTAGTTCTAAATACAAATCCACATCTTACCTGAAACGAGAAGCACCCCCTTCTGCAATCGCACTCTCCACTTTGGCGGCTTGATAACAAAGAATGATCAAAAAAAAAAAAAGAATAAATTCTCAGTGGGCAGGGCAGGGAGGGGGACACGTGCTGAAAGAAAAAACAGAAAGCTACAATTAGTTTTTCCTTCAAGACGACATCAGAAGACATGCAAAACCAAACACAGCAATCCCCAAACAAACCCCTTTGTGTACGCCCGGCACGATTTTTCTTGGCAGCCAAGCCACCATTAAGATCCTGGCAGGACCGCAATGTTCCACAGACTATAAATACGGAGAATACAGAGATGGATTTCTCTAAACTGTTGACACATTCCGAACGCCTGAAGTGATCACACATTTTACTGGCCTCCCCTTTATGAGCATTTCCTGTCCAACGTGCCCATTTCTTGGAAGAATCCCTAAGCTGGCATAAAAAGTACCCACAAACCAAATGGAGGGCTCAATTCTGAATGCTGCTCATTACAGCACTGATAGGGAAGTCCACCATTCTGAAGAGAACGTACCTAATCCATACTCTCCGCTTCTAGTGAACTGAGCATCCTTTTACATCACAGGTGTCAAACACAAGGCCCGCGGGCCATTTCATGCGCCCTCATCCTTGTCCCCATCTTGTCTCAGCAGAGAGGACATAACTCCTCCGGGTCTCTTTGCAACTGCAGAGTGGCTCATCTCTGCCCCCCCCCCCTTTTTTTGAGGCAGCAGTGGTGTAGTGGGTAGCACTCGCCTAGCAGTAAAAAGGGTCGCTGGTTCGACACTATCTGCCTGGAGTTTCCTTCTTCCCCCTGTGCGGGTTTCCTCTGGGTGCTCCGGTTTCCTCCCACACTACAAAGACATGCGCTGGTGGGTCAATTGGCTTCTGTCTAAAAATTGGCCCTAGTATATGAATGCGAGTTAGGGACCTTAGATTGTAAGCTCCTTGAGGGTAGGGACTGATGTGAATGTACACGTAAAGCACTGCATAAATTGACAGTGCTATAGAAGTACAACAATAATAAGAATAAGAATAAGAACAACAACAACAACAACAACAACAACTGCAGAGTGGCTCATCTCTGCCCACTCCCTATCTCAGTCAATAGCAAAGAGTTGTACAGAACTCCTACAAATTATCCACCTCTGTGCAACCTCAGCACCCCCTTATCTCCACCTCCCCTGGTCTCAGCAATCAGCTAACGCCAGGCCTCTCTTCTGATCCTCCTCCAGACCCTGCACTTTCTGCTCCCAGCTTCTTCCCAGCAGAAGGGAAGGGGGTTGCATTGTGATGCAAGGGAGGGTGGGGGACTCAACTTCTAATGGTGGTGGAGCTCTTGAAATCTGATGTAAGGGGGGGGGGGGGGGAGGGGTGCTCTGGATATCTAGTCTTACAGATACAACCGGCCATAATGCTAATGCGGCCCACAATTAAATTTAGTTTGACATGCCTGTTTTTTTTATAATTCATTGGATTTGCAGCAATGAAAATATAAAAAAAACACACAAAGAGCCAAGATTGGCAAGAAAAGAAGACGCTTCGGCAAGCGAAAATCTGTGCTGGATGGAGAGAACATCCCGCTCACCGAGTCCTGCGATGGGGAGAAATGACCACCAATGGTTCTGTACAGCAGGGCTTGACAAATTTGCTTTGAATTTCGGAGCCAACAAAAATAAAAATTCGGAGCCAGATTTATTTTTGTAAATCAGCTGCCCGGCACCTGAAACTGCATGTTCGGGGGGCGTCAGGCAAAAGGAATTGCTCACACCCAGTGCAAAAAAAATCCAGACCACTGCTGTAGTGTAGCCCAGGCACCAGAATGCAGTTTCCAGTTGCCATGGTGACCTGGGATTTGTTGAGCCCTGCTATAAAAAAGGTACGTTTGTTCTACGAACCAAAAAGGTACAAAATGCCAAAAAACTTACCCTAAAATGAACCCATTATCTAACACCCGCTCTTCTATTGAATACTATACATGCCATTAGAATGTAAGCTCTATGAGCCGGGCCCTCCTGTACCTTCTGTATATTGTACTGTAATTGTGTTGTCCCCCCCACATTGTAAAGCGCTGCGTAAACTGTTGGCGCTATATAAAATCGTGTGCAATATAATCAATTTTCTTTAGCAAAAAAACTACTGGTGTTTGGGGGGGGGGGGGGGGACAAAAGCCTGGCACACAGGATCTGGTTCCAGGTCTTCATACCAACGAATGCACAGGGCCCTAAACACTGGTACCACTCAGTAGCAAAGTGCTGCATTCGGCCCACTGGCTACAGTTGGGGGACCACCGATTTAGGAGAATGAGGTGTACGTACAAAACCATACTTGGGGGCAGTGTTAATTTTGACAAAAAAATAAATAAAATAAATCAATCGACTAAATGAATACTATTTAGTAAACCCAGAAGAGCCAGTGGTATTCCTGGCGATGGACCTCAGCGGTGGCTGCGGAGAAGAGGATCTCGGCAGGACAACGCTGGATGTGCAAGTATCCAAACAATGGAGGAACCGGAAAAAAAAAAAAAAAAAAAGTGGGAAATCAATAGAAGCATATATTCTATAAAATCAAAGACCAAACCAAGGGCCAGTTCACACTGCTGCGATGTGGGAAACCTCCAAATCCACTGCGGGTTCCGGCATCGCATGTTTCCTGGCGGCAGTTCACACTGACCTATGCAAACTGCTGGGAGAGTCAGAAGTTAAAGCGGAGCTCCGCCGTGAAAAAAAAAATTAAAAGCCAGCAGCTACAAATACTGCAGCTGTTGACTTTTAATATTAGGACAATTACCTGTCCTTGAGTCCAGCGACGTCCGCAACAGAAGACGAGCGATTGCTCATCTCTCGGCTGCCGCCATCATGGGTGAGGGAATCAGGAAGTAAAGCGTTGCGGCTTCACTTCCCGGTTCCCTACTGTGCATGCGCGAGCCGCGCGTCTTTCACTGGTCACCGGTGTGTTCTGGGAGCCGTGCGTTTCCCAGAACACAACGGTAGAGGGGGACCGTGAAGTGACGCACTACCCGCAGACTGTATGCACAGACGTGGGTGCAAATACCTGTCTTAGACAGGTATCTGCACCCCCCTCCCCCTGCAACAAATTGTGTCACAGGAGGGAGGGGAATCCGATGAGCGGAAGTTCCACTTTAGGGTGGAGCTCCGCTTTAAGTACACCCCCAAATCAGTTTGCATATCGCAGTGCCATCTGCAAACTCAGATGGGAATCGGATTGCATGAGTGTGAACACCCATGCGATCAGATTCTGCTGCGAGTTTGATGCGAATTCAGCCATACGATTTGTATGGCTAAAATCGCATTGCACAGAGATCGCATGCGATTTTCACTGCAGTGCGGTGTAAATTAGGGCCGAAACTAATCAATTATGGTGATTAATTTCATAATCCATCGGCCAGTAACATAATGGGGTTAAAAAACTAGCCCTTTACAGCACAATAGCAAATTGCTACTGTAAATATTAATTTCTCTGGCCCACAGTAAAAAATTAACCCCTTACAGTAGCGATTTGCTCTTTTTGTACCAATTTGTATTTTAACCCCCATCATGTTCCTAAACATCTCAGGCCTGGGTCACAGCTCTGATGGGACACGTTCACATCAATGATTTTTTTCAGCTGCTGCGTATTTAGAAAAAGGTCAAGGACTTTTATAAATGCAAAACAGTGCCATTTTGGTTCAATATACTTCAATGGAGAAGCTGCAAAAAAGCATGCAATACTTTTTAAAGGTTATTAACCTAAATAAAAATCTGCCAACTAATCGATTATAAAGATAATCGATAGTTGCAGCCCTAAATAGAAGCATATCTTCTATAAAAATCAAAGGGACCAAACTCCAAAGACATGCTGGTAAGTTAATTGGCGTCTAAAATTGGCCCTAGTATATGAATGTGAGTTGGGGACCTTGGATTGTAAACTCCTTGAGGGTAGGGACCGATGTGAATGTACAATGTATATGTAAAGCGCTGTGTAAATTGACAGCGCTATACAAGTACCATAATATAATAATAATATTATAATAATAAAAATTATTACTGGTTCACCAATATTAGGCACATGCATTTCCAAGAGCTTTACTGAAGAATGCAGTAAACAGGATTTGTTATAATTATATCAGTTTCTACTAAGGGAAAAATCACCCCCCCCCCCTCCCTCCAGAGGGTGTCCGGTTTTTACCTAGACATCTATACCCTGAAAGGTATGCAATGCTTCCTTGTCTCAGCTTACAGAAAGAAAAAAAAAAGTAGTGAGCAGATAAGGTGAAGATTTTGTAAATTCTGGGAGGATCAACAAGGAGGCGCAGAGGTTTTGTAGAGAGGAGAGGGGATCTGCAGGAAGCCGGCCTCACACAATAGCCTGGGAGGAGGAGGTGGTGAGGCCTAGTCTCAGGCCCGGCTCCCTCTTTGTTCTCGGGGAAAGGCCTCGGCTCGGGGAGGGACAGAAACTGAGCCGCCTCCACCTGGAAGTTCCTCATCACTTCAATGCTCTGCCGATACTTGGCAGAGGCGACAGGGATGGGCAAATCCAAACTATAAATCTATGGCCAGCCTGCACTGCTATAATCTGCCAGCTCATGCCACCTGTAATAACGGTATTGGCAATACTCCTTACAGGGGCTGGACAAACA
Organism: Rana muscosa; assembly: GCA_029206835.1. Lineage (NCBI taxonomy): Eukaryota > Metazoa > Chordata > Amphibia > Anura > Ranidae > Rana > Rana muscosa. Next base: position 195,239,782 of record CM055119.1, read on the forward strand.
CTGCAGCTTTTCAATAAACAAAATCAGGGAGGGAAAAAAAAAAAAAAAAAAAGTCATCCTCCTGGATACCGGCACATCCATTATTCCTTCCACTCAAAGCAGAGCTTTGCATCACCAAACAAAGAAATACCAGGACAAAGGGAATTTTAACAAGCAAAAACCAAACATGTTTAGTAATCTGATGATCAGCATCTGTATATAGGTGACCCCCCCCCCTCCCCCACACACTGCACCCAATGGGGTGTTACAAAAATTAGCAATGAAAATCTAAGTGCCAAAAGTGGGAGAAATTTAGATAAAAAAAAAAAAACACAATAAGGAGGCAAGTAAACAGATTTGTGGAAGTGAAGATTGCGTAATAAAGAGTGAAGTCTGGGAGGCGGTTTATCGATCGGACTGATGAAGGGCAAACGAAGGGCTGCAATAGAATCTGAGGGGGGGGGGGGGGGGGGTAGGTCCTCCAGGGGATGAATAGATGCTGTGATGGGAGTTCAGTCCATATATACTGGATACATGAATCCCCAGTGTAAAAAGGGGGGTTTTAAATGGGCGTTCTCCAATTGCATGATATATAGGATATTATATCAGACCCCCCCCCCCCCCTCACACATGCAATGAATTCTCCTCCCCCCTCCCTCCTACACAGACGGCCATTTTTATTTAAATAAATGGTAAATCTCATTCTCTGTGCAGCCACTTCCTGGTACCACCCAGGTGAAGATGATTCCGATTGGCCAGCTGCCGTCTCCTGGGATATCCACAGCACATTCCAGGAGGCAGCAGTCCAGTGGGACGAAAACAAGTGTGATTTCCATCTGCAGAACTTTGCGGTGTTTCTGCACATGTGCAATACACTGAAAAGCTCTGCCAGGCCCCAAAGACCTGCAGCATGTCTGCATATGTACAGGAGGACGACCATGAGAAATACTTGACTCCTTAGACTAGCAACCTGCTTATTCTACAGCAGGGGTGGGCAACCTGGGGCCCCTCCATCTGTTGCAGAACTACAAGTCCCATCATGCTTCTGGGAGTAACTGTATTTGCCAGCCTTGCAATGCATTATGGGAAATGTAGTTCAACTGCAGGAGGGCCCCAGGTTGCCTACCCCTGTTCTAGGCCCCTTTCACACTTGTCCCACAATTTGGGACTGCAAAGTAGCATGACAAGTCATACCCCATGATTTCCAATGACAACCATCCATATTAGTACGACTTAAGTAGTCGCCGCACTACTGGTACGATTTTGATGCCAATTACACAGGCATTCCTTGAAATTATGGCAAAATCACGGCCTGCGAATCGCGGTGAAGTCGCACAAGTGTGAAAGGGGCCTTAGAAAGATGAAACTTGGTAGAGAAGTTCTTCAAACCCACCCCACCCACGGTGTCCCTTTATTAGGGTCTGATCATATGGCCACTAATTGGCTGTCAGTGATCACATGATTGGGAGCTACCAGTCATTATCAGGGACCAAGAGGCGTCTCTCATTCCCTAGGTCTCCCTGCACAGGGGTTCTGCAGCCTCATAGGATAGTCGGAGAAGAATGAAAACTCCTCCTACAAGCTTTAACCAGACACAGATAGAAGTCACAAGACTGCTATATACTGCTGATGAGAAAAGCGATTTAGCAGTTTATATTTACTAAAATCATTGCATTTCTGTGTACTGTGGGAGACCAGATATAGCGACTGCAGGCTCCTGGGTTTAGTTCCTAAAATACACAAGCCAATGGGAATGACCAAAGGCCTTAGAAATTGGGGGGAACACCAAGAGAATACCAGACCCACACAGTATTCCCTAGTCCAGTGATGGCAAACCTTGGCACCCCAGATGTTTTGGAACTACATTTCCCATGATGCTCATGTGCAGTGTAGGCAAGCATCATGGGAAATGTAGTTCCAAAACATCTGGGGTGCCGAGCTTCGCCATCACTGGACTAGACCTTCTAAAAAAGCACATATGCTGAGCAGAATATAAAATCCTACACTTAGAATACATACACTCCTAATAGGCAATTATAAAGGCCTACAAGGGGAACCAGCACTGAAGTGATGTACTACCAGCATGGGTGCTCAACTTGTGGCCCTACAAGTCCCATCATGCCTCTGCCTTTGGAAGTCATGCTTGCAACTGTCAGCCTTACAGAACTACAAGTCCCATGAGGCATTACAAGACAGTTACAAGCATGACTTCCAAAGGCAGAGGCATGATGGAGGGGGGGGGGGGGGGGGTGTTTTGGGGTCCTCCTACTTTAATGCCATTGCAACAAACCTCTACAACCCCCATAATGACCATTAGCAAGGTTTATGATAAAACACTGAGGGTTTTTTAAAAAAAATTTAAACTATGTGTGCCGACCGAGTTATCAATTCTAAAACATTAAAGCCTCATTCCTCATAAGGTAGATTGGATCTTCTGTGCCAGGGCTGGATACCCAACATCCACCCCCCGCAAAAAAAAAAACACATTATATAATGTGAGGTCATCAGAATTTGCTTTCCTGCCATGAAGATGAGGTCCCAGCAATCCCTAATACACAAGTCCTGCATAATAATGTACATAGTCAGCGCTGCCTCCTTTTTTGGAGCTGGAGGGCAACTACAATCGCCAGGACCATCCCCCCTCAAATCAGTTGGGGGTACCAATAAGATGTCCAGAAATCATCAAGGTTTGTTCCTCTTGGTCCCTTTAGCTCTGGGTTAGGCAACCCCAGCACTCCAACTGTGGGGGGGGGGGGGGGGTCTGAGGGACTACAAATCCCATCATGCCTCGGAGTCATGCCCATGATTGTCAGGGTCTTGCAACGTCCCACCAGTTGTGGGGGGCCGAGGTTGCCTACCCTGTCTATAAATCCATTATACATTTACAGTAATTGGGAAGAGTTCTCATGAAGCCCAAAAAGGTGCAGAAAGTCCTGGCTATCCACATCCTGCGACCAACTACAGATCCGGGTCTGCTGTGCCACATAGTGATACAAAATTTCTGCAATCTACCCCAAGGGAAAAAAAAAAATCCTTACAATCCCTCAAAAAATAAAAACCCCAGATGTGAAGAGATTTCAGTGGTGTGATGCAGACTAGGCCTCAGCAATGAAGATCTGTAGATGGAGCCCACAATCCTCTGCAATGTCATGGAATCCATCACAGCTCCTCCACGTCTGCAGTACGGGGAATACAGGGCTCGGCCGTCCCGTATTACAGATCAGAAGAGGGTCTCATTGTGTCTACAGCTGGTGAGGAGAAACAAGTCCAGCATTGTCCGTTTTGTATCTGGGGAGGACTACATGTCCCATCAATCCCCCCTCCCCATAGGCAGACATCTGGTCTTTGTGTCTGTAGCTGCTGTTGAGTCCAAGCAATATAAAATGGAGAGACCGGATCTAACTGGACGGATTGCTGTGTGTCTGGACTACATTACTCAGCATGCCTTTCATACAACTTTACATAAATCCAGATGCTTCCCAACTGTGGCTGTTGGCGGATTATAATGCCGCCAACCCCTGGAATATATTATACGCCCCACTGGTGGACTACAACGCCCCCCTCCCAAAAACAAAAAAAACTTTATAAAATAGATGGCGATAGGAATCTTGAAAAATTTGTTATAAATATTCATTTTTTGTATTCTATAATTTTTATATATTAAAAATATATATATAAATTTAATAAAATAAATATTTTGTTTCTTATTTTATAAGGCTAGATTTTTTTTTTTTTTTTTTTATTGTTAAAAAAAAAAAAAAAACACAAAAAATATGAAAGTTAACTAAAATTCTCAAGACTCCCATCACCATCTGGGTGCCCTATATAGCTACTAATGGACAATGCTCAGCATTCCTATAGTACACAATCCATTCCCCACCAGATGCCCTCTGAACTACATTACCCAGCATCCCATTACTGGTAGCTGTGCACCCTTCAGTGGACTACAAGACCCAGAAATCCCAGAGCCCTACACAGTCCTGGCCGCTCCACGTACAGAACTGGTCATGTACTAAAACTCCCAGCATTCCTATAGGATCTCATTCTACACCTCTGGCTGATCAGTGTCTATATAACTATGGGTGGACTACAACTCCCAGCATTCCTATAGGATCTCATTCTACACCTCTGGCTGATCAGTGTGTATTTACTATTATGGGTGGACTACAACTCCCAGCATTCCTATAGGATCTCATTCTACACCTCTGGCTGATCAGTGTCTATATAACTATGGGTGGACTACAACTCCCAGCATTCCTATAGGATCTCATTCTACACCTCTGGCTGATCAGTGTGTATTTACTATTATGGGTGGACTACAACTCCCAGCATTCCTATAGGATCTCATTCTACACCTCTGGCTGATCAGTGTCTATATAACTATGGGTGGACTACAACTCCCAGCATTCCTATAGGATCTCATTCTACACCTCTGGCTGATCAGTGTCTATATAACTATGGGTGGACTACAACTCCCAGCATTCCTATAGGATCTCATTCTACACCTCTGGCTGATCAGTGTGTCTTTACTATTATGGGTGGACTACAACTCCCAGCATTCCTATAGGATCTCATTCTACACCTCTGGCTGATCAGTGTCTTTATTATGGGTGGACTACAACTCCCAGCATTCCTATAGGACAGTGATGGTGAACCTTGGCACTCCAGATGTTTTGAAACTGAGGCTCAGCTACACGACAGAGTGCATGAGCATCATGGGAAATGTAGTTCCAAAACATCTGAGGTGTCAAGGTTCACCATCACTGCTACAGGATCTCATTATACACCTCTGGCTGCTCGGTGTCTATACAGTACTGGGCGGACTAAAATTCCCAGCATTCCTATAGGATCTCATACACCTCTGGACTAGAGGAATGCTATAGAGGCCTGGGCTGTGGGAAGGAATAGGACTACATTTCCCAGCATGCCTCTGATGAGCTAGGAATCCTGGGAAATGTAGTCCACCTACAGTGTTTTTCAGTGCAATTCTGTACAATAGGAATGCTGAGTATTGCCCTCCAACAACCATAGTTACAGCTCAGCCATCATTCTATAACAAGGAATGCTGGGACTTTTAGTCCACCAACAGTGGTCATCAACTCCTGTCCTCAGGCCAGGTTTTGCAAGATAACTGAAATACATGACAGGTGATATAATTTGCTGCTCAGTGATTGCAGTATTCTAGTCTGCATCTCCCCCAAGGTAATACATAAAACCTGGCCTGTTAGTGGGCCCTGAGGACAGGAGTTGATGACCACTGATCGAACACACCAAGCAGAGGGTATTATATGCAGTTCTGTCTATTAGGAATGCTGAGAATTGACCTCCAACAGCCATAGAGACCCAGATCAGCCAGTACTGTATACAGTTTATTGTAATGCTGGGAATTGTAGTCCTCCCAACAGTCCTACAGACAGAGCAGCCAGTAAGGTTTACAGTTCTAATAGGAATTCTGGGTGTTGTAGTCCTTCCAATCGCCATAAGCTCAGAGAAGCCAGTACTGTGTGGGGTTCTAATAGAAATTCTAGTTTGCCAACTGCCATTTATACACAGTACTGTATACAGTCCAACAACCACTGCTGTGTGTAGGATCAGGACTACATCTCCCAGCATCCCTCCCTGTAATATAATATAGGACACTGGTTAGTGTGGTAGCCGCTTGGCTTCCTGGGGATTGTAGTCCACCCATAAAATACACACACACAGAACAGCCAGAGGTGTATAATGAGATCCTATAGGAATTGTAGTCCACCCATAGTTATATGAACAGGTGTATAATGAGATCCTATAGGAATTGTAGTCCACTAACAGCTATAGAGTCCTGGGCTGTGGGCAAGAATAGGACTACAATACCCAGAATTCCCATAATTGGAAGCTCTGATCCTCTATAGCAGTTGGCAGACTACATTAACCAGCATTCCTCTATGATCTATAGACCAGCCACTGATGAGCTGGGAATGCTGGGCAAGGTAGTGCACCAAGTACTAGAGAGCTCAATCCAATGTGTAGGAGTGGAACTACCTTTACCCAGAATTCCCAGCATATCAGTGGCTGGTCTGTAGATGAGAGGAATGCTGGGTAATCCACCAACATGTGTAGGGACCACTACAATGTGTAGGAGAGGGACCACTACAATGTGTAGGAGAGGGACCACTACAATGTGTAGGAGAGGGACCACTACAATGTGTAGGAGAGGGACCACTACAATGTGTAGGAGAGGGACCACTACAATGTGTAGGAGAGGGACCACTACAATGTGTAGGAGAGGGACCACTACAATGTGTAGGAGAGGGACCACTACAATGTGTAGGAGAGGAGGGAGGAATGCTGGGAAATGTAGTCCCTCCTCTTCACAGTACCAGTACTCTATAGCAATGAGTAGACTACATTTCCCAGCATTCCTCTGATCTACAGACCAGCCACCGATGAACTGGGAAATGTAGTCCCACTCCCATACACACGATTGGGATCAGCAGTTGGTGGACTACATTACCCATCTATATATTCATGAAAAGCCACCGGCAAACTGGGAAATGTGGTCCGCCAACTGCCATAGAGACACAGTGCATCCAGTGATGTATACAGAGTTATAACATGGGAATTCTTGGTATTCTAGTTCAACAGCTAAGGAGACTTGGGCTGTGTGTAGAAGGACTACATTTCCCAGCATTCCTCTGCTGTATAGAACCACCAATGATGAGCAGGGAATGCTGGGAAATGTAGTCCCACACAAGCCATGTCTCATAGCAGTTAGTGGACTACAATCAATCCCCAGAATCCCCATACTATATACTGGATCCTTGGTCGCCATCAGTTGGTGGACTACATTACCCAGCAGTCAACTATAGAGCACAGAGGCATGCTGGGTGATGTAGTCCCTCAACACAGTAATGGTCTCTATAGCTGTAGATGACAATACCCAGAATAGATCTCTGTATACATCACTGGATCCTCTGTCTCTAGTAGTTGGTGGACTACATTACCCAGCAGTCATCTATAGAGCACAGAGGCATGCTGGGTCATGTAGTCCCTCTCCTTGACACAGTGCTGGTCTTTATAGCTGTAGATGGACTACAATACCCAGAATAGATCTCTGTATACATCACTGGATCCTCTGTCCCTATAACAGTTGGTGGACTACATTTCCCAGCTCATCGGTTGCTGCGCTATAGTCATGAGGCCTGCTGGGTCATGTAGTCCCTCTCCTACACAAGGCAGGTCTCAACAGTTGGTGGCCTACATTTCCCAGCCAATCAGTGCCATTCTACAGAGACATGCTGGGTGATGTAGTCCCCCTCCTACACAGTACTGGTCTCTATAGCTGTAGAGAGACTACAAAACCCAGAATTCCCAGTTCTATGGATGGGCGAGGCATGCTGGAAAATGTAGCCCTAGACACAATGCAGTCTCAGCAGTTTGTGGACTACAACACCCAGAATACCTCCATACACAATACTGGCTGCCCTCTGTCTATCAGTATGTGGCTTACATTTCCCATCAGTGGCCATTCTATAGAGCACAGAGGCATTCTGGGAGATGCAGTCCCTCTTCTCCACACAGTGCTGGTCTCTATAGCTGTAGATGGACTACAATACCCAGCCATTCTAGGGAAGGGCAAGGCATGCTGGGAGATGTAGTCCCTCTCCTATGCAGTAATGGTCTCTACAGCTGTAGATGACAATACCCAGAATAGAGAGATGGGGAGATGTGATCCTTCACACAGTACCGATTTATATAACTGTAGATGGGCGATACCCGGCTGTTCTATGGATGGGCAAGGCATGCTGGGAAATGTAGCCCTAGACACAATGCAGTCTCAGCAGTTGGACTACAACACTTTACACAATACCGGATGGCCTCTATCAGTTGGCGGACTACATGTCCCATCTCATCACTGGCCTTCTATAGAGCAGAGAGGAATGCTGGGTGATATAGTCCCTCTCCTACGCAGTAATGGTCTCTATAGCTGTAGATGACAATACTCAGAATAGATCTCTATATACATCACTGGATCCTCTGTGTCTCTAGCAGTTGGTGGCCTACATTACACAGCCAATCAGTGCCATTCTACAGAGACATGCTGGATCATGTAGTCCCCCTCCTACACAGTGCTGGTCTCTATAGCTGTAGATGGACTACAATACCCAGCCATTCTAGGGAAGGGCAAGGCATGCTGGGAGATGTAGTCCCTCTCCTATGCAGTAATGGTCTCTACAGCTGTAGATGGCAATACCCAGAATAGAGAGATATAGACACACACACCTAGCAGTTGGTGGACTACATTTCCCAGCTCATCAGTTGCTGTTCTATGGATGCGAGGTCTGCTGGGAGATGTAGTCCTCCTCCACAGTACTGGTCTAATAGATGGTGGACTACAATTCCCAGCTGTTCTATGAATTAGTGAGGCATGCTGGGAAATGTAGCCCTAGATAAATGCAGTCTCAGCAGTTGGTGGACTACAACACCCAGAATTCCCACACTATACATAATACTGGACGACCTTTGTCTCAGTTGGTGGACTACATTTCTCAGAGGCATGTTGGGTAATGTAGTCCCTCTCCTACACACAGTAATGGTCTATATAGCTGTAGATGGACTACAATACCCAGAATCCCCCACCGTTTTATGGATAAACGAGGCACGCTGGGAGATGTAGTGCTCACACACAGTACTGGTCTAATAGATGTTAGACTACGACGTCCAAAATCCCCCTCACACAATATACATCACACTACAAAATGCTCCGTTTCCGTTAGTGAACTACAACACCCAGCACTCCCAACTGTGTTATGGATGAGTGAGGCATGCTGGGAGATGTAGTCCTCCCACACAAACGCAGTTTCTATAGCTGTAGATGGGACAACACCCAGAATTCCCATAATATATATCTCCATACACAATACTGGATGCCCTTTGTCTCCATATCAGTTGGGGGGGGGGGGGGGGGGGGGGGGGGGAGGAGAGACTACATCCCCCAGCAGATCAGTCTATAGAGCACAGAGGCATGCTGGGTAATGTAGTCCCTACACACAGTGCTGTAGATGGACTACAATACCCAGAAGTCTTGGCCGATTCAGGAATTGGTGAGGCATGCTGGGAGATGTAGTCCTTCACAAAAACAATGCAATCTCACAGCAGTTGGACTACAATGACCAGAATTCTCAGGTGTTCTGTGGATGGACAAGGCCTGCTGGGAGATGTAGTCCCACACACAGTACTGGTCTAATAACCGATGGACTACAATGACAAGAATCCACCAAAATATACATCACTGGGTGCTCTGTATCAGTTGGTGGACTACATCTCCCAGCATTCCCAGCCCATCAGTGGCCTGTCTATAGAGCACAGAGGCATGCTGGGTAATGTAGTCCCTCTTCTACACAGTGCAGTCTCTATAGCAGTTTGTGAACAACACCCAGCATTCCTTCCCAGTAAAATATAGATAGAGATCTATCTATACACAATACTGGACACCCTTTGTCTCTGTATCAGTTGGTGGACTACATCTCCCAGCCCATCAGTGTCCAGTCTATAGAGCACAGAGGCATGCTGGGAGATGTAGTCCCTCTTCTACACACAGTGCTGGTCTCCAGAGCTGTAGATGGACTACAATACCCAGAATCCCCGGCCGTCCTGTGGATGGGTGAGGCATGCTGGGTAATGTAGTCCATCCGCAGTGTTATCTCCCCAGTACAATGTATAGGAGGAGGACTACAACCCCCAGCAGAGCCGTGTCCTCTTCCATCCCCCCCGATGATCCATAGTGGGCCCCCCCCGGGGGCCCCTCACCTCCTCACAGACCGGCGGCGGCGGCCGCCATTTTGTGGAAGCGGTCGGCCATCTTGTCAGCTCACCTCTCCCGGAGGGACGGCAGTGTTGTGGAGAGCGGCGTCTGTTTGTCCCGGAGAGAAAAAAAAAGGAGGGGGGAAGGGAGGGGAGAGAGAAGGGGGGAAGGGGAGGACTATGCACGGAGAGGACGTCGGGCCGGGGCTGTACGGTGCGGAGCGGGCGGTGTCGGTAGCGGGGACCCCTCTCCGTCCTTCTGCGGCGACTCCCGGGGAAAACACACAGGGCCGCCTTTATCACACAGCTCAACCCAACCTGCTCAGAGACGAATGCGGCCGCCCCAGCCAATCACGGCTCTAGAAATGGCTGATGGACGTGGCCGGCGGAGGAGGGAGGCCAATGGGAGGCGGCGAGGGGGGCGGGGCCCCGGGAGCAGGGTTGGGTTGAGGCGTAGCACAGCCGCAGTGCAGCAGCGCTATTCACGAAGGAGGGTAGTGTACGCAGATGGCGTAGAATGTCTATGGGGGAGAGATGGGGTCCCCTCATAGTGGGGGGTGATGGAGACCCTCCCATGGGGGGCAGGAATGGGCCCTGTGAAGGGGAAAGGCTGGGGCCACTCCTAGATCTGAGCTCCTTTGTGTGATGGGGGTGGGGGATTGTGTAACAGACACACAATACTGACTAATGGCTGATTGAGTCACATCCAGCCTGAGGACACCCATCACATATCACTGAGTCACCTATCTGTACCATGGGGGGCTGGGAGCACCTCCATTATAAGAACCAGCATCAGAACAGACCATAATAATCCCCATTATACCAGAACAGACCATAATAATCCCCATTATATCAGGACAGACCATAATAATCCCCATTATATCAGGACAAACCATAATAATCCCCATTATACCAGAACAGACCATAATAATCCCCATTATATCAGGACAAACCATAATAATCCCCATTATATCAGAACAGACCATAATAATCCCCATTATATCAGGACAGACCGTAATAATCCCTATTATATCAGGACAGACCATAATAATCCCCATTATATCAGAACAGACCATAATAATCTCCATTATATCAGAACAGACCATAATAATCCCCATTATACCAGAACAGACCATAATAATCCCCATTATATCAGGACAAACCATAATAATCCCCATTATATCAGAACAGACCATAATAATCCCCATTATATTAGGACAGGCCATAATAATCCCCATTATATCAGAACAGACCATAATAATCTCCATTATATCAGGACAGGCCATAATAATCCCCATTATATCAGAACAGACCATAATAATCCCCATTATATCAGGACAAACCATAATAATCCCCATTATATCAGAACAGACCATAATAATCCCCATTATATCAGGACAGGCCATAATAATCCCCATTATATCAGAACAGACCATAATAATCTCCATTATATCAGAACAGACCATAATAATCCCCATTATACCAGAACAGACCATAATAATCCCCATTATATCAGGACAAACCATAATAATCCCCATTATATCAGAACAGACCATAATAATCCCCATTATATCAGGACAGACCATAATAAACCCCATTATATCAGAACAGACCAAAATAATCTCCATTATATCAGAACAGACCATAATAATCCCCATTATATCAGGACAGACCATAATAATCTCCATTATATCAGAACAGACCATAATAATCCCCATTATATCAGGACAGACCATAATAATCTCCATTATTACAGAACAGACCATAATAATCCCCATTATATCAGGACAAACCATAATAATCTCCATTATTACAGAACAGACCATAATAATCCCCATTATATCAGAACAGACCATAATAATCCCCATTATATCAGGACAGACCATAATAATCTCCATTATATCAGAACAGACCATAATAATCCCCATTATATCAGGACAGACCATAATAATCTCCATTATTACAGAACAGACCATAATAATCCCCATTATATCAGGACAAACCATAATAATCTCCATTATTACAGAACAGACCATAATAATCCCCATTATATCAGAACAGACCATAATAATCCCCATTATATCAGGACAGACCATAATAATCTCCATTATTACAGGACAGACCATAATAAACCCCATTATATCAGAACAGACCATAATAATCTCCATTATATCAGAACAGACCATAATAATCCCCATTATATCAGAACAGACCATAATAATCCCCATTATATCAGAACAGACCATAATAAACCCCATTATATCAGAACAGACCATAATAATCTCCATTATATCAGAACAGACCATAATAATCCCCATTATATCAGAACAGACCATAATAATCCCCATTATATCAGAACAGACCATAATAATCTCCATTATATCAGAACAGACCATAATAATCTCCATTATTACAGGACAGACCATAATAATCCCCATTATATCAGAACAGACCATAATAATCCTCATTATATCAGAACAGACCATAATAATCCCCATTATATCAGGACAGACCATAATAATCTCCATTATATCAGGACAGACCATAATAATCCCCATTATTACAGGACAGACCATAATAATCTCCATTATATCAGAACAGACCATAATAATCCCCATTATACCAGAACAGACCATAATAATCTCCATTATATCAGAACAGACCATAATAATCCCCATTATATCAGGACAGACCATAATAATCTCCATTATATCAGAACAGACCATAATAATCTCCATTATTACAGGACAGACCATAATAATCCCCATTATATCAGGACAGACCATAATAATCTCCATTATATCAGAACAGACCATAATAATCTCCATTATTACAGGACAGACCATAATAATCCCCATTATATCAGAACAGACCATAATAATCCCCATTATATCAGAACAGACCATAATAATCCTCATTATATCAGAACAGACCATAATAATCTCCATTATATCAGAACAGACCATAATAATCTCCATTATTACAGGACAGACCATAATAATCCTCATTATATCAGGACAGACCATAATAATCTCCATTATATCAGAACAGACCATAATAATCCCCATTATATCAGGACAGACCATAATAATCTCCATTATTACAGGACAGACCATAATAATCTCCATTATATCAGGACAGACCATAATAATCTCCATTATTACAGGACAGACCATAATAATCCTCATTATATCAGAACAGACCATAATAATCCCCATTATATCAGAACAGACCATAATAATCTCCATTATATCAGAACAGACCATAATAATCTCCATTATTACAGGACAGACCATAATAATCCTCATTATATCAGGACAGACCATAATAATCTCCATTATATCAGAACAGACCATAATAATCCCCATTATATCAGGACAGACCATAATAATCTCCATTATTACAGGACAGACCATAATAATCTCCATTATTACAGGACAGACCATAATAATCCCCATTATATCAGGACAGGCCATAATAATCCCCATTATATCAGAACAGACCATAATAATCTCCATTATTACAGGACAGACCATAATAATCTCCATTATATCAGGACAGGCCATAATAATCTCCATTATTACAGGACAGACCATAATAATCTCCATTATTACAGGACAGACCATAATAATCCCCATTATATCAGGACAGGCCATAATAATCCCCATTATATCAGGACAGACCATAATAATCTCCATTATTACAGGACAGACCATAATAATCCCCATTATATCAGAACAGACCATAATAATCTCCATTATATCAGAACAGACCATAATAATCTCCATTATTACAGGACAGACCATAATAATCCCCATTATATCAGGACAGACCATAATAATCTCCATTATATCAGGACAGACCATAATAATCTCCATTATTACAGGACAGACCATAATAATCTCCATTATATCAGGACAGGCCATAATAATCTCCATTATATCAGAACAGACCATAATAATCTCCATTATTACAGGACAGACCATAATAATCCCCATTATATCAGAACAGACCATAATAATCCCCATTATATCAGGACAGACCATAATAATCCCCATTATATCAGAACAGACCATAATAATCTCCATTATTACAGGACAGACCATAATAATCCCCATTATATCAGAACAGACCATAATAATCCCCATTATATCAGAACAGACCATAATAATCCCCATTATATCAGAACAGACCATAATAATCTCCATTATATCAGAACAGACCATAATAATCTCCATTATTACAGGACAGGCCATAATAATCTCCATTATATCAGAACAGACCATAATAATCTCCATTATTACAGGACAGGCCATAATAATCCCCATTATATCAGGACAGAATCTGAACTATAACTGTCAGTAATATGGGAAGTGTAATAATCTGAATTATAACCCACAAATCAAGGCAATTATAGCAATATGGATTATAATCTTAGAATCAGGAGAGACTTTAATAATCTGAATTATAATCCTTAATATGGGGGGGGGAGAGAATAATACTTAGAATTATAACCTTCAATTTTATAATAATCCAGAACCCCAATCCCGGGAAAATGATATTCCGAATCATTCATATGAATGGATGACACTATTATTGTGATTTCCAGGCACCATGTGACACAATGTTTATAAATATGGAAGAGAAGAGAGAGATACAATGTAACATTTGTCACCCTCGTATCTCCTCTGCTCCTCCCTCATTCATCTGCAAATCCCCTCCCCCATCTCCACCTCTCCTCTATTCATGTATTTACAGTAGTTTTATTTTTACTTTCATTTGTTTATATTACTTTGATACAAATTGATTCATTTCTGGTGAGGACATGTGGCCTGGTGTAGTTCTGGGAGGAACGGGGGGGGGGGGGGGTTGGCTTGTCCCCTCCCTTTTCCTGGCCTGCCGGGCTGCATGCTCGCATTTTGGGGTGGGGGTTCCCCATTAAAATCTATACCAGACCAGAAGGGCCTGGTAAGGATTAGGGGAAACCCCCACGCTTTAAAAAATAATAATATATATATATATTCTTAATGCCAGTACTTCTTTTGTTTGCATTCGACTTTTCGTGGTGAATCCCGCTGACAGCGTGAGGAGAAAAAAAAGCCGATCACCTGCTTCTGTGCAAGGGACATCGGTCCCGAAGAGGAAGAGGCTCACCCGCCTTATCTGTGCCAAGCAGTACCACCTGTCAGTGCCCACAGAGCCACAAATCAGTGCCCACCAGTGCAAAACAGTGCCACCTATCAATGCCCAGGAAGTGCCACCTATCAATGCCCACTAGTGGTGCCAATCAGTGCCTTATCAGTGCCACCTAGCAGTGCTGCCTATCAGTGTCACCTACCAGTGCCGATCCGTGCCCATCTTTGCCCCCCATCAGTGCCCATCACTGCCACCTATCAGTGCCCATCACTGCCAGCTATCAGTGCCACCTATTAGTGCCACTTCTCAGTGCCCACCAGTGCCACCTATCAATGCCACCCATCAGTGCCACCTCTCAGTGCCCACCAGTGCCACCTATCAGTGCCAACCAATGCCGCCTATCAGTGCCCACCAGTGCCGCCTTATCTGTGCCCATCATTGCAGCCCAATCGGTGCCCATCACTGCAGCCTAGCAGTGCTGACTATCAGTGTCACCTACCAGTACCGATCAGTGCCCATCATTGCCACCCATCAGTGCCCATCACTGCCACCTATCAGTGCCACCTATTCGTGCCACTTCTCAGTGCCCACCAGTGCCACCTATCAGTGCCAACCAGTGCCGCCTTATCTGTGCCCATCAGTGCAGCCTCATCAGCGTAAATCAATGAAGGAGAAAAACTACCTGTTTGCAAAATTATATAACAAAATATAAAACGGTTTTGTATTTTTTTTTTTTTAAATTCAGTATTTTTTTATTTTTTTAACAAAAAATAAAAACCACAGACGTGATCAAATGCCACCAATAAGAATTAATATTGTTGATTCTCCTCCTGGCCAATCAAGAAGCGGGTCCTGAGTCCCGATTGGCCGAGAGGAGAAGCGATCATCGTATTGGCCGCCTAGGGGGGCTCAGGGAAGTTGGTCTTTTTTTTTTGTAAGGGCCCCAAAGGTCCCCAGGGGCCCGGAGTTCCCCAGGGCCCTGAATGTCAAACCCCCTTTTTTTTTTTTTTTTTTATAATTTAATTTTTTTTTATAGTTTTTTTTTATTTAATTTTTTATTTATTTATGTTATTTTATTTATTTATTTATTTATTTTTTGTAAGGGGCCCAGAGGTCCCCAGGGCCCCGGAAGGCAACCCCTACTTTTTTTTTGTGTTCACCAGCACCCAAAGCCCCCCCGACCTCTCAACAATTCGCGGCGGCAGCGCCCCCCCCCGCTTCTCAATTTGTGGCGGCAGCCCCCCCCCCAGGTTCTCCTCTGCTCCAGGGGGCCCATGCCTGAAGCTGTGTAAGGGGCCCCAAAATTCCTGATGGTGGCCCTGCAGGTATCTGCACCCCCCTCCCCCCTGAAAGGTGTCAATTGTGACACCGTAGGGGGGGAGGGTTCCGATGAGCGGAAGTTCCACTTTAGGGTGGAGCTCCGCTTTAAGCCTCATTCACACGATCGGATTATCCGACAGGAATTGTGTGATGACGGGCTGTTGTCGGAAAATCCGACCGTTTGTACGCTCCGTCGGACAATTGTTGTCGGATTTTCCGCGGACAAATGTAGGATAGCATGCTTTCAAATTGTCCGCCAACAATTGTGTGATGTCAGATTATCCGATCGTGTGTACACAAGTCCGTTGGGGCAAAACTCCAAAGTACAAACACGCATGCTCGGAAGCAATGCCCAAAGGGTGGCGCTAAAGAGCTGAAAAACGACATAGTTTCATGTTCGTTGGCCGACTAATCTGTGCCGTTTGTATGCAAGAAAAGTTTCTGGCCAACTCCCTTCGGACAAAAGTCCTACACTTTGTCCGCGGAAAATCCGATCGTGTGTATGAGGCTTTAGCAACCAGCTATTTCCCGGTTCTAAAGGATGCCGGAGGTTACCGACTCCTTGACAACCAGCATCAAATTAAACCCTAATGAGAGGACGGGTGGTGTCCCGGGGTATTTCCTCCCAGACCTGGACTAGAGCAGCACTGAGCTCCTGAACAGACTGAGGTGCCACCTGGTGGCACCGGAGGGACTGAAACATAATGTCCCAGAAAGAGGTCCTATTGGATTCAGGTCAGGAGAGTGAGGAGGAGATATAATAATCCTCATGATAATGGCCAGTAACAGAGGAGAGGAGAAGAGAAGACTATAGTAATGTGAATGATAACACTCAGTAATTGGGGGAGGGGGGGTATAACATTCCTAATTATAATGGCCAGTAATAGAGGAGAGTATAACAATCTGAATTACAACCCTCAGTAAAAACAGACAGGCGGATCCGAGGCGATGCCGATCGCGTGACAGGGGCCTAAATCATTCATATGAATGGATGACAGTATCAATGTGATATTATTTTTCATTTTTTGTTGTATGGTTTCAAGGGACCATCTGACACAATGTTTATAAACATTGATCATACAGGAGACAGAGAGATACAAAGTAACATTGTTTATAAACATTGATCATACAGGGGACAGAGAGATACAAAGTAACATTGTTTATAAACATTGATCAGACAGGACATGGTCACTTTTGTATCTACTCTGCATTTCATTAATCTGCAATCAAATGGATGCTGTAAAAAAACAAAAAACATCCATTCCCCCCCCCCCCCCCCCCTACTCTCCACCTCTCCTTTATTCATGTATTTATTTACTTTCACTAATTTGTTTATATTACTTTGATACAAATCTTATCGGCCTCTTTCACACTGACAGACTGATCGAGTCGGATCCGATCAGACCACCTATTGTCCTTTATGGAACAGCGGATCCGCCTCCATCTGATCCGATCCTGTCCACTGAAAACAGATTGGTAGGGATCTGTTCCCCATCCATCCGGTGTAACGGATGACAATCCAATGGAAAAGGACAAGCGGTCCGTTTCCATCCGACAGCCCCATAGAGAACAGCGTGCTGTGTCCGTGTCCGCTGTGCATCATCAGAGCAGACACAGACCTGTCATCTATCTGCTAAGCGGGGATCAGTGGACTGATCCCTCACTGAGTAGGAGGATCCGCTTAACAGAGTCTGCCCCCATCTGCAAGAGGCCTTAGTCCTTGGGGGACCCCCAAAGCACCCCCCCCCATGTTGAGGGCATGTAGCCTGGCATAGTTCATGGAGGGAGGGGGGTTGGCTTGTCCCCTCCCCTTTCCTGGCCTTCTGGTCTGCAGGCTCAGATAAAGGTCTGGTATAGATTTTTTTTGGGGGGGGGGCATGCCATTTTTTGTGTGGGGTCCCCATACCTGAACTGAAAGGTCTGTTATAGATTGGGGGAGACCCCCTACATTGTTTTTAAAAAAAATGTTTTAATGTTGACTCTTCTTTTGTATACATTCTGCTGTCAACAGGGAATCTTGCTGACACCAGATGAGTCATGGTTGTCAAGGATGCAGCGGGTGCTGGCTCCTTGACAACCAGCTGAAATTTAGGTGATAATGACCTTTTTTTTTTAAATTAAAATAACAAACGAGTATTACTTACCTGCTCTGTGCAATGCTTTTGCACAAAGCAGTCCTGGTCCCCTTCTTCTGGGGGGTCCCCAGTGGGTGCTTCAGGCCCCTTCTCTTTGGCGAGTGCTCCCACGGAAACCTGCTTTCCATGGGGGCACCCGTGCGTGCTCGCTCCCGAGCTGCCCTGTCTGCGTCTTTTGACAGCAGCAGGAGCCAATCTGCCCAATGAGAAGGGAGACAGCAGGGAGAGACACTGCTCTCGTGCACATTGCTGGATCAGATCGGCTGCATTTGTTTTCTTTTTTTCTTTGTCCTTTTTCCCTCCCCTCTGTTTTCACCTGTTGATCTTGCCAGTAAACACACTTTCTATATTCGTGAGACACAACTCAGGATGAATGGCACAGGGGGCACAGCAGATAGCAGCATTGTCAGTCTGTGGGGAGGGGAGTGTTAAATGTATTAGCAGATTTAGATACACTAACAAATTAAAGCGAACCTCCAGCTCACACTTTATAATCAGTTACAGGGAACAGTTTTTTTTTCCTTTTCAGATAAATAATTTTCATAGATAAATAAAAGCTGATCATTGTAACTGTAGCGGTACCCCCGTAAGGGCTGCTGAGTGTTGTGGCCCACCTGTCACCCTGCCCAGCCCCCGGCATTCATTTCCTAGACACTCCAAGACAAGGAACAGTCCATGAGATTTGTTTTTTTTGTGTTTTATTGAGGGAATAGAACTTGGATGGGTAAAGGAATCTATAAGATGCCCAGTGAACTTTAAAACAACCAATTGGTGAATTGTATGTAGCGGGACCCCCAAAAATGGGGTCGCTATGCTGTAAATTTAGGGGCAGTCTGGGCAATAGTATGGCTCAGATTCTACAATTCTGTTTAAAGTGGATGTAAAGCCACTCTCATCCTTTCTAAACTACTGCCATAGTGCTGATCTGTAAGGATATAGATGCCTCCTGCATGTATCCTTATCTGTCAAATGTCTCCCCTCTGTCTGTTATAAGAACTGAAAAACTGCAGATTCTGTGGGTGGGTCTGTTGTCTGGAGCTCGGTGGGTGGAGTCGTGATGTCAGTAGACTCCCCGCCCACCTCTACACTCCCCCTTGTCAACATGCATTTTCTCCTGTGTATTCCTTCTGCTATGATCACTAACATCCAGTAAAAATCCAGAAAAGTAACCACATGACTTCAGAAAAGGAGTTGGGGGTGGGAAATAAAAAATAATGCCTGTCTAAAGCTAGTGCACGAGATATGTAAATAACCTGTCATTTAAAGCAAGGGGGCGGAACGGACAAAGGTTTTTATCTGTTTGTCCGTTTTTTATCTCACTGAACAATAAAAGAGGATTGCTCAGCGCTGGATTAACTCTTTGTGGGAAGACCTGGCACAAATGATAGGAAATCTTATACTCGACTACATTGTGACAGCAAAAAAAAAAAAAAAATTCGGGTTTACATCCACTTTAATATGGACTCTGCTCTGCCATGTTGTTGCCTGGTGTATAGTTCCCCTGGGCCTGAGGTGGCGCTGTTGCCCAGGTCTCGGGTTGAACCGCAGGTGGCGTTGTGGTATGATTTGGTGTCCTCTCTCGGCTACCGTGTGGTGGGCAGGTTCTGCCTGCTGTGCATGCCGGGAGAGGGTACATAAAGGGCAGATGCCAGAAGTGCGGGGAGAGAGTGTGCCCCATGGGGGTGGTGTGCCAGGGCGGATTCCAAGGACCCCTGGTGGCGAAGTCGCGCCCTATGGCCTTGCTGTGCCGGGGGGGGGGGTGCGCGAATTGGTCGAGGAGTCTCGGGCACCTTTAGCTCGAGGCTACAACGTTCCAGGTAGGCCCAGTACCTTCAACTGGGTCTGCAGCCAACACACTGGAGTCCCAGGGAACCCGTGTGAGGGTGGCCCGCTCTGAAGGAGAGGAAACCGGGGGAGGACCCATCCGATGGATCAGTGAAGGAATTCATGGTGAAGGAGAGGCCTGGTTGCCTATCAGAGGGAAGGACTCGTGAGTTGTAATATAGCTCCTGTAGCGTGTCCCATTGACACCCATGGTCTTCATTAATCTATGGGATTTTTAAAGTTCTAATTCAGTAACTAAAGGATTCTGTGGCAGAGAATTACTTGGACTTGTCCGTGAAGGGGACCAAATTAAAGGAACTGTTTGTGTTTCACTCCGGCTGCTAGAACTGTGAGAGGGATCTATCCGGGTGAGCAATTCATACTCAGGCTTGAGTGAAGAATAGGGTAACTGGGTGTCGTGTGCCTGAACCTGTCCCTCTACCTACTCTGTCTCTGTCTTCAACCTATTCCCAAATCTGTTTCAAGCAATATAAAAATAAACTCGTCTGTTTGGAGTTTAAACACTGTCTGGACATTGGCTTTCTTTGGGAGGAAGAACACAGACTTTTCCCCAGTGGCGGTGCGTCCATAGAGGGCGCCGGAGCGCCGCCCCCTCTCGCTCCTGCACCGCCACTGAAAGACAATACACAGATTCATGCATTGCATGAATCTGTGTATTGTCGCCGCTGCCGCCCACTATTCAGATGGCCGGCCTCCTGGTGAGCGGCGGCCATCTGAATTAGAGCGGTGGCCGGCGATGGGTGTGTTTTGGAAGTGTCTATCAGAGCCAGTGGCTCTGATAGGCTTTCCGATTACAGCCCTCGGGCTGTAATCGGCTTCCAAATAGTTCACCAAGGGACGCACGGGGGGTGCGTTCCTTGGTGAACACTGGCACGCATCTCAGCCAATCAGGTTCATCGGATCTGGTTACCAGTAACCTGATTGGCTGAAGTGACATCGAGAGCGGGACTTGGGAGAAGACATCGAGAGAGGATGGCTGACCCGAAAAAGGTAAGTGCTGGGGGACTGGGGGAAGCAATCTGGCGGTTTTTGAGGGGGCAAACTGGCGGCAATTGATGGGCACAGTGGTGAGAATTGATGGGCACAGTGGTGACAATTGCTGGCACAGTGGCTGCGTTTGATGGCATGGCACAGTAGCTGTGTTTGATGGCATAGCACAGTGGCTGCGTTTGATGGCACAGTGGCTGCGTTTGATGGCATGGCACAGTGGCTGCGTTTGATGGCATGGCACAGTGGCTGCGTTTGATGGCATGGCACAGTGGCTGCATTTGATGGCACAGTGGCGACAATTGATGGCACAGTGGCGACAACTGATGGCACAGTGGCTGCGTTTGATGGCATGGCACAGTGGCTGCGTTTGATGGCATGGCACAGTGGATGTGTTTAATGGCATGGCACAGTGGCTGCGTTTGATGGCATGGCACAGTGGTTGCGTTTGATGGCATGGCACAGTGGCTGCGTTTGATGGCACAGTGGCGACAATTGATGGCACAGTGGCTGCGTTTGATGGCATGGCACAGTGGCTGCGTTTGATGGCATGGCACAGTGGCTGAGTTTGATGGCACAGTGACGACAATTGATGGCACAGTGGCGACAATTGATGACATGGCACAGTGGTGACAATTGCTGGGCACAGTGGGTGCGTTTGATGGCACAGTGGCGAAAATTGATGGGCACAGTGGCGACAATTGATGGGCACAGTGGCTGCGTTTTGGACACAGTGAAGCTGCAATTGATGTTTTTTTTTTTTTTGGTTGCTTGTTTGCACCCCTCCCCAAAAATTTTGAGCACCAGCCGCCACTGCTTTTCCCTGTACTCTGGGGACGAGAACCAATGGAGGGAGGTAACTCGCTGCAGGACCCAAAATTGTAAGAACACCGCTCAACCTCTTAAACCAGGAGGATCCGGGAAAGTGGCACGGTGTGCCTTTATCCCTGCAAGGAAGAGGTAGGCAGGAGAAAAGGGTCCGTGTGCTACACGTAGAACAATCAATTGGGGCAAACTATGTACACTCCCTGTATATATTACTACTTCAGTCTCCTCCAGCACTTTCCTTGCTTGCAGACTTTTACCCTTTCTTTTCTCATGCACACCTCTTAATCCTCAGGATCAGCTAGCACAAAAAATGTTCAGGCCTGACTCTGACTCAGCCAGACCTTAGCTACTGCCCTTTGCGGGCAGGGACCGCAGGCCCCTATGGTGTAGCAAGAAAATAGAACGTTTGTGATGCTAGCTG
Organism: Rana muscosa; assembly: GCA_029206835.1. NCBI lineage: Eukaryota > Metazoa > Chordata > Amphibia > Anura > Ranidae > Rana > Rana muscosa. Next base: position 195,262,216 of record CM055119.1, read on the forward strand.
TCCTATATTTGGTTACTAAGCCCAGTTACCCATCTTCAGGCCCTGCCAGCCCTCCTGGCTGCAGCTGCCCTTCTCCACTGCCCTTGACAACATAGTCCACTTCACTGGCTCTGCACCCATCCCAGACTGCATGCTCCCAGTCCTATCAGGCATGCCCCCCCAGTCCTCCTGACTGTGCTTGTCACTCACCAACCCTCCTGGCTGCAACCAGTTGTTCCTCTCCTTGAAGACTTGCCCGGCAATGCTAGCTCCTGCTGTCCTCTTTGCTCCTCCTGTGCCCCCTGTCCAGAATCTTCACACTTTATTGAAGGGCCTCATCCACACCCGAGCCCCAGGCCCAAGGTCACCCCCCCTCCCCCAGACTGGAGAGCTCCCTCAAAGGCCCGACAGCCTAGCACTCCATCTTCAAGCTCTGAACTACGCCAATGACTCCTCCCCAGCTGGACTGACCCCGGGTACTTAACCACTTGGCGCGTCCTGGGCTTTGTGGTACTTTGTGGGGCTATATCTGAATGATGGTTGCAGCTACAGGCATCATTCAGATATCGTAATTTTCAGCCAGCGATTCCCTACACCATAGGAACGATCATAGTGGCTGTTCCACCGCTTGATCGTTCCTACGGGTGGCGAAACCAAGTGTCAGAATTGGCCCGGGCCTCAAGTGGTTAAGGAGGCCTGCCCCCTGCCAATCTAAGCTGGGGATTGGTCAGGGCTCCTTAGATCATCCCAGGCAGCTCCACCTCTCCTCCCCTTCTCTCCTTCTAGTACCTTCCAGAAGGCTCTAGAAAGAAGAGGGAGGACTCAGTGATGCTGCCTGTGAGTCGCCAGCTGCTACTCTGAGCCACTCCCAGCCCAAATCAAAACAGACAGGCCTGGCTGTCAGCCAGGCCTGCCTAAATTTACCTTACCTGTCACACAAAAAAATCCTCTTCTAGCCCCTACCTAAGAAGAGGGTGCTACATAACCACTTGACCTACAGAAGGTTTAATCCCCTTCATGATCAGAGCCTTTTTTGCTATTTAGCACTACTCTAATTTAACCGGTAATTACTTGGTCATGCAACACTGTACTCAAAAGGAATTTATATCATTTTGTTCACAAAAATAGAGCTTACTTTTGGTGGTATTTGATCACCACTGGGTTTTTAAGAAAAAAATGTGCGATATAAATGAAAAGACAGAAAATTTTGACAAAAAAACAATATTTTAAAAATCTGATTTTTAAAATACCTGTCTGTAGCGGCCTCACCCCTCTCCCTTTCTCTATCGGTTATATGGCTGTTGTCTAGGGGTACCTGGGAGAGAGAGATGATACACACCACGGCCCATGTCCTCTGTAACTAAGAGGTGAAGGCCAGAAGATTGGGTTTTGTGTAGGTGTCCTAGAGTCAGGTCCAGTCCTTCGTCCCTGACTCCTTTGACTTAGTAACCCAAGTTCCACACAGTGAATCGGTACAACTAAGTTTTATTCTTCTTGCCAAGCAATAAAACAATCTTTCTCCTTTTGAATAATGGGGGACAGATCGAGGCACAATCCTTTCCCTTCTGATGCTGACCACTGTGCTGTCACCAGTGGTGAATAGTCACTGCCACTGACTAGGTAATATAGAACGTGAATTACCTTCGCTCACTTTGCCCCTGTCAGGGGAAGAAATCCGTCCAAGGGAGAAGTGGAGGCCTCTCCATCACCAGCGATGCTGCGCCGGACTCTTCAGAGAAGTTACTGCACACCAGTCCTCACGAACTCAGACACGGGCACCCAAGGAGTTAGGGCCCCCTCGGATTCCTCCACCCTTGCGGAACTCAGTCAAAGGTACTGAGCCCCAGGCATCCGCCATAGTACCTCACCCCAGGCTAAAGGTGCCTGAGATGGACTCCATCTCCGCTCCAGCTAGGCCAAGGGCGCCTAGGCCTGAAACACCGGAACGCCAGCACCCAAGCTGAAGGTGCCTGGGTGCGGCCATGTCCTCCGACTCTCTCCCCAAAATCAGGGCCTCCGCCCCTTTTATGACCTCTCCCTTTGCATCACAGCGGGTTCCCCGCCCCGCTGTACCAGCTCCAGGGGAGGACAAAAAGGCACGGTTCCCGGTGTATGTTCAGCTCGGGCCCAAGGCAACAGCGCCACCCAGAGACCCCAGGGAACTTCACACCACCAGAGTCCTTACAAATTCAAATACCCGCTACATGTCTATGGAAGGGAAAAAGGGGGGGGGCAGAAGACACTGCTGGGGGTCCAGAGGACACTACTGTGGGGGAAGGGTGATGTAAAGGGCAGTGGAGGACACTGCTCTGGGTGGGGGGGGGCAATACTGCATTAGAGGACAGTGCTATGTGGGTGACCCTGCCCATAGTAGTGTCCTCTGTCCCCCTTCACCTCACCTCCCCCTGCAGTACTGTCCCCTGCCCCCCCCCACCACAGCAGTGTCCTCTGCCCCCCTTCACATTACCCTGCCCCCCGCACAGTAGTGTTCTCTTTCTCCCTATAGCATTTATTTCTACTTTAACTACTTGCCGACCCCAATACATGTATACATAGAGTACGTTGCGGATTGCAAGTGGTTTACTGGGATTATGGATGAAGAGATCGGCCATAACCCCTGTATAGTTTTTTTGCAGCAGGTGGATTGATTCCGAGCGGCTCAAGGGTCGCTTGAACCCAGTGGCAGACGGTGATTTTTTTGGGGAGGTGGCACTTACCCCATCACTGGCGGCTTCCCCTGCTCTCCACGGGCCATCACAGCGACCGCGGCTTCCGTTTCCTCCTCGGCAGCCAATCGGGACTCTTCTCTATTCGGCCAATCGGAAAACAGGTCTCACACCCGCTTCTGATTGCCCGGGTTGAGGATCAGTGTTTTTCGACAGCGAATATTCATTTAGTGTTGTAACACACCTGGGTGAGATCGGAGCACACTCTCTGCGACCCTCCCTATTTTAAAGCCTATTGGAGCCTCTGGCTCTAATCAGGTGCTTAAAAAAAAAACTGGCCGCTGTAATTCATGCGCCCAGCGTCCTGCAAGGAGCCGGACGCATGAATAGGGGGCGGCCCCGGCGGCCGTGGATAGATTTAATGCTATGCATGAATCTATCCATTGCATATGGGGGGGGGGGTGGAATGGAGAGAAGGGGCGGGCCACCACTGCTTAAACCCTTTCCAAATCGGCGGGAGGCAACACCCCCCCCCCACCGCTCAACAGTGAAACGATCCGACGGTGCTGCCAGCTGCTCCCATTGGCAATTAGAGAGTAGATACTCTTTGATCACCTCTATGGCCTTTGAGGACTAGAGCGACATCATGACGTCACTTCTGGTCCAGGCTGAAAGTACTTTATTTTTTTGAAGCGAAAGATCAAGAAATATTTTTTTCTGTGATCTTTTGCTTTCAAAGGTAAATAAGAGATTTGGGGTCTTTTTGACACCAGATCTCTCCATAAAGAGGACCTGTCGTCCTTATTTCTATTACACGGCATTGTAATAGGAATAAAAGTGATAAAATAAATAAAAATAAAGGGACAGTGTAAAAATGAAAAATAAAAAGTAAAATAAATAAAAAACAAATTTAACCTCCCTGGCGGTTTTCCAGAGTGTGGCTCGGAGTTAAATTTCAGCACCATTAGTGGTAACCCCGGGCCAGACTCGGGATTGCATTGCAGAATCCTGGTGCAGGTTACTTACCTTGTCCCCAGGATCCTGGGATGTCCCCCCCCCCTGCTGTGTCCTCCGCCCGATGCCTCTGTGTGCCAGGCTCCGTTCCCTGCGAGCGTCACGACGCACGGGGCGGAGCCTAACGGCAAATTCAAAAAGTACTAAATTCATAACACATACAGTACAGTGTAATCTTACAGATTACATTACTGTATGAAATCATTTCACATCCCCTTTGTCCCTAGTGCTTTGTCCAGTGCTCTGCATGCACTTTTATATTATATATACTGTTCTTTCTCCCTAGAAACTTGAGATTGTCCATAGCAACCAAAAAGTGTCCCTTTACGTCAAAAGTGGTTTTAGAGCAGCTAGAAAACAGCGATAGTGAATTAGAATCACTTGCAGAATTGAGCGATAGTGAATCGTGGGGAAATTAATTTTATTATTATTATATTTTTATTTTTTATAATTATTTAGAGTTATTTATTATATTATAATTTATGATTTCGTGTTTCAAACTTTGATGTCCGTTTAATAAACAGTGATAAGCCGAGATCATGATGATCACCGCTTATCTCAGAGCATTGCCGTTTTAATAAGCTGAGATAAGGAGCAGAGAACATGTTCTCCGCTTCTCATCACAGCACATCACTGTTTTGTCACAAACGGCCAGTTTATTAAAGTGAGATCTGAGGATCTCACATCCATTCCACTGAAATATCTCCCTTCCAGATTCACCAGCTCAGAGGTGGAGAATCTGGGAGAGAAGTTGGTGTGATTAGAGGAAGAAGGCTTATTTCTTCCTAATATAAGCACCAGTGGGTTAAAAATGAATATTAACAACATTATATATATATATATATATATATATATATATATATATATATATGTAGCGGCCTCACTCTCTCTCTCTCTCTCTCTCTCTCTCTCTCTCTTGTATTGGTTGTTTGTGGCTGTCGTCTAAGGGTACCCTGGAGGAGAAAGCGCAGGACACTACGCCCAGCTCTCACCCTCCGTGTATGTGAGGTTTGAGCAAAGTCTTTTCTGAATTACCTTCGGGTCTGCATCCTGCATATGGAGCCTCCGCTTCTTCCGTGGAGGTGTATCTGCCAGTGATAGAGCCCCACACCATTTAAAAGTTCAACACTCCTTTATTTCTTCAATACCAGAATGAACATAATCAGTTGAACTTCCATAACAGACAGACAGGGGTGTGGATACGAGTAGGCCCAGGCACAATGAACTCTCCTATCCCTTTCTCGTGCGGATAGGCCTGGCGCACGGTCTCTGCCACCGACCATGAAGTTGGTAGCTGCCACCTACCGGGTGAACTGTTTGGAGACCCTGTCACGGGCCTAAGTAACGGTCTCTGCCACCGACTTTAGAATAACGGTCTCTGCCACCGACCTTAGAATAATGGTCTCTGCCACCGACCTTAGAACATGGACTACCTTCCGTGTGAATAAGGCCCCTGTTTGGCGAGGACATCCATCCCGACGGTCTCCGGAGGCCCTGTCCCGGCACTGGCAATCTGCTGCACCAGATCTACGGGAAGGTCATCTGCGCGGTCCCTTACGCCTGGATTCAGACACCCGATTCTGTGGGTGCCTTAGGATGGTTCCTCCCGGGCGGGACCCAGTGGAAGAAGCTGGGCCCCAGGCCTGAATGATGTACCTCACCCCAGACTGAGGGTGTCTGGGGTGACTCCCGAACTCCACGTGTCCAGGCCTAGGCCGCCTGGACACGACCGCTGGACAGCAGCCCTCAGGCTAAAGGTGCCTGGGACTCGGACCTCGTGGCGAAGATGTCCGCCCCCTTTATAGCCTCCCCCAGCTAGCACAGCGAGTTCCCCGCCCCGCCGTACAACCGCTGTGAGAGACCAAAAAGGGCACGGCACTCCAGTGATGGTTCAACCCCGGCCCAAAGTGACAGCGCCACCTGCTGGGCCGCAGGGAACTGGACATCACTGATGTCACCACCCGAATCAACATACTGAAAAGTACCTACCCGCTACATATATATATATACTTGTAGCACCCCTTTACTTTTCAGGGGTGTTATGTGCCTAAATTTAGGGGTTGGTCTGAGCTGGTAGTCAGGCTCAGACCACTTTTATTGTTAGGTATTTGCTTCTGCCTATGTGATGCTGCCTGGTGTATGGTTCCCTGTGGCCTGTAGGTGGCACTGCCATATTAGGTCAGGGTTGAGCCATGGGTGGCATTACTGCGCTTGGGGTGTCTTCTCTCGGCAGTGGTACAGTGGGCGTGGTCGCCCTGCTGTGCATGCTGGGAGAGGGTACATAAGGGGCAGACGCCATCTTTCGGGAGTTGGAGGAGTAGGAGGGTTGGAGTGGAGGAGCCGGAGGGGTGAGCCCCTCGGGGGGGGGGGGGTGCGATGACTGGCCGAGGAGTCTCGGGCACCTTTGGCCCAAGGCTGCAGCTTTCCAGGTAGGCCCAGTACCTTTAACTGGGTCTACAATTCGCCCATTGGAGTCCCAGGGTGCCCAGGTGAGGGTACCCGCTCTGACCGAGAGGAATCCAGGGGAGGATCGGTCCCACTGAGGAGATGAGTGATGGAAGATCGCTGTTTCGGAAGAGGCCTGGTGACCTGTCAGAGGGAAGGATTCTTTACTCCGGAAAGCTAACCTGTAGAGTGCCCATTGGCATTGTCATGTTCTTTAAATTCTACAGAGGTTAGAGCATCTCCTGGACCCGTCCCTGGAGGGGATAGGGTGACAGAACTGTCCGAGCTCCACGCCGGCTGCTAGGACTGTGAGAGAGGACTATCCGGGTGAGCAATACCCACTCGGGATCGAGTGGCCACGAAGTTACTAGTTGTGCCTGGACCTAATTCCTCACATTTATTCTTTCTTTCATCCATCTGTCTCTGTCTACTACGCAGCAAATAAAAAATTGACTCTCTGTTGGAGTTAAAGTGTTTCTGGACATTGGCCTTCTTTGGGGGGAGAAATATGCTACGTTTCCACTGAGCGGAACGGTTCGGGTCGGTACGGTTTGGAACGGTTAGAATGGTCCGGTCTATTCTCGTGAGCGTTTCCACTGCAAGTCGGACCGCCAGGGGCCATACAGATTTTAGAAAAAATGCCTTGCGTGATGTCACACTAGTGCGACGAGAAACGTGACGCAGCGTCAGTCAGCGCCAGCTACACAACAAAAACAATAATGGAGGTTATCCAGCAGCTTGTGTTTTCTCTACTGGCCTTTTGGTTCTTTGTAGTCCAAATACATGCCGCACTGTATGAGAGAAGGTTGCGAGCGGCAATGAGAAACACAGTATTCAAGAAAAGAAATTTGCTAGCTTGGATGTTTAGCCGGGAGGAGAAGTACACCTTTGTGCGGCAAAGACAAAGACGGCAGCGCTATAGGGTAAGCACAACTGACCGACTTAACTCAGACCTACCTGACATACACACTACCTACCTTAAATACACACACACACACACTGACCCACCTACCTGACTTACACATACACACACTGACCCACCTACCTGACATGCAAACACACACTGACCCACCTACCTGACTTACACATACACACACTGACCCACCTACCTGACATGCAAACACACACTGACCCACCTACCTGACATACACACACACTGACCCACCTACCTGACATACACATACACACACTGACCCACCTACCTGACATGCAAACACACACTGACCCACCTACCTGACTTACACATACACACTGACCCACCTACCTGACATGCACACACACACACACAATGACCCACCAGACACATAAGTTATATATGTATAATGTTTTTTTTTTTTTGTGATATGTTACCATCTGTGTTTTTTTTTTTTAGATGCTTCTGCTTTTGGCAAATCAGCGCCGCCGACCAGTCATTTGGGCTTTCCCCCGTGCCAATGAGTGGTGGGATGTGACCGTCCCGGGATTCACACACACACAGTGGGTGCAGAATTTTAGAATGTCTGAGGAAACTTTCTCATACCTTTGTACCAAGCTACGTCCAGCGATGGAGAAGCAAAGCACCAACTTCAGAGCCAGTTTGCCAGTGAGGAAAAGAATTGCCATTGCACTGTGGAAGCTGGCTACTAACAGTGAATATAGAAGTATTGGTCATCTTTTCGGTGTCAGTAAATCTTCAGTGTGCCGGTGTGTGCAGGACTTCTGTAAGGCTGTCTGCACATTGCTAGCTCCTGAAATTGTGCATTTTCCGGACAGGGAAAAGCTTAAAGACATGGCTGAGTACTTTGAGAACAGGTGGGGCCTTCCACAGTGTGTTGGTGCTATTGATGGCTCACACATACCAATAATAGCACCACAAGAATACCACACTGACTATTTCAACCGGAAAGGCTGGCATTCTATCATCCTCCAGGGAGTAGTGGATGGCAAGGGACTATTCTGGAATGTGAATGTAGGAAAGCCTGGGAGTTTGCATGATGCTCGTGTTCTACGATTGTCCACATTTTGGGACTGGGTTGGCCAGGGAGGACTGTACCCTGGTTCCACTAAGAACATTTGTGGGGTTAATGTTGGGTAGTATGTTCTTGGGGACTCTGCCTACCCTTTACAAAATTGGCTCCTGAAACCATTTCCTGACAATGGCCGCCTGACAACAGAACAGCAAACCTACAACAAAAAAACATCCAGGGCACGTGTCGTAGTGGAAAATGCTTTCGGAAGACTTAAGGGTAGATGGAGGTGTCTTATGAAGAGGAATGACAGTGACATTAAACTTGCCAAATCCATGGTGCTTAACTGCTGTGCTCTTCACAATCTTTGTGAAAGTCATGGAGAAGACTTTGACCAGGATTGGAATACATCTCCAGAAGAGCCAGTACCAGTAATAGCATCCCATGATATGGAAGAAGAGTGCAGTGAAATACGCCAGGCTCTGATGCTGCACCTCAATGTTGAAATTTTTACCATGATTTATTAAAAAATTTAATACCTTTTTGCTATATTGTTAATAATGTTTTATAATAAAAAATATATACTCAAAAAATTCGCTCATGGTTTTTATTTCACAAAAAACTCATCGTTCCATATATTCTGTTAAAGAAAACTAAGATTTTTTTAAAATAAAAAATGAATAAAAAAAAAATGGGTACAGGTCCTTTGCTACATGAAAGGCACTACGGTCTGGGTGGTGACCTGGGTTCACGACTGGCTGAAAGGACTTGAACAAGCTGACCTAGGACACCGAGGAAGGCCTGGTTGAAGGTAGACAGCTGCTCCATCTGCTGACGGGCGATTTCTGCCTCCTGGCGCATAGCTTCCTGTGCATCCTGACGCAGTGCCTGAAACCGCCTTTCAGATTCGTTCTCAATTCTTTCCAGCTGCCTTTCTTCTGCTGCCCTCATATCCTCCATGACTGTGCGCAGATCCAACTGCAAACGTCTCCTATGACCTATAATATACAAAATATCAAACTAGTGTTTTTGGTAACATCTGTCAAAACAATACTGTAACCCCCTTTCTCATCTGCCACACCAGACTGCATCACATTTATCTACTGCCCCACAACTGTAACCCCCGCAACATCTGCCCTACTGCTCTTCTGCCCCACTGCTGAATCCCCTTCTCACCTCTTACACCTCTGTACCCCCTGCACATCTGCCCCACTGCTGAACCCCCTTCTCACCTCTTACACCTCTGTACCCCCTGCACATCTGCCCCACTGCTGAACCCCCTTCTCACCTCTTACACCTCTGTACCCCCTGCACATCTGCCCCACTGCTGAACCCCCTTCTCACCTCTTACACCTCTGTACCCCCTGCACATCTGCCCCACTGCTGAACCCCCTTCTCACCTCTTACACCTCTCTACCCCCTGCACATCTGCCCCACTGCTGAACCCCCTTCTCACCTCTTACACCTCTGTACCCCCTGCACATCTGCCCCACTGCTGAACCCCCTTCTCACCTCTTACACCTCTGTACCCACTGCTATTCTACCCCACTGCTGAACCCCCTTCTCACCTCTTACACCTCTGTACCCACTGCTATTCTACCCCACTGATTAGTTATTTTAAGAAAATGCACACATTTCACTATTATCATCATGTCTTACCATTGTGCCGGGGTGCATTGGGCGTACTCTGTGGTTGGGTACTCTGTAGTAGGCTAATCTGTGGTTGGGTACTCTGTGGTTGGCTTGATGAGATACTACTGGTGCTGCTGAAAGACGTTGAAGGTCCATCATCTGACAAGTTTGACGCATCATTGGAGAGTCCATCAGCTGTTTCTGAAAAAAACATTTGGTTATATATATTTTTTTTAAAGGTTAGCATAGCGAAATCCTATGGCATCAAAAAAAATTAAAACTTACCAAAGGGGTCTACCATGGATTCGAGAATTGCAGTTGCAGAGTCCAGACCACCCTCCCTGCCTTGGTTTGCTGGCCTATGTCCGTAAATGGCGTCCATGTCGTCGTACCACCTCCAAGTACTCCCACTGTTTCCACTACGGCTGTTGTCGTCCTTAATTTTTTTATATTGTCCTTTAAGCTTCTTAAGCTTTGCCCTGCACTGCCCCGATGTCCGTTCAAATCCCTCGGCTGCCATTCGTTGAGAAATATCTTTGTACACCTTTTCGTTTCTCACTGATCCATCAAGCTCACTCTGAATAACGCTATCACCAATAATCCTTAGGAAAGTAGATAGTTCCTCAGATGACCAGACCCTGCTGTTTGCAGGCATCCTTCTCCTTTATATTGAGGGCGACAAGGTGCTTGTTTGGCGCTTTGCTTTGACGTCAGCATTGACGATTTTCTGTCCACCAATCAGTGGAATGTATCGTGTGACGCCAGTAGCTCCGCCCTAACCGTACCGTTCCATTTTCTATGGCCCCACGTCTGAAGCAGGACCCTGAATGGTGCGGTACGGTTCGGTTTAATGGCACGCTTTCATAATGGAAACACCCAAAATAGCGTACCGTACCGAACCGTACCGAACCGATCCGCGCAGTGGAAATGAGGCAATAGAGACTTGTCCCCATACTCTGGGGAAGAGAACCAGTGGAAGAAGGTAACTCGCTGCAGGACCCAGAATTTGTGAACACCGCTTAATCTCTTCAAACAGGAGGGTACGGGCATATAGCACGGTGTGCCTTGACTTGCAAGTGAGCCAGGCAGGAAAAAGGTCCATTTGCTACATACTATATACAAGTATATATATATATATATACTGTATATGTAGCAATACCCCCTAGAGGGCCGCTGGTTAGTTTTCGGTTTTGTTACCTCTTCAGCTGCGTTGTCCGGGTAGGAAAGTCTGTAGTAATGCAATGTCCACACGGATTTTAACCACTTGTCCCCCGCCCACTGTCAATTGACTGTCAATTGACGGCGGGCGGAGGATACTCTCATTCTGGGAGGACGTCATATGACGTCCTCCCTTTAAAACGAGCTAGGAGGCGCGCGCGCACCCGCCGCATTCACAAGGCCCCGGTGCGCGTGCCCGGCGGCCGCGATTGCCGCCGGGCACCCGCGATTGCCCGGGAAACGAGCAGGAAAGTGGATCTCTGTGTGTAAACACAGAGATCCACATCCTGTGAGGGAGAGGGGACCGATGGTGTGTCCCTTGTACATAGGGACAACCATCGGTCACCTCCCCCAGTCAGTCCCCTCCCCCCACAGTAAGAACACTTTGAGGGAACATATTTAACCCCTTCCCGCCCCCTAGTGGTTAACCCCTTCCCTGCCAATCACATTTATACAGTAATCAATGCATTTTTATAGCAGGGATCGCTGTATAAATGTGAATGGTCCCAAAAATGTGTCAAAAGTGTCCGATGTGTCCGCCGCAATATCGCAGTCACAATAAAAAATCGCAGATTGCCGCCATTACTAATAAAAAAATAAAAAAATAAAAATGCTATAAATCTATCCCCTATTTTGTAGACGCTATAACTTTTGCGCAAACCAATCAATACGCGCTTATTGCGATTTTTTCTTTTTACCAAAAATATGTAGAAGAATACGTATCGGCCTAAACTGAGGAAAATTTTATTTAAAAAAAAAAAATGGGTATTTATTATAGCAAAAAGTAAAAAATAGTGTTTTTTTTCCAAACTGGACGCTCTTCTTTTGTTTATAGCGCAAAAAATAAAAACCGCAGAGGTGATCAAATACCACCAAAAGAAAACTCTATTTGTGGGAAAAAAAGGACGCAAATTTAGTTTGGGAGCCACGTCGCACGACCGCGCAATTGTCATTCAAAATGTGACAGCGCTGAAAGCTGAAAAATGGCTTGGGCAGGAAGGGGGTTTTCGTGCACAGTAGGGAAGTGGTTAAAGTCCCAAACTTCCAACCGTGCAGTAAAAGAGCCTTTAAGCCAATTCGGCGAACTGCAGGGCTTGTAATATAGCGGATCCCTCCTTGACAAAGACACCAGGCCTCACCCGAGACAGCAGCACTTTGCCGGTCTCCTCCAGGGCAGGTCCTCCCATGGTCTCCTTCACCAAGACAGCTTCCTCCCCATTTGGATGGACAGCTTGGGATCCCTTCTCCGAACGTAGGCCCCAGCCAGATTAGCTGGGCCTACAAGATAGCGATACAGCCTCGGGCCAACGTGGCCCCAAGACCACACACATATACCTCGCACCCAGAGGGCTGTGGGGCGAGAACGGACCCCAATCAATGGCGTCTGCCCCTTACGTATCCCCTCCCAGCAGGCACAGCGGGTCGACCTCTCCCACTGTACCGCTGCCGAGAAGGGCCACTCAATGCACCATGGTTTGCCCGTGTTCCAACAGGTGCCTGAGGTGGTAACGCCACCTACAGGCAATAAGGGAAAATGCTATCGGGCAAACCACAGCTAGAACAGAGGTAAAATGAAATGCAATTCAACCGTCTGAGCCCAACTACTGGCCCAAACATCCCTCTAAATTTAAATAGCGTCCCAACCTTTTGGGGTGGGTACTACATATACATACACACACACACACACACACGTGTGTGTGTGTGTATATAGATACTGTATATATGTGTGTGTGTGTGTATATATATATATATATATATATATATACACACACACACGTGTATATATACAGGATATATATATAGTTATCACACGTCTGAAAACATGTAATTACATGTTCTTTTAAACTTTAGTTTCACTTTTTGAACTTGGCTGCACCGTAATCTCACAATATCTCACGAGATTACAGGCAGCCCGCCCACTTTTACACAGATCTCTGCCTTTTTCAGAGAAAACACTTCTCCTCTGTTCTCCCTCTGAGAACTGAAGTTCTCAGTTTAATGAACCGGCTGCAGAGGAGATAATTTTCCTCTGATGCCTCGTACACACGACCGGTTTTCCTGGCAGGAAAAAAAAACAACGTTTTTCCCGACGGGATTCCTCTCAAGCCTCCCTTGCATACACACTGTCACACAAAAGACCGCTGAACCTTTGAATGCCAAGAACGCGGTGACGTCAAAGACTACGACGAGCCGACAAATCAACGCTTTTGCTTATACGTCAAATTGTTTACGAGCATACAGACGACCGGTTTTCTCGGCAGGATTTTTTCCTGACGGGAAAAAAGAGAGCTGGTTCTCTTTTTTTTTTTCCGGCAGTTTTCCTGTCAGGAAAACTGCGATGGAGCATACACACGGCCGGTTTTCCCAGCCAAAAGCTATCAGGGCAGTTTCCTCCTTGGGGAAAAGCGGTCGTGTGTACGAGGCATGAGAACTGCCGAGAACTAGTGATGAGCCGAACACCCCCGGGTTCGGTTCGCACCAGAACCCGCGAACGGACCGGAAGTTCGAACGAACATTAGAACCCTATTAAATACAATGGATGCGAACGTTCGAATTCTAAAGTGCTAATTATAACAACTATTATGCATGTTATTGTCCTAAAAAGGGTTTGGGAACCCGGGTTCTGCACCAGGGGACATGTATCAATGCAAAAAGAAGTTTTAAAAACGGTCGTTTTTCGGGAGCAGTCATTTTAATGATGCATAAAGTGAAAAAAAAAAAGTCAAATATTCCTTTAAATATCGTACCTGGGGGGTGTCTAAAGTATGCCTGTGAAGTGCCACGTGTTTCCCGTGTTTAGAACTGTCCCTGCACAAAATGACACTTCTAAAGGAAAAAAAAGCCATTTAAAACTGCTTGCGGCTTTAATGTAATGTCTGGTCCCGGTAATATGGATGAAATTCTTTAAGAAAAATGGCATAGCTACCCCATGACCCCCCCCCCCTACCCCAGCCCATTACCAGCCCCTTTGGGTCTTGTATGGATATTAAGGGGAACCCCGCACATAAAATAAAAAAGGCCCTATATACTCTGAACAGCCGTATACAGGCGGTGCATACAAGACAGGGACTGTAGGTTTGTTCTTATGTAGAATCTGTTTGTAATTTTGAACAGGTACATTGTTGAAGTGTAGCTCCAGCCCAAAAATCTATTTTTAAACTTTTTGGAAAACATAGGTAAGGGTTATCACCCCTGTAACATTTGTTTTGCTGTCTGTGCCCCTGTTCAGAACATTTCACCTCACTTTCCGTCCCAATGACAACTGTTTTTGAAATGTGGTGTTTTTCTTGAAACAAGGATTGCTGATAAAGCATCAGTACAGAGGAGACACCTTTCTCCCATATTTATTCTTACAGGAGAGAATTTTCCTTCCTAGTGGTAGATTTCCTCTCACTTCCTGTTGTCTTCTTGCGTTTGCAAGTAGGAGTCGTTTGTAAGTTGGATGTTTGAAAGTAGGGACCTGCCGTATATACTCTGCAGAAATAGGCCCCTTAGTTGTTGGTGTTGGCACAACACTGTAAGCACTCACAGTTACTCTTGGTTGGTGCTGGAACGCCCTGCTGTCAACTATTATATCAGGAATTTTAATTACATATAATTGTTGAACAGTGGTAGTAAAAATTGGGCCTTTGATGGTGGTGCTGGTGCCACAACACTGTAAGCCCTGACAGTTACTCTTGGTGGGTGCAGCAATGGGCCCTGCTGTGAATTATTAGATCAAGAATTGTAATTACATGCCCCTGTTGAACAGGGGCTGAAAAATTGGGCCTTAGGCACTGGTGGCACAACACTGCAACCCCTCACAGATACTGTACTTGGAGCACAGCAATGAGCCCTGTTGCAAAGTATTGCTTCAAAAATTGTAATGACACGCCCCTGTTAAACAGGGGCTGAAAAATTGGGCCTTAGGCACTGGTGGCACAACACTGCAACTCCTCACAGATACTGTACTTGGAGCACAGCAATGAGCCCTGTTGCAAAGTATTGCTTCAAAAATTGTAATTACACGCCCCTGTTAAACAGGGGCTGAAAAATTGGGCGTTAGGCACTGGTGGCGGCACCCATAAACAAAAATGATCTTCCAAGCTATCATCATCAATCGTATCATTGAGGACTCGGAGGAGGAGGATAGCCAGTCAACATAACAGCACAGGCACTCAGCATCAGCATCAGTCTTGAAGGGATGTGACATTTTAAAATCAATTAGTCTGTTATATCAGCATCAGGTGTGTGGTAGCTGGTGGTGATCCAAGACTGGTTCATCTTGATGAAAGTCAGTCGATCAACCGAGTCGGTGGACAGGCGCACCCTGTGATCCGTGACAAATCCTCCAGCAGCACTGAATGTGCGTTCCGAAAGAACGCTGGATGCAGGACAGGCCAGTAGCTCAATTGCATACTGTGCAAGCTCTGGCCAGTGATCCATCCTCAAGACCCAGTAAGCCAGAGGATTTTCGGTGGGGAAGGTGTCCAAGTCTGACCTTGCCCCTAGATATTCCTGCACCATGTTTATCAGACGCTGGCGATGGTTGCTGGAACCAATCATACTTTGGGGCTGCGGACTAAAGAATTGTCTGAACGCATCGGTCAGACGGCCACCTTCCCCACCGCTCCTTCTTTGACTGGCCGAAGCCTCAGCAACTCGTTGTCCAGGACCAGGAGTTTGCAACCTCCCAGTCTCTGGGAACGCGTTGCACAGACCTTTCTGCAAGGCCTCCCGGAGTTGTCTCATCCTCTGCTCCCTCTGCGACGGTAACATAAGGTCCGCAACCTTACCCTTGTACCGTGGATCAAGGAGAGTGGCCAGCCAGTAATGGTCCCTCTCCTTGATCCGAAGAATACGAGGATCCTTCCGCAGACTTTGCAGGATCAGGGAGGCCATGCAGCGTAGGTTTGCTGAGGCATTCGCTCCGGAGTCCTCTGGGTCACTAAGGACGACATGATCCGCAGCCACCTCCTCCCAGCCACGTACAAGTCCACTGGTTTCTTGGGACTGTAAATCATCCCTAAAAGACTGCTGCTGATGATGCTGAGTGCCAGCCTCCACCTCCATGCTGACACAATCCTCCTCCTCCTCCTCCTCCTCCTCCTCTTCCTGTGCGATGGGTGGGACAGAAGGAACACTGTCTGGGTAAAGGGGGCCTTGAGAGGCAAGGAAGTCCTCCTCTTCCTGCCTCTGTTCTGCCTCAAGTGCCCTGTCCATTATTCCACGCAGCGTGTGCTCCAACAGGTGGACAAGAGGTACAGTGTCACTGATGCATGCACTGTCACTGCTCACCATCCTCGTGGCCTCCTCAAATGGTGCCAGGACAGTGCATGCATCCCTGATCATGCCCCACTGGCGTGGAGAAAAAAAAACAAGCTCCCCTGACCCTGTCCTGGTGCCGTAGTCGCACAGGTACTCATTGATGGCCCTCTGCTGCGTGTGCAGCCGCTGCAGCATGGCCAACGTTGAGTTCCACCTGGTGGGCATGTCACATATAAGGCGGTTCTTGGGCAGGTTCAACTCCTTTTGCAGCTCAGCCAGGCGAGCACTGGCATTATAAGATCTGCGGAAATGCACACAGACTTTCCTGGCCTGCCTCAGGACATCCTGTAAGCCCGGGTACCTGCCCAAGAACCGCTGCACCACCAGGTTAAGGACGTGAGCCACACAGGGCACATGGGTCAGTTGTCCCTGTCGGAGGGCGGAGAGGAGGTTGGTGCCATTGTCGCAAACCACCATTCCTGGCTTAAGCTGGCGTGGCGTCAACCACCTCTCGGCCTGGCCCTGCAGAGCAGACAGGACCTCTGCCCCAGTGTGGCTTCTGTCCCCCAAACACACCAGCGCAAGCACGGCATGGCATCTTTTTGCCTGCGTACTTGCGTAGCCCCGTGAACGGCTACGGAGCACCGCTGGTTCATAGGACAAACCACAGGAAGAGGCCATGGAGGAAGAAGAAGAGGAGGGGGTGGAGGAGAGAGGTGTGTCACAACCAGTAGTAGCATTTTGGAGGCGTGGCGGTGGGACAACCTCCAACACTACTGCACCTTGTCCTGAATCCTTCCCAGCTGCCAAAAGAGTGACCCAATGGGCCGTGAAAGAAAGGTAACGTCCCTGTCCATGCCTGCTGGACCATGAGTCAGCGGTAATATGCACCTTACCGCTGACCGCCCTGTCCAGCGAGGCCAAGACATTGCCTTCCACATGCCGGTAGAGAGCCGGAATAGCCTTCCGTGAGAAAAAGTGGCGTTTGGGAACCTGCCACTGAGGAACCGCACATTGCACAAACTCACGGAAGGGGGCCGAGTCTACCAACTGAAAAGGCAGCAGTTGAAGCGCTAGCAATTTAGCCAAGCTAGCATTCAACCGCTGGGCATGTGGATGGCTGGGAGTGAACTTCTTTCGACGGTCCAGCAGCTGGGGCAGGGAAATTTGCCTGCTAGAATCGGACGTCGGTGTACTGCTAGCAGAGTGGGCGCAAGTACTTGGCTGTGACACACCTAATTCTACACCTTCATTCCTCTCAGTGCATGTTTCAGAGAGGACTGAAGTTATAGTGGGGTTGGAGATCCCAGCTGATGCGGTGCAAGGAGAGGTCCGCTTTGTTCTTTGGTGTGGGTCTTTGAGGTAGGCTTGCCAACGAGCTGCATGGCAGGTCAACATATGTCTGGTCAGGCATGTGGTACCCAAGCGGCTGATGTTTTGGCCACGCGATATACGCTTGAGACATATGTTGCAAACAGCAGCTGTGCGATCTGATGCACTAGCCTCAAAAAAGGCCCACACCAAAGAACTTTTTGAATGACGGGCAGAGGCAGCGCCCTGCACAGGCGGAGCTCTGCGGTGTGATTCCGTCGGTGTACTGCCCTTACGCTGGCCACCAAAGGGCATCCTGCCTCGTTGGAGATGTGCCTCCTCCTCATCCTCCTCCTCCTCCTCTCTCCTATTAGGCACCCACGTGGAGTCATTGACCTCATCATCCCCTCCCTCCTCATCACTGGAGCCAATCTGGCAGTATGCTGCAGCTGCTGGAACATGACTGCCAGATTGGTGTCCTTCTTGAGCATCCCCTCTGTCTGCTCTCACGCTACTGCCTTCCTCTAGCTGGGTTTCATCATCAGACCCTTCGAAACGCTGGGCATCCTCCTGGAGCATGTACCCAACACTGTGCTGAAACAGTTCGGGGGACTCCTCAGGAGGAGGACATGGTGGGTCTAGGGAAGGAGTGACTGATGATTTGTCTGACATTGATACCAGGGAAGACGACGCTTTGGCAGCTGCTTTTCCAGTACCCTGAGCCTGGGTGAGAGAGGATGAGGAGGAGGAGGAGGGCTTGGTCATCCACTCTACCAAGTCTTCGGCATGATGTGGCTCAACATGTCCAGCTGCCGAAAAGAAGGACAAGCGTGTCCCATGGCCATGTGCTGATGACAATGCACCGCGTCCACGACCAGCACTGTTGCCCCCAGACACAGAGCCTGCTTGCCCTCTTTTATTGCCTCCTGACTGTCTGCCTCTCCTTGTTTGCCTTCCAGACATTCTAATAGATGGCCTGCAGGGAGATGGGAAAAAAGCAATAAGGGCTACCTTCAGGTGTCCTTCTCTGTCCCTGGAAACAAGGACTTGCAGAGTGAAAGAAAAAAAACACTCTCCCTACCTACAGTTTTCTGTCCCTAGAAAAAATGTTTTTTTTAATCACAATATAGCACAAGGAAAATTAACTCACTGTCCTTACAGGTCCCTGGAAACAAGGACTTGCAGAGTGAAAGAAAAAAAACACTCTCCCTACCTACAGTTTTCTGTCCCTAGAAAAAAATGTTTTTTTTAATCACAATATAGCAAAAGGACAATTCACTCACTGTCCTTCCAGGTCCCTGGAAACAAGGACTTGCAGAGTGAAAGAAACTGACACTGTCCCTACCTAGAGTTTTCTGTCCCTGGAATAAATGTTTTTTTCAGCACAATATAGCACAAGGACAATTAACTCACTGTCCTTACAGGTCCCTGGAAACAAGGACTTGCAGAGTGAAAGAAAAAAAATACTCTCCCTACCTACAGTTTTCTGTCCCTAGAAAAAAATGTTTTTTTTAATCACAATATAGCAAAAGGACAATTCACTCACTGTCCTTCCAGGTCCCTGGAAACAAGGACTTGCAGAGTGAAAGAAACTGACACTGTCCCTACCTAGAGTTTTCTGTCCCTAGAATAAATGTTTTTTTTAATCACAATATAGCACAAGGAAAATTAACTCACTGTCCTTACAGGTCCCTGGAAACAAGGACTTGCAGAGTGAAAGAAAAAAAACACTCTCCCTACCTACAGTTTTCTGTCCCTAGAAAAAAATGTTTTTTTTAATCACAATATAGCAAAAGGACAATTCACTCACTGTCCTTCCAGGTCCCTGGAAACAAGGACTTGCAGAGTGAAAGAAACTGACACTGTCCCTACCTAGAGTTTTCTGTCCCTGGAATAAATGTTTTTTTCAGCACAATATAGCACAAGGACAATTAACTCACTGTCCTTACAGGTCCCTGGAAACAAGGACTTGCAGAGTGAAAGAAAAAAAATACTCTCCCTACCTACAGTTTTCTGTCCCTAGAAAAAAATGTTTTTTTTAATCACAATATAGCAAAAGGACAATTCACTCACTGTCCTTCCAGGTCCCTGGAAACAAGGACTTGCAGAGTGAAAGAAACTGACACTGTCCCTACCTAGAGTTTTCTGTCCCTGGAATAAATGTTTTTTTCAGCACAATATAGCACAAGGACAATTAACTCACTGTCCTTACAGGTCCCTGGAAACAAGGACTTGCAGAGTGAAAGAAAAAAAATACTCTCCCTACCTACAGTTTTCTGTCCCTAGAAAAAAATGTTTTTTTTAATCACAATATAGCAAAAGGACAATTCACTCACTGTCCTTCCAGGTCCCTGGAAACAAGGACTTGCAGAGTGAAAGAAACTGACACTGTCCCTACCTAGAGTTTTCTGTCCCTAGAATAAATGTTTTTTTTAATCACAATATAGCAAAAGGACAATTCACTCACTGTCCTTCCAGGTCCCTGGAAACAAGGACTTGCAGAGTGAAAGAAACTGACACTGTCCCTACCTAGAGTTTTCTGTCCCTAGAATAAATGTTTTTTTTAATCACAATATAGCACAAGGAAAATTAACTCACTGTCCTTACAGGTCCCTGGAAACAAGGACTTGCAGAGTGAAAGAAAAAAAACACTCTCCCTACCTACAGTTTTCTGTCCCTAGAAAAAAATGTTTTTTTTAATCACAATATAGCAAAAGGACAATTCACTCACTGTCCTTCCAGGTCCCTGGAAACAAGGACTTGCAGAGTGAAAGAAACTGACACTGTCCCTACCTAGAGTTTTCTGTCCCTGGAATAAATGTTTTTTTCAGCACAATATAGCACAAGGACAATTAACTCACTGTCCTTACAGGTCCCTGGAAACAAGGACTTGCAGAGTGAAAGAAAAAAAACACTCTCCCTACCTACAGTTTTCTGTCCCTAGAAAAAAATGTTTTTTTTAATCACAATATAGCAAAAGGACAATTCACTCACTGTCCTTCCAGGTCCCTGGAAACAAGGACTTGCAGAGTGAAAGAAACTGACACTGTCCCTACCTAGAGTTTTCTGTCCCTGGAATAAATGTTTTTTTCAGCACAATATAGCACAAGGACAATTAACTCACTGTCCTTACAGGTCCCTGGAAACAAGGACTTGCAGAGTGAAAGAAAAAAAATACTCTCCCTACCTACAGTTTTCTGTCCCTAGAAAAAAATGTTTTTTTTAATCACAATATAGCAAAAGGACAATTCACTCACTGTCCTTCCAGGTCCCTGGAAACAAGGACTTGCAGAGTGAAAGAAACTGACACTGTCCCTACCTAGAGTTTTCTGTCCCTGGAATAAATGTTTTTTTCAGCACAATATAGCACAAGGACAATTAACTCACTGTCCTTACAGGTCCCTGGAAACAAGGACTTGCAGAGTGAAAGAAAAAAAATACTCTCCCTACCTACAGTTTTCTGTCCCTAGAAAAAAATGTTTTTTTTAATCACAATATAGCAAAAGGACAATTCACTCACTGTCCTTCCAGGTCCCTGGAAACAAGGACTTGCAGAGTGAAAGAAACTGACACTGTCCCTACCTAGAGTTTTCTGTCCCTAGAATAAATGTTTTTTTTAATCACAATATAGCAAAAGGACAATTCACTCACTGTCCTTCCAGGTCCCTGGAAACAAGGACTTGCAGAGTGAAAGAAACTGACACTGTCCCTACCTAGAGTTTTCTGTCCCTAGAATAAATGTTTTTTTTAATCACAATATAGCAAAAGGACAATTCACTCACTGTCCTTCCAGGTCCCTGGAAACAAGGACTTGCAGAGTGAAAGAAACTGACACTGTCCCTACCTAGAGTTTTCTGTCCCTAGAATAAATGTTTTTTTTAATCACAATATAGCAAAAGGACAATTCACTCACTGTCCTTCCAGGTCCCTGGAAACAAGGACTTGCAGAGTGAAAGAAACTGACACTGTCCCTACCTAGAGTTTTCTGTCCCTAGAATAAATGTTTTTTTTAATCACAATATAGCAAAAGGACAATTCACTCACTGTCCTTCCAGGTCCCTGGAAACAAGGACTTGCAGAGTGAAAGAAACTGACACTGTCCCTACCTAGAGTTTTCTGTCCCTAGAATAAATGTTTTTTTTAATCACAATATAGCACAAGGAAAATTAACTCACTGTCCTTACAGGTCCCTGGAAACAAGGACTTGCAGAGTGAAAGAAAAAAAACACTCTCCCTACCTACAGTTTTCTGTCCCTAGAAAAAAATGTTTTTTTTAATCACAATATAGCAAAAGGACAATTCACTCACTGTCCTTCCAGGTCCCTGGAAACAAGGACTTGCAGAGTGAAAGAAACTGACACTGTCCCTACCTAGAGTTTTCTGTCCCTAGAATAAATGTTTTTTTTAATCACAATATAGCACAAGGAAAATTAACTCACTGTCCTTACAGGTCCCTGGAAACAAGGACTTGCAGAGTGAAAGAAAAAAAACACTCTCCCTACCTACAGTTTTCTGTCCCTAGAAAAAAATGTTTTTTTTAATCACAATATAGCAAAAGGACAATTCACTCACTGTCCTTCCAGGTCCCTGGAAACAAGGACTTGCAGAGTGAAAGAAACTGACACTGTCCCTACCTAGAGTTTTCTGTCCCTGGAATAAATGTTTTTTTCAGCACAATATAGCACAAGGACAATTAACTCACTGTCCTTACAGGTCCCTGGAAACAAGGACTTGCAGAGTGAAAGAAAAAAAATACTCTCCCTACCTACAGTTTTCTGTCCCTAGAAAAAAATGTTTTTTTTAATCACAATATAGCAAAAGGACAATTCACTCACTGTCCTTCCAGGTCCCTGGAAACAAGGACTTGCAGAGTGAAAGAAACTGACACTGTCCCTACCTAGAGTTTTCTGTCCCTGGAATAAATGTTTTTTTCAGCACAATATAGCACAAGGACAATTAACTCACTGTCCTTACAGGTCCCTGGAAACAAGGACTTGCAGAGTGAAAGAAAAAAAATACTCTCCCTACCTACAGTTTTCTGTCCCTAGAAAAAAATGTTTTTTTTAATCACAATATAGCAAAAGGACAATTCACTCACTGTCCTTCCAGGTCCCTGGAAACAAGGACTTGCAGAGTGAAAGAAACTGACACTGTCCCTACCTAGAGTTTTCTGTCCCTGGAATAAATGTTTTTTTCAGCACAATATAGCACAAGGACAATTAACTCACTGTCCTTACAGGTCCCTGGAAACAAGGACTTGCAGAGTGAAAGAAAAAAAATACTCTCCCTACCTACAGTTTTCTGTCCCTAGAAAAAAATGTTTTTTTTAATCACAATATAGCAAAAGGACAATTCACTCACTGTCCTTCCAGGTCCCTGGAAACAAGGACTTGCAGAGTGAAAGAAACTGACACTGTCCCTACCTAGAGTTTTCTGTCCCTAGAATAAATGTTTTTTTTAATCACAATATAGCAAAAGGACAATTCACTCACTGTCCTTCCAGGTCCCTGGAAACAAGGACTTGCAGAGTGAAAGAAACTGACACTGTCCCTACCTAGAGTTTTCTGTCCCTAGAATAAATGTTTTTTTTAATCACAATATAGCAAAAGGACAATTCACTCACTGTCCTTCCAGGTCCCTGGAAACAAGGACTTGCAGAGTGAAAGAAACTGACACTGTCCCTACCTAGAGTTTTCTGTCCCTAGAATAAATGTTTTTTTTAATCACAATATAGCAAAAGGACAATTCACTCACTGTCCTTCCAGGTCCCTGGAAACAAGGACTTGCAGAGTGAAAGAAACTGACACTGTCCCTACCTAGAGTTTTCTGTCCCTAGAATAAATGTTTTTTTTAATCACAATATAGCAAAAGGACAATTCACTCACTGTCCTTCCAGGTCCCTGGAAACAAGGACTTGCAGAGTGAAAGAAACTGACACTGTCCCTACCTAGAGTTTTCTGTCCCTAGAATAAATGTTTTTTTTAATCACAATATAGCACAAGGAAAATTAACTCACTGTCCTTACAGGTCCCTGGAAACAAGGACTTGCAGAGTGAAAGAAAAAAAACACTCTCCCTACCTACAGTTTTCTGTCCCTAGAAAAAATTTTTTTTTTAATCACAATATAGCAAAAGGACAATTCACTCACTGTCCTTCCAGGTCCCTGGAAACAAGGACTTGCAGAGTGAAAGAAACTGACACTGTCCCTACCTAGAGTTTTCTGTCCCTGGAATAAATGTTTTTTTCAGCACAATATAGCACAAGGACAATTAACTCACTGTCCTTACAGGTCCCTGGAAACAAGGACTTGCAGAGTGAAAGAAAAAAAATACTCTCCCTACCTACAGTTTTCTGTCCCTAGAAAAAAATGTTTTTTTTAATCACAATATAGCAAAAGGACAATTCACTCACTGTCCTTCCAGGTCCCTGGAAACAAGGACTTGCAGAGTGAAAGAAACTGACACTGTCCCTACCTAGAGTTTTCTGTCCCTAGAATAAATGTTTTTTTTAATCACAATATAGCAAAAGGACAATTCACTCACTGTCCTTCCAGGTCCCTGGAAACAAGGACTTGCAGAGTGAAAGAAACTGACACTGTCCCTACCTAGAGTTTTCTGTCCCTAGAATAAATGTTTTTTTTAATCACAATATAGCAAAAGGACAATTCACTCACTGTCCTTCCAGGTCCCTGGAAACAAGGACTTGCAGAGTGAAAGAAACTGACACTGTCCCTACCTAGAGTTTTCTGTCCCTAGAATAAATGTTTTTTTTTAAGCACACTATAGCAGAAGCACAAAACACACTGACACTCTCCCTACCTATCCTTCTCTTTCCCTAAACTAAAGGAATCCAGGTTAAGCAAGAAAGAAATAACAGTCACTGTCCCTGCCTATGCTACTCTATCCCTGCTCCGGAACACACTACACTAGGCCGCCGTGCTGGCGGCCTTTTATAGTGTGGGGCGTGTACTAAACACCCTCAGCAATAATTGGCCACAGGCATCCTGCCTGTGGCCAATCATTGCTCTCCTCGCTGCCGGCGCTGTGATTGGCCAAGCATGCGGGGTCACAGTGCATGCTTGGCCAATCACAGCGCCTGGATGACACTGCGATGGCGTAGTGCATTGTGGGCCGTTCGCGTCACTCGAATTTGGCGCGAACGGCCCAAATCGTTCGATCTTCGTCGAACGATCGAACAGCCAATGTTCGAGTCGAACGTATGTTCGACTCGAACACGAAGCTCATCCCTACCGAGAACTGAACTGAGAAAAATTTCTCAGTTTAACCACTTAAGCACCGGACCATTTTGCGATTCTCCACTGCGTCGCTTTAACTGACAATTGCGCGGTCGTGCGACGTGGCTCCCAAACAAAATTGCCGTCCTTTTTTTCCCACAAATAGAGCTTTCTTTTGGTGGTATTTGATCACCTCTGCGGTTTTTATTTTTTGCGCTATAAACAAAAATGGATTGACAATTTTGAAAAAAATGCCATATTTTTAACTTTTTGCTATAATAAATATCCCCAAAAAATATATCAAAAATTTATTTTTCCTCAGTTTTGGCTGATATGTATTCTTCTACATATTTTTGGTAAAGCAGCAGAAAAAGCTAGCTTTTATCAGCGTTTTTTTACTAGCTTTTATTAGCGTTTTTCAGTGTAGCTTTTTTTAGCTTTTAAAAAAAAAAAAAAAAAAAAATTTTTTCAATGGACTAAAAAACGCTCGCGGTCAGCGTTTTTGAGCGTTTTTGAGCGTTTGAGCGTTTTGCGTTTTTTTCTGCCGAAAAACGGCACTTTGAACGCAAATTTCCTGCGTTCAGAAAAAAGCCCATTAACTCCACTGCTCATTAAAGCTAAAAAACGTTATGTGTACATGAACACATAGGCTAACATAGAGTGCAGTTAATGGGCTTTTAAAAAAAAACGCCAAAACGCCCATTAACTGCAGTTTATCAGCTTCTGTGTACATGGAGCCTTATAGTAAAGGGATTCCTGTACGACCAAAAGGTCACCTTGGTAAACCTATACCTGCCCAACGAGGGACAAGTCTCAGCCCTACAGAGATACCTACTGTGAGGGGGTTAACTCGGTAGCGGGTGTGTGTGACCCCCTGGTTGGGCTCCCCACACAAAAACAGGGCCAGCAGACGGAGGTTGTGGTTTTCAAAATCAAAAGGTGCGGTTTATTTCTCTATGTACAGTGACAAAAACATAGCAAAGCCAAAAAGAAACATAAACAAAATAAATCCTGGTCAGTTTGACCTCTGACTAAACATACAGGTTTCCTAAACTAACAACTGGGATCAGCCTGGTGCTGTCCTAGTCCCTAAGTCCCTGGTTTAGTAAAAGTCCAAACAAATAGCCACACAGGCTTTGCCTCACCGCACAGGGGTTCACTCTCCCTAGACAGTCCACACAGGTCTGGTTCCAGGCATGAGCTAACATCTAATGAAGCTGGGAGTTCTTATAGAGGCCTAAATGAGCTGACAAGCTTCAGCTGGTCTCATCAACTCCCTGTCTGTACGACGCCCCACACTCTCCCTAGAGGTATGAGTCATTCATGAGCCCACTAGCCTCAGCTGGGCTTCATCAACTCCCTAGTTGTATAAGTCGGCATAAAGCCTGAATCTGGGAGAAATATATCTACCCCCCTGGATGCAACCAGGTGACTTTACCTTCCTGCTGTCACACTACATTTAGTACAACAAAATAAGGAGGGGACTTTGTTAATGGGAGGGGACCTAAATATGGCATTAGAACCGACCCTGGATGTATCTAAGGGCACTTCCCATCTATCCTATGTTAAACTACGTAAAGCAAAAAGACTTCATCAGGAACTGCAACTAATGGGCAGTTGGAGAACTCTCCATGTGCACGACAGGGACTATACTTTTTTCTCAGCAAAACATAAAACATACTCTAGGATAGACTACATGTTTATAGCTCAAAATGCCCTGCAGTGCATAGTGGAGACCTCCATCGGCTCATTTACACTATCAGACCATGCACCAACTAATTGCATAGTGGAATGGGGAGAGCTAGCTCCCCGAGAATGGCACTGGAAGATCAATGAGACTCTTCTGAAAGAGACAGAATGTGAAACACAGATAGCCCAGGAACTAGAGTCGTTCTTTTCAATTAATGAGTCAGAAGAAGTAACCCCAATGTGTGTA
The DNA here is from genome assembly GCA_029206835.1 of Rana muscosa. Lineage (NCBI taxonomy): Eukaryota > Metazoa > Chordata > Amphibia > Anura > Ranidae > Rana > Rana muscosa. Next base: position 195,288,844 of record CM055119.1, read on the forward strand.
TGGGAAACACACAAGTGTTATATCAGAGGAATCCTCATATCTTTAGGAACACGTAGAAAACGTCGTTTGGGGGCCCAGCTAGAATCGGGGAGGTCCGTAGACTGGAAATGGCGCATAAGAAATCACAAGCAGTACAGACGGAGGAAGAATTAGCCCGTTTGCACGAGGAATTAAATTTGTTATTAACGGACAAAGCTAAAGCGACAATAACCTGATGCAAATGAGCGTTCTATGATTACGGCAATAAACCGAGCAGGATGCTAGCCAATACGCTCAAAGAGACTAGGGCACGAAATGACATTGAACGTATCAAAACTCAGGGAGATGTATTGGTCAGCTCTTCACAGGAAATCGCTAAGACATTCAGAGACTACTATATAGGCCTATATCAGACAGGGGATCAACAACAGGCCTCAAAGATGCCCAACGGAGGGGAGGCGAAGGAGTATATAGAGGCCTCGGGTATGCCGGGCTTATCAGAAAAGGGAGCAGAAGAGATAGATGGCCCAATTACTGCAGAAGAATTTATAGGAGCCCTTAAAACATTAAAACCAGGCAAGGCACCCGGCCCGGATGGGTTCACTTTGTTATACTATAAGACCTTCGCAGAAAAACTGACATCAAGATTTTTGGAGGCTTTTAATTCGGTACCAGAAGGGCAAGCGATACCAGTAGAGACATTAATGGCTCATATAACATTAATCCCTAAGGAGGGGAAAGATCCATCTCAATGCGTGAGTTATCGTCCAATTTCTTTGTTAAACGTGGACTTAAAGATTCTGACGAAAATACTTTCAAACAGACTATTGCCGTATATCCCTGCCTTAATACATCCCGATCAAGTGGGATTTACACCTGAGAGAGAAGGTAGGGAAAATACTAGACATGTGCGATTAGTTTCGTACGAATCCGAATTACGAATTTTTATGAATACGAATTCTGTACGAAATACGAAATTTCGTTTACGAATTTCGGATCCAAATTATCAGAAACAAACAAAAAAAAAAGTTACGAAAGTAGGAGTTGTGTCCAGAATCAACGAAAACAATGTACTCTACCCCGTCTGAAAGTACGAATTATGGTATTGAGCTTCCCTTTAATAGTGCCATTGTACGTCTTATACGTCACCGTGTTCTTGGCGTTCGGAATTTCCGACAACATTTCTGCGACCGTGTGTATGCAAGACAAGTTTGAGCCAACATCCTTCGGAAAAAAAATACACGGTTTTGTTGTTGGAATTTCCGATCGTCTGTACGCGGCATGAGTCCGTAGAGTTCAATATTAACGATTCGTACGAAATTCGTATTTCGTACGAATCCGAATTAAATTCCGTACACGAATTGAGAATTACGATTTTTTTTTAATACGGAACGGAACGAAACAATTTTTTGACGGCTCCCATGTCTAGAAAATACACAACGGGTTATAGGTGCTATACATTTCGCGCAAAACCAACAAAAACCCCTAGTGCTGATATCTACAGATGCGGAAAAAGCATTTGATAGGGTAGACTGGACCTTTCTGAGAGCCACTATGCAACACATAGGATTGAGGAAGGGGATGCAAAATTGGATCATGAGTTTATATTCCACACCCTAAGCTAGGGTCAAGATAAATGATATAATTTCGGAACCTTTCTCCATTTTCAATGGAACACGGCAGGGGTGTGCGTTATCGCCTATTTTTATTTTGACGCTGGAACCATTTTTAAGAACAATAAGGGCTAACCCAGATATCCGGGGTATACCAATAACGGGAAAGGAACATAAACTGGCCGCATTTGCGGATGACCTTCTGTTTTTCATAACCTCCCCTGCATTGTCTCTCCCACCATTACTATCAGAGATATGTAAATATGGGAGACTGTCCAACTTTAAGGTAAATTACAATAAATCAGAAGCAATGGGTGTGGAGATGGATATATCTTTCCAACATCAGTTATCTACTTTTTTTGCATTCAGATGGACAGACTCCCATATAGGATATCTGGGGACTAAAATACTGAGTAGATTAAACAGAATATTTGAACTTAATTTCGCCCCCTTAGCACGACAGATTAAATTAGATCTACAGAAATGGGACAAGGAAATCTTTACGTGGTTTGGCAGAATCAACATAATAAAAATTAACGTAATGCCGAGACTGCTATATCTGCTACAGACCTTACCCATCAAAATACCCCTAGGATTTTTGAGAGACCTGAGAACTAGGTTTGCGGGGTTTATTTGGGCAGGAAAACCAGCAAGAGTCTGTAGAGACATTCTGACTTTACCAAAAGAAAAAGGAGGGGTGGGATTCCCGGACCCAGTTGGGTACCATGAGGCTCTACACCTAACAAGGGTTACGGACTGGTGTGTATCTCAAAAAGACAAGCCATGGATACACATGGAACAAGCAATGTCCAAGATACCCTTGGAGGGTCTAGTATGACTCAAGGACTCGGTGATACCGCAGGCAGTGAAACGACACCTGACGGTGGGCGCTACGCTTATATCCGTGAAAAAGACATAAAAGAAAAAAAAATGTCGGCACATCTGAGCCCAATTAAAAGCCCCACAAGAACTGGGCTTTATACAGACCTGGGAAAGTTACATTCTCCGAGACGCAGAGAAAAAAGATATTCAGGTTTACACATAAGGCTTCATTAGCAACTAGATATCAAGAAGGGGGGTACAAGATCCTAACCAAGTGGTATAGAACCCCAGTAAATCGAATTTTCCCACAGGTGTCAAACCTTTGTTGGCGATGTCAAGGAGCAGTGGGCACTCTGATACACATTTTCTGGGAATGCCCAGGAGTAAAAGATTTTTGGAAAATTGTATCCGAAACGATTAAAGAAATAACGGATGTGTCTCTTGGAGAGAATCCGGCTACTTTTTTGTTGTTTGATATTCACCTCTCGATTGAAAATTACAAAAAATCATTGCGAAAGCATGTATTCCAGTTTTATGGAAAAGCACTGTCTCCCCAATCAGACCACAATGGTTCACTAAAATAACAGAAATTCCACAAATGGAAAATCTTACCATGATTATGAGGGAGCAGGAGGAAAATGTCATCAAACTTGGGCTCCCTATATTATATATAGGGACTGTATGGGATAATGGGGGAGGGCGCGGAGAGAGGTCGGGGAGAGGAAGAGATTGGTAGATCTGGTTTTTTTTTTTTCTCTTCATCTTTCTCTTTTTCTTTTTCGTCTTTTTTTTTTTTTTTTTTTCTTTACAGTTCTGTTCTAAGCCTGAATCCCTAGGGCAAGCTTTCAAAGGGAAGGGGGTAAACCAGGGGGGGTCCCAGGTTAATAAAAATGAAAAAAAAGTTAAAGTATTAAAGTAGAACAGGATAAAAGTCTGGGTTAAGATGATAAATGAGGAGAGAGAGGAATTAGGGGGAAGGAATGCCTATATCTACTTGTTATATATACACAGTGGGTACGTAAAATATTCAGACCCCCTTAAATTTTTCACTCTTTGTTATATTGCAGCCATTTGCTAAAATCATTTAAGTTCATTGTTTTCCTCATTAATGTACACACAGCACCCCATTTGGACAAAAAAAACCACAGAATTGTTGAAATTTTTGCAGATTTATTAAAAAATAAAAACTGAAATATCACATGGTCCTAAGTATTCAGACCCTTTGCTGTGACAGGTGCTGTCCATTTCTTCTGATCATCCTTGAGATGGTTCTACACCTTCATTTGAGTTCAGCTGTGTTTGATTATACTGATTGGACTTGATTAGGAAAGCCACACACCTGTCTATATAAGACCTTACAGCTCACAGTGCATGTCAGAGCAAATTAGAATCATGAGGTCAAAGGAACTGCCTGAAGAGCTCAGAGACAGAATTGTGGCAAGGCACAGACCTTGCCAAGGTTACAAAAAAATTTCTGCTGCACTTAAGGTTCCTAAGAGCGCAGTGGCCTCCATAATCCTTAAATGGAAGACGTTTGGGACGACCAGAACCCTTCCTAGAGCTGGCCGTCCGGCCAAACTGAGCTATCGGGGGAGAAGAGCCTTGGTGATAGAGGTAAAGATGAACCCAAAGATCACTGTTGCTGAGCTCCAGAAATGCAGTCGGGAGATGGTAGAAAGTCAACCATCACTGCAGCCCTCCACCAGTCAGGACTGTATGGCAGAGTGGCCCGACGAAAGCCTCTCCTTAGTGCAAGACACATGAAAGCCCGCATGGAGTTTGCTAAAAAACACCTGAAGGACTCTAAGATGGTGAGAAATAAGATTCTCTGGTCTGATGAGACCAAGATAGAACTTTTTGGCCTTAATTCTAAGCAGTATGTGTGGAGAAAACCAGGTACTGCTCATCACCTGTCCAATACAGTCCCAACAGTGAAGCATGGTGGTGGCAGCATCATGCTGTGGGGGTGTTTTTTAGCTGCAGGGACAGGACGACTGGTTGCAATCGAGGGAAAGATGAATGCGGCCAAGTACAGGGATATCCTGGACGAAAACCTTCTCCAGAGTGCTCAGGACCTTAGACTGGGCCGAAGGTTTACCTTCCAACAAGACAATGACCCTAAGCACACGGCTAAAATAACGAAGGAGTGGCTTCACAACAACTCCGTGACTGTTCTTGAATGGCCCAGCCAGAGCCCTGACTTAAACCCAATTGAGCATCTCTGGAGAGACCTAAAAATGGCCGTCCACCAATGTTTACCATCCAACCTGACAGAACTGGAGAGGATCTGCAAGGAGGAATGGCAGAGGATCCCCAAATCCAGGTGTGAAAAACTTGTTGTATCTTTCCCAAAAAAACTCATCAAAAGGGTGCAAATACTAAATACTGAGCAAAGGGTCTGAATACTTAGGACCATGTGATATTTCAGTTTTTCTTTTTTAATAAATCTGCAAAAATATCAACAATTCCGTGTTTTTCTGTCAATATGGGGTGCTGTGTGTACATTAACCACTTCCCTACTGTGCACGAAAACCCCCTTCCTGCCCAAGCCATTTTTCAGCTTTCAGCGCTGTCACACTTTGAATGACAATTGCGCGGTCGTGCGACGTGGCTCCCAAACAAAATTTGTGTCCTTTTTTTCCCACAAATAGAGCTTTCTTTTGGTGGTATTTGATCACCTCTGCGGTTTTTATTTTTTGCGCTATAAACAAAAGAAGAGCGTCCAGTTTGGAAAAAAAACACTATTTTTTACTTTTTGCTATAATAAATACCCATTTTTTTTTTAAATAAAATTTTCCTCAGTTTAGGCCGATACGTATTCTACATATTTTTGGTAAAAAAAAAAAAAAAATCGCAATAAGCGCGTATTGATTGGTTTGCGCAAAAGTTATAGCGTGTACAAAATAGGGGATAGATTTATAGCATTTTAATTTTTTTATTAGTAATGGCGGCGATCTGCGATTTTTTATTTGACTGCGATATTGCGGCGGACACATCGGACACTTTTGACACATTTTTGGGACCATTCACGTTTATACAGCGATCCCTGCTATAAAAATGCATTGATTACTGTATAAATGTGATTGGCAGCGAAGGGGGTAACCACTAGGGGCCGGGAAGGGGTTAAATATGTTCCCTCAATGTGTTCTTACTGTGGGGGGAGGGGACTGACTGGGGGAGGTGACCGATGGTTGTCCCTATGTACAAGGGACACACCATCAGCCTCCTCTCCCTCACAGGACGTGGATCTCTGTGTTTACACACAGAGACCCACTTTCCTGCTCGTTTCCCGGGCAATCACGGCCGCCGGGCACGCGCACCGGGGCCTTGTGAACGCGGCGGGCGCGCGCGCGCGCCGCTGGTGGCGAGCGCGCGCCTTCTAGCTCGTTTTAAAGGGAGGACGTCATATGACGTCCTCCCAGAACGAGAGTATCCTCCGCCCGCTGTCAATTGACAGTGGGCGGTGGACAAGTGGTTAATGAGGGAAAAAATGAACTTAAATGATTTTAGCAAATGGCTGCAATATAACAAAGAGTTAAAAATTTAAGGGGGTCTGAATACTTTACGTACCCACTGTATATTTTTTTCTTTTTTGTTTTCCTTTTTCCTCTCGTTCTACCTCTCTCTCATTCCCATCAGTTGTTATTTTGATGGTTTGTAAAGAGTAAGCAACGTAAACAAAGAGAAGAAGTGCGATGACACAACGATAATCTCAGGTGCTTGTTCAGGTTCCTGATGCTCTTAGCGATGTTGTAAAGCACCGTATCTCTTGCTGATGGCCGATCGATATGACTGATAGCGAAACTCGCAAGATGAACAGGCAGCGGCTGACCCGATACCCAGATGGGTATCTCGATCCCTGAAAGGTGTGGGTCGTCTATGCTGAGCTGAGTTGTGCTGGGCTGCTGAGTAGGGTCCCTGGACTAAATAGTAGGGGACCACGTGGCTGTCTCTGCTTCTGGCTCCCCTCAGACGTCCTCACTCCTCCGTCTCCAGGCAGTCTCTGGAAAAGCTTGGCTTTCTCCCCCTCTAATGCTGCCAGAGTCTCTCTCTCTCTCTCTTCAGTCTCAATCTTTTTCCTCACACCTGTCACCTTACTACACTCTCTCTCTTCAGTCTTCTCAGATTTTTTTACCTCAGACAGCTCTCCTCACTGTTAAGTGTCACTGTGTCCCAGCAAAGGACTTTTTGAGCATTGGTATATCCCTCTCTTTTAAGCAATCTCCTCTCCTCAGTGTCCTGTCAGCCTTCCCTTTTTTTTTTCTCCCCAGTCCTTTCCCTTCTCCTCACTGTTCAGCACTTCCTGACACTCCCCTTTTACCTCAGCGATTTTTTTATTTTTTTTTGGAAGATCAAGTGAGCATCTCTCTGTCTCCATCTTGTGGCCAAAAGGAGAAATTGCATTACAAAAATCCCTGCTACATACTCCCCCCACCAAAGAACCTTTGGTCCCCAAAGGAATGACAGAGTCTATCAACATATAATGTCCACAACCTGTTACATGCTTTCAAAAATACAACGGGAGGCAAAAACAGGTTAGTACATGTAAGAAAACAAGCAATTTGCATGCACGTATGAACCTGGCAAAGGAACCTCCCACCATTTATCATAAGATGTGAGGTTGTCTTGCCCACAAGCCACCGATATTGGGATGGCCCACCTAGATGTGTCAGGGGGTGAGTTGGAGTCGCCCTCCACTAAACCTGTAGTGGGAAGGATCGGCAGGCTGTGCATTCTCTGAGATGTGAGGATCGCTTCTGCAGAACTTTCGCCTAAAGTATCGTATGTTAGCCTTTTTGGTGGGCAAATTGTTCGCTTTCCTCTCTGCTCTTTGTGCTCAGGCGTTTCAGGTATAGTAGCCTCTCCCTCTGATGCTGCAGAAAGTTGAGGAGCTTCTATGTCCTCTACAGTTGGTGAACTCGGAAAAGTCTCCTTGGCTTGCCAAGGGTTGCCTCTGTGGGATGAACGCCGGAGCCTCAGGCCTGAGGGTTCCTGCATCTGCTTCTCTGGGAGAACGAGAAGTGGCAGTCTCTGCCAGCGTAGACTGCCACAGCCAATCCATGCCCATTTCTTAATCCTCACTGTCTTCTGCATCCATGTTTAGTTGCAAGGATTGGAACCTGGTTACTGGAAGTGATTGCTGAGAGATGGTTTGAGTAGGCTGTTGATTTGGTTGTTGAGGTATACGGACTGCTTCTGATAAAAGTAGCAGATGATTCCGGTGCTAGGTCTTTAGTGGGCCTGTGCTTCCCTCTGGGTGAATATGGTATACTGCTAGTCCTGGCAACTGCTTACAGATGATGTAGGGCTGCGACTTCCACCGATCAGCCAGTTTGTGTTTCCCAGGGATGCCCAAATTCCTCAGCAACACTCTGTCACCAGGCTGCAAATCATGCACTCTCACCTTTAGGTCAAAGTTTTGCTTGTTTCGCTGGCTCCGGGTGTCTGAGGCAGCCTGAGCTTTCTCATATGCTGTCTTCATACTCTTCCTCAGGCGGTCCACATATCCTCTTTGTGACACTATCGAGTTATGATCTAAAGAGGTGCCAAATGCTAAGTCCACTGGCAGTCGAGCTTCCCTACCGAACATCACATCAGCCTATATGGTGAATAGCCCGTGGCATCGTTTTCCGTGCTATTATAGGCATGTACAATAGCTGCAATGTGCCTGCTCCAATGTTGCTTCTTTTCAGCCGTAAGAGTCCCAAGCATATCTATGAGAGTGCGATTAAAGCGTTCTGGCTGAGGATCCCCTTGAGGATGGTAGGGAATGGTTCTTGACTTCTGAACACCTAACAGGTCTAACAGTCGTTTAATGAGTCTACTCTCGAAGTCTCTCCCCTGGGCAGAGTGAATACGCTGAGGTAGACCGTAGTGGACAAAGAACTTCTCTACCAGAATTTTGGCCACTGTAGGTGATTGTTGGTCTTTAGTTGGGAATGCCTGGGCATACCGGGTGAAGTGGTCGGTCACCACCAGAACATTTTTCTGCCCACTTGAGTCAGGCTCCAGACTCAGAAAGTCAATACACACTAATTCCATTGGTCCTTGACTTTGAAGATGACCCATTGGCGCAGCTCTGTGGGGCAAAGTCTTCCTCTGTATACAACGTATGCAGGAGTGACAGTATCCCTCAACTTCAGCCCGCATACAGGGCCAATAGAACTGGTCTTGCACCAGTTTGAATGTCCTATCAAACCCTAGGTGGCCATGATTGTCATGTAAGGCAGTCAGCACCGTTTCCCTATGCTTTCTCTGTAAGAATAGCTGCCACTTATCTTCAGGATCATCTGAGGGGCCCCTTCGGTAGACCACCCCAGTGCGTAACTGCAATCGATCACATTCCTTGTGCACTAGTCGTGCTTCTGTTGGAGAGTCTGTTAGCAGTAGATCTGGGCGTTGGCCCTCCAGAGCTTTCAGTGTTAAACTACAGAGGGAATCTTCCATTTGGTCCTTTAAGTCCTTGTCTGAAAGCTTAGGTAGGCCGTTATCCCTGACCTGGGATAAATCACAATAGTATTTGGGGATACCTGCCACTGAGACTCCGATGGCTTCTGCCCCAGTTGTTCCACTCCCTGACACAAGGCTTGTATCCCTTCTGGAGTCAGTTGAGTCCACTCTTCAGAGGAAACCCCCAAGTCATAGGGTCTTCTTGAAAGGGCATCGGCATCTCTGTTCCCAATTCCTGGGCGGTATTTTAAGCTGAAGCAGAACCCTGATAGAGCAGCCAACCACCTGTGTCCGTGGCATCCAGTTTTGCTGTTGTGAGTATATACGTGAGTGGGTTGTTGTCAGTTTTGACCACGAAGTCTGCACCATACAAGTAGTCTTTCAACATCCACCACTGCCCACTTCAGAGCCAAGAATTCCAACTTGTGAGTAGGTAGTTTTTTTCAGCAGGTGCAAGACTTTGGCTCACATAAGCAACAGGGCGTAGGTGTCCATCTTGCTCCTGGTACAGCACCCCGCCTAGCCCATCTCGACTGGCATCAACATGCAGTTCATACGGCATGGCTGGATTGGCATAGGCCAGAACAGGAGCAGTTGTCAGACTCCACTTCAGCTGCCGAAAAGCTTGCTCACACTGGTCGGTCCACTGGTATTTGATCCCTCGTCATGGAGTCTCTTCAGGACTTTATCCAGACGCTCTTCATGTTCTTCGAGAGTTTTGCCGAATAGGGACAATTTATTTGTTTGTTAATTAAAATTAGCGCAGCACATTTATATGATATATTTACTGAATCTCCAATATAGTGCAAGCAGCTGTCATTTATTTGATTTTCCACAAGCTTGCACAGCCCACTCTGCACTATGGGTGGCTGGGAGTAAACTGACTCCCCTGTCCATTTACACCCAACTGTCCTACTCTCCGGTCCACGTAAATGTTTTTTTTTAGTGGCTATGATCGGATCGTAGGTAGGTGTGTGTGAGCGGACACAAGTCTGTCTACACCTGCAGGTCCATAGAGCTGAATGGGGGATCTGATCAGGTCCGCCTGAAAAACTGACAGGTGGACCTAATCAAACCCTTCGACCCATCGAACATAATAGATAACATACAAGATGTAACACATGGATGAGCAATCACCGCCCCCCATTACAGTGCCTCTTGCAGTCATGCCCCCCCCCAATTTTCTCTCTAATCTTATGGACCAACCACCACTGGAGAGGAGACACAGGCATGGCTACGTAGGGTGGCTGTGGTCTGTGTTTGCCCAGTCTGGACCGCGGTCGTCGCTTACCTCCCGCCACATGGCCTGGTCATCAACAGACTGCTCTTGTTGGGACATGTGGCCCCGGCCGACTGGGCAAATGCCCGGTGTGCCCTATGGCAAGTCTGTGCCTTGGGGAAGTGCTGAGTATAGACAAAAAGTACAGACAATTTCTTCCATTATAAAAGTCTTGTTCTATCCAGTGGCCACTGGCAGGAGGAAACCATCATCTGAACGAAGGCATGGAGAGAAGGGACCAACAGCGCATTCACAGTGCATTCACTGGAGTCTATTCCAAAAGCTTCAGTAGGTCATGGGAATGATTTTCTGGGATAGAGATTCCCCTTTCAATAGTCTGACCCTATGGACAACCTCTTGCTTTAAACACCTGGCAATAACTTGTCATTACTTAACCACTTCCATACCGGGCCAATTCTGGCACTTCTCTCCCACATGTAAAAATCATAATCTTTTCCTAGAAAATTACTCAGAAAACCCAAACATTATTTATATTGTTTTAGCAGACACCCTAGGGAATAAAATGGCGGTCGTTGTAACTTTTTATGTCATATGGTATTTGCACAGCAATTTTCAAACGCGTTTCCCTAAATAAAAAAAACACTAAAGTTAGCCAAATAGTTTTGTATAAAATGAAAAAGATGATGTTACGCCGAGTAAATAGATCCCTAACATGTCACGCTTTAAAATTGCGCAAACTCGTGGAATGGCGCCAAACTTCGGTACTTAAAAATCTCCATAGGCGACAGTTAAATTTTTTTTACAGGTTACATGTTTTGAGTTACAGAGGAGGTCTTGGTGTTAGAATCATTGCTCTCGCTGTAACGTTCGCGGCGATACCTCACATGTGTGGTTTGGACGCCATTTACATATGTGGGCGTGACGTACGTATGCATTCGATTCTGCGTGCGAGCACATGGGGACAGGGGCGCTTACATTTTTTATTATTTTTGTATTTTTTATTTATTTTTTACACTTTCCCTTAAAAAAATTTTTTTTATCACTTTTATTCCTATTACAAGGAATGCAATCATCCCTTGTAATAGGTTTAGGGTATGACAGGTCCTCTTTACAGAGAGATGTGGGGGTCTATAAGCCTGGAAAAACTGATATAAAAAATCTATATACAGTGGAACCTTGGATTACGAGCATAATCCGTTCCAGGAGAATGCTTGTAATCCAAAGCACTCGCATATCAAAGCGAGTTTCCCCATAGAAGTCAATGGAAACAAAGATAATTTGTTCCGCATTGACTTCTATGGCATGTAATACTGCATGTGACTAGAGGTGGGGGGGGCGCCGGAGAGCCTCAGAAATACTCGGGGACAGCTCGGCTGATCCCGGAAACCCTCGGAAAGGTTCGGAAACACTCGGGAACAGAGTATTTCTGAGTGATTCCGAGTATTTCGGAACGGCTCCGAACTGTTCCGAGTGTCACCGGCTGTCAGGAACTTGGTAGAAGGCCGAGATGCTAGGAGGGCTCCCCTTGCGGCCGAGCGCAGCACACCACTGAGGGTGAAACAGCAGGTGTGGTGCCCACAGAAGCACGGGTGCCTGGTAGCTGGAACTGGAGACAGGCGTGCTTGGATGGTCCAGGAAGCAGGGACCGGCGGACAGACTTGATAGCAGAGCCAGGAGCCAGGCCAGGGGTCAACACAGGAAGTCAGTCCAGAATCAGAGTCAAGTTCAGGGAGTAAGATAAACAAGTCCAGTAGCCAAGCCAGGATCAGATGCAGGAAGCAGGCAGAGAGAAGTCAGATGCAAAGCCAAGGATCAAGCCAGGGGGTCAGAAGGATCAGGTCAGGATAGCCGAGTCGGTACACGGATCAGGAACAGCAGATTCACAGGACACAGGATCGCAGACAAGCTGAAGATACACCAGCGATGCACCACTGTCAGTAGTGGGTTTAAATAGGCCAGGCATCATTACGCCGTGCGTGCGCCATTGCGCATGTGCGTGCGCCATGGCGCATCGTCACGGCGCCGCGCGTTCGCCTAACCATGGTGCCGCGCATCCTTGTGTGCGCATGCGCATCAAGGCGTCTATTTCCCTGATACCGGCGCCCCCACACCTCTGGCCAAATGCGGTACTGCACACCCCATTAGCTTGAACTGGCAAACCGAGTCAGAATTTTAAAAAAAGTACTCATTATTCAAAACGCTCATTAACCGCGTTACTCGTAAACCAAGGTTCCACTGTATATATATTGTTGCAGAAAAAAAATGCAAATTTCTCAAATAAAGTTTTATTAATCAGATTGTGCCAGCATTACATAATCCATAACATATGCAACACATTAAAGTGGTTGTAAACTCTATGAAAAAAAAAAAAAAAAAACAACCTGCAAGACAAAGGCATAATGAGCTAGTATGCATCACATACTAGCTAATTATGAAATACTTACCTTAGATCGAAGCTGTTGCAGCGCTGTGACCAGCGACACGTCTCCCGGAGTTATTTCCGGGTTTGCGGGCTCCGGTGCTGTGATTGGCCAGAGCCGCGATGATGTCACTCCCGCGCATGCGAGCGGAAGGTGCCGGTAACGGCACAGCTCCTGGAGAAACGACACAAGCGAGCCGTTTCTTCAGTGCGCATGCGCAGATATGTGTCCAACCAGGGAGCCCACAACTGGTAACTTCAATCATTGTAAAATGTAACAATAATGTAACAAATGAAAAACAGGCTACAGTGGCGAATCCATGAAATATAAATAGCCACAAACCTAACATTTACATTCATGAAATATAAATACCCTATTTTCCAAAGAAATCTATAAACAAAAAAAGAAATTAAAAAATCAATCTATCTAAAAAATCTATTTAGGAAAAAAAAGGAAAATTTTAAATTAAATTTAAATAAACAAAAAATATATTAAATAATAGTACGTTCGTCAAGCTCTTTGTGAAGGTCTAACTCCTCCTACAAGCTTTAACCAGACACTGATAGAAGTCACAAGACTGATATTCACTGTTGATGAGAAAATGTATTTAGCAGCTTAGATTTATTAAAATAATTGATAGAAGAAAAAAAAATCCCAAGCACAGCAGAAGGGAGGGGAGGGAACATCATCACCTACAATTTATTTAAACATATAATGAAAAAAAACGATTCTTTGCTAAGCCAATTTGGCAAGCTAGAAAGAGACATCAAAATGCACCAGTGCCAACAAAAGATTATTTCAATCACTAGAAAAAATAACAAAAAACAAATGAAGAACAAGCTACAAAGACAACTCTATGAAAAAAAAAAAAAAAACACAGAATGATACAACACAATGATTGCCCTTGTGGCAATGTATAATTAGCATAAACAAAAGGAAAAAGAAAATGCAAAATGCAGCTAACAAACCGAACATTCACTTTATAAAATATTAATAATAATCTATGTAACAAAGAAAAAAAAATCTATCTAAAAATCTATCTAAAAAATCTTTTTATGATAAAAGAAAATTAAAAATAGATGTAGCACCCTGATGTTTAGGCAGGGTTGCTATTACATTTATTTGCCAAGTGATGCTTGCCTTGGCCAATTGTTAGGAGGTCAATTGATTCCACCCTAATTCTGGAATTGCTGCACTTCTCTCTTCTGTCACTAGGTGGCCGGGTATCTGGTGACATTAGATAAGACAAGGGCATTACAAGGACAGATTAGGAATGAATGGGGTGTCTCAGCCAATGGGCAGGGATTTTCTTGAGTTCCTTGGCCTGCTGGGAGAACCTATTTATTTGGGTGGGGTCAGGTGATTGGGGTTCTGTGCCACCTGGACGGCTGTCTGGGTGTACATGTGTCGTATTGCCCCAGGCTGCTAGGCCAGGAACCTAAGGCCTATCCCGGGGACATCTTGCTATCTGAGAGCCTATCCAGGTGTAGTGCAGGGTTGGGACTGCGGCTTGTAGTCCAACCAGAAGTAACGGTTCCGCCGGCCGGGGAACCAGCTGTGGTCGGAGGTAGAGGGGAAGCTGTCGCCACTAAGGAACCATCCACCTTCAGACCACAAGGCTCTTTGAGCCTGCGCCGCTCATCCAGCCTCTCCACGGCCGCTCGGGGAAAGTAAACATAGAAGGGGGAGGAGCTAGATGAGAAGCCTTCGGCCTCTCCACGGCCGCCCGTATAGGTCTGCTGTCGGTGCCGGGGGGGGGGGGGGGCGTGACTGCGAAGGCGGGACGAGCCAGAGCAGACACCTGCTGCTGACAACTTGAAGCCGGATAGCAGAAAACGTGAGTGCAGCCCCCCCCCCCCTGTAACCTGGATAGGAGGAGCAGTGGGGGCGGCTGCATAAAGAACAATCATTCTCTCCATCTCCCTTCTGCAGTATCGGAATGCCTGCGAGAGGTAGAGGAAAAGCAGGCATTCTGATACTGCAGCAGTAAGATGGAGAGAATGATTGTTCTATATGCAGCTGCCCCCACTGCTCCTCCTACACCACCAGTAGTGTATTTAGGTTTTGTGCTGCCCTAGGCCTGACTAAACTCGTGCACCCCCTAATTTAAATATGACCCACCCCTTCCTGTCAAGGCCACATCCCGTTCTGTTTAAGACCCGCCCTGAAATTTTCGAGTGGGGACACTAGTTCTGAGAGCCTGATGCAATGAATTCCCTTAATTTGCATAGATTTCCTCTCACTTCCTGTTTGGCTATGGGGAAGGAAATGAAGGGAAATCTCTGCAGTGGGACAGGGATAGTAAAAAATAAACTGACAGGGGCTACAACCTTCCCTTACTCTATCCAAAATGAAAAAATAAAAGTGTTGTCTATAGTTCTACTTTAAGCACAAATTTCTGATAATTTTATGGAGAGGACTAAGAAGATATAACCATGCCAATGGTGCAGCAGAAAACATATAGCACAGTGAGGAAGGCTTGTGGTCCAGGATGCAAGGACAGTCAAAATTAGAAGCAGCGCCCCCCCCCCACAGTTGCGGAATGCCGGCCTCCTGCATACCGGAAGCAGTGTGGCGCTAGATTAATTTGCCTCTCAGCCCAGTCCACCCCATCAGACTGGCGATACACTAACAGTGTAGCGCAAGCCGGCGGGGACTCTTTCCGTGCTGCCTCTGCAAAGTGCTGCCCTAGGCCTGGGCCTTGTTGGCCTAGGCCAGGATACAGCGTTGTACACCACCCATACTCTTTGCCTCCTCATGATCTCCACCTCCCCCCAAGCTCTCTGCCACCCCCCAGTGCTCTCCACCTTCCCCATGCTCTCTGCCACCCCCCACCTCGCAGTGCTCTCTGCCACCCACCCAGTGCTCTCCACCTCCCCCCAAGCTCTCTGCCCCCCCCAGTGCTCTCCACCTTCCCCATGCTCTCTGCCACCCCCCACCCCGCAGTGCTCTCTGCCACCCACCCAGTGCTCTCCACCTCCCCCAAGCTCTCTGCCACCCCCCAGTGCTCTCCACCTCCCCCATGCTCTCTGCCACCCCCCAGTGCTCTACACCTCCACCCATGCTCTCTGCCGCCCCCCAGTGTTCTCCACCTCCCCCATGCTCTCTGCCACCCCCCAGTGCTCTACACCTCCACCCATGCTCTCTGCCACCCCCCAGTGTTCTCCACCTCCCCCATGCTCTCCACCACCCCCCCCCTGTGCTCTCAACCTCCCCCATGCTCTCTGCCATCCTCCCATTCCTCTCTGCCGCCCCCAGTGCTCTCCACCTCCCCCCATGCTCTCCACCACCCTCCCTGTGCTCTGAACCTCCCCCATGCTCTTTGCCGCCCCCCCAGTGCTCTCCACCTCTCCCATGCTCTCCACCTCCCCCATGCTCTCTGCCACCCCCCAGTGCTACACCTCTCCCCATGCTCTCTGCCGCCACCCAGTGCTCTCCACCTCCCCCCATAATCTCCACCACCCTCCCTGTGCTCTCCACCTCCCCCAGTGCTCTCAGCCACCCCTCAGTGCTCTCTGCCACCCCCCAGTGCTCTCTGCCACCCCCCAGTGCTCTTCACCTCCCCCCATGCTCTCTGCCGCTCCCCCAGTGCTCTCCACCTCCCCCATGCTCTCTGCTGCCCCCCCCAGTGCTCTCCACCTCCCCCTGTGCTCTCCACCTCCCCCCATGCTTTCTGCCGCTCTCCCCCTCCCCCATGCTCTGCGATCAACCCCCTCTGCTCTTCATATCCCCCCACGCTCTCCGCTTCCCCCCTGTGCTCTCCACATCCCCCATGCTCTCCATTGCCCCCCATGTGCTCTCCCCCTCTATACTCTCCGCCACCCCCCCTGTGCTCTTCACATCCCATCATGCTCTCCACCAGCCCCCCTGTACTCTCCACCTCCCCCCATGCTTAACTTGAAGCTCGCCATTCATACAATTATAGTAATAGGGGATTCATACTCTGAATAATGTATATTAAAGCCAAATTAAATTTTAGATATTAAGAATACATCATGGCATAAGCAGACTCCGAGGAGGGATTTTTCACAACTACTTCCGAAAGTTTTTCCTCATCTTCTTGTCTTTTCTTCTCTGCAAATCTTTCTGTTATCGCTATGAGTCCTTCTTCCAGCCTCTTTAGCCTGTGCATCAATCTTCGTCTGTCCTTGCGGTACCAACTGGAGATAAAGAAAGAAATGTTATTAGAATGTGTCAATAAACCAACAGAGATTTTCAGAATTATTAGCTGACACTACCTAAATCTGTGTTTGATAGAAAACAAATAGTTACATGCCATCACCCCATTTGTTACTGTTACCAGCAGCCTCAGTTTATTCACCTCCTCCCCATACAACAAATGTTAGAAGTGTGTTAATCTCATTATGGGGGCTTGTGCTGCTAAACCCTGGGCAATGTGCACAGAAAACCCACCGCCTTGGTCTGATCCACTGCCTGTCTGCAGGCAGGGAAAAGGTAAATATTAGGAGGGGGGAGCTCAGTGAGAGTGGGTGATAACATGAAAACGTGTAAGGTACAAAAAAAAGAGAAAATCTATGAAGAATGTACAATGACTTACCCAAATAAGCATTCTGTTTTCCTGACGATGATCAATAGTAGAAGAAAGAGTCCAACTATAATGGCAATTAATAGAAGACAGCAATATATGTTCGATTGAGAGAACATACTGACGATAAATTTCACAAGGAGGCCGATGACTGGGACTCTTTAAATAAAGCTAGTGGTCTCAGTCGTTGTTGGTGAAGACAATTTGGGCTGTTCTGTCTCTCCCATCTAAGCATTGAAAGTGTGATCTCCGTAACTTACAGTTAAGTTGTGTTGAGATGTCGATAACCCCAATCTTATTAGGATAAACAGACAGTGACTCGATCCAGATGACACCTTCTTGATCTTGTGAAGTTTAATCCATAAACTGTCTTGATCTTAGAACAATGAACATCGGATAGGTCAAAAGATCATAATGTGATCTAGTCCACATGTGTGCTGATGCATTCCTGGGAGAATGGGGTGGGGCTAACTATACAGGATAAGCTGAGATACAGGAAGGGGAGGAACCAGGGACAGAATAATACATATAACATTTAAAGGCATATCACAAGGCATGTGAAACATGACACTCCCCGTCGAAATCTATGATTTCTATTAACAAATTTTAGTCCAAGTCCAAATATAAGTAATGAAAGTTCTTCCAAGAACACCTGCAAAACAAGAGAGAAGGGAAGAACAAGGGAAACAATGCAAACATTAACATATACTTGCAGATGTTGGTCTCGAAGGTCCAGGCTGTGACAAGGAAATATCCATCTTCAGAGGGGAAGGCAGCAGCATGCATCAATCCTTTGTACCTCCCTTTGAATCAAGTTGATGACTTGTCTCCTTCTTTGGGCAATAGAAGTACTAGTTCCTTTATAGGCCTGAAGTAAAAGTGTGCAGAACCTTCTTTCATTACTTTAACTTCTACTTTCCGTACTTTTCCGTCGTTACTTGGTTTAGTCTTTGTACTAAGACCCATAGGCCAATGGTTGCGATGAGAATCTGTCTTTTTCAAGAGAACTATGTCTCCCACTCGTAGGTTGGGTTTGCTGGCTTGCCATATACTGCGACTTTGAAGGTTAGAAAGGTACTCCATCTTCCAATGGTTCCAAAACATATTAGCAAGATGTTAAACCTGTTTCCATTGATGCTTGTAAACTTTAGAATAATGAAGTTCCTCTGTGGGAATAGTGACTTGGGTAACAAGAGTGGCTGGAGTGAGCAATACTGGAGACTCTGGATCTGAGGACACAGGGACCAGAGGCCTTGCGTTGATTATAGCAGACACCTCTGCAAGAAGAGTGACTAAGATTTCATGGGTAAGCTGGGAAGTTTTATGGTCCAGTAGCATAGAGTCCAGGATTTTCCTTGCAACTCCAATCATGCGTTCCCAGGAGCCTCCCTTGTGAGAGGAATGAGGTGGATTGAATTCCCATTTACACTTGTTGTCATTCAAGAAGTTCACAATCTTTTCTGCCTGAGAGACTTACTCAATTGCTGGAGGGCCTTTACAGATGTGCCACTTGTGACACTCTTTTCCAGTGCTAGAGCTGTTTGCATATTGATGAACAATGTGAACAAGACGTGCAATGGCTCGTACAACAGAGGACCACTTAGAAAAGTGTTCAAAGCGGTGAGGACTCAGCCTTACCCTTGGTTTCACAGAGGTGTTGAGTGTGGTGGTAACAGCTCTGATTTCCTTATCAGATTCTGGATGAACCAGTTCAAAGTTAGAATCTGTAGAACTTGAGATGAGTTTATCATTCAAGAGTACTGGTGGAGATAGCCATGATGTGTCCATAAATGCAGTAGTAGGTATTGCACGACTGCCGCGATCAGCAGGGTTGAGGTTAGTGGGAACATAGTACCATTGTTCAGGTGTAGGGAACTTCCTAATGCGTTCCATTTTGTTATTTGGTAGTCTCTTTCTTGTGGTACAAAATGGTAGAGGTGCTACCCAACTGTTGGAATCATCTTGGTAGCACTCTTTACTCATGGTTTTCAAGAATCCTTTGTCTTCCATGGTAGCTGCCAACTCATTGTCTTTAGTGGTTACCTCAAACGCTATGTTGCCATCCCAGACATTAAGGGCTTTCTTATCATCTTGTATGATGTGCCGTTGTGCACCCTTTTCAAACAGTCTATCTTTCACATTATATTGATGTGGTCGTTGTGCAGAACAAGTAGTCCGTCCATTTGACAGGACGTGTGTTTTAAAGGAAGAGACTGAGTAAGACATTTTGCCTTTGTCTCGACAGACATTGCCTATGACGACCCAGCCTAGATCCAGACACTGAGCATATGGTGCATCATGTGGACCGTTGATTTGCTGACGAACCTTGTGCACCATTAAGATGTCCCGGCCAAGTAACAGCAGGGTACCAGCACTTTCATCAAGGGCTGGTATTTGGTCGGCTATGTCCTTCAAGTGATAATGGTGAAAGGCATCTTCAGGAGTAGGGATCTCCTCTTTGCTGCTTGGAATCTGGTTGCACTCAGTGATAGTGGGCAAGAATATTTCCACATTGTCGTTCAGGGGAGCAACCAAAAGACCGCTGGCTCTCCTACCTAAGACTTCTGTGGTGCCGGCACAAGTGCTCAGGGTATAAGGTAGAGCATCTCCTGTTATGTTCAACAATTCAGAAAACTGTGTTCTTGCAATAGATCTGTTGCTCTGCTCATCCAGAATAGTATACAGTCTTATGGCCTTTTCAGGTTGACATTTGGGGTATACACGAACCAAGCAAATCTTTGCACAGGATTTGTCACTCCACAGACTTCTGTACATGTAGAGAACACTGAGGTGGAAGGTGCTGTTTGATCTGTGCGCTCTCCGCCTTGCTTTGCCTCAGGAAGATTGTTTGTGAGTGTAGTAGAGTTGTGCGGATATTGATGAAGAGCTTGCACATGGTCATCACTGTCACACTCTATACATTTGATGATAGCTTTACAGTCCTTTGCAAAGTGTTCTGTGGAGGCACAGCATTTGTAGCAATCTCCAAATTTCTTTAAAAGTTCCTTACGTTCTTGTAGGGTTTTCTTTCTGAAGCCGATACATTTCTTAAGTGGATGTGGTTCGTCATGTATCGGACATTGGCGATTTGGGTTCTCAATTTTCTTGTTTTGATCAGTCTTTATGAGAACTGTAGCAGGTGCAGGTAGAACATTAGTCCTTTTCACTAACACTGGACTTCTATGATTTCTGTGTGTCATACGTGTGTTCATAGGTCTTGGAGAGGGTGAACTGAGAGGGTTACAGTCACCATAGGAGAAACTTGGGTCATTCTGATGCTGCGTACACACGGCCGTTTTTTTTGTAAAAAAAAACGTAATTTTTCCCATTTGACGAGAAAAACGATAGTCTGTGGGCTTTGTCGTTTTTTTCGACGAGAAAAACGGCATTAAAAACGACGAGAAAAATTAGAACATGTTCTAATTTTTCTCGTCGTTTTTTTCGACATGTTTTCCGCGGCAGTGTTTCCCATAGGGAAACACTGCCGCGGAGCCCACAGACGGTCGTTTTTCTCGTCAAGACGTGAAAAATGACCGTGTGTGGGGAACAAGCTGTTCCCCCCGTTTTAAATGACATTATTCACTGCGGTTTTTTAACCGCCGTGAATAATGATCGTGTGTACGCGGCATGAGTGTCTGCAATTCTTTTGATGAACTTGCAGAAGTAGGAAAAAGTAGGAAAGGCAACTTGATGAGTTTCCTTATACTTTGATCCAAGCGCTGCCCATTTTTCTTGAATGCCATATGGTAGCTTGAGAACAATAGGGTTGACACCACGAGTGGTGTCAAGGTAACTGAGACCAGGTAAGTTGATGTCCGCCTTAGCAAGTTGAAGCTCTACTAGAACATCGCTGAGTTCTTGAAACTTTAGATTGTTTCTAGAAGAAATCTTTGGGAAGCTTTGCAACCGTTTGAATAAGGCATCTTCAATGGCCTCTTGGTTGCCAAAGGCAAGGCCAAGTCTGTCCCAAGCAGCATTAAGGCCTGCAGTCGGGTTGTCGATATAAACTGCGTTGAGCCTCTTGATGCGTTCACTTGACTGGGGACCTAGCCATCTGATGAGCAGATCTAATTCCCCTGTGGCATTGATGTCTAGGTCACTCATTGTGGCCTTAAAGGTGGATTTCCAGCCTCTAATTTTCAGGCTTGTCATCAAACGTGTGGTGAGGCCTGTCTTAGTGAGCTCTCTAAGGAGCATGTATTTAGCAAACTGTGACATGTCCGTGTTCTCAGACTTTACATGCATGACTGCAGGTGGAACAGAGTTGGTTGTGATGGCTGGTGCATTGACATTAAGTGACTTGGGAACATATGTTGGTGCGAAGGCATTCAGTGCTGGAACTGGCTTACAGTTCATTGACATGTTGGTTTGTAGCTGTCGATTAGTGTGCTTGCCAGGAGGTACTTGGTTAGTGCCAAAGTAAGGTGGACAGTCTGTTATATGCATACCAGTGTCTGCTGCTTGCTGAGATACTGCAGTCTGGTGTACTGGAAGATATAAAGGCAAATTGTCTTGCGGTACAGTAGGTGCAGATTAGAGACTTTGATTGAGTGCTTTGGTTGCTGTGAAAGGGAGCTGGCGTTCTGGAGAGGTATGTGAAGAATCTGAGGCATAAGATACAACTGAGTGTCTGCAACTGTTGTCTCTTTCGCATTCACTAGCGGCTTGTTCTAAGACCCTTAACCTTGCCATGGCTGTGGCATGCTCACATTGCTTTTCCAAAACATCCATCTCTGCTTTCAGGTGTGCAGCTTCAGCTTCTTTCTTTGCTTCTTGGCGTGTGGCCTCGGCTTTCAGGTGTGCAGCTTCAGCTTCTTTCTCTGCTTCCTGGCGTGTGGCCTTGGCTTTCAGGTGTGCAGCTTCCGCTTCCATCTCTGCTTTCTTTTGGGCGAAAGCTGCCTGAATTTTAGAAGCTTCAGCATCAGCACGGGCCTTTATGAGTTGTTGACTGAGTGCAGAAGATCTTGATTGTAGGGATTTGGAAGATCTTGTGGAGCATCTAGTAGATTCAGAGCGATAAGATCTGGATTCATGAAGCCGTGTTATTCTCACTTCTGCCTTTGTCTTTGTTAGCACCACTAAATTGTCTCTTTCAAGATTAAGCTCCTCAAATCCCTTTAATTTTTCTAATGACCCTTGAGTGTTGTAGCGCTTTAAGAGTTCAGTATATTTAACACACAGTCTTTGATAGTTCTCATAAGCAACATTCAATTGCTTGATAGCGCCCTCTAGTTGTAATGGCTCATGAGATTGTTGGGAGAGAGCAGACATGCATTTAACAGTATTAGACCATAAGGCCCCTTTCTCACTGAGGCGTATTTCAGGCGTTTTTGCGCTAAAAATAGCGCATTAAATAACGCCTGAAATACTCCTGTCCCAGCATTCTCAATGTGAAAGCCCTGAGGGCCTTCACACTGAGGCGGTGCGCTGGCAGGAGACAAAAAAATCTCCTGCAAGCCGCATCTTTGGAGCGGTGTGTATACCGCTCCTTTACCGCTCCTTCCCATTGAAATCAATGGAACACCGCGGTAATACCGCCCGCAAACCGCGGCTGTAGCCGCAGTTTGCGGGCGGTATTAACCCTTTTTTGGCCGCTAGCGGGGGTTAAAACCGCACCGCTAGCGGCCGATTATCGCGGTAAAACACGACGGTATAGGGCGCTGAAAATCGCGCCGCTATACCGTTGCTGCATATGCCCGCCCCAGTGTGAAAGGGGCCTAAGTCATTGATATTAGACAGTAGTTCTTCTTTGTCAGCATTAAGATTCTCTTGCACTTTCCAGGTTGGTCTTGTTAAGCGATTTTCCCTTTGGTTTGATTCAGGGTTTATATCCTCATCTGAAAAGAGGTGCTGTGCATCCCCAGATTGCATATTGTCTTGCTGAAACATCTTGTTAAAGTGGTTGTAAACCCACTTATGCAACTTGCACCTACAGGCAGTGCTGGTCCAAGACATTGTGCTGCCTGGTACCAAGAATGAAATGCTGCCCCCCCCCCCAAAAAAAAATAAAAAATCACGCCCACCAAAAGGCCCCCACATTCATAATTTTATATCATGATCAATTAAGAGGACCTGTCATGGCTCTATACATGTATATAGGAGAATAAAAGGACCCACGATCACTCCACAGAGAGCCAGAATGGGGATCTGTCAATTTAAACAGACAGATCCCCATTCTGACAGGGGAGGAGAGACAGATCTGTTGTTCCTAGTAATTAGGAACAGAGATCTCTCTCCTCCTTCAGTGAGTCCCATCCCCCAGTTATTAACACCTCCCAGGGAACACATTTAACCCCTTCCCTGCCAGTGACATTTACACAGTAGCATTATAGCACAGATTGCTGTATAAATGTCACTGGGCCCAAAAATGTGTCAAAAGGGTCCAATCTGTCCACCGCAATGTCACAGTCTCGCTGAAAATTGCAGATCACTGCCATTACTAGTAAAAAAAATAATAATAATAAAAATACCATAAAATCTATCCCCTATTTTGTAGACGCTATAACTTTTGCGCAAACGAATCAATATACACTTATTGTGTTTTTTTTTTTTACCAAACATATGTAGAAGAATACATATTGGCCTAAACTGATGAAAAAATACCACCAACAGAAAGTTCTATTTGTGGGGAAAAAAGGACGTAAATTTTGTTTGGGTACAACGTCACATGACCGCGCAATTGTCAGTTAAATCGATGCAGTGCCGTATCGCAATTTTTTTTTATTGAAGTGCAGCTGTGGTCCACAGGTTTGCACCTATTCCTCTGGACCCGGCCCAAAGACAAATAGTGTATGGCACTGGCTCGCTTCCTCACGCCAGCCGTGGTCCACAGGCTAGGGCAGTATACAGAGAGGCTAACTGTGTAACTGCCTGTCTGTACGATGCTTTACAGGTTGTTACTAAAAATAATAAATGCACATTTTTGTACCTGCAAAAAGATCTGCATTTATTTTATTTTTTTACAAAGGTGGACTTGAACCTTCACACCTCAAATCGCCCCAATTCCTGTATTTTCAGGTCTCAGATCACCACAATTCTTTCACCTTCCCACCTCAGATCACCCCATCACTGTATCACCCTGAATGCCTGTTCCCCTCTGCACCTCTGTTCTCCTCAAACTCCCCCACACACATCAGTTCCTCTCTGTACCCCCCTGCACACCTGTCCCCCCCCCACCCCCCACACACACACACACACACACATATCTGTTCCCCCTCTGTACCCCCCTGAACATCCGTTTCCCCCCCTCCCCACACACACACATATCTGTTCCCCCTCTGTACCCCCTGCACACCTGCCCCCCCACACATATCTGTACCCCCTGCGCCCCCCCCCACACACACACATATCTGTTCCCCCCTCTGTACCCCCCTGCACACCTGTCCCCCCCCCCCCCCCACACACACACACATATCTGTTCCCCCTCTGTACCCCCCTGAACATCCGTTTCCCCCCCTCCCCACACACACACATATCTGTTCCCCCTCTGTACCCCCTGCACACCTGCCCCCCCCACACATATCTGTACCCCCTGCGCCCCCCCCACACACACATATCTGTTCCCCCTCTGTACCCCCCTGCACACCTGCCCCCCCCACACACACACACACACATATCTGTACCCCCTGCACACCCCCCCCCCCACACACACACATATCTGCACACCTTTCCCCCCACACACACATATTTGTACCCTCTGCACACCTGTCATGTCCCCCCCCCCCCCACACATACACATATCTGTACCCCCTGCACACCTGCCCCCCCCCCCACACACACATATCTGTTCCCCCTCTGTACCCCACTGCACCCCCCACACACACATGTGTACCCCCTGCACACCTGTCCCACCCCCCCCCACACATATCTGTACCCCCTGCACACCTGTCCCCCCCCCCACACACACACACACATATCTGTACCCCCTGCACACCTTTCCCCCCACACACATATTTGTACCCTCTGCACACCTGTCATGTCCCCCCCCCACACATACACATATCTGTACCCCCTGCCCCCCCCCCACACACACATATCTGTTCCCCCTCTGTACCCCACTGCACCCCCCACACACACACACATGTGTACCCCCTGCACACCTGTCCCACCCCCCCACACACATATCTGTACCCCCTGCACACCTGCCCCCCCCACATATCTGTTCCCCCTCTGTACCCCCCTGCACACCTGCCCCCCCCCCCACACATATCTGTACCCCCTGCACATCTGTCCCTCCCCACACACATATCTGTACCCCAACCGAACGTCTGCTCCCCCACATATCTGTTCCCCCTCCCCCCCACACACATATCAGTTCCCCCTCTGTACATAGTGCAATGCACTATAAACTGACAGCAGAGTACATTTTTTGTTTCTTGTGAATGGGTGCAGGCTGCAGCACTGAGCTTCCACTATACCTGAGCCAGTGAAGGTGGTGGCTTGCTGCCTGCCTGTCCTCCCGCAACAGATCCCAGAGTGCCCAGGAGGAGGGGAGGGGGGGGGGCGGAATATCGTGGCAAGCCCGTAGTTACATGATGCAGGGCTTCCATATCATCTACCCCAGCCGGTTCCACTGATCATGCAGCATTTCCGGCCAGCTGCTCCTCATCCCGGCTCTCTTCCCCTAACTTTTCACTGCAGCTGGTAGGGCGGCACTGCAGGCTGGGGATAGAGTGGTCCGTCTGGCATCCGGGATGTCTTCACAGCCACATAAGGCATGAATTTAAAAAATGCCGGGACCTTTCTCGGCAGAACACTGGCCCTGCTCGTAATCAGATAAGCAGCGGAATGGGCTAGCTGGCAGGCGGGCGGCAATTTGCCGCCCCCTTTAAAGTGCCGCCTGGGACCAAGGTACCATCGGGTCCCATGGTAGGGCCGGCCCTGCCTACAGGTAAGCCTAGATTAAGGATTACCTGTAGGTGCAAGAAATATCTCCTAAACCTACACGGTTTAGGAGATATGTGCAAAAAATGACATGCATCTGTGTCTACGGCGCATGCGCGCCGTAGACAACGGCGCATTCACAGGGTTAATCCCATTCACAAATCTGGTTTAGCCGGATTTGACGGCTCCCTCGCGCATGCGCGGAGTGACGTTTTTGCCGCTCCGGCCAATCACAGCGCTGTGATTGGCTGGAGTGGCAATACACGGAAGTAAACTTCCGGGTATCGCCGCAGCGATGGCTGCGGCTGGAGAGGGAGACGAGGACGGCTTCGGGGCCCCGATAGGGTTGCCACTTTTTCTTCAAGCCAAACCCGAACACTTTAGCAGTGCACAGCAAATATTTTTTTTTTTGTAGTACATTAAATCTATTATGTGCGGGAGAGGAGTGCGGAGGGTATGATGGGGGCATTATGTACAGGAGAGGAGTGCGGAGGGTATAATGGGGGCAGTATGTACAGGAGAGGAGTGCGGAGGGTATGATGGAGCAGTATGTGCGGGAGAGGAGTGCGGAGGGTATGATGGGGGCAGTATGTGCGGGAAAGGAGTGCAGAGGGTATGATGGGGGCAGTATGTGCGGGAGAGGAGTGCAGAGGGTAAGATGGGGGCAGTATGTACAGGAGAGAAGTGCGGAGGGTATGATGGGGGCATTATGTACAGGAGAGGAGTGCGGAGGGTATAATGGGGGCAGTATGTACAGGAGAGGAGTGCGGAGGGTATGATGGAGCAGTATGTGCGGGAGAGGAGTGCAGAGGGTATGATGGGGGCAGTATGTGCGGGAGAGGAGTGCGGAGGGTAAGATGGGGGCAGTATGTACAGGAGAGGAGTGTGGAGGGTATGATGCGGGCAGTATGTATAGGAGAGGAGTACGGAGGGTATGATGGGGGCAGTATGTGCGGAGAGGAGTGCGGAGGGTATGATGGGGCAGTATGTACAGGAGAGAAGTGCGGAGGGTAAGATGGGGGCAGTATGTATAGGAGAGAAGTGCGGAGGGTATGATGGGGCAGTATGTACAGGACAGGAGTGCGGAGGGTATGATGGGGGCAGTATGTACAGGAGAGAAGTGCGGAGGGTATGATGGGGGCAGTATGTACAGGAGAGGAGTGCGGAGGGTATGATGGGGGCAGTATGTGCGGAGAGGAGTGCGGAGGGCATGATGGGGGCAGTATGTACAGGAGAGGAGTGCGGAGGGTAAGATGGGGCAGTATGTACAAGAGAGGAGTGCGGAGGGCATGATGGGGCGGTATGTACAGGAGAGAAGTGCGGAGGGTATGATGGGGCGGTATGTACAGGAGAGGAGTGCGGAGGGTATGATGGGGCGGTATGTACAGGAGAGGAGTGCGGAGGGTATGATGGGGGCAGTATGTGCGGAGAGGAGTGCGGAGGGCATGATGGGGGCAGTATGTACAGGAGAGGAGTGTGGAGGGTATGATGGGGGCAGTATGTACAGGAGAGGAGTGCGGAGGGCATGATGGGGGCAGTATGTACAGGAGAGGAGTGTGGAGGGTATGATGGGGGCAGTATGTACAGGAGAGGAGTGCGGAGGGTATGATGGGGGCAGTATGTGCGGAGAGGAGTGCGGAGGGCATGATGGGGCGGTATGTACAGGAGAGGAGTGCGGAGGGTATGATGGGGCGGTATGT
Organism: Rana muscosa; assembly: GCA_029206835.1. Taxonomy (NCBI): domain Eukaryota; kingdom Metazoa; phylum Chordata; class Amphibia; order Anura; family Ranidae; genus Rana; species Rana muscosa. Next base: position 195,316,497 of record CM055119.1, read on the forward strand.
ACAGGAGAGGAGTGCGGAGGGTATGATGGGGTGGTATGTACAGGAGAGGAGTGCGGAGGGTATGATGGGGGCAGTATGTGCGGAGAGGAGTGCGGAGGGCATGATGGGGGCAGTATGTACAGGAGAGAAGTGCGGAGGGTAAGATGGGGCAGTATGTACAGGAGAGAAGTGCGGAGGGCATGATGGGGCGGTATGTACAGGAGAGAAGTGCGGAGGGTATGATGGGGCGGTATGTACAGGAGAGGAGTGCGGAGGGCATGATGGGGCGGTATGTAGTACAGGAGAGAAGTGCGGAGGGTATGATGGGGCGGTATGTAGTACAGGAGAGAAGTGCGGAGGGTATGATGGGGCGGTATGTACAGGAGAGGAGTGCGGAGGGCATGATGGGGCGGTATGTAGTACAGGAGAGAAGTGCGGAGGGTATGATGGGGGCAGTATGTACAAGAGAGGAGTGCGGAGGGTATGATGGGGGCAACATATGCGGGAGTGGAGTGCGGAGGGTAAGATGGCGGCAGTATGTACGGGAGAGGAGTATGGGGAGGCATTACTTGCAGTGTCTGTGGGGTGACTATGGAATGATGTCCCTCAGCTGGGGGGGGGGGGGTAGGAAGCAGCTCTGAGTGATGTCTGGGGGTGATGTAAGCTGGGGGGGGGGGGGGGGGGGAGTTGGGGGCTGAGAAGTGGTCAGATAGTGATGTCTATAATAAAAAAAAGCTATTGTTTTCATCTACTAAAATATACAACAATCCTACTCAATGAAAACAATCTGTTATAAGATGTCAGCCCCCAGCACTCTATGTACAGATGATGTGAAGGTAATTGATGGCCATTCATATAACTCTGTGTTCTCCAGGCTCTGAGTCTGGACAATCAGAGTAATGCTCATCACACACACACAGGGTTAAGTGAATGGTCATAAATGAACACATAATCTGGACAGAGGGATGTTTGTATAGATAGAGATACTGTGAATCGGCTGTGATCGGGCTGCAAACTCCCCCCTCCTCCCCACACACACACACTCCCTATCTCTTCTCTTCCGATTCTGCTTATCATAACTTCAATGCAAAATAAATCCTCCTGGAACTTTGTACTCTAGGAAACTTTCTTTAGTAAAAAAAAAAAAAAGTCAGCTTACCTCCTAGTGAGCAGCGGCCAGCCCTACGCGGCTCCAGTGATCTCCTCAGCTCCGCCTCCCCCTTCTCTCGGAACACGGCACTAGTGACTGGAGAGGGGGGTCAGAGATAACAGAGACTGCAGGAGCCTGGAGGGGGGGAGACAGAAAGGAGCTTCAGATTCATAACACACGCAGTCACCAGCACAGTGTGTGTATTTAGTGAGAAGAAATAACACTGCTGCTGTGACTGTCTCCACAGTATGCAAATGAAGCTCCCCCTTTGCCAGAATGGTTTGTCCGGGTTTCAGGCAGTCTGAAAACCGGACAGATGATTCAGAACCCGGACTGTCCGGGTGAATCCCGTACAGGTGGCAACCCTAGGCCCCGATCTAAGGTACGTGATGCATAATGAGCTAGTATGCTAGTCATACTAGCTCATTATGGCTTTGTCTTGCAGGTGGTATTAAAAAAAATAAAAAATTCCAGGGTTTACAACCACTTTAACAAGGAGAGGGTTTATGCAAATTTCGGGAGTAAAGTTTTCCAGCAGCAGAGAAATGTATCAATTTGCTGTGTCTGAGATCAGGTTTCATAGGCTGCAGTTTAAGAAAGGTTTACTCTGACTTTCTCATAAGATTACACAGACAACAATCCAAGTGCTGATGCTATGCATACTAGCTCATTATGTGGCATTTACCTCAGATCGAAGCCTCCAAAGCGCTCCTCATCCCCCTCCGCCGCCATGTCCGCTCCGACCGTCTTCCGTGTATCGCTGCTCCGGCGCTGTGATTGGCCGGAGCGGCAATGACGTCACATGCATGCGCGCAGGGCCAGCATGATCCCATTCAGAAAACCGGCATGATCCCATTCATTAAGCCAGCCCGCTAGTGCACCTGCGCCGTTGTCTACGGCGCGCATGCGCCGTAGACATCGGTGCAGTGTTTTCAGCTAATATCTCCTTAACCGTGTAGGTTAAGGAGATATTTCTTGCGCCTACAGGTAAGCCTTAATCTAGGCTTACCTGCAGGTGCAAGTTGTGTGGTTGGGTTTACAATCACTTTAAGGCCAAAAAGTTCTATCTTAGTCTCATCAGACCAGAGAATCTTATTTCTCACCATCTTGGAGTCCTTCAGGTGTTTTTTTAGCAAACTCCATGCGGCTTTCATGTGTCTTGCACTGAGGAGAGGCTTCCATCGGTCCACTCTGCCATAAAGCCCAGACTGGTGGAGGGCTGCAGTGATGGTTGACTTTCTACAACTTTCTCCCATCTCCCGACTGCATCTCTGGAGCTCAGCCACAGTGATCTTTAGGTTCTTCTTTACCTCTCTCACCAAGGCTTTTCTCCCCCGATAGCTCAGTTTGGCCGGACGGCCAGCTCTAGGAAGGGTTCTGGTCTTCCCAAATGTCTTCCATTTAAGGATTATGGAGGCCACTGTGCTCTTAGGAACCTTAAGTGCAGCAGAAGTTTTTTGTAACATTGGCCAGATCTGTGCCTTGCCACAATTCTGTCTCTGAGCTCTTCAGGCAGTTCCTTTGACCTCATGATTCTCATTTGCTCTGACATGCACTGTGAGCAGTAAGGTCTTATATAGACAGGTGTGTGGCTTTCCTAATAAAGTCCAATCAGTATAATCAAACACAGCTGGACTCAAATGAAGGTGTAGAACCATCTCAAGGATGATCAGAAGAAATTGACAGCACCTGAGTTACATATATGAGTGTCACAGCAAAGGGTCTTTCCGTACCCACTGTGTGTGTATGTGTGTGTGTATATATATATATATATATATATATATATATATATGTGTGTATATTAAAAATATCAATAAATATATGTAATTTTTTTTTAAAACTATATAGATGTATATATCTATATATATATATCTATATATCTAAATATATATATCTAGATATATATATATATATATATATATATGTAGCGGACCCCCCATAATTGAGGCCGCTATGCCTAAATTTAGGGGGTAGCCTGAGCAAATAGTTAGGCTCAGGCTGTTGGAATTCTCTAAATTGGTCTCTGCTCTGTTGTGATGTTGCCTGGCAGTACAGTTCCCTGTGACCTGTGGGTGGCGCTGTCGCCCAGGTGTCGGGTCGAACCACAGGTGGCATTGCAGCACTATTGGGTGTCCCCTCTCGGCAGCCATGCAGTGGGCATGGTCTGCCCGCTGTGCCTGCTGGGAGAGGATACATAAGGGGCAGACGCCATTATTCGGGGAGCAGTTTGCGCTTCCCGGCCCTCCAGGCCAGGGGTGCGTGTGTGTGTTCAGTCCCAAGCACCTTTAGCCGGAGGCTGCATCGTTCCAGGTAGGCCCAGCACCTTTAGCTGAGGCTTACACCAGAGGAGGAGTCCCAGGGTACCCAAGTGGGGGGTAACCCGCTCTGAAGGAAAGGAAATTAGGGGAGGACCTGCCTGCAGGGATCGGTGAGGGAAGTCACTGTCTCCGGAGAGGCCTGGTTACCTGTCAGAGGGAAGGACTCTACAATCCGCCACAAGCCTTGTAACGTGCCCCATTGGCACCTAAGGTCTCAAGTGTTACAAGTGCTGGGAAGTTCGGGACTTAGAGGCTAATATCCTGATTGTATCCTTAGGAAAATTATAAACGAATGTTCGTGCTCCACACCGGCTGCTAGGACCGTGAGAGGGGACTATCCGGGTGAGCAAAACCCACTCAGGCTTGAGTGGCGACGAGTGATAGTTGGGTGTCGCGTGCCTGAACCTGCCTCCCTGTTCAATTCTCTATCTCTAACTTTCCTATCAAGTTCTACGCAAGCAAAATAAACCTTTCTTTATTGGGTTTAATACTGTCTGGACAATGGCCTTCTTGAACTTTCAAAGAGAATAGACTTTTCCCTACACTCTAGTGTGAGTAACCAACGGAAAGAGGTAACTTGCTGCAGGACCCAAATCAATTAACACCGCTCACCCTCTACAAAGATGGATGATACTGGGCATGTGGCATGGTGTGTCCCACTCTGCAAGTGGAGGTAAGCAGGGTATATATATATATATATATAATTTTTTTTTTTTTTTTACATTTATTTATTAAAAAATATCTGTTAGGCCTTATAAATAAATAAATGAATTATATATATATATATATATCTATATATATATATCTTTTATCTATCTATCCTAATTTATAAGGCCTAACAGATATTTTTTTCCAAACAAAGTGACCGTTAATTTTGGCCAACTGAAAAAAAAAAAAAAAAGTTGGATCTATTTTCAGCTGAGGTCAGTGAGATTTGAAAACTGAAGACAAGCAGATAAAATCCAGTCCTAGCCCTGATATATATACTATATATATATATATATATATATATATATATATATATATGTATATATATATATATATACACACACACACAGTATATATATAATATACAGTGCTCAGTATAAATGAGAACTCCCCAACAGATTTCTTTGAAAACCTTTACTTTCCCTTCAGAATGAACATTTTCTATGGGACACGATACTACAAAATACTCCCACAAATACGGGCCATTGATTGCAACCAAGATTTGTTCATTTGCACACAAAAAAAAAGTATTTTTGCTAACAAATGCAGTCAAGACCATGTTGCAAAAGTGAACACACCCCAAAGAAAGTCTTCGGAGCAAAAGCTAAATTTTAGACAACAAAATCCTAATTAACAAGAATAGAAATACAGGTAAGTCTACTTTTCCATTAACCACTTCAGCTCCAGTAGATTTACCCCCCTCCCTTCATGACCAGGCCATTTTTTGCGATACGGCACTGCGTTACTTTAACTGACAATTGCGCGGTCGTGCGACGCTGTACCCAAATAAAAATGATCAATAAATAGAGCTTTCTTTTGGTGGTATTTGATCACATCTGCGGTTTTTATTGTTTGCGCTATAAACAAAAAAAGACAGACAATTAAAAAAAAAATATATATATATTTTAATTTCTGCTTTAAAATATCCAACAAAAAAATGTAAAACATCGAATTTCTTCATCAAGAATAAGTATTTTGCAACATATTTTTGGTAAAAATAAATCCCAATAAGCGTATATTAATTGGTTTGCGCAAAAGTTATCGCGTCTACAATTTATGGGATAGATTTATGGAATTTTTAATGGCTCCCGCTGCTGTTTATCAAATCAAAGTAAAACGTGAGCCGTGGGGGACGGGGCCGAGTCCTGCTATCAGTGTCAATAGACGCAGCAGCAGTACTCGTGAGCGCACCTGCACAGGTGCCCCCAGAGACCGCGGCTCTCTGTGGGGGCACCCGATGAAGAGGAGGAGCCAGGAGCGCCGCCGGGATACCCCAAAAAAGGAGGATTGGGGCTGCTCTGTGCAAAACCCTTGCATAGAGCAGTTAACTATAACATGTTTGTTATTTTAAAAAAATAAAAAAAAACTTTAAAATCACTTTCATTCTATCCACTATTTATAGTTTAATTCTTGAGACAAGGTGCATGTGTAGCGGGGTCCTCAATTTAAGGGAAGTGTTTGAGAGGTAGTTTGCTCAAACACCCTAATTTGTTAGGGTTTTTACAACCATTTTATCCACATGGAGAGTATCGGTGTACAGTTCCCTGTGGCCTACAGGTGGCGCTGCCATAGTGGGCTAGGGTTGAACCACTGATACAGTGCTGTGCCTTGTGTGTCCCCTCTCAGCAGCCATGCGGTGGGTGTGGGCTACCTGCTGGGCATGCTGGGAGAGGATATAAAAAGGGGCAGACGCTACCTGGTTCGGGGTTCTTCGTTCGGTCGTCGGGAGTCCTACTCCCAGGGAGTGTGTTCCTGTCCGCCCTGGGCACCTTAGGCCCAGGGTGGGTGTTCCTGTTCAATCCTGGGCACCTTTAGCCCAGGGTGAGGTACTATCATGCTGTTCCTGTCCGCTCTGGGTATGTAAGCCCAGGGGCCGCAATGGAGGCCTGGGGCCCAGCACCTTCGGGTAGGGTCCGTCAGGGATCGAGGAATCTCAGGGTGCCGCCTTGCGAGGGGACCCGTATCTAGGATGAGGAGGCCGGGAAGGAACTCTCCGAAGACCCAGTGCAGTGTCATGGTGACAGTAGGGTCCCGGTAACTCTCCGGAGGGATGTCTTCTCCTAAAAAAGGGCCATAGCTAAAGAATTGGATCAGTTTCACCAGGTCTGTGGCAGAGACCAACTTCACAGTCTGTGGCAGAGACTGTGTGCCTAGTTGAACTTGCTTGAGAATCTAAACAAAGATCAGTAACGTTTGTGCCTGGACCTCCTCCACACCCTGTACTGGTTTGTTTTTTGCTCCAACCTTTTTCCTATCAGAGACTGTGTTATTGGCTAAAGCCCCATACACACGGTCAGACTTTTGGCCAACAAACTTCATTTTGAGCAAGTTGGACCAACAATCCGACCGTGTGTACGCTCCATCGGACAAACTTTTTTTGCTTTTTTCTTGTTTTCATTGGACAAAAGTTGGGTCTGCAAACGGACAAACGTTTGCCCAACAAAAGTCCGATGGAGCAAAGTCCGACCGTGTGTACAGAAAACCATCTGACTTTTGTCCGATGGACAAAACAACTAATGTTAAAATCAACCAACAATAGCAGAAGTTGACCTAAGGGTGGCGGTAAAGAGCAGAAAAGTGCAGAAAAGCCACGTGATGTTGCAAAAAGTTTTGGGAAAGTTTGCAGAAAAGTCCGAGCGTGTGTATGCTATGGGTGTGCCCGGCCAACTCCGTTCGGACAAAAAAACCATGGAAAAGTCCGATGGAAGTCCGACCGTGTGTACGGGGCTTAAGAGAAAATAAACTCTGAGTTGGAGTTTCATCTGGTGTGGACATTCACTTTACTGGGAAGTCAAGGACTTGTCTCTACTTTAACATAGAGGTGAGCATCAGGCTCTGGAGGTTTTCATGTTCTGACCGTGGAAGACCCAACAACAACACCGCTCAACCTCCTCGCACAGGAGGGTACAGGCTTGTGGTGCAGTGTGCCTCTCTCTTCCTGCGAGGAGCCAAAGTTAATGTGGGTAAAGAAAGGGGTCTGTGCGCTACACATATATTGGGGAGGCTGTTAGGGGCTCCAACTGCAATTTTTTGCCCAGGGGCCCATGACACTATTAAGACAGCCCTGTGTGGGTTTCCTCTGGGTACTCTGATTTCCTCCCGCACTCCAAAGACATGCTGGTAGGTTAATTGGCTCCTGTCCAAATTGGTTCCTGTATGTGTATATATGAAGGTGAGTTGGGGACCTTAGATTGTAAGGAAAACAAAAGGAGAAAGGAAAACGAGTTCCGAGGTAAATCAAACCAGTGGTCAATTCAATAAATATAAACCAGAGTACTATTAACAAAATATGGTACTGTCATTGTAGCCAAACACTAAGCATACAAAGAAAAGGAAACCCCAAGATGACTAATGGGATAAGAAAGCGGCTACTTTTAACAACAATGGATATATAGACCAAAGCTGGGATTAATGAAAATGTATTAATTGGTATCAAAAAGTGCACGTACATTGGATATCACATGTGCTTAAGAATAAAAGATGGTTTCATATTCATATACGTTTTACTGAAGATCTCCTAAAGAGGTGCTATTTTCAGTAATGTTGGCTAATCAAACATGAAACAAAACGGACTGAGAAGACAGTTTACAACAATTAGGGGGAATACACAACACAGATAAGTCCGGACGCCAGCATAACATTTCAGAGTGAAGCTGTAAAGTGGTACAAACCACTTATATTTCAATAATAACAGAAATAAATCATGTAGATAAATAACTAGATACAGCTTCACAATGAATAACCCCAGGGTTTGGGCCCAAACAAGCCCCACTATTCACATATCAATTATCGGTCACAGATAGCTGAGAGATTGGTAGGAATATACCCACGAAGCAAGTAAACTGGTAAAACGGTCAATGTTCAAGATTACAAATGAATCAATGAAAGAGAAAAAATAATAATAAAAGGTGTTCAAGATGGTATTAATGATAATTGGTCCATCCTAATTCATGAGTAACATGCTGATCTCCATAAATGGAAAATAAATAATTCATTTGATGTGGGTAATGCATATATTTCCCAGATTGGTAGTCTATTTAAACAGTGACAACGATGCTTGGAAATGCAATACCGGAATCTCTCCAGCAAAGGAGAAACAAAAGTTCATTTCCATATACGTATTAAGGAAATAAAACAGATTGGTGTCAAGCGGCAGGGTCAAAGTTTGGTGTGACTCAATAACATAACAGTAAGATGAGCTGAGTTAGCCTGTGGGATCTCACTTATACATTACCATCCCAGGATGTCTTGCAGAGGACGGCGTTACTCCTGGGATTGCAGAGTAGCCAGGGCTTAAATGACATACAAAGCAGGACCTACTTGGTCCACTGGGATCACCCAGTTAGTTGGTCGCTTTGAGTCATGTGTTACCCATTAAATCCACTTCGTCCTTAGTGCTTGGTAAGTATAAATCCAAGCAGTCTGCACTGGGATGGAATGGTTAGCAGCGTGATGGTCAGCGGTATAGTCCGCGCTGCAGGCTCCGAGCTCCGTTCCACGCTAGGATGAAATAATTGACAGCGTGATGGGCAGCGGTATAGTCCATGCTGTAGGCTCCGAGCTTCGTTCCACGGCTATGTTTGGACGGGGGTTGCGTTGCTGGCGTCACGTGACTGCTGTGACGTCAACTAGTTTCGCTAGAAAGTAGCGTAGCTTCGTCTGGACTAGGAGGACCTTAGATTGTGAGCTCCTTTAGGGCAGGGACTAATGTGAATGTATAATAAAAAAATAAAAATAACCCTGATGGCATTACGTCTGGGTTATTGGCTGACCAATCTACTATAGACATGTACACTGCTAAAAAATTTGTTTGTTTTCGTTATGATTCATTTTTTTTTTTCCGTAAATTCGAAAATTCTTAAATTTGTAAATTCGAAATTCGGAATCGAGAAAATGAAAAATTCGGAAAATTTGAAAATCCAAAAACAAAGGAAAATCCGAATATTAGAAAGAACGAACGTCCAAAAAGGTAGGGGAGACTGGGGAAATGCTTCCTTCTGCCTGCAGCAGACTGATGACATCATCTCAGCCTAGGCAAAGTCACTGAGCTGGAATTCTCAAAGATGCTTTTTTTTTTTGATGGCAGGCGGACCATTTTTGACAAATGATACCATTGCTGTAAGACGTCAGGACATTTCTCATGGAGGCGTGAATTTATTGAAAGGTCTGCTTTAGTAAAGCTGTAAAATTTGAAATTGGAGAACTATTTTAGGATTAGAAGATCACCGGGGGAAAACGTCACCTTTACCTTTTCCTCTATATATGTTGATCAGTTTTTTTTTCACATTTATGTTTCCAAATCTGAAAAGCTTCTTTATCATAATTTTTTAACCTTCTGACCTGTAATAAAAATAAAAATAAAATAAAGACAGGAGATAAAGTTGCAAATCTGATTCTGTCTGCAACTGTTTTTTTTTTTTAAGAAGTCCTCCTCACCTTTTGTAAGGTTCTGGGTTTCCAGTAGTACAAGATGCAGATCCATTATTTGACCACAAGATGTCCTCCTTTCACCAGAAAACAGCTTCCTGCGGGAGGATCTGGTTGAAAAGCTGAGGTCTAAACTGATACAATTGTACAGAACAAGGTTAGGGGGCATTCAAGTCTAATGCCTTGTACACACCATCGGAATTTCCGAGGGAAAAAAAAGTCTGACGGAATTTTTTTATTGAATATTCCGACCGTTTGTGGGCCCCATCGGACTTTTTCCTTTAGAAATTCCGACGGAGTTAGAAAGAGAACTTCCGTTCGTCTGTATGGAACTCCAACAGAGAAAAAAACACACATGCTCAGAATCAAGTCGACGCATGCTCAGAAGCATAGAACTTCATTTTTTCTCGGCTCGTCGTAGTGTTGTACGTCACCTCGTTCTTGATGGTCGGAATTTGGTGTGACAGTGTGTATGCAAGACAAGCTTGAACGGAATTCCGTCTGAAAAATCCGCCGGAGTTTATTCCGACGGAAAATCCGATCGTGTGTACAAGGCATTACTTTTTTACCCACTTCAGCCCCAGAAGATTTGGCTGCTGAATGACCAGGCCATTTTTTGCGATTCGGCACTGCGTCGCTTTAACTGACAACTGCGCGGTCGTGCGACGCTGTACCCAGAAAAAAACTGACGTCATTTTTTCCCACAAATAGAGCTTTCTTTCCTGTCGGGAAAACTGCGATGGAGCATACACACGGCCGGTTTTCCCAGCCAAAAGCTATCGTGGCTGTTTTCTCGTCGGGAAAACCGGTCGTGTGTACGAGGCATGAGAACTGCCGAGAACTGAACTGAGAAAAATGTCTCAGTTTAACCACTTAAGCCCCGGACCATTTTGCTATTCGGCACTGCGTCGCTTTAACTGACAACTGCGCGGTCGTGGGACGTTGTACTCAGAAAAAAATTCACGTATTTTTTTCCCACAAATAGAGCTTTCTTTTGGTGATATTTTATCATCTCTGCGATTTTTATTATTTGCGCCATAAACAAATTAAATTAAAAAAGCTAATTTTTTCTCAGTTTAGGCCGATACGTATTCTTCTACATATTTTTGGTAATAAAAATCGCAATAAGCGTATATTGATTGGTTTGCGCAAAAGTTATAGCATCTACAAAACAGGGGATCGATTTATGGCAATTTTTTTTTTTTTTTTTATTAGTAATGGTGGCGATCTGCGATTTCCCTTTTTATAGTTCAGCAAGATAGTAAAAGAGTCCTCAAGTTGTTCAGTTCCTCAGTTTTGGGGTATCCCATGCTTCCCTCATCCCCTATCCAAGTTAATCGTTCCAATAATACCTAAAAAAAAAGTCACCCCTAGACTGTTCCTTTGAGCCAGTAGAAACCAAAAGAAAATACTGTGTGCCTGGCTGTGGATGCTCTAGCTGGGGGGAATAGTACTAAGTAGACCAGCGGCTCCTTAGCGGGTGTTCTACTTATCTGTTGTTCCTTCAATTACCCTTACAGGCCTGCAGGCTGGCCGAACTGCTCTTGGATTGCCTTTATACCGTATATACTCGAGTAGAAGCTGACTTTTTCAGCACATTTTTTTTATGCTGAAAAAAAACCCCTTGGCTTATAATCGAGTGACGGTCTCCCGCGGTGTCATGCAACTGTTCGGCGGCCGTCCACTGTAACGAAGCCCCACCTCCTCCTCCTCGTCCGTGATAGACAGAACACTGATACAATGCTGGGAAACTGAATCAGTGTTCCGTCTATCACGGACGAGGAGGAGGCGGGGCTTTGTTACAGTGGATGGCCGCCGAACAGTTGCATGACATAGTGGGAGACTGTAAACAAGGTGAGGCTGCAGATGGGCACAGTGAAGCTGCAGGTGGGCACAGTGAGGCTGTGAATGGGCACAGTGAGGCTGCAGATGGGCACAGTGAGGCTGCAGATGGGCACAATGAAGCTGCAGGTGGGCACAGTGAGGCTGCAGATGGGCACAGTGAGGCTGCAGATGGGCACAGTGGGGCTGTAGATGGGCACAGTGAGGCTGCAGATGGGCACAGTAAAGCTGCAGATGGGCACAGTGAGGCTGCAGATGGGCACAGTGAGGCTGCAGATGGGCACAGTGAGGCTGCAGATGGGCACAATGAGGCTGCAGATGGGCACAGTGAAGCTGCAGATGGGCACAGTGAGGCTGCAGATGGGCACAGTGAAGCTGCAGGTGGGCACAGTGAGGCTTCAGATGGGCACAGTGAGGCTGCAGATGGGCACAGTGAAGCTGCAGATGGGCACAGTGAAGCTGCAGGTGGGCACAGTGAGGCTGCAGATGGGCACAGTGAGGCTGCAGATGGGCACAGTGAAGCTGCAGATGGGCACAGTGAGGCTGCAGATGGGCACAGTGAAGATGCAGATGGGCACAGTGAGGCTGCAGATGGGCACAGTGAGGCTGCAAATGAGCACAGTGAGGCTACAGATGGGGATTGTTTACCAGTAGCTGCTGCATTTCCCACCCTAGGCTTATACTCCGGTAAATACGTTTTCCCAGTTTTTTTGTGGTAAAATTAGGTGCTTTGGCTTATATTCGGGTCGGCTTATACTCGAATATATACAGTAAATGTCCATGTAAATTGGTCAACTTACATTGATACAAGGTTTGGCAATACGCTTTTTTTTTTTTTTAGACATTTTCCACCTGCAGGTGAGAATAATTATTTCTGCAAACCACGTTCTCATTCTTCAGCTGGTGTTCAGGAGCACCGGGCCATGAATACTAATCGACCTTCCAGGAGTTGGCGCACTGCGCTGGAGTAATAATTAGCCAGAGAAACGGGTACTTTATATATTTCAACTTTTATCTTTATTTTGGGAATGTGAAGCGACATCGCCTCAATTAGGGGAAAAAACGAACTCTGTGCTCTCCCATAGTCTTTCTATAGCACCATACGGAATATTCAGTCCTAAAAAAGAAGAGCTTGACTAATCTATTGGGAGGGAGGTGAAAAGTCTCAAAATAAGGAGTCAATTTATAAAACTGTGGTATGACATTACAAGGTCTATACTGTTTCTTTAAACTGGTTGTAAACCCTTCCATAGCCCCAGTGAAGTGACTGGCCTCAGGTGATACACAGAGATGAAACAAATACTCCTATATAAGTTGTACCTGTTTCTCTACAGCAACTTTCCCCTACACCCATTGAAAGTGCAGCATTTACAAAGGATCTCTCAGCTCTGAAAAGCAGGGGGTGGGGAGCTGAATTTAAATCAGTGGGGGCTCTGAGTGCTGATTGGAGGGAAAGGACACCCCCCCTTCATGCAGAACACAGAAAACAGAGCTGAGACTGTAAATCACAGGCTGTGCGCTGGAGATCCCTCCCCTGTCACCTTTTATCTATTGGTGTCAGGAAAACTTATCAGGAGTAGGGATGAGCTTCGTGTTCGAGTCGAACATACGTTCGACTCGAACATCGGCTGTTCGATCGTTCGACGAAGATCGAACGATTTGGGCCGTTCGCGCCAAATTCGAGTGACGCGAACGGCCCACAATGCACTACGCCATCGCAGTGTCATCCAGGCGCTGTGATTGGCCAAGCATGCACTGTGACCCCGCATGCTTGGCCAATCACAGCGCCGGCAGCGAGGAGAGCAATGATTGGCCACAGGCAGGATGCCTGTGGCCAATTATTGCTGAGGGTGTTTAGTACACGCCCCACACTATAAAAGGCCGCCAGCACGGCGGCCTAGTGTAGTGTGTTCCGGAGCAGGGATAGAGCAGCATAGGCAGGGACAGTGACTTTTATTTCTTTCTTGCTTAACCTGGATTCCTTTAGTTTAGGGAAAGAGAAGGATAGGTAGGGAGAGTGTCAGTGTGTTTTGTGCTTGTGCTATATTGTGCTTAAAAAAAACATTTTTTCTAGGGACAGAAAACTGTAGGTAGGGAGAGTGTGTCAGTTTCTTTCACTGTCAAAGTCCTTGTTTCCAGGGACCTGGAAGGACAGTGAGTGAATTCTCCTTGTGCTAAATTGTGCTTAAAAAAAACATTTTTTCTAGGGACAGAAAACTGTAGGTAGGGAGAGTGTGTCAGTTTCTTTCACTGTCAAAGTCCTTGTTTCCAGGGACCTGGAAGGACAGTGAGTGAATTCTCCTTGTGCTAAATTGTGCTTAAAAAAAAACATTTTTTCTAGGGACAGAAAACTGTAGGTAGGGAGAGTGTGTCAGTTTCTTTCACTGTCAAAGTCCTTGTTTCCAGGGACCTGGAAGGACAGTGAGTGAATTCTCCTTGTGCTAAATTGTGCTTAAAAAAAACATTTTTTCTAGGGACAGAAAACTGTAGGTAGGGAGAGTGTGTCAGTTTCTTTCACTGTCAAAGTCCTTATTTCCAGGGACCTGGAAGGACAGTGAGTGAATTCTCCTTGTGCTAAATTGTGCTTAAAAAAAACATTTTTTCTAGGGACAGAAAACTGTAGGTAGGGAGAGTGTGTCAGTTTCTTTCACTGTCAAAGTCCTTGTTTCCAGGGACCTGGAAGGACAGTGAGTGAATTCTCCTTGTGCTAAATTGTGCTTAAAAAAAACATTTTTTCTAGGGACAGAAAACTGTAGGTAGGGAGAGTGTGTCAGTTTCTTTCACTGTCAAAGTCCTTGTTTCCAGGGACCTGGAAGGACAGTGAGTGAATTCTCCTTGTGCTAAATTGTGCTTAAAAAAAAACATTTTTTCTAGGGACAGAAAACTGTAGGTAGGGAGAGTGTGTCAGTTTCTTTCACTGTCAAAGTCCTTGTTTCCAGGGACCTGGAAGGACAGTGAGTGAATTCTCCTTGTGCTAAATTGTGCTTAAAAAAACATTTTTTCTAGGGACAGAAAACTGTAGGTAGGGAGAGTGTGTCAGTTTCTTTCACTGTCAAAGTCCTTGTTTCCAGGGACCTGGAAGGACAGTGAGGTAATTCTCCTTGTGCTAAATTGTGCTTAAAAAAAACATTTTTTCTAGGGACAGAAAACTGTAGGTAGGGAGAGTGTGTCAGTTTCTTTCACTGTCAAAGTCCTTGTTTCCAGGGACCTGGAAGGACAGTGAGTGAATTCTCCTTGTGCTAAATTGTGCTTAAAAAAAACATTTTTTCTAGGGACAGAAAACTGTAGGTAGGGAGAGTGTGTCAGTTTCTTTCACTGTCAAAGTCCTTGTTTCCAGGGACCTGGAAGGACAGTGAGTGAATTCTCCTTGTGCTAAATTGTGCTTAAAAAAAACATTTTTTCTAGGGACAGAAAACTGTAGGTAGGGAGAGTGTGTCAGTTTCTTTCACTGTCAAAGTCCTTGTTTCCAGGGACCTGGAAGGACAGTGAGTGAATTCTCCTTGTGCTAAATTGTGCTTAAAAAAAACATTTTTTCTAGGGACAGAAAACTGTAGGTAGGGAGAGTGTGTCAGTTTCTTTCACTGTCAAAGTCCTTGTTTCCAGGGACCTGGAAGGACAGTGAGTGAATTCTCCTTGTGCTAAATTGTGCTTAAAAAAAACATTTTTTCTAGGGACAGAAAACTGTAGGTAGGGAGAGTGTGTCAGTTTCTTTCACTGTCAAAGTCCTTGTTTCCAGGGACCTGGAAGGACAGTGAGGTAATTCTCCTTGTGCTAAATTGTGCTTAAAAAAAACATTTTTTCTAGGGACAGAAAACTGTAGGTAGGGAGAGTGTGTCAGTTTCTTTCACTGTCAAAGTCCTTGTTTCCAGGGACCTGGAAGGACAGTGAGTGAATTCTCCTTGTGCTAAATTGTGCTTAAAAAAAACATTTTTTCTAGGGACAGAAAACTGTAGGTAGGGAGAGTGTGTCAGTTTCTTTCACTGTCAAAGTCCTTGTTTCCAGGGACCTGGAAGGACAGTGAGTGAATTCTCCTTGTGCTAAATTGTGCTTAAAAAAAACATTTTTTCTAGGGACAGAAAACTGTAGGTAGGGAGAGTGTGTCAGTTTCTTTCACTGTCAAAGTCCTTGTTTCCAGGGACCTGGAAGGACAGTGAGTGAATTCTCCTTGTGCTAAATTGTGCTTAAAAAAAACATTTTTTCTAGGGACAGAAAACTGTAGGTAGGGAGAGTGTGTCAGTTTCTTTCACTGTCAAAGTCCTTGTTTCCAGGGACCTGGAAGGACAGTGAGTGAATTCTCCTTGTGCTAAATTGTGCTTAAAAAAAACATTTTTTCTAGGGACAGAAAACTGTAGGTAGGGAGAGTGTGTCAGTTTCTTTCACTGTCAAAGTCCTTGTTTCCAGGGACCTGGAAGGACAGTGAGTGAATTCTCCTTGTGCTAATTTGTGCTTAAAAAAAACATTTTTTCTAGGGACAGAAAACTGTAGGTAGGGAGAGTGTGTCAGTTTCTTTCACTGTCAAAGTCCTTGTTTCAAGGGACAGAGAAGGACACCTGAAGGTAGCCCTTATTGCTTTTTTCCCATCTCCCTGCAGGCCATCTATTAGAATGTCTGGAAGGCAAACAAGGAGAGGCAGACAGTCAGGAGGCAATAAAAGAGGGCAAGCAGGCTCTGTGTCTGGGGGCAACAGTGCTGGTCGTGGACGCGGTGCATTGTCATCAGCACATGGCCATGGGACACGCTTGTCCTTCTTTTCCGCAGCTGGACATGTTGAGCCACATCATGCCGAAGACTTGGTAGAGTGGATGACCAAGCCCTCCTCCTCCTCCTCATCCTCTCTCACCCAGGCTCAGGGTACTGGAAAAGCAGCTGCCAAAGCGTCCTCTTCCCTGGTATCAATGTCAGACTCATCATCAGTCACTCCTTCCCTAGACCCACCATGTCCTCCTCCTGAGGAGTCCCCCAAACTGTTTCAGCACAGTGTTGGGTACATGCTCCAGGAGGATGCCCAGCGTTTCGAAGGGTCTGATGATGAAACCCAGCTAGAGGAAGGCAGTAGCGTGAGAGCAGACAGAGGGGATGCTCAAGAAGGACACCAATCTGGCAGTCATGTTCCAGCAGCTGCAGCATACTGCCAGATTGGCTCCAGTGATGAGGAGGGAGGTGATGATGAGGTCACTGACTCCACGTGGGTGCCTAATAGGAGAGAGGAGGAGGAGGAGGATGAGGAGGAGGCACATCTCCAACGAGGCAGGATGCCCTTTGGTGGCCAGCGTAAGGGCAGTACACCGACGGAATCACACCGCAGAGCTCCGCCTGTGCAGGGCGCTGCCTCTGCCCGTCATTCAAAAAGTTCTTTGGTGTGGGCCTTTTTTGAGGCTAGTGCATCAGATCGCACAGCTGCTGTTTGCAACATATGTCTCAAGCGTATATCGCGTGGCCAAAACATCAGCCGCTTGGGTACCACATGCCTGACCAGACATATGTTGACCTGCCATGCAGCTCGTTGGCAAGCCTACCTCAAAGACCCACACCAAAGAACAAAGCGGACCTCTCCTTGCACCGCATCAGCTGGGATCTCCAACCCCACTATAACTTCAGTCCTCTCTGAAACATGCACTGAGAGGAATGAAGGTGTAGAATTAGGTGTGTCACAGCCAAGTACTTGCGGCCACTCTGCTAGCAGTACACCGACGTCCGATTCTAGCAGGCAAATTTCCCTGCCCCAGCTGCTGGACCGTCGAAAGAAGTTCACTCCCAGCCATCCACATGCCCAGCGGTTGAATGCTAGCTTGGCTAAATTGCTAGCGCTTCAACTGCTGCCTTTTCAGTTGGTAGACTCGGCCCCCTTCCGTGAGTTTGTGCAATGTGCGGTTCCTCAGTGGCAGGTTCCCAAACGCCACTTTTTCTCACGGAAGGCTATTCCGGCTCTCTACCGGCATGTGGAAGGCAATGTCTTGGCCTCGCTGGACAGGGCGGTCAGCGGTAAGGTGCATATTACCGCTGACTCATGGTCCAGCAGGCATGGACAGGGACGTTACCTTTCTTTCACGGCCCATTGGGTCACTCTTTTGGCAGCTGGGAAGGATGCAGGACAAGGTGCAGTAGTGTTGGAGGTTGTCCCACCGCCACGCCTCCAAAATGCTACTACTGGTTGTGACACACCTCTCTCCTCCACCCCCTCCTCTTCTTCTTCCTCCATGGCCTCTTCCTGTGGTTTGTCCTATGAACCAGCGGTGCTCCGTAGCCGTTCACGGGGCTACGCAAGTACGCAGGCAAAAAGATGCCATGCCGTGCTTGCGCTGGTGTGTTTGGGGGACAGAAGCCACACTGGGGCAGAGGTCCTGTCTGCTCTGCAGGGCCAGGCCGAGAGGTGGTTGACGCCACGCCAGCTTAAGCCAGGAATGGTGGTTTGCGACAATGGCACCAACCTCCTCTCCGCCCTCCGACAGGGACAACTGACCCATGTGCCCTGTGTGGCTCACGTCCTTAACCTGGTGGTGCAGCGGTTCTTGGGCAGGTACCCGGGCTTACAGGATTTCCTGAGGCAGGCCAGGAAAGTCTGTGTGCATTTCCGCAGATCTTATAATGCCAGTGCTCGCCTGGCTGAGCTGCAAAAGGAGTTGAACCTGCCCAAGAACCGCCTTATATGTGACATGCCCACCAGGTGGAACTCAACGTTGGCCATGCTGCAGCGGCTGCACACGCAGCAGAGGGCCATCAATGAGTACCTGTGCGACTACGGCACCAGGACAGGGTCAGGGGAGCTTGGTTTTTTTTCTCCACGCCAGTGGGGCATGATCAGGGATGCATGCACTGTCCTGGCACCATTTGAGGAGGCCACGAGGATGGTGAGCAGTGACAGTGCATGCATCAGTGACACTGTACCTCTTGTCCACCTGTTGGAGCACACGCTGCGTGGAATAATGGACAGGGCACTTGAGGCAGAACAGAGGCAGGAAGAGGAGGACTTCCTTGCCTCTCAAGGCCCCCTTTACCCAGACAGTGTTCCTTCTGTCCCACCCATCGCACAGGAAGAGGAGGAGGAGGAGGAGGAGGAGGAGGATTGTGTCAGCATGGAGGTGGAGGCTGGCACTCAGCATCATCAGCAGCAGTCTTTTAGGGATGATTTACAGTCCCAAGAAACCAGTGGACTTGTACGTGGCTGGGAGGAGGTGGCTGCGGATCATGTCGTCCTTAGTGACCCAGAGGACTCCGGAGCGAATGCCTCAGCAAACCTACGCTGCATGGCCTCCCTGATCCTGCAAAGTCTGCGGAAGGATCCTCGTATTCTTCGGATCAAGGAGAGGGACCATTACTGGCTGGCCACTCTCCTTGATCCACGGTACAAGGGTAAGGTTGCGGACCTTATGTTACCGTCGCAGAGGGAGCAGAGGATGAGACAACTCCGGGAGGCCTTGCAGAAAGGTCTGTGCAACGCGTTCCCAGAGACTGGGAGGTTACAAACTCCTGGTCCTGGACAACGAGTTGCTGAGGCTTCGGCCAGTCAAAGAAGGAGCGGTGGGGAAGGTGGCCGTCTGACCGATGCGTTCAGACAATTCTTTAGTCCGCAGCCCCAAAGTATGATCGGTTCCAGCAACCATCGCCAGCGTCTGATAAACATGGTGCAGGAATATCTAGGGGCAAGGTCAGACTTGGACACCTTCCCCACCGAAAATCCTCTGGCTTACTGGGTCTTGAGGATGGATCACTGGCCAGAGCTTGCACAGTATGCAATTGAGCTACTGGCCTGTCCTGCATCCAGCGTTCTTTCGGAACGCACATTCAGTGCTGCTGGAGGATTTGTCACGGATCACAGGGTGCGCCTGTCCACCGACTCGGTTGATCGACTGACTTTCATCAAGATGAACCAGTCTTGGATCACCACCAGCTACCACACACCTGATGCTGATATAACAGACTAATTGATTTTAACATGTCACATCCCTTCAAGACTGATGCTGATGCTGAGTGCCTGTGCTGTTATGTTGACTGGCTATCCTCCTCCTCCGAGTCCTCAATGATACGATTGATGATGATAGCTTGGAAGATCATTTTTGTTTATGGGTGCCGCCACCAGTGGCTAAGGCCCAATTTTTCAGCCCCTGTTTTACAGGGGCGTGTAATTACAATTTTTTTAGCAATAATTTGCCATAGGGCTCATTGCTGTGCTCCAAGTACAGTATCTGTGAGGGGTTGGAGTGTTGTGGCACCAGTGCCTAAGGCCCAATTTTTTAGCCCCTGTTTAACAGGGGCGTGTCATTACAATTTTTGAAGCAATACTTTGCAACAGGGCTCATTGCTGTGCTCCAAGTACAGTATCTGTGAGGGGTTGTAGTGTTGTGCCACCAGTGCCTAAGGCCCAATTTTTCAGCCCCTGTTCAACAGGGGCATGCAATTACAATTCTTGATCTAATAATTCACAGCAGGGTCCATTGCTGCACCCACCAAGAGTAACTCTGAGGGCTTACAGTCTTGTGGCAACGCCACCACCACCACCACCACGAAAGGCCCAATTTTTCAGCCCCTGTTCAAAAGGGGCATGTAATTACAATTCTTGATCTAATAATTCACAGCAGGGCCCATTGCTGCACCCACCAAGAGTAACTGTCAGGGCTTACAGTGTTGTGGCACCAGCACCACCATCAAAGCCCCAATTTTTACTACCACTGTTCAACAATTATATGTAATTAAAATTCCTGATATAATAGTTGACAGCAGGGCGTTCCAGCACCAACCAAGAGTAACTAAGTGCTTACAGTGTTGTGCCAACACCAACAACTAAGGGGCCTATTTCTGCAGAGTATATACGGCAGGTCCCTACTTTCAAACATCCAACTTACAAACGACTCCTACTTGCAAACGAAAGAAGACAACAGGAAGTGAGAGGAAATCTACCCCTAGAAAGGAAAATTCTCTCCTGTAAGAATTAATATGGGAGAAAGGTGTCTCCTCTGTACTGATGCTTTATCAGCAATCCTTGTTTCAAGAAAAACACCACATTTCAAAAACAGTTGTCATTGGGACGGAAAGTGAGGTGAAATGTTCTGAACAGGGGCACAGACAGCAAAACAAATGTTACAGGGGTGATAACCCTTACCTATGTTTCCCAAAAAGTTTAAAAATAGATTTTTGGGCTGGAGCTACACTTCAACAATGTACCTGTTCAAAATTACAAACACATTCTACATAAGAACAAACCTACAGTCCCTGTCTTGTATGCACCGCCTGTATACGGCTGTTCAGAGTATATAGGGCCTTTTTTATTTTATGTGCGGGGTTCCCCTTAATATCCATACAAGACCCAAAGGGGCTGGTAATGGGCTGGGGTAGGGGGGGGGGTCATGGGGTAGCTATGCCATTTTTCTTAAAGATTTTCATCCATATTACCGGGACCAGACATTACATTAAAGCCGCAAGCAGTTTTAAATGGCTTTTTTTTCCTTTAGAAGTGTCATTTTGTGCAGGGACAGTTCTAAACACGGGAAACACGTGGCACTTCACAGGCATACTTTAGACACCCCCCAGGTACGATATTTAAAGGAATATTTGACTTTTTTTTTTTCACTTTATGCATCATTAAAATGACTGCTCCCGAAAAACGACCGTTTTTAAAACTTCTTTTTGCATTGATACATGTCCCCTGGTGCAGAACCCGGGTTCCCAAACCCTATTTATGACAATAACATGCATAATAGTTGTTATAATTAGCACTTTAGAATTCGAACGTTCGCATCCATTGTATTTAATAGGGTTCTAATGTTCGTGCGAACTTTCGGTCCGTTCGCGGGTTCTGGTGCGAACCGAACCCGGGGGTGTTCGGCTCATCACTAATCAGGAGTGATTCGTGCTTTTCTCGTCTCACTCCAGAACACTAAGGCCACTTTCACACTGAGGCGCTTCTAAACTGCCAGTAAAAAGACGGAGCGCTTTTGAAGCGCTTTTCAGGCGCTTTTGAAGAGCTTTCCATTCATTTCAATGGGGAGGGGAGTTTTTCACAGCCCTGCCAGTACACTGCCCCAGTGTGAAAGCATTCATTGATTTTAATGGAAATAAGTTTTCATGAGCTTTTTAAGCGCTGTTTTTAGCGTGAAAGCGCCTCAGTGTGAAAGTGGTCTAAAGCCTCGTACACACGGTCGGACTTCCATCGGACTTTTCCCTGGATTTTTGTCCGAACGGAGTTGGTCGGGAACACCCATAGCATACACACCACAGGACTTTTCTGCAAACTTTCCCAAAACTTTTTGCAACATCATGTGGTTTTTCTGCTCTTTTCTGCTCTTTACCGCCACCCTTTGGTCAACTTCTGCTATTGTTGGTTGATTTTAACATTGGTTGTTTTGTCCATCGGACAAAAGTCCGATGGTTTTCTGTACACACGGTCGGACTTTGCTCCATCGGACTTTTGTTGGCCAAAAGTTTGTCCATTTGCAGACCCAACTTTTGTCCGATGAAAACAAAACCAAACGAAAAAAAGTTTGTCCGATGGAGCGTACACACGGTCGGATTGTTGGTCCAACTTGCTCAAAATGAAGTTTGTTGGCCAAAAGTCCGACCGTGTGTACGGGGCTTAATGCCCCATACACACGGTCGGACTTCCATCGGACTTTTCCCTGGATTTTTGTCCGAACGGAGTTGGTCGGGAACACCCATAGCATACACACCACAGGACTTTTCTGCAAACTTTCCCAAAACTTTTTGCAACATCACGTGGTTTTTCTGCTCTTTTCTGCTCTTTACCGCCACCTTTTGGTCAACTTCTGCTATTGTTGGTTGATTTTAACATTAGTTGTTTTGTCCATCGAACAAAAGTCCGATGGTTTTCTGTACACACGGTCGGACTTTGCTCCATCAGACTTTTGTTGGCCAAAAGTTTGTCCGTTTCCAGACCCAACTTTTGTCCGACCGTGTCGGACTTTTTGCCAACAAACTTCATTTTGAGCAAGTTTGACAAAAAATCCGACCGTGTGTACGCTCCATCGGACAAACTTTTTTGGTTTTCATCGGACAAAAGTTCGGTCTGCAAACGGACGAACTTTTCGCCAACAAAAGTCCGATGGAGCAAAGTCCGACCGTGTGTACAGAAATCCATCAGACTTTTGTCCGATGGACAAATAAGCATGGCAAGAACCAATGTTTAAATCAACCAACAATAGCAGAAGTTGACCAAAGGGTGGCGGTAAAGAGCAGAAAAGAGCAGAAAAACCACGTGATGTTGGGAAAGTTTTGGGAAAGTTTGCAGAAAAGTCCTGTGGTGTGTATGCTATGGGTGCGCCCGGCCAACTCCCTTCGGACAAAAATCCACGGAAAAGTCAGATGGACGTCCGACCGTGTGTACGAGGCTTTAGTCAACAAAGCAACCTTTACAACATCCTGGGCCTGCAATATCCTTTAAAGCGGAGGAATTGTCAGCCCTAGGAGTTTCTATTGACTTGGTGTCCATGGATTGGATATTTTGAAGGAACTTATGTGTTGTACAGCACAGTTTTTCTTTAAAAAAAAAGAGCCTTCGGCGTGTTGGTGGATTGCTTGGAATAAAGCATCTCCGCAGGATCTGATCTTTCGGAAACAAAAGGGCGAAGTGCCCTCCGTACAGTAGACTTTCGGAAAATAATTTTTGACTCGGGTCGTAACGCTAAATACCAGCCAATGTCCAGCGGGATACGCACACTTCGCTGGTATCTCATGGAGGAAATGGCGGATATCAAACTGCGTATAATTCTGTGCGGTATAAAATGTAATGTCAGAGAGAGAGCGGCGCACGGCGCGAGAACGTCAATGTGCTGCATTCTCCGCGCACAGCTCTGTGTTCCGAATTGCTGGAATTATACCATTCACGGGAGGTGACAATTGTGAGGTCTGAAATGAAAAGCCTACAGAAGTGGCAGTTTAATGGATTGCTGCGCCGCCGTTTTTGTATCTTTAATTCTCATGTAACTATAAAGGAATTTGATTTTCACCGAGGCAAATTCAATTTTTTATTGAAATCTCCCCCCCCCCCCCATGCGGCTGATTATTACTCTCAGCCAGGGCTGTAGTTGCCAAGTCGTTGATGTTTCAATGCCGCGCCGCGCCGGTACACAGGCGGTTTAGCTTTTTGACTGCCATTGTGTGACCTTTGTTCAGAAACCTGCTATCAACTGCCGATTGGTGACAGCAAAAGATACAAGAAAACAAAGATTTCTGTCATCTATTACTATTTGAACCACCAATGGGAGCTGCTTAAAGCTTAATTCCAGGGATGGCAATTTTGATATACACTGTATTACCAAAAGTATTGGGACACCTGCCTTTACACGCACATGAACTTTAACGGCAAGTCCGTAGGGTTCAATATTGAGTTGGCCCGCCCTTTGCAGCTATAACAGCTTCAACTCTTCTGGGAAGGCCGTCCACAAGGTTTAGGAGGGTGTCTATGGGAGTGTTTGACCATTCTTCCAGAAGCGCATTTGTGAGGTCAGGCACGGATGTTGGACGAGAAGGCCTGGCTCTCAATCTCCGCTCTAATTCATCCCAAAGGTCAGGACTGTGCAGGCCAGTCAAGGTGAAAAACCTTGAGACTTTACAATCACTTTAAATAAAATAAAAAACTCCCTACTTCCCTGCATTAATGTAAAAAATGTTTAGGTAACAGTATTGCTTCCTTAACTCCCCTTATACTTACCCGAGTCCTCACTTGATCCAGTGCTGTGGCCATCTGTAGCGGCCATTGGCTTCTGCTGCTTTCAGTGGGGTGAGCCACACTGTCTGTGTCTATAGATGCAGGCAGCACAGTTTAGGACCAAGCCCGTAGGTGTGCCACCAGTGGTGGCCCATCCATAGAGGGCACATGGGCGCCCCCCCATTACATGCGTTTGGCACCCTGATCTACATACAGGACGCCGGATGCATGGATTCTAATGGGGGGGGGATTCAAGTGTTTTTTGAAGCACGTGATTAGAGCCAGAGGTCCGTTTCCCTATTGGCCAAAATGGCAGGCGATCCTATTGGACGCTTAGGAGAAGGAGGAGGCGAGAGGACACGCACGCGAAAGCCGTGGAGGAAAGGACACTGAAGTCGCTACTCCCAGCCCGCCACCAGCCACCTGCCGTGGACACCGGAGCCGCTGCCCCAGCACGCCGCCAGCCACCTGCCACGCTGAGGACACAGCAACCCACCACCTAGATGGGGTATGTGTCGGACCCACCGGCAGATAGGGGGGTGGTTGTTCGCCGCCCCCCCCTAAGACAAACCCACCAGCGCCACTGTGTGCCACAATACAAAGCGGTCTGCCATGCTGAGGACACCAGAACCGCTGCTCCCAGCCCACTGCCAGCCACCTGCCACGCTGAGGACATCAGAGCCGCTGCTCCCAGCCGGCTGCCAGCCACCTGCCATGCTGAGGACACCGGACCTGCTGCTCCCAGCCCGCTGCCAGCCACCCGCCGCGCTGAGGACACTGGAGATGCTGCTCCCAGCCTGCTGCCAGCCACCTGCCATGCTGAGGACACCGGACCTGCTGCTCCCAGCCCGCTGCCAGCCACCTGCCGCGCTGAGGACACTGGAGACGCTGCTCCCAGCCCGCTGCCAGCCACCCGCCACGCTGAGGACACTGGAGATGCTGCTCCCGGCCCGCCGCCAGCCATCTGCCACGCTGGGGACACCAGAGCCGCTGCTCCCGGCCCGCCGCCAGCCACCTGCCAGGCTGAGGACACCGCAACCCGCCACCTAGATGGGGTAAGTGCCGAAGAAAAACCCACCAGTGCCACCGTGTGCCATAATACGAAGCGGTTTGCTATGGGGCCCCACTGCCAAAAGAAGGAGCCAGGAGCACTGGCAGGGGACCTGAGAAGAGGAGAATCGGGGCCGCTCTGTGCAAAACTATTACACAGAGCAGGTAAATATAACATGTTTGTTATAAAAATAAAAATAAATTGACCTTATAACCACTTTAAGGCACGGCATCCCTACAGTTTTTATAAAGCGGCTGAATGTCTGGAGTTCAGCTTTAAGCATGAACCAGAATAGGATATCTGCTCGGCATCTTATAAAGCCTTGTAGGGAATCATTAATGAATAAACCAAATGCTCTTTGTATCCCATAATCAGCCGTTAGCGCCTCTAATCTCGCCTGCAGTCATGCCGCGCTGTTATCTAAATTTCTACGGCGCGGTCCCGGACACCGGGTACCCCGGTACTAGAAGTCAGATAACAAGATAATCCCCCCATCCCAACGCAGAGAGGCCACGCGTGGAAAAATACTTCTGAGATCAATAAACAGAGGCAGGGAGGAACAGACTCCATTCTGTGCGAGAATTTCACTTGATCCTTCTAATGGGCGAGATATCGTCTGCGCTTTTACCTTCCCGTATGATCCACTTGACATGAAAGCAGCTCCCCTTCCTGGGGATTACTGGAAATATAGTAAAAAAATCACTTACTGTTCTGTTATCTATTAAATTATATATGAAATGAAATGTAATTATGTGACTGAGGGTAAGTGACGGCAGATATAAAAGACCCCAATAAATCCAGTTAGCGGTATTCATTAAAAAAGCTTAACCCCCTTCGTGCCTAAGGGTAAAACAAATCAAAATGCCTATGCCTAATTTTTTTTTTTTTTTTTTTACGTGTTAGTAAAACCGTACAGATCATCACAACTACTTTGTGCATACAGGTGGATTATACTGCATTTTTTTTCTGGACAAATTGGGCTTTCTTTTGGTGGTAAATGGTAATGGATATCTCCTGACTTTTATTTTTTTATTATCAAAGGAAAACTGGCCCAATAAACAAAAAAAAAATGTAATATTTGTTTTTAAATTTAAAGCGGACCTTCAGTCATTTTTTCAGCTTTAAATCTTCTTCCCTTGTTGTTGTTTTAACTTTGGATAGTAAAACATTTTTTTTTTCTGCCAGTAAATCCCTTATACAGCCCACTTCCTGTTTCTTGTCTGGTCATTAGCCTAGGCCAGTGATGGCGAACCTTGGCACCCCAGATGTTTTGAAACTACATTTCCCATGATGCTCAACTACACTGCAGAGTGCATGAGAATCATGGGAAATGTAGTTCCAAAACATCTGGGGTGCCAAGGTTCGCCATCACTGGCCTAGGCTTATGACATCGTGCACAGCTCTCTCTCACACTCATGAGAGTTTGCCAGGAAAAGAGGGCGGCGGGGGGTGAGTCATAAGAGGGCCAATGAGAACTGCAGAGCTGGAGGTGTGCCTCTGTGTGTCTGTGTAAATCCAGGAAGTGAACAGGCAGCAGCTTCAGCTGCTTACAGTTAAAATGGCTGTAGCCTAGGGTGACCACATTTCCAAACTACCATTCAGGGACACCCTCCCTTCCCAAAAATCAGCTTGTGCTGTAACGAATCACAGCACAGTGATTAGACACAAGAGGCGGGATTTATGATTTCTCCAATCACAAGCAGGGGGGCGGGGATGGTGCTCCTCCAGGCATTCCCGGCCAGGACAAGTACTGTCAGTGAGTAAAGCGGTGATGTGGCGGCCTTTTTTGGGGGCATCAGATTGGCCGGGGGGGGGGGGTGGCTGTGTCAGTTTCATTCCGGGACACTGTATTGTCCTGGAATGAATGTGCCCGGGACAGACCTGCAAAATGCGAGACTGTCCCGGGCAATCCGGGACACGTGGTCACCCTACTGTAGCCAGACTCAGTGGACGGAGATTTTTGCAGCATATTTGGCAAGTACAGTCACAGTATATATAAAATAATATGCAAAGTGGTTGGAGGGAAGCTTCAGAGTGGCAAAGATGTTTTTATTACAAATTATCTAAGCAGACTGCAGTTCCTCTTTAGCTGTATATTTCTTCCTACTATGATAACCTTCCACCAAAGAACAGCCCAAATTGAATTCTCCCGCTCCTGACGATTGCAGTGATACCTCATATGTGTATGTTAGTTTTTGTTTGTACCCTTAGTACAGCCCAGAAACAATAGTGCGCATTCTGCTTTTTTTAAATCCTACTTAAAACACAAAAAAAGAAACCTGTCCAAAAAATACTGTCCCTGTCCTTTGACCCTGACCAAAACACGAACCCTGGCACGGACCTAGATCAAATCTTGATCTAGGTTTTTTTTTTTATGTCTTTTTTATTTTTTATTTTAGTGTTATTATTATTATTATTATTATTCTTTTCACACACATTTTTTTTCTTTCTCTGCAAGGACAGAGAATGATACAATGTATCTCTCTCGTCCATTCACAGAGACAGAAATCAGACGCTATCACAGTGATCAGGTGACCCGGAGTCAGCTGTTCCGGGTCCCGATTATTAGAACGGGGCCCGGGGCTCTTTAGGTTAGATCCCGGTCTCTGTGCCACACTCCCAGCACAAAGGGAAATATGCAAATATGTGGCCCCACAGAGAAAAAAAAAAAAAAACACTCCAGTGGGGCCGCATATTTGCATATATTTGCATACGGGAGGCGTGAAGGAGTTAAAGAAAAACTCCGGCCTTCTCTTCAGTCTTGCACAGTTGTATCGGCTCCTCTCCTGGACTGAAATGGCTTCCTCTGATTTCACTGCACACTGCGAGCTTCTCACAATGTGCATTAGAAGCTGCAGTAAGTAAGTCAGATAGAGCCCCGCCTCATTTCCTGGCCGGAGGACATCCAGCATGATCTAGCCAGTTCCTCCCCAGGCTGACTGTCCCTGTCCTGCCCCTTTCATTTGTTGGATTTCATTTCTTTCAATCGTGGAGGTTCAGCATCACATGTGGGCGTTACCTATGGTGGTCTTCATGCAAATACAACCTGCCTAAGCCGACACCCACCCATCAAGGCATTTTGATATTTGCCTAACTCCTCCCAATAGCCAGCTCACTGCTTGCATCAGGACTGAGGCTCTTGAGAGGAGCTATGAAGCGAATAGGGATGCGTTGCAACTTACTTGCAATGCTTGAGGTTGCGGTGCATTGGAGTGGAATTTAAAGGGTTAATACAGGTGGTGAGGAGGCAGGGTGCTGCACATAGCTTCCTGAAAACATCACAGCACCCTGCCTCCTCACCACCTGTATTAATCCTGTAAATAGCACACCAATGTAACGCAAACTCGTGCATGCACGTGATTGCGGCGCATCCCAGTTTACTTTAATGGGTAGCATTCAATAGCGCCACCCTAAATTATGATTTAGTTTTGGAATTTTCACCCCATTACTTTCGGATTACAAATTTATTTGAGCGCTCCAACTTCGGACTCCGGGCCCCAACGTTAGCCAACATCTAGTACACACTGGTAAGTGGGAGGGGCTGTAAAGAGACTCTTGGACTCTAAATGAGTAACAACGATTTTTAGGATCTTTAGGGGCCCCCCAGAGTCAGGATTCAGGTACCTGGTGTGTTCACACATTGGTATTATTGTACTGTGTGAATTTGCTCTATTTTGTGACTGCTTACTGCTGTTGCCATATTTGTTGCCTCGTTGGGTGTGTAGCCTGAACAAATTTTCCTTCTTCAGACTTGGTGTGTCAGAGGGTGTGGCATTTCCAGAAGGGGTCATTGCCAGCCAGAATCAGGGCTTCTTGGGGTGGGATAAGCACTGCACCCATCTCCAGGGACAGAAAAAATGATCCCTTGTACTGGGGCTGCCCCCCATACTGCAAGGGTTAAATGATCAATTAGGTCTAGGTCAAAATTTCAAATCCTGAGCTACTAGCCAGACCTCAAGGGTTACTCGCCACCAGTTGCCGGGCTCAACCCCTACCATGCCCCGCCCCTAATCCCGCCCCTAAACACACCCTCAAATTATTTCATGAAATTACACTTAAATTGTTTATGCAGAATTAAGTTATAAAAATAAATATTAACAACAACTTTATCCATGTCCAAAACTGCAGCCTGTCCGTGTCCCCAATGCAGCCTGTGTCCGCCAGTGCAGCCTGTGTCCGCCAGTGCAGCCATGTGTCCGCCAGTGCAGCCATGTGTCCCCAAATGCAGCCTTGTGTCCCCAATGCAGCCATGTGTCCCCAATGCAGCCTGGTGTCCCCAAATGCAGCCTTGTGTCCCCAATGCAGCCTTGTGTCCCCAAATGCAGCCTTGTGTCCCCAAATTCAGCCTTGTGTCCCCAAATTCAGCCTTGTGTAGGTCCCCAGTGGCCTACCTGTGTAGGGAAAGAGAGAGCCCCCCCCCGCCACCTCCGCCACCCGTCTGGTTGATCAGCGCGCGGGGAACATAACAGCTTTCATTTCAATAGCTGTGTGTTCCCTGTCGCGCGCCGTCATTTATAGACCCTCCCCCTTGTCCGGGCACTTTGATAGACAGATCACCTGTCCAATCCTGGGGCGGGTGATCTGTCTATAAAAGTGCCCGGACAAGGGGGAGGGGCTATATATGGTGACGCGCGGCGGGGAACACACAAACTGTTATGTTCCCTGCGCGCTGATCAATGTGGCGACAGCAGCAGCTCTCCTCTCCTCTCTCTTCCCCCACGATCGCCCCCCCCGCTCCCAGGCATCCCACACTCGCCCAGCCCTCAAAATCCACTCGCAAAATGCGAGCAGGTGAGTGGAATTTTTGAGGGCTGGTCTAGGGGATGGGAATAGCGATTCTGCTTATCTTATTTGCTTTCCCAGCAGTCGGCACTCCTCTTCTCCACTGCACTCCATCGATGGGTGGTCCCTCAGCATCCATACCTCTGTTGCAGGACTTTGAGCTCTGCATTGTGCTTGAGGGCATCAGAGGACCTGCGACCACCAGAACGTAGGGGAGAAGAGGCTGCGGGGAGTCAGATGTGGAGGTGGTCAGATAAACAGCTTTTTCAGGTGCCCTGGGCCCTTGCAGAGCCGGGGCAGCCCTACTGCAAAGGTGAATTTTTACCTTCCTTGGAGATTAGCTCTAACTCATAATTTACAGGCAGGATGGGGTAGTAATTGGATGGGGCTGGGTATCACTTTAGGGGGGTATGGGGTGCGGGTTGTGTAGTGGGCTAGTGACTCAGAAGACTTGTTGGCCCTGTATAGGACGAGGCTTCTCGAGAGGCCTGGGGAGCACTGTAGGTGCATTTTCAGATGGTCAAGGGATCTGTATCTGACTGGAAGCCTGGAAGAGGGGAATCTGTGGCCTGGCAGTGGGCTACGGCCTAGTGGTTGAGAACCATTGCTATAGGCGCAAAGGGATCTGTGGCTCCACCTTGGCACATACCGTTGCTCCATTTACAAACTAGCATATGCTGCAGGATAGAACACTGGTTATCAACCTTTTAGAGACCAGGGCCTTAAAAATTGTTCCAAAACCTTCCATGCCCCAAAAGTAAAGAATAAAGTTCACGGGAATGCAAAACATATATTGAAATGCTGGAAGGCTTTGGATGTAGGGTGACCACGTGTCCCGGATTGCCCGGGACAGTCCCGCATTTTGCAGGTCTGTCCCGGGCACATTCATTCCAGGACAATACAGTGTCCCGGAATGAAACTGACACAGCCACCCCCCGGGCCAATCTGATGCCCCCAAAAAAGGCCGCCACATCACCGCTTTTCTCACTGACAGTACTTGTCCTTGCCGGTAATGCCTGGAGTAGCACAATCCCGCCCCCTGCTTGTGATTGGAGAAATCATAAATCCCGCCTCTTGTGTCCAATCACTGTGCTGTGATTCGTTACAGCACAAGCTGATTTTTGGGAAGGGAGGGTGTCCCTGAATGGTAGTTTGGAAATGTGGTCACCCTATTTGGATGGGGCTGGGTCTGGGTATCACTGTAGGGGAGTACAGGGTGCAGGTTGTTTTGTGGGCGAGGGGACTCCACAGAAGACTTGGTGGCCCTGTATGGGATGATGTTTCTGGAGAGCACTGTAGGAGGTTGGGGGGGGGTATCACTGTGGGACACTGTTGGGGGCACTATGGAGGAGCGCAGGTTCTGTATCAGGATGGGGGGCACTGTGGGCATTATGGGGGGGGGTGTTATAGATGCTCTGAGGCATTTTGGGAAGTCAAGGAATCTGCAGTTTACTAGAGGCCCGAGAGAGGGGAATTTGTTGGTTGGTTGAGAACCACTGCTATAGGAGCACAAGGATCATGTGTGTCACCACCTTGGCACATACCTATGCTCAGCTCAAAGGCGTTCGCACAGGGTGTGCCTGGGCATACCCTAATCACCCTGCGTGGTGCAGGTTTCCCCTGCTGCCTGGGCCCCTCCCCCCACAGAGCTGCTGGCTTCCCTCCTACCCTCTCCTGCCGGATGCTGCTTCAGGCACAAAGAGGGCATGTTTCAGGATGGAGAGCAGCGAAATGTGTCATTTAGAGGCTGCCTTCCTATTCTGAATGAACACAGTGAGTGATTGGTGCCAATCACACACTGTGTTCATTTATAACCAAAACGTAGTAAACCGTGTTTACTATGCTTCAGTTTGTAAATGAACAGGAAACCGCTCAGCGCAGAGCACTCCCCAGCTAAGGCTATATGTGTGTTTGAGCTTTGGGGTGCACACCTTAATGCAATAGGCTGCGCACCCCTTTGGCTCAGCTATTCACATTACTGAGTTGTGGTAATATAATGCACGTTGTATGGCACATTGCTTTTTATGTCTTTTTTAATCAGATAGATTTTTATTGAGGTATTGCTTTTCATTTGAATAGACCAAGGCAGGATTGCAACACACTGGGGGGGGGGGGGGGGGGGTCGATTTACTAAAACTGGAGCATTCAAAATCTGGTGCAGCTCTGCATAGAAAACAAATCATCTTCCAGGTTTTATTGTCAAAGCGTAATTGAACAAGCTGAAGTTAGAAGCAGATTGGCTACCATACACAGCTGCACCAGATTCTGAGTGCTCCCCACTGTGCGTTGTGCTGCTCTGCAGTAAAAGTTGCTACAGGTGCATAAAAACCTGTGTTCAAAATGGACGCGAAACACCGCACGTTAAAATGCGTGCAGTAACACACCCACCGTGGAAATGTCTGAATGGGCCCTAAATGTCAGGAGGATATGATGTGATTCCATTTTATTACCACTAGATGGTGGTGTTGGCGCACTGGTGGCAGAAGAGATGCTGAATCGTATACATTTTAGGATTAGACGACCTTTGGGTCTCCCATTGGTTGCTCCCCGCTGCCTCTAATCTCACGTCTGACGTTTATTCTGCACATTACTTCCAGCTTCCAGCAAATCATACTTCCTAAGAAAGCTACAAATATAATGAAAGCTGCCCAGCATAAAGTGAACCCTTCATGGCAAAAATATTGCTGCGGCTTTCCTTAGGAAGTTCTGATTCCCCCGGCTGCCTTTTTTATCATTCTCCGGCTTCAATATTTGACGAATCATTGACCGGTCAAGTGGGAAGGTTGGGAGTTCAGCTTCCGCGGCTGCATACTGCTTTTGGGTCAGTTCAATTTGAACCCCAGGATAAGTAAATATTGTATCAATCCATTCCTCATTAGGGATGAGCTTCGAGTTCGAGCCGAACGTAAGTTTGACTCGAACATCGGCCGTTTGATCGTTCGTCGAATTACGAACTTTATGGGGCGTTTGCACCAAATTCGAGTGGCGCGTCACGGCCCATAATTCACTGCGGCATCGCAGTGCATTGCTGGCTGATGATTGGCCAAGCATGCACTATGACCCGCATGCTTTGGCCAATCACAGCGCCGTCAGCACAGAGAGCCATAATTGGCCAAAGTCAGGGTGCCTTTGGCCAATTATGTCTCAGGGGGTTTAGTACACACCCCACACTATATAAGGCCGCCTGCGTGTCGGCCTTGTGTAGTGTGCTCCGGGTGCTGACAGAGATAGAGAGAGGCAGTGTCATTTCATTTGAGTTAGATAGAGCAGGCAGGCGAGTCAGTTAATTGCAGTTACAGTGTATGCAATATATATGCATCCCAGGTGTTGTGTGTGTGTGTGTGTGTGTGTATATATATATATATATATACACTGTATTCAGTTTAGCTAGATCCGTTATTCTCTTCCTAATATACTGACAGGCAGGCAGTTGATTGTGGTAGCTGCAGTATTTTCAGTCAGTGTACTGTATACTGGCCAGTGGCCACAGTGTGCAACTAAAGCTAACTGCAGACAATTGCTGGTGTTCTCTTCCTAATATACTGACAGGCAGGCAGCTGCAGTATTTTCAGTCAGTGTACTGTATACTGGCCACAGTGTGCAGCTAAAGCTTCTGTCATATACTGCTTCCTATCAGTTTGGATATAGATATCAGATATTCCAACTGCTCAGAAGCACACAACGAGACGATACGTGTTTGTCTGCTGAACATGGAGTGGTTTATTAGCCCAAGAATACAATCTTATATACAGTTAACATACCTCCCAACTTTCAAAAGTCCCAGCGCGGGACATTCACGTCTCCCCTCTCCCCTGCTAATCAAAGTTGAGCGGGGGGGGGGGGGGGGGGGGGTGGTGCGCGGGACATATGAAAAAAATTTCGTCCCTAAAGTTCAAAGTTGTTGAGCGGGGGGGGGGGGCGCCAATCAAGGGGGGGGACTTACCTGCCGGTGGATCTCTCCTCCTCTGCCTTCTCTTCTTCCTGCTGTGCGGGAAGCAGTTAACCTGCGGGTGAAACCCGCAGAATCTGTGGAAGTTGGGAGGTATGAGTTAAAGAGGAGGTAACCAGAACATAAATTAACATGAGCTAATTAACTAATCATTTACCCAGACTAGGTGACTCAAAGATATGATCTTTTAGGGTAGACGTCACGTCTCCTAGCTCACCTGCTATACAATACACATTATTATAAGTGTAAACAAAGGACATCTACACACAATAGCAGGGTCAATTAGCACAGACAACAGACAGATGGCTGGAGGTGATGACATTAGCATCTCCTTACAGTGTATGTCCCAGTACGAATCAGTCACTCTAATATGG
This sequence comes from Rana muscosa, assembly GCA_029206835.1. NCBI lineage: Eukaryota > Metazoa > Chordata > Amphibia > Anura > Ranidae > Rana > Rana muscosa. Next base: position 195,350,735 of record CM055119.1, read on the forward strand.
CATATACAGGCATACAGCTCACAAAGAGCACCGTTCCCCCAAATGCCAGGGCCCATGACTGCAAGGCAAGAGGCTAGCATTCAGTCCCCTCCAAAAGCCTCTGCCCCGGGTGAGTCTGTCACATTTATCCCCCATTAAAAGTCAACTAACATGGTCCCAGACCTCCACCTGGTCTGGACATGCGTTAGTCAGACAAAGCGAACTCACATAGTCTGTCCGCATGACCTCCAATCTTGGCTGCAAGGAGTAGTTGACACCAGTAGGTGTGGGGCAGAGGTCATTGACTCTCTGTGCGGCTGCCAGCGCTTCAGCTGGGTGTTTTTTAACATTCCGGGGCTCGGTCTGCTGCTGGGCAGAGGGGCCGACCGCCCCAGCTTCCTTTTTTTTTTTTTTTACCAACAAAAATGTGTTTATTGATTCAAAGGTGGTACAAAGTCATATACATCAAAAACAATAATCAGCACTTCCATGCTCATGACCGATTGATACAAAACAGGGTTAAAGTAGCAACCTCATAATATTTATCTTCCTACAATATAGCATTCACAGGCAGAGTGTTTCCCCCCCCCCCCCCATAACTAGCCCAATAATCTGCCCGTGACCAGGTCCACCGGGGCAAGCCCCGGTGTATCCAGCCACGGTGCCCAGAGATTTTCATATTTCTGCATACTCCCCCTGTGCTGGTAGATGAGCTTTTCCATACGTAACATATCCCCTATCTTACATATCCATTCCCTCGAAGTTGGGGGCGCCTCCGATTTCCAATACAACATAATCAGCCTCCTGGCTTGGAACATCACCCTCTGAACTGCTTCCCTAGGATGCGCTTCTATCACATGCTCTTCCACCACCCCCAAGAGGCATACCTTGGGATCTACTGGTAAAGATATCTGGAACACAGAATTGACCACAGTTACCACCTCATTCCAATATAAATGCAGTTTGGGGCAGCGCCACAGGAGGTGAATAAGATCCCCATGGTCCCTCTTACATCTGGTACAGGTACCATCCGTCTGCAACCCCATCAGCTGTAGTCTATGCGGCGTGTAGTATACCCTCAGAATAATATACAGTTGCGTGAGCCGCTGGGCCACATTTAAAGAGCATACACTTACCCCCTGAAATATCTCCTCCCACTCCTCCCCGTCCATTTGACCCACATCTCTCTCCCACCGCTCCCTCACCTTCAGGGGATGCTGCCCCAGGAAGTATTGTAAAAGGATATTGTAGCTTTGGGAAATAAATCCCTTCGAGGTCACAGCATCTCTGATGAGGCCGAATACAGGAGTTGGAGACAAGTGCCACTCTGAAGATCTACTCTGTGCTCTAACCGCATGCTGAAGTTGCAGATATTGGAAGAACATTGGGGACGGCAGGCCAAACTCCGCCTGCAGATCCGCAAATGTCCTAAGAATACCGTTCTTAAAGACGTGCTTAACATGGGTAATCCCGTGTGCTATCCATCTAGCCCCTCCCTGCAACTTAGCCAGTTCCGTATAAGTCTCGTTATGCCAGAGAGGGCTATATTCAGTATACCCCTCGGCCTGTTGTATATACTTGCACTTATTCCACACTTTTTGTATGAGGTTGTATGTAGGATACTTCTTATTCGGCCTGGCAAATGCCAGGGCCTCCAGTGCCAGAGGGATGGGACCTGCATCTATTGTGCGGAGCATGAGTGCCCGGGAAGAACCAGCCGGCTCAGTCCCAAAGCACCCCACCAGGTGCTGTAACTGGGCAGCCAGGTAGTACAACCACGGGTTGGGCAGTGCCAGCCCGCCATCGTCCTTAGGCCTTTGAAGATGTTCTAATTTTATCCTCGGGGGTTTATTCTTCCATATTAAAGTACGAAAGATGGAGTTAACCATTCTAAAAAAATTTAAAGGGACCACTACCGGGGCATTGTGAAGACAGTAGAGTAATTGAGGCATAAGGATCATCTTCACTAAATTTACTTTGCCCGCCACCGACATGTGAAGGCCGTTCCACGTCCTAACTCTCTCCCTAAACCTCTGAAGCAGGGGCGAGATATTCAACCGGCTAAAATCCCTCGGGTTAGAAGTGATCTGAATCCCCAAGTATTTAAAGGAAGTAGTGACTGGGATAGGGCACGATGGGGCTATCGCCTGTGTGGCATCCCCGTCTAACAGTAACAGGGCAGATTTTGACCAGTTAATTTGTAAGCCTGAGTAAACCCCAAATTTTGTAATGGTTGCCATGGCCTCCCGCAGGGACTCGTCAGTATCTCCCAGCATAAGCAGGGTGTCATCTGCGTATAGCATTATCTTCTCCTGCAGGGGCCCATAGCAAAATCCCACAATGCGCTCATTCGCCCTTATCTCCATGGCCAGGGGTTCAATAGCCAATGCAAAGAGCAGAGGGGACAGCGGGCATCCTTGCCTCGTCCCCCTCCTCAATGCAAAATCCTGTGACAGGAAACCGAAGGCCCGAATGGCAGCCTCAGGTCTGCTGTACAGGAGGCGCACCCACGCTATATATGCTTCGCCGAATCCAAAACACTCCAGCACCGCCCACAAGTATGTCCAATCAATACTGTCAAATGCCTTAGTGGCATCTAAGGACAGCAGGGCCCTGCTTCCCGGATTATCGACGTCCGATTGCATATTCAAAAATAACCGCCGCAGGTTAATGGCCGTGGATTTATTTGGCATAAACCCCGCCTGGTCTTCGTGTATGAGGGAGGCTATAACCTTATTGAGTCGCATTGCTAGCACTTTCGCAAGAATTTTAATATCGCATTGTAACAAGGAGATTGGCCTGTATGACCCAGGTTCAACCGGGTCCTTACCTGGTTTAAGGAGCAATACAATATTGGCCTTTGCCATAGAAGGTGGAAGGACTCCCACCTCCAAGGCAGCGTTAAACACCCTCAATAAGCGTGGTAGCAATACTTCCGCATGCTGCTTGTATACTTCCATGGGAATCCCGTCCTCCCCCGGTGCCTTACAATTAGGGAACAGGCCCACTGCCTCCTGCAATTCCTCCACCGTAAGAGGCGCATCTAACTCCACCTTCTGTCCCGCATTAAGCCTAGGGAAGTTCAACTCAGTTAAGTACCGGTCCAGATCCGCCCGATCATAGGCTGTGCCGGGGCGGTACAACTCCTCATAAAACCCCGCCAACTCCTGCATGATAAGTTCCGGGGATCTGACCAGCGGCCCAGCCTTGGATTTAATAGTCCCTATAGTTGGAGACCTCTGCTGGGCATTTGCTATTCTAGCCAACAAGCGCCCCGTTTTCTCCCCCTCCTCAAAGAAGGCCTGTTTGGTAAAAAAACTTTTTTTCTCGGCAGTTGAGGAGAGCACCCGCTCGTAAGCTGACTGAGCAGCTTGCCACTCCTCCCTTGCCGAGTCAGATGGGTCCATGACAAAGCGTTGTTCAAGTTCCTTCACCCTATTCTCCAGCTCCACTACAAAGGCAGAAGAATCTCTTTTCACTTTAATCATTTCAGTGGTCAAAATCCTCCTCAAAAATGCCTTAAAGGCCTCCCACTGCTGCATACAGGGACCCTCAGGGTCCTGAGCAATGAAAAACCCACACATGCTCTCCTCTATAATTTCAGGGGATTTAAATAGTTTCAGCCAGAACGCATTGAATTTCCACGGTGACCTTGGGAGCGCCACCGGTTGAGAAACCACCAGGTGCACTATCAATGGGGAATGGTCTGACACACTACGGGGCCTGTATTCCATAGCGTCTACATATTGGAGCACGTGTGCATTTCCCACCACCAAGTCAATCCTAGACAGACTGCCATGCGATTTGGAAAAACATGAATACTGTCTTACCCCCGGGTGACGGTGTCGCCAAACATCCACCCAGCCCACCTCTTGCAACAACCGCGCCAGGGGGGTACCCCTGGAGAGGGCAGAGGCTCTTACGGCCGGGTGTCTATCCAGCGAGAGGTCCAAACAACAATTAAAGTCCCCAATCACTAGCAGCGGTACCTCCGGCCTATCATCCAAGTAGGATATCAAGGCCCTCAGCACCACCGCCGTGAAAGGGGGGGGATATATACTCCAGCAATTACACATGTTAAGGCACCCAATCTGCAATGTAGAAACACAAATCGACCCTCAGGATCGATTAAACTGTCCATCTCTTGGTAGTCCAGGGAGCCGTGGATCAAAACACTTACCCCTCTAGAATACGAGGTGTGAGTGGAGTGGTAAGCTTTAGTCATTCAATTATACTGTATACACCCCACTGTCTCCTGCGTCAAATGTGTTTCTTGGAAGCAGAATATCCCAGGCTGAAACTTTTTAAGGCACATACGCACCATAGTTCTCTTGAGGGGGGAATGAAGTCCCCTCACATTCCACGATACTATAGGAATCCCTGCCATTTGAAAAAGTTAAACATAGGAACAAACATAGAAAATGTCACCCGGCCCAGAAGTCTGGCAGTTCTGGAATAGATTATCAGGTCATGAAGAAGTGTATATGGATCAGTCATAGTGCCCACCTGAGAAGCATTGCCGTCATGCCGCTCATCAAAAAAGTGAAAAGAAAAAAGAGAAAAAGAAAAGCAGAGGAGGCAACAAGCAATCCCCTCCAGTAACTTATAACCATGTCCTGTCAACAGGGCAGGACAACCGTGTTCCCCCGGAAACGCACTCGGGGGGTCTCTCAAGTACGCAATTTGTAAATCCACGTTGACGATGTCTGAAGCTCTTGTCTTGATATGATGCAAGATAATGTCCCTCAGCCAGGGTTTATCCGGATAAGATCAGAACAAAGTCTCCCCACCAGATCAGATCATCCCAGGAACCGTGCGGACTTCATCATTCCTCCTCTCCATTCTGGTCACGCCGCCTCAGGGCTTGTTCGTTACGGTCCAGCCAGTTAACTGCCTCCTTAGCGGACTCAAAAAACTGTGCCTGGCCCCGGACTATCACTCGTAGCTTAGCCGGGTACAACATAGCATAAGGGAGCTGCATCTGTCGGAGCCTGCGCTTTATATCATAAAACTTTGCCCGGCATTTCTGCACCTCAGCCGAGAAATCAGGATAAAAGGACACTCTGGTTCCATTATGTTGTATGTTGGCCCGTTCCCGTGCGAGTCGGAGCACTGTTTCCCTGTCCCTATAATGCAGCAGTCTTGCTAGTATTGACCTGGAGGGCCCCCCAGGTTGAGTGGGGCGAGATGGCACCCTGTGAGCGCGCTCCACCGCAAACAGAGGGGAAAAGGCATTCTTTCCAAAAATGTCCAGTAACCAGCCCTCCACATATGCTGTGGGATCCCTACCCTCCACCTTTTCAGGGAGCCCCACAATGCGAATGTTATTCCTCCTGAGGCGGTTCTCAAAATCTTCTGCTCTGTCAATAGCCTCCCTCGCAAGTTGATAAGCGGCCTTGGCATCTCTCTCAATGGGGGGTAAACAATCCTCAATTTCACTCACCCTACTTTCCACTGCAGTGGTGCGTTCCCGCATTTTTTGCATATCTTGTCGCAGCAGCGACAGTTCCTCTCTCATTGTGGCTACCGAGGCATTGCCAATGTTAACTGCCCTGAGGATGTCTGCCAGTGTAGGCTGAGCAGTCCCAGAAGTGTCCTGTTCACCATTCGCCCCAGCTTCCTGAAGCTGTAGAGACACTGTAGGTGCTAGGCAGAGGCCAGCGGCGCTCTGCCCCGTTGCCAGTGATTCAATTGGAAATAGCAGCTTCACTACATCAGCTTGTCGCCGGAGAGCGGGACCCACTGCCCCGGCTCTCTGGAGCTCAACAGTTGTTGCCGGCGCTGGGCAGAGGTTGGTAGCACTCTGCCCTGTTGCCAGCACTTCTGCTGGGGACTCCACATTATCCGCTCCGGCTAACCATTGGGGAAGGAGGCTGGATTCCTCCACTCCCAAACTGTGTAGCTGCCATTGGGGAGGTGAGCTAGCTGCTTCCTTTTCCGCTCTCTCATCTGGCTGCTGGGACAACATGTCTGTGGTACTGTCTCCCAGAAAAAATGATCCCTTGTACTGGGGCTGCCCCCCGTACTGCAAGGGTTAAATGCTCATTTAGGTCTAGGGCAGGGCTCAAAATTTCAAATCCTGAGCTACTAGCCAGACCTCAAGGGTTACTCGCAACCAGTTGCCGGGCCCAACCCTTCCATGCTCCGCCCCTAAACACGCCCTCAAATTATCTCATGAAATGACACTTAAATTGTTTATGCAGAATTAAGTTATAAAAATAAATATTAACAACAACTTTATCCATGTCCAAAACTGCAGCCTGCCCGTGTCCGCCAATACAGCCTGTGTCCGCCAGTGCAGCCTGTGACTGCCAATGCAGCCTGTGTCCCCAAATGCAGCCATGTGTCCCCAAATGCAGCCATGTGTAGCCTTGTGTCTTCGGAGTAAGTCAAGTCTGATGTTCCGGTTGTTGCGGAGCCAGAGACGGAGAAGCCGGCGTATGCTGCCGCTGTCGTTACCGAGTCTTCCCTTCCACCTCCCAAGCAGAAGGTGGGCTACGTGAAAGCCTCCCGCGGTCGCGGTCGAGGTACATCCCATCACATGCCCGAACCGGATCGTCCAGTCGGAGGGACCTCCAAGCAATCCACGGAGGGTGACGGTAAGGAGGCTGGGGTCATGACTGTTCAGAGACTGCCTGGGAAGGGTACAAAAATAAGTGTCCGAAGCATTGGGGATGCTTGGGTGCCTGGCCCTAGAGAACTTTTGAAAGTGAAAGAGTCGGTGTTGACCAAGTACTACTTGCCAGCAGAGGAGTGTGATACCTCAGATATAGACTCTTCCTCTGAAGTTGGCGATGATGTCGAGATTAGACAAACTTTTTGCCAGGAATGGTTGGGACAAAGTCCCCTTATCCTCATCCAGAAGTAGAAAGGATTCACCCATGGACTCCGGGGATACAACACCCCGGTTGGAGGCCCATGCGCCTGAGGAGAGGAATGATCCCATGCCTGCACTATCTGCCCCTGTGTCACCAGCGCCTGCTGCTCTGGCGGAACGTGTGCCATTGCGGGCCCCTTTACTGAAACTTAAGGCAGTGAAAGTGCCTAGGTCTCCGGATGCAATTGTCTTTCCGGGTGCAGGAGACCGCGCTACCCTTCCTCCGATTTTGAGGTTGCAGCGGCTTTTCAACCAAAGAGTGGCTGTCGAGTACGGATGGGAGTACCCCTATGTTCCGAGGGACTTGCTATTTGAAGTCGAGGCCTACAGGGAAAGGTGGTATGCGGACTTTGTCTGGAACTACCTGAAGGTGCCCAATGCCCGCAGATATGCTACTGTTACTGACAGGTTCAAGGGGTGCAAACAGGACTGGAACCTTGGTCGGCACATACACGCGGATCGGGTGGTCGTTTTTTGTAAGGAGCGAGAGGATTCTGTGTACACTGTTGAGAATTTTGATAAGAACTGGAAGCTCCTTGTTTTGCCAGACCCTCGCTTCTATCTGTGAGAGACTGGACTCTGTTTTTTTTTCTTCTCTTTTTGTTCCGGAGTGTACCCTCTGGGAGCTCAAGGTCTTTGCCCTTACTGAATTGGGGTGACCCGCTGAGATGAGAGAGTCAGGGGAGCTGTTGCCATTTCTCTCCGCTCACAACAATACAGAGATACAGACTTTGGGGTAGATGCAGTCAGGGTCATCGTGAGATCGATGTGTTCAAGTTGGAGAATGTCTTTCCAATGTTTTAAAATAAGGTGTCATGACGGTAGCACTCCCACCAAGTGGCGGTATTTTGCAGGATTCTTTGTGCGCTCTATTAAGAAATGTCTACTTTACACTAGGCCGAGAGTATTTAAAACGTAGTGAAGGAAATTGTTTTTCCCTCGGGAAGGATAACTCCCTTTGTGTGTATAAAGTAGTGGTAGGATGTTGTTTTTTTTTGTGTGTTTTCTCTCCCTCTGCAGGTGAACTACGAGCAACCGCCGGAGAATGGGTAGGAAGGGTGGGAAATGTAAATAATAATGTTTATAATGCTATGTGACATTGAGTATGGGATGTCCATATTGTACTTTGTTGTTCTTCCTTCATTTCTTTTCTTCATATCCCTTCCCCATTGCATAAGTTCCGGCACAAACACTTTGCAAATTTGTACATAGTTGGAATAAACCTGCGCTGACTCAGGCTTGAGGAGCGTAAGTTTACTCCAGACACTGGGGACAGTGTCTATTTTTCTGGGGGGTGTATGTAGCGGGGTCCCCAAATTTAACCCCGCTATACCTAAATTTAGGGGAAGGTTTGAGCTGTAGTTGGGCTCAGACCACCTTAATTGTTAGGACATTCTGTTTTGTACCGCAGGTAGTATACTGGTGCGTGGTTCCCTGTGGCCTGTAGGTGGCGCTGCCATAATGGGCCAAGGTTGAACCGCTGGTGTAGTGCTGTGCCTTGGATGTCCTCTCTCGACGGTTGTGTGGTGGGTGTGGTCGGCCTGCTGTGCACACCGGGAGAGGGTTTAAAAGGGGCAGACGCTGCTTGCGAAGGGGTTCGGTCTTGGTTCCAGAGTTGGAGTCCTGGTACGTGGTACCTGGCCCTCCTGGCCAGGGGCCCACGTACGCATCGGTCCCAGGAACCTTTAGCCCTGGGGCTGCAGCAACAACCTTGGGCCCAGCACCTTTAGCTGGGGCCCATGTCCTGGAAGGAGAAATCCCAGGGTGCCTCTGGCATGGGGACCCATTCTGTGATGAGAAGGCCCCTTCTGAAGGACCGGTGAAAAGTTCACGGAGAAAGAAGGGCCTGGTAACTCTCTGGAGGGATTAGATCCATCCAACACCAGAGGATTGGGATTAACGGTTCTGTGGCAGAGAATCTCCTAGTCGCATCTAAAAAAGAAAAAACGAAAGAAACGTCCGAGCGTCACTTCGGCTGCTAGGATCCGCTTTCAAAGGGATCTATCCAGGTGAGCTAAGCCTACTTGAAGAACGAGTAGTGAATTCATAAGTTGTCTTGTGCCTGGACTCCAAACTCTTACTGTCCTGTCTCCTATCCACCCTTTTTATTCATTGACTTTGCATATAAAGAAATAAACTCTATGTTGGAGTTTACTACCGGTGTTGACCTTGGAGTTACTTGGGGATATAAAGACTTGTCCTTACATATCGGTGAGAGACGAGAACCAACTAAAGGGAGAACCTTGCTGCAGGACCCTAGTTTGTGACACCGCTCAACCTCTTCACACAAGAGGGTACGGGCAGGTAGCATGGTGTGTCTTTCCTACCAGTGAGCCAAAGGGAAGATGCATGCCGTGTGCTACATTAGTTTTATTTATTTAATATAGGCATTTATATAGTTTGGGCTTTACATACTGTACATTGAATGAATTACAATATATTACATTTTAAATAACCAGATTATATATTTGCTGTTTATACAGTGTGGGTTACTGTATGTATTGCAGTGTACTCTATTTGGTATCATAGTATATTACCTGATTATATATGACATTTAATTATATCTGGTTGATTACAGTAGTACAATATTAAAGTTCCTGTGACATAGCAGAGCTCCTGTGAAGATGGCGGGTCTCTTTCTGAGCTCCGAGAGGTCTTCTATCCTTCTTATTTCCTGCAGGATGACCTCCAGGTTGCGGATTGATCTTTGTGGTCTCTGCAGAGCTTCTTCTTTGTTACTTATTGATTTCTAACCTTTAGAATCTTCTCTTCGAACTCCAGGGAATTCCCGCCGCTCCTGACTTTTATTATTAATTTTTTATATCTTTTTATTAGAGATTTAGAGATCAACAGCATTTTTTCTACCCTGACATTCTTTAGAATATGTCTCATGCCAGTTATGTAAAATGTAAGCCCTATGGCCCACAGCCACCTTACCTTCAGCCCACTGAAGATCTTCCGGCCTGCATCTACAAACTGCCCACCGCTGTAAAAAAGGTGGTGGTGGGTAGAAGCAGCCTGTGGTGCTGTACCTGTCCACCACCCATCAGTTTCAACTGTTGTCAGGGCCGTCTTTAAGGCAGAGCAAAAGGGGAAGCTGCTCTGGGCCCTGTCATTGTTGTGGGGCCCAAGGTAGCTGCCTCATACTTGCCAACTATCCCAGTTTAAATTCCCTTGTCCCTTGAAGTTTTAGTCCTGTGCTGTGTCCTGATATCTCAGTGTGAAGTGCTGCTACTAATGCTGTCCAGCTCTGCCCTATTGTTGTGTACAGATGACTCACTTGCAGACCCTGTGTTTACATGTAAATAACTGTCATTCATGTGTAAATAACGGGAGAATTCATATGTAAATAGCGACAGCATTCATATGTAAATAGCTGAGGCCGGCGGCATTCATATGTAAATAAAGGCGGAATTCATATGTATATCATGCCCCTCTGCAGTGAAGAGAAGATGTGCTATAACCTCTAGCAACCAATCAGTGAGCAGTATTACTGTACAGTAATCTCTAGCAACCAATCAACAAGAAGAAATTATGTGCTGTAACTTCTAGCAACTAATCAGTGAGCCGTAATGTGTGCTGTAACCTCTAGCAACCAGTCAGTAAGTGTTAATGATATGCTGTAACCTCTGGCAACCAATCACAATCACTGCCTGATCTGATACTGTAAACTGATTTTATGTCTAGCTAATATTTATTGTATGTCTCAGAGCAGATGGAGAGCAAAATTGCATGGGGTGGGGCCCCCAAGAAATTTTTTGCCCAGGGTCCAATTAACATTAAAGACGGCCCTGACTGTTGCCACCGCCTAACATTCTCCAATGGGGTAGGCTGTGATTTACAGCTGGTGGGTAGTGTTGTTGAAAAATGTATTAATGTATGTTGTCAGATGTCCCCCCAATGTCAGTTTTGCTGTAATGCGCTCATCTGAGTGTATTTGCACATACAGATGTTGGTGGAAGATCTGTGGTGGGAAAATCTTCCTATGGAAACAGCGATGTTTGCTCCATTTAGAGATGTTGTTTTACGCCCCGTCGGGGGACTGGCCACCTCCTGACGGGGGCGTTAAATGACTCCGAGCGCACAGATCTGTGTCCACAAGAACAGTAGCATAACTATACGACAGTTGTGGTCCATTGAGGCATAATTGTCGTGTAGTTCCCGTCATTGGTAGCAGTGAGTTGGTTTGCACACGGCTTTGTACAAAGCCATGCTTTCTACTGTTCACAGAAAGCATGACCCCATGTACACAGCCGTTTGCACACATCACTGCTAGGATTATATTTGAATTTAAACATGTCTGTGATTGGTTCTTTTGAAAATATACAAAATGTCTGAATGGCTGTTCTGTGAAGCCAACACCTTCTTTTGTTGCCCATGTTGACTATAAATAAAGAGAGCTGGCTATCCCAGGGTTCACTCTAGGCTGGGATGGCCTGACGATGAGAACATAGCTAGCTGTGTGTGGTGCTGCCTTTCTTGGGATGAATGATGGGATGAACGGTGAGTGGAACTTAGCAAACTTAAAGATAGCATTATTGCAAAAAGATGAAATCTGAAGTGTGCTTATTTAGCACAAGGCAAAGATGGCTGTGTGCTCTGCAAACAACCAATCTTACCACAACAGTAGGTAGGATCATGAGTGCAGCCCTGCCAAACACAAGGATGGAGGTTACAGCCAACACAGAGTGCCTGGGCAGGCAGGAGCCACTTTGGCCATAAGGTCTGTGACTAATATTCATCTTACAAAAAAGGGGGGGGGGGGGTTTAGCCTGATTGAGGACAGGCTCAGGGGTTACTTAGGGCAACAAATAATTTGACCATGAGCCAAATGGGTTGAATTGATTGGCTAATATTTATTAAGTAACAAATTTAATATATTATACACTGTACCAAAGAGCTATCAAACGATAAAAAGGTACCACTTGGTACCGTTCACATGAATTACTGACAGGACATACTCAGACAAACATGTAATGGCGCGTACACACGATCATTTTTCACGTCGTGAAAAATGTAATTTTTTTTTTCAACAAGAAAAACGACCGTGTGTGGTCTTTCTGTCATTTTTCCCGAAGTGAAAAACGGCATTAAAAACGACGAGAAAAATTAGAACATGCTCTAATTTTTCTCGTCGTTTTTCCCGTCATTTTTTTCCGCGGCAGTTTTCCCATAGGGAAACACTGCCACGGAGCCTACACACGGTCGTTTTTCTCGACAAGAGAAAAAATGACGGGCAAAAACGACCATGTGTGGGGGAACAAGCCGTTCCTCGTTTTTCATGTCATGATTCACGGCGTTTTTTTAACCGCCGTGAATCACGATCGTGTGTACGCGGCATAACAATAAGACACTAGTCCGGACGCTACGGTTCAGCCAATGGGATTATACTACCACTGGGAATTACCCAATTTATTTCCCAAAATGGGATTACTTTATGCAGTAGGTGCTATTGTACAATTACCATCAAATGGATGTAATTTTCCAGAGGCTGGACCTGTGTAGGAGAGTGGGTCGAGGAATGGGGGGGAGGGGTGAGGGTCCCGGGATGTTCACTGATGTTAAGTTGGATAATTGCTACCTGGACGTTGGAAGAAAAGGATATGTCCACCAATAATATAAGCGCAAAAAGTTCCAAAAGAAATTATATTTCTATCGATGTAAGCAGTTTGTCAAAAACCTCTTCAGTATTTGATACAATCCTTTATACTGGTAAGTCATTAGAGGATTGATTTTAGGAAAGCAAATTCTCAGTGTTCATTCATTAGTCAGCACAACGGGGCATTTGGTGTCCGTGAAGCTCCTGCTACACATAGATATGATTGCTGTGCTCATTTGTATATCTATTGTTTATTGAGCATTTGCATGTTCATAACCTGTGGTAACAACCTAGATATTATCAATCCCTTAAAGTGTCCTGTTCTGGGTAGTAAGAGTTTCTACACTACCGAGGTATTGGCATTGCAGGTTCAGCTGCTGGGTATTAAGTCAAATTTCCACTACTGTGGTTTTACCTTGCCGCTGACTCGCATGGATGGAGGGGGACTGTGATGAATATTCGGTTGTAGTTGTAGTATGGTAGCGGAGTGTTGTCACGCAGGGGGATGTGTAGAAGATTCCTACCATCCATCAGCGGTAATCACTTGCCGTTCGCTGTTGGAGGCTGGGCATCCGTTCATCCCATCCCTGCCGTTCAGGCGCCTCTCTGCGTCACGTGACTGGTGTCGGCTAGTGACGTCGACGTGTTTCGCCGTGCACAATGGCGTGGCTTTGTCTTGGACGTGACGTCCAAGACGAAGCCACGCCATTGTGCATAACAAAAACGCGAAACGCGTCGACGTCACTAGCCGACACCAGTCACGTGACGCAGAGAGGCGCCTGAACGGCAGGGACGGGATGAACGGATGCCCAGCCTCCAACAGCGAACGGCAAGTGATTACCGCTGATGGATGGTAGGAATCTTCTACACATCCCCCTGCATGACAACACTCCGCTACCATACTACAACTACAACCGAATATTCATCACAGTCCCCCTCCATCCATGCGAGTCAGCGGCAAGGTAAAACCACAGTAGTGGAAATTTGACTTAATACCCAGCAGCTGAACCTGCAATGCCAATACCTCGGTAGTGTAGAAACTCTTACTACCCAGAACAGGACACTTTAAGGGATTGATAATATCTAGGTTGTTACCACAGGTTATGAACATGCAAATGCTCAATAAACAATAGATATACAAATGAGCACAGCAATCATATCTATGTGTAGCAGGAGCTTCACGGACACCAAATGCCCCGTTGTGCTGACTAATGAATGAACACTGAGAATTTGCTTTCCTAAAATCAATCCTCTAATGACTTACCAGTATAAAGGATTGTATCAAATACTGAAGAGGTTTTTGACAAACTGCTTACATCGATAGAAATATAATTTCTTTTGGAACTTTTTGCGCTTATATTATTGGTGGACATATCCTTTTCTTCCAACGTCCAGGTAGCAATTATCCAACTTAACATCAGTGAACATCCCGGGACCCTCACCCCTCCCCCCCATTCCTCGACCCACTCTCCTACACAGGTCCAGCCTCTGGAAAATTACATCCATTTGATGGTAATTGTACAATAGCACCTACTGCATAAAGTAATCCCATTTTGGGAAATAAATTGGGTAATTCCCAGTGGTAGTATAATCCCAATGGCTGAACCGTAGCGTCCGGACTAGTGTCTTATTGTTACATGTTTGTCTGAGTATGTCCTATCAGTAATTCATGTGAACGGTACCAAGTGGTACCTTTTTATCGTGTGATAGCTCTTTGGTACAGTGTATAATATATTAAATTTGTTACTTAATAAATATTAGCCAATCAATTCAACCCATTTGGCTCATGGTCAAATTATTTGTTGCCCTAAGGAACCCCTGAGCCTGTCCTCAATCAGGCTAAACCCCCCTTTTTTGTGCATATAATATGGTTACAGCAACAACACTTCACTAGGTGCATTGACCAGAACCAGGTTTTCATACCGAATTCCTGTGAATTAGTGGTAACACTTGCTTTCCCTTCCACACCACCCCCCCCTTTTCCCCTCTTCCCCTTCTTTTATCTTTAATATTCATCTTAGTCTGCTGTGAAGGTCAGTGGCATCTCTATGAGGGTGCAGACGGTACCCGGGTTACACCCGCTAGAGAGGGTGACACCCACTGGCGTAGCTACAGGGGGTCGCAATTGCAACCCCTTCCCTGCTCCAGGAGCCCCTGTCACATTCTTCCCTGTCACACTGTGTCACTGGGGCAATGTAAACTCAGAGGGCCCAGGCTGTCTGGGAGTTGTAGTCTTTTCCTGCAGACAAGACAGGGCACTGTAGCGAGGGATGGACTACAATTCCCATGATGCTTTGTGTCAGAAACACAAAACAGACACGCAGGAGGGTGCAAACTCCTTGTGCATTGCCACCAAACAAATGTATTAAATGCCAAAGACAAACACATACTCACAAACATAAAAGTACAACAGGCATATAGCACAAAAATTCCAGCCGGAGGCGGTGTCACCTGTCCTTGGACCAAACTGTTGGAAGGCTGACTTATTTTGAGGGACTTGCCACCCTCCTCAGAGCTAAACCAACCTCACGCCATGTCACTGCTTAAATAATCGCATGTTGAAGGCATCCCTCCTCCTGACCAACAAGCAAGTTAAGCAGTGACATGGCATGAAGAAGGGGGCTAGTCCCCCGAAACGCATCAGCTTTCAACCGGTTGGTCCAAGGACAGGTGGCACTGCCTTCGGCTGGAGTTTTTGTGTTATATTCCTGCTGTTCTTTTATGTTTGTGAGTATCCATTTGTCTTTGTGATTTGTGGTAATGCACAAGGAGTTTGCGCCCTCCTGTGTGTGTTTTTTACAATTGATTGAATATCCCCCGATCTGAGGAGGGCTGTACCTGAGGAAGCATTATGGATTTTAAGCATCATTAGGAGTACCCGGATTAAGCGCTGGAGGGTTTTGGAGGATTGAGTGACCTTAGATTTGCATTTGGCATGCATGTCTTATGTGTAGCCAGTGGCTTAGCGTGGGTTGTCAGCAAGTAATTTGCGCCCCATAACCTGCGGACTTTTAGCACTCCCCGGGTCCCTTCAAATACAATAGTACTGGCCTACCTGATTCCAACACTGACCTATCTTATACCTATACTGACCACTATACTATATTGTCCACTACACTACACTGACCACTATACTATACTGTCCACTACACTACACTGACCAATATACTGTCCACTACACTACACTGACCACTATACTATATTGTCTACTAAACTATATTGTCCACTACACTGACCACTATACTATACTGTCCACTGACCACTATACTATACTGCCCAATACACTACACTGACCACTTATCTATATTGTCTACTAAACTATATTGTCCACTACACTGACCACTATACTATACTGTCCACTGACCACTATACTATACTGCCCAATACACTACACTGACCACTTATCTATATTGTCTACTAAACTATATTGTCCACTACACTGACCACTATACTATACTGTCCACTACACTACACTGACCACTATACTATACTGTCCACTACACTACACTGACCACTATACTATATTGTCCACTACACTGACCACTATACTATACTGTCCACTACACTACACTGACCACTATACTATTTTTACACTACACTACACTGACCACTATACTACACTGACCACTATACTGTCCTGCCTACTGTAACTCTCTCTCTCTCTGCCACTCTCTCTCTCTCTGCCACTCTCTCTCTCTCTCTGCCACTCTCTCTCTCTGCCACTCTCTCTCTGCCACTCTCTCTATCTGCCACTCTCTGCCCGTCTCTCACTCTCTGCCCGTCTCTCACTTCACTCTCTGCCCGTCTCTCACTCTCTGCCCCCGTCTCTCACTCTCTGCCCCGTCTCTCACTCTCTGCCCCCGTCTCTCACTCTCTGCCCCCGTCTCTCACTCTCTGCCTCCGTCTCTCACTCTCTGCCCGTCTCTCACTCTCTGTCCGTCTCTCACTTCACTCTCTGCCCGTCTCTCACTCTCTGCCTCCGTCTCTCTCTCTCTCTCCCTGCCTCTGCCTCTGTCTCTCTATCTGACTCTGTCTCTCTCTTTGCCTCTGTCTCTCTCACTGCCTGTCTCTCTCTGCCTCTCTCGTTGCCTCTGTCTCTCTCTGCCTCTCTCCCTCTGCCTCTCCCTCTCTCTGCCTCTCTCTCTCTCTTTGCCTCTCCCCCTCTCTCTCTCTCTTCGCCTCTCTCTCTCTTTGCCTCTCTCTTTTTGCCTCCGTCTCTCT
Source organism: Rana muscosa (assembly GCA_029206835.1). NCBI lineage: Eukaryota > Metazoa > Chordata > Amphibia > Anura > Ranidae > Rana > Rana muscosa. Next base: position 195,367,411 of record CM055119.1, read on the forward strand.
CTCTATTTTTGCCGCTGTCTCTCTCTCTCTCTTTTTTGCCTCTGTCTCACTCTCTCTCCCTTTGCTTCTCTCTCTCTCTCTTTTTGCCTGTCTCTCTCTCTTTGCCTCTGTGTGTCTCTCTCTCTCTCTTTTTGCCTCTGTGTCTCTCTCTCTCTTTGCCCCCCTCTCTCTCTCTTTGCCTCTCTCTCTCTTTGCCTCTGTGTCTCTCTCTCTTTGCCTCTGTGTGTGTGTCTCTCTCTCTCTCTGCCTCCGTTTCTCTGCCGCTGCCTCCGTTTCTCTCTCTGCCTCTCTCCCCAGTTCGTGTTTTTTCTCACCTGCTTGTCCTGCATCATGACATCGGTCCGGAGGATAGGAGGAGGCGGCCGCCATGTTTGTTCAGTGTCCGGAGCTCTGTGATTGAGCGTATGGAGGTCATGTGCAGAGGCGGGAGTTCAGGATCACGGACAGGCCAGCCCCACGCCGACCCCCATGGCCCGATCACAGGGTGCCGGACATTGAAAGATGGCGGCCGGAGCTTCGGGCGGCCGGGGACACAGGAAATGAAATTTAGGGAGACGCAGCCAGTAGTGACACACACTGGCTTTAAATTGCGCCCACTAAATATCGCGCCCGGGGCCACGGCACCCCCTGCATCCCCCACGCTACGCCGCTGTGTGTAGCACCCCATCCCCAAATTCCAAAGCAAGTGAGGTACCTCAGGGGCAGGGTGTGCTAGTACTTCACCTCAGGGTCTAGTGCTTGCCATTTAGTGGAGTAATGTGAACAAATGAGTGCCAATTACTTGCAAGAAGTGAAGCTTCTGGCAGCAGTGGCGGTGCGTCAATTAAGGGCACACGGGCGCCAATCAGGTGCTCGGATTTTGTTACCCATCACCTGATTGGCTGAAACGACAGGAGCTGTGATTGGACGCCGATCAGGCGTCCAATCACAGGAGAGGACAGGAGGAGCGGAGAAGACATTGTTGACATGGAGAAGCATGGGGGACACTACTCGCTGCCCGCCGCCATCACCCACTGCCCCACCGAGACAGGGGAGGGGCACAGTGGCAGCATTCAATGGGCACAGTGGGAGCATTTGATGGAACAGTGGCAGCATTTGATGGGGTACAGTTGCTGCGTTTGATGCCACAGTGGCAGCATTTGATGGCACAGTGGCTGCCTTTGATGGGCACAGTGGCTGCCTTTGATGGGCACAGTGGCTGCCTTTGATGGCACAGTGGCTGCCTTTGAGGGCACAGTGGCTGCGTTTGATGGCAAAGTGGCTGCGTTTAATGGTACAGTGGCTGCGTTTAATGGGCACAGTGAGGCTGCTTTTTTTTTTTTTTTTAAGAATTTTTCAGTTTGTTTGTGCCCCCCCAAAAAATTTTGAGCACCAGCCACCACTGCCTGCCAGAGGTTAGGGCCCAGGACACCCACATACTTTGCAGAGTGCAGATGAAGAACTAAAAGTGCTTATGGTCTTCACAGAAAGAGGACCTTCAGGCCAACCCAGCATTCTGTGAAATCAGCTCCTGATAATAAAAAAGGGGGGAGCGGGACTTTGAATAAAGCACGCAGTCAACAGTGAGGGGTCAGGACAAGGTACATTTATTACATACCATACAGATTCATAAAAAAATAAAAATAATGTCACAGTATAATTCATCTATATACAAAAAGGAACATGATATTACACGACAGTGGAAAGGGATTGAGCCTACACAACCTGAGAACTTCCTATTGCATCAAAATTATTTGACTCGAGTATAAGCCTAGGGTGTCCCTCTGCATGCCTCACTTTGCCTCACTTTGCCTCACTGTGTCCATGTGCATGCCTCACTGTGTCCATGCCTCACTGTGTCCATGCCTCACTATGCCCATGCCTCACTGTGCCCATGCCTCACTGTGTCCATGCCTCACTGTGTCCATGACTAGACTGACGTTTAACAAAACTTTGCACACTTATAGAGGGGAAATGGGGCTACATGTGTTTCGGGTCCAGGGGACCTACGACCGGCCAGTTCCGGGTCCCCAAAGTCACCGGAGAAATGACCATTTAACATGGGAGTCTATGGAAGGGGTACCCGGCTTTGAAAAATCGGTGCTCCCCGCCTGTAGGTCCCCTGGACAACAAGCTTTGCACACTTGTAGAGGAAGAGCTACATGTGTGCCAAGTTTAGGGTCCATGGGACCTACTGCCGGCCGGTACCGGGTCCCCAAAATCCGGGTGATCAGGCGCAAAAAGGTGACTCGAGTATAAGCTGAGGGGGGCATTTTCAGCACACTAAAAAGTGCTGAAAAACTCGGTTTATACTCGAGTATATACGGTAGATGAATTATACCGTGACATTATTTATTGATTTGTTTGAATCTGTATGGTATGTAATAAATGTACCTTGTCCTGACCCCTCACTGTTGACTGCGTGCTTCATTCAAAGTCCTGCTCCCCCACCTTTTTTGTTCATATTACAGGGATGGAGGCATGAGACCACACCAGGTCCCTGCCTCATTTAAAGTCCCAAACCTTCCCTCTCTTTTTAGCTCCTGATAATAAGACATCAGTTGTCTCGGCTACCGACTCCTTGGGGAGAGGCCACCACACGTCAGTTGAGGACCAAGCTTCTGCCCATCTTCTCAGGTTAGACTGGAGTTTCTCCATGGTGCTTCAATCCCCTTGTTCAGAATTCTAGGCCTCAAGTCTAGACCTCTGTCCAGGCATGTGGTCACACTCCTCAGGCAGGAGAGTGTTTGGCCAGCCATCTTTACTCTGCATCCACCCAGCCAAGCCAGGTTTCCACTTAGAATAGGTCAATGATAAGAAGACACCATTCCTGTTGCTTTTCAATACTTTAGTTGAATAGAACTTCATAAATGACCTAACAGTGACGTTCACTCTATCCAACAGTGGTTCCGCAGCAACCTCCCTTTGAGCGGGCAACTTTCGCCCTGTCCCTACACTAGTAGGCAGGGGCATGTTGACATCCCTACATGGGTGGCACTGTTGCATCTGCCTTGCAGGGAGAGTGGAGAACAGGAGGAATATGTATTTCAATTATACGCTGCCACCACTGGTATTCCGATTGCGTCCGATTGGATGCTACCACCAGTGACAACACAGCCATCTTTGGTGAGGGCAGAGCTTACAAAGAAATCCCTGGCCCACTGCTGTTGGCGCACATTCTGCATGTGGTGTGAGGTTAGGGACAGAAACCCACTGGACAGGGAGAGTGAACCTAACAGAGGGATAGGTTCCAGAGGAGGAGGGACAGTATAGGGATTGGCGCAGACTACTTGTGAAACATTTCCACTCTTGGGCTTCCTGCATCTGCTGGCATACCGCCTCTGTGCCAGGTGCTACCGTCCTCAGTCTTCAGCTCTCCTGCTGTGAGTTCCATCTCCTATGTCAATGTTGCTGCTCAGTTATTATTGTTGAAGGTGCTCAGTCATTCTGGAACTGCTAATAAAATATTCTGCATTCTCAACCACTGTGTGTGCCAAGTCTTCCCTTTGGGTGCCTACTGTCTGGATCTTCCCTATCCCCTCAGCCTACACATTCCCATCTAGGTTGACAGGACCCCAACAGGTATACTGAAATACCATTGGCTTAATGGCTTAAGGTATCAACTAGTCCCATAGGGGCCTACACAACCCTATGGTTGTCCCTTTCTCTCCCTGATCAAGTATCGTATCCTTCCCTGCATCTGAATCTGATCAGGCAAGCACTCTATGTATGTCTGTATATGTTTATACACAAGATATATGTGAAGAATATTTTAAGATACAAGTTAAAATATATTATATATGTGATTTTGACATGCGTAAATTATATATTTTGGAATTTAACAACAGCACCCACCCAATCAGTCCTGAAGAAGCAAGTATATCCTGCGAAACGCGTTGATAAAGTATGGAGCAACATTGGGCCACGTTGTGGTGATCTACATTGACATTATTCTCACGGACTCCAATTTTTGGACTACAATATATTTATTGATCTACTGGTGCTCATTTTATCTTCATACATTTGGGTTGAGTATCGGTAGATTCTCTATATGTGGAGAGTGTTTTTTTAAAACGATTTATATGTTTGTCCTATTTTAACATATTTCTAATAAAATGTGTTATATTTTTTTATACATACCGCCTCATGCTGTGCCTACAAAGTCCGCCTGTTTTTTTGAGAAGCTGGTTTAGCTTCTCTTTTCTCTTTATGTACAATTTTGATGTTGGCCAGATGAGGGTCCTCCTTTTTCTGTCGTTTTCTTCTAGCCTCAGACTCCCTTGGCTCCCAGAACCCTGACATAAGTATATATACTTTATTTGGAGGGATGCCTCAATATGAATGATCTAGAGATAGGGGCGGGTACCATCATCCACAATGGTAAATATTAGAGAGGGATACCTGGGGCTACCCCAAAACGTGCCCCTGGCAAAAAATGGAGATGATTGGACTATCTCGGTACCCAAGGATTAGGCAAACGATATAATAAAATGTAACAATTTTATTAATAGAAAAACATGATTAAAATGGGGGAAGAAGACAATTTTACAAGAGGGGCTATGTACAAACAATAGTTACAGCCGTGCATTGCTCATTCAAGAGATTGCAAAGAGGGGAGAAGGAGAAGGAACAGGAGGGAAAGGAAGAAGGTTCAGCTTCTCTTTTCTCTTTATGTACAATTTTGATGTTGATCAGGTGAGGGTCCACCTTTTTCGTATTTTTTTTTTTCTCTAGCCTCAGACTCTCTTGGCTCCCAGAACCCTGACACAACTACATATACTTTATGAAGAGGTGCCACCTAGTGGCTAAAACAGGGAGGGGAGCTACCGCCCCCTAACAAACACACAGTCAATTCTGGTGGCTAGTCTTTTGCTTTTTTTCCACTTTAATAAGTTGCATGTCCAGCCGTATTGGAATTGCACTGTTACTCAATTCACCGAACTATAACAACTGTTACTGGCTATTTTTACCTTCAAGTGAAAATAACAGCAGCTACAAATTAGCTTAGAGGATTGAGCCTCCGGTCTTTTCCGTGAGCTTGCTATGAACCGCTTGCCTGCCAAAAAATAAGGAAGGTGCTAATGGATGATTGTTTCCTGTCCAGGGAGTACATTCGTTACAATACATTCCATAATCCTAACAAGTCCCCCAACCACCCCCCCCCCAAAAAAAATTATAGCAATTCCACCATTACCCATCAGCCAGTTCACCTTCGACTTGGCGGATGAGGCGTTAGGCCAGGCGATGCTTCTCTGCAGGAAGAGATATCCCTAGTTATCAGATTACTCTGAGTCTGCATCTGCCTGTAGATATTTTCCCGGCCGCCTGTGGCTGTGACAGTCCCACGGAGAGCTTTTCCGTTATATGACAATCCTTCACACTTGGCTGACAATTTGTATACATTCCTTAATTTAGCGACAGATACAGAGATCCTCGTATGAGCCGCGCTCTGCTCCTCTGTGGCCCGTGTTGCACAGGGAAATTCTGGCTGCACAAATATAGACACGTTATTACGCATGATGGATGAATGCTGTCTTCGGAGTCGGCGTCCCAGGGGCCCCCGCCGCAGATAGCTGGGGATGCTGTATAGTAAACCTTCCTCCGAAAACCATTTCATGGTGGCTGGGTGTAACGAGCACTATTTACTTTGCCGTCTGGCGTGCTCTGGAATTGCGCTCTGCAAAGGTCCACAGGACTTGATATTTCTGCGGCACAGCGGTTAGACAAACAGTTTTTTTTTCTAAAGACATCTTGTTCCCTTTCCCCAGCTGGTGGGCAAACTGGGGTGGCGGAAAACAAGTTCATTTAATTTTGTAAAATTGTTTCAAACTGAAATGCTAAGAACGTGGAGTCGGCGTATTCTATGATGAAAATGTTTTTATGAATGGAGTTGAACTGGAATAATTAATGTCAGTGCTGGGACAAGGTCATCCAGCAGAAGCCAAACTGTGCCGCCCCCCCTTTATTATTTGTCAGTTTAGGGAATGCTACCCCCAGCAGTCATCCACTTGTTAAAATGCCTTATATCAGAATAAGCTCGATGGCGCCCCCATCCATACAGTAAACTGCTGTGCCCCTTCTGCCCACCCCTTGTCCTGCCCCTGGTTACAGTCAGGGGTCAGGCTCGGAGACCAGAATCTATAGTAGTAGAGAGGCTTCCACCGACCAGCAGGATAGGTACGCAAGCAGGTCACCCTGGCAGAAGACATGGGCTCACCCAAGGGTATGCACAGTATGCACCAGTGGCGGCCCATCCATAGAGGGCACACTGGCGCCGCCTCCTTTATCTATGCGTCCGGCCCCCTGATCTACATATCAGTGGCGCCGGACCATGGATTCCAATGCGGGGGTGGGTGTTTTTTTTAAGCACCTGATTAGAACCAGAGGCTCTAATAGGCTTCAAAAAAGGGTGGTCTCGGAGCGCAGAGCTATTATCACACTAAAGTTCCTCCCCGCCAATCAGGAGGCAGGTCTGTGAGACCTGTTTTCCGATTGGCCAAAGCATCAGGCGATCCTATTGGATGCCCAGCACTTTGGCGGAAGAGGAGACACACGGTGGAGGAAGCTGGAGGAGCGGATACCGGAGCCGCCGCTGCCCGCACTCCAGGAGAGGACACCACAGCCCCGCCACACGAACTGGTAAGTGCCAGAGCTCCTGATGGTGGAGATAAGTTTTGCTGTGTGTTAGTACCAGGTCGAGGTCCTCAGGGTCGCCTCACCAGGAGGTGAGCAAGCCAGGGTCCAGTAGCAGATATAGCAGGTAGGGATCAAATAGAAGCATAGTCAGTAAACAAGCCAAAGGTCAGTAATGAGTGATTGCAGGTTGGGATCAAGCGGAAGTATAGTCTGGGAACAAACCAAAGGTCAGTAACAAGCAGTAACGAAGATTCGGACGGCAGCAGTAGTGACAAGAGCGAGAGATTGGCTAAAGAGAGCACAATAATCTGGCAAGCAGAAAGTGCAAAGGCATTATTTAAATAGGAAGCTCATGGGAAGAGCAAAGAGTTCACGATTCCCAAAAAGCAGCGTACAAGGCAAAACAGATCAGGAAAAGAAGTCATCTAGCATCTCAGGTGGCTCAGCAAGAAAAGACACCACCAGACACAGCAGAGGTCCCATGTTCAGATCCAGGCCCTGACAATTAAGGTTTGGAGATCACATTTAAGTTTACCTTAACAGGGTCCTTTTGTATAGAATTTGAAGCCTTCTAAAATGGTCCTTCCCTATCGCTCATCGCCACTGCCACTACTTTTGGAAGTGTAGAATATATGCCCCCCCCCCGCTGCACAGCATGCAGTGGGGGGGGGGAGCAGGTATTTGACCCATTGGACCAGCGGAGTGCCTACAGCAACGGGCAAGCAGCAAAGTTGGGTTAAGCTTTAACTCTTCGATATCTACCAAACATGAATGCAGGAGTTTTGGATTAATTATTTTACAGGACCTACTTATCTTAGATTTTTAACAAAGTAAGACAGAATAATCAAATTAAACACCACATCCCAATGAATGAAGTATTAAAAAAATTGGATTGGGGGAAAGAAGAGGTTACAAGCCTCTGGACTTTTTAGGGTATTTCACCAATACATCATAAAAATGGGTATATTTTATTACAAAAGATAAAAAACATGAGAACAGCAATCTGCACCAGCAGGACTGCTTAGCTTGAAATTGATTCAATTAACTTCAGTTTTCAAGGTAACTTTTTTGCTTGATCCCCTGTCAGAGGATTCTCTAACATAATATCTCAATTTAATTTCGATCTTTTATACATTTTCTATTTTTCTACAGAAAAACTATTATTTATTTTATCTTCTGCAAACATTGGAAGAACTTTCTAAACAATGGGGTTTCCTGTGCACACATGGAACTTGTATCTCTTTATTTAAATTTCAAGTTACATATTGATTAGGAGCAGTTCTGGTAAGATTCATGTCTTTTCCCATATCTCTACACTTTATATGCCCATAATAAATTGTACCTGACATATTATTTTCAAATATCAGCATGTTTTATATATGCCAATATCTGTGTTTCACAAGTTACTTTGTGTTAACCAAATATCAACATGCGTAGTCATTCTAAACTTTCTATTGTCTATATAGCATATGAAAACGCCCCACCGAAATCTCCTGAGGAAGCTCTATCCAGCGAAACATGTTAAGAGTGGTAGTGTCTGTTAGTTATGCCTGCATACAATAGAACAATTGATTTTTTAATAAGGATGTAAAACAGTTTTTTGTCTTTTGTAATAAAATATACCCATTTTATATGATTTATTAGTGAGTCTTAATGTCATGGATATGCATTAATGTCTGTCTGCCATCTTACCTTCCTCCTCATGTGTTCATCTAGAGACCAGACCTCCTTCACCTGGCTTCCTTTATAATCTCCTCCCAGCCTGACTCCACCCCAGGCCCTATCACTGAACACTATATTAACCTGTGCACTGCAAGCCTGCTTTGCTGATCAACGTGTTTGTTAGGCATTGTGTGTTTGGGTTCCTGCCTGCCGTGTGCTACGTCTGTCTCTCTGTTACGTTATTGGCTTGTCCCCGACTATCCCTGTCTGCTCGTGACCCTTGACCTTCGGCTCGTTCTTCGTTATCCTTGTCTGCTTGTGGCCCCTGACCTTCAGCTTGTTATTCGGTTCTCTCTATCGTGTGCTGCTGCTTCCCCTCTTTTCCCCTTATCCTACGGGGCGTGAGCTAGGAAACTCCAGGGGCCGCGACCTGGTCCCAGCCTGCAGCGTAACATCCTCACCACTAGAGGCCCTGGAGAAGACCAGCTGGGTCTTAGACTCCGCGCCCTGGGGAATCTTGGCTCTCGCTTCCGTTGGGATCCCGGTTGTGCTCCTCTGGTCCCGCTTTCCACAACCACCCAGTTTCCTATCCGCAGAAGCCAGCCATAGGGTTCACTACCTCGCGGTGCACTCCTGTCCCCCTACGGTGTGCATCTGTCACCTGGCCACAGGTGACCCTGACAGTTTGATCAGCCATGAACCCGGCTGACATCCCGCTTCCCGCGGATGATCCATTGCAGGGCATAGTTCGCAGACTTGAGACCCAGGAATCAAATCAGACCCAGGTGATGCGATTCCTCCAGGATCTGGCTTCTCGATTCGAGCAGCTTCAGGTCTCCTTGGGAACCCCGAATCCGCAACCCCAAGTACAATCAGCGGCTAGTGCTGTCTTACGTCTTCGCCAAGAATCTAGTTCAGTGGGGCAATATGCTCTTCAGTTCCGTATCCACACAGCTGAATTGAGCTGGAATAATGAGGCCCTGGTCGCTACCTTTTTACATGGCCTCTCTGACCGAGTGAAAGACGAATTAGCGGGAAGAGCCATTCCCGTCGGTCTGGACGATGTAATTTCATTATGCAACCAGATCGACATTCGTTTTCAAGAGAGGTCCTTAGAAAAAAGACGCCAGCACTCTCTGGGTCCTAGCCAGTCTGAGCTCCCCTCCCTTCATTCCGTGGAGCATCCTCTACCTGCTGAAGAACCTATGCAGCTGGGCCGGACCAGACTAACCCCCGAAGAACGTGCTAGGCGCAGAACTCTGGGCTTGTGCCTCTATTGTGGGGGCAAGGGTCATTTTCGTGACTCCTGCTCGCTTCGTCCGGGAAACGCTCGGGTCTAATACATTTGGAAGGTGGAGTATTGGACCCAGAAACATCACCTTCTCGCCTGCTCTTGCCGGTGTTCCTTCATGTAGGCACTTCTCCTCAGTCAACCCTTGCATACCTGGATTCCGGGGCTGCCGGCAATTTTATGGATTGGAGAACTGCTTCTTCTATGAAGCTTACCCTTTCACCTCTCACTACCCCATTGGTAGTCTCGGCAATTGATGGCACTGTTCTCCCAGGGGGCCCTATTCGCTTCCAGACGCTACCCATTAGGATGTCGGTAGGGATTCTCCACCAGGAGTGGATATCCTTTCTTATTCTACCCAAGGCCTCTACCCCAGTTGTATTGGGCCTCCCTTGGCTACAGCTCCACTCTCCACATGTGGACTGGGTCTCTGGGCAGATCCTGGCCTGGGGTTCCTCATGTTTCTCGTCGTGTCTTCTCAAGGTGACCCCCAAGGAGAGTCTTCCGGTTGCTGCCACTTCTGTTTCTTCTGATCTTCCCGCCGAATACAGCGATTACCGGGATGTGTTCTGTAAAAAATCAGCTGAGGTGCTTCCTCCCCACAGGTCTTTTGACTGTGCTATTGATCTTGTCCCCGGAGCAACTCTACCCAGGGGTCGTACCTACCCTCTGTCCATCCCAGAGACCCAGGCCATGTCGGAGTATGTAGCAGAGAATCTGGAGAGAGGTTTCATCCGGAAATCCTCATCGCCTGCAGGGGCAGGGTTCTTTTTTGTTGCCAAAAAGGATGGTACCTTAAGACCCTGCATCGATTATCGGGGTTTAAATGCGGTTACTATTAAAAATCGATACCCCTTACCCTTAATATCTGAGCTATTCGATAGGTTGAAGGGTGCCTCCATTTTCACCAAGTTGGATCTCAGAGGCGCGTACAATCTCATTCGAATACGGGAGGGTGACGAATGGAAGACTGCATTCAACACTAGAGACGGGCATTACGAATATCTGGTGATGCCTTTTGGTCTGTGTAATGCTCCAGCCGTGTTTCAAAACTTTGTCAATGAAATCTTCAGAGATCTGCTGTACCAGTTTGTTGTCATCTATCTGGATGACATTCTGATCTTTTCTGAGAATCTGCTCGTCCACAGAAACCATGTCCGCACTGTACTTCAACGTCTTAGAGATAGGGATGAGCTTCGTGTTCGAGTCGAACATACGTTCGACTCGAACATCGGCTGTTCGATCGTTCGACGAAGATCGAACGATTTGGGCCGTTCGCGCCAAATTCGAGTGACGCGAACGGCCCACAATGCACTACGCCATCGCAGTGTCATCCAGGCGCTGTGATTGGCCAAGCATGCACTGTGACCCCGCATGCTTGGCCAATCACAGCGCCGGCAGCGAGGAGAGCAATGATTGGCCACAGGCAGGATGCCTGTGGCCAATTATTGCTGAGGGTGTTTAGTACACGCCCCACACTATAAAAGGCCGCCAGCACGGCGGCCTAGTGTAGTGTGTTCCGGAGCAGGGATAGAGCAGCATAGGCAGGGACAGTGACTGTTATTTCTTTCTTGCTTAACCTGGATTCCTTTAGTTTAGGGAAAGAGAAGGATAGGTAGGGAGAGTGTCAGTGTGTTTTGTGCTTGTGCTATAGTGTGCTTAAAAAAAACATTTATTCTAGGGACAGAAAACTGTAGGTAGGGACAGTGTCAGTTTCTTTCACTCTGCAAGTCCTTGTTTCCAGGGACCTGGAAGGACAGTGAGTGAATTGTCCTTGTGCTATATTGTGCTTAAAAAAACATTTATTCTAGGGACAGAAAACTGTAGGTAGGGAGAGTGTCAGTTTCTTTCACTCTGCAAGTCCTTGTTTCCAGGGACCTGGAAGGACAGTGAGTGAATTGTCCTTGTGCTATATTGTGCTTAAAAAAAACATTTATTCTAGGGACAGAAAACTGTAGGTAGGGAGAGTGTCAGTTTATTTCACTCTGCAAGTCCTTGTTTCCAGGGACCTGGAAGGACAGTGACTGAATTGTCCTTGTGCTATATTGTGATTAAAAAAAACATTTATTCTAGGGACAGAAAACTGTAGGTAGGGAGAGTGTCAGTTTATTTCACTCTGCAAGTCCTTGTTTCCAGGGACCTGGAAGGACAGTGACTGAATTGTCCTTGTGCTATATTGTGATTAAAAAAAACATTTATTCTAGGGACAGAAAACTGTAGGTAGGGAGAGTGTCAGTTTATTTCACTCTGCAAGTCCTTGTTTCCAGGGACCTGGAAGGACAGTGACTGAATTGTCCTTGTGCTATATTGTGATTAAAAAAAACATTTATTCTAGGGACAGAAAACTGTAGGTAGGGAGAGTGTCAGTTTATTTCACTCTGCAAGTCCTTGTTTCCAGGGACCTGGAAGGACAGTGACTGAATTGTCCTTGTGCTATATTGTGATTAAAAAAAACATTTATTCTAGGGACAGAAAACTGTAGGTAGGGAGAGTGTCAGTTTATTTCACTCTGCAAGTCCTTGTTTCCAGGGACCTGGAAGGACAGTGACTGAATTGTCCTTGTGCTATATTGTGATTAAAAAAAACATTTATTCTAGGGACAGAAAACTGTAGGTAGGGAGAGTGTCAGTTTATTTCACTCTGCAAGTCCTTGTTTCCAGGGACCTGGAAGGACAGTGACTGAATTGTCCTTGTGCTATATTGTGATTAAAAAAAACATTTATTCTAGGGACAGAAAACTGTAGGTAGGGAGAGTGTCAGTTTATTTCACTCTGCAAGTCCTTGTTTCCAGGGACCTGGAAGGACAGTGACTGAATTGTCCTTGTGCTATATTGTGATTAAAAAAAACATTTATTCTAGGGACAGAAAACTGTAGGTAGGGAGAGTGTCAGTTTATTTCACTCTGCAAGTCCTTGTTTCCAGGGACCTGGAAGGACAGTGACTGAATTGTCCTTGTGCTATATTGTGATTAAAAAAAACATTTATTCTAGGGACAGAAAACTGTAGGTAGGGAGAGTGTCAGTTTATTTCACTCTGCAAGTCCTTGTTTCCAGGGACCTGGAAGGACAGTGAGTGAATTGTCCTTGTGTTATATTGTGATTAAAAAAAAATTTTTTTCTAGGGACAGAAAACTGTAGGTAGGGAGAGTGTTTTTTTTCTTTCACTCTGCAAGTCCTTGTTTCCAGGGACCTGTAAGGACAGTGAGTGAATTGTCCTTGTGCTATATTGTGCTTAAAAAAAACATTTATTCTAGGGACAGAAAACTGTAGGTAGGGAGAGTGTCAGTTTATTTCACTCTGCAAGTCCTTGTTTCCAGGGACCTGGAAGGACAGTGAGTGAATTGTCCTTGTGTTATATTGTGATTAAAAAAAACATTTTTTCTAGGGACAGAAAACTGTAGGTAGGGAGAGTGTTTTTTTTTCTTTCACTCTGCAAGTCCTTGTTTCCAGGGACCTGTAAGGACAGTGAGTGAATTGTCCTTGTGCTATATTGTGCTTAAAAAAAACATTTATTCTAGGGACAGAAAACTGTAGGTAGGGAGAGTGTCAGTTTATTTCACTCTGCAAGTCCTTGTTTCCAGGGACCTGGAAGGACAGTGACTGAATTGTCCTTGTGCTATATTGTGATTAAAAAAAACATTTATTCTAGGGACAGAAAACTGTAGGTAGGGAGAGTGTCAGTTTATTTCACTCTGCAAGTCCTTGTTTCCAGGGACCTGGAAGGACAGTGACTGAATTGTCCTTGTGCTATATTGTGATTAAAAAAAACATTTATTCTAGGGACAGAAAACTGTAGGTAGGGAGAGTGTCAGTTTATTTCACTCTGCAAGTCCTTGTTTCCAGGGACCTGGAAGGACAGTGACTGAATTGTCCTTGTGCTATATTGTGATTAAAAAAAACATTTATTCTAGGGACAGAAAACTGTAGGTAGGGAGAGTGTCAGTTTATTTCACTCTGCAAGTCCTTGTTTCCAGGGACCTGGAAGGACAGTGAGTGAATTGTCCTTGTGTTATATTGTGATTAAAAAAAATTTTTTTTCTAGGGACAGAAAACTGTAGGTAGGGAGAGTGTTTTTTTTCTTTCACTCTGCAAGTCCTTGTTTCCAGGGACCTGTAAGGACAGTGAGTGAATTGTCCTTGTGCTATATTGTGCTTAAAAAAAACATTTATTCTAGGGACAGAAAACTGTAGGTAGGGAGAGTGTCAGTTTATTTCACTCTGCAAGTCCTTGTTTCCAGGGACCTGGAAGGACAGTGAGTGAATTGTCCTTGTGTTATATTGTGATTAAAAAAAACATTTTTTCTAGGGACAGAAAACTGTAGGTAGGGAGAGTGTTTTTTTTCTTTCACTCTGCAAGTCCTTGTTTCCAGGGACCTGTAAGGACAGTGAGTGAATTGTCCTTGTGCTATATTGTGCTTAAAAAAAACATTTATTCTAGGGACAGAAAACTGTAGGTAGGGAGAGTGTCAGTTTATTTCACTCTGCAAGTCCTTGTTTCCAGGGACCTGGAAGGACAGTGAGTGAATTGTCCTTGTGTTATATTGTGATTAAAAAAAACATTTTTTCTAGGGACAGAAAACTGTAGGTAGGGAGAGTGTTTTTTTTCTTTCACTCTGCAAGTCCTTGTTTCCAGGGACCTGTAAGGACAGTGAGTGAATTGTCCTTGTGCTATATTGTGCTTAAAAAAAACATTTATTCTAGGGACAGAAAACTGTAGGTAGGGAGAGTGTCAGTTTATTTCACTCTGCAAGTCCTTGTTTCCAGGGACCTGGAAGGACAGTGAGTGAATTGTCCTTGTGTTATATTGTGATTAAAAAAAACATTTTTTCTAGGGACAGAAAACTGTAGGTAGGGAGAGTGTTTTTTTTCTTTCACTCTGCAAGTCCTTGTTTCCAGGGACCTGTAAGGACAGTGAGTGAATTGTCCTTGTGCTATATTGTGCTTAAAAAAAACATTTATTCTAGGGACAGAAAACTGTAGGTAGGGAGAGTGTCAGTTTATTTCACTCTGCAAGTCCTTGTTTCCAGGGACCTGGAAGGACAGTGACTGAATTGTCCTTGTGCTATATTGTGATTAAAAAAACATTTATTCTAGGGACAGAAAACTGTAGGTAGGGAGAGTGTCAGTTTATTTCACTCTGCAAGTCCTTGTTTCCAGGGACCTGGAAGGACAGTGACTGAATTGTCCTTGTGCTATATTGTGATTAAAAAAAACATTTATTCTAGGGACAGAAAACTGTAGGTAGGGAGAGTGTCAGTTTATTTCACTCTGCAAGTCCTTGTTTCCAGGGACCTGGAAGGACAGTGACTGAATTGTCCTTGTGCTATATTGTGATTAAAAAAAACATTTATTCTAGGGACAGAAAACTGTAGGTAGGGAGAGTGTCAGTTTATTTCACTCTGCAAGTCCTTGTTTCCAGGGACCTGGAAGGACAGTGACTGAATTGTCCTTGTGCTATATTGTGATTAAAAAAAACATTTATTCTAGGGACAGAAAACTGTAGGTAGGGAGAGTGTCAGTTTATTTCACTCTGCAAGTCCTTGTTTCCAGGGACCTGGAAGGACAGTGAGTGAATTGTCCTTGTGTTATATTGTGATTAAAAAAAAATTTTTTTCTAGGGACAGAAAACTGTAGGTAGGGAGAGTGTTTTTTTTCTTTCACTCTGCAAGTCCTTGTTTCCAGGGACCTGTAAGGACAGTGAGTGAATTGTCCTTGTGCTATATTGTGCTTAAAAAAAACATTTATTCTAGGGACAGAAAACTGTAGGTAGGGAGAGTGTCAGTTTATTTCACTCTGCAAGTCCTTGTTTCCAGGGACCTGGAAGGACAGTGAGTGAATTGTCCTTGTGTTATATTGTGATTAAAAAAAACATTTTTTCTAGGGACAGAAAACTGTAGGTAGGGAGAGTGTTTTTTTTCTTTCACTCTGCAAGTCCTTGTTTCCAGGGACCTGTAAGGACAGTGAGTGAATTGTCCTTGTGCTATATTGTGCTTAAAAAAAACATTTATTCTAGGGACAGAAAACTGTAGGTAGGGAGAGTGTCAGTTTATTTCACTCTGCAAGTCCTTGTTTCCAGGGACCTGGAAGGACAGTGACTGAATTGTCCTTGTGCTATATTGTGATTAAAAAAAACATTTATTCTAGGGACAGAAAACTGTAGGTAGGGAGAGTGTCAGTTTATTTCACTCTGCAAGTCCTTGTTTCAAGGGACAGAGAAGGACACCTGAAGGTAGCCCTTATTGCTTTTTTCCCATCTCCCTGCAGGCCATCTGTTAGAATGTCTGGAAGGCAAACAAGGAGAGGCAGACAGTCAGGAGGCAATAAAAGAGGGCAAGCAGGCTCTGTGTCTGGGGGCAACAGTGCTGGTCGTGGACGCGGTGCATTGTCATCAGCACATGGCCATGGGACACGCTTGTCCTTCTTTTCGGCAGCTGGACATGTTGAGCCACATCATGCCGAAGACTTGGTAGAGTGGATGACCAAGCCCTCCTCCTCCTCCTCATCCTCTCTCACCCAGGCTCAGGGTACTGGAAAAGCAGCTGCCAAAGCGTCGTCTTCCCTGGTATCAATGTCAGACAAATCATCAGTCACTCCTTCCCTAGACCCACCATGTCCTCCTCCTGAGGAGTCCCCCGAACTGTTTCAGCACAGTGTTGGGTACATGCCCCAGGAGGATGCCCAGCGTTTCGAAGGGTCTGATGATGAAACCCAGCTAGAGGAAGGCAGTAGCGTGAGAGCAGACAGAGGGGATGCTCAAGAAGGACACCAATCTGGCAGTCATGTTCCAGCAGCTGCAGCATACTGCCAGATTGGCTCCAGTGATGAGGAGGGAGGGGATGATGAGGTCACTGACTCCACGTGGGTGGCTAATAGGAGAGAGGAGGAGGAGGAGGATGAGGAGGAGGCACATCTCCAACGAGGCAGGATGCCCTTTGGTGGCCAGCGTAAGGGCAGTACACCGACGGAATCACACCGCAGAGCTCCGCCTGTGCAGGGCGCTGCCTCTGCCCGTCATTCAAAAAGTTCTTTGGTGTGGGCCTTTTTTGAGGCTAGTGCATCAGATCGCACAGCTGCTGTTTGCAACATATGTCTCAAGCGTATATCGCGTGGCCAAAACATCAGCCGCTTGGGTACCACATGCCTGACCAGACATATGTTGACCTGCCATGCAGCTCGTTGGCAAGCCTACCTCAAAGACCCACACCAAAGAACAAAGCGGACCTCTCCTTGCACCGCATCAGCTGGGATCTCCAACCCCACTATAACTTCAGTCCTCTCTGAAACATGCACTGAGAGGAATGAAGGTGTAGAATTAGGTGTGTCACAGCCAAGTACTTGCGCCCACTCTGCTAGCAGTACACCGACGTCCGATTCTAGCAGGCAAATTTCCCTGCCCCAGCTGCTGGACCGTCGAAAGAAGTTCACTCCCAGCCATCCACATGCCCAGCGGTTGAATGCTAGCTTGGCTAAATTGCTAGCGCTTCAACTGCTGCCTTTTCAGTTGGTAGACTCGGCCCCCTTCCGTGAGTTTGTGCAATGTGCAGTTCCTCAGTGGCAGGTTCCCAAACGCCACTTTTTCTCACGGAAGGCTATTCCGGCTCTCTACCGGCATGTGGAAGGCAATGTCTTGGCCTCGCTGGACAGGGCGGTCAGCGGTAAGGTGCATATTACCGCTGACTCATGGTCCAGCAGGCATGGACAGGGACGTTACCTTTCTTTCACGGCCCATTGGGTCACTCTTTTGGCAGCTGGGAAGGATTCAGGACAAGGTGCAGTAGTGTTGGAGGTTGTCCCACCGCCACGCCTCCAAAATGCTACTACTGGTTGTGACACACCTCTCTCCTCCACCCCCTCCTCTTCTTCTTCCTCCATGGCCTCTTCCTGTGGTTTGTCCTATGAACCAGCGGTGCTCCGTAGCCGTTCACGGGGCTACGCAAGTACGCAGGCAAAAAGATGCCATGCCGTGCTTGCGCTGGTGTGTTTGGGGGACAGAAGCCACACTGGGGCAGAGGTCCTGTCTGCTCTGCAGGGCCAGGCCGAGAGGTGGTTGACGCCACGCCAGCTTAAGCCAGGAATGGTGGTTTGCGACAATGGCACCAACCTCCTCTCCGCCCTCCGACAGGGACAACTGACCCATGTGCCCTGTGTGGCTCACGTCCTTAACCTGGTGGTGCAGCGCTTCTTGGGCAGGTACCCGGGCTTACAGGATGTCCTGAGGCAGGCCAGGAAAGTCTGTGTGCATTTCCGCAGATCTTATAATGCCAGTGCTCGCCTGGCTGAGCTGCAAAAGGAGTTGAACCTGCCCAAGAACCGCCTTATATGTGACATGCCCACCAGGTGGAACTCAACGTTGGCCATGCTGCAGCGGCTGCACACGCAGCAGAGGGCCATCAATGAGTACCTGTGCGACTACGGCACCAGGACAGGGTCAGGGGAGCTTGGTTTTTTTTCTCCACGCCAGTGGGGCATGATCAGGGATGCATGCACTGTCCTGGCACCATTTGAGGAGGCCACGAGGATGGTGAGCAGTGACAGTGCATGCATCAGTGACACTGTACCTCTTGTCCACCTGTTGGAGCACACGCTGCGTGGAATAATGGACAGGGCACTTGAGGCAGAACAGAGGCAGGAAGAGGAGGACTTCCTTGCCTCTCAAGGCCCCCTTTACCCAGACAGTGTTCCTTCTGTCCCACCCATCGCACAGGAAGAGGAGGAGGAGGAGGAGGAGGAGGAGGAGGATTGTGTCAGCATGGAGGTGGAGGCTGGCACTCAGCATCATCAGCAGCAGTCTTTTAGGGATGATTTACAGTCCCAAGAAACCAGTGGACTTGTACGTGGCTGGGAGGAGGTGGCTGCGGATCATGTCGTCCTTAGTGACCCAGAGGACTCCGGAGCGAATGCCTCAGCAAACCTACGCTGCATGGCCTCCCTGATCCTGCAAAGTCTGCGGAAGGATCCTCGTATTCTTCGGATCAAGGAGAGGGACCATTACTGGCTGGCCACTCTCCTTGATCCACGGTACAAGGGTAAGGTTGCGGACCTTATGTTACCGTCGCAGAGGGAGCAGAGGATGAGACAACTCCGGGAGGCCTTGCAGAAAGGTCTGTGCAACGCGTTCCCAGAGACTGGGAGGTTGCAAACTCCTGGTCCTGGACAACGAGTTGCTGAGGCTTCGGCCAGTCAAAGAAGGAGCGGTGGGGAAGGTGGCCGTCTGACCGATGCGTTCAGACAATTCTTTAGTCCGCAGCCCCAAAGTATGATCGGTTCCAGCAACCATCGCCAGCGTCTGATAAACATGGTGCAGGAATATCTAGGGGCAAGGTCAGACTTGGACACCTTCCCCACCGAAAATCCTCTGGCTTACTGGGTCTTGAGGATGGATCACTGGCCAGAGCTTGCACAGTATGCAATTGAGCTACTGGCCTGTCCTGCATCCAGCGTTCTTTCGGAACGCACATTCAGTGCTGCTGGAGGATTTGTCACGGATCACAGGGTGCGCCTGTCCACCGACTCGGTTGATCGACTGACTTTCATCAAGATGAACCAGTCTTGGATCACCACCAGCTACCACACACCTGATGCTGATATAACAGACTAATTGATTTTAACATGTCACATCCCTTCAAGACTGATGCTGATGCTGAGTGCCTGTGCTGTTATGTTGACTGGCTATCCTCCTCCTCCGAGTCCTCAATGATACGATTGATGATGATAGCTTGTAAGATCATTTTTGTTTATGGGTGCCGCCACCAGTGCCTAACGCCCAATTTTTCAGCCCCTGTTTAACAGGGGCGTGTAATTACAATTTTTGAAGCAATACTTTGCAACAGGGCTCATTGCTGTGCTCCAAGTACAGTATCTGTGAGGAGTTGCAGTGTTGTGCCACCAGTGCCTAACGCCCAATTTTTCAGCCCCTGTTTAACAGGGGCGTGTAATTACAATTTTTGAAGCAATACTTTGCAACAGGGCTCATTGCTGTGCTCCAAGTACAGTATCTGTGAGGAGTTGCAGTGTTGTGCCACCAGTGCCTAAGGCCCAATTTTTCAGCCCCTGTTTAACAGGGGCGTGTCATTACAATTTTTGAAGCAATACTTTGCAACAGGGCTCATTGGTGTGCTCCAAGTACAGTATCTGTGAGGAGTTGCAGTGTTGTGCCACCAGTGCCTAAGGCCCAATTTTTCAGCCCCTGTTTAACAGGGGCGTGTCATTACAATTTTTGAAGCAATACTTTGCAACAGGGCTCATTGCTGTGCTCCAAGTACAGTTGCTGTGAGGGGTTGCAGTGTTGTGCCACCAGTGCCTAAGGCCCAATTTTTCAGCCCCTGTTCAACAGGGGCATGTAATTACAATTCTTGATCTAATAATTCACAGCAGGGCCCATTGCTGCACCCACCAAGAGTAACTGTCAGGGCTTACAGTGTTGTGGCACCAGCACCACCATCAAAGGCCCAATTTTTACTACCACTGTTCAACAATTATATGTAATTAAAATTCCTGATATAATAGTTGACAGCAGGGCGTTCCAGCACCAACCAAGAGTAACTGTGAGTGCTTACAGTGTTGTGCCAACACCAACAACTAAGGGGCCTATTTCTGCAGAGTATATACGGCAGGTCCCTACTTTCAAACATCCAACTTACAAACGACTCCTACTTGCAAACGCAAGAAGACAACAGGAAGTGAGAGGAAATCTACCACTAGGAAGGAAAATTCTCTCCTGTAAGAATAAATATGGGAGAAAGGTGTCTCCTCTGTACTGATGCTTTATCAGCAATCCTTGTTTCAAGAAAAACACCACATTTCAAAAACAGTTGTCATTGGGACGGAAAGTGAGGTGAAATGTTCTGAACAGGGGCACAGACAGCAAAACAAATGTTACAGGGGTGATAACCCTTACCTATGTTTTCCAAAAAGTTTAAAAATAGATTTTTGGGCTGGAGCTACACTTCAACAATGTACCTGTTCAAAATTACAAACAGACTCTACATAAGAACAAACCTACAGTCCCTGTCTTGTATGCACCGCCTGTATAGGGCTGTTCAGAGTATATAGGGCCTTTTTTATTTTATGTGCGGGGTTCCCCTTAATATCCATACAAGACCCAAAGGGGCTGGTAATGGGCTGGGGTAGGGGGGGGTCATGGGGTAGCTATGCCATTTTTCTTAAAGAATTTCATCCATATTACCGGGACCAGACATTACATTAAAGCCGCAAGCAGTTTTAAATGGCTTTTTTTTCCTTTAGAAGTGTCATTTTGTGCAGGGACAGTTCTAAACACGGGAAACACGTGGCACTTCACAGGCATACTTTAGACACCCCCCAGGTACGATATTTAAAGGAATATTTGACTTTTTTTTTTTCACTTTATGCATCATTAAAATGACTGCTCCCGAAAAACGACCGTTTTTAAAACTTCTTTTTGCATTGATACATGTCCCCTGGTGCAGAACCCGGGTTCCCAAACCCTTTTTAGGACAATAACATGCATAATAGTTGTTATAATTAGCACTTTAGAATTCGAACGTTCGCATCCATTGTATTTAATAGGGTTCTAATGTTCGTTCGAACTTTCGGTCCGTTCGCGGGTTCTGGTGCGAACCGAACCCGGGGGTGTTCGGCTCATCACTACTTAGAGAGAACAATCTCTATGCCAAGCTGGAGAAATGTTCCTTTGAATGTTCTGAGGTCCTGTTTTTGGGGTGCTTCGTCTCATGTTCGGGGCTTCGTATGGACCCTGGGAAGGTCTTGGCTATCACCAACTGGCCTCTTCCTGCTAGCCTCAAGGCCACACAGCGCTTTCTTGGCTTCACTAATTATTATAGGCAGTTCATAAGGAATTACTCTTCCATTGCCGCGCCTATTATCGCTTTGACCAAGAAGGGTGTGAATGCCAGAGACTGGCCTCCCGAAGCTGTCTCTGCATTTCACAACCTGAAACAGGCCTTTGTTTCTGGCCCCCTCTTGAGGAGACCAAATCCTGGGAATGCATTTTTTATTGAAGTGGACGCTTCTTCAATGGGGGTGGGAGCTGTGCTTCTTCAAATCTTTGAGAAGAGACGCCAACCATGTGCGTTCTTCTCCAAAAAAAATTCTCAGGCAGAGAGGAATTATGCCATCGGTGATCGGGAACTTCTCGCAATTAAATTGGCGTTAGAGGAGTGGCGTCATCTCTTGGAGGGTTCCCCTCACTCCATAACGATCTTTACCGATCACAAGAATTTACAGTATCTACAGAATGCTAAACGTCTGAATCCTAGACAGGCCAGGTGGAGTCTCTTCTTTGCCCGTTTTAATTTCACGATTACCTACAAACCTGGTTCCTGCAACGGTCGGGCTGATGCGCTCTCTAGGTCATTTGACACTTTGGACGAGGAGTCCGCCCCTGAACCTGAGCCGATCATTCCCACCTCATGCATTGTTGCCCACTCTACCACCCTGAAGTCTAAAATTCCGCCTGGTAAGACCTTTGTCCCCACTGAGCTAAGAGCTAAGATCCTTCGTTGGGGACATGATTCCAAGGTGGCAGGGCATTCTGGATTCCTCCGATCCTTCCTACTCATCAGTCGTCACTACTGGTGGCCTAATCCCTGCTCAGACGTCAAAGACTACGTTAGAGCTTGTCATGTCTGTGCTCAGTCCAAATCCTCCACACAAGCTCCTGCTGGTCTCCTCATGCCCTTGCCCATTCCTAAGGAACCCTGGGTCCATATTGCCATGGATTTTATCACCGATCTCCCACTGTCTGAGAATAATACAGTCATTTGGGTGGTAATCGATCGATTCTCCAAGATGGCTCATTTTGTTCCTCTTCCTGGTCTTCCTTCTGCCCCTGCCTTGGTTCCCATTTTCATTCGGGAAATTCTCCGCCTACATGGGGACCCTTCTCATATTGTTTCCGACAGGGGAGTCCAATTCACGTCTCGTTTTTGGAGAGCCTTTTGCAAATCCCTCAATATTGTCTTGGATTTTTCTTCTTCTTACCATCCCCAATCCAATGGACAGACTGAGAGGGTTAATCAGGAGTTAGAGGTCTTTCTTCGCACCTTTGTGTCTTCTCACCATGACGATTGGTCCTCTCTACTCCCGTGGGCAGAATTCTCCCATAACAATCATGTGAATACCAGTTCGCAGAAGACACCCTTTTTCACAGTTTATGGAAAACACCCTCAACTTCCTCTTCCCATGATCTGTTCTCCAGACATTCCAGCTTTGGCTTCGGTTCAAGAGTCTCTCAATTCCGTTTGGGGTCACGTTCATGATTCCCTCCGGGCAGCTGCTCAAAAATTCAAAGGCTTTGCCGACCGCCGCAGGCGTAAACCGCCTTCTCTTCAGCCAGGGGACAAAGTCTGGCTCTCTACCAGGAACATCAAGCTCCGAGTTCCTTCTCTGAAGTTTGCTCCACGATTCATCGGTCCATACACGGTAACTGCTAAACTGAATCCGGTTTGTTTCAAACTCCAGATTCCTAAGAGCCTTAAAATCACTAACTCCTTTCATGTTGCTCTTCTAAAGCCTTTAGTCCTCAATAAATTCTCTCGTCCTCTCCCTACCGTGGCGCCTGTCTCTGAGGATAATCAGGAGTACGAGATCAGTCAAATTCTGGACTCCCGACTCTGTAAAGGCGTTCTTCAGTACCTCGTTCATTGGAAAGGGTTTGGTCCTGAGGAGAGGTCTTGGATCACTGCATCTGAGGTCTTTGCACCTCGTCTGTTAAAGGAGTTTCATCTGAAGTTTCCCTCTAAACCTGGGCCCAGGCTAGGGAAGGGGGAGGCCTCGTAAGAGGGAGGGTACTGTCATGGATATGCATTAATGTCTGTCTGCCATCTTACCTTCCTCCTCATGTGTTCATCTAGAGACCAGACCTCCTTCACCTGGCTTCCTTTATAATCTCCTCCCAGCCTGACTCCACCCCAGGCCCTATCACTGAACACTATATTAACCTGTGCACTGCAAGCCTGCTTTGCTGATCAACGTGTTTGTTAGGCATTGTGTGTTTGGGTTCCTGCCTGCCGTGTGCTACGTCTGTCTCTCTGTTACGTTATTGGCTTGTCCCCGACTATCCCTGTCTGCTCGTGACCCTTGACCTTCGGCTCGTTCTTCGTTATCCTTGTCTGCTTGTGGCCCCTGACCTTCAGCTTGTTATTCGGTTCTCTCTATCGTGTGCTGCTGCTTCCCCTCTTTTCCCCTTATCCTACGGGGCGTGAGCTAGGAAACTCCAGGGGCCGCGACCTGGTCCCAGCCTGCAGCGTAACATCCTCACCACTAGAGGCCCTGGAGAAGACCAGCTGGGTCTTAGACTCCGCGCCCTGGGGAATCTTGGCTCTCGCTTCCGTTGGGATCCCGGTTGTGCTCCTCTGGTCCCGCTTTCCACAACCACCCAGTTTCCTATCCGCAGAAGCCAGCCATTGGGGTTCACTACCTCGCGGTGCACTCCTGTCCCCCTACGGTGTGCATCTGTCACCTGGCCACAGGTGACCCTGACACTTAATCTCCCCATTGAAACACCCTAAAAGTCCAGAGGCTTGTAACCTCTCCCCCCCCCTCCAATTTTTTGACTACTTAGCTTAAGCCCTGTACACACGATCGGATATCCTATGGATTCTAATCCGATGGTTTTTTCCATCGGAAATCCGATGAAACTGTCTTCCATCAGTCTTGCCTACACACCATCAGTAAAAAAAAAAAACAGCCGTTTCAAACGCGGTGACGTTAAACACTCCGATGAGCCGAGAAAAATGAAGTTCAATGCTTCTGAGCATGTGTCGACTTGATTCTGAGCATGCGTGGGTTTTTTATCCGATGGAATTCCCCACAGACAATAGTAATTTGCTATCGGTTTTTTAACCATCGGATAAATTTAAAACATGTTCTATTTTTAAACATTGATGGGAAAAAGACCGATGGGGCCCATACACGATCAGTTTGTCCGATTGAAAACAGTCCATCGGACTGTTTTCATCTGTAAAACCTATCGTGTGTACACAGCTTAAGAGTAAATTCAAAATTGGCAATAATGGGACTGCAGCTTTACAAAAGGAACAAATGGCGCCCTGCCGAATAAGCATCAGGTAAGTGGTTGAAAAGATATGAGAATAAGGCAATTACATTTGCTTCTATATAAACAGACCCCCAAAATGTGCACTCCTTAATAATTCACCTCATGTTCCCCGTAAAGGTACAATCTCACTAAAAATCCGCTCTGCTTTCCCAATAAAGCTCCCCTATTCACATTCCCCCTCAATGTCACCTATTCAGGCAGAAGATTCACAAACACCCGGCACGTGGGAATTATGATTAAATATCAAATCCTACATTGTCTGGATCCTCAGTAGTGGCGTCCTCGGGATTCCAGAATATGTATCTTTTCATCTGATAATTCATTTATCTTTGTGACTGTACAGGATAACATTATCCGAGCCGGGGAATTTTAATTAGATAAGGAAAAGCCGACTATTTTTTGCTTGCTGCTCTGGAAGCAGATAAATCACGCAGAGATGGATAATTTGCTTTTGCTGTCACTTGAGACGCAGTTTGCGAAGGACGGAGAGGTAAGACGCATTCAGCACATTGCCGAGCGCTGCAGAGAGGAAACCGGCACCGGCGGGGGCTGCTGGTGGAAGGGATTTACCTTGCCTGGAAACGTTTGTGTGCATCGTACATCTAAGGAACTGAACACATTTTTCTTGATCAGCAATGCCAAAAGATGTTCAATAACTTATGGTGGCCATTCATCTCTTGACTTGAAGGTGGTGCTTGGTCATGTGAATCAGCTCCTGAGGCAGCCTTTCTCAACACTTTTCAACATGAAGGAACCCTTGAAATAACTTTCTGGTCTCAGAGAACCCCTGCTAAAAGTTACTAGATGTACAACTTCCGATACTTCAGGGTGATGGTCAGTGGGAAGTTTTGTTGTCGGAAAATTTGAGAACCAGCTCTCAAATTTTTGTTGTTGGAAATTCCGACAGCAAATGTCCGATGGAGCCTACACACGGTCGGAATTTCTGACCAAAAGCTCCCATCGAACATTTGTTGTTGGAAATTCCGAGCGCGTGTACGCGGCATTACAATTGTGGTCATTGGGAAGAATTAACTCCTTACAGATAGCTAAAAAGATCAATGGTGTCAGTGGGAACCTATCTGAGGGGTAGAAATTGCTCATTGCTCCCTAGATACTTCTGGAGGAACCCTATGGTTCCATGGAAAGCTGTTTGAGAAATCCTGCCCTAGATTCTGTCAAGTCTTGAATACTGCAAGAGTGAGATCCCTCTACTAGAAATGAGCTTGGGGTGGCTTGGGCTCAGTCTGAACCTGGAATGAAGCTGTCAGTGCCAGACCAAACAGTTGCGTGTGGGGGATATCCACTTGGCCATATCAAGTCAATGATGTCACTGACCAGCATCTGATTGACTTTGCACTGACAGCTTTCGTCTGAGTTCAGATGAAACTCAAGCACATCCCTACTCCCTATCATAATTTCCAGCTATGCTCCTGTCTACTTGGGAGTTTTGGGTGTTCCCGATATTTATTTGGTGCTCCAGCAATGCCCATAAGATTCTCCATATTAGAAAATAATTAAAATTCTAGTAAAAGTGTGGTGAAAGACCCTCAAAATGAGTAGGTGTACAAACCTGGGAACTCAGTGCAGGCATGGTGGGAACTCTTTAAAATGGGTACAGCAGGTGTGCAGACCAGGAAAAAAGAGCAGAGATGGTGGAAACCTCTCATATTGGTCACAGCAGGTGTGAAGACCCAGGAACTCAGTGCAGGGATAGTGGGAGCCCTTATAATGGGCACAACAGGTGTGAAGACCCAGGAACTCTGTGCAGGGATAGTGGGAGCCCTTATAATGGGCACAGCAGGTGTGAAGACCCAGGAACTCAGTGCAGGGATAGTGGGAGCCCTTATAATGGGCACAACAGGTGTACAGACCCAGGAAGTCAGTGCAGTGATGGTGGGAGCCCCTTATAATGGGCACAGGAATTGTGCAGACCAAGGAACTCAGGGCAGAGATGGTGAGAACCCTTAATAATGGGCATGGCAGATGTATAGACCTGGATCTTAGCCCTACTCCACCCTATGAATGGACAGTGAATTAAGAAGCAGCCTAGTGATGATCTCACCTCTCTGCCATGCTGCTCTCTCCTCCTATCAGCATGATGATTGGCCCCTGTGCTGCTTCTTCTTCCTCTCATGCTCCAACACTGCTGTACAGGGACTGCAAGAGGCCAATACCAGATTACCATTAATGATTACAGGGCCACTTTAACTTGTGTCTTTTACATCTGCCTGGAGTTTATGAGTTTATGTGATTACTGTCAAATGCAAATATCACAACATCTCCTAAAGTCACACCACCTGTCAGTGCCAATCAGTGCCGCCTGTCAGTGCCCATCAGTGCCACCTGTCAGTGCCACCTATCAGTGCCCATCAGTGCTGCATATCAGTGCCGCCTATTGGTGCCCATCAGTGCTGCATATCAGTGCCCATCAATTCTACATATCAGTGCCACTTTATCAGTGCCCATCTGAAGGGGAAAACAACATTTTATGACAGAAACTAAGAAAAACGTTTTTTTTTTTCAAAAATGTTGGTCTTTTTTTAGTTTGTTTAGCAAAAAATAAAAATCGCAGAGGTGATCAAATACCACCAAAAGAAAGCTCTATTTGTGGGAAGAAAATGATAAAAATCTAGTTTGGGTACAGTGTTGTATGACCGCGCAATTGTCATTCAAAATGTGACAGCGCTGAAAGCTGAAAATTGTCCTGGGCAGGAATGGCCGAAAGTGCCTGGTATTGAAGTGGTTTTAAAGGAAGAATATTGTTGAGTTCAAATGCCGCGTACACACGATCGTTTTTTTCCGATGAAAAAAGACCAAGGACTTTTTTCATCGAAAAAAACGATCGTGTGTGGGCCCCATCGGTCTTTTTTCCATCGGTGTAAAAAAAAAAAAACGATATCAAATTCCGATCGTCTGTGTGGAACTCCATCGGAGAAAAATCCACGCATGCTCAGACTAAATTACAAGACGGAAGCGCTTGTTCTGGTAAAACTAGCGTTCGTAAGGGAGATAGCACATTCGTCACGCTGTAACGGACTAAAAAGCACGGAGAAAGAAAAGCGCGAATCGGCTAACACCAAACTTTTACTAACGCGCGGTAACACAAAATCAGCAAAAGCAGCCCAAAGGGTGGCGCCGTTGGATTTGAACTTCCCCTTTATAGTGCCCTGGTACGTGTTGTACGTCACCGCGTTTTGGACAGTCAGAATTTTGTCTGATGGTGTGTAGGCAAGACTGATGAAAGTCAGCTTCATCGGAATTCCGACAGAAAAATTCATCGGATTTTATTCCATCGGAAATCCGATCGTGTGTACAGGGCATGACTGTTTCGTCCAAGCTGCTGACCTGTGCGTGATTCCCAACTAGGGTTGCCACCTGTCCGGTTTTGACCCGGACAGTACGGGTTTGGACACGGGTTTGGACACATGTGACACATGTGCCCGGTTTTCAAGCCGCCTGAAACCCCGGCACATAACTGCAACATCTAGAGCGGCGATTCCCGTGTCCGTCGCCATTATACCCTCACTGTCACATTAGCCTGTGTGAGATTGGCTGCATGGGTCATGTGACGTCTGTGCAAGAGCCGCGGTCTGTGATTGGCCAGTGGAGGCTAGCTGGTGACTGGTCTGGTGACTCTGGAAACATGTGGAGGCGGGGCGGGGGCTGTACTGTGGAACCTCCATGTTGCCGGGGACGCTCTTTGGTTGGCTGCAGAAGGGACAAGGAGGTGGGGTTAAAGGCGGAGCCTCACCATTCCCTGCTGCTCTGATGGAAAGTTTGCAGAGATCGCGCTAAGATTGAAGCTCAGCTCGCAAGGTACGTTTTTGCCCCCCCCATACACCATGCACTATACATGCACACAGTTCTGCCACCCCCCTCCCATACACCATCCAATCCATCCATATAGTTCTCCCTCTCCTCATACACCATCCATATACACATTTATCATCCCCCCCATACACCATACAGTTCTCCCCCCACCATATATATACAGTATACAGCCCCCCCATACATACAGTTCTCCCCCACCATACATATATACAGCTCTCCCCCCATTATACATATATACAGCTCCCCCCCCACTTTAACCCCTTCCTCGCCCCCTAGTGGTTAACCCCTTCCCTGCCAGTGTCATTTTTACAGTAACCAGTGCATTTTTTAGTACTGATCGCTGTATCAATGACAATGGTCCCAAAATGGTGTCAAAAGTGTCCGATGTGTCCACCATAATGTCGCAGTCACAATAAAAATCGCTGATTGCCGTCATTATTAGTAAAAAAAAAATATTAAGAAAAATGCTATAAAACTATCCCCTATTTTGTAGACGCTATAACTTTTGCGCAAACCAATCAATAAACGCTTATTGCGATTTTTTTTGACCAAAAATATGTAGAAGAATACGTATCGGACTAAACTGAGAAAATTATTATTATTTTTTTTAAAATTGGGATATTTATTATAGCAAAAAGTAATAAATATTGTGTTTTTTTTCAAAATCGTCGCTCTTTTTTTGTTTATAGCGCAAAAAATAAAAACCGCAGAGATGATCAAATACCACCAAAAGAAAGCTCTATTTGTGGGAAAAAAAGGACATCAATTTTGTTTGGGAGCCACATCGCATGACTGCGCAATTGTCATTCAAAGCGACGCAGTGCCGAAAGCTGAAATTTCGCCTGGGCAGGAAGGGGGTTTATGTGCCCAGTAAGCAAGTGGTTAAAAAAAAAAACATTCAATCCATCCATTAAAAAAAAAAAAACATTTTTAACACCCGACAGAAGATGTTCTGGTCATTCTAGTTAGCAGTACATCTTGTGGATTGAGACCATTGACCATGCATTCCAAGTGTTTTCTGACTGGACCTCAAGCTGAC
Source organism: Rana muscosa (assembly GCA_029206835.1). Classification (NCBI taxonomy): domain Eukaryota; kingdom Metazoa; phylum Chordata; class Amphibia; order Anura; family Ranidae; genus Rana; species Rana muscosa. The sequence goes on from CM055119.1 coordinate 195,396,905, forward strand.
TTTTCCTTGCAAATCAAGAGTAGCACAGTTTTACACAGAATGACAGATTGTGGCAAACCTCTGTAGAGAATGCGGTTGGGTAAGTATCTATCTTGGGAACTATATACATGGGCTTTTGTTTGCAATGGAAGTGTTTTCTCTTCATTCAGATCATTGGTAAAGCAAAGCAACTTGAAGCAGATTGATGCCATTTAGAAGAAGTCAACAGCAGTTCAAAAGGAGGTGAGTTGCAGGTCATAAGCACCTCTTAAGGCATTTAAATGAACTCCTAAGCCTTTTAAACTGATCTCAAATGCAAGTTAGATGCAGCGGAAAGTACCTACACAAGCCCAAAAATTGGGTGAAACTCTGGGAGACACCCATGCTTAAAGTATACGTGTAGTCAAAACCTTTTCTGGATATGTCCTCACTGAAACGACACCTGATATAGGGTGACCAGACATCCCCAGTTTCAGGGGACAGTCCCCGGATTGAGGACACTGTCCCCGGACCAAGTCTGTCACCGGTTTTGTCCCCGGATTGGATTTGAACAGGGGCTGAGGCAATTTCAAAGACAGTCAGTGCAGAATGAAAAATAAAATCTGAATTGCACCCCCCCCCCCGCCCCGCCGCTCCTACTAGCTTAGGGGGGGGGGGGGGTTCTATATTTTTCCATTATCTGTGCCCCTTTCTGATGATCATGTGCTGGTTGGAGTGGAGGGAATATTTCTTCAGTTTCGGGTGCCCATTCAGCTCCGCTCACATGTTCTTCTGCCTTGGCTCAAGTCCCGGCCAGCCACCTGTCTGCTTATCTCTTTGCCTTCCCTGGCGGAGTGATCTTCCTCCGCTCCCCACCCAGTAGTAGCCGGGGCCCGGAGAGTAAGACTTGACCGGCTGTGAGGCGGGCGGCGGTGGTGATGGGCAGAGAGTTGCTGATTGCCGCCATTACTAGTAAAAAAAAATATGTCCCCGGATTTCATTTTAAAAAATTTGGTCACCTTAACCTGATAGGCCCTCTGACCCAGAGGGGTTGTTAAGCATCAACCCTGAAAGGGACTGGTGCTGTATCTTCCTGCTAACTACCATGTTTGTCTGATTGTGTTTTTTGTTGTTGACCTGACTACCCTATTCCTTGTCACCTGGCCAAGACCTCCATTTGAACCTGCCCACACTTTTGCCTGCTATTTGCCCCAACCTTTGCCTGGACCTGACCTCTCTCTTGCCTGCTGCCTGCCACAAATCCTGCTTGGAACTGACTACCGACACAGATAGTGTATTGTCTCTACACCATATCCTTCCATTCCTTGCTCACCCCTTGTTGGGGAGATCCCGAGGGCCACAACCTGGTACCAGCATTCAGTGAAACCCATCCCCACCATCAGGAGCGCTTGTGAAATTTGGCTGGTGTTTAGCCTGCGTCACCTGCCAGGTTTTTTAACACTCTCTAACTTATCCAAAACGAAAAAAAACATTTTGGCTACACATTAATAAAAAAAAAATCTATAGTGAGTGAGAAGTGCAGAAGGTTTTGTACCTTAAAGGGATTTAAAGTCTCAAAGTTTTTCACCTTAATGCATTCTATGCATTAGGGCAGGGGTGTCAAACTCAATTTCATCGTGAGCCGCATCAGCATTATGATTGTCCTCAAAAGGGCCGGTAGTAACTGTAAGATTAGATGTCCAGCGCATCCCTTCCCCTTACATTGGATGTTAAGAGCCAACCCACCATCAGAAGTTGAGTCCCCCACTCTCCCTTACATCACAGTGCACCCCCTTTCCTTATACTGCTGCTGGGAAGAAGCTGGATGCATTGCTTGAAAGCAGAAAGTACATGGTCTTGAGGAGGACCAGAGGAGGGCTGGAGCTCTCCTGCAGCTGCAGGAGAGGTGCGGGGGCCACATGAAATGGCATGGAGGGCCGGATTTGGCCCGCGGGCCTTGTGTTTGACACCTGTGCATTAGGGTGGAAAACCTTCTTTGCTGCAGCCCCCCCCAGACCCCCCTTTTACTTATCTGAGCCCATTTGTTTCAATGCCGTGCACAAGCCCAGCAGCTTTCATCTCATTGGACAGATTAATAGCAGGGTGAGCCTATGGCTCCTGCTGCTGTCAATCAAATCCAGGGACACGAGAGCGGGGGGCGGGGCCGAGTCCCGCTGTCTGTGTCAATGGACGCAGCAGCAGGACTCGGGAGCGCGCCTGCACGGGTGCCCCCATGGAAAGCGACTGTCCGTGGGGGTTTCCTGATGAAGGGGAGGAGCCAGGAGCGCGGGCGGGGCACCGGGGCTGCTCTGTGCAAAAGCCTTGCACAGAGCGGGTAAATATAACATGTTTGTTATTTTTATTTACAAAAATCTTAAACTTTACAACCCCTTTAATGCATGCTATGCATTAAGGTACAAAACCTTCTGGGTGCAGCCCCCCTTCTACTCAGGGCAGCCATCAGGAAGCCCTTACACAGCTTCAGGCATGGGCCCCCTGGAGCAGAGGAGAACCGGGGGAGGGGGGTGCTGCCGCCGCAAATTGAGAAGCGAGAAGCGGGGGGGAGGGAGCCGCAAATTGAGAAGTGGGTGGGGTGCCACGTATTAATAACCGGGGGGGTGCTGCCGCCGCGAATTGTTGAGGTCGGGGGGCTTTGGGTGCTGACAAACAAAGAAAGAACAAAAAAAAAGGGGGGACTGCCAGCCGGGGCCCTGGGGACCTCCGGGCCTCTGGGACCTCTGGGCCCCTTACAAAAAAATAATAATGATAATTTATAAAAAAAAAAAAAATTATTTTTATAAAGAAAAAAGGGGGTTGCCATCCGGGGCCCTGGGGACCTCCGGGCCTCTGGGCCCCTTACAAAAAAAAAAATTTTTTTTTATAAAAAATACATAAAAAAAGTGGGGTTACAATCCGGGGCTCTGGGGACCTCCGGGCCCCTTCCAAAAAAAAAGGGGGGTTGCCATCCGGGCCCCTGAGGTGACCACTGGGCCCCTTACAGGTGTACTGCCTGTACCCCCCTGATGGCGGCCCTGCTTCTACTTACCTGAGCCCGATCTCAATCCAGTGATGTGCATGAGAGCAGCGGCTCTACCAGGTCTCTCTCCTCATTAAACAGAAAGAGGAATCAGCGCCACAAAAATAACTGGACAATTGTGGATTTCAATTAAGAATGCTGCCGCTTAATCAAAGTAAATTGCTAGCAGGTAGTAAAGATAAATACAATTGCAGCGCAAATCTATAAAAAATCAACAATTGTATGGACAATTCCAAACTAATATATATTTTTTCTAAAAAATATGGACTTTTTATGGTTCTTAAATTGCCAGCATCTCCCTAGTACAATCTGCCACTATTTCATATATACAAATTGACATAAATGATGTAAATAATCATATGCAAAAAATAAAGTGCAACTGCAAATACTATATATAAGTTTCTATATAACGTGCAAGTGCTAATTCAATAAGTGTATATCCGTGATGGTACAATATTCAATGCGATGAAAGCAAAACTCTCTTTGCCATAAACAATAGTGTGTGTGTGATACTAATTAACTCCTACAGGATAACTGTTAATTGAATAATAACAACAAACCAAAATGTTTGGGAAAAAAAATAAGTATGAGAAAAACACCTTCCTAAAAGAAAACCTATGTGCAGCTTGTCTCAAACTGTACAAAAACATATGTGTACCATAATTTAAAAACAATTAATTTTAATAATAATTCTTAAAATTATTAATCCAAAATATCAAACAAGCAACAAAAAAAAAGTTTGCTAATCTCCCCCAAAGTGCATATGTGCAAAAAAAAAAAAAGTTCTAAATACCAGATTACAATTCTCAAAAATTTTTTTAAAAATGAAATCCAACACTTCATGTATTCTGATGTCTGGTGTGCTCCTTCATCAAAAAAGTTCTAAAGTGACTCACCAAAGGCTGTGGCTGGTAAAGTTATAAACCAGCAATTGTTTATAACTTTACCAGCCACAGCCTTTGGTGAGTCATTTTAGGGCTTTTTTGACGAATGGAGCACATTAGACATCAGAATACATGAAGTGTTGAATTTCGTTTTTTTTTTTTGAGAATTGTAATCTGGTGTTTAGAACTTTTTTTTTTTTTGCACATATGCACTTTGGGGGAGATTAGCAAACTTTTTTTGGTTGCTTGTTTGATATTTTGGATTAATAATTTTAATAATTATTATTAAAATTAATCGTTTTTTAATTATGGTACACATATGTTTTTGTACAGTTTGAGACAAGCTGCACATAGGTTTTCTTTAAGGAAGGTGTTTTTCTCATACTTAGTTTTTTTTTTTTCACACATTTTGGTTTGTTGTTATTATTCAATTAACAGTTTCCTGTAGGAGTTAATTCGTATCACGCAAACTATTGTTTATGGCAAAGAGAGTTTTGCTTTCATCACATTAAATATTGTACTATCACGGATATACACTTATTGGATTTCGTTTTTTTTTTTCATTTTTTTGAGAATTGCAATCTGTTGTTTAGAACTTTTTTTTTTTTTTTTTTTTGCACATATGCACTTTAGGGGAGATTAACAAACTTTTTTTTGGTTGCTTGGTTGATATTGTGGAATATTTTTATATTTTTTAATTATGGTACACATATGTTTTTGTACAGTTTGAGACAAGCTGCATATAGGTTTTCATTTAGGAAGGTGTTTTTCGCATACTTTTTGGTTTGTTGTTTTTACTCTGTCCTTATTGGCTCACACAGCAGCAGCCATTGGCTCCTGCTGCTGTCAATCACAGCCAGTGAGCCAATAAAGAGAGAACGGGTGTTTGGAGCCGAGCTGCGCTCTGTGTGTGCCCCCATTGCAAGAGGCTTGCTATTGGGGGCACTCGGCACAAGGAAGGAGCCAGGATCACAGATGGGGGAACCAATAAGAAGAGGATCGGGGCCACTCTCTGCAAAATGATTGCACAGGGCAGATAAGTACGAGATGTTTGTTATTTAAAAAAATAAAAAATAAGATAACCTTTATAATCACTTTAAACTTGTTGGCTCTGTCATTCTTGACCTACCATTGGAATTGTTCGGGGACTGACTGCTTAGATAATTCTATGTAGGGATGATTGATAGCCTTTTTAACCTGAGAACGGTAAAATCGTTATTATAATGCCTATACTATGATGTTGGTATATTTACCCCTTTTGTTTTAGGGGATTTGCATATGGGAAGGTGGATTTATCCACAGGGTGGTGCACCTGGACTGAGGGGGGAGGGGGGGATGTTATAGGAGTTTATTTTTCTTTTATTTTTTACATGTCTTTTCTATGAGGCCGCGTACACACGACCGGCTGTGTGTACGCGCTTTCAGTTTTCTCGTCAAGAAAACTGCCCAGATTCTCGACGAGAAAAAAGAAGACCTGCGGTCTTTTTTCTCGTTGAGAATCTCATCGGCCTGTTTCTCGACGAGAAACCCGAGCGTGTGTACACTTACCTGTCGCCATGGAAACCCGCGCATGCTCGAAATGACTTTGAAGCATGCGCGGTAGCTTCCTAGGCATAGAGTGTAGCAAGATGGTGGTGACGGCATCGAATGTGACGAGCGCACGCTCGTCGTAGTCGATGACGTCACCGCGTTCGTGCCATTCAAAAGAACGGCGTTTCTTTTGAATCGTACGCGTGTACACTCGGCCGGGACAAGATTCTTGTCAGGAAAAACAACGTCGTTTTCCTGACGAGAATCTTGGCCGTGTGTACGAGGCTTGACTCTCGCCCTGCGTAGCGTGGTTTGGTTTACCTTTTTTTTTTTTCTCTTTTGGTGTTTTTGTGTTATTTGTACTATGCAAAATAAAAAAATAAAAAATAAAAAATTGTTTACACTAGGATTCAAACATGCCTGAGCTCATCCCTACCTGTGAACACCTGTTGCCAATGACAGGTTCCCTTTAAGGATAATCCAATTTACACATTGATTACAAGCCAGCCTGGGATTCCGCCTCTATATTCATCACTTTAATTGGGGGTATTGAATTTCGAATTGATCGAGCGATATGGTAATTAATCTGAACAGCACCTTCATGAATTGTTTGGATCCTTGCATTCATTCATTAATTACGTGCGGTCACGCTTATCGGCCCCCCGATTCCAAATTTTGCCTTTGGAGGTCACACACGGGAACAAAAGTAACATTTCTGTACATGCACCTGACATTTAGACACATGGAGGAGATGATTTATTTTCTCGGAAGAGTTGTAGATTCTTCAAAAAAAAAAAGACAATATTGCGTGGTGGTTTTCCATACAAATAGCGTTTAAGGGGATAATTTAAACCCAGGCTGAGATGTTGTTTTGTTCTTGAGATGTCCTCATCTGCATCTCAGCTACATAAGAAAAGAAAAAAGAAATTTATAGCAGAGATTAACCTTTTTAAAAGCCACTGCTCTTGCGAGTCTTCAATCAGTTTTCCGTCCTTGCAATGAAAAACACGTATTTCATTATTTCCTGGCACTTTAAGTGTTTCTATACGAGTGGAGTACCTAGGCAGCTGGGACCCAGCTGTCCCATCTTCCCTCAAAATATTAGTCTATTAAATAAAGAAAATGGCACCAGGGATTCTCGATTCCCTCAGTAAACATGTCAATAAGTTTATGGTAGCTGGTAATATCATGAAGAAGGCCCGTCAGAGGTCAGTAATTGTTTGAACCACTCATAAACTTATATGTGGCTTTGAAATGAGGAGACAGCAAGCGGGAAGTGAATTGTGCACTCTACTTCCTAATAATAGCCAGAGCCGGCCAATTAGGTTGCAAAGTAGATCTTCAGAAATGCTAACTGCTACATCTGCTGTCATTTGCAACATTCCGATTCACACTTGTTATTCGAGAACATTTTGTTACATAGTAGCAGAGGTTGAAAAAAGACACAAGTCCATCAAGTCCAACCTATGTGTGTGATTATAAGTCAGTATTTCCTTGTATATCCCTGTATGTTTTGGTCGTTCATCTTGTATATAGTCCCTTATCATTCCCCCAAGAGCTTGCATACTATTGATGTTAGGCTAACTGGTCTGTAATTCCCAGGGGTGTATTTTGGTAACCTTTTTAAATATTGGTGCTACATTGGCTTTTCTCCAATCAGCTGGTACCACACCAGTCAGTGGACTGTCAGTAAAAATGAGGAACAATGGTCTGGCAATTTCTTGACTGAGTTTCCTAAGTACCTTCGGGTGCAAGCCATCCGGTCCCGGTGATTTATTAATGTTACGTTTTCCCAAGTCTAATTCTAATTCTGTCCTCTGTTAGCCATGAGGGTGCTTCCTGTGACGTGTTATGAGGATAAGCACTGCAGTTTTGGTTACTAAAGCCCCCAGATTTCTTTGTGGGGGAGAAGAATAAATTCAATACCTTCGCCATCTCCCCATCCTTTGTAACCAGATGTCCTTCCTCATTCTTTATGGGGCCAATATGGTCTGTCCTCCCTTTTTTTTTTTTTTAGGGTACTATAAAAAAAATTGCTGTGTGAATGTCTCAACATTTGTAGAGCTGTAGTGAATAATCCCTGTAATGTGTCTAATATGTTTATTTCCTATGATCGTCAGCTCCATCTAGTGCTCAGATCAAAGTACTTTGCTGGTTGAAGTTGAAGATATAGCTAGGATTGCCACCTCATCCCTTTAAACCCGAAAAATATGAACTACACAGGTTCTGAGGCTAATTTAATGCAGATAAGGCACCATATGAGTTTAATTACCACCTTAATCAGCCACAGAACCTGTGTAATTAATATATGTTTGGTTTTAAAAGGGATGAGTTGGCAACCCTAGATATAGTAGGTTGGGGTCAAGCAGAAGCATAGTCAGTAAACAAGCCAAAGGTCGGTAACAAGTGGTTGTAGGTTTGGATCAAGCAGAACGTAGTTGAGGAACAAGCCAAAGGTCTTAAACAAGTGGTAGTGGAGATAAAGACAGTTGCAGGTAGGCAAAGGAGCAAGATATACCGGCTGGGGAGAGTAGAATAATCTGGCAAACAAGAAGTGCAGAGACATGGCGTAAACCAGGAAATTTACAGGAGGAGCAAAGAGTTCAAGGTTCACCAGAGACAAAAGGCAAAGCAAGATTATCCTGAGAGATCAGACAGGCAGCTGTCCAGCATCTCAGGTGGCACAGCGAGAAGAGCCACTGCCAGTCATCACCGGGGTCACATGTTCAGATCCTGGTCCTGACACCTGCATTTGTTTCCTTTTCCATTTTTAGCTGTTGCTAGAAATCCAGCATCCTTAAAACTTTCTGTGAACTGACATCTTAAACAGCTATCTCAGCTATCTTTTTGAAACTACGAAAACCCTTCTTTCCTATGTATAACACATTTGTTGGATGAATGTATTTTACCTAATACAGTGGTTTCCTATTACCAAGAGCTCCATCTAGTGGCCATAATGCAATATTTCTCTTGACTGAGGTATTTTGGTAAAAATACTGCATTATGGCCACTAGATGGAGCTGAAGATCATAGGAGATCCACATATTAATCAAATTTTTTTTTAGAATTCGCCACAGTTAAGTGAATGCTTGTCACATTCATCCAACAATTTTTTGGAAATAGACCCCTTTCTGCGTTAGGGGGACAGGACTGCTTTGTCATAAATACAGCCATCCTAGAAAGTGTGTTACTGGCAGCCTGAAAATAGAAAACGAATGCAGCCACCACATCTATTGACCGGTTAGCTGTAATATTATACTGTATGTAGCAAGGTCCCAGGCCTCTAGAGTTAGGGATAGCTGACATCCTTCTTTGTAGAGTGGGTAACAAGGCATGGTGGGTGTAGTGCAAGATAGATTCATGGGTGCCAGACACTTCTTGAATGCAAAGAGATTTATTGTCTCTTAAACAGAACTGTGGGAAAGAGGGTTCAGGTCCAGGACACCCTTTAGTAGTTGCAATGTTAATTAGCAGACTCCAAGACTTCTATAGGTAGACAGCCATGCAGGGAAAGGCATCCATCAAGACACCACATCTGCATGTGTAGGAGCGCTGTCTCCTATGGCAACAGTCTTATAACAGTTCCTAACACGAGTTGTAACAAACTCCTTTACTTCTCCTGCAATCATTCTTGTAGGCTCTTAGCCCACTGAGCTCCCAGCCTCTCTCACTAGACTTGCTGATCAACTGTCACTAAATCCCGTGAGCTCTTCCAATCTTCTTACTCAGTATCTTCCTCAAGCGTCACCCCCACTTCCCTGCTGGGTCCCTAGTTGGCACTAACAGATGATCCTCAAGTGTCACCCCACTGGCTGGGTCCCTGGCTTGGCGCACAAGGCTGCTCTGCAACCGTTACCTCTGCTGGCTGGGTCCCTGGCTTGGCACCTGCTGAAGTTTCCCGATTCTTCACTGTCCCCAGTTGGTGAGAATACTGCTCCGGTACTTGCTTCAGCTGCTTACTGTGGTACCTGGTAATAAGGTTGTTGGCCCCTTAGTGGCGTCAGCTTCTGCTCTACTTCCAACCATGACAGGTTCTCCGGCCGGCAGAACCGTCACTTCTGGTTGGACTGCAAGCCGCAATCCCAACCCTACGCTGCTCTCTTGCTTCTGGATAGGCCCTCAGACCGTCTAGCAGCCAGATGTGCCCGGGATAGGCTGAAAACTCCGGCCTAGCAGCCAAAACACATCCACCCAGACAGCCGTCTACGTGGCACAGAACACCGATCACCTGACCTCACCCAAACAAATAGGTTCTCCCAGCAGGCCAATTGCCCCAAGAAGATCGCTGCTCATTGGCTGAGATACCCCATATTTTCCTAATCTGTCCTTGCATTTCCCTCTTATTTAATGCCACCAGATACCCGGCTATCTAGTGACAGAAGAGAGAAGTGCAGCAACTCCAGAATTAGGGTGGAATCAATTGATCTCCTATCAATTGGCCAAGGCAACTATACCTGGCAGATAAAATTTAAGAGCAACCCTGCCTAAGCATCAGGGTGCTACATATACATTTTTATTTCTAGGTTTAGATAAGCTTGAAGCTGGGTTCACACTAGAGCATGGAGCGGCTCACAGCAGGGGGTCAGGTGCGTCTCCATTCACCGATTCAGGTCCGATTTCAGCCCGAATTTTTGGCTGACTTCGGACCTGAAATGGACCAGAAGATGCACAGGGCTCCTGTGCAATTTGAACCGAAACCCACATCCAATTCACAATAGTGTGTGAACCCAGCATTAATTTATAGCTACATACTGTATATCACCTGTCTGACTATGCAGTGCGAAAAAATATGTGTAGCGGGTACTTACTTTCCCGGGTGCATTTTTTGAATCTGGCTGTGACATCAGTGCTATGTTCCCTGTGGTCCACGAGGTGGCGCTGTCACTGTGACCGGAGGGACGAATATCACTGTGTGCCGAGGCCCTTTTTGTCCTCTCTCGGCAGCGGTATGGTGGGGCGGGGAACCCGCCGTGCTTGCTGGGGGAGGGTATAAGGGGGCCGGCCATCTTGGTCACGGGGTCTTCGTCCCAAGCACCTTCAGCTTGCGGACGTGGGTTCGTGCTCGTCCCCTAGGAGGCCTCGGCCTAGGGGACCAACGGAGATTGTGTTCCACCTCAGGCACCTTCAGTCCTGGGGTGAGGTACTTACAAGAAGGTCCGGAGCTCAGTGCCCAACACTGAGTTCCGCGAGGGAAGGGTCCTAAGGCACTTCGGGGATGGAGACCTGAATCTGAGTAAGACGCAATGGACCGGGGAGAGCTCCTCACTCGAAGACCCGGTGCAGCAGACTGCCGGTGACTGGTGAGTCTCTTGTCGGAGACCGTCCAGAAGGATCCCCTTCACCTCGTGCGGAGACCATAGCCCACTCTCCAGGAGGAGAGTGGAGGACCGAATTTGTGTCTGGGCCTATTCACACTCACACCTCCTTTTCTGTTCTATCTATCAAGGAAGTCCCTGTATGGTGTGTTCTAATAAAGGAGTGTTGGACTTTAATGGTGTGAGGCTCACTTCCTGGCGGACGAAGTTCACAGTGACTCTTGGAGGGAGGATCCGGGTGCACAGCACAGACCCGAAGGTAAACAAGACATTGCTGATACCACAGGTATTCCCACGTGGTGGAAGCTAGGCATAGCCCACCCGCTCTCTCTCTCTCCCCCATCAGATACCCCTAGACAAGAGACAGTGCGAGTCGCACGGAGAGAGAAGAGGGGAAGGCGCTACATGTGTAAATCACAAAACTGGCTGTACAGACTTACAGCTCCTTGGGCAGGTAAAACAGTAAATATACAAAATTTCAACTGTGCATTTTACTTTTTTCCAAGAGGTAAAATGTAACCTTTTTCTGTAGCCACAGGCACTACAGAATGTTTATTTTTCTTTTTACTTGTCTAGTCTACGTATCAAGGACTTGTCTTAGAGGGCGAACATTTCGTTTTAGAAGTCTCAGGCACTGGGAGACAAATTTCCGAGGTGTTTATCGAGGTAATGAACTGAGAAAATGGACACAAAGCAAAGGTTGTTAGAAAAGGTTCCTACGATTGCCTGCTCCCGGTGTTCGGGCTAAGCCTTCGCCCCCGGAAACAGCACGCTCTGGATTTAACGGGCCATGAGTGACACATTAAACCCTTAGATAAAAACCTTTTTCTTTATGGCTCAGGTCAGCTCTGCTTTCCTCCGCCACAGATATCCAGAACGCGCCTTTCCGCCGAAGGGATTCGATGGCCCCATTCGAAAGGTTCAGCTGGATGTTACTAAGATTTAATGTGCTCCTCCGCCAGTAAATATATTGTTATGGCTCCACCGGAGAGAATATTTTTCACCTGCTCGGCATTTACTAATTGTGAGCACAAGCTGCGGCGATATTTATCAAGCATATTGTGTAATTTATGATGCCCATAATCCATTTTTCTAGCCTAATTGAGAGCTGACGGCCATTGATGCGGCAGAAATTACCGCTGACTGCGGGATGACAGTGAAGAGAGATGGGCCGCGTTTCCAACCTTTAAATGCACGCTTTCCTTGGTGTTTTCCATGTTCCTGTATTGCTGCGAAAGCTAGAAAATTTTACTGATTATTGTACAAAGTCTGAAGTCTGATTCCCAGAACAAAACTGACCTTACCTAAAGGGCTAATAAAGCAAACACGGTTCATGTAAAAGTGCAATAAAAGACATTTGAAGTCAACAATTTTTGTTCAAATTGTACCTATCATAAAAAGACTTATGCCGCGTACACACGATCATTTTTCCCGTCGGGAAAAATTACATTTTTTTCTTTTAACAAGAAAAACGACCGTGTGTGGGCTTTTTGTCATTTTTCCAGACGGGAAAAACGGCATTAATCACGATGAGAAAAATTAGAACATGCTCTAATTTTTCTCGACGTGATTCCCGTCATTTTTTTCCGCGGCAGTTTTCCCATAGGGAAACACTGCCACGGAGCCCACACACGGTCGTTTTTCTCGACCAAAAAAAAAAATGTCGGGAAAAACGGCCGTGTGTAGGGAACCAAGCCGTTCCCTCGTTTTTCCCGTCGATTTTCTCGACGGTGTTTTCACCGTTGAGAAAATCGATCGTGTGTACGCGGCATAACAGAGCTTGCAGGTATATTTCTTAGGAAGAAAATAAAAAAAACGGGAAAAACTGCATTAATCACGACGAGAAAAATTAGAACATGCTCTAATTTTTCTCGTCGTGATTCCTGTCATTTTTTTCCTCGGCAGTTTTCCCATAGGGAAACACTGCCGCGGAGCCTACACACGGTCGTTTTTCTCATCAAGATAAAAAATGACGGGAAAAACGGCCGTGTGTGGGGGAACAAGCCGTTCCCTCGTTTTTCCTGTCAGAATTCACGGTGGTGTTTTCACCGCCGTGAATCACGATCGTGTGTACGCGGCATAAGTGTAGTAGTTAAGTACATTTTTGTTGGTGGTCGGGACTTCGATACCAGTAAGTAAATTAAATTGATTTTGTAAAAATATATATCCCAAAATGATTCAGTAATAATTACTGTGTAGTGCTATGAGTCAATAAATTTTATAACCGATGATTTTTTATTGATAATTTTATCCCAATATATGTCTTAACTTTTAAATGAATGTTTAGTTGTACTTATATTAAATTCAGGCTTTGATTGCGTATAAAATATATATGATTATAAATATAAATGATTGCCTAATAATTAATATATTTTTTTCCCCTATGGGTGTTTTACACCATTAAAATAAAAATTAATATTAACATGCAGTTTTAAAAATACCCATATCTCCAGTGTTTGAGTTTCTTCTACAGTATATACGTGCATGTTGTTTTCCCTGGATATGTGTGTATATATATATATATATATATATATATATATATATATATATATATATATATATATATATATATATATATATACAGTCAGGTCCATAAATATTGGGACATCGACACAATTCTAATCTTTTTGGCTCTATACACCACCACCACAATGGATTTGAAATGAAACAAACAAGATGTGCTTTAACTGCAGACTTTCAGCTTTAATTTGAGGGTATTTACATCCAAATCAGGTGAACGGTGTAGGAATTACTACAGTTTGTATATGTGCCTCCCACTTTTAAGGGATCAAAAGTAAGGAGTGCGCATGCTCGAACTCAGCATGGCACATGCTCCGAAACACGTCGCACAGCATCCTGGGACCTGGGACGTCAACACCCCCTTCACCATTCGGGCAACGCTGCGCTTCACTCCGGATCCCAGAACCGCTCAAGGGTTCTCTGTGGCTACCATCCGGTATAGCTTCGCTCCACCACAGCGTGAGACATACAGCTACCCAGCGCATGAGGACTAGACACACAGACCTCCCAGAGATTACCTATATCCAAGAGCCTGTATACAATGTAAATCTTGCGAGTAACCCATTATGGCGGCCATAATAAAATGTACTTAACTACTACACTTAGTGGCGCTTTTTTTCTTTTCTTCCTGTCTGTTTACCACAGAGTGAGCTGCGCTCTGGATCACAAGCTGACACAAGTGTATGGACTTCCTTTATGAAACTTATACCATGAACATTTCTGAGTAATACTTGTGTGTTTGCCCTTGCCTCTACCATTTTGGTTATAGGTATATTTTTTAGACGTCCAAGGAGTTCCTGAGTCCAGGTGAAGCTGCTGTACTCTAGGCTCAGGCTGTACACTGGGTCTTGACTTCTTCCTAAGCCACGGAACTCAAGGCCCAGGCTGTACACTGGGTTTTGAGTTCTTCATAGGTCAACACCAAGCCCACCCTTTTCTATGGCTAAACCCAACCTTTGACTATTCACAAGTCAATTTCAATAGCCAGAAGAGTCTATAGAAGAAGTTTCCACAGTGACTGGCACCCTCCTCTTCTGAATGACCCTGCATCTGAGCCTCTGACTAATACTGCCCATTGTCCTGGTGAAGCCCCTGAACTCCAGGCCCAGGCTGTACACTGGGTCTTGACGTCTTCCCAAAACCACACAAACCCCGCCCACTTCTGTGGCTTAACTCAACCCTCAACTATTCACAAGTCAATCTCAGGAGCCAGTAAAGGCTCTAGAAGTGGTTTCCCCCAGTGGCTGGTAACCTCATATTCTGAATGACCCTGCGTCTGAGTCTGTGACTAATACTGGTCAATGTCCTGGTGAAGCTCCTGAACTCCAGGCCTAGACTGTACGCTGGGTCTTGACTTTTTCCTAAGTCAACACCAAGCCCACCCTCTTCTATGGTTAAATCCAACCCTTGACTATGCACAAGCCAATCTCAGCACCCGGAAAATGCTCTAGAAGTGGTTCCACAATGGCTGGTAACCTCATCTTTTAAATGACCTTGCAATCTGAGCCTGTGCCTATTACCGGCCAGTGTCCCAGTGAAGCCCCTAAACTCTAGACCCAGACTGTTCACTGGGTCTTGATTTCTTCCCAAGTCATCACCAGGCTTGTCCTCTTCTATGGCTAAACCCAACCCTCGACTATTCACATGTCAATCTCAGCAGCCACAAGAAGCTCTAGAAGTGGTTTCTCCAGTGGCTGTCACGTACCTTATCTAAAGCCAATATGCAGAGAGGGGCTCCCCTTGTGGCTAGGTGCGGTATACCTCTGAAAGTGCCGCAGAAGGTATACAGCCCGAAGTAGCACGGGTCGCCGGCAGGATCTGGATGGGTCCAGAAGAGCGTCACCTTGTGAGGACTGCCAGGGCGTGGTGGAGCACAGGCGGTCAGGAACTTCATGCTGTGCTTGGAATAGACCATGCTTCAGACGACAGCAGTGGACACCCGGCTGAGGGTCAAACACAGGATGGCCAGTGGACACCCGGCTGAGGGTCAAACACAGGATGGCCAGAAGCAAGAGCAAGTCCATGAAGTAAGCTGAGGTCATAAACTGGTAATCAAGCAGGAGCAAAGTCCATATAGCAAAGCCGGGGTCATGCACGGATAATCAGCAGAAGGAAGGTCAAGGAGCAAGCCAGGGGATGAGCCAGGAGAGGAGGTCAACAGGTCTGGAATGAGCCGGGTCAAGAACAGGAGATTCAAAAGGTAACACAGCGGTTCAGGAGTACAGGAAGCTGACGACAATCCAGCAATTTGGGTCAGACAGTGGCAGCCTTTTATAGGCCAGCAGGGGGATCCACCTGTCACATGATGTGCCTATGGCGCCCATTTCTTCTACTGGCAAGATTGCCAGTACTTCCACGGCCATTTCCCTGACAGTGGCTGGTAACCTCATCTTCTGAATGACCCTACATCTGAATATAACTGGCCAGTGTGTCCCAGGTTTCAGGACCAACCTTTCTTGCAGGCTATTGCATCCTTAAAGTGTAAGTAAACCCCCCTATCATTTTCAGCCAAGGAAGCTGCTATCTTTGCCTCTTTTTTTATCTACAACTGCCATGACGCTGCACATGAGATCAGTTAAGACACCAGCCATTGGATGGTTTGACAGTTTGGTTGAGAGCACAACCAATGGGAGTGTTACATTTCCGACACGTGCCGGAAATGAAACTGTTTTATGGATGGGTTTACTTCCTCTTTAACAGATATGTTAATAAACCGGCCCACAATGAATGCACCATATCACAAAAAATTTGCTTTGTTATGATGCTTCCCTAGCTTGTGGGTCCATGATGGCCTTGGCTCAGAGTAGGTTTGTTGAATGATGCGGTTGTCACTCAGCCTAAAATAAGATCATCTTGTGGTGATATAGCCCCCTAGTGCTGAACAGGGGCTACTATGTTGATTTGGTTTTTGGCTGGGCTGTAGTTGGTTTAGACTGATTGTATAGTTTTTTACCTGTTTTTTCCCTAAGTGGAGGTTGGCTTGTGATTTCTCACTGTCACCAGTAATTGTCACAGGTATCACTGGTCATAGTATGAGATTTCACAAACAAAATAAGTTATGAATATTTATATTTTGTTCAGCCAATCCAGTATTGAGTTTACGCCACTGGTGCATGCTGGGGAAGGGTATACATATTTGGAACAGGCCATGTGCTCACTCTCTTCCCTTGAGCTGAGACCTAGGGAGGTGCTGCTGGATGGAGGTCTGCTGTTTGGCCCAATAGCATAATTTAGGGCCTAACTTGTGCTAAAGTGGTCCTGAAGCTGTCCTGCCTGGTCTGGAGACCCAGGAGAGGCCCCTGGCTGGAGAGAACCAGGAAGAAGACTCTTAGAAGGGCCTGGTGACTCACTTGGAGGATGCACTGAAATTTGTAAATGTGCTTACAGTGTTGCCGGGTCGACATAAAGGTTTTGTGAAACTGGACACTGATCTGGATCAGGAGTCTGTAAGTAATCCGTTATGGTATCTGGGACCCCTATCCCTCACCTCCTTAGCCGTTCTACAATAATACTTTAAAAAGACAAAAGTGACTGGCGCCCAATGTCCTATCTTGGTCTCCCTATTTTAGCCATGGATTCAGCCCTGGGGGGGAAATGCTAGCCCACTCCTGACTCTGGAGGTGCTATCCTGCCTTTGGGGTGTCAGAGGGGTGCTACAGTAAAAAGGTATTATTGCAAGACTGAAGATGCATATTGCAACATAAAACTGCTTCTTATTTCCTTTTCTGTTACAAGTCTATGGATTTATTTTTCCTGGGGTTCTCCTTTGAAAGAAAACTGTCAGAATATAAATATGTTTCATTGTTTATGGTGGTGCAGCTCAATGAATGTCAATCTTATCCTTGATTTAGTATTTGGTAAGCCACTGGCTTGAAATAGTCATGTTGCCAATGAAAGTTTAGCCTTGTACACACGATCGGATTATCCGACGGGAATTGTGTGATGACGGGCTGTTGTTGGAAAATCTGACCGTTTGTACGCTCCATCGGACCATTGTTGTTGCATTTTCCGACAACAAATGTGGGATAGCAGGCTTTAAAATTGTCTGCCATCAAATGTGTGTTGTCGGATTATCCGATCGTGTGTACACAAGTACGTCCGACAAAACTCCACAGTACAGACACGCATGCTCAGAAGCAATGCTAACCATAACACAACATTAGCAGAGGTTGCCCAAAGGGTGGAGCTAAAGAGCTGAAAAACCACGTAGTTTCGTGTTTGTTGGCCGACAATTCTTTGCCGTTTGTATGCAATACAAGTTCCTGGCCAACGTCCTTCGGAACAAAAGTCCTACGCTTTGTCCACAGAAAATCCAATCGTGCGTATGAGGCTTTACTTAACCTTCATATTTGTTACAGTTTAATTACCGTATATACTCAAGTATAAGCCGACCCAAATATAAGCCGAGGCACCTCATTTTACCACAAAAAACTGGGAAAACTTATTGACTCGAGTATAAGTCTAGGGTGTCCAACTGCATGCCTCACTGTGTCCATGCCTCACTGTGCCCATGACTAGACTGACGTTTAACATGGGAGTCTATGGAAGGAGTGCCCGGCTTTGAAAAATCGTTGCTCCCTGGTCGTAGGTCTCCCAGACAACAAACTTTGCACACTTATAGAGGAGAAATGGGGATACATGTGTGCCAAGTTCCGGGTCCAGGGGTCCTACAACCGGCCGGTACCGTGTCCCCAAAGTCAC
Organism: Rana muscosa; assembly: GCA_029206835.1. Classification (NCBI taxonomy): domain Eukaryota; kingdom Metazoa; phylum Chordata; class Amphibia; order Anura; family Ranidae; genus Rana; species Rana muscosa. The sequence goes on from CM055119.1 coordinate 195,414,850, forward strand.
CGGAGAAATGACCGTTTAACTTGGGAGTCTATGGAAGGGTTGACCAGCTCTGAAAAATCGGTGCTCCCCGGCCGTAGGTCCCCCGGACAAAAAACTTTGCACACTTGTAGAGGAAGAGTGGAGCTACATGTGTGCCAAGTTTGGCCAGTACCGGGTCCCCAAAGTTCGGGAGATCAGGCGCAAAAAGGAGACTCGAGTATAAGCCGAGGGGGGCAATTTCAGCACAAAAAAATGTGCTGAAAAACTCGGCTTATACTCGAGTATATACGGTACTCAATAGGTAGAAAAACCAGGATCACTATGAGAGACCCTGGAGCCCGCTCATTAAAAAAATAAGGCATTGTATGGTATAAAGATGGGATCATTTTAATCAAAACCATTGGATGCCCTGATTTGGGCCAGCTTTGGGGAAGTAGGATACGTCTGGCCTGATCTTTCTCAAAGTCATAAACCCAGAGTGGTGTAATTGGTGTATAAACTGAAATCCGCATACACCGCCATATAAAAAGGCCAACCGAGACTCGTATCTGTCAGAAGACCGATAAAATTTCCTCCAGGCAATTAATGTGTTTCAATGGCCGAGCAGCTGGCTGTGTGCATCTTGTTTTGTTGTGTTCTGCGCTCCGGGTCCCCAGAGTTATATAAAGAGCACATTAAAATAGAAATCTGTAATAGAGTCAATTCTACACTGTGAGTGAACAGAAAAAGTAAGCTTAAACTATATGTACCATGAAACAAATAGGGTTTTCTAGAAGAGCAATGGTGGACTTTTCTTCATTCTTGGTCTATAGAGGTGACAGGTACTCCCACCATTCGTGAACATGTGAATTAATAGCGATGGAACCCTGATGTTTTTTGTATTTACCTTATACATTTTTTTATCACCCAGTGGTATGGCGGTGGTGTAGATACACCATATTACCAAAAGTATTGGGAAGCCTGAAGCCACGCACATGAACTTTAATGGCATCCCAGTCTTAGCCCATAGGGTTCAATATTGAGTTGGCCCCGCCCTTTGCAGCTGTAACAGCTTTCAATTTTCTAGGAAGGCTATCCACAAGGTTTAGGAGGGTGTCTATGGGAATGTTTGACCATTCTTCCAGAAGAGCATTTGTAAGGTCAGGCACTGATGTTGGAGAGAAGGCCTGGCTCACAGTCTCCACTCTAATTCATCCCAAAGGTGTTCTATTGGATTGAGGTCAGGACTCTGTGCTGGCCAAGTCAAGTTCCTCCACCACAAACTCGCTCATCCATGTCTTTATGGACCTTGCTTTGTGCACTGGTGTGCAGTCACGTTGGAACAGGAAGGGGCCATCCCCAAACTATTCCCACAAAGTTGGAAGCATGAAATTGTCCAAAATGTCTTGGTATGTTGACGCCTTAATGCCGCGTACACACGACCGTTTTTAATGTCATTGAAAAAACAACGTTTTTCTCAACATGATTCTTCTCAAGCCTGCCTTGTCTACACACGATCGTGAAAAAAAATTCCTCGAACAAAGCGCGGTGACGTACGAAACGTACGACGGCACTATAAAGGGGACATTTCATTCGGATGGTGCCAACCTTTGGGCTGCTTTTGCTGATCCTCGTGTTAGTAAAGTTTGGTGAGAGACGATTCGCGCTTTTCAGCCTCGTGCCCTTCAGTCCGTTACAGCGTGACGAATGTGATATCTCCATTACAAACGCTAGTTTTACCAGAACGAGCGCTCCCGTCTCATCACTTGCTTCTGAGCATGTGTGTTTTTTTCACGTCGTTAAAGCCTACACACGGCCGTTTTTCACGACCAGAAAAACGACGACGTGAAAAATTACGAGAAATAGAGCATGTTCCAAATTTTTAATGCCCATTTTTCACGTCGCGAAAAATGCTCTGGAGCCCACACACGATCGTTTTTAATGACCAAATTAAAAAATTGCATTTTTCTCGTCATGAAAAACGGTCGTGTGTACGCAGCATAAGAGTTCCCTTCACTGGAACTAAAGGGTCAAGCCCAACCCCTGAAAAACAACCCCACACCATAATCCCCCCTCCATCGAATGATTTGGACCAGTGCACAAAGCAAGGTCTATAAAGACATGGATGAGCGAGTTTGGAGTCCTGACCTCAACCTGAATTAGAGCGCAGACTGTGAGCCAGGCCTTCTCGGCAAAAATCAGTGCCTGACCTCACAAATGTGCTTCTGGAAGAATGGTCAAACATTCCCATAGACACCCTCCTAAACCTTTTGGACGGCCTTCCCAGAAGAGTTGAAGCTGCAAAGGGTGTGCCAACTCAATATTGAACCCTACGGACTAAGACTGGGATGCCAATACATTTTATGTGCGTGTAATAGTAGGCATCCCAATGCTTTTAGTAATATTGTGTATAGAGACTTTAAGTATTTGCCTGGCAGTTTCTGCACACCAAAGAATTTTCATGATTACATTAAGCTATTAGGATCAGTGAATTTAGAACTGAAGCACCACACCGTAATATTTAAGTCAAAATACCCCAAATGCAACACTAAAAATTTGTAACAAATGATTTTAAAACTAAAGAACGAGATCAAATACCAGCAGAGGTATAATAAAAGTAAAAAAAAAAATATTGAATTAATAATATTGGTTGTAAAAATGAGGATCATAAAAAAAGATAATAATTGTACTCAAAATATATTTCAATTTTATTGTTTTAATTTAATTCATATTAACATTATTTTGAGTATGGTTATTATTATTTTTTATGATCACCATTTTTTCCTATTAATATGTAATATCTGTTCGGTTTGTCATGCCCCTACTAGTTATTGATCTTGTTCCCTAAATTTTAGAAACGTGTTACAATGATGTATTTGAAATAGTTTTTTTATGTTTTTTATTGCTGTGTTTTAGCCCTGATAAAGGTGACAGAGCTACAACCCCCAAAACGGGTTGGTTTTGTAAACAGTCTCTCATTGGAATAAACTTGTATCTGGACTTGAATATCAATCGAGGTGTGGTGGTGCTTCATTTCTAGAACCACTCAGGTACTCTTAACCACTTTAAATAATACCGGGCACTTGAACCCCTTCCTGCCCGGACCAATTTGCAGCTTTCAGCGCTGTCACACTTTAAATGACAATTGCGCGGTCATGCAACACTGTATCCATCTGACATTTTTAGCATTTTTTTCAGACAGATAGGGATTTTTTTGGTGGTATTTAAGCACTACTGGGGTTTTTTTCTTTTTTGCTAAACAAACTAAATAAGACCGACAATTTTGAAAAAAAAAAACAAAAAAAAACTTTTTTCTTTTATTTTATGTTTCTTCTATCAAATTTTGGAAATAAGAAATTCTTCTTCACTGATGGGCACTTATGAGGCAGCACTGATGGGCACTGATAAGCTACACTGATGGGCACTGATGAGGTTGCACTGATGAGGCGGGACTGATGGACACTGATAAGCTGCACTAATGGCCACTGATTACCAGTGATGGGTCTGCACTGATAATCAAAGCACCCTCTATCATCAGCACTGACTATCCCTTTCTCCTCTAGCAGGTGTAGCATCCTCTACCTTAGGTAGGTAGGTGCTAGAGTAGTGTTTTTTTTTTTACTGTCAGCGCAGGTAAATTTAGGCAGGCCTATGCTGTGAGCTAGGCCTGTTTGTTTTGATCTGGGGGCAGGGGAGGGGTTTAGTATAGCAGCAGGTGACTGACATGTGCCTCAGCTCTTGGGCACCTCCTTTGTTTCCAGGTTGAAGGTTCTGGAAAAGGGGCACAGCCGATGGTTGGAGTGACATAGGGTATATGTGGGAGCCCTGACCAAACCCCAACTAGGATTGGCATGGGGCAGGCCTCCTATATATACCCATGGTCAGCCTGCTGTGGGAGGAGTTGTCGGGTGGATGAACTGAATGATGGAGTGTTAGACTGTTGTGGTCTGAGAAAAACCCCTTTCTGGGGAGGGGGGTGTGTACCTTAGGCCTGGAGCTAGGGAGTTGGGAGGGAGCCTCTCATTACACGGTCAGGACCAGGAAGAGGACAGTTGGGAGCACTGCCAGGCAAGTCATTCAGGGGGGATCTATGCCGGGGTCGGTGAGTGAAAAGCACAGTGGAAAGCTCTGGAAGAGACATGCCAGGCTTTGGATGTGGAGCCAGAGGGAGAGACTGTGGGGTTGTTGTAGAGACAAGATGCTGCAGCCAGGAGAGCTGGCAGATTTTGCATCGGAGGTGCTGGGATCAGTAGTCCACCAAGTATCAGATAGCACACTTATTCTTCTCTACTAAAATGATTGCTACCACAGTAAGGGGACTGCAGACCCCTGCCTACTAAGGGCTATCACGTAAACATTAGGACTTATTCAGAGTGGAGCCTAGCCATGTGCTAATGGTGACAGGAATCCAGATTTGGACAGTGAAGTGAAGTGAAGTGAAGCAAGTGATCTTAAGTAGTGTGCTGGAGGAGATGTGTCCAGAGGAGGAGACTGTCAGATTTTGATTCAAATTACATTTATTTCTATTGCTAACAATTCATTATCTGGGCATCCCATGTCCCTTTTTCCCCATCCAAGTTTAATCCCCTAATAAAAACAACAAAAACAAGCAAGAGACTGTTCATTCTCTGGGACATTGTGCCAAAATGGATGTCTGACCAGCCGGGTGAAATGTGTGGATGTTAGAACATGTAGTGACCCTATGAGGGCACCGCTACACAGGTTTCTGATTGGCTGGTCATCCAGTGAAAGGAGCTTTGATAATTGTTGACAGCTGTTTCCAGAATTCCTCTGGGAACCTCTTCTAGCCCTTTGATCACTCTTGATGAAGTCTCCCAACATCGGCGTTGACTATTCTCTTGTCCTCTTGCAGGTTTCTGATTGGTTAGCCTGTCAGCATTAGCAAAAGTTGACAGCTGTTCAGTGGCAGTGCGTCCATAGTGGGGGCAGGAGCGCCGCCCCCTCTCTCTCCTGCGCCTGTCACTCACAACAATACATAGGTTCATGCATTGCATGAACCTATGTATTGTCGCCGCCGCTGCCGCCCACTTTTCAGATGGCCGGCCCCCTGTTGAGCGCCGGCCATCGGAATAACAGCGGCTGGTTGGTTTTTGGAAGTGCCTATCAGAGCCAGCGGCTCTGATAGGCTTCCCGATTACAGCCTGAGGGCTGTAATCGTCTTCCAAATAGTTAACCAGGGGAAGCACGGGGTCCGTTCCCTGGTTAACACTGACAGGCGTTTCAGCCAATCAGGTTCACTGGGTCTGGTAACCTGATTGGCTGAAGCGACATCGAGGGTGGGAGAAGACATTGAGGCTGCATTTGGGGGGTAACTGGCTGCATTTGGGGGGTAACTGGCTGCATTTGGGGGGGGAAACTGGCTGCATTTGGGGGGGAACTGTCTGTATTTTGGGGGAAACTGGCTGTATTGGAGGGGGCAAACTGGTGGCGTTTGGGCACAGTGGCTGCGTTTAATGGGCACAGTGACGGCAATTGATGATTTTTTTTTCAGTTTGTTTGCGCCCCCCCAAAAATTTTGAGCACCAGCCGCCTCTGCAGCTGTTTCCCAAATTCAACTGGCAACTTCTTCCAGCACCTTGATCAGCCTTTGCTAACCTCTCCCAGCATCATCAGGGCCCTCTCAAATCTATCTAATCAAAGGTTAAAAAAGAACAATGAACATGAACCCCCACTACAGCTGTACAGTGCTAGACTAAGCGGCCATCAGAAGCACTATAGGAGGACTCCCACCCTCCCGACACTGGAGCTAATTTGTCAAAGTGGCCAGGCCACGGAGCAAATGCAGAGGCCCCTGTGCTGTCCCTCCCCTGACATCGGCCACAGCAAACTACTTAGCTTTGTGAGTTATGTGTCACTAAACAGCAGCAGTCACATGTGGGATAATTCAATTTAGTATTGATTTATTTTGTTGCTTTGTTCCGATGCCTGAGTCATAAGTGGTCTGTTCTCTATTTATTAATATACTGTCTGAGGCCTTCTGTAAGCAGTGTGGTTTCCCAGACTGTGTTTGGCTGGAGCAGAAAAGGGTTTTTATCATAAAGCCTCAGATTCTTTCAGTCCTGCTACAAGTACAGACTACAGACTACAGAATACAGACTCGAGGATATCAGTGTAGATCAGTCAGGGGGGAGCAGGGAGCTGTCCAGCTTGTGGCTGCTATATATAACATCCAAAAGGATTCTAGGTTCAGGAGATCTGTCCATAAATGTGTTTCCGAATGTTCCCGATCTGGAAAATTCATCAGCTTCTCAAAAAAATCTTTTTTAAATATCTAATTATTCTTTACCTATTTAGAGTAGTCTTTTTTCAACTGAGGTTGCTAGAGGTTCCTTAAAAAATAAATGCCTCTTAAAGCAGTTACCTCTGTACAAGAGACATTCTTCCCACTGACCACCAATGTAAGGAGCATTCTTCCCTCTGACCACCAATGTAAGGAGCATTCTTCCCACTGATCACCAATGTAAGGAGCATTCTTCCCACTGATCACCAATGTAAGGAGCATTCTTCCCACTGACCACCAATGTAAGGGACATTCTTCCCACTGATCACCAATGTAAGGAGTAGGGATGAGCTCGGTGTTCGAGTCGAACATACGTTCGACTCGAACATCCGCTGTTCGATCGTTCGACGAAGATCGAACGATTTGGGCCGTTCGCGCCTAATTCGAGTGACGCGAACGGCCCACAATGCACTACGCCATCGCAGTGTCATCCAGGCGCTGTGATTGGCCAAGCATGCACTGTGACCCCGCATGCTTGGCCAATCACAGCGCCGGCAGCGAGGAGAGCAATGATTGGCCACAGGCAGGATGCCTGTGGCCAATTATTGCTGAGGGTGTTTAGTACACGCCCCACACTATAAAAGGCCGCCAGCACGGCGGCCTAGTGTAGTGTGTTCCGGAGCAGGGAAAGAGAAGCATAGGCAGGGACAGTGACATTTATTTTTTCTTGCTTAACCTGGGTTCCTTTAGTTTAGGGAAAGAGAAGGATAGGTAGGGAGAGTGTCAGTGTGTTTTACTGTGCGAATCCTTGTTTCTTGGGACAGGGAAGGACAGTGAGGGAAATTCTCCTTGTGCTATAGTGTGCTAAAGCATTGATCATCAATCAGCTTTAAAAAAACATTTTTTCTAGGGACAGAAAACTATAGGTAGGAAGAGTGTCAGTTTCTTTCACTGTGATAATCCTTGTTTCTAGGGACAGGGAAGGACAGTGAGGGAAATTCTCCTTGTGCTATAGTGTGCTAAAGCATTGATCATCAATCAGCTTTAAAAAAACATTTTTTCTAGGGACAGAAAACTATAGGTAGGAAGAGTGTCAGTTTCTTTCACTGTGATAATCCTTGTTTCTAGGGACAGGGAAGGACAGTGAGGGAAATTCTCCTTGTGCTATAGTGTGCTAAAGCATTGATCATCAATCAGCTTTAAAAAAACATTTTTTCTAGGGACAGAAAACTATAGGTAGGAAGAGTGTCAGTTTCTTTCACTGTGATAATCCTTGTTTCTAGGGACAGGGAAGTACAGTGAGGGAAATTCTCCTTGTGCTATAGTGTGCTAAAGCATTGATCATCAATCAGCTTTAAAAAAACATTTTTTCTAGGGACAGAAAACTATAGGTAGGAAGAGTGTCAGTTTCTTTCACTGTGATAATCCTTGTTTCTAGGGACAGGGAAGGACAGTGAGGGAAATTCTACTTGTGCTATAGTGTGCTAAAGCATTGATCATCAATCAGCTTTAAAAAAACATTTTTTCTAGGGACAGAAAACTATAGGTAGGAATAGTGTCAGTTTCTTTCACTGTGATAATCCTTGTTTCTAGGGACAGGGAAGGACAGTGAGGGAAATTCTCCTTGTGCTATAGTGTGCTAAAGCATTGATCATCAATCAGCTTTAAAAAAACATTTTTTCTAGGGACAGAAAACTATAGGTAGGGAGAGTGTCAGTTTCTTTCACTGTGATAATCCTTGTTTCTAGGGACAGGGAAGGACAGTGAGGGAAATTCTACTTGTGCTATAGTGTGCTAAAGCATTGATCATCAATCAGCTTTAAAAAAACATTTTTTCTAGGGACAGAAAACTATAGGTAGGAAGAGTGTCAGTTTCTTTCACTGTGATAATCCTTGTTTCTAGGGACAGGGAAGGACAGTGAGGGAAATTCTACTTGTGCTATAGTGTGCTAAAGCATTGATCATCAATCAGCTTTAAAAAAACATTTTTTCTAGGGACAGAAAACTATAGGTAGGAAGAGTGTCAGTTTCTTTCACTGTGATAATCCTTGTTTCTAGGGACAGGGAAGGACAGTGAGGGAAATTCTCCTTGTGCTATAGTGTGCTAAAGCATTGATCATCAATCAGCTTTAAAAAAACATTTTTTCTAGGGACAGAAAACTATAGGTAGGAAGAGTGTCAGTTTCTTTCACTGTGATAATCCTTGTTTCTAGGGACAGGGAAGGACAGTGAGGGAAATTCTACTTGTGCTATAGTGTGCTAAAGCATTGATCATCAATCAGCTTTAAAAAAACATTTTTTCTAGGGACAGAAAACTATAGGTAGGAAGAGTGTCAGTTTCTTTCACTGTGATAATCCTTGTTTCTAGGGACAGGGAAGGACAGTGAGGGAAATTCTCCTTGTGCTATAGTGTGCTAAAGCATTCCTCATCAACCATCTTTGAAATCCTTGTTTTTTGGACAGTCAGGGAAATTGTCGTTGTGCTATTCTGTGCAAAAGCAATCATCCTCAACCATATTTAGAAATCCTTAAGTAAAGGGACAGAGAAGGACACCTGAAGGTAGCCCTTATTGCTTTTTTCCCATCTCCCTGCAGGCCATCTATTAGAATGTCTGGAAGGCAAACAAGGAGAGGCAGACAGTCAGGAGGCAATAAAAGAGGGCAAGCAGGCTCTGTGTCTGGGGGCAACAGTGCTGGTCGTGGACGCGGTGCATTGTCATCAGCACATGGCCATGGGACACGCTTGTCCTTCTTTTCGGCAGCTGGACATGTTGAGCCACATCATGCCGAAGACTTGGTAGAGTGGATGACCAAGCCCTCCTCCTCCTCCTCATCCTCTCTCACCCAGGCTCAGGGTACTGGCAAAGCAGCTGCCAAAGCGTCCTCTTCCCTGGTATCAATGTCAGACTCATCATCAGTCACTCCTTCCCTAGACCCACCATGTCCTCCTCCTGAGGAGTCCCCCGAACTGTTTGAGCGCAGTGTTGGGTACATGCTCCAGGAGGATGCCCAGCGTTTCGAAGGGTCTGATGATGAAACCCAGCTACAGGAAGGCAGTAGCGTGAGAGCAGACAGAGGGGATGCTCAAGAAGGACACCAATCTGGCAGTCATGTTCCAGCAGCTGCAGCATACTGCCAGATTGGCTCCAGTGATGAGGAGGGAGGGGATGATGAGGTCACTGACTCCACGTGGGTGCCTAATAGGAGAGAGGAGGAGGAGGAGGATGAGGAGGAGGCACATCTCCAATGAGGCAGGATGCCCTTTGGTGGCCAGCGTAAGGGCAGTACACCGACGGAATCACACCGCAGAGCTCCGCCTGTGCAGGGCGCTGCCTCTGCCCGTCATTCAAAAAGTTCTTTGGTGTGGGCCTTTTTTGAGGCTAGTGCATCAGATCGCACAGCTGCTGTTTGCAACATATGTCTCAAGCGTATATCGCGTGGCCAAAACATCAGCCGCTTGGGTACCACATGCCTGACCAGACATATGTTGACCTGCCATGCAGCTCGTTGGCAAGCCTACCTCAAAGACCCACACCAAAGAACAAAGCGGACCTCTCCTTGCACCACATCAGCTGGGATCTCCAACCCCACTATAACTTCAGTCCTCTCTGAAACATGCACTGAGAGGAATGAAGGTGTAGAATTAGGTGTGTCACAGCCAAGTACTTGCGGCCACTCTGCTAGCAGTACACCGACGTCCGATTCTAGCAGGCAAATTTCCCTGCCCCAGCTGCTGGACCGTCGAAAGAAGTTCACTCCCAGCCATCCACATGCCCAGCGGTTGAATGCTAGCTTGGCTAAATTGCTAGCGCTTCAACTGCTGCCTTTTCAGTTGGTAGACTCGGCCCCCTTCCGTGAGTTTGTGCAATGTGCGGTTCCTCAGTGGCAGGTTCCCAAACGCCACTTTTTCTCACGGAAGGCGATTCCGGCTCTCTACAGGCATGTGGAAGGCAATGTCTTGGCCTCGCTGGACAGGGCGGTCAGCGGTAAGGTGCATATTACCGCTGACTCATGGTCCAGCAGGCATGGACAGGGACGTTACCTTTCTTTCACAGCCCATTGGGTCACTCTTTTGGCAGCTGGGAAGGATGCAGGACAAGGTGCAGTAGTGTTGGAGGTTGTTCCACCGCCACGCCTCCAAAATGCTACTACTGGTTGTGACACACCTCTCTCCTCCACCCCCTCCTCTTCTTCTTCCTCCATGGCCTCTTCCTGTGGTTTGTCCTCTGAACCAGCGGTGCTCCGTAGCCGTTCAAGGGGCTACGCAAGTACGCAGGCAAAAAGATGCCATGCCGTGCTTGCGCTGGTGTGTTTGGGGGACAGAAGCCACACTGGGGCAGAGGTCCTGTCTGCTCTGCAGGGCCAGGCCGAGAGGTGGTTGACGCCACGCCAGCTTAAGCCAGGAATGGTGGTTTGCGACAATGGCACCAACCTCCTCTCCGCCCTCCGACAGGGACAACTGACCCATGTGCCCTGTGTGGCTCACGTCCTTAACCTGGTGGTGCAGCGGTTCTTGGGCAGGTACCCGGGCTTACAGGATGTCCTGAGGCAGGCCAGGAAAGTCTGTGTGCATTTCCGCAGATCTTATAATGCCAGTGCTCGCCTGGCTGAGCTGCAAAAGGAGTTGAACCTGCCCAAGAACCGCCTTATATGTGACATGCCCACCAGGTGGAACTCAACGTTGGCCATGCTGCAGCGGCTGCACACGCAGCAGAGGGCCATCAATGAGTACCTGTGCGACTACGGCACCAGGACAGGGTCAGGGGAGCTTGGTTTTTTTTCTCCATGCCAGTGGGGCATGATCAGGGATGCATGCACTGTCCTGGCACCATTTGAGGAGGCCACGAGGATGGTGAGCAGTGACAGTGCATGCATCAGTGACACTGTACCTCTTGTCCACCTGTTGGAGCACACGCTGCGTGGAATAATGGACAGGGCACTTGAGGCAGAACAGAGGCAGGAAGAGGAGGACTTCCTTGCCTCTCAAGGCCCCCTTTACCCAGACAGTGTTCCTTCTGTCCCACCCATCGCACAGGAAGAGGAGGAGGAGGAGGAGGAGGAGGATTGTGTCAGCATGGAGGTGGAGGCTGGCACTCAGCATCATCAGCAGCAGTCTTTTAGGGATGATTTACAGTCCCAAGAAACCAGTGGACTTGTACGTGGCTGGGAGGAGGTGGCTGCGGATCATGTCGTCCTTAGTGACCCAGAGGACTCCGGAGCGAATGCCTCAGCAAACCTACGCTGCATGGCCTCCCTGATCCTGCAAAGTCTGCGGAAGGATCCTCGTATTCTTCGGATCAAGGAGAGGGACCATTACTGGCTGGCCACTCTCCTTGATCCACGGTACAAGGGTAAGGTTGCGGACCTTATGTTACCGTCGCAGAGGGAGCAGAGGATGAGACAACTCCGGGAGGCCTTGCAGAAAGGTCTGTGCAACGCGTTCCCAGAGACTGGGAGGTTACAAACTCCTGGTCCTGGACAACGAGTTGCTGAGGCTTCGGCCAGTCAAAGAAGGAGCGGTGGGGAAGGTGGCCGTCTGACCGATGCGTTCAGACAATTCTTTAGTCCGCAGCCCCAAAGTATGATCGGTTCCAGCAACCATCGCCAGCGTCTGATAAACATGGTGCAGGAATATCTAGGGGCAAGGTCAGACTTGGACACCTTCCCCACCGAAAATCCTCTGGCTTACTGGGTCTTGAGGATGGATCACTGGCCAGAGCTTGCACAGTATGCAATTGAGCTACTGGCCTGTCCTGCATCCAGCGTTCTTTCGGAACGCACATTCAGTGCTGCTGGAGGATTTGTCACGGATCACAGGGTGCGCCTGTCCACCGACTCGGTTGATCGACTGACTTTCATCAAGATGAACCAGTCTTGGATCACCACCAGCTACCACACACCTGATGCTGATATAACAGACTAATTGATTTTAACATGTCACATCCCTTCAAGACTGATGCTGATGCTGAGTGCCTGTGCTGTTATGTTGACTGGCTATCCTCCTCCTCCGAGTCCTCAATGATACGATTGATGATGATAGCTTGGAAGATCATTTTTGTTTATGGGTGCCGCCACCAGTGCCTAACGCCCAATTTTTCAGCCCCTGTTTAACAGGGGCGTGTAATTACAATTTTTCTAGCAATACTTTGCAACAGGGCTCATTGCTGTGCTCCAAGTACAGTATCTGTGAGGGGTTGGAGTGTTGTGGCACCAGTGCCTAAGGCCCAATTTTTCAGCCCCTGTTTAACAGGGGCGTGTCATTACAATTTTTGAAGCAATACTTTGCAACAGGGCTCATTGCTGTGCTCCAAGTACAGTATCTGTGAGGGGTTGTAGTGTTGTGCCACCAGTGCCTAAGGCCCAATTTTTCAGCCCCTGTTCAACAGGGGCATGTAATTACAATTCTTGATCTAATAATTCACAGCAGGGCCCATTGCTGCACCCACCAAGAGTAACTCTGAGGGCTTACAGTGTTGTGGCAACGCCACCACCACCACCACCACGAAAGGCCCAATTTTTCAGCCCCTGTTCAAAAGGGGCATGTAATTACAATTCTTGATCTAATAATTCACAGCAGGGCCCATTCCTGCACCCACCAAGAGTAACTCTGAGGGCTTACAGTGTTGTGGCAACACCACCACCACCACCACGAAAGGCCCAATTTTTCAGCCCCTGTTCAACAGGGGCATGCAATTACAATTCTTGATCTAATAATTCACAGCAGGGCCCATTGCTGCACCCACCAAGAGTAACTGTCAGGGCTTACAGTGTTGTGGCACCAGCACCACCATCAAAGGCCCAATTTTTACTACCACTGTTCAACAATTATATGTAATTAAAATTCCTGATATAATAGTTGACAGCAGGGCGTTCCAGCACCAACCAAGGGTAACTGTGAGTGCTTACAGTGTTGTGCCAACACCAACAACTAAGGGGCCTATTTCTGCAGAGTATATACGGCAGGTCCCTACTTTCAAACATCCAACTTACAAACGACTCCTACTTGCAAACGCAAGAAGACAACAGGAAGTGAGAGGAAATCTACCCCTTGGAAGGAAAATTCTCTCCTGTAAGAATTAATATGGGAGAAAGGTGTCTCCTCTGTACTGATGCGTTATCAGCAATCCTTGTTTCAAGAAAAACACCACATTTCAAAAACAGTTGTCATTGGGACGGAAAGTGAGGTGAAATGTTCTGAACAGGGGCACAGACAGCAAAACAAATGTTACAGGGGTGATAACCCTTACCTATGTTTTCCAAAAAGTTTAAAAATAGATTTTTGGGCTGGAGCTACACTTAAACAATGTACCTGTTCAAAATTACAAACACATTCTACATAAGAACAAACCTACAGTCCCTGTCTTGTATGCACCGCCTGTATACGGCTGTTCAGAGTATATAGGGCCTTTTTTATTTTATGTGCGGGGTTCCCCTTAATATCCATACAAGACCCAAAGGGGCTGGTAATGGGCTGGGGTAGGGGGGGGGGGGGTCATGGGGTAGCTATGCCATTTTTCTTAAAGATTTTCATCCATATTACCGGGACCAGACATTACATTAAAGCCGCAAGCAGTTTTAAATGGCTTTTTTTTCCTTTAGAAGTGTCATTTTGTGCAGGGACAGTTCTAAACACGGGAAACACGTGGCACTTCACAGGCATACTTTAGACACCCCCCAGGTACGATATTTAAAGGAATATTTGACTTTTTTTTTTTCACTTTATGCATCATTAAAATGACTGCTCCCGAAAAACAACCGTTTTTAAAACTTCTTTTTGCATTGATACATGTCCCCTGGTGCAGAACCCGGGTTCCCAAACCCTTTTTAGGACAATAACATGCATAATAGTCGTTATAATTAGCACTTTAGAATTCAAACGTTCGCATCCATTGTATTTAATAGGGTTCTAATGTTCGTACGAACTTTCGGTCCGTTCGCGGGTTCTGGTGCGAACCGAACCCGGGGGTGTTCGGCTCATCACTAGTAAGGAGCATTCTTCCCACTGATCACCAATGTAAGGAGCATTCTTCTCACTGATCACCAATGTAAGTAGCATTCTTCCCACTGATCACCAATGTAAGGAGCATTCTTCCCACTGACCACCAATGTAAGGAGCATTCTTCCCACTGACCACCAATGTAAGGAGCGTTCTTCCCACTGATCACCAATGTAAGGAGCGTTCTTCCCACTGATCACCAATGTAAGGAACATTCTTCCCACTGATCACCAATGTAAGGAACATTCTTCTCACTGATCACCAATGTAAGGAGCATTCTTCCCACTGATCACCAATGTAAGGAACATTCTTCCCACTGATCACCAATGTAAGGGACATTCTTCTCACTGATCACCAATGTAAGGAGCATTCTTCTCACTGACCACCAATGTAAGGAACATTCTTCCCACTGATCACCAATGTAAGGAGCATTCTTCCCACTGATCACCAATGTAAGGAACATTCCTCCCACTGATCACCAATGTAAGGAGCATTCTTCTCACTGATCACCAATGTAAGGGGCATTCTTCTCACTGATCACCAATGTAAGGAGCATTCTTCCCACTGATCACCAATGTAAGGAGCATTCTTCCCACTGACCACCAATGTAAGGAGCATTCTTCCCACTGACCACCAATGTAAGGAACATTCTTCGCACTGATCACCAATGTAAGGGACATTCTTCCCACTGATCACCAATGTAAGGAGCATTCTTCTCACTGATCACCAATGTAAGGGACATTCTTCGCACTGATCACCAATGTAAGGAGCATTCTTCCCACTGATCACCAATGTAAGGGACATTCTTCTCACTGATCACCAATGTAAGGAGCGTTCTTCCCACTGATCACACATTCTACATAAGAACAAACCTACAGTCCCTGTCTTGTATGCACCGCCTGTATACGGCTGTTCAGAGTATATAGGGCCTTTTTTATTTTATGTGCGGGGTTCCCCTTAATATCCATACAAGACCCAAAGGGGCTGGTAATGGGCTGGGGTAGGGGGGGGGGGGTCATGGGGTAGCTATGCCATTTTTCTTAAAGATTTTCATCCATATTACCGGGACCAGACATTACATTAAAGCCGCAAGCAGTTTTAAATGGCTTTTTTTTCCTTTAGAAGTGTCATTTTGTGCAGGGACAGTTCTAAACACGGGAAACACGTGGCACTTCACAGGCATACTTTAGACACCCCCCAGGTACGATATTTAAAGGAATATTTGACTTTTTTTTTTCACTTTATGCATCATTAAAATGACTGCTCCCGAAAAACAACCGTTTTTAAAACTTCTTTTTGCATTGATACATGTCCCCTGGTGCAGAACCCGGGTTCCCAAACCCTTTTTAGGACAATAACATGCATAATAGTCGTTATAATTAGCACTTTAGAATTCAAACGTTCGCATCCATTGTATTTAATAGGGTTCTAATGTTCGTACGAACTTTCGGTCCGTTCGCGGGTTCTGGTGCGAACCGAACCCGGGGGTGTTCGGCTCATCACTAGTAAGGAGCATTCTTCCCACTGATCACCAATGTAAGTAGCATTCTTCCCACTGATCACCAATGTAAGGAGCATTCTTCCCACTGACCACCAATGTAAGGAGCATTCTTCCCACTGACCACCAATGTAAGGAGCGTTCTTCCCACTGATCACCAATGTAAGGGACATTCTTCTCACTGATCACCAATGTAAGGAGCATTCTTCTCACTGACCACCAATGTAAGGAACATTCTTCCCACTGATCACCAATGTAAGGAGCATTCTTCCCACTGATCACCAATGTAAGGAACATTCCTCCCACTGATCACCAATGTAAGGAGCATTCTTCTCACTGATCACCAATGTAAGGGGCATTCTTCTCACTGATCACCAATGTAAGGAGCATTCTTCCCACTGATCACCAATGTAAGGAGCATTCTTCCCACTGACCACCAATGTAAGGAGCATTCTTCCCACTGACCACCAATGTAAGGAGCGTTCTTCCCACTGATCACCAATGTAAGGAGCATTCTTCCCACTGATCACCAATGTAAGGAGCGTTCTTCCCACTGATCACCAATGTAAGGAACATTCTTCGCACTGATCACCAATGTAAGGGACATTCTTCCCACTGATCACCAATGTAAGGAGCATTCTTCTCACTGATCACCAATGTAAGGAACATTCTTCCCACTGGTCACCAATGTAAGGAACATTCTTCTCACTGATCACCAATGTAAGGGACATTCTTCCCACTGATCACCAATGTAAGGAGCATTCTTCTCACTGATCACCAATGTAAGGGACATTCTTCGCACTGATCACCAATGTAAGGAGCATTCTTCCCACTGATCACCAATGTAAGGGACATTCTTCTCACTGATCACCAATGTAAGGAGCATTCTTCCCACTGATCACCAATGTAAGGAACATTCTTCGCACTGATCACCAATGTAAGGGACATTCTTCCCACTGATCACCAATGTAAGGAGCATTCTTCTCACTGATCACCAATGTAAGGGACATTCTTCTCACTGATCACCAATGTAAGGAGCGTTCTTCCCACTGATCACCAATGTAAGGAACATTCTTTGCACTGATCACCAATGTAAGGGACATTCTTCCCACTGATCACCAATGTAAGGAGCATTCTTCTCACTGATCACCAATGTAAGGAGCATTCTTCCCACTGATCACCAATGTAAGGGACATTCTTCCCACTGATCACCAATGTAAGGAGCATTCTTCTCACTGATCACCAATGTAAGGGACATTCTTCGCACTGATCACCAATGTAAGGAGCATTCTTCCCACTGATCACCAATGTAAGGGACATTCTTCTCACTGATCACCAATGTAAGGAGCGTTCTTCCCACTGATCACCAATGTAAGGAACATTCTTCGCACTGATCACCAATGTAAGGGACATTCTTCCCACTGATCACCAATGTAAGGAGCATTCTTCTCACTGATCACCAATGTAAGGGACATTCTTCTCACTGATCACCAATGTAAGGAGCGTTCTTCCCACTGATCACCAATGTAAGGAACATTCTTTGCACTGATCACCAATGTAAGGGACATTCTTCCCACTGATCACCAATGTAAGGAGCATTCTTCTCACTGATCACCAATGTAAGGAGCATTCTTCCCACTGATCACCAATGTAAGGGACATTCTTCCCACTGATCACCAATGTAAGGAGCATTCTTCTCACTGATCACCAATGTAAGGGACATTCTTCGCACTGATCACCAATGTAAGGAGCATTCTTCCCACTGATCACCAATGTAAGGGACATTCTTCTCACTGATCACCAATGTAAGGAGCGTTCTTCCCACTGATCACCAATGTAAGGAACATTCTTCGCACTGATCACCAATGTAAGGGACATTCTTCCCACTGATCACCAATGTAAGGAGCATTCTTCTCACTGATCACCAATGTAAGGAGCATTCTTCCCACTGATCACCAATGTAAGGGACATTCTTCCCACTGATCACCAATGTAAGGAACATTCTTCCCACTGATCACCAATGTAAGGAGCATTCTTCTCACTGATCACCAATGTAAGGGACATTCTTCGCACTGATCACCAATGTAAGGAGCATTCTTCTCACTGATCACCAATGTAAGGGACATTCTTCCCACTGATCACCAATGTAAGGAACATTCCTCCCACTGATCACCAATGTAAGGAACATTCCTCCCACTGATCACCAATGTAAGGAGCATTCTTCCCACTGATCACCAATGTAAGGAGCATTCTTCTCACTGATCACCAATGTAAGGAGCATTCTTCCCACTGATCACCAATGTAAGGGACATTCTTCCCACTGATCACCAATGTAAGGAGCATTCTTCTCACTGATCACCAATGTAAGGGGCATTCTTCTCACTGATCACCAATGTAAGGGACATTCTTCCCACTGATCACCAATGTAAGGAGCATTCTTCTCACTGATCACCAATGTAAGGGACATTCTTCCCACTGATCACCAATGTAAGGAACATTCTTCTCACTGATCACCAATGTAAGGGACATTCTTCTCACTGATCACCAATGTAAGGAACATTCTTCCCACTGACCACCAATGTAAGGGACATTCTTCCCACTGACCACCAATGTAAGGAACATTCTTCTCACTGATCACCAATGTAAGGAACATTCTTCCCACTGATCACCAATGTAAGGGACATTCTTCTCACTGATCACCAATGTAAAGAACATTCTTCCCACTGATCACCAATGTAAGGGACATTCTTCCCACTGATCACCAATGTAAGGGACATTCTTCCCACTGATCACCAATGTAAGGAACATTCTTCCCACTGACCACCAATGTAAGGGACATTCTTCCCACTGATCACCAATGTAAGGAGCATTCTTCCCACTGATCACCAATGTAAGGAACATTCTTCCCACTGATTACCAAAGTAAGGAACATTCTTCTCACTGATCACCAATGTAAGGAACATTCTCCCCACTGACCACCAATGTAAGGAGCATTCTTCCCACTGACCACCAATGTAAGGAACATTCTCCCCACTGACCACCAATGTAAGGAACATTCTCCCCACTGACCACCAATGTAAGGAACATTCTCCCCACTGACCACCAATGTAAGGAGCATTCTCCCCACTGACCACCAATGTAAGGGACATTCTTCCCACTGATCACCAATGTAAGAAACATTCTTCCCACTGATCACCAATGTAAGAAACATTCTTCCCACTGATCACCAATGTAAGGGGCATTCTTCCCACCGGTTCCCAAGGTGTAAGGGTAACTCTTCCCTCTGACCCCCAATGTAAAGGATAGTCTTCTCACTGAAGACATGGATGAGCGAGTTTGGGGTGTTGGAACTTGACTGGCCTGCACAACCTCAACCTGATAAAACATCTTTGGGATAAATTAGTGGAGACTGTGAGACAGGCCTTCTCGTCCAACATCAGTGCCTGACCTCACAAATGCGCTTCTGGAAGAATGGTCAAACATTCCCATAGACACCCTCCTAAACCTTGTGGACGGCCTTCCCAGAAGAGGTGAAGCTGTTATAGCTGCAAAGGGCGGGGCCAACTCAATTTTGAACCCTACGGACTAAGACTGGGATACCATTAAAGCTCATGTGCGTGTAAAGGCTGGTGTCCAAATACTTTTGATAATATAGTGTATATTTAAAGGATTTAAATGGGGATTTGAAGTGGGGTTCAAGCTTTAGGCTGCCAGTTTCTGTCTGATAAGCCTGATAAACTTGTAGTTCCTCAGCTGCTGGATCCTGCAGTCTTCTGTTGCTGGGCTTGTTGGACAGATGCTGGTCGCTGAGCACGCCATTCAGAAAAGTAATTGTTGCCTAAATAGCCCCTTCTCTTGCATATCATTCCATAACAACTCCTGTTATGTGTTTTCTTGGGTGACGACAGACAGTAATGAGTTTTTTATTTGCCGTGTCGTCGTTGATCCTGCGTCTTCCATCAGCAGACGGAGAGAAAGAAGGAGAAAATCTTACGCGGTGACAACTTGATTTTACACAGAGAGAGGAGCGCTCTACGGACTTCCAGGGAGTAATGCGTCAAACACATTGGAGATGACAGCCAACATCGGAGCTGTCTCCACAGAAAGAGCTCACAGAGACTTCTCCGTAATATAAAAGAATGTAATGGAACTCAATTCTTTTTTTTCCTCAAAAAATGCATTTTTTTTCTAAAGATTTAGCTGTCATTCTGCCTTATTTATTCTGTAAAACTACACATTTTATTTTTCAACTCCCAACTCTTCTATGAATTATTAAAAATCTATCTCATCCCAAGTACAAAAATTGCATTTATTGCAACTTATCAGTCCTTATGCCGCGTACACACAACCGTTTTTCATGACGAGAAAAATGCCATGTTTTTATTTGGTCATTAAAAACGATTGTGTGTGGGCTCCAGAGCATTTTTCACGACGTGAAAAATGGCCATTAAAAATTTGGAACATGCTCTAATTTTTCTCGTCGTTTTTCACGTCGTTCTTTTTCTCGTCGTGAAAAACGGCCGTGTGTAGGCTTTAACGACGTGAAAAAACGTGCATGCTCAGAAGCAAGCGATGAGACGGTAGCGCTCGTTCTGGTAAAACTAGCGTTCGTAATGGAGATAGCACATTCGTCACGCTGTAACGGACTGAAGAGCACGAGGCTGAAAAGCGCGAATCGTCTCTCACCAAACTTTACTAACATGAGGATCAGCAAAAGCAGCCCAAAGGGTGGCGCCATCCGAATGGAACTTCCCCTTTATAGTGCCGTCGTACGTGTTGTACGTCACCGCGCTTTGCTCAAGCATTTTTTTTCCACAATAGTGTGTAGGCAAGAAAGGCTTGAGAAGAATCACGTCGAGAAAAACGTTGTTTTTTTCAATGACATTAAAAACGGTCGTGTGTACGCACCATTAGATGTGGTGGCTGCATTAGTTATTTATTATTTTTTTTTTTGGCTTTTTTATTTTCACCTGGTGATCCTGCACATAACATTCTTCTTGTCTAAACCCCTGTACACACGACCGGTTTTCCCGTCGGATAGAAAACTGTCAGTTTTCCCGACGGGATTCCTGCCAAGCTTGTCTTGCGTACAGACTGTCAGGCCTCGTACACACGGCCGAGATTCTCGTTGAAAAAAACATGTCGTTTTTTTCGGCGAGATTCCTGGACAAGAAAATTGTCCCGGCCGAGTGTACACACGCTCGTTTCAAAGAACCCGCGGTTCTTTGAATGGAGCGTACGCGGTGACGTCATCGACTACGACGAGCATGCGCTCGTCACATTCGATGCCGTCGCCGCCATCTTGGTATACCCTACGTATGCCTAGGAAGCTACCGCGCATGCGTCGAATTCATTTCGAACATGCGCGGGCTTCCCGGCGGACAGGTAAGTGTACACACACTCACTTTTCTCGTCGAGAAACAGGCTGACGAGAATCTCAACGAGAAAATAGAGAGCAGGTTCTCTATTTTCTCGTCGAGGTTACTTGTCGGTTTTCTCGACGAGAAACCTGATAGCCGCGTACACATGACCGATTTACTCGGCAAGACATCTCTGCCAGCAAGTTTCTTGCTGGTTCTTGCCGAGAAAATCGGTCGTGTGTACGAGGCCTCAAACAAAATCCCGCCGGTCCTAAGCGCGGTGATGTACAACACGTACGACGGCACTATAAAGGGGAAGTTCAAATCCAACGGCGCCACCCTTTGGGCTGCTTTTGCTGATCTCGTGTTACCGCGTGTTAGTAAAAGTTTGGTGAGAGACGATTCGCGCTTTTCAGTCTTCGTGCTTTCAGATCATTTTCTGCTGTTCAGAATGCTAATAAATGTGCTATCTCCATTACGAACGCTAGTTTTACCTGAACGAGCGCTCCCGTCTCATGCTTGATTCTGAGCATGCGTGTTTTTTTTTTTGCCCTCGGAAAAGCATACACACGACCGGTTTTCACGACGGGAAAAAGTCCGCCGGGAATCCCGGCGGAAAAAAAGAGAACCAGCTCTTTTTCCTGTCGGGAAAACTGCGATGAAGCATACACACGTCCGGTTTTCCCGGGCCAAAAGCTCTCATGGCAGTTTTCCTGCCGGGAAAACCGGTCGTGTGTACAAGGCTTTATGGTGGTGTTCTGATGAGAAATGACCCCCCGTCGAATAACCCCCCCCTGTACTGCGCAGGCACAGCGCTTGCTCAGTACAGAACACTACAGGGCCGCCGAAAGTCTCCAAACATGAAGAGCTGTACACGGCGCCTGCGCAAAGAAGACGACATTCTGCCACACGCTCGCGCACGCTCCCGATGCTCGTGCAACTCTGCAAGGGGCGGGTGTATTATTGATGGAACTCTGCAAGGGGCGGATGTATTATTGATTGAACTCTGCAAGGGGCGGATGTATTATTGATGGAACTCTGCAAGGGGCGGGTGTATTATTGATGGAACTCTGCAAGGGGCGGATGTATTATTGATGGAACTCTGCAAGGGGCGGGTGTATTATTGATTGAACTCTGCAAGGGGCGGGTGTATTATTGATTGAACTCTGCAAGGGGCGGATGTATTATTGATGGAACTCTGCAAGGGGCGGGTGTATTATTGATTGAACTCTGCAAGAGGCGGGTGTATTATTGATTGAACTCTGCAAGGGGCGGATGTATTATTGATGGAACTCTGCAAGGGGCGGATGTATTATTGATGGAACTCTGCAAGGGGCGGGTGTATTATTGATGGAACTCTGCAAGGGGCGGATGTATTATTGATGGAACTCTGCAAGGGGCGGGTGTATTATTGATTGAACTCTGCAAGGGGCGGGTGTATTATTGATTGAACTCTGCAAGGGGCGGATGTATTATTGATGGAACTCTGCAAGGGGCGGGTGTATTATTGATTGAACTCTGCAAGAGGCGGGTGTATTATTGATTGAACTCTGCAAGGGGCGGATGTATTATTGATGGAACTCTGCAAGGGGCGGATGTATTATTGATGGAACTCTGCAAGGGGCGGATGTATTATTGATGGAACTCTGCAAGAGGCGGATGTATTATTGATGGAACTCTGCAAGAGGCGGGTGTATTATTGATGGAACTCTGCAAGGGGCGGATGTATTATTGATGTAACTCTGCAAGAGGCGGGTGTATTATTGATGGAACTCTGCAAGGGGCGGATGTATTATTGATGGAAATCTGCAAGGGGCGGATGTATTATTCATGGAACTCTGCAAGGGGCGGGTGTATTATTGATGGAACTCTGCAAGGGGCGGATGTATTATTCATGGAACTCTGCAAGGGGCGGGTGTATTATTAATTGAACTCTGCAAGGGGCGGGTGTATTATTGAAGGGGCGGGTGTGTTATTGATGGAACTCTGCAAGGGGCGGATGTATTATTGATGGAACTCTGCAAGGGGCGGGTGTATTATTAATTGAACTCTGCAAGGGGCGGGTGTATTATTGATGGAACTCTGCAAGGGGCGGGTGTATTATTGATGGAACTCTGCAAGGGGCGGATGTATTATTCATGGAACTCTGCAAGGGGCGGGTGTATTATTGATGGAACTCTGCAAGGGGCGGATGTATTATTGATGGAACTCTGCAAGGGGCGGGTGTATTATTAATTGAACTCTGCAAGGGGCGGGTGTATTATTGATGGAAATCTGCAAGGGGCGGATGTATTATTCATGGAACTCTGCAAGGGGCGGATGTATTATTGATGGAACTCTGCAAGGGGCGGATGTATTATTGATGTAACTCTGCAAGGGGCGGGTGTATTATTGATGGAACTCTGCAAGGGGTGGGTGTATTATTGATGGAACTCTGCAAGGGGCGGATGCCTACAGAAGAGGCCGTATTGTATCATGATGGGCGGAGCTGATATGATGGGGGTGGATTTCTTAACACGTGCAGTTTATTGAGAAATCCACCCCCAACTTATCAGCTCTGCCCATCATTCTAAAATACAGCCTCTTCTGTAGGCACCCACCCCTTACACGCTTCAATCAATAATACATCCGCCCCTTTGAGAAATCCACCCCCATCCTATCAGCTCTGCCCATCATGATACAATACGGCCTCTTCTGTAGGCACCCGCCCCTTGCAGAGTTCAATCAATAATACATCCGCCCCTTGTAGAGTTGCACGAGCATCGGGAGCATGCGGCACAATGTCGTCTTGACTGCGCAGGCGGCGTGTACAGCTGATCAACAGCTGTTCATGTTCGGAGATTTTCGGCGGCTCCATTGTGCTCCGTACTGCGCAAGCGCTGCCCCTGTGCAGAACAGGGCGGCCATTATTTGACGGGGGACCTTTCTCGTCACAACACCGGCAAAGAATCTGGCAGGATCAACATTTCTTTTTGCTAACAGATTTAACAAAACACTATAAGCCTGCATTCACACTTAAAGAGGAACTTCAGTAATTTTTTCATCTTTCCATCTATTAAATCTTCTGCCCTTGTTGTTGTTGTTTTAACTTTGGATAGTAACATTTTTTTTTTCTGCCAGTAAATACCTTATACAGCCCACTTCCTGTTTCTTGTCTGGTCATTAGCCTAGGCTTATGACATCACGCACAGCTCTCTCTCTCACTCTTGTGAGAGTTTGCCAGGAAGGGAGGGCAGGATGAGTCATAAGAGGGCCAATGAGAGCTGCAAAGCTGGAGGTGTGTCTGTGTAAATCCAGGAAGTGAACAGGCAGCAGCTTCAGCTGCCCACACTTAAAATGGCTGCAGCCAGACTCAGTGGAGGGAGATTTCTGCAGCATATTTGGCAAATACAGAATCACAGTATATATAAAATAATATGCAAAGTGGTTGGAGGGAAGCTTCAGAATGCAAAGATGTTTTTATTACAAATTATGTGAGCAGTTCCTCTTTAGAAGTCACATTTTTGACAGTTTTGGGGAATTTTGACAGGCAATTTTGAGCATCTTTGTGCTTTTTTTTTACAGCATTTTTAAAGCGTTTTTGAGCTTTGGTGTTATTTTGTTAGGCAATAGAGAAAATAATCACCTCTTTCATCATTTGTTGCTAAGTTTTTCAGCTTTTATATTTATTATTTATTTATTATTATTATTTTTTAATTATAGTTAGAGGTTAGGAATAGGATTAGGCCCCTTTCACACTGGGGCGGTTTGCAGGCGCTATTTTGCTAAAAATAGCGCCTGCAAACCGAGCCTAAACAGCGGCTCCTTTCTCTCCAATGTGAAAGCCCTGAGGGCTTTCACACTGGAGCGGTGCGCTAGCAGGACGGTAAAAAAAGTCCTGCTAGCCGCATCTTTGGAGCGGTGAGAGGAGCGGTGTGTTTACCGCTCCTACACCGCTCCTTCCCATTGAACTGCATGGGACACCGCGGTAATACCGCCCGCAAACCGCGGCTGTAGCCGTGGTTTGCGGGTGGTATTAACCCTTTATTGGCCGCTAGCGGGGGTTAAAACCGCACCGCTAGCGGCCGAATAGCTCAACAATCCCGACGGTATAGCGCCGCTAAAAATAGCGGCGCTATACCGCCACCGCCCCCACCGCCCCAGTGTGAAACCAGCCTTAGGGTTAGGGGGTTAATTAAATAATTAAATAATTAATTAATTAACGTTATTTTATTTTTTTATTGATAAGCCCCCATTCACATAGTTACATAGTTGGTGAGGTTGAAAAAAGACACAAGTCCATCCAGTTCAACCCATGTGTGCGTTTATGTTAATAGTACATTGTATACCCTGGCCTGTATGTTGTGGTTGTTAACCACTTCAGCCCCAGAAGGTCCCCCCCCCTTCATGACCAGGCCATTTTTTGCGATACGGCACTGCGTTACTTTAACTGAAAATTGCGCGGTCGTGCAACGCTGTACCCAAACAAAATTGACGTCCTTTTTTCCCCACAAATAGAGCTTTCTTTTTGTGGTATTTGATCACCTCTGCGGTTTTTATTTTTTGCGCTATAAGCAAAAAAAGACTGACAATTTTGAAAAAAATTTTTTTTACTTTTTACTCTGCTATAAAACCTATCCAATAAAAAAACGTAAAAAATTTAATTTCTTAATAAATTTAGGCCAATAAATAAATATTATCTGTATTTAAATTTGAAACTAAAGACAAATTCAATTTTACTTCCTAAATTCACTTTTTATTGGAGGGGGGGTTAGTGTCTCCCATATTACGGGCCCCACGGGGGAGCTGGTAAGCTCTCCGGGGGGTATTAATCAGTGCTTTGCTGACTTCTACCGTGCACTCTATGAGTCAAGGGTGGACTATGGTGATGAGGACCTGGTGAAGTATTTGGGAGACATTGACATTCCGGTCCTTACGGCGACCTACCGTGAGCGACTTGACGCCCCTGTCACGGTGCAGGAGATCCGGCGGGCCCTTAAATCTATGCAATCTGGCAAGACGCCCGGGCCTGATGGAATTCCTGTAGAGTTCTACAAACACTATGCAGACGAACTAGTGCCCAGACTACATTCCCTATTCGCGGTGTCCGCGCAGCAGGGAGAGCTCCCTGTTTCCATGGGTGAGGCGGTCATAGTGGTGATCCCGAAGCCGGGGAAGGACCCTTCCCTCTGTTCCTCGTATCGCCCTATCTCGTTGCTGAACGTTGATGCGAAGATCCTGGCCAAGATCTTGGCAACAAGACTGAACTCTGTCATTACTGCCCTGGTACACTCGGATCAAACAGGCTTTATGCCGGGTAGGGGAACGGATATTAACATTAGACGCCTCCTCACCCACATTGATGGGGCTGGTGAGGGGTCGACGGGAGTGGTG
The DNA here is from genome assembly GCA_029206835.1 of Rana muscosa. Taxonomy (NCBI): domain Eukaryota; kingdom Metazoa; phylum Chordata; class Amphibia; order Anura; family Ranidae; genus Rana; species Rana muscosa. Next base: position 195,441,276 of record CM055119.1, read on the forward strand.
GCCTCACTTGACGCAGAGAAGGCCTTCGACTCTGTAGAGTGGGGCTACCTCTGGGGGGTGCTCGACAGCTTCGGGTTTGGGCCAGGCTTCCTGAAATGGGTACGCATGTTATATAGCTCCCCATCTGCTAGAATTCGGACCAACGGCTGTCTATCAGACGTCTTCCCCTTGGGTCGCGGCACGAGACAGGGGTGTCCCCTCTCCCCGGGTTTATTTGCCCTTGCTATGGAACCACTGGCCATCCTGTTGAGAGCTGAGACGAGGGTCCGGGGATTGAAAATAGGTCCAATTGAAGAAAAGCTGTCTCTGTATGCGGATGATGCCCTGCTATACCTGGCGGACGCCTCTTCATCCCTGCAGGTGGCTTTAGATCTGATTGATCAATTTGGGGGCTACTCCGGTATTCGCATCAAGTGGGACAAATCGGTCTTATTTCCCCTATGTCCCTCGGCCCCGCGTCCCACGACACGAACGCGGCTCAGATGGGTGGACGAGTTTACATACCTGGGCATCAAGGTTAGCAGTAAGAGTGGTGACTACGTTGGCAAAAACATACAACCACTCATGACCCAACTAGTGGCCAAGTGCGCGGTGTGGCGGTTCCTCCCTCTGACCCCAGTGGGTAGAGTCAACCTTTTGAAGATGGTCTTTCTCCCGAAATTCCTGTACTTCTTTCGCAATACCCCCTCGTATATCCCTAGGTCTTTCTTCCGGAGGTTGGACAGCCTGCTGATCTCTTTTGTCTGGGCTGGGAGACCCCCCCGGGTGGCGAGGAAGACCTTATATTTGTCTTTGTCCGGAGGTGGACTGGCGCTCCCTAATTTTTTGCTTTACTACTGGGCAGCTGTCCTGGTTACGGTGAGATGGTGGTTCTCCCAGCCTAGACAAAATCCGGCGGTCACACTTGAGGCGGCTATTGTGGGCTCTTATGCGGCCTTGAGCAATCTACCGTTTCGTGGCCTCAGGGCCAGCCCCTGTATGACGACCCTCATGCGGACCACAGTTAAGGTCTGGCAGGAGGCTCGACTAATGTACCGGCGACCCAACTTGGTATCCCCGCATATGCCCTTGTGGGCTAACCCTATGCTGCCTCACATGAATAGTATCCCAGATCCATCCCTGTGGGTGAAAAAGGGAATCGTTACTCTGAAACATATAGTGAAAGCGGGTACGATTATGCCTTTCCAGGAACTCAGGCAGGCGTATCTCCTGCCGGTCTCTTTCCAATTTAGGTACTGGCAGCTGAGACATGCTTTTGAGGCCCAATTCCCAGAGCCTATAACCCTGGAGTCAGACTCTATTGAGCGACTCTTATCCTCCGCCCTCATGGACCGCCCCCTCTCGTCCCTCTACCTGTACCTCACTGTACAGTTTGATGCCAAGCTTACTAAGCCGTGGGAGGAATGGAGGGCTGATATTCCGTCACTGGACGAGGAGGAGTGGAGGGATTGCCTCGCATCTTATATCCCTGTAATGATAGCTGCAAAGGATAGGTTTATACAATTTAAATTTCTCCACAGAGCCTACTACACCCCGCAGAGGCTGGCACGTATTTACCCGCAGCGAGATCCTAATTGTCAGAGATGCAGGCAGGAGATAGGTACGTTTTGGCACATGGTCTGGTCGTGTCCGAAACTCCAGCCCTATTGGGTGGATGTGGCTTCCAGGCTGACGGACGTGACTGGCTTAAGCGTGCCGACTGACCCCAAGATCCTACTGCTGAATCATATGGAGGACGTGGAAGGGGATAGATATTGTAAACTCTGCCTGACCTTCTCACTATTTTATGCTAGGAGGGAAATCCTGCTCAAGTGGAAATCTGAGGACCCCCCCACATGCGCCGCCTGGCAGCGCTCAGTCGACTCAGTACTTTCTCTATATAAATTAACTTATGAGAGTAGACAGTGCCCCGCGAAGTTCGACAAAATTTGGTCTTCATGGCAGACCACTCGCTCTGACTTGGAACTCCCCCCTGGGTGTGACTGACTGGGCTGTTGTTGGGGATGGCTTCCCCCCCCCCCCGCCCCTCTTGGTCCCTGGACTTTACTGCTACTCAGGGTTGTTGTGTGGCCGGGGAGGGGTGAACTAGAGTCGTTTTATGCACGACCGGGTTTGGGCCAATGTTTGTTGATTATTTGCATTTAGCAACGAATGAGAGGGGTGTGTTCCCCCGGATGTGACGCATTATCCTGTTTGTTTGCTCTGCACTGGAGGATGTGCTATTTACTGGTTGTATTGTAATGCTGATTTGTCTAATAAAAACTCTCTGTTAAAAAAAACAAAAAAAAACAAACACTTTTTATTATAACTACAGTATAGGATAAATAAGTTTGCTTTACAGCAGTCACCATCTGGAGTACAGAAACTTTACCTCCCATTTGAAGCAATAAAACCCTGACAGGTGTTCTAATCAGTGGCGTAACAATAGCCTTAGCAGCCCACGTGGCTGCTATGGGGCCTGGAGGTAAGAGGGGGGCCCCATTGGAGAGGCCCTTGAGGCAAATTAAATTGCAAAGTCTGCAGTCTAGAGGAGCTGATGAGCTTTGCAAAATGTCAAGAACATTTGTTTCACTGTTTTAGCAGTGTAGATTTATTACCCTCAGAACTTCTACTGTAGCCCAACCACTTTGAAATTAACCCTGTATTCCTAACTAGACTATAAAATTCCAAGAGTGTCTCCTCAGCTAAAACCTAAAGACAGATGAGGTTTGAACTTCTGCAAAATTAGTTGCAGTGTGACTGCAACAGTCAGAATGTAACGATGGCACTCTAAAGCCCCGTACACACGATCGGACTTTTGTCCAGCAAACTTAATTTTGAGCAAGTTGGACCAACAATCCGACCGTGTGTACGCTCCATCGGACAAACTTTTTTTGCTTTTTTCTTGTTTTCATCGGACAAAAGTTGGGTCTGCAAAAGGACAAACTTTTGCCCAACAAAAGTCCGATGGAGCAAAGTCCGACCGTGTGTACAGAAAACCATCGGACTTTTGTCCGATGGACAAAACAACTAATGTTAAAATCAACCAACAATAGCAGAAGTTGACCAAAGGGTGGCGGTAAAGAGCAGAAAAGAGCAGAAAAACCACGTGATGTTGCTAAAAGTTTTGGGAAAGTTTGCAGAAAAGTCAGAGCGTGTGTATGCTATGGGTGTTCCCGACCAACTCCGTCCACGGAAAAGTCAGATAGAAGTCCGACCGTGTGTATGGGGCTTTAGCCTCATCTTATATGGAGATTTTCCAGCTCATGGGACAACAACCTAAGTGGCAGCAGACTTAAAGTGATTATCATTGAGAAACAGTTGACTCTGCAGTTAACCCTTACATCCAAAACAATAGCTGCAACTGGGGTTTTATCGGAAACACGCACCATTTACAGTACCTGCTCTAACAATCCTGATTTTGTCCATGGTACACACTGTTATGTCACACAGGAATATGACAGAGATTAAAATATAGTAGTGTTCTTCAAAGAAAAAGAGATTCTCTAAGTTCGGGTTTAGAACATTTAGAGACATAGCTTAGTGATTTATTTATTGCTGTTTAATAAAGCCCCAAGCAGAGAGATGCTTACTGTCAATTACAGCTCTCTGCTCCCTCCCCGCTCATTGGAGCTGTGGGCCGTGGAGGTGGGCGGCCGGCTCAGGCTCAGGCTCTCAGCGGCTCGCTGAGAGGCAGAGACGGGTGTCAGTCCAGGCACCTGGCGGACCCCTACTCCCATTGTCACGATGACACAGTGCCTGGACTGAAATCCGTGACATCAGCAGAGAGCGGACATCAGCCCGCTCTCTGCTGAAAATGGGTCACAGGAGTGCAAAACGAACTGCACCCCTGTGATCCACAGGAGAAGCCCAGCCAAACAAGCTTTGGCTATACTTCTCTAACTACTTAAAGGCCACCCGCCGCAGTTGTACTGCGGCAGTTTGGCTCTATTACGTGAATCGGCGTCATTGTACGTTGCTTCATGTAATAGATATAGCAGGCGCACGTGCGCGCCATGGCCTCAGAACCCGTGCGCGTGGCCGGCGGCTGTGATGTTCGCCGGCCACCCGCAATCGCTCCACACAGAGGCAGAACAGGGATCTGCCAGTGTAAACACGGCAAATCCCCGTTCTGACAGGGGAGCTAAGAAGTCTGTTCCTAGTGATTAGGAACAGTGATCTCTCTCCTCCTCCAGTCAGCCCAGCCCCTATACAGTTAGAAACACCTCCCAGGGAACACATTTAACCCTTTGATCGCCCCTAGTGTTAACCCCTTCCCTGACAGCTCCATTTATACAGCAATCAGTGCATTTTTATAGCACTGATCGCTGTATAAACGTCACTGGTCCCAAAAAAGTGTCAAAAGTGTTCGATCTGTCCGCCGTAATGTCGCAGTCCAGCTAAAAATTGCAGATCGCCGCCATTACTAGTAAAAAAAATAAAAATTAAAAAATGCCATAAGTCTATCCCCTATTTTTTAGACACTATAACTTTTGCGCAAAGTAAACTAGTCAATATACGCTTATTGTGATTTTTTTTACCAAAAATATGTAGAAGAATACATATCGGCCTAAACTGAGGAAGAAATTCGATTTTTTAGATATTATTTGGGGATATTTATTATAGCAAAAAGTAAAAAATGCTGCTTTTTTCCCAAAATTGTCTGTATTTTTTTTGTTTATAGCGTAAAAAATAAAAACGGCAGAGGTGATAAAATACCACCAAAAGAAAGCTCTATTTGTGGAAAAAGAAATTGTCAGTTAAAGCGACACAGTGCCGTATCGGAAAAAATGGCCTGGTAAGGAAGTGGGTAAATCCTACCGGGGCTAAAGTGGTTAAAAATGATGAGATGAGTGTAAATTCTAAAGTTAAAAATGAATTGCTGCACTGCAGCACACTCTTCCCCATGACTTATACTGACAGCACTGTTTTCTAGCAGAGTACAACTGTGCTGACAGCTCAACTGCTACCTGTCCTTGATTTATTCATCAAACAAATACTCATGAGCGTGATATCCGGGTGATCTAATGTTCAAAGGATAATTCCTCAGGCCTTGCTGCCCTCCAGGAGAGGGTTATCCTAGCAATCAAGAGAGGAAATAGAGAAAAGAGGGAGCACCAGCCTTGTGCATTATCCTTATTAAATTTATTTGTAAAAACAGATTAAAAACTTTTCTTGTGAAAAAAAAACAGATTAAAAACTTCTCACAAACATGTGAAAATAATTTGTTTTGTAAAAGCCTCCAAATGGTGGCAGTCAATCTAGGTACGACAGTCTCCAGATGGTGAACGAGAGGACTTCAGGACCACTGCTGGCTTACATGTTTCGAAGGGATAGCTTCTTCCTCAAGGGATACCTCCTTCCTTAGAGCCTCTGAGGAAGAAGGTATCCCTTCGAAACATGTAAAGCCGGCCACACACGGTTTGAATTTCGAAAGAATTTTCTTTCGAAAATCGTATCAAAGAATTTTCGTACCGTTAGTGGGCTGCAGCAACAGCCGATTTTCGTGCGGCAATCAAATTTGAGGAATCGGACATGTTGGAAATTTTTTGAAAAACTAACGATTTTCTAATCAATGATGGGAGAATCGTGCGAGAAATGTAATAGAAAAAAAAAATGTGCATGTGCAAGAAAAGAATATTCCCAGAGAGAAAATAATATTCCCGGCCGAATTTCGAAAATCAATGGTGGCATCATCTGATTCTGATTTCTGATTTTGAAAAGAAAATTTGTTCAAAATTCGACCGTGTATGGCCTGCTTAAGCCAGCAGTGGTCCTGAAGTTCTCTCATTCACCATCTGGAGACTGTCGTACCTAGATTGACTGCCACCATTTGGAGGCTTTTACAAAATGAATTATCTTCACTTGATTTATGCATACTTTGTGTTAAAGCAGACCTTTACCCTGAAGTAGAAGCCATGTTGCCCTGATTTCCCCCTACTCTCTTACATTTGAACATACATTTTTTAACCCTAGAGGGTGTCTAATAGACTGGTTTATCAATAGAATTAATTGAGTGGGACGGCTGGGGTTGAGCCTATATCCACCTTGTTGTTGGAGTATTTGTGGTACATACATTTTTTACTGGTGACATTTACTATATTTGTTGACTAGAATTACATTACCCCCCCCCCCACGTCTCCTGCATGTCCGGACGTGCTACAAGGCTTCAGGTACTAAGCAAGCCCCGCAGTATATGGAATAATACATTTTAGCTACCATTTAGAATTCAGAAACTGGACTTCCTCTATTCAGATGTTAATTAACTGGTTTAACTAGTTCGTGAAGGGTAGTTTAACAGGAAGTGAAGCTGGCAGGAAATGGGGGGAGGCAAGAAAGGAGATAACACAGCCATATCCTGAGCACAAAGGACTTGAGCAGAGTTCTGGAAGAAGACTTGGGTAGAAGGAAGACGAGTCCATAACACCTGTAAGAACTGAGTAGAAGGAAGGCCTGTGCCAGAGGGAACTTCACCTAGGGATGACACTAACGGGTTCATTAATTAAAAGCAAATGTACAGTTGCACTCTGCAAGGGCAGTTGATCCAGAGTTTAGTAAATGAGCAGAAGCTCTGCTGACTTACCTCATCCAATCCAGTGCAAGCAAAAATGCTGTTTTTTTTATTTTCCTTGCACGTGATTGGGTACTCTTTGCAAAGTGAAGCTTTACCTCATTTCCTAAGCTCTGGAGCAACTGCGCTTTGCAAAGTGCACAGTCTAATTTGCTTTAGTAAATCAACCCTTAAATCTACACTATAACCCAAGCTAAGTAACTTTTTAGTGTATCCCTATTGCATACATTGTCACTCAATGCCCATTTGCTAGGATGGTAAAATCTTGTGCATGTATGTTGTATGCATATTTGTAATACTCTAAATGTCTTGTATTGTTTTCCTATGAATTTAAGCAGTTTGTGTGTACAGCATTGTTGTTCAGTAAAGCACAATAATATACTACTGAGGTTTCTCTGACCGTCTGGGCATGCATGGGGTTTCCCACAAATGCGCAAAGACAGCTATTAGGGAAGTCTCACAACTTTGCCATCTTTGCGCATGCGCAGGAAATCACCTGCACATGTGCAGATGTGCCGTAAGGGCTTTGCTAGGACCTGAAGATTGGCCTGTCATTTGAGAAGGTGCTATATTGCTATTTATAGTTTAAAGCGGGGCTGGAGTTCTGTTTTAAAGAGGTTGTAGACCTCAAAAAAAAAAAAAAAAACTCTGCAAGACAAAGGCATAATGAGCTAGTATGCATCGCATACTAGCTCATTGTGAAATACTTATCTCAGAATGATGCCCTGAAACGGCGTCGGCCCTTCGAGTACACGGCTGACATCTTCTACCGGCGTTACTTCCGGGTTTGCGGCTCCGGCGCTGTGATTGACCAGAGCTGCAATGACGTCACTCCTGCACAGGTCGTTCCTTCAGTGCGCATGCGCTGATGATGTGGGCAGCAGCGCCTATACTGAATATCTCCTAAACAAGTTTAGGAGAAATTCATGGTACCTACAGGTAAGCCTTATAATAGGCTTACTTGTAGGTAAAAGTGGTGTAACAGAGTTTACAACCACTTTAAGGCCAACAACACATATTGTCAGGACCTGGATCACCAGATGGTGGCACTGTGGTTCTCTGGGCGGAGGGTTGTAATTCCAGTCCCCACCAGTGGGTGTTCCAGGTCCTTACACATATTATCAGAGTTGACACTGCCAAGTACCACTGAGAGAGGAGGCCAGGGGGCCCTATCAAAATATGGGTCCCTTAATCTTCAAAAGTGTTGCCTATACAGTGGAACCTCGGATTGCGAGTAACGCGGTTAATAAGCATTTCGCAATACGAGCACTGTATTTTAAAAAATCCTAACTCGGTTTGCGGATGTTGTCTCGCAAAGCGAGCAGGATTCAAGCCAAAGCGGTGGGCAGTACCGCATTTGGCCTGAGGTGGGGGGCGCCGTTCGTAAATGCTCAGAAAGACTAGGAAATGCTCAGTTCCCGAGCCTTTCCGAGGTTTGCCGAGGTCAGCTGAACTGTCCTCTGGCCTTTCCGTGTGTTCCCTAAGCTCTCCGGCGCCCCCCCACCTCTGGCCACATGCGGTATTGAAGTCAATGTGGACCAAATTATTTTTGTTTCCATTGACTTCAATGGGGAAACTCGCTTTGATATGCGAGTACTTTGGATTACGAGCATTTTCCTGGAACGGATTATGCTCGTAATCCGAGGTTCCACTGTATATACGCTTTAAACACATTTCCGAATTTTCTTCCACTATAGCTGCTGTCTTAGGTTCTCTGATGGCCCCCACAGTGTTATTTTCATATCTTTATTTATGGCGTATTAATAAACATGTGGAAGAGTCTCTGGTTTATGATCTACCATTCTCTGTCTAAGTGCGATAAACTGCGGTCAGCTTTTTTCTGCGTCCCAGTCGCAGTGTTTCTCTGTACGGATGGATGATTTGCTTGGCTCCTGAGCTGGTGGTTTATGTGCCATCTTTTTTTTTATTTTTCTATTCAGAAAGGAAGGACGGAGACGTATTTCTAGTTGAAATGCTGCCTGGGTAACGGCGCTCACATTCCTCTTGTTTCCAGGAGACCTACAGCTGATAACTGGCAGCTCTGAATGGCATCAAACAAGAAATTGATGAGCCTGTGTTTGGGATATGTCACCGGCAGTGACAAGCACCCCCGGCGTCTGCAGGTGACCTGGTCTGCGTTTTTTTCATTTTGCGCCCTTAGAGAAGACCTGACTCTTCTGAAACATCCTCATAAGTCAGTTTAGTGGAAGTTATGAGGTGCTTGTCCAAAATGTCTGTCCTCAGAACTTCCCATAGAAAAACTTAAAGGTGAACTCCAGGCAGAAATAAAAAAACACACAAAAAAGGTAATTATTAGTACATTATTTGACATACACTCACTGGCCACTTTATTAGGTCCACTTGCTAGTACCGGGTTGGACCCCCTTTTGCCTTCATTCTTCGTGGCATAGATACAACAAGGTGTTCGAAACATTCCTCAGATTTTGCTCCATAGTGACATGATGGCATCACGCCGTTGCTGCAGATTTGTCGGCTGCACATTCATGATGCCAATCTCCCGTTCCACCCAAAGGTGCTCATTGGGTGAGATGTGGTGAGTGTGGAGGCCATTGGAGGACAGTGACCTCATTGTCCAGTGGTGAAATGATTGGAGCTTTGTGACCTGGTGCATTATCCTGCTGGAAGGAGCCATCAGAAGATGGGGACACTGTAGTCATAAAGGTAGTATAAGTAAAAAAGGCAGTGTACCCCATAGTAATAACAAAGGTAATGGGGGGACTATGAAAACAGCCCCAATGTTGAGGTAGGTGATCAAAGACAAAGGGGGGTGTATGGATAGCACATGCGTGATAAGACAAGGGTAAAGTGGTACCTGAAAAATGGGCCAGATAGCATTCCTTGACTATGCCAGGGGTTGGGCGGGCGCCCAATCACGCATTGATGTCACGTACCCGGCGCCGTGCGCGCCACGTCACCATCCATGACGTTGGCGTGCCGACGCTGCTGTTTATCTATCTGTCGTCCTTCACGAGGGGGCTAGTATGGGACAGCGGGATATATCCTCCGCCCCCAGTGCTCACGCCACTTCGTCTCACTGACCGACCCACGTGCCGTTGCTGGACCACCCCTCACCTTCATTGGGTTTATATACCCCCTCCAGTGGCGGTCACACCCGCGGTCATGGTTGCTCCTTGGTAACTATCTGGCCCATTTTTCAGGTACCACTTTACCCTTGTCTTATCACGCATGTGCTATCCATACACCCCCCTTTGTCTTTGATCACCTACCTCAACATTGGGGCTGTTTTCATAGTCCCCCCATTACCTTTGTTATTACTATGGGGTACACTGCCTTTTTTACTTATACTACCTTATACTCACCACAAATTTCCACACGCTCTCTCACCTATTGGCTTAGGCCTACTACATTATTTTTTTCAGTCACATTTATCCACACCCCATCATTTCAGCTCACACTTTTGTTTCTACAGATGGTCATACCCAGGTGAGACACACCAACAACCACCTACCCATGGAGGCCACATGTGGAGGATTATAGCTCTTCACTGGAGTTCCATCAGTGTGGTGGGGTTAGTCCACCTCTGCTCCTGGGGGCTGATACCCCCCCGGCCACCCTTCTACCCTCTACGCCCACGCCTACAGTCATTGATTTACCTGTAAGTACCCTGGGGAATAGTTACTACTCGATTTCTTTCTCCTTTTTCCATAACTGGATCTATCATATATCTTTATCTAAAACCATATTGTTTTAACATTTATACACTTCTACTTCATACATTGCTCCTGAAGAGTGGCAGCAGCCACGAAACGCGTTGAGACAATAGATGCCCCCCTTTCATACCTATCTGGTCTTGTATAATGTCTATATTATGCAACCAAATATGTACTATTAGGAGCTATTAGGAGCTACCAGATGCCCTTTTGGTTAATACATGACATTCTTACCATCAACCAGTTCCTATACTAATTGGACTGTATCAACGTATTAAGGTTAAATTTATCTACCATGAAGACACGTTTCAATGAATTGGCTATTTATTATTATAAATATGAACTTACCATGCCATTTTACTATGTTACCATGAATTGCTATTATTTATACTACATCCAGTTTTTTGACCACTATACTAGGTATTCTGTGTTACTATTGTATTTGCTATTTTATACATGATTAAATAACTGACTGCCAATTGTTGTTATGCAATGCTTTCATGTTATATGCTTGGTTCTACTACATTCATTACCTGCCATATTCAATTGTCACTGTGCAACCTCCTGGGATGCATGCCTCAATTAAAGTCCCACCTTTGCTCTCTTTTTGTCGGATTGCCGGGGATGGAGGTGCTCGGCTTTATGCCTTGCGCCTCATTTAAAGTCCCACCTTTTTAGTTTCTTTTATAGAGTGACAGAGAGATGAGCTCATCAGTCTGCTGCTTCTCTTTTCATTGTCCAGTCACATGTAGGAGGAAGGAGAAGACTAATAAGTGTTACTTAACTGCAGTAGACAAAAATCTGGTTTCCTGTTTTACCAGACAGGGTTGTGTTCTTGTTTAATATGTTTGGCTGCTTAAGCACCTTCAGCAGATGTTTATTGTGACGATTAATTGCTTCTCTACTGACATAGAACACTTTCCAGGAATTTTCGTATAGAGTCCTAATGAAAGCTTTGAAATCTTTCCATCTAGCCCTGATGAAGGATTACACGTTGGTTACTTTTTTTTCTTCCTGTTGTCTCATTGTTATCAAAACTAAATCTGAACTGTCAGGTTGACCATTTGGTGCTCTTCTTGATTATTTAATCTGGCTGGTACAGTTGGGGAGGCCATCGCCCCTTTGGGACCTCAGTATTGTGGTAGAGCTGCCAAGGTTAAAAAAACACCAGGTATGGATATTATTACTTAGTTACACTTGTCCATCTTGGACTAATGTAACTATGCATCTACCATACCTGTAGGATCCTTCTCTACTACATTCAGAACTCTGGAGGTTGGCCGATTGGCACGGTGCCATTCAGAGCTCGCTTCATATTTTCTCAATTAATACAAAGTGTTCTCTTATTGGAAACAGTGGAGAGGCAGGGCAGTGACATCACGCTCTTTACCTCATCCAATCAGAAAATGCTTTGTATTCATTGAGAAATGCAAAGCATTCTCCGAATGGTGCCTGTGCGAAGTGGACAACCTCCTGTATCCAGAATGCAACAGGTAACTGCTCGGTACGGGACCCTAAAGCCAGTGGAGGACTGTAGGAGGGGTGCCTACTACAGTGATTTCCCTCTTCTAGAGGGAACCCACAGGTATGGTATATACATAGTTGGTCCAAGCTGGACCTATGTGTAGCGCCCCCCCCCCAATATTTGGGGGCGCTATGTGGAAATTTAGGGGCGGTCTGAGCCAGTAGTTGGGCTCAGAACAATTATGTTTCAATTGTTGTTCTGCTCTGGGTGTGATACTGCCCGGCAGTTTTGTTCTCCTTTGCCTGCAGATGGCACTGTCACCGCCGGCACGGGCTGGACTAGGGGGGTATCACAGCACTTTGGGTGTCCTCTCTCGGCAGCCATGCAGTGGGCATGGTCTACCCGCTGTGCCTGCTGGGAGAAGACACAAAAGGGCAGACGCCATTTGGCGTGAGGCGATTCCAGGGGGACCCCAAGGCGTTCAGGGGGACCTCTGGTCCAGTGAGTGTGCCTTGTGGCCCGCATGGCATGAGATGCGCTAGTCTGCTTAGGCCTTGGGCACCTTCAGCCCGAGGCCCTGTTGCTGCATTGTAGGCCCAGCTCCGCTGACTAGGACCTACGCTTCAGAGAAGGATCCCAGGCTGCCTGTTTGTAGGGGACCCATCTTTAGGAGAGGAGTTCCAGGGGAAGAACAGTCCCGGCGGAGACCTGCTGTCTCGGGGAGAGGCCTGGAGACCTGCCTAGAGGAGGATTGGTGAGCAATACCCACTCAGGCTTGAGTGGCGACGAGTGTAGATACTGGATTTAAGTGCTGCGTGCCTGAACCTTCCCCTACGTCTTTCAACATTTCTGCTCTTGCTTTCTTCAAATTAGCTCAAAGAGGAAAAAGAATAAAGCCTTGCTGATTAGGTTTTACTCATGTGTGGACATTGGCCTTATTCCTGGAAGATATTGGTGTACCTAGACAACGGAACTGAAGGATCCACTCGTGGGAGGTAATTGCTGCAGACCCAAAGTAACGAAACCAGTAGATTCCCATTTAATAACAAGATGTGAATCCTGAGTAGCAGGTGTAAGGTAGCTACATATGTAACTATATAACAATAAACATACCTGGATTTTCTCTTTAAGCAATCAATCCCAACCAATACCGCTTGATTGATGGACAAAAAGATTCAAGTCAAGCGCCTCACATTTACTTTTTCTTGGATATTGTTTAGCTTTAACTGACACTTATACCCTCTGTTAAATACCCCACCCATTTCCCCCAACACAACAAAGGAAGTGCTACAACCCCAAAATCCCATAAGGATAGGCAGGATGAGATCAAAACCTCTGTGCCCGGACTCACGTAATACTAAACGTCCAGAATCCAATGAAGAGAGTTCAAATCCGGCACCAGGACGTCTTGGCATGAATATCACTACTAAGGCCTATGTAGGAGGCTGAAACCCGTCCATTTTTAGGAATCGATTCCTTTTAATGGTTTGATGGATTAAATAAATGTAGCGCGGGGGTCCTAAATTCATGGATTGCTATACCAAATTTAGGGGTGGTAGTTTGGCTCGAATCTTTCAATTTGCTGGACTCTGCCTTACTGATGTTTCACCTGGCGTGCAGTTCCCTTTAGAAGTATGGGTGGTGCTGTCACTTGTACTCGGGGTTGAACCACAGGTGATGGAGTGGCGATTGGGTGTCCTCTCTCGACAGCCGTGCAGTGGGTGTGGTCTACCTGCTGTGCATGCCGGGAGAGGATACATAAGGGGTGGACGCCGCCTGGGAGGGTCGGTTCTTCTTGGTTCCAGAGTCTGAGTCCTGGTGTGTGGCCCATGGCCCTCCAGGCCATGGGGCCACGTGTGCTTCAGTCCCAGGCACCTTTAGTCCTGGGACTGCAACTTCAGCCCTGGGCCCAGCACCTTTAGCTGGAGCCTGCTTCGGGAGGAGGAATCCCCGGGTGCCGCCTTGCGAGGTGACCCGTTTCTAGAAGAGGAGGCTGGGGGAGGACCGTTCCGAAGGACTGGTGAGAGATCACAGTGAAGGAAGGGGCCCAGTAACTCTTCGGAGGGATGTTATCCATCCGGAAAAAGAGGATCGAAACAACAGGACCATTAGGAGGTTCAGGACACTATAGATTCTGTGGCAGAGGATCTCCTGAACGCATCCATTAGGGAATCTAATAGACTGTTCGAGCTACATGCCAGCTGCTAGTGCCTTTGGGTAGCTATACCCACTCGGGATCGAGTGGCGAAGAAGCCAGGGGTGCCTGAATTGATCTGTCTTCCGAACACCTTTCTCTCTTCTCAACTTTATGGATGTTCATGCATAAGGGAAAAATAAACTCTACGTTGGAGTTGACACTGGTGTGGACTTTGGAGTTACTTGGGGTATAGAGACTTTGTCCTCACATTCTAGGGACAGAGACCAACTTTGAGGAGAACCTTGCTGCAAGATCCATAAGTTAAACAAGTGTGCTTAACCTCTGCAAACCAGAGGGTACGGGCATGGTGGCCATGGTGCGCCTTTTTCTCCTGTGAGCGAGCCAAAGATAGAAGAGGAGAAAGAGGGGATCGTGTGTGTTACATAAAGATATCAATTTTTAATGCCAAGACGTCCTGGTGCCGGATTTTTACTCTCTTCTTCCCCCCAACAACCCTTACCCAAGAGTTAAATTTACCTTTTTACATTTTCTCTCAGATCTTTGGTCTTCACCCTTTGGGGAACCTTCACACCAAAAAGGTACCTGGACAGGATCAGCTTCTTCTATTCCACTTCCGCTCAGGGGATCAGTCGCCGGTGGTCAGGAGTGCGCATTATTGCACTTCCAGAGGACTCATCTCCCAGCAAGGAAGGCCAGTAATGTGCTCTCTTATGAAAAAAGAGTGAAGAATGAAAAGTAAAATGCATCGGCTCTGGAACTAATTTCAGATATTTCCCTACCTGTCTGTCTTAGACATGTGCAAAAGGAAAAAATTTGTTTCGTTTCGTTTCGTTTTAATTCGTTAATTAATTAATTTTGTTTAGTTAGATTCGTTAAATTTGTTAAATTCGTTTTCGGATTTCATTTTGTTTTCGACCGAATTCGAAAATCGGTCGCATTCGAAAATATTTCAACCGAATTCGAAAATATTTCTACCGGATTCGAAATTATTTCAACATGATTCGAAATTATTTCAACCGCATTTGAAACTATTTCAACCGGATTCGAAAATATTTTGCGACCCGACTTTGGGTCCAAGTATCTCAGGGTCACTTAGTAATAGAAACCCCAAATTTGGAGATGTTATAGAGCTAGTTCTACTGTGTTTGCATACCATTTGGGGTTTCTAGCTACAAGTGGCCCCGAGATATGTGGCCCAAAATTCGGGTCGCAAAATGTCATTCTCTGCTGCAGAAAAGTGTTTGACATTTTGCCACCCGATTTTGGGTCCACGTTTCTCGGGGTCACTTAGTGATAGAAACCCCAAAATTGGTATGCAAACACAGGAGAACTAGCACTACAACATCCCCAAATTTGGGGTTTCTATCGCCAACTAACCCCGAGATACGTGGACCCAAAGTCGGGTCGCAAAATATTTTTGAATCCGGTTGAAATAGTTTCAAATGCGGTTGAAATAGTTTTAAATGCGGTTGAAATAATTTCGAATCATGTTGATACTATTTAAAGCAGATTCGAAAATATTTTGCGACCCGACTTTGAAAAAAAAATGAAATTGATTCTAACAGTCTGCAGGAGATCTGCAAAAAAAAAAAGAAGTGAAATGGCTGTTAATAGTCTACAGGAGACTAAACGAGATTAAAAACTTTAATGCCGGAACTAATAAACGCTGATCAAACTGGCTTTGTAATGGGGAGAGAAGGAAGAGATAATACCATAAGAACCCTTTTATTAATCCAGAAAAGGAAGGAGAAGAAACCCCCAGTCGTACTCATGTCGATAGACGCAGAAAAAGCGTTTGACCGAGTCGACTGGGGGTTTATGATGGACACACTCCGGTATGTCGGGATTGGACCCAAATATATGAAATGGGTCAAAAACCTATATACTTACCCGACAGCCAGGGTAAAAATAAATGGGAGTGTGTCGTCGACGTTCGAGATGCGTAATGGAACGAGACAGGGATGCCCGCTTTCACCCCTCCTGTATGTGTTGGCAATGGAGCCTTTGTTACAGAACATACGGAATAATCAGGACATAGGAGGGGTGAGGATGGGCAGGGAGGAACATAAAGTGGCGGCATACGCTGACGACATACTTTTATATCTGACGAAACCAAGGCTGTCGCTCCCTAATGTAGTAAAGGAAATAAAAAAATACGGGGAACTCGCTAACTTCAAGATCAACCCAGTAAAGACAGTAATTCTGAACTTAGGAATAGATAAAAAAGAAGAAAAACTGTTACAGAAAGAATTTCCGTTCACTTGGGAGACAAAAACCTTAACATACCTAGGTATTAAAATAACTACAATTGAAGAAGAACTATATCCGGTCAACTTTATCCCATTACTAAACGAAATTAAAGCAGAATTAAAGGATATTTCAAAGAGACCCGTTGGATGGACAGGAAGGATCAACATCTTAAAAATGATGATCCTCCCAAAAGTAACATATAGGTTGCAGATGCTGCCAATAGATATACCCAAACCATTCTTTAAGTCGATAAGATCTATGATCTTGAAATATATATGGCAGGGCAAAAAGACTAGAATAAAATATATATTACTAACCCGTGGAAAAAAAGAAGGGGGCATGGCTGTACCAGATATAGAAAGATACCATAAAGCAATAATCCTGGCAAGATTAGTAGAATGGGCAAATCCACAAACAAAAAAGAAATGGGCACAAATAGAAAATGCGCTAAGTATGACACATTTACAAAATAATATATGGATACCACCAAAATTTAGAGTATTAGGCACAGACTCACATAGTATAACAAAGAAGGTATTTAAAACATGGGACACACTACATCGACACGAAAAATGGAAATATAATTCTCCATTAATAGCGTTAGCAGGCACAAAGTTTTTTACACCAGGTAACGGGACACGATTAGGGAAGCTAATGGGAACTGCACAATTAAAAGATATAATTACAGTAGGTAAAATAAAAACAAAACAAGATTTAATTACGAGTCAGGGATGGAGTCAGTTGAGTGACTGGGAATACCTCCAATTAACGCACTTAGTAAGCAGTATTCCACAACCAATTAGAGATGAAAATACACTAACCCCACTGGAAAAGATATGTAGTAAAAAGCCTTTGAGACATGGTATATCTCAGGTGTATAAAATATTAACAGAACTAGAAACAGAAGGACCATTACCCTTTATAGAAAAATGGGAGCAAGATCTGGGCAGAAAATTAGACGAGAGGCAAATTATTGAGGCAGTACACAGCTATGCATCGGATGTAACCACAATAGAAGCAAATTATAAAAGTATGGTACGCTGGCACTGGACGCCAGAAAGAATGAATAAAATACATCCTAACAACTCCCCACTCTGTGTCAGGGGTTGTAAGCAAGTGGGACCAACGATGCATATGTGGTGGGAATGCCCAATAATAGAGGAGTATTGGACAGAGATTTTGGATTACATTGAAGTTGTCACGGGGGAAAAAAATAATACAAAACGCGTGGACATGCCTATTTCATGGTACAAATAAAACAAAAAAGCAATACCAGAAAACATTAGTCCCACCATTACTTAACGCAGCAAAAGGACTAATTCCAAGAAACTGGATAGCTATAAAGAAACCAACTATTAAAGAATGGATTCAACGGGTAGAGTATATCTCAGAAATGGAATACCTGAGCCAGGGAGAACAGGGAAAGGGGGAAAATTAGAGGACAACATGGGAAAAATGGAGAATATTTAAACAATCAGATAAATACGTTCAGGGAATGATAGGAAAAGAATAGGATAGGAGGGGGACAGATCAGGGGAATAGGGGGGGGGGGAGGGGAGAACACAGGGAGGGAAATAGGGAAAAGGAAAAGTAAGGAAATATGTAAAGATATTTTTGTACGAAAATTTGTTATGTTTTTTTCCACATAAATGTGGGTGTACGTAACTACATGTTGAATAATTTTCCAATAAAAAGTAAAAAAAAAAAAAAAAATAGTCTACAGGAGATCTGCTAAAAAAAGAAATAGATGCTAATAGTCTGCAGGAGACCTGGTGCGAAAACTAAATAGATAATATAAGTCTGCAGGAGATCTGCAAAAAAAATAAAATAAATGCTAATAGTCTGCAGGAGATCTTATGTAAAAAATAGTAATCTGCAAAAAAATTTTAACATGAAATAGATAGTATCTATATTCTATTCTATTCTATTGTTTTTCTAGTGTATTCTCTATTTCTATTCTAATCTATTCTATCCAAAGTTAAAATTAATTAATTACATTTTTTTTAATTCCTACTATTCGAAATTCAAATTTATTCTATTCGAAATTCGAATTTCATAAGATGGTTGCATATTCTTTCTATTTTATTCTATTAAATTATATTTTTTTTCTATTCTGTTCTAATCTTTTCTATTTGAATTATACATTTTGAAAGATGGTTAGTTACTTACATCTGTCACATAAAAAAAAAGATGTGAAATGGCTGTCATGGATGTCGATCACAAGGCAAGTACATATGCTGTATGTCATTGTCCGAGTGCCACGTGACCGGCCACGAGTGCCACGTGACCGGCCACGTGACCAAGTTGTGGATTGTCCACTTGCCACGTCACCTGCCACAAGTTATGGGGTTCCTAGCACCAAGTGACCCCCAGATAGGGCCGATCTGTCAAGTGCTTTTCTGCAGCAGAGAATTAAATTTTGTGACCCGACTTTGAGGCCACGTATCTCGGGGCCACTTATAGCTAGAAACCCCAAAATATTTGGTATGTAAACACATTATAACTGGCACTACAATAACCCCAAATTTGGGGTTTCTATCACCAAGTAACCCCGTTGTAATGCTAGTTCTACTGTGTTTGCATACCAAATTTGGGGTTTCTAGCTATAAGTGGCCCCGAGATACGTGGCCCCAAAGTCGGGTCACAAAATGTCATTCTCTGCTGCAGAAAAGTACTTGAAATATCGCCCATATCTGGGGGTCACTTGGTGCTAGGAGCCCCATAACTTGTGGCAGGTGACGTGGCAAGTAGACAATCCACAACCAGGTCACGTGGCACTCGTGGCCGTCCACGTGGCACTCGTGGCCGGTCACGTGGCACTCGTGGCCGGTGTCGTGGCACTCGTGGCAGGTGTTGTGGTAAGTGGACAATGACATACAGCATATGTACTTGCCTTGCGATCGACATCCGTGACAGCCATTTCACATCTTTTTTTTTATGTGACAGATGTATATAAGTAAGTAAATAACCTTCTTCCAAAATTTATAATTCAAATAGAAAAGATTAGAACAGAATAGAAAAAAAATATAATTTAGAAGAATAAAATAGAAAGAATATACAACCATCTTCTGAAATTCGAATTTCAAATAGAATAAATTTGAATTTCGAATAGTATGAATTCAAATTTTTTAATTAATTAATTAATTTTAACTTTGGATAGAAAAGATTATAATAAAATAGAAAATAGACTAGTAAAACAATAACCCCAAATTTGGGGTTTCTATCACAAGTAACCCCGAGATACATGGACCCAAATTCGGGTCACAAAATATTTTCGAATCCGATGGAAATAGTTTCAAATGCAGTTGAAATAATTTCGAATCATGTTGATACTATTTCAACCGGATTCGAAAATATTTTGCGACCCGAGTTTGGGTCCATGTATTTTGGGGTTACTTGGTGATAGAAACCCAAAATTTGGAGATGTTGTAGTGCTAGTTCTACTGTGTTTGCATACCAAATTTGGGGTTTCTAGCTACAAGTGGCCCCGAGATATGTGGCCCCAAAATCGGGTCGCAAAATGTCATTCTCTGCTCCAGTAAAGTGCTTGACATTTTGCGACCCGATTTTGGGTCCACGTATCTCGGGGTCACTTAGTGATAGAAACCCCAAATTTGGTATGCAAACACAGGAGAACTAGCACTACAACATCCCCAAATTTGGGGTTTCTATCGCTACCTAACCCCGAGATACGTGGACCCAAAGTCGGGTCAAAAATATTTTTAGATTCGAAAAAATTTGGATTCGGTTAAATTCGGTAGTATTGTAATTCGGTAATTCGGATGCATCCGAATGTCCGAATAATGAAAAATTCGTCCGAATTTCGATTCGGAACGAAACAAAATGCACATGTCTAGTCTGTCTACAGCCAGCTGCCCTCCATACACAAGTCACCAGGCTTCATTTGGATAGAGGTGAGACCTCCCTTACAGTAACAATTTCATCCTCAGAAAATGTGAATTCGGGGATCCCTTTACCCTGGGGGCTTGTCTCTACAAACCAAGAATAAAAAAAAAATGATCAGGTCAGAAGTGTCCATTTTAACTGCTTGTAATGTCTTTTTTATGGGAACGTCTCTTTAATATCAGGCATTTGCCCTATAGACCTGACCTGAACTCAAGAAGGTGGAGAAATCACAGAACCGTACGGTCAGGAGATTTTCCGATATCATCCACTCTGAAAAAGCTTTTTAATTAGCTAATTTACATAGAAATTACCTATGCAAGGAAGCGTGTTTCTTCAACCAATATTTAATTACTCCTGTATTTCCCGTGATTGTAGAATGAGATGCAGAAGAATAGAGCATTTCAGCTTCTTTTTAAAGGGAACCTCTCACTTAAAGCAAATCTTTCCTATGAGAAATATGGGGGCTACCATTGATGACTTATTTGAGAAAATGCTGATTGATTGCCTGCATGGGACAACATGATTGCCAGTCAACTAGCATTCGCACATTGAGCGATCAGCAGTGGCGTCCACCAGGAAAGCTTCTCTTTAAGGTTAGTGCCCTCAAAAAGAAAATGCAACTCTGTGTCTTCTTTTTATAAGAAATAATAGTGGGATTATGTTTTGCTTTGCATCTTTTAAGATTATTTACAGTAAACCAAGGAACCATAAAAACCTCTGTAGTGAACATTAAATTGCTTTACTAAACAAAAATGCTGTAATCACTTGTAGGAAAAACAATACAGGGTATTACAAAATGTGCATACAATATACACATGCACAAGCTATCTATCTTTCCTAGTAAATTAGCATGGGTAATGTATGCAAGAGGGATACACTAAGTCTGCTTTCACACTCGGGCGCGGGGGGCTGCAGTGGTAAAGCGCCACCATTTTACTGTCATTTTTGCAGAGGTATTTGCCCGCTAACGGGGTGCTTTTAACCCCGAAAAAGGGTTGAAACCACCCGCAAAGCGCCGCTTTGCCGGCGGTTCGGCCGCGCTGCCTATTCATTTCAATGAACAGGAGCGGAAGAGGAGCAGTGGAGGAGCGATGTATACACTGCTCCTTCACCGCTCCAAAGATGCTGCTTGCAGGAGTTTTTTTAACATTCTGCCAGCGCATCGCCTCAGTGTGTAAGCCCTTTGGCTTTCACACTGAGACTGCAGGGGAGCCGTTTTTCAGGCGCTTTACAGGCGCTATTTTTAGCCCAAAAGAGCCTGAAAAACACCTCAGTGTGAAAGGGGTCTAAGGCCTGATTCACACCTATGCATTTTTAGTGCTTTTTGCATTTTGTAGATGTGCACTACAGTCCATTTAACCCCTTTGCGCCGACCGTACGTACATTTGCGTTAATGGCTTGAAGGGGTTAAACCGAGGTGATGCCTGCAGTTTTTTGGAGGGGCCGGTTGGCTTTTTAGTGATAACAACCGATACGGCTAAAAGCCGCTTGGCTGTTATCCTAAAGGAGCAGGAGGGGATGTCCCTCTCCCGCTGCCTTCCGCCGCTCTTCCCGGGCCTCTCGTCCCTCCGGGAGACCCGAGTCACCAGCCGGCGAGTCCGCCGACTAGGCTGAGACCCGAACAATGCCGGATTTGGCTTTGATCGGGTCTCCGATGTAAAATCCTGGAAGCGATATCACAACGTCACTTCCGATTTACTCAGCTGCCAATGGCGCTGAATACTTTTGAGTGCAAAGGAGGGATTTGGGGTATTTTAGACCCCTGATCCCACGATAAAGAGTACCTGTCACCACCTATTACTGTCACAAGGGATGTTTACCGTATATACTCGAGTATAAGCCGAGTTTTTTTGGGACATTTTTTGTGTGCTGAAAATGCCCCCCTCGGCTTTTACTCGAGCCACCTTTTTGCGCCTGATCTCCTGGAATTTGGGGACCTGTTACCGGCCGGCCGTAGGTCTCCTGGATCCCAAACCTTGCACACATATAGCCCCACTCTTCCTCTAAGAGTGAGCAAAGTTTGTTGTCCGGGGGACCTACGGCCGGGGAGCACCGATTTTTCAAACCCGGGCACCCCTTCCATAGACTCCCATGTTAAACTGTAATTTCTCCGGTAAGTTTGGGGACCCGGTACCGGCCGGCCGTAGGTCCCATGGATCCGAACCTTGGCACTCACGTAGCCCTATTTCTCCTCTATAAGTGTGCAAAGTTTTCTGTCTGGGGGACCTACGGCCGGGGAGCACCGATTTTTCAAACCCGGGCACCCCTTCCATAGACTCCCATGTTAAACTGTAATTTCTCCGGTAAGTTTGGGGACCCGGTACCGGCCGGCCGTAGGTCCCATGGATCCGAACCTTGGCACTCACGTAGCCCTATTTCTCCTCTATAAGTGTGCAAAGTTTTCTGTCTGGGGGACCTACGGCCGGGGATCACCGATTTCTCAAAGCCAGGCACCCCTTGAAAGGGACAATGTAAAAAAAATAAATAAAATAAATAAGAAAAAAAAAAAAACATTTAAAGCGCACCCGTCCCCGCGAGCTTCCGCAGCAAAGAAAATGCATACGTAAGTCGCGCCCGCAAATGTAAACGTTGTTTAAATCACAGATGTGAGGTATCACCGCGATCGTCACAGTGAGAGCAATAATTCTAGCAAACGACCTCCTCTGTAACTCTAACCTGGTAACCGTTGAATTTTTTTAAAGCGTTGCCTATGTAGATTTTTAGGTACCGTAGTCTGTTGCCATTCCACGAGTGTGCGCAATTTCAAAGCGTGACATGTTAGGTATCTTTTTACTCGGCGTAACATCATCTTTCACATTATACAAAAAAATTGGGCTAACTTTACTGTTTAGTTTTTTTTTAATTCATGAAAGTTTCCCAAAAAATTGCATTTGAACTGCGCAAATACCGTGGGACATAAAATATTGCAACAATAGCCATTTTTATTCTCTAGGGTATCTGCTTAAAAATATATATATATAATGTTTGGGGGTTCTAAGTAATTTTCTAGCAAAAAATATGTATTTTAACTTATAAGCAACAAATGTCAGAAATAGGCTTAGGCATGAAAGGGTTAACATGGTTTCCTATGGAACACGTTTTGTAGTGCAAAGCTGAAAAAGGCAAAAAGCACTAAAAATGCATAGGTGTGAATCAGGCCTAAAAAGTTACTTAACTTGGCTTGTAGATTTAGTGTCATCGCCATGTAAAGTTTCTATTTTAAAGCCTCGTACACACGAACGAGTTTCTTGGCAAAAACCAGCAAGAAACTTGCTGGCAGAGATTTTTTGCCGAGAAATTCGTTCGTGTGTATGGTTTCTCGTCAAGAAAAGCGACAAGAATCTCGACGAGAAAATAGAGATCCTGCTCTCTATTTTCTCGTCGAGATTCTCGTCGGCCTGTTTCTCGACGAGAAAAGTGAGTGTGTGTGTACACTCACCTGTCCTCCCAGAAGCCCGCGCATGTTCGAAATGAATTTGACGCATGCGCGGTAGCTTCCTAGGCATAGATAGGGTATACCAAGATGGCGGCGACGGCATCGAATGTGACGAGCGCATGCTCGTCGTAGTCGATGACGTCACCGCGTACGCTCCATTCAAAGAACTGCGGGTTCTTTGAATCGAGCGTCTGTACACTCGGCCGGGACAAGTTCCTTGTCCAAGAATCTCGTCGAAAAAAACGACATGTTTTTTTCGACGAGAATCTCGGCCGTGTGTACGAGGCCTAAGTCTTTCTTCATGATGGAGTCGTCTTCCAGGATCCAGGATCTTCCAGACTGCTTCTTCCTTCTTGGAGTCCTTTTAAGCTTCTACCAGTTCCTTTGTGTCCTAAGCACAAAATAAGTACTGCTCCTTTGTTTCGAGCACATGGTTGTCGAAAGCCCCCCTTTCCCCATCCCCCTGCTTCCTGTAGCATCACTTTCTGCCCTGAGCTCATGAACCAGTCCAACAGGTTTGTTAGCGTATGAATAGGGGAAACTTTGATTCTAAACAATACATGTTTTTAAAGTGTTATTCCATATTTATACTATAAAAATCACTAAAATAGCCATAGTAACACAGATTTCCAGCCAGGAATGTGATTCAGGGACATTGGAAATCAAAATTTACTCCCACAATGGCTGAATTAACCTGCTTCAAGAACCTAGAAGAAATCATAGCCTAACACCATGACAGGCAGCACATTTATGTAACCCCATGGACCATATGGATTTTTTTTCTCAGGTTCCTCATGATTCAGAACCATAAGCCAGTCAGATGCAAGCCTAGCTGTTATGGGGCGTGCATTCTCTGAAACCCAACACTCCCCCCACCCCTGTCTCCTCACCGCGCATGGCTTTAAAAATTTGCAATCTCTTCCTACCTTTGCTTGTATACTGTTTCCCTAATACATCTTTTTCCTCTTTGGTTCTATAGGCCAGGAAAACACAATTAGGCAAAGATCCTCTTGTAGGGATGTTTACTGATCACAAACAGATACACCCCATGCAGTCTTAGGTCCACTCCAATAAATCAACCGGGATATGTTATATAGTACCCCATAAGGGACCTAGAGTACAGTGCCTTGAAAAAGTATTTATACCCCTTGAAATTTTCCACATTTTGTCATGTTATAAACAAAAACGTAAATGTATTTTATTGGGATTTTATGTGATAGACCAACACAAAGTGGCACATAATGGTGAAGTGAAAGGAAAATGATAAATGGGTTTTCAATTTTTTTTTTAAAAATAAATATGTGAAAAGTGTGGGGGGGGCATTTGTATTCAGACTCCTTTACTCTGATACCCCTAACTAAAATCTAGTGGAACCAATTGCCTTCAGAAGTCACCTAATTAGTGCTCTCCACAAATCTGACCTTTATGGAAGAGTGACAAGGAGAAAGCCATTGTTGAAAGAAAGTCATAAGAAGTCCTGTTTGCAGTTTGCGAGAATCTTAGTGAACAAACAGCATCATGAAGGCCAATGAACACACCAGATAGGTCAGGGATAAAGTTGTGGAGAAGTATAAAGCAGGGTTAGGTTATAAAAAAATATCCCAAGCTTTAAACATCTCACGGAGCTCTGTTCAATCCATCATCCGAAAATGGAAAGAGTATGGCACAACTACAAACCAACCAAGACATGGCCGTCCACCTAAACTGACCGGCCCGGCAAGGAGAGCATTCATCAGAGAAGCAGCCAAGAGGCCCATGGTAACTCTGGAGGAGCTGCAGATATCCACAGCTCAGGGGGGAGAATCTGTCCACAGGACAACTATTAGTCGTGCTCTCCACAAATCTGCCCTTTATGGAAGAGCGACAAGAAGAAAGACATTGTTGAAAGAAAGTCATAAGAAGTCCTGTTTGCAGTTTGTGAGAAGCCATGTGGGGGACACAGCAAACATGTGGAAGAAGGTGCTCTGGTCAGATGAGACCAAAATTGAACTTTTTGGCCTAAAAGCAAAACGCTGTGTGTAGCAGAAAACTAACACTGCACATCACCCTAAACACCCCATCCCCACCGTGAAACATGGTGGTGGCAGCATCATGTGGTGGGGATGCTTTTCTTCAGCAGGGACAGGGAAGCTGGTCAGAGTTGATGGGAAGATGGATGGAGCCAAATACAGGGCAATCTTAGAAGAAAACCTGTTAAAGTCTGCAAAAGACTTGAGACCGGGGCGGAGGTTCACCTTCCAGCAGGAGAACGACCCTAAACATACAGCCAGAGCTACAATGGAATGGTTTAGATCAAAGCATATTCATGTGTTAGAATGGCCCAGTCACAGTCCAGACCTAAATCCAATTGAGAATCTGTAGCAAGACTTGAAAATTGCTGTTCACAGACGCTCTCCATCCAATCTGACAGAGCTTGAGATATTCTGCAAAGAAGAATGGGCAAAAATGTCCCTCTCTAGATGTGCAAAGCTGGTAGAGACATCCCCAAAAAGACTTGCAGCTGTAAATACAGCGAAAGGTGGTTCTACAAAGTATTGACTCCGGGGAGCGCCATACAAATACACGCCACATGTTTCAGATATTTATTCGTAAAAAAAAATGAAAACCATTTATCATTTTCCTTCCACTTCACAATTATGTGCCACTTTGTGTTGGTCTATCACATAAAATCCCAATAAAATACATTTACAATTTTGGTTGTAACATGACAAAATGTGGAAAATTTCAAGGGGTATGAATACTTTTTTAAGGCACTGTATACTCACATCCCTGGTGTCAAGAAGTCTGTATAGGTGTTAATCCTTTTAATTACATAGTTGAATGTGTAAAATGTTGTCAATTTCCCAGGGTAGAGATGCTAAAGAGGCATTATATGTGTGGAGGACTCATGGTATTGAAGGCCTTCATCTTTGTTTAGTGATTGTTCTTCAAGTCTGATTTAGATGACATCTATCATGCTTCTTGCAAACCAGTTGTCCTCTCTAATACAAATGTGCACCTCACTATCCGTCAACGATTGAAAGCTGCTGAGTCCTGACTTGTAGAGTTTTCCTTCCTGTGTTGGGCCATTCATTTATTGAGAGGCTGTCTTGTCTCCTCAATGTACAGGTCTTTGCATTCATCATTGCACTGCACTGCATACACCAAGTAGGGTGACCACGTGTCCCGGATTGCCCGGGGACAGTCCCACATTTTGCAGGTCTGTCCCGGGCACCTTCATTCCGGGACAATACAGTGTCCTGGAATGAAACTGACACAGCCACCCCCCAAGCCCAACTAATGCCCCCAAAAAAGGCCACCACATCACCGCTTTACTCACTGACAGTACTTGTCCTGGCCGGGAATGCCTGAAGAAGCATAGTCCCCGCCCCCTGTTTGTGATTGGAGAAATCGTAAATCCCGCCTCTTGTGTCCAATCACTGTGCTGTGATTCGTTACAGCACAAGATGATTTTTGGGAAGGGGGGGTGTCCCTGAATGGAAGTTTGGAAATGTGGTCACCCTAACTCCATGTGCATTTGGTATGACTATATTACTCCTCTTGTTCTGCTTCTCCCCTCTGTTCGATGGTCCTGTACTTTTGCTTGACCTTGTGGATCTCCTTAAGAGGAAGTAAACCCTCTAAAACATTTCTTTAAAAAAAAAAACCTGCAAGAGAAAGGCATAATGAGCTAGTATGCATATAGCATACTAGCTCATTATGAATTACTTACCCATGGGCGTCCGCTGAACTTTTTTCGGGGGCATCATTTTAAGGTCATCCATGCTCGGTCCCTTTTTGACAATGTCATGAAGGGGAGGGGCTTAGTCATTATGACATAAAGCGCAGGCATGCAAAGGTTTGAGAAACCTGATGCAAAAGCCTAATAGAAGGATTAAGCTGCCATTGTCTTATTAGCAATTTCTATTTTTTTTTAAACCCCCCCCCTCTAGCGGCCGAATAGCGCCACTAAAACGATGGTAAAGCGCCGTTAAAACTAGCGGCGCTTTACCGATAACAATGCCAGCTGGCAGTGTGAAATAGCTCTTAAAGGATAATTCCGTTTCACTCCATGTCCATATAAATATAGTGTGTCTCCAGGGGGGGGGGGCAATTGACCCCCCTTGCCCTATGGAGCGAACGCCCATGTCCTTACCTGAGATCGAAGCCCCCGAAGCGACTCTCGTTCCTCTACTCCGCCGCCGCCATGGTACCCGAGTGACTTCCAGGTATCGCGGCTCTGATTGGTGGGGGCCGCGATGACGTCACTCCCACGCATGCGCTCGGGAGCCGTCAGTGACGGCACGATCGCCTTCACTAACGGCACGCTCAGTGCGCCTGCGCCGTTGTAGCGCCGTAGACATCGATGCAGACTTTTCTGCAAATATCTCCTAAACCGTGTAGGTTTAGGAGATATTTGTTGCACCTACAGGTAAGCCTTAATCTAGGCTTACCTGTAGGTTAAAGTGGTCTCTAAAGCCCTGTACACACGATCGGTTTTACTGATGAAAACAGTCCGATGGACTTTTTTCATCGGACAAACCGATCGTGTATGGGACCCATCGGTCTTTTTTCCATCGATTTTAAAAAATAGAACATGTTTTAAATTTTTCCGATGGATCAAAAACCGATAGCAAATTCCGATCGTCTATGGGCAAGTCCATCGGATAAAAAAACCTACGCATGCTCAGAATCAAGTCGACGCATGCTCAGAAGCATTAAACTTAATTTTTCTCGGCTCATCGGAGTGTTTTACATCACAGCGTTTGGAACGGTCGGTTTTTTGACTGATGGTGTGTAGGCAAGACTGATGGAAGTCAGCTTCATCGGAATTCCGATGAACAAAATCATTGGATTAGAATCCATAGGATATCCGATCGTGTGTACGAGGCTTAAGAGTTTACAACCACTTTAAGAAAAGCCCAGTCACGGTAGCCACCAACTTTCAAAGTACTCCTGAAATGTCTATGTTCTTCTTCTGTTCAATCTTCCTTTCCCCTAATCGTGGACGGAGAGCGTGCTAGGAGCTCCCAGAATGCAATTCTTCTACGCAGTTAAGTTCAGTATACAGACAGTGTTGTTGGAGAAATTAAGTAGCTACAATCGTGTTGTGACTGCGTACAGAGAAAGAATATTCTGCAGCTGCATCAACCTTCCCTTCACCTCTGCGCAAATCTCTGCTTCAACCTTTAAAGCGCACGTTTGTTTAATTAAACATCCATCTCGTGTGTCTCTCAGCGCAGTTTCCTCTTTATGCAAAATCCCGGTAATGACTGGAGCGCGATGGTATCTGAGAACACTGCAGCAGACTATTAAAACTCACTAAGATCTTAATTGCATCTGAAACTCCGGGTCTGCTCGGTGTCTCACGTACAGGATGAAAGTTACTGCAGGATTTAGAGATTGCTCTTCACCGTGACCTCGCCGATCGAACTGTACAGAACGTTGGCCACAAATCACTTAAAAATACATGTACTCTTTATAAAAAAAAATTGTACCGCCGCCTCTAGAAAAACAAATTCAATCTTTTCTCAAGTAAGTTAGAAAACAAAGCAAAAAGTTTAATGTTGAACTGCGGTCAAGGAAAAAAATACTTCTGTTTACCCTCCAACCAATTACCAGTAGTGATGAGCCGAACACCCCCGGGTTCGGTTCGCACCAGAACCCGCGAACGGACCGAAAGTTCGAACGAACATTAGAACCCTATTAAATACAATGGATGCGAACGTTCGAATTCTAAAGTGCTAATTATAACAACTATTATGCATGTTATTGTCATAAATAGGGTTTGGGAACCCGGGTTGTGCACCAGGGGACATGTATCAATGCAAAAAGAAGTTTTAAAAACGGTCGTTTTTCGGGAGCAGTCATTTTAATGATGCATAAAGTGAAAAAAAAAAAGTCAAATATTCCTTTAAATATCGTACCTGGGGGGTGTCTAAAGTATGCCTGTGAAGTGCCACGTGTTTCCCGTGTTTAGAACTGTCCCTGCACAAAATGACACTTCTAAAGGAAAAAAAAGCCATTTAAAACTGCTTGCGGCTTTAATGTAATGTCTGGTCCCGGTAATATGGATGAAATTCTTTAAGAAAAATGGCATAGCTACCCCATGACCCCCCCCTACCCCAGCCCATTACCAGCCCCTTTGGGTCTTGTATGGATATTAAGGGGAACCCCGCACATAAAATAAAAAAGGCCCTATATACTCTGAACAGCCGTATACAGGCGGTGCATACAAGACAGGGACTGTAGGTTTGTTCTTATGTAGAATGTGTTTGTAATTTTGAACAGGTACATTGTTGAAGTGTAGCTCCAGCCCAAAAATCTATTTTTAAACTTTTTGGGAAACATAGGTAAGGGTTATCACCCCTGTAACATTTGTTTTGCTGTCTGTGCCCCTGTTCAGAACATTTCACCTCACTTTCCGTCCCAATGACAACTGTTTTTGAAATGTGGTGTTTTTCTTGAAACAAGGATTGCTGATAAAGCATCAGTACAGATGAGACCCCTTTCTCCCATATTTATTCTTACAGGAGAGAATTTTCCTTTCTAGGGGTAGATTTCCTCTCACTTCCTGTTGTCTTCTTTCGTTTGCAAGTAGGAGTCGTTTGTAAGTTGGATGTTTGAAAGTAGGGACCTGCCGTATATACTCTGCAGAAATAGGCCCCTTAGTTGTTGGTGTTGGCACAACACTGTAAGCACTCAGTTACTCTTGGTTGGTGCTGGAACGCCCTGCTGTCAACTATTATATCAGGAATTTTAATTACATATAATTGTTGAACAGTGGTAGTAAAAATTGGGGCTTTGATGGTGGTGCTGGTGCCACAACACTGTAAGCCCTGACAGTTACTCTTGGTGGGTGCAGCAATGGGCCCTGCTGTGAATTATTAGATCAAGAATTGTAATTACATGCCCCTTTTGAACAGGGGCTGAAAAATTGGGCCTTTCGTGGTGGTGGTGGTGGTGGCGTTGCCACAAGACTGTAAGCCCTCAGAGTTACTCTTGGTGGGTGCAGCAATGGACCCTGCTGTGAATTATTAGATCAAGAATTGTAATTGCATGCCCCTGTTGAACAGGGGCTGAAAAATTGGGCCTTAGGCACTGGTGGCACAACACTACAACCCCTCACAGATACTGTACTTGGAGCACAGCAATGAGCCCTGTTGCAAAGTATTGCTTCAAAAATTGTAATGACACGCCCCTGTTAAACAGGGGCTGAAAAATTGGGCCTTAGGCACTGGTGCCACAACACTCCAACCCCTCACAGATACTGTACTTGGAGCACAGCAATGAGCCCTATGGCAAATTATTGCTAAAAAAATTGTAATTACACGCCCCTGTAAAACAGGGGCTGAAAAATTGGGCCTTAGCCACTGGTGGCGGCACCCATAAACAAAAATGATCTTCCAAGCTATCATCATCAATCGTATCATTGAGGACTCGGAGGAGGAGGATAGCCAGTCAACATAACAGCACAGGCACTCAGCATCAGCATCAGTCTTGAAGGGATGTGACATGTTAAAATCAATTAGTCTGTTATATCAGCATCAGGTGTGTGGTAGCTGGTGGTGATCCAAGACTGGTTCATCTTGATGAAAGTCAGTCGATCAACCGAGTCGGTGGACAGGCGCACCCTGTGATCCGTGACAAATCCTCCAGCAGCACTGAATGTGCGTTCCGAAAGAACGCTGGATGCAGGACAGGCCAGTAGCTCAATTGCATACTGTGCAAGCTCTGGCCAGTGATCCATCCTCAAGACCCAGTAAGCCAGAGGATTTTCGGTGGGAAAGGTGTCCAAGTCTGACCTTGCCCCTAGATATTCCTGCACCATGTTTATCAGACGCTGGCGATGGTTGCTGGAACCGATCATACTTTGGGGCTGCGGACTAAAGAATTGTCTGAACGCATCGGTCAGACGGCCACCTTCCCCACCGCTCCTTCTTTGACTGGCCGAAGCCTCAGCAACTCGTTGTCCAGGACCAGGAGTTTGTAACCTCCCAGTCTCTGGGAACGCGTTGCACAGACCTTTCTGCAAGGCCTCCCGGAGTTGTCTCATCCTCTGCTCCCTCTGCGACGGTAACATAAGGTCCGCAACCTTACCCTTGTACCGTGGATCAAGGAGAGTGGCCAGCCAGTAATGGTCCCTCTCCTTGATCCGAAGAATACGAGGATCCTTCCGCAGACTTTGCAGGATCAGGGAGGCCATGCAGCGTAGGTTTGCTGAGGCATTCGCTCCGGAGTCCTCTGGGTCACTAAGGACGACATGATCCGCAGCCACCTCCTCCCAGCCACGTACAAGTCCACTGGTTTCTTGGGACTGTAAATCATCCCTAAAAGACTGCTGCTGATGATGCTGAGTGCCAGCCTCCACCTCCATGCTGACACAATCCTCCTCCTCCTCCTCCTCCTCCTCCTCCTCTTCCTGTGCGATGGGTGGGACAGAAGGAACACTGTCTGGGTAAAGGGGGCCTTGAGAGGCAAGGAAGTCCTCCTCTTCCTGCCTCTGTTCTGCCTCAAGTGCCCTGTCCATTATTCCACGCAGCGTGTGCTCCAACAGGTGGACAAGAGGTACAGTGTCACTGATGCATGCACTGTCACTGCTCACCATCCTCGTGGCCTCCTCAAATGGTGCCAGGACAGTGCATGCATCCCTGATCATGCCCCACTGGCGTGGAGAAAAAAAACCAAGCTCCCCTGACCCTGTCCTGGTGCCGTAGTCGCACAGGTACTCATTGATGGCCCTCTGCTGCGTGTGCAGCCGCTGCAGCATGGCCAACGTTGAGTTCCACCTGGTGGGCATGTCACATATAAGGCGGTTCTTGGGCAGGTTCAACTCCTTTTGCAGCTCAGCCAGGCGAGCACTGGCATTATAAGATCTGCGGAAATGCACACAGACTTTCCTGGCCTGCCTCAGGACATCCTGTAAGCCCGGGTACCTGCCCAAGAACCGCTGCACCACCAGGTTAAGGACGTGAGCCACACAGGGCACATGGGTCAGTTGTCCCTGTCGGAGGGCGGAGAGGAGGTTGGTGCCATTGTCGCAAACCACCATTCCTGGCTTAAGCTGGCGTGGCGTCAACCAACTCTCGGCCTGGCCCTGCAGAGCAGACAGGACCTCTGCCCCAGTGTGGCTTCTGTCCCCCAAACACACCAGCGCAAGCACGGCATGGCATCTTTTTGCCTGCGTACTTGCGTAGCCCCGTGAACGGCTACGGAGCACCGCTGGTTCATAGGACAAACCACAGGAAGAGGCCATGGAGGAAGAAGAAGAGGAGGGGGTGGAGGAGAGAGGTGTGTCACAACCAGTAGTAGCATTTTGGAGGCGTGGCGGTGGGACAACCTCCAACACTACTGCACCTTGTCCTGCATCCTTCCCAGCTGCCAAAAGAGTGACCCAATGGGCCGTGAAAGAAAGGTAACGTCCCTGTCCATGCCTGCTGGACCATGAGTCAGCGGTAATATGCACCTTACCGCTGACCGCCCTGTCCAGCGAGACCAAGACATTGCCTTCCACATGCCGGTAGAGAGCCGGAATAGCCTTCCGTGAGAAAAAGTGGCGTTTGGGAACCTGCCACTGATGAACCGCACATTGCACAAACTCACGGAAGGGGGCCGAGTCTACCAACTGAAAAGGCAGCAGTTGAAGCGCTAGCAATTTAGCCAAGCTAGCATTCAACCGCTGGGCATGTGGATGGCTGGGAGTGAACTTCTTTCGACGGTCCAGCAGCTGGGGCAGGGAAATTTGCCTGCTAGAATCGGACGTCGGTGTACTGCTAGCAGAGTGGCCGCAAGTACTTGGCTGTGACACACCTAATTCTACACCTTCATTCCTCTCAGTGCATGTTTCAGAGAGGACTGAAGTTATAGTGGGGTTGGAGATCCCAGCTGATGCGGTGCAAGGAGAGGTCCGCTTTGTTCTTTGGTGTGGGTCTTTGAGGTAGGCTTGCCAACGAGCTGCATGGCAGGTCAACATATGTCTGGTCAGGCATGTGGTACCCAAGCGGCTGATGTTTTGGCCACGCGATATACGCTTGAGACATATGTTGCAAACAGCAGCTGTGCGATCTGATGCACTAGCCTCAAAAAAGGCCCACACCAAAGAACTTTTTGAATGACGGGCAGAGGCAGCGCCCTGCACAGGCGGAGCTCTGCGGTGTGATTCCGTCGGTGTACTGCCCTTACGCTGGCCACCAAAGGGCATCCTGCCTCGTTGGAGATGTGCC
The DNA here is from genome assembly GCA_029206835.1 of Rana muscosa. Classification (NCBI taxonomy): domain Eukaryota; kingdom Metazoa; phylum Chordata; class Amphibia; order Anura; family Ranidae; genus Rana; species Rana muscosa. The sequence continues at coordinate 195,474,935 of CM055119.1, forward strand.
TCCTCCTCATCCTCCTCCTCCTCCTCTCTCCTATTAGGCACCCACGTGGAGTCAGTGACCTCATCATCCCCTCCCTCCTCATCACTGGAGCCAATCTGGCAGTATGCTGCAGCTGCTGGAACATGACTGCCAGATTGGTGTCCTTCTTGAGCATCCCCTCTGTCTGCTCTCACGCTACTGCCTTCCTCTAGCTGGGTTTCATCATCAGACCCTTCGAAACGCTGGGCATCCTCCTGGAGCATGTACCCAACACTGTGCTGAAACAGTTCGGGGGACTCCTCAGGAGGAGGACATGGTGGGTCTAGGGAAGGAGTGACTGATGATTTGTCTGACATTGATACCAGGGAAGACGACGCTTTGGCAGCTGCTTTTCCAGTACCCTGAGCCTGGGTGAGAGAGGATGAGGAGGAGGAGGAGGGCTTGGTCATCCACTCTACCAAGTCTTCGGCATGATGTGGCTCAACATGTCCAGCTGCCGAAAAGAAGGACAAGCGTGTCCCATGGCCATGTGCTGATGACAATGCACCGCGTCCACGACCAGCACTGTTGCCCCCAGACACAGAGCCTGCTTGCCCTCTTTTATTGCCTCCTGACTGTCTGCCTCTCCTTGTTTGCCTTCCAGACATTCTAATAGATGGCCTGCAGGGAGATGGGAAAAAAGCAATAAGGGCTACCTTCAGGTGTCCTTCTCTGTCCCTTGAAACAAGGACTTTCACAGTGAAAGAAACTGACACTCTCCCTACCTACAGTTTTCTGTCCCTAGAATAAATGTTTTTTTTAAGCACAATATAGCACAAGGACAATTCACTCACTGTCCTTACAGGTCCCTGGAAACAAGGACTTGCAGAGTGAAAGAAAAAAAACACTCTCCCTACCTACAGTTTTCTGTCCCTAGAAAAAATGTTTTTTTTAATCACAATATAGCACAAGAACAATTCACTCACTGTCCTTACAGGTCCCTGGAAACAAGGACTTGCAGAGTGAAATAAACTGACACTCTCCCTACCTACAGTTTTCTGTCCCTAGAAAAAATGTTTTTTTTAATCACAATATAGCACAAGAACAATTCACTCACTGTCCTTACAGGTCCCTGGAAACAAGGACTTGCAGAGTGAAATAAACTGACACTCTCCCTACCTACAGTTTTCTGTCCCTAGAATAAATGTTTTTTTTAAGCACAATATAGCACAAGGACAATTCACTCACTGTCCTTACAGGTCCCTGGAAACAAGGACTTGCAGAGTGAAAGAAAAAAAACACTCTCCCTACCTACAGTTTTCTGTCCCTAGAAAAAATGTTTTTTTTAATCACAATATAGCACAAGGACAATTCACTCACTGTCCTTACAGGTCCCTGGAAACAAGGACTTGCAGAGTGAAAGAAAAAAAACACTCTCCCTACCTACAGTTTTCTGTCCCTAGAAAAAATGTTTTTTTTAATCACAATATAGCACAAGGACAATTCACTCACTGTCCTTACAGGTCCCTGGAAACAAGGACTTGCAGAGTGAAATAAACTGACACTCTCCCTACCTACAGTTTTCTGTCCCTAGAATAAATGTTTTTTTTAATCACAATATAGCACAAGGACAATTCACTCACTGTCCTTACAGGTCCCTGGAAACAAGGACTTGCAGAGTGAAAGAAAATAAACACTCTCCCTACCTACAGTTTTCTGTCCCTAGAATAAATGTTTTTTTTAAGCACAATATAGCACAAGGACAATTCACTCACTGTCCTTCCAGGTCCCTGGAAACAAGGACTTGCAGAGTGAAAGAAAAAAACACTCTCCCTACCTACAGTTTTCTGTCCCTAGAAAAAATGTTTTTTTTAATCACAATATAGCACAAGGACAATTCACTCACTGTCCTTACAGGTCCCTGGAAACAAGGACTTGCAGAGTGAAAGAAAAAAAACACTCTCCCTACCTACAGTTTTCTGTCCCTAGAAAAAATGTTTTTTTTAATCACAATATAGCACAAGGACAATTCACTCACTGTCCTTACAGGTCCCTGGAAACAAGGACTTGCAGAGTGAAATAAACTGACACTCTCCCTACCTACAGTTTTCTGTCCCTAGAATAAATGTTTTTTTTAAGCACAATATAGCACAAGGACAATTCACTCACTGTCCTTCCAGGTCCCTGGAAACAAGGACTTGCAGAGTGAAAGAAAAAAAACACTCTCCCTACCTACAGTTTTCTGTCCCTAGAAAAAATGTTTTTTTTAATCACAATATAGCACAAGGACAATTCACTCACTGTCCTTACAGGTCCCTGGAAACAAGGACTTGCAGAGTGAAAGAAAAAAAACACTCTCCCTACCTACAGTTTTCTGTCCCTAGAAAAAATGTTTTTTTTAATCACAATATAGCACAAGGACAATTCACTCACTGTCCTTACAGGTCCCTGGAAACAAGGACTTGCAGAGTGAAAGAAAAAAAACACTCTCCCTACCTACAGTTTTCTGTCCCTAGAAAAAATGTTTTTTTTAATCACAATATAGCACAAGGACAATTCACTCACTGTCCTTACAGGTCCCTGGAAACAAGGACTTGCAGAGTGAAATAAACTGACACTCTCCCTACCTACAGTTTTCTGTCCCTAGAATAAATGTTTTTTTTAATCACAATATAGCACAAGGACAATTCACTCACTGTCCTTACAGGTCCCTGGAAACAAGGACTTGCAGAGTGAAAGAAAATAAACACTCTCCCTACCTACAGTTTTCTGTCCCTAGAATAAATGTTTTTTTTAAGCACAATATAGCACAAGGACAATTCACTCACTGTCCTTCCAGGTCCCTGGAAACAAGGACTTGCAGAGTGAAAGAAAAAAACACTCTCCCTACCTACAGTTTTCTGTCCCTAGAAAAAATGTTTTTTTTTAATCACAATATAGCACAAGGACAATTCACTCACTGTCCTTACAGGTCCCTGGAAACAAGGACTTGCAGAGTGAAAGAAAAAAAACACTCTCCCTACCTACAGTTTTCTGTCCCTAGAAAAAATGTTTTTTTTAATCACAATATAGCACAAGGACAATTCACTCACTGTCCTTACAGGTCCCTGGAAACAAGGACTTGCAGAGTGAAATAAACTGACACTCTCCCTACCTACAGTTTTCTGTCCCTAGAATAAATGTTTTTTTTAAGCACAATATAGCACAAGGACAATTCACTCACTGTCCTTCCAGGTCCCTGGAAACAAGGACTTGCAGAGTGAAAGAAAAAAAACACTCTCCCTACCTACAGTTTTCTGTCCCTAGAAAAAATGTTTTTTTTAATCACAATATAGCACAAGGACAATTCACTCACTGTCCTTACAGGTCCCTGGAAACAAGGACTTGCAGAGTGAAAGAAAAAAAACACTCTCCCTACCTACAGTTTTCTGTCCCTAGAAAAAATGTTTTTTTTAATCACAATATAGCACAAGGACAATTCACTCACTGTCCTTACAGGTCCCTGGAAACAAGGACTTGCAGAGTGAAATAAACTGACACTCTCCCTACCTACAGTTTTCTGTCCCTAGAATAAATGTTTTTTTTAAGCACAATATAGCACAAGGACAATTCACTCACTGTCCTTACAGGTCCCTGGAAACAAGGACTTGCAGAGTGAAAGAAAAAAAACACTCTCCCTACCTACAGTTTTCTGTCCCTAGAAAAAATGTTTTTTTTAAGCACAATATAGCACAAGGACAATTCACTCACTGTCCTTACAGGTCCCTGGAAACAAGGACTTGCAGAGTGAAAGAAAAAAAACACTCTCCCTACCTACAGTTTTCTGTCCCTAGAAAAAATGTTTTTTTTAATCACAATATAGCACAAGGACAATTCACTCACTGTCCTTACAGGTCCCTGGAAACAAGGACTTGCAGAGTGAAATAAACTGACACTCTCCCTACCTACAGTTTTCTGTCCCTAGAATAAATGTTTTTTTTAATCACAATATAGCACAAGGACAATTCACTCACTGTCCTTACAGGTCCCTGGAAACAAGGACTTGCAGAGTGAAATAAACTGACACTCTCCCTACCTACAGTTTTCTGTCCCTAGAATAAATGTTTTTTTTAAGCACAATATAGCACAAGGACAATTCACTCACTGTCCTTACAGGTCCCTGGAAACAAGGACTTGCAGAGTGAAATAAACTGACACTCTCCCTACCTACAGTTTTCTGTCCCTAGAATAAATGTTTTTTTTAAGCACAATATAGCACAAGGACAATTCACTCACTGTCCTTACAGGTCCCTGGAAACAAGGACTTGCAGAGTGAAAGAAAAAAAAAACTCTCCCTACCTACAGTTTTCTGTCCCTAGAAAAAATGTTTTTTTTAATCACAATATAGCACAAGGACAATTCACTCACTGTCCTTACAGGTCCCTGGAAACAAGGACTTGCAGAGTGAAATAAACTGACACTCTCCCTACCTACAGTTTTCTGTCCCTAGAAAAAATGTTTTTTTTAATCACAATATAGCACAAGGACAATTCACTCACTGTCCTTACAGGTCCCTGGAAACAAGGACTTGCAGAGTGAAATAAACTGACACTCTCCCTACCTACAGTTTTCTGTCCCTAGAATAAATGTTTTTTTTAAGCACAATATAGCACAAGGACAATTCACTCACTGTCCTTACAGGTCCCTGGAAACAAGGACTTGCAGAGTGAAAGAAAAAAAACACTCTCCCTACCTACAGTTTTCTGTCCCTAGAAAAAATGTTTTTTTTAATCACAATATAGCACAAGGACAATTCACTCACTGTCCTTACAGGTCCCTGGAAACAAGGACTTGCAGAGTGAAATAAACTGACACTCTCCCTACCTACAGTTTTCTGTCCCTAGAATAAATGTTTTTTTTAAGCACAATATAGCACAAGGACAATTCACTCACTGTCCTTACAGGTCCCTGGAAACAAGGACTTGCAGAGTGAAAAAAAAAAAAACACTCTCCCTACCTACAGTTTTCTGTCCCTAGAAAAAATGTTTTTTTTTAAGCACAATATAGCACAAGGACAATTCACTCACTGTCCTTCCAGGTCCCTGGAAACAAGGACTTGCAGAGTGAAAGAAACTGACACTCTCCCTACCTACAGTTTTCTGTCCCTAGAATAAATGTTTTTTTAAGCACAATATAGCACAAGGACAATTCACTCACTGTCCTTCCAGGTCCCTGGAAACAAGGACTTGCAGAGTGAAAGAAACTGACACTGTCCCTACCTACAGTTTTCTGTCCCTAGAATAAATGTTTTTTTTAAGCACACTATAGCACAAGCACAAAACACACTGACACTCTCCCTACCTATCCTTCTCTTTCCCTAAACTAAAGGAATCCAGGTTAAGCAAGAAAGAAATAACAGTCACTGTCCCTGCCTATGCTGCTCTATCCCTGCTCCGGAACACACTACACTAGGCCGCCGTGCTGGCGGCCTTTTATAGTGTGGGGCGTGTACTAAACACCCTCAGCAATAATTGGCCACAGGCATCCTGCCTGTGGCCAATCATTGCTCTCCTCGCTGCCGGCGCTGTGATTGGCCAAGCATGCGGGGTCACAGTGCATGCTTGGCCAATCACAGCGCCTGGATGACACTGCGATGGCGTAGTGCATTGTGGGCCGTTCGCGTCACTCGAATTTGGCGCGAACGGCCCAAATCGTTCGATCTTCGTCGAACGATCGAACAGCCGATGTTCGAGTCGAACGTATGTTCGACTCGAACACGAAGCTCATCCCTAATTACCAGGAAATCTATTTTTTTTTTTTTTTAAATAAAGTTTCTTAGACTCTCCTATACTTACAGGAGTGTATTTAAAAAATGCATAGCTGTTTGTTTATCAAAACTGCTTGCAAAATTCATTGTGTGCGAATGGGGCAAAATCGAACGTTCTCTGGCTATAGTGTCTGCAAATGGTATGTGTGAATGTGAAAAATACCACATTATGGCCACTAGATGGTGTTGGCTATAATTGGAAATGAGTATGCTCCTCATTTGCCATCTAGTGGCCATAATGCAAATTGCAGTCTTCCCTACTTTTCTCTGGAGGCCCCCACACTGCATGAGCTCTTTGCAGTGCTGCTTTTCCTTAATTGTCAAGTCACAGAATAGAGGTAGGTATACAATGCATGTAATTCAACCTAGAAGGCTGAGATCATCTAGTGGTAGAAAAAAAGTATTGCGGGAACAGCTCAAGTTTGAAGGTGATTATTTTTTTATATAAAAAAAAAATGAATAGCTCTTTAAATTATTTTTTGATGGAGTACAGCTTTAAACTGGTTCTTTCATTAGAATCAAAAGATTTTTAAATAATTGTTCTTTGCAAAGAGTTATCACTTCCCCATCCCACTGCCGGCGTCACCACGTCCAGCCCCCTCCCTCTCCCACAATTGTATATTTTTATAAATTTACTTTTACTTCTTTTGTACTGCAAGACAGCACTTCCTCCTATTTTGCCCAGGCTAGAATTATGTTGAGAAAAAAGAAATTAATAGCCCATTTAAAGAGCTATTCATTTTTTAAAAAAGAAAAAAAGAATCACCTTCAAACTTGAGCTGTTCCTGCAATACTTTTTTTCTACCACTAGATGATCTCAGCCTTCTAGGTTGAATTACATGCATTGTATACCTACCTCTATTCTATGGATTTTATTAAAAATAGATAAACAAGAAAACTACTCACAAACGTAGGTGAATGGCTCGCAATGTAAATAGTTTCCACAAGTAGCAGCAATGAGTCAGACCCAAATACACTCCAAATGGTCACAGTGACAGAGGGATTGACGAGGGCCACTGCCACTGCCGGCTGACGCGTTTTCGAAGGACAACCGTCTTCCTCAGAGCCCAGCAGTGTTACATCCCTCAGCCGTCATTATATATATACGTATGCACCACTAATTAAGCAAAAAAGGACCTCCCAGAGGGGCTTGGGAAGCCCTCCCACCTCTGTGGGCGGTCACAGAGGTGGGAGGGCTTCCCAAGCCCCTCTGGGAGGTCCTTGTTTGCTTGATTAGTGGTGCATACGTACTTATATATATTGACGGCTGAGGGATGTAACACTGCTGGGCTCTGAGGAAGACGGTTGTCCTTCGAAACGTGTCAGCCAGCAGTGGCCCTCGTCAATCCCTCTGTCACTGTAACCATTTGGAGTGTATTTGGGTCTGACTGGTGCACCCTTTCTTTCTTTTTCTCGTTTATCGTTAGGATACCCCTATCCCTGAGGGCAGCAAGGCCAGAGACATGCACCATCACGACATACAGACTGTCTGGTAATCCACTCGTGCGCAGGAGTGTTTGTTTTCTGTTATCAAGAGAATTATGTTGAGTGTGATCCACGGTGCGCAGATGTGCTAAAGGTATCTGACCTTCCTTCAGTACCCAGCAGACACCTTCGGGACATCAGCACATGCATGGGTGCACCAACGCACATGTGCAAACAAGATGAGGTACAAGACCTTGTGTTCGATCTGTGAATGTGTCAAAAAACCAAAGTGTGCATGGACAGAACATACTGTAATTTCCTGTACCTTCCTAATTGTGCCAAGTTGCTGAAGGGCTCTTGCTAGGCAGCCTAGCCTTGAGGAACGGGGTGCGCCCCCTGAAACGGGTAAGCTACACACCCCTTTATGTGAACGGCATACGTGTGTCCTATGGCTATTTTATAGTTGCTATTTTGTGAGTATCCATTTTGTATCCATTTTATATTGAATAAATGTCTATCCCTAATGCACTAGGTGCCTGCGCCTTCTTGTTTGTTTGTTTTTGAAGTATCACTTTGGATTACCCCGTCTGAGGAGGGCTGCATCCGCCTAGTTTTTGGAATTGCTGTTGTCTTTTCTACGTTCCACCACAGAGGGCCTCTTAGTGCTGGAAGGGTTTACTAACTTTTGCTGAAGGGCTCTGACCGGCCTTCAGTAACCAGAGGTAGTGGCGGCCCGTGCATTGTGGGCGCACAGGCTCCGCCCCCCTAACAATGCCGCCACCCTCCCTATCCATGCGCCCGGCCCCTTTCAGGATGCCGGGAGCATGAATTCCTATGGCGTGGATTTTTGAGTGTGTTTTTGACGATTAGAGCCAGAGGCTCTAATAGGCTTCAAAAAAGGGTGGACTTGGGGCGCAGAGCACTGCGTCCCGATCCCACCCAGTTGTGTGACGTATAGTGAATGAATTTTCACTATTTTCACACTAAATCTTCTTTCCGTCAATCAGAAAGCAGGTGCGAGACCTGTTTCCCGATTGGCCAAAATGTCAAGCGATCCTATTGGACGCCTGACGTGGAGCCAGGGAGGAAGCTGCTGGAGCCAGAGAGGAAGCCTGCCACCCTGGAGCTGCTGACCGGACCTCGCACCCGCTAGCCTGGAGCCGCTGCCCGGACCCCACACCCGCTAGCCTGAAGCCGCTGCTCGGCCCCCGCACCGCCGAGGGGGTGGTTGTTTGCTGCCCCCCTGAACAAAAAACCCACCAGCCGCCACTGACCAGCAGACACCTTCAGCACATCTGCACATGCACGGGTGCGCCTATGCACATGCGCAAACAAGAAAAGTTAGAAGACCTTGTGCTCGATCTGAGAGCATGTAGAAAAACCAAAGTGTGCATAGACAGAACATAATTTCCTGTGCCTTACTAATCGTGCCATGTTCGCACTCCCGTGCATGCGCAGATGTGTTGCAGATCCCGAAGCATTGTACACCTGTGCACGATTGGACAAAACGCATCGGGGCAGAGACTTTTCTTTTTCTGCTGCTAGCCATTTGTGTCACAGTAATTTGGAAAATATTGCATCTGTACATGCCCCAGATCTCAAAGATGGCCAGTAAGTGTCAGGAGCCTGGCCTCCCTCTGAGCCATTTGGGTCCATCCACTGGCCTCTACTTCTATACAGGTTACAGTAGTGAAGTAGGGGGCGGTGGAAGGAGTGGCAGCACCCGTGTGTCTGGTGCTGAATGTTCTGCAAAAACCTTAGGTCTTCAAAAGAACGAAGATTGGCAGAGGGGATGATGAGAACAAGGGGCACATATCCATCAAGTCGGGCATTCTTTTATACAAGCTGCTTGGTGGTCACACTGGGGGTCACATGACACAAGTACATTTTCATTAGCTGCTTTCAGTGAGCGCTCTTCTCTAAATGACAATCTGACAGGCAAACTATTGATGTGTTGAACGTGTGGAATCATCCGTGGTATTTAGGTGATTTTTAAATCGGAAAATATGAAAATGTTTTAATAAAACTCATTCTCCGGGTCAAAATCAATGCAATAAAATTAATCTATTACAAGAAAAAAAAAATCATTCACTTTATTACTGCCAGATGGACTGAGAGTAGAATTGCGAGAAAGAAAATCAATCAAGTTTTTTCTTATTAGTACAACGTTTAGAAAATACATTTTTTTTGCTTTTTTTTCAAGGAACAGAAGTAATGAGTTCATTACCCCGTGATCTCTGGTTCAACGGTACCACAGCCGTGTAGCCAATGCTGCGGTATTTTTATTGTGGTTAATTAAGGATTAGGAAGCAGCTTAAGGGTGTAAACTGGACAGGTTCTACTAAGAGGTAGGAAAGAAATGATTAAGTGAAAAAAGGCTGCCATTGCTAAACTGCCTCTTACAAATGTGTACAATGCTAGAGCACCCTATGCAGGTAGAACTTAAAAGAACCCAGACCATGGCACCCTCTCCAGGGATGCCCTATCAAAACCCCAGACTAGGGCATACTCACAAGACTCCATGCTGGGGTACCCTCTCCAGGGGGAAGTCGCAAGACCCCAGACTCCAAGTCTTTAGTACAGGGCACTCTTTCCAGGGGGCACTCACAAGATGTCATGATGAAGCATGTTCTGCATAGGGGCACTTACAGTCCCCAGACAGGGGCACCTTCTCCAGAGGGGGGGGGTCACTCACAAGTCTGCAGACCAGAGCACCTTTTGCAGAGGAACACTATGAGAATCCACAGAGCAGATTACTCTTTTCAGGAGGGCATTCACAAGATCTCGGCCTGTATCATGCTCACCATGGGAGCACTCAGTCTCCAGACAAGGACCCCTTCTCCAGGAGGGTACTCACAAGGCCTCAGACCAGAGCACCTTCTGTTATGAGACACTTACAAGTATCCAGACTGAAGCACTTACTCCAGGGCATACTCATAAGACACCAGGCTGGGGCACCCTCTCCAGGTGGGCACTCACCAGACTCCAGACTGGAGTGCCCTTTTTCAGAGGAGCACTCACAAGTCCCAAGACGGGTCACCCTTTCTAGGAAGACACTCACAAGACCTTAGACTATAGCGCTCTTTCCAGGAGAACACTAGTAAAACCTTAGACTATAGCACCCTTTTCAGGAAGACACTCAAGCGACCTCAAACTGGAGCACCCTTTCCAGAAGGACACTCACAAAACCTCAGACTGGAGCACCCTTTCCAGGAGGACACTCACAAAACCTGAGACTGGAGCATTCTCTCCAGGAGGACACTCACAAGACCTCAGACTGATGTGCTATCTTCAGAGGGGGCGCTCACAAGTACCTGGCCACAGTTACCCTTTCCAGTAGGGCACTTAATAGACTTTAGAGGGCACGCACAAATCCCCTGACCAGGAAAACCATTCCAAGGGGAGTCATTCACAAGTCCCCTGACCAGGGAACCCATTCCAAGGGGGGTCATTCACAAGTCCCCTGACCGGAAAACCCCCTCCAAGGGAAGCACTCAAAAGCCCTCGCCTGGGGAACCTTCTCCAGGAGAGCACTCACAAGCCCCCTGACTTTAAAACCCTCTCCAGGGTGGCAGTCACAAGACCCCAAACTGGGCCATCTCTCAAAGAGGGGACTCACAAGACCCCTGGTAAATGCTCAGTAGCTGTATGGCAGGGTCTTCTTGTGCAGCGGCCACCTTACTTACTGCCCCTCTACCCTTTCCAGTTGACATGACCCCAGAGGCTCACACAGGCCCCCAGGTTCAGTGGTAGGAAGAAAAGCCCAGGCCATAGCATCAAACCAAACTTAAAATATTTTACTCATGTCAGGGAATAACTAAGGTCAGCACTCACAGTATATGCTCAATCTTGTGGGTTGAGTCGGACCTCAAAGAAGGCTACGCCAGTAAGGGAATGCAGGGTCAACATTAAGGGGATTGAGGTTCCTCTTTAATTTAGATGCAGGCCAAAGAGTCGCCTGCATCTAACACTTCGGTACCCGAACCACAGAAACGACTTTGTGGTTCCATCCCCTAGGCTAGGCCATACTTCTATACTGGTTACAGTAGAGACATACGAGGTGCGGGAAGGAATGACAGCTTGCAGCACCTGTGTGTCCGGTGCCGAAAACTTTGCAAAAAGCGTAGCTCTTCAAAAGATTAAAAATTGGCAGTGGGGGTGATGGTAACAAAGGGACATATGCATCAATTTGGGCACTCCTCTATACAAGCTGCTTGGTGATCACACTGGGGTCCCAGGACACAAGTACATTTTCATTAACTGCGTTCAGTGAGCGCTCTTCTCTAAATGACAATGTGACAGGCAAACTATTGATGTGTTGAACGTGTGGAATCATCCGTGGTGTTTAGAGGATTTTTAAACGAGAAAAATATGAAAATGTTTTAATAAAACTCATTCACTGGGTCAAAATCAATGCAATAAAATTAATCTATTTCAAGGAAAAAAAAAACACATTTACTGTCAGGTGAACTGAAAGTAGAATTGCAAGAAAGAAAATCAGGTTTTTGTTATTAGTAATACTTTAGTAAATACATTTTTACTTTGTTTTTTTGGAGGGCAACAATGGTAGTAATTTATAGTTTTCATGTTTTAGTACTCACCCTTTCTAAAACTTTCAAACTCCCTTAGTACAGTCAGGGCTGGTGCAAGGATTTTTGACACCCTAGGCGAAACCTAATTTTGCTGCCCCCATTCGCTCCACCCCTGACTCCACCCCCTTTACCCTGCCCATGTGACAGGAAGCAGCGCTATACAGGAAGCATCGGCTTCCTCTAGCGCTGGTTTCAGTTCTACGATGAACCTCTAATTACACAACCGGTCGAACGGAGTAGCTGCCTGGGACTGAGTTAGTTACATGCTGCAGCCTGCAGAGCATGCAGACACGGAGGGAAACCAGTGTCCGGGCACCCCTAGGCAGCAGTGCGCACTAGGCGGCTGCCTAGTTTGCCTAGTGGTAGCACCGGCGCTGAGTTCAGTAATATCCCTAACTACTACATACGGGAGATTCTCTGGGTTTTCCATTAACTTGGACAAGTCTGTAATGATGCTTCTAGTTCCCATTAGAGAGCCCCTCCCAGTCAGTACCAGGACAGGGTCGTCCAGTGCCAAGGGCAAAGATCCAGAATTCCGCCTCCTTCCCCCTCTGTTAATACATACTGTAGAATAGGTGTACCACCCCGTGCCCATTTTCTTGCCCCTTTGCTTCATTGCATCCAGGGCAGCTACCCCTCCTGCCCACACCCTTTGCCGTCTTTGCTCCCAGTAGCAGCTTCTCAAATAAAGCTGGTAACATCTTTTAAATATTTGGGAGGTGTTCCTTAATGTGGCAGATGAACTTAATCTGAATATTCTTCCATTATTCACCCCCATAAAAAGTCCCCACTAGACCCCACCAATCTTAACAACCTACGCCCACTTCTGGCCTACAACTGACTGAGCGACCATCTCACCGAGAAGAACCTTCTTGATCCCCTTTGACTGGATTACACCCTCAACGCTCCATGGAAACTGCTCTCCTAAAACTAATGCCCCGTACACACGACCGTTTTTCATGACGAGAAAAATGCCATTTTTTAATTTGGTCATTAAAAACGATTGTGTGTGGGCTCCAGAGCATTTTTCACGACATGAAAAATGGGCATTAAAAATTTGGAACATGCTCTAATTTTTCTCGTCGTTTTTCACGTCGTCGTTTTTCTCGTCATGAAAAACGGCCGTGTGTACGCTTTAACGACGTGAAAAAAACGTGCATGCTCAGAAGCAATTTATGAGACGGGAGCGCTTGTTCTGGTAAAACTAGCGTTCGTAATGGAGATAGCACATTCGTCACGCTGTAACGGACTAAAGAGCACGAGGCTGAAAAGCGCGAATCGTCTCTCACCAAACTTTACTAACACGAGGATCAGCAAAAGCAGCCCAAAGGGTGGCGCCATCCGAATGGAACTTCCCCTTTATAGTGCCGTCGTACGTGTTGTACGTCACCGCGCTTTACTCAAGCATTTTTTTCCACGATAGTATGTAGGCAAGGCAGGCTTGAGAAGAATCACGTCGAGAAAAACGTTGTTTTTTTCAATGACATTAAAAACGGTCGTGTGTACGCGGCATAACAAATGATCTGCTAATGGCTAAATCCTATGGACACTATTCTGTGCTCCTCCTCTGCTGCCTTTGATACAGTGGACCACCCCCTCCTCCTCAAAAAACTCCTCGCCTTTGGTCTCCATGACTATACTCTTTGCTGTTTCTCTTCTTACTTATCTGACCACACTTTTAGCTTTACTTACAATTCTATTTTCTCCTCTTCGTTTTCCTTTGTCTGTCAGGCTCCCCCAAGGTTCTAACAGACAAAAAATAAAGCATGCTCCAAACGCGAAGCCGCCTCCTCTCACCCTGCACCCAGAAGTGACGTCATCTCCGATCTCCCCTGTGTTCCCTGCTGTTCCCATAGGCTGCAAATGCTGAAATCCACGCGCTCGAGCTGTCAGCTGCACTTCAAAGACATGGATGTTTAGGAGAAAACACCCCTGGATTTTTCTGCAGGATTACCATAGGTGTGCGCAGCCTGTTGCATTAGGGTGTGCACCTGAAAGCTCAAAAACACGGTACCGATCTCTCACTGTGTTCATTAAGAAAGGAAAGGGGCTGGTAAATGACATTACCCCTTCCCCCACTCATCCTGAAATATCATCTATGTGTGCCCACTGCAGTAGCCAATGGGAGAGGAGGGAAGCAGCAGGGGAAATCTGCACTGCAGGGAGTGATTAGGCTGTGCCTGGGCACACCTGGCACACCCTGTGCGCACGCCTATGAGGATTACTATAATGCTTGTGTTTATGCTCCCTTTGTGAGTAGTTTCACTTTTGACTTATCATTCAATGGTTTACCAAAACTGCACTTAAAGGCGCTGTGTTTATTTTCTTTTCCCCCAAGGTTATGTTCTTGGATCTCTCCTATTCTTGATCTACACCTGCTCCCTGGGTCAGCTAATAGCCTCCCATAGCTTCCAATACTATCTCTGCACTGACGACACCCAAATGTATCTCTCTACCCCTCAGCTCATAAGATCAGTCTCCTCACACATCACTAATTTACTATCAAACATATCTGACTGGATGTTACACCACTTCCTCAAACTGAATCTATCCAAAACCGAGCTCATACATTTTCCTCCCCCACGTAACTCTTCCCCTGATCTCTCTGTCAAGATCGATGGCACAACAATCAGCCAATGCCCGCATGCCAAGGTTCTAGGTGTAATCCTGGACTCTGATCTATCCTTTCGGCCCCACATGAAATCACTGTCCAAATCTTGCCACCTCAACCTCCGCAACATCTCCAAAATACGCCCCTTCCTAACCAATGACACCACAAAGCTCCTAATTCACTCCCTGGTCATCTTGACTACTGCAACTCCTTTCTCATTGGCTTACCTTTACACAAATTTATGAAATCCCCCACAGTGGAAGCACATGCATTCTAGTGGATAGATAGAGGGATGGTGAGCCTGGAGGTAGCCCAGTCCTCCTTAAAGGCAATTCCACTGTGGAGGCTCTCATAAATATAGGTTTATATTTGGGCCTTGCACGGTACCTTAGTATTCGTTGTCTAGGGGAAGAAAGTCTGTAAGAACTCCAATGTCCACACAAGATGTAAAACCTTCTGCTGTTTATTTTCTTTTGCATGAAACTTGTGAAGAATAGTAGAAGGATGAAGGAGAAAGGGGTAGGTTCAGGTACGCAGTACAGATCACTGGGAAAAAAACTTCTCAACTACAAAGTCATTCACCACTCCTCCAGAGAGTGGGTATTGCTCACCCGGATAGGCCCCTCTCACCTGGCCTAGCAGCCGGAATGATGCACGGACAATAATCAGGACCAGTCTCTGCCACAGACTGGTTGTGGACAAAATTGTATAATCCGGGATCTTCTGCCACAGGACTTAACGCCCGAACTTCCAGCCAAACAGTCAAAGAGCCTTTTAGCCGACTTGGCAGACTGCAAGGTAACTTTAGCTACGGTGCATCCTCCAACAGAATCACCAGGCCTTCCTTGAGACACCAGCCTTCCACTCAGTCTTCTCCAGGACAGGTCCTCCCCTGGTTTCCTCCATTGAGTGGCTTCCTCCCGCAGGATGGACAGCCCAGGATCACCTTCAAAGTGTAGGCCCCAGTCAGCATAACTGGGCCTACTTGGTAGAGTTGCAGCCTCGGACCAACATGGTCCCGAGGCCGAAATCACACAACACACTCCTCGCGCCAAGAGGGCCACGAGGGAGAGAAGGACCCCAAAAGATGGCGTCTGCCCCTCAAGTACCCCTTTCCCAACATGCCCAACGGGGACACCACTCCCACTGGGCTGTTTCCGGGAAAGGACACTCAATACACCATGACTTGCCCATATTCCAACGCCGGCCTGTGGTGGTATTGCCACCTACAGGCAACAGTGGAAAATCCTGTCAGGCACAGCCACAGCTGAACAGAGGCCAATTTAACAAAACACTTAAGTCTGAGCCCAACAATGGGCTCAGACACCCACTAAATTTAACATAGCGCACCCAGTCATTGGGAGCAGGGCGCTACATATACAAGAGTTAGGACTGCAGAAATATTGGGGTGCCTTGGAGCGGCTCTGTATTTGCAAATGTTTTCTAACTAAACCACAGTTTTTAACGCAAACTGTTAGACAGGATAATTCAGTTGGTAGCAGATTGGCTGGCGAGTTGAGCTGGGAATTTTCCTTGGTTTTGTTTTGCATGTGTTTCCCTTCCATGTGCTCCTTGCCGTGAAGGCCAGTTATAGGTGGGGGCAGTGGCCAGTTGTTTTTTACTGATGTAATATTGGTGAGGGGCCACACTGGACACCTTTGCTGCCATGGTGCTATATACTGGGTGTCCAGTGCACCCCTGTGCCTTTATGGAGGACTGGGCTATCTCCAGGCTCACCTGCCCTTTATCTATCCATTAGAATGCATATGCTTCATCTGTGGAGGCTCTCATTAATTTACAAGACTTAGGACTGCAGAAATATTGGGGTGCCTTGGAGCAGCTCTGCAGCTTACGCATGTGTTTGCAAATGTGTGCTAACTAAACCCCTGTTTTTAACGCAAGCTGTTAGACAGGAGAATTTGGTTGGTAGCAGATTGGCTGGTGAGTTGAGCTGGGAATTTTCTTTGGTTATGTTATAGATACAGTAGTTAAATTGGTCCAGCTTTGGTCCAGTGACAATGGGTGCAATTGAATTCAATGTCATTTAGCTCGGAAGACTGAGGATACCATGTGTCAAAGAAGACGTACTGTGGGGAACAGCTCCATATTACTGTGGGGAACAGCTGTAAAATAAATTACAGCAAAGATATCTGAATACTCTCCACCATTAACAAGATCCTTTTGCTGTTCGTCTTAAAACTTGGAATTCGCTTATTGCTCTGGTTATTGTTTGCTGATGTATCAGGGAGGTTTCTCCTAGTGCCTTATGGCAGAATATGTGACCAATCAGCCATAACTGTCTATCCTTATCTATGGGACCCTTCCTTTTGGCTCTTGGGACAGATTTCCTTAGCTGGCTTTAGATCTATCCGATAGAGACGGACTCCAGGTCCACCTCACAGTGTACTGACAGGAATCTGTATATGCCCTTAGGGGGCTTTTCAAAACCAACACTTACTAAACCAACTCTACTACATTCATTCCCCTCCAACGAGAACCCCTGAAGAAGCTATTAAGCAAAACGCGTTGGGTTGTGCATGTCCACATATATGCGTTATGGTGTATGCCATGGTTGTCCATGATTGTGTACATATATGATCATAGAGGAATACTGCGCTCTGGTTCAGGGGAGGTCTGTTTAACATAGAGTTTGCTGTCTCATTTCTCTGCATCGAATGTCTAAATTGTCATAGATGCTATTTTAACTATGTATTATTTAAATAAAATTGATTTTTAACATCACTTTGTCAGATTTGTTATTCCAAAGGGAGGATTCAGCACCTTTAGGCCCGGTTCTCACAGGGGTGGCACGACTTTGAGGGCGACCCGGCGGCGCGATCTCAAGACGACTTGAGACGCCCGCCTGAGGCGATTTGCATAATGACTTCTGTATAGAAGTCAATGCAAGTCGCCCTGAGTCGCCCCCAAAAGAAGTACAGGAACCTTTTTCTAAGTCGGAGCGACTCGAGTCGCTCCTATTAGAACGATTCCATAGTACAGAGCTAGACGCGACTCGTCAGGCGACCGAGTCGCCCCTATGTGAACCGGGCCTTAAAGTCTCAAAATGTTGTTGTCTTTTGTTCTATTATTATTACAGCAAAAGCTGCAAGGGCACATTTAAAAAATGAGTTGCGTGAAACTGGTTGTCATTTTCACGTCATTCATACCAGAAGACTAAGGACATCTTAAGGCAATGAAGGAGTACTGTAGGGGACAGCCTTGAATTGCACTGGGGACATTTAAAAAAAATGAATTGGGCTATAATTTAGGGGGAGTGCTTTTGTATTGCCTGGATGACTATTTCAGCAAATTAAAATTTAGCCTAGAATTGGGCTGTGAGGTTTCACCAGCAACCCATAATGACCTTCTCGGCAGTACATTATATAATATGATATTGTGATATTTATAGACATGATCTCTGGGAACAAAACCTGATTTCCTGTTTAACATTAGCTCTGAAAATTAAGCCCGAGGTGAGAGACAACATTACTGCGCTGTAATTTATAATGTTGTTGCAAGCTCAGATATATGGAGTGAGCGTAAAGTGATAATGAAAAACCTTATTGCCGCTACTCACCGAGCTCTATTTCAAGACGGGCCCGGTCACAGAATAAATCACGGAGACCTTTACTCATCTTGCCGATCCAGATATTGTTTTTTTCATGAGCGCCGAGAATAAGAAAAAAAAAAATCTAAACTGCTCTCACCCAATCTGGGCCCAAGACTTATTGCCGAAGAATATAAAATAAATAAAACATTGCCTTGCCTTGGCCGCTGTTGACTCTACTTGATTGCTTGGCTTGGAAATTTCCAATTCTAAACATGCTTTAAGTCAAAACTGAAATGAAAGCCGACTTTTTTTTTTTGTGTGTGTTATGCTAAAAAAGAAGCTCCCAAAATGAGGACACAGACCAGTTTTTAGCAGCCCATCCATCATGTTTGAGAGAGCCTTGTAAATTAAGTTTTGGAGGCTTAGATATTAGAAAAATTAAAGAGGAACTCTCGTTTTTTGGTGGACCATTTACCAGAGAAACCCACACTCCATAGGTCGCTTTGCGTACCCCAACCCATTTCACTATTTTATGGGTAATTCGGATTTTTTAGTGTTCAGCTTGTAGGCGGGGCTAGTTGATTGATAGCTGAGATGGAGTAAAAGAGATTCCAACACACTATTCCCAACGCACACATTTCTATAAAAATGGCTGTATGCAAAAGTGAATGCTGAAGCGACCACCGGCTGGAACCTTGCACAATCAGAGCAAGAAATGTCACCAGCACACCAGTTCGGAGCTGTTGAAGAGGTCCTGCGTGGCTGCTGTGTCTGCCGATGCCTCTTCTTGCTGAGCCACTTGGAATGCTGAACAGCTCCCTGGACAATTCCTTAAATTATCTTGCCATGAACCTTGTATCTCTTGAACCTTAAACCCTTTGCCTCTCCAACAAACTTCCTTTTAGCCACTTTCTGTTTGCCAGATTATTGTGCTCCTGCCAGTATCTTGCTGTTGTCACTCCTGCTGCCATCCATATCTCCTCTACCACGCGTTATTGACTTTTGGCTTGTTCTTCAACTATGCTTCTGCTTGATTCCAACCTGTAAACCACTTGTTATTGACCTTTGGCTTGTTTACTGACTACGCTTCTGCTTGATCCCAACCTGCTATATCTGCTACTGGCCCCCGGCTTGCTCACCTCTTTTTGGGGCAGTTCAGAAGGCTGTGATCTGGTACTAACATGCAGCAAAACCCACCTCCACAATCAGGAGCTCTGGTGAACTACGGTTAGTGATTAGACTCAGCACCTCAGGTGAGCCTGTGTCATCCTTCAAGGTGACCTACTGCTGCACTTATCCTGCTGGTCAGTGGGAGCCTCTGTATTGCTACAGCTACTGGTCTCTGAACCTGACCCCAGACCATGACAGGGTGATGTTATTTTCATGGGGAGCCCAATGCAAAAGATTACAGAGTTACCATGGCAAGGCTCTAGCTTTAGTGCTGACTGCCCTTAACTGAAGCCACGTGGTATTCTGAGCCTTAAGAGGTCAACAGCTCCTTAAGGTTCCCCTCTGTGCTTCCTATTATGCAATATGTCTGATGTACCTGTATGTGTGATAGTGCTGAACCAATATAAGTTTGGTTGAGTCTTGGTTCTGATGGACATGCAGTGGAGCACACCTTACTTCAAAGGAGCTGATATGTAAGAATGCTATAGTATAGGTGGACCTTGTTCTGGTCCTAGGCTGCTACTTCTCTGATTGTGACAAAATTCTGGGGTGGTGACCCATCTTCAGTGTTCTGGCTGAGGGAAGAAGGTCATAGTCAGCATTTTTCTTCCTCCAAACACAGCGAGTCCCCCTCCTCAAGGACGCAGATGTACAGTCATGCCAATGAACATCTAAATGATTCGGAGAAGGATTGGGAGAAGGTGCTGTGGTCAGATGAGACCAAAAGGTTGCTTTTTGGCATTAACTTGACTCGCCGTATTTGGAGGGAAAAAAATGCAGACTATGACCATAAGAACACCATCCCTACAGTCAAGTATGGGGGTGGAAACATGATGCTTTGGGTCTTCTCTGTTAAAGTTACAGGCTGACTTTGCCGCATTGAGGGGCCAATGGATGAGGCCATGTATTGTAAAATCTTGGATGAGAACCTTCTTCCCTCAGCCAGAACACTGAAGATGAGTCTTCCAGCATGACAATGACCCAAAACATACCACCAAGTGTCCACCACCACCAAGACAACAAAGGAGTGGCTCAAGAGGAAGGCCTTTAAGGTCATGGAGTGGCCTAGCCAGTCTCCAGACCTTAATTCTATAAAAAAAAATTATGGAGGGAGCTGAAACTTTTGCTGCCAAGAGACAGCCAAGAAACTTTAAGGACTTAGAGAAGATCTGTAAAGAATAGTGGACCAAAATCCCTCCTGAGATGTGTGCAAACCTGGTACCCAACTACAAGAAACATCTTACCTCTGTGCTTGCTAACAAGTGTTTCTCCACCAAGTACTAAGTCATGTTTTGCTTGGGGATCAAATACTTATTTTACTCACTGAACTGCAACTTAATTTATAGCATTTGTATCATGTGTTTTTTTCTGGATTTTTGGTTGATATTCTGTCTCTATCATTTAAAATACACCTATGATAAAAAAAATGATAGACCCTTAATTTCTTTGTAAGTGGGCCAACTTACCAAATCGGCAGTGGATCAAATAATTATATTCCCCACTGTATGGCCTTGACTGAAGAGATGCATGCTTTTTCCCTGGCGAGCTCCATCTTCAACACTTTTGGGGCCACCGAGTTGAAATAAACAGGCTGATTAGAAAGTCAGAATGAAAGTCATAGCTCCTGATCTGCATACTCCTTCCAAGCCAGTGACCCATAAAGTAACCAGGCCACCAGCATTTTCACAACAGCAGGTCAACCATGGATGCCTTCATACTCACTCAGATTTCTCCTTTAAGCCTTTATTTAGAATTCATTTTAGAGAGTCCAGTCAACTGTAACAGCACACAACATATTTAAATTCGCATTTAACGGGAAAATGATTTAGCAAAATATAAAATCCCCAAGTAGGTATGTACTGCAGCTGTAAAAAATAAATAAAAAATGTGCCCTTCTCTCATCGCGTTTCATATTTAGGTAACAAACCTTGAGAAGCTGTCAAGAATATATTTAAATCGGAAAATGAATAGCCGTATTTCCTTCCACTGGTTAAATGAATATCTGAATTCCATTTTTTGAAAGCATAATCACTGAATAATTTATAGATTTCACTTTCCTCCGTCCCCCTTGTGGGCAAATTTGTTGCTTTTGAAACTGAGTAGCAATGAACATAAAAAAATAAATAAAAATTGTTCAGTCAATATAACTTAATTGACAAGTTGGCTGGCGATGTCCCCACCGGCACGGGGGGAAAACGGATAGGCGAATATGAGTTGTGACATCATTCACCCGGGGGGAAATGCTGGAGGGAACTGGCGAGTGAATCACAGATGTGTCACAGAGCTTTGAAAGAAAATATGTAAGTTGATTGTAGACTATGAAATTGCCACTTATAGACTCCAAAGTCTATACTATGTAGCCCCCTCCTAGTTTAGAGTAGGCAGCTAGGCAAATAAAGTTAGCTCATCTGTTATCAGAGGAGCATGGGGCTGATTGCTTAGGGCTGTTCAGTGTCTCACAAGCTGCTGTTCTGCTGCTTTCCCCTGTCATCTAGAAACTTCTGGAAGTAAAGTGGGAGGGAGAGCAGAACAGGCCGCCTGAATATTTATGGGTCTCTGGCCAGTCCCTGGGGAGGTGTGTCCAGTAGGTGGTTGAGGAGCCTATACATATTCTGAGGCCTCGCAGCCAGTGTGCAGAGTTCCAGGGTACAGCCTGCTGGAGAAGTTATATTGCCAAAGGTCTGTAAACACTTGACCATCAAACCTGTAGGATCTTGTTAAACTCATTCGAAATCCATGGGCATTTTTATGGTGTATCCCTAAACACACATACACACTTTGCGGCTAAAATATCTGGGAAGGCTTTCCGGAAGATACTAGAGTGTGTCTGTGGAAATGTGGTTGAATGTCTGTAGACATTCAACCAAATAAACAATTGTGAGGTACTGAAGTTGGATGGTGAGACCTAACAATTGGCATTACAATTAATCTCAAAGGTGTTCAAGGGTTGAGGTCAGGGATTGGTACAAGTCGCTTGAGTTCCACCACAAAACTCATCAAACTATGTCTTTAGGAAGATCCTCCTTACCAAACTCAACAAACCATGTCTTTATGGAGATC
Source organism: Rana muscosa (assembly GCA_029206835.1). Lineage (NCBI taxonomy): Eukaryota > Metazoa > Chordata > Amphibia > Anura > Ranidae > Rana > Rana muscosa. The sequence continues at coordinate 195,497,107 of CM055119.1, forward strand.
CTCCATACCAAGCAAGGTCCATAAAGACATGGATGAGTGAGTTTGGGGTGGAAGAACTTGACTGGCCTGCACAGAGTCCTGACCTCAACCCGACAGAACACCTTTGGGATGATTTAGAGCAGAGACTGCGAGCCAGACCTTCTCGTCCAAATACATACCGTCATAAATTATGATGATAATGCACTAGGTCTTTGTGCCCTTTGTTTGTTCATTTACCTTCCTCAAGGATGCCTATGCAGATAAGTGGACAACAAGCAGGCCATCATATGGACCACATCAGTAAACTTTCTGCCTTTATTTTCTATAGTTTGAAAGTTTTTAGAACTTCTTGGCAATAATGATTCAGGTGTAACGCCCACCAGTCCAAAGACGCTTATTGCAATTATTATAAAATGAAATTATAGTATGAGATATAGCTATAATTTCCGCGGTGTGCCCGGGCAACCATGGAGAGAAAAAATACACTATATTGCCAAAAGTGTTGGGACACCTGCCTTTACACGCACATGAACTTTATTGGCATCCCAGTCTTAGTCCGACTGTACACCAGTGCACAAAGCAAAGTCCATAAAGACATGGACGAGCGAGTTTGGGGTGGAGGAAATTGACTGGCCTGCATGGAGTTCTGACCTCAACCCAATAGAACACCTTTGGGATGACTTAGAGCGGAGAATGTCAGCTAAGTCCTTCTCGTCCAACTTCAGTGCCTGACCTCACAAATGCTCTTCTGGAAGAATGATCAAACATTCCCATAGACACACTCCTAAACCTTGTGGACGGCCTTCCCAGAAGAGTTGAAGCTGTTATAGCTGCAAAGGATAGGCCAACTCAATATTGAACCCTACGGACTAAAGCCTCGTACACACGGTCGGACTTCACTTTTCCATGGATTTTTGTCCGAAGAGAGTTGGCCTGGCACACCCATAGCATACACACGGCAGGACTTTTCTGAGAACTTTCCCAACATCAAGTGGTTTTTCTGCTCTTTTCTTCTCTTTACCGCCTCCCTTTGGTCAACCTCTGCTATTGTTGGTTGATTTTAACATTGGTTCTGGGCATGCGTATTTGTACTTCGGACAAAAGTCTCATGGATTTCTGTACACACGGTCGGACTTTGCACTTTGGACTTGCCGAAAAGTTTGTCCGTTTGCAGAGCGAACTTTTGTCCGAAGAAAACCGAAAAAGTTTGTCCGATGGAGCGTACACACGGTCGGATTTTTGGGAAAACGTGCTCATTTTGAAGTTTGTTGGCAAAAAGTCAGACCGTGTGTACGGGCCTTAAGACTGGGATGCCATTAAAGTTCAAGTGCGTGTAAAGGCAGGCGTCCCAATACTTTTGGTAATATCGTGTACATTCAGTGCTGGAGGTGCCAAAACTGCGTCCCCCCTCCCCCCCCGCGTTCTAGCCGAAAAAAGCCCTGACTAATACTCAGCTCTGCCAGCACAGAGCACTAGACTAGAAGAGCAGGAAAAATCACTTTCACTGAAGTCTCACCCCAAAACCTGGACTTTATCTTTGGAATTCTAATTTTCGTGGAACAATTTCATGCACAATAAATCAGTAATTCTTCTGTTTTACATTTTTTTTTTGTTCAGAAGGCAGTGCAGGCTTACTGGCCTTTTATGTGTATTGATCTATTATTTATTAGAATACTATTGCTGGGTAATTGCTGGGAGATTCATATTGCTGTCGACCCCCCTCTGTGCATTTTATGATATAATTATGATACAAAATACCAAATCTCATTTTGCCTAAAATGCAAAACAGATTCTTCCTTCTGACTGACGAGTTATAAATTATAAAACATGGCAAAGCCGCGATCCAACTGAAACCCTCGAGAGATGGAAAGAGAAAACTGGATTTTATAGCAACTGTGAACATTTCCCTAGACTAAAAAAAAATCAGGGATTTGAAGTTTAACAATAACTCCACTTTTGCTGAGAAAAAACAAAACAAACAATCCCCTCTGGGTAGACACGTGCGCTTCGTTGCCAAATGTTTTCATTATTCAGAAATTTGGATGTATCTGAATTTCCGAATTACAATAGTGACGAATTTAAACGAATCCGAAATAACAAAACGAAAATTTCAGGCGAAATTCAAATTCAAATAGTTTTCTAATCAAATTCGAATACTTTTTTAATCGAATTCAAATTTCAGAAGAGAATAAAATAGAATAGAAAATAAAGTAATAGAATAAAAAATAATATAACAGCACAGAAAATTAAAGAATATAATATAATAGAGTAAAACAGAACAGAATACAAAATAAAAGAAAGGAAAAAAAGTAGAATAAAAAATAAAGGAATAGAGTAAAACAGAACAAAATAGAATATAAACTAATCCGAAATAACGAAACGAAAATTTCAGGCGAAATTCAAATTCAAATAGTTTTCTAATCAAATTCGAATACCTTTTGAATCGAATTCAAATTTCAGAAGAGAATAAAATAAAATAGAAAATAAAGTAATATAATAGAAAAGAATATAACAGCACAGAAAATAAAAGAATAGAATATAATAGAGTAAAAAAGAACAGAATACAAAATAAAAGAAAGGAAAAAAGTAGAATAAAAAATAAAGGAATAGAATAGAAAAGAATAGAATAAAAAAGAACAAAATAGAATATAAAATAAAGAAATAGAATAGAATAAAAAAAAGAATAGAATAGAATAAAATAGAAAGACTATAACCATCTTCTGAAATTTTAATTTCAAATAGAAAAAATTTGAATTCAAATATAATAAAAAAGAATACATTAGAATAGAAAATAAAAAAATAGAATAGAATAGAAAATAGAATAGAATAGAAAATAGAATAGGATAAAATAAAAAGAAGATAACCATCTTCCAGAATTCGAATTTCAAACACAATAAATTTGAATTAGAATAGAATAGAAAAAAATAAAATAGAAAAAGTGAATGGAATAGAATAGAAAATAGAATAGAAAAAAAGAATAGAATAGAATAAAATAGAAAGAACATAACCTTCTTCCGAAATTCGAATTTCAAATACAATAAATTTGAATTTGAATAGAAAAGAATGAATTAGAATAGAATAGAAAAGAAAAAAATAGATTAGGAAAAAACCAATAGAATAGAATAGAATAAAATAGAAAGAATATAACCATTTTCCAGAATTCAAATTTCAAATAGAATAAATTTGAATTTAAATAGAATATGTGAGGGGGTTAGCTCGGCAGCGGGTGTGTGTGATCCCCTGGATGGGCTCCCCACACAAAACAGGCCCAGCAAACGGAGGTTGTGGTTTTCAAAATCAAAAAGGTGCGGTTTATTTCTCTATTTACAGTGACAAAACACAGCAAAGCAAAAGAAACATAAACAAAATAAATCCTGGTCAACTTGACCTCTGACTAAACATACAGGTTTCCTAACTAACAACTGGGATCAGCCTGGTGCTGTCCTAGTCCCTAAGTCCCTGGTTTAGTAAATGTCCAAGCAAATAGCCACACAGGCTTTGTCTCACCGCACAGGGGTTCACTCTCCCTAGACAGTCCACACAGGTCTGGTTCCAGGCATGAGCTAACACCTAATGAATCTGGGAGTTCTTATAGAGGCCTAAATGAGCTGACAAGCTTCAGCTGGTCTCATCAACTCCCTGTCTGCACGACGCCCCACACTCTCCCTAGAGGTATGAGTCATCCATGAGCCCACTAGCCTCAGCTGGGCTTATACAACTCTCCACCTAGTTGTATAAGTCTGCGTAAAGCCTGAATCTGGGCGAAATATATCTACCCCCCTGGATGCAACCAGGTGACTTTACCTTCCTGCTGTCACATACCCCCCCCCCCTCTTGTTTTAACCTCGGGGTTGGAACACCAGCAATCAGGCATTCATGTACTCGAGACAAAGCATCCACATTCCCCATTTGAACGCCAGGGCGATGCTTTACTGTGAAGTTGAATTCCTGGAGGGCCAGGAACCACCTATTCACTCTTCTATTTGTTTCCTTGTTTTGAGCCATCCACTTTAATGGAGCGTGATCCGTAACCATGTCAAAGTGCCTACCTAGCAGGTAGTACCGAAGGGAATCTAGAGCCCACTTCACCGCTAAACACTCCTTTTCAACGGTGGCGTAATTTACCTCATGGGACTTCAACTTCCTGCTGAGGTAAATGACTGGGTGCTCTTCCCCGTTCCAGACCTGGGACAATACTGCTCCTAACCCCACATCTGACGCATCACTTTGTACGACAAAGTCTTTAGAGAAGTCGGGTGAGTACAACACTGGCTGGCTACATAAGGCTTGTTTCAAGAATTGGAATGCTGCCTCAGCCTCGGGGGTCCATTTAATCATGACCGACCCTTTCCCCTTCGTCAGATTGGTTAGGGGCACAGCCTTAGAAGCAAAGTGGGGAATGAATCGCCGATAATACCCAGCGATTCCCAGAAAGGCTCGTACCTGCTTCTTGCTGTTGGGACGTGGCCAACTCTGGATGGCCTCGATTTTGTTGAGTTGGGGTTTTATTACTCCCCTCCCAATGGTGTACCCAAGATATTTGGCCTCCTCCTGCCCAATGGTACACTTCTTGGGGTTAGCCGTAAACCCCGCTTCCCGAACAGAGTCCAGGACTGCTTGCACTTTTGGCAGATGTGAGGCCCAATCTGTGCTATGGACAATTACGTCATCCAGGTAAGCCACAGCATACTTCCGATGGGGCCTCAGCATCTGGTCCATTTTCCGCTGGAATGTGGCCGGCGCATTCTGTAACCCGAACGGCATTCTTTTATATTGGAACGCCCCGTCTGGGGTTACAAATGCGGTTTTCTCTTTGGCCGACTTGGCCAGGGGAATTTGCCAATACCCTTTTGTGAGGTCAAGAGTCGTCATGTATCGGGCTGTTCCCAGCCGGTCGATCAACTCATCTATACGTGGCATGGGGTAGGTGTCAAATTTTGTAACTTTGTTCAACTGACGAAAATCGTTACAAAATCGCCAGCTCCCATCCGGTTTAGGCACCAACACAATGGGACTAGACCAATCACTTTGGGACTCCTCTATCACCCCTAAGTTCAGCATTTTCTGTACTTCCTCCCGTATTGCCTCCCGTCGGGCCTCTGGGATCCGATAGGGTTTTAACTTCACCCTTTCACCGGGTGGGGTAATGATGTCATGCTCTACCCCAGATGTTTGCAGCTCAGAGAATACCTCCTTGTTGCGAAGCACAAACTCCTTAACCTCCTGTTGTTGGGGTTGTGACAAGGTGGCTGCTATTCCAACCTCAGGAATCACGCAACCAGTTTGAGCTGGTGACCAAGTGTCTGCGACTAGGGACTCTCTATCCCTCCAGGCTTTCAACAGATTAACGTGATAGATCTGTTCGGGCTTTCGCCTTCCTGGTTGTCTGACCTTGTAATTCACTTCGCTCACTTTTTCCATTATCTCATAGGGGCCTTGCCATTTGGCAAGGAATTTACTTTCAACCGTAGGGACAAGTACCAGTATCCTATCCCCCGGGGAAAAGGTACGGGTCTTGGCTCCACGGTTGTACACTCTCTGCTGTGCTAACTGCGCTTGGGCCAAATGTTCCTTCACGATGGGCATTACCTGTGCAATTCGGTCTTGCATCAGGGCGACATGCTCAATCACACTCCTGTGGGGAGAACTCTCACTTTCCCAAGTTTCCTTGGCAATATCCAACAGCCCTCTTGGGTGTCTCCCATACAGTAACTCAAAGGGGGAGAATCCCGTAGAGGATTGGGGCACCTCCCTAATAGCAAACATCAGATAAGGAAGTAGACAGTCCCAATCCTTTCCATCTCTATCCACCACTTTCTTCAACATTTGTTTTAGGGTTTTGTTGAATCTTTCAACCAGCCCATCGGTTTGGGGGTGATACACAGATGTACGTAATTGCGTCACTTTGAACAATTTACACAGCTCCTTCATAACCCGGGACATAAAGGGTGTACCTTGGTCCGTAAGCAGTTCTTTACAAATACCCACCCGGCTAAACACAAGAGATAGCTCTTTGGCTATGGTTTTGGCCGAGGTATTTCGGAGAGGGATCGCTTCTGGATAACGGGTGGCATAGTCCATTATAACTAATATGTACTGGTGCCCCCTAGCGGACTTGATTATAGGACCTACCAAATCCATGGCGATCCTCTCAAACGGGACCTCAATGATGGGTAGAGGGACCAGCGGGCTACGGAAATGTGGCATCGGGGCCAACCTCTGACACACAGGGCAGGAGGAACAATAATTTTCTATGTCCTTCATCACCCCCGGCCAATAGAATCTCTGTAATACCCTCTCTCGGGTTTTCTCTGTCCCCAGATGACCTCCAAGAATGTGCCCATGGGCCAACTCCAACACCAACTTCCTGTAAGGTTTGGGCACCACAAGCTGCTCAACGGTTTCTTCTGCCCTTTTTGCCACCCGATACAGTAGGTCCTTCTCTACGCTGAAGTATGGGTAAGTGCAGGTATTATCTGGGTTCACTAACTCGCCATCTATTTTCACTACGTTTTCCCGTGCCTTTATTAGGGCGGGGTCTCTCAACTGTTCTGTGGCAAAGTTTTCCCTGTGAACCTCAAGATCAGAAAACTCCACAGACGGTAGGTTTTCGTCTGAGGAGGTGGGCTCCTCTCCAGTTTCTTGAGTCTCCCCTGCCAATACTGATAAGGGAAATTCCGGAGAGTCCTCACCACTCTCAGGGGAGTTCTGGCTATCACATTCCTGGTACATAGGGGCACCAGTGGGGGGCTCAGGATCATCCCACAGTTCCCAGAACTTCGGAAAATCCCTTCCCACAATGGCGTCATGCGGTAACTGAGATACTAAGCCCACTGGATGAGAGAGGGTACCTTTGGGGGTCTCGAAACACACTGTAGTCACTGGATACTCTCGGGTGTCCCCATGCACACAAATAACAGCTACCTTGCTATTCCCAGAGACCTCTGTTTTAACTAACTCAGCCTTTATCAGGGTCACAAGGCTACCTGAATCCAGCAATACCACAACATTTCTACCATTAACACACATTTTGCATAAATGTTTCTCAGTTCCTCGAATGGCAGTGCATGCGACTGTCGCACACAGCGACTGACGTCTGCCCGTCAGAAAGTCACACTGCATGGGTTCCTCCACAACCGGGCAATTGGCTGCAATATGTCCCGCTTGCCGGCAGCGGTAGCAAACAATCCTTTTGGCTGCCTCTTGAGCCGCTGATTTCCCAGGCTGTTCTCGCCAAACTTGGGGTAGAGCTCCCACCCTCTCACTCTCTCCACCCTCACCCCTTGGAATCCTCTTATCCGCCCCTGGGGATGGTCTGGTCTTAGGGTGGAAAGTCCGAGTGTCTCTGGAAGAGGCCGTCAGGTTCTCTGTAGCCAAGTATTTCTCCACACGATCCACAAGACCATCGGCCGTCTCTGGGTCTCCATGGCTTACCCACTTTTGGATGGCAGTAGGAAGAGCTCTCAAAAATCGATCCATTACAACACGTTCCACAATCTTTGGTGCGGACAAAGTCTCTGGCTGTAGCCACTTTCTGCTCAGGTGAATGAGATCATACATTTGAGACCTGGGGGGTTTTCCAAGCTGGAAAGTCCAGTTATGCACACGCTGAGCCCGGACAGCCTGGGTGACACCCAGCCTTGCCAATATTTCAGCTTTTAGCGTCACATAGTCTTTTGCTTGGTTAGGCTCTAGGTCATAGTAAGCTTTCTGCGATTCACCAGTTAACAGAGGAGCCACCAGTCCAGCCCACTGCTCCTCAGGCCTCTGGATCATCCTCTCCAGTCATTTTTGTCAATAAACGACTCACCCCAAAGGACGCGGTATTAGTGGGACGGCTTTCCTCACTGGTCTGCGGACGTTGCTGCATTACTGCTTCCATCTGTTGTTGTAGTCTCTGCTCTTGCTTCTGCAACAGGTCTATGAAGCGGGCCTCAGATTGCTGCTGGGCTTGTTGCTGAGCCTCCAGACTCTGTTGCAAAGTTGCGTTTGTCTGCTGCTGGGCTGCAAGGCTCTGTTGATGAGCTTGCTGCTGGGCTGCAAAGTTCTTTTGTAAACCTGCATTTGTCTGCTGTTGATTGGCATTTGCTAGAGCCAGCTGCTTCAGTATCTCCTCCATGCTGGCTTAAAAAAAAACTGCCTGCATTCTCCACCAACTGTGAGGGGGTTAGCTCGGCAGCGGGTGTGTGTGATCCCCTGGATGGGCTCCCCACACAAAACAGGCCCAGCAAACGGAGGTTGTGGTTTTCAAAATCAAAAAGGTGCGGTTTATTTTCTATTTACAGTGACAAAACACAGCAAAGCAAAAGAAACATAAACAAAATAAATCCTGGTCAACTTGACCTCTGACTAAACATACAGGTTTCCTAACTAACAACTGGGATCAGCCTGGTGCTGTCCTAGTCCCTAAGTCCCTGGTTTTAAATGTCCAAGCAAATAGCCACACAGGCTTTGTCTCACCGCACAGGGGTTCACTCTCCCTAGACAGTCCACAGAGGTCTGGTTCCAGGCATGAGCTAACACCTAATGAATCTGGGAGTTCTTATAGAGGCCTAAATGAGCTGACAAGCTTCAGCTGGTCTCATCAACTCCCTGTCTGCACGACGCCCCACACTCTCCCTAGAGGTATGAGTCATCCATGAGCCCACTAGCCTCAGCTGGGCGTATACAACTCTCCACCTAGTTGTATAAGTCGGCGTAAAGCCTGAATCTGGGCGAAATATATCTACCCCCCTGGATGCAACCAGGTGACTTTACCTTCCTGCTGTCACAAATAGAAAATAATAAATTAGAATAGAAAAAAACAATAGAATAGAATAGAATAAAATAGAAAGAATATAACCATCTTCCAGAATTCGAATTTAAAATAGAATAAATTTGAATTCAAATAGAATAGAAAAGAATAGAATAGAAAAGAATAGAGCTGAAAATGAAATAATAGAAAAGAATAGAATAGAAAAAAACAATAGAATAGAAATAATATAACAATATAACCATCTTCCGAACTTCGAATAGAATAAATTTGAATTAGAATAGAATTGCAAAGAATAGCATATTCCATTTGCTTAGATGTGGCATTTGTTGTTTTGGATAATTCATAACTTCGGATAAATTCGTATTCGTTACGTTCACTAACAGCCAAATTTGAAAGGAAATTCCAATGCCTAGAATTTAATAGTTAGTTATTATTAGTAAGTTATTCTTTCGAATTTTTTTTTTCTTATTTTCGGATTTTAGAATTTTCGAATTTACGAATTTACAAATTTTCAAATTTACCAATTTATGAATTTTCGAATTGCGATAATAACGAATGACCTGAAAAAAAAAAAAAAAAAAAGAATGAAACTAAAACGTCAGTCAGTGCACATGTCTATCAGTGAGCCAATCACAATCACAGCAGGAAATGCCTTTGTTGGGGGTAGTCTGTTCTTCAAAGGTGTACAGAGCACCCTCAGGTTTAAGATGTTCACTGGTGAAGAGGAGACTGAAGAAATGCTTGCTCCTGCCTGCAGCAGACTGATCACTGAGGGAGGAAATTCTTTCGCCTGATGGTATCATGTAAATCCTGGTGCATCTGCATTTTCGTTTTCCTGGAGTTATGCCGCGTACACACGACCGTTTTTAATGTCATTGAAAAAAACAACGTTTTTCTCGACGTGATTCTTCTCAAGCCTGCCTTGCCTACACACGATCATGAAAAAAAATGCTTGAGTAAAGCGCGGTGACGTACAAAATGTACGACGGCACTATAAAGGGGAAGTTCCATTCGGATGGCGCCACCCTTTGGGCTGCTTTTGCTGATCCTCGTTTTAGTAAAGTTTGGTGAGAGACGATTCGTGCTTTTCAGCCTCGTGCTCTTCAGTCCGTTACAGCGTGACGAATGTGCTATCTCCACTACGAACGCTAGTTTTACCAGAACGAGCGCTCCCATCTCATACTTGATTCTGAGCATGGGCGTTTTTTTTCACGTCGTTAAAGCCTACACACGGCCGTTTTTCATGACGAGAAAAACGACGACGTGAAAAACGACGAGAAAAATTAGAGCATGTTCCAAATTTTTAATGCCCATTTTTCACGTTGTGAAAAATGCTCTGGAGCCCACACACGATCATTTTTAATGACCATTTTAAAAAACTGAATTTTTCTCGTCATGAAAAATGGTCGTGTGTACGCGGCATTAGACTTTAAAATAAAATTGACCCTTTAAATTGCTCTGGAAGACAACGCCTAGAGGAGAGAACATCGTCATTAAATGTAATGGTGCGGATTTGGTGGTGCGTTTTTATGTGCGGCCTCTGGAGCATGTAACAGCTCCGAGGATTCTATGGACCTTCCCTATTACCATTTATTTATCCATCTCAGACAGACCGTTAAGCTAACATTTAAACATAGATCCGAGAAAACTGTTTAACAGATTGCTAAAAAAGAAAAAAAAAAAAAAAAAGTATCACAAGTTTTAAAAAAGTCAGCCGTTTTGGTGGGTAAAACACACCTCGGAGGTCTGCGTGGTTCTGATTGGCCGAGATTTGAAATGCTCTGCGGGGGAAAATTGTAAATTAGCAATGAAACACAGTGGGAGGTGGGGATCTGTGAACTGTGGATGATAATATGCTCGGCTCGGCTCGGAATAGTCTAAATAGGAGACGCCATATTGCTCGGATAATGGAGCCAAAAAGGAAAAAAAAAATCCTCTGTTTGCGTTAATCCAGCATTGCTCGGGGACCCCGGGACCTGGGATGGAGATGGTTATGGGTTCCCGAAGACAATTTGTTGGATGTTTCTTTCGCTGTACTCAGCAGCGAAGTGATGAATTGTCACCTTAGATCAGCCCGCGGGAAGGAAGAAGAGGATCTTCCGAAAGCTGACTTCATCTTGCGGCGCCAGCCCGGTGGATGGTTTGCAAAAAACGGAGCAATGGTGGAAAAACGGGCTGTAATGCCGCGTACACACGATCGGAAATTCCGACAAGAAAACCGTGGATTTTTTTTCCGAAGGAATGTTGGCTCAAACTTGTGTTGCATATACACGGTCACACCAAATTCCGACCGTCAAGAACGCGGTGACGTACAACATGTACGACGGCACTATAAAAACGAAAATTCCATACCCAGTGGGGGTGATTAGGGGGCAGGGGATTTGTGCTGGTAGGGGGATTTTGGGGTCTGAGGAGAGTAATATTTGTTCTAGGAGGGAACAGTTCAGGGGGATTTGTTCTAGGAGGGAAATATGGGTTGGGGGGGTATTTTCGATGAAGGGAGGGGATAGGGGAAAATTATGTAAGCTAGGAAGGGGGATTGGGGGGGGGGGATTTGTGGAGGAGAAATTTAGAGGGGGGGAGGATTTGGGGGGTCGCACAAGTAAGATTTGTCCAAGGAAGGGAAATGTGTGCTGGAATGAGGAATCTGTGCTGGGGTGATTGGGGGCAGGGGATTTGTGCTAGTAATGGGAATCTGGGGGCTGAGGAGAATAACATTTGTTTTAGGAGGGGAAATATGGGTTGGGGGGGATTTTTGCTGGAAGGAGGGGATAGGGGAAAATGATGTAAGCTAGGAAGGGGGACTTGTGGAGGAGAAATTTGAAGGGGGGGGGGTTGTGCTGGGGGGGGGGAGATTTGGGGGTAAGATTTGTCCAAGGAAGGGAAATTTGAGAGGGGGGGTGTGCTGGAATGAGGAATCTGTGCTGGGTGATTGGGGGCAGGGGATTTGTGCTGGAAGGGGGAATTTTGGGGTTGAGGAGAGTAAGATTTGTTCTAGGAGGGAACAGTTCAGGGAGATTCGTTCTAGGAAGAAAAATATGGGTTGGGGGGGGGGGGGGATTTCGCTGGAAGTAGGGGATGGGGAAAATTATGTAAGCTAGGAAGGGGGATTGGGGGGGACTAGTGCTGGGAAGGAGAATTTGGGGGGGGGGAGTGGGAAAGGTTTGTTCTAGGATGGAACATTTGGGGGGCAGGGAGGCATGTGCTAGGAGTGGTGATTTGAGGGGATTTGTGCTGGAGGATGGGTGGAAGAGGATTTGTGCTAGGAGGAAGGATTGGGGGGGGGGGGTATGCTAGAAGGGGTGATTTGGGAGAGGGGAGAAGATGTGTGCTAGAAGGGAAAATGTTTTGGGGTAGGGGATTTGTGTTAAGAATGGGAATTTGAGGGGAGGATTACAGCTGGGAGGAGGGATAGGAGGGGGCAAAGATTTGTATTGAGAGGGGGGATTTGTACTGTTGTAGTGGGCGGAGGCGGAATTTTTGTTTGGGGAGAATCTAGGCCTGCAAGGGGAATTTATTAGGGATGCACTGATACCATTTTTTTGTGCTCGCCGATACCAATTACTGATACCTACCACAACTGTTTTGTTTACACTTCAGCTGTCAGCAATGGAACAGAGCATTAAAAAGTGAAATAAATTAATCTTTTTTTAACTTAGCGCATGTAAACATATGTTAAAGGTGTATTTCTTTTTATCTTTCTGTTTTAGCGGATGATCAATGTTGTTGATAAAAATATAAAAAAAACAGGCTGATTATTACAGTTCCAATTGCCGGGACTTTGTTTACACTTGTTTACACTTTGTTTACACTTCAGCTGTCAAAGAGGAACCCCCAATGACAGTTGAATGAGTCATCGGTTGTTAAGGATGCGGCGGCCCCGTTCCTTTACAACCGGTAATTGCCGGCTTTTTCTTTGTTTACATTTCAGGTATCGGAGCATTTGCACGAATACCGATACTCATGCAAATGCTTAGTATCAGCACCGATACTGACATTGGTATCGGTACAGCCCTAGAATTTACACAAAGAAAGACCGACAATTTTGAAAAAAATTAAAAAATTGGTACTTTTTGCTATAATACATATCCAAAAATAAAATATAAAAAAAACGAATTTATTCATCAGTTTAGGCTGAAGTATATTCTTCTACATTGCAATAGACGTATATTGATTGGTTTGCGCAAAAGTTATCGTGTCTACAAATTATGGTATAGATTTAGGAACTTTTATTTATTTGTATTGTTTTTACTAGTAATGGTGGTGATCTGTGATTTTTAGCAGAATTGCGACATTGCGGCGGACAAATCTGACCCCAAATGACACTTTTTGAGGACCAGAGACATTATTACATTGATCAGTGCTAGAAAAATGCACTGATCAATGTATAAAAGTCACTGGCAGGGAAGTTGTTAACACTAGGGGGCAATCAAGAGGTTAAATATGTTACCTGGGTGTGTTCTAACTGTAGGGGGGATGGGTTGCCAGGCACATGACAGAGATCACTGGGAACAGTAGATCTCTGTCATGTCCCCTGTCAGAATGGGGAATCGCCTTGTTTACAAAGGTAGATCCCCGTTCTGCCTCTGCATTAGGCGATTGCGGGTCGCCGGCGGACATCGAGTCCGTCTGACCCGCGGGCACGCCCGTGCAGCGAGCGCAAGCATGCGCCGCCGGTGGCACACTCCTGCCTGCAACTGCGCCCGCGCGAGCCGCCGTACAGCTACAGCGATTTGCGAAGGGGAGCCAACCTGCCGCCGTATAACGTCTGCGGCTGGTTGGCAAGTGGTTATTGCATAGAATGCATTAAGGTGAAAACCCTTAAAGCTGAATTTAAAAATGGGCAAATATTGTCTAAATCCATTCCTCATGTGTATTCTTCTTGAATCTCGGTGAGCTCTGTGTATTTCTTCCAGATCTGTGCAGTAATCCAGTGTGAGACTTCTTGTACTAAAGACCGCTCACTGCTGCTCTCTCTCCTTGTGCAGGGTGACTGGTCTGGTCTCCGCCCCCTCCTGTAGTTTTCCGCAGGCAGCCTGTAGTGGGTGGAGCCTGCTGGGCCCCTCCCACAGATCTGCTCTTTCCTTGTGCAGGGTGACTGGTCTGGTCTCCGCCCCCTCCTGTAGTTTTCCGCAGGCAGCCTGTAGTGGGTGGAGCCAGCTGGGCCCCTCCCACAGCTCTGCTCTTTCCTTGTGCAGGGTGACTGGTCTGGTCTCCGCCCCCTCCTGTAGTTTTCCCTAGGCAGCCTGTAGTGGGTGCAGCCTGTAGTGGGCGCATGCTTGCGCTCGCTGCGTGAGCGTGCCGACGGGTCAGACGGACTCGATGTCCACCGCCCTCCCACAGCTCTGCTCTTTCCTTGTGCAGGATGACTGGTCTGGTCTCCGCCCCCTCCTGTCATTTTCTGTAGGCAGCCTGTAGTCGGTGGAGCCTGCTGGGCCCCTCCCACAGCTCTGCTCTTTCCTTGTGCAGGAAACTGGTCTGGTCTCTGCCCCTCCTGTCGTTTTCCGCAGGCAGCCTGTAGTGGGTGGGGCCTGCTGGGCCCCTCCCACGCTCTGCTCTCCGCAAAGGCTATGTACAGCACAGTGATCCTATGTATAAAATACTCTCTTGGGATTACAAGGGCATTCGAAGCAGACAAAGTGGATTTATATCCCTCGTGGTTATTGAGGAATGTATTGGATTACATTTTTGTGCCTGGAATTCAGCTTTAAGAAAAGGTTTATTTCCCATCAGCCGTGAATTATGTGGGCAGATATGGTATAGTATATTAGAGAGGAGGGTTGCTGGACGACATGAAAGGAAATGTTATTTTAAATGTTATTTTTAATCTTCTATGTGTCCATGGTCTTTTCACCTAGTGTACTCTTCCTTGTGTTTCGTTATGTTCTGAATGCAGTTACATTTTTTTACATTGTTTGTTATCTTTATATAGAGAAAACTGTCCATATAGAGCAGGCAGCCAGTATTAGTAAAGATCTTTCTTAGTACAGTGGAACCCCGGATTACAAGCATAATCCGTTCCAGTAGAATGCTCGTAATCCAAAGTACTCGCATATCAAAGCGAGTTTCCCCATTGAAGTCAATGGACACGAAAATAATTCTTTCCGCATTGACTTCAATTGGATGCAATACCGCATGCGGCCAGGGGTGGGTGGGGGGCGCCGGGGAGCCTCGGAGACGTCCGAAAAGGTCTGAGGACACTTCGGCTGACCTCGGCAAAGACTTCCTACCCGAGATTTGCAGAGGTCAGCCGTGCTGTCCTCTGGCCTTTCCGTGCATTTCTGAACGGTGCCGATCGCCTGCGATCGGCGACGTTCGGCTCTGCTCTGCTCCGGCACCCCCACCTCAGGCCAAAAGTGGAACTGCACACCGCTTTGGCCTGAATCGTGCTCGCTTTGCGAGACAACACTCGCAAACCGAGTCACGATTTTTAAAAATACAGTGCTCGTATTGCGAAACGCTCGTTAACCGCGTTACTTGCAATCTGAGGTTCCACTGTAACAATAAGATCTTTTTGTGCAGATATTTCTTGCTGGCTGCTATCAGAGTCTTTTTAAAGGATATGTAAAGGTTAATTTGAAAAACAAAAACAAACATATCATACTTACCTCCAGTTGGTTTTGCACAGAGGGGCCCCAATCCTCCTCTTCTGGGGTCCCTTAGCGGAGCTCCTGGCTTCTCCTCTTCTCGAGTGCCCCACTGGAGAGCCGCTCTCCCTCGGGGCACTCGTGCGGGCGCACTCCCGAGTCCTGCTGCTGTGTCCCTTGACACAGACAGCAGGACTCGGCCTTGCCCCCGGTTCCCGTGTGATTGGATTTGATTGACAGCAGTGGGAGCCAATGGCTGCACTGCTATCAATCTATCCAATCAGGACCTGAGACAGCGGCTGGGGCTGGTGTGCTCATCCCTGTCGCTGGAAAGATCGGGTTCAGGTAAGTAAAAGGGGGGCTCTGGGGGGCTGCTGCATCACAGAAGGTTTTTCACCTTAATGCATAGAATGTATTAAGGGGAAAAACCTTGAGGGTTTACAACTCCTTTAATTATTATTATTATTATTTTTTTATAACAAACATGCCTATTTTTATCTGCTCTGTGCAATCGTTTTGCACAGAGCAGCCTTGATTCTCTTGTTATGGGGTCCCCTGTCGGTGCTCCAGACCCCTTCTCTTCATTGGGTGCCCCCACGGAAAGCTGCTTTCCATGGGGGGCACCCGTGCAGGTTCACTCCTGAGCCCTGCTGCTGCTTCCATTGACACAGACAGCGGGACTCGGCCACGCCCCCCAGCTCCCGTGTCACAGGATTTGATTGACAGCAGCGAGAGCCAGTGGCTCCTGCTGCTATCAATCAGTCCAATGAGGAGAGAGACAGCAGCTGGAGACACTGCGCTCATGCACATCGCTGGAACAGATCGGGCACAGGTAAGAAAAAGGGGGGGGGGGGGGGGCACAGAAGGTTTTTCACCTTAATGCATAGAATGCATTAAGGGGAAAAACATTGAGGCTTTAGAACCACTTTAAGTAAAAATGAAATATTTCAGATGTATCACTTGTAGCCAGCAGATGGAGAGATCAGATCACAAAGACTAATGAATAAACCAGAGGAGAGACAACCCCCCCCCTTTCCCTCTCTCAACTTAAAATTAAAGAGGAAGTAAACCCCCAAAAAAAATTCCTGTAGAGAAAAACCATGCAAGAAAAAGGCATAATGAGCTAGTATGCATAGCATACTAGCTCATTATGTGGCACTTACCTGAGATCGAAGTCCCCGAAGCGCTCCTTATTCCCCTCCGCCGCCATGTCCCCTCGGAGCGTCTTCCTTGTATCGCCGCTCCGGTGCTGTGACTGGCCGGAGGGGCGATGACGTCACTCCCGCGCATGCGCACGGGACCGGCACGATCCCTGCACATGTGCGCGGTTCCGTTATTATCAATTGATAAAACCGGCACGCTCAGTGCGCCTGCGCCGTAGACATCGGTGCAGTGTATTCTGCAAATATCTCTTTAACCGTGTAGGTTAAGGAGATATTTCTTGCACCTACAGGTAAGCCCTAATCTAGGTTTACCTGTAGGTGCAAGTTGTCTGGTTGGGTTTACAACCACTTTAAATAATGTAAATTACAATATCCCTTCAGTACAGCTCCAAAAGGGACTTAGCAGCCGCAGTCTTTCTTTCCACCTGCTTGATGTTGCTCTGTGTAAGGCAAAGAAACTGATTGGATGTTCAGGGACAAGCAGCCAATCAGAGGTTTTGCTTCATACAGTGAACAGCAGAAAGTGGGAGGGAAGACTGGTAAGACCTGGGCTGAGCAAATTCTGGTGGGCAGGTAAGTACGTCAGAAATGATATTATTTATCGTCCATTATTTTCCAATATTTTGTATTATTTATACAAATAATAGAAATGTATTTCAATCTACCATTTTACACAAATGGGGGCAAAATCGAATGTAATTATTGTATTGTTTTTTTCCGGGTCGAATGCTCATTTAGATAATTACTAAACTACTGCACTATGGCCCCTAAATGGAGCTGATGATCAGATCTTAAATACATTTTAAGGGGGATCCTTAAAAAAAAAAAAATGTTAGACCCCCCCCCCCCCAAAGTCATTGGCAGGCCAGAAAGGGGGAGACAAGCTTGCAACCCCCTCTCTCCTGAACTGTACCAGGCAATTTGTCCTCAACATGGGGGGGCTCCTTGCCATGAGGGATCCCAATTGCAAAGCTCCCTTTAGCAATAAGGGACACCCAGATACCGCCTCCCCCATGTGAATAAGTAGGGGTACATAGTACTCCTACTCATTCACCACAAATATGTAACTAAAAACACAGAGACAGTTTTTGACAAGTCCTTTATTAAAAAACAAAGTCACATGATGTACATCCAAGTCAATCTTGATGCCCAACATCCACCGAAAAACAAAACTGGACAACCCTAACCAAACAACGCCACTCACTGAATGAGATCTCTCCAAGCTATCATTGACAATGTAAGGAAGGGGCGGGGATAGTGGTCACATCATTGACCAAATAATTCACTAAGGCAATAATGTGACCCCGATCCTCACCACTTTGATTACATGACAGGGATTTCCTGCCATGTAGATGAATGGACTGGGTGATGCCAGTGGTTTCTAAGGATGTGTTGGGTGCAAGCAACAGCTGCTTCCTTTGCAATCACTGACAGGGACGCACTGGCCATAATACAGCTGAGGCTCAGAGGAGCACATAAATGGGCAGATACGGCCCTGCGGGTGCCCCTCTTGTGGAGCACATGCGCACGCCCAGACGTGAGCGCATTCACCACTGATACTGGCGCCAAGCGGCCTATATAAGTTCAGCAGCTGCACTAGTTGATTGCTGTCTGATCTGCAGCTATTCCGGATGTTCCCGAATCTGCTTCTGTGCCTGATTTCTGTGATTGACCCGGCTTGTCCTGATCACATTTGAACGTTACCTGCCCTGACCTTGGCTTGCTTCTGGACTGCGTTTACCTCTTGCTCTTCTGCCTGATCCTGTGTTGCTGACCTCTGCCTGTATCCTGACCATTCTCTGCCTGCTGTTTATGCCTGCACCTGACCACCAGTTGCTGACCTGGCTTGTCTGACCTTGCATCCAGTCTTCTGTCTGCCCTCCTTTTCATACTGCCTGGCTTCCGCTGACTATCTGCCTGCCATGTGCTGTCAGTCTTCCTGCATCTGCCAAGCATCTACTGCCTTCTGCCTACCCATCCCAGGGTCTGCTGTTTCTGCTGCCAGCTGCTGCTTCAGCTATCCGGCCCAACTCTGGTGATGCACCTGTTCACACCTCCGCAACTGGCGGAAGATCATACAGACACTCATACCTCGCCACGGTCACGCGGCCACTGTCACAACATCAGTGGTCCCTGAGCTGTACGAGAGGCCTCCCTCTACACGTCAGGCTCTGCCACAAGGTATGCGACAGTCACGGTATACATTCGGCAAGCGTTCAGCATTTGGATGAACGTCTGAACAGCCAGTGATAAGTCCGAACTTACGACTGTGTGATGGTACCAGCTTATCCCTTTTTACCAGTAAAATATAAAACAACAATATCTTTATTATCATAAATATGTACAAACAAGATTCAAGAGACCTAGGTAAGTAGCACTGCTCTGGTAATGAACATGCACATGCATATGTTAAGCTGTTGTGTATTTAAAGCGGAGTTCCACCCAAAAGTGGAACTTCCGCTCATCGGATTCCCCCCCCCCCCCTCCGGTGCCACAATTGGCACCTTTCGGAGGGGAGGGGGGAACAGGATACCTGTCAAAGACAGGTATCCTTTCCCGCTTCCTGGAGTCCGGCCACGGCCGTGACGTGCCCGTGATGTCACCGCAGGGCTCCCTCCTCCTCCTCCCCTGGCCGCCGGGCTAATAGGAGAGAGGAGCGGGCCTCGCACATGCGCAGTAGGGTTCCCGGCGTGAAGCCGAAAGGCTACACTGCCGGGTTCCCTTACCCGCAATGGCGACGGAAGCACCCGACAGCTGATGGGAAACATCAGCTGTGGTGCCGACATCGAGGGACTGCAGGACAGGTAAGTGTCCATTTATTAAAAGCCAGCAGCTGCAGTATGTGTAGCTGCTGGCTTTTAATTTTTATTTTTTTCCCGTCACAGGCCGGAACACCCCTTTAAAATGAATAATTTTGTATGTGATATATGATCTTAAATCAACTGTTGATGTAATTATCATAAGTATGTGTTTTTTTTTTGTTTGTTTGTTTTTTTCAATAGAAGGCTTGTACCTCTAATTGGACAGCATGCCCTGAAGAAGCCCGACATATGGGCAAAACATGTTGGGAACTCCATTCTATAGTGCTGTATCCATAAAACTTTGTTGATTGGTACTTGCCAATTGTTATGTTTTAATGATTTTTTTTTTTAAATAAAAAAATTCTTATACATTATAGTTGATACCATTTCAATTTATTTTGCACCTCAAAAATCCCAATCCTTCTTTCTATATCTAACTACCGTATATACTCGAGTATAAGCCGACCCGAGTATAAGCCGAGGCCCTTATTTTACCACAAAAAACTGGGAAAACTTATTGACTCGAGTATAAGCCGAGGGTAAAAATGCAGCAGCTACTGTAAGCGGAAAAGAGGGTCAACAATGCCCATTTGCAGCTTCACTGTGCCCATTCTCACTGTGCCCATATCCACACTGTGCCCATATCCACACTGTGCCCATTTGCACGCCTCACTGTGCCTATTACCTCACTGTGCCTATTACCTCACTGTGCCCATTACCATGGAGATAAACAGCACATTATTACCCTCCACACTCACCTTCTGCTTGCTCCTCGAAGGAAAGATCACCTCCCATGTCCATCGCGCTGCGGGCGTCCATTTTTTAAAATTCGCGGCTTCCTCCTGGTCCCGTGCGGTTCCATGATAGGCGATTAACACTCTGTTCAGTGTTCCGCCTATCACGGCCATCTTCTCATCCTCGGACTTTCCCAGCAGACACTGTGTTTAGTGATCCGCCAATCACGGACATTCTTTCATCCTCGAACAAGAGGAGAAGGTCTGTGATTGGCGGATCACTAAACACAGTGTAAATCGCATATCACGGAACTGCACGGGACCAGGAGGGAGCGCGAATTTTAAAAAATAGATGCCCAAGGTACACTGACTCGAGTATAAGCCGAGGGGGGGGGGGGGGGACTTTCAGCCCAAAAAAAAGGGCTGAAAATCTCGGCTTATACTCGAGTATATACGGTAATTAAGGGATGTGGTGCTAATATTAAGTTGATTTGCCCGTGATCATAACGTCTCTTTCTCATGTACAAAACAAGAAACAATAGCGGACTCCTGGACTATTGAAATTCAACTGCACGTTTTTGTATAAATCACAATCTCCAAGGTTATATGCATTGACTGCTTCCCTATACCGGTAATGAGTAGAACGTGCAAACGCCCGATAGCAATTTGTAAAGATTGAGATCCTCACAAAGACAACGGCAGCTGTAAAGAATACATCCAATTATTCAGTATAAAGGATGTATCTGGTTGTCCACTGGGTCATTTTTTTCACCACAATTGTATTCGTACTATTTGTACTCCGACCAATGGGAATAGTACATTGTAAGCGTTTCTTGGAATATCACTTCAGAGCATAATGCTCGGTACTCCAACATGGATAACGTATGTAACGGCTCATATAATATTGAATCGACTGAATAAAATGGTCAGAGTATCTCTTAGGGAACAATTGCTCAATACTTTTGTGTTCACTGGTTCCCAAAGGAATTCCTAGTTGTAATGCTCGCCTCTGTACATGCGGTTAGGGTATATTGCTGGTGTAGTGCAGTAGTATTTGGGTTTTGTGCCGCCCTAGGCCTGACTAAACTCGTGCACCCCCTAATTTAAATATGATCAACCTCTTCCTGTCAAGGCCACACCCCTTGCTGTTTAAGACCCGCCCTGAAATTTTCGAGTGGCGCCATTTGAATGAAACTTCCCCTTTATAGTGCCGTCGTACGTGTTGTACGTCACCGCGCTTTGCTCAAGCGTTTTTTTTTTTTTTTCATGAACGTGTGTATGCAAGGCAGGCTTGAGAGGAAACACGAGAAGCTTCCGTTGTCTTTGTGAGGATCTCAATCTTTACAAATTGCTATCACGTCGAGAAAAACGTCGTTTTTTTTCCACGACATGAATAACGGTCGTGTGTACGCGGCATAAGACTGGGATGCCATTAAAGTTCAGGTGTGTGTGTAAAGGCAGGCGTCTCAATACTTTTGGTAATATAGTGTATTTTTCCACTTTCCTTATATCTTTATCTGACTGAGCTAAGATGTTGCAAAAACAAAAGTAAAAGGTACTCTGCAGTGAAAAAAATATACAGGTACCGTATTTATTGGCGTATAACACGCACTTTTTTCCCCTGAAAATCAGGGGAAAATCGTGGGTGCGTTTTATACGCCGATACTGACATCCCTGAGCTGTCTCCGCTGACTGTGAGCGGAGCGGAGCGAGATACACATAGCCGAATGTACTCGGCTATACTCGGCTTTTCTCGGCTCCGCTCACAGTCCCGCCCAGTCCCGCCATTGGACCTGTGTTATGTCCATCATAGGGCGGGACTCGGCGTGACTGTGAGCGGAGCCGAGAAAAGCCGAGTATAGCCGAGTACACTCGGCTATGTGTATCTCGGCGGCGGCTCCGCCCAGTCCCTGCGTCCCCTGCGTCCCCGGCGGCGTCCGCACAGTCTCGGCGCCAATTTTAAAATGATGCACGGCGACACTGGGGCAAGGCTGCACGGCGACACTGGGGCAAGGCTGCACGGCGACACTGGGGCAAGGCTGCACGGCGACTCTGGGGCAAGGCTGCACGGCGACTCTGGGGCAAGGCTGAAATGGACTCTGGGGCAAGGCTGAAATGGACTCTGGGGCAAGGCTGCAATGGACACTGACAAGGCTGCACTGTGACAAGGCTGCAATGGACACTGACAAGGCTGCACTGTGACAAGGCTGCAATGGACACTGACAAGGCTGCACTGTGACAAGGCTGCAATGGACACTGACAAGGCTGCACTGTGACAAGGCTGCAATGGACACTGACAAGGCTGCACTGTGACAAGGCTGCAATGGACACTGACAAGGCTGCACTGTGACAAGGCTGCAATGGACACTGACAAGGCTGCACTGTGACAAGGCTGCAATGGACACTGACAAGGCTGCACTGTGACAAGGCTGCAATGGACACTGATAAGGCTGCACTGTGACAAGGCTGCAATGGACACTGACAAGGCTGCACTGTGACAAGGCTGCAATGGACACTGACAAGGCTGCATTTAAATGTAAGTTATTTTTCCTTTAAACTTCCCTGCTAAAAGTTTTTTTCCCTAAAATTTCCTCCTAAACTTGGGGTGCGTGTTATACGCCGATAAATACGGTATATTTTTTAGATAAAGATAAAGAACAGCTTTTGGCAGATCTACAAATGTAATGCGGCTCAGACATCACCGCAATATTCCTCCTTTCATCAGATGTCGGAGTCGCTGTGGGTGTCGGAGGTGAAATTTTTTTTTTCCCTTTAGAATCAAAACTCGGAATTGTTACGGACCGTTCCCTCTCGGTGTCTGTACATCTATTTGTCACACGTTGAGATTCCTATCATAACTCCGCTATCTGTACTGTGCCCACTCTCACAAAACTTCATTAAATTTATCGGCGGCGGTGTGGCGGCGCTGAACTCCGATGTCATTTCTGCTACAAATTTTAATCGCTTGGAAGTTTCAATTTCCGCTGAAGCCATTTTCTCAGTTTGCCGGTTTCCAGGCGCTTTGACCGGCGGCCAGTAAAATCACCAACACGGCGCAGTTTATCAACGGGAACAGACTTATCTCCTCGGAGTGGCATCTTTAATTGTATCCAGATGGTTCCTCGTCTCTGCAGAAGGCTGGATTCAGTCGCATTCTCGCGGCTCAGAGAACTCTGGAGATGATACAATGTTATAATATTCAAGTTACTTAGATATGTGAAAAATAGATTCTTCTGCAACCATAGCAACCAGATTTAGTCTTTTATTAGTCAATTATAGGAAAAGAAGATGTCACTTGGTGCTATGGGCAGGGCCGTTTGAAGGAGTTTGGGGGCCCCAGGCAGAATTTTGAAACAAGTTGAGAAGTGGAGGGGGGGTGCTACTGAATTTTTTACCTGTTGTTCTTTGGGGGGGGGGGGGGACCGCAAGACATTTACGCCGAACGGGGCGTTCGTGGGAGGGGGGGGCGCCCGATCGCGGGAGGGGGGGAGCATGATTACAGGAGTTTTCCCGCACAGCAGGAAGAGGAGCAAGAGGAGGCAGCACGGGAGGAGAAAAGGTAAGACAAACACCCCCTCCCGCGATTGCCCCCCCCGCCCCAGGCCCCAACAGGGCCGCAGGAAGGCCCAGCCATGATACTCTCCTGGTCCCTCCCACCCCCACACTGTCCCCCTGTGTGTGTATGTGTGCTCTCCCTCCAGTGTCCCCCTGTGTGTGCTCTCCCTCCAGTGTCCCCCTGTGTGTGCTCTCCCTCCAGTGTCCCCCTGTGTGTGTGCTCTCCCTCCAGTGTCCCCCTGTGTGTGTGCTCTCCCTCCAGTGTCCCCCTGTATGTGTGCTCTCCCTCCAGTGTCCCCCTGTGTGTGCTCTCCCTCCAGTGTCCCCCTGTGTGTGTGCTCTCCCTCCAGTGTCCCCCTGTGTGTGTGCTCTCCCTCCAGTGTCCCCCTGTGTGTGTGCTCTCCCTCCAGTGTCCCCCTGTGTGTGTGCTCTCCCTCCAGTGTCCCCCTGTGTGTGTGCTCTCCCTCCAGTGTCCCCCTGTGTGTGCTCTCCCTCCAGTGTCCCCCTGTGTGTGTGCTCTCCCTCCAGTGTCCCCCTGTATGTGTGCTCTCCCTCCAGTGTCCCCCTGTGTGTGCTCTCCCTCCAGTGTCCCCCTGTGTGTGTGCTCTCCCTCCAGTGTCCCCCTGTGTGTGTGCTCTCCCTCCAGTGTCCCCCTGTGTGTGTGCTCTCCCTCCAGTGTCCCCCTGTGTGTGTGCTCTCCCTCCAGTGTCCCCCTGTGTGTGTGCTCTCCCTCCAGTGTCCCCCTGTGTGTGTGCTCTCCCTCCAGTGTCCCCCTGTGTGTGTGCTCTCCCTCCAGTGTCCCCCTGTGTGTGTGCTCTCCCTCCAGTGTCCCCCTGTGTGTGTGCTCTCCCTCCAGTGTCCCCCTGTGTGTGTGCTCTCCCTCCAGTGTCCCCCTGTGTGTGTGCTCTCCCTCCAGTGTCCCCCTGTGTGTGTGCTCTCCCTCCAGTGTCCCCCTGTGTGTGTGCTCTCCCTCCAGTGTCCCCCTGTGTGTGTGCTCTCCCTCCAGTGTCCCCCTGTGTGTGTGCTCTCCCTCCAGTGTCCCCCTGTGTGTGTGCTCTCCCTCCAGTGTCCCCCTGTGTGTGTGCTCTCCCTCCAGTGTCCCCCTGTGTGTGTGCTCTCCCTCCAGTGTCCCCCTGTGTGTGTGCTCTCCCTCCAGTGTCCCCCTGTGTGTGTGCTCTCCCTCCAGTGTCCCCCTGTGTGTGTGCTCTCCCTCCAGTGTCCCCCTGTGTGTGTGCTCTCCCTCCAGTGTCCCCCTGTGTGTGTGCTCTCCCTCCAGTGTCCCCCATTGTGCTCTCCCTCCAGTGTCCCCCATTGTGCTTTCTCTCCCCAGTGTCCCTTGTGTGCCCCCCCACAGTGTCCCCCTGTGTGCTCTCCCCCTCCAGTGTCCCCCATTGTGCCCCCCCCAGGCGTCCCCCTGTGTGCCCTCCCTTCCCCTCCCCATTTCTCCATGTGCAGGTGTGGCTTGAGAGTGGGCAGGGACACAGGGGGCCCCATGATCTTCTATTGCCCGGGGGCCCCAAGAGTTATCCGTCCGCCCCTGCCTTCAGCTGCCATTGTGTTCCTGCTGGGCTTCTAATGTGTCCCTGTGCTCTTAAGAAGGAGTGGGCTCCCTCCAGGAAAACCTGCCCTTAATTTATCTACTGCCATATATTCTCCAACTTGGAGACTCTCAAAAATATGGGTTAGGGCCACAGTATACAGAGGAGCCTTGAGCAGTGAGGTTTCCACTCACCGTCCACTTTATTGGGTACACCTGTTCAATTGCTTGGTAACACAAATTGCTAATCAGCCAATCACATGGCAGCAACTCAATGCATTTCGGCATCTAGTCGTGGTGAAGACGACTTGCTGAAGTTCAAACAGAGCATCAGAATGGTGGGAAATAGGGGATTTACTTGACTTTGAACGTGGCATGGTTGTTGGTGCCAGACGGGCTGCACTGAGTATTTCAAAAACTGCTGATCAACTGGGATTTTCACACACAACCATCTCTCGGGTTTACAGAGAATGGTGGGGAAAAGAGAAAATATCCAGTGAGCGGCAGTTGTGTGGAGGAAAATGCCTTGTTGATGTCAGAGGTCAGAAGAGAATGGGCAGGCTGGTTCAAGATGTCAGAAAGGCAACAGTAACTCAAATAACCACTCGTTACACCCAAGGTATGCAGAATACCATCTCTGAACACTCAACACTACCAACCTTGAAGCAGATGGGCTACAGCAGCAGAAGACCACACCGGGTGTCACTCCTGTCAGCTAAGAACAGGAAACTGAGGCTACAATTTACCAAAATTGGACAATAGAAGATTGGAAAAACGTTGCCTGGTCTGATGAGTCTGAGTTTCAGCTGCGACATTCAGATGGTGGGGTCAGAATTTGGCGCATGGATCCATCCTGCCTTGTATCACCGGTTCAGGCTGGTGGTGTAATGGTGTGGGGGATATTTTCTTGGCACACTTTGGGCCCCTTAGTACCACACACAAATCCCCGTGCTGGCGCTCGTGCACGCGATCACGCGTGGCCAGCGGTGATCGTGCCCGTCGGCCACTCGTATTGGGTCCCCTCGCCGTGAAGCGGGCGCTCGCTCCCTCTGGTGGCCGAAAACAGGTAGGACGTACCCGTACGGGATTTCGCCCAGGAGAGTCATTGTGCCACAGTATATCTGCGTGACACAGTCGGCATAAATAGCTGCGCAAATATCATGCAACATAAAGAAATGGCAACTACCACCATTTTATTCTTCAGGGTCTATGCTTTCAGAAAATATATACTTTTTTGGGAAGTTTACATAAAAAAATGCAGATTTTAACATGTCTGCAAAAAATTTCCCCCCGGATATAGTAACAATAGTGCTGGAGGGGGTTGCGGGGGAGGTGTTTTTTTTTTTGTACAGTGGAGATGTGCTTTCAGCGTAAATGAAATGCGACGGCGCGCTTAGCTTTTTTTGTCTCTTTCTTGTAACTTTCTAATCTACATTCTGTTATCCTCTGACCGCCAGTCGCTGGTGTTTTGGATGCAAATCCCACAATCACCTTCCTGGCTGTTTATAAATATTTATAGCCGCCTTTGTATTTTACTGTTTAATACATCGTTTCTTTTCCTGTGTGTAATTTATTTTTCTATTAAGGGGGTTACGGAATAATCTTTTTTTCCCGGGGCCCCTAGCGTATCAGCTTGTCCGGATAGTTTAAAATCTTCCCTCCGCTTCTGTTTGTAATTACGATCTGCGCCCGCTCCGCGCCGCCTGCCGTATCTCTGTGAAGTTAGCGGTGATTTATAAAATGTTTATCGGAAAACGCAACTTTTTCTGAACTGAACATTGTAATACTTTTTTTATTCTTTATTATTTGGACTATAACAATACTGTTTTTACACAATTTCCAGGATATCTCATCTGTTCAGTTTGGCATCGGTCTAAAGTAAAAAAAAATTGAATGTTAGCGAGGAAAAGGAAATGTTCCAGAATGTTCCAGAATGCCGCACATCACACAAAAACCTGAATGGATAGTAAGAGCAGCTTCATTCAGGCCACGCCTTTTACGCGTTTCGACCCACCGACAGGGCTTTGTCATGGAGGTGGAGACTCCACGCGGCGAAACCTCACATGTGTGGTGCCATCCCCGTTCATATATGCGTGTGTGACTTACGTGTGTTTGCTTCTGTGCGTGAGCGCTTTACTTTTTTTTTGTTCTTTTTTCTTTTTACACTGTTCCTTTAACCACTTGCCGACCGCCGCACACACATATACGTCGACAACATGGCACAGGCAGGCAAATGGGCATACCTGTACGTCCCTTTACCCCCTTCCTTACCGAGTCATTGTAAAATGACGTCGGCAGGAACCCTTCCTCCCTCCGAGTGGACGTCATATGACGTCCTGGGCTTCCCGTGCGGCTAGGGGCCGCACCGCATTGCTTGGGACCCGGTGCGCGTGCTTGGCGGCCGCGATGTCCGCCGGGCACCCGCGATTGCCCGCGATCACCGCAGGACCGTGGATCTGTGTGTGTAAACACACAGATCCACGTCCTGTCAGAGGAGAAGAGACCGATGGTGTGTTCCCATTACAGAGAAACACTGATCGGTCTCCTCCCCTTGTGAGTCCCCTCCCCCTACAGTTAGAATCACTCCCCAGGGAACATATTTAACCCCTTGATCGCCCCCTAGTGTTAACCCCTTCCCTGCCAGTCACATTTACACAGTAATCAGTGCAGTTTTATAGCACTAATCGCTGTATAAATGTGAATGGTCCCAAAAACGTGTCAAAAGTGTCCGATATGTCCGTCGCAATGTCACGGTCACAATAAAAATCGCAGATCGCCGCCATTACTAGAATTTTTTTTTAAAAAAGCCATAAATCTATTCCCTATTTTGTAGATGCTATAACTTTTGCGCAAACCAATCAATATACGCTTATTGCGGGGGTTTTTTAACCAAAAATATGTAGAAGAATACGTATCGGCCTAAACTGAGGAAAAAAAATTGTGATATTTATTAAATCAAAAAGTAAAAAACATTGTGTTTTTTTTTTCAAAATTGACACTCTTCTTTTGTTTATAGCGCAAAAAAAAATATATATATATATTTGTGGGGAAAAAAAACATAAAGATTTCATTTGGGTACAGTGTTGCATGAACGCACAATTGTCATTCAAAATGCAACAGCGCTGAAAACTATTTTTGTTTAGAGCGCTAAAAATAAAAACCGCAAAAAAAGCTCTATTTGTGGGAAAAAAAGGACGTCAATTTTGTTTGGGAGCCACGTCGCACGACCGCGCAATTGTCAGTTAAAGTGACGCAGTGCCGAATCGCAAAAAGTGGCCTGGTCTTTGGCCAGCTAAATGGTCCGGGGCTGAAGCGGTTAATATATTGATATATTTTTTTTATCACTTTTATTCCTTATACAAGGAATGTAAACATCCCTTGTAGTTAAAATAGGGATGGCAGGTCCTCTTCATGGAGAGTTCTGGGATCAAAAAGCCCCCAAATCTCTCCTTTACCTTTAAAAGTAAAAATGATTTACTTTCAGCCTGGACCGGAAGTGACGTTGTGACGTCGCTCAGATCCTCCAAGGCCATAGAGGCGATAAAAGACGATCTACTCTTTGATCGCCTATAGGAGCAGCCGGCTGCACCGCCAGATCGTTTCACAGGCGGACCAGTGGAAACGATAAGCCCGCGAGCTAATGGTGGGTCGTTCTGAAAGTGTTCCAGTAGCTCATAAGAAAGCCAGTCACCGGCTGTAAAAAAAACCTTACCTTACCATAATCCCGGTAAACCACTTTGTGACGGAACAGCTTGCCACCCCACTTGGGTGCTTCCACCAAACAGTGCCTCCTGCCCTCCAAACCCTTCCAGCACACGAGAGCTAATACATGCCCTGTTACCCCAAGCATCATACACAGACATGATGTTGAGGTAAAACCAAAGAAATTACTGTATATTGAACAGAAATACAGGTTTTCATACACTTCAAAAGTAGGTCAACCACCACATGAACAAACCAAATGTTTATCCAAAACATCACACAGCGGTTAGATAACGAGCTAAAATTGACACAAGGCGAATCCCATCATAGGAACCTTCAAGACTTAGCCAAATTAGCCAACAGACAGAAACAATAGGTGACTCAATTAACACACCTAGGAGGCACACAATGGGAGAGACCTCATTAAAGTAGGGTGACCAGACATCCCCGGTTTCCGGGGACAGTCCCCGGATTGAGGACACTGTCCCTGGACCAAGTCTGTCCCCAGTTTTGTCCCCGGATTGGATTTGAACAGGGGCGGGGGCAATTTCAAAGACAGTCAGTGTAGAATTAAAAAGAAATAAAAAATCTGAATTTTTTTCCATTATCTGTGACCCTTTCTGATGATCATGTGCTGGTCGGAACGGAGGGAATATTTCTTCAGTTTCGGGTGCCCATTCAGCTCCGCTCGCATGTTCTGCCTTGGCTCAAGTCCAGCCGCCTGCCTGCCTTGCCTTCCTTGGCGGAGTGATCTTCCTCTGCTCCCCACCCAGTAATAGCCGGGGGCCCAGAGAGTTAAGCCTAGTACACACAGCCGGGATCCTCGTCTGGAAAAAACCCCTCGGTTTTCCTGACGAGATTCCTGGCAAGCTTTCTTGCTGGCCGAGTGTACACACGTACGATTCAAAAGAACCGCCATTCTTTTGAATGGCACGAACGCGGTGACGTCATCGAATACGACGAGCATGCGCTCGTCACATTCAATGCCGTCGTCGCCATCTTGCTTCACTCTACCTATGCCTTGGAAGCTACCGCGCATGCGTCAAAGTCATTTCGAGCATGCTCGGGCAGGTAAGTATACACACGCTCGGGTTTCTCGTCGGGAAACAGGCCGACAAGAATCCCGACGAGAAAATAGAGAGCAGGTTCTCTATTTTTCTCGTCAAGATTTTGGGCAGATTTCCTGACGAGAAACCTCAAAGCCTCGTACACACGCACATTTTCTCAGCAAGAAAGCTCTCCCAGCAGTTTTCTTGCCGAGAAAACCGGTCGTGTGTACGAGGCTTAAGACTTGACAGGCTGTAAGGCGGGCGGAGAGTCGATGATTGCCACCATTAATAGTAAAAAAAAAAAATATGTCCCCGGATTTCATTTTAAAAATCTGGTTACCTTAACTTAAAGCAGAGTTCCACCCAAAAATGGAACGTCCGCTTTTCCGGTTCCTCCCCCCCCCCCCCTCCGGTGTCACATTTGGCACCTTTCAGGGGGGAGCAGATACCTGTGTAATTCAGGTATTTTGCTCCCACTTCCGGGCATAGATAGCCGAGCCACCCGTGGGTATCTACGCCCCTTCCGTCGCCTTCTCTGCCCCCCCTCTGTCTTCTGGGAGACACATAGGTCCCAGAAGACAGCAGGGACCAGTGGGAACGTGCAGCGCGACTCGCGCATGCGCAGTAGGGAACCAGGAAGTGAAGCACTTCACTTCCTGATTCCCTTACCAAAGATGGTGGCGGCAGCAACCGAAAGCCGAGGGACATGTGGGCCGACATTGTGGTGCCGACATTGTGGGCGCCCAGGACAGGTAAGTGTCCTTATTTTAAAAGTCAGCAGCTGCAGTATTTGTAGCTGCTGACTTAAAAAAACAAATCGGCGGACCTCCGCTTTAACAATAAACACATAACAAACTGTGATACCACCCCACCTCCGACTTTCTGACAACAGTCTACAACATATAAACAACAGATATTCAGCGCAGATAAAAAAATTAATAAATTTTAAATACACATAGAATTGCTAGCTGACACTTAAAGGAAGGATTCCATCCGCAATTTTTTTTTTTAAAGTCAGCAGCTACTATCACTGTAGCTGCTGACTTTTAATAAGGACACTTACCTGTCCTACTCGCCCGCGATGTCGGGCCCCCGACTGCGATCGCTCGGTCCTGGCAGGTCCCGGCTCCTCCATCCTGACTAAGGGAAACGGCTTCACTGCCCATTTCCTACTGCACATGCGCGACTCGCACGGCGCTTTGTGAATGGGCGGCTGCCTCCTGGGATTACACACAGTTCCCAGAAGGCAGAGCGCCCCATTCACAAGAAGAGGAAGCGGAAGGAGAACCACCGAGGCAAAGGAAGAGGCAGATTAGGGGACTTCCGCATAGCAACGGGCATTTCGGGTGAGTATAAAAATTTTAGTGTTAAAAAAATTTCTGGGTGGACCTCCGCTTTAAGGATAATCCAGAACGCTTAATAAAACAAGATATAGTGCACCGCAATAAATTATTAGTCCATATAAAATTATCCAGTGATGAGAACTCCTGTATGTGAGCAAACAAAGAAAGCCTCCTTAGGTGCAATAATGGACAAAACGGTAAAGCGTGATTGTAGCCCATCCACCACAGATATTCAAGCCTCTCACCTCACAGACTCGACCTGTAACAGGTCACGCAGCTTTAGACCCACACCCGGGGTATCGATCACATACGATCCAGCCGATGGTCTCCCCAAACATAAGGACAAAGAAAGGACAATCTAGTGCTCTCTGTATTACAGGTTTATTTCACAATAAAAAAGGGAAAAATTCCACTTACACACATAACACTCCAGCTGAGTGCAGGCAAACGAGCATGTTACAAATTACTGGTTTCGTCAGACGTGACTCCTCCCCCCGGAAATGGTAATTGTTAAAAAAATAATACTTCCCAAACTTCACTTTTAAGGTAAGAAATGTTAAGCCTTTAGTACTACTGAAATAGCCTCTAACTGTTCTCTACTGTATCCAAAATTGGCCTCTAGCTTTTAAAACGGGTTGTTGGCATTAACCACTTCACCCCCTGGAGGATTTGGCTGCCAAATGACCAGAGCACTTTTTGCGATTCGGCTCTGCGTCGCTTTAACTGACAAATGCGCGGTCATGCGACGTGGCTCCCAAACAAAATTGACGTCCTTTTTTTCCCACAAATAGAGCTTTCTTTTGGTGGTATTTGATCACCTCTGCGTTTTTTTTTTTTTGCGCTATAAACAAAGAATAGAGCGACAATTTTGAAAAAAAAAGGAATATTTTTTACTTTTTGCTATAATAAATATCCCCCAAAAATATATAAAAAAAATATTTTTTTCTTCAGTTTAGGCCGATGCGTATTCTTCTACATATTTTTGGTAAAACAAATCGCACTAAGCGTTTATTGATTGGTTTAGCGTCTACAAAATAGGGGATAGTTTTATGGCATTTTTCGTAATAATTTTTTTTTTACTAGTAATGGCGGCGATCAGCGATTTTTTTCGTGACTGCGACATTATGGACACTTTTGACGCTATTTTGGGACCATTCACATTTATACAGCGATCAGTGCTATAAAAATGCACTGATTACTGTGTAAATGTGACTGGCAGTGAAGGGGTTAACCACTAGGGGGCAATGAAGGGGTTAAGTGTGTCCTAGGGAGTGATTCTAACTGTGTGGGGGGCGGGGCTTACTGTGGCACGACAGTGATCACTGCCCCCGATGAGAGGGAGAAGTAGATCAGTGTCCTGTCACAAGGCAGAACAGGGAGATGACTTGTTTACACAGGCAACCCCCGTACTGCAGCTCTGTGACACGATCGCAGGACACCGGCAGACATCGAGTCCGCGGGTCCAGCGGGCACGGTCACAAAGTTCGCGGCAGGGGCGCGCGCCCACATGGCGGCAAATTTAAAGGGACGTATATATATATATATATATATATATATATATATATATATATATGCCCATTTGCCTAATCCGTGCCATTCTGCCGACGTAAATGTTTGTGCGGCGGTCGGCAAGTGGTTAAAGCATTAACCACCTGCTTACTGGGCACATATACCCCCTTCCTGCCCAGGCGAAATTTCAGCTTTCGGCACTGCGTCGCTTTAACTGACAATTGCGCAATCGTGCGACGTGGCTCCCAAACAAAATTGACGTCCTTTTTTTCCCACAAATAGAGCTTTCTTTTGGTGGTATTTGATCACCTCTGCGGTTTTTATTTTTTGCGCTATAAACAAAAAAAGAGCGACAATTTTGAAAAAAACACAATATTTTTGACCTTTTGCTATAATAAATATCCCAATTATTAAAAAAAAACATTTTTTTTTCTCAGTTTAGGCCGATACGTATTCTTCTACATATTTTTGGTAAAAAAAAATCGCAATAAGCGTATATTGATTGGTTTGCGCAAAAGTTATAGCGTCTACAAAATAGGGGATAGAATTATGACATTTTTTTTATTTTTTTATTTTTTACTAGTAATGTCGGTGATCTGCGATTTTTATTGTGACTGCGACATTATGGCGGACACATCGGACACTTTTGACACATTTTTGGGACCATTCACATTTATACAGCGATTAGTGCTATAAATATGCAGGGGGCGAGGAAGGGGTTAAATGTGTTCCCTAGGAGTGATTGTTACTGTGGGGGGAGGGTACTGACTGGGGGAGGTGACCGATCTGTGTCCCTATGTATAAGGGACACAGCATCGGTCTCCTCTCCCTGACAGGACGTGGATCTGTGTGTTTACACCAGGGGTCTCAAACTGGTGGCCCTCCAGCTGTTGTGAAACTACAAGTCCCATGAGGCATTGCAAGGCTGACAGTTACAAGCATGACTCCCACAGGCAGAGGCATGATGGGACTTGTAGTTTTGAAACAGCTGGAGGGCCGCCAGTTTGAGACCCCTGGTTTACACACACAGATCCACGTCCTTGGCTGTGTAGCGGCCGATCGCGGGTACCTGGCAGACATCGCGGCCGCCAGGCACGCGCATCGGCATCTCAGTGACGCGCCGGGCACGCGCGTTCTGGCGGCGACGCTCGCGCCCCCCAGTGGCCGGAGGAGCCGAGGCCGTCTATTGCCACCTTGTGGCCATCTAGAGCCACCTTGTGGCCGTCATTTGTCTATGGCCCGGGCTCCAACAAGTTAAAGAACTGAACAGAATAGGGAAAAAAACAAGCTTACATTTATATGCTGTTTGCTACATCAGGAGCTGTTGAATGGTATTATGTAGGCTTCCAGAATCAGCGCTTTTTCTGTGAAAAGGTTAAGTGTGCCTCTATTTTTTTTGGTGCGACACATGAAATGTATAGATTTGAATAATGTTATCATGATCACGCATTGCTCATGGATCAAGTAGAATTAAACAAGGACTGAAAAGGATCAAAGCATACATTACAGAGCCTCTCGTCTCTGAGGTGTGTTATCATAAAACCACCAGATTATCCGAAAATCACACAATGAATGTGATATGAGGATGATTCTCCTGCATGCACCTTGTCCCAAATTCAACATATGCATTCAAATAGATTATAATATCTAAAAAAATACAAAGAATACAGCAGAAAAAGGTAATAAAAAATAAGACTAATGCCGCGTACACACGATCATTTTTCCCGTCGAGAAAAATTACATTTTTTCCTTTGGACGAGAAAAACGATTGTCTGTGGGCTTTTTGTCATTTTTCACGACGGGAAAAATGGCATTAATCAGGACGAAAAAAATTAGAACATGCTCTAATTTTTCTCGTCGTGATTCCCGTCATTTTTTTCCGCGGCAGTTTTCCCATAGGGAAACACTGCCAGGGAGCCTACACACAGTCGTTTTTCTCGACAAAGAGAAAAATGTCGGGAAAAACGGACGTGTGTAGGGAATCAAGCCGTTCCCTCGTTTTTCCCGTCGATTTTCTCTACGGTGTTTTCACCATCGAGAAAATCGATCGTGTGTACGCGGCATCAGGAAACAACCTAAATGTCAGGACCGGATCTGAACCCACTACCTCTGCTGTGTCTGGCGGTAGCTCTTCTTGCTCTGCCATCAGGAATTGTCACGTACCTTGTGATGGGAGCCCAACGTGCAGGGAGCGGCCTCTCGTAAACCCCTGGCTCGAGAGCCCCTGATAGAGCAGACAGAGGCTCAGGAGGACAAGGGGCACAAGTGCCTGGCAGGTAAGCAGGATATTGGGTAGTTGCGGCAGCAGATGGTGCACGGCAAACTGGAACAGTCCAAGGATAGCTGGAAGGTGCACAGTAGGACTAATCAGAATGCAGACAACAGGCAGATGTATAGAAGTCCCAGATCAGACTGCGGAAACAAGGTGGTGTATTGTAGTACAGGCTGAGGTGTGCTGTAGCTCAGGCACAGGTGCAGGGTAGTTCAGGCAGAGATGCGCTATGATTCAGGCAGAGATGCACGGTGGCTTCAGGCAGGGTGTACTGTAGTTCAGGTGGAGGTGCCTTATAGTTCGAGCAGACCGATGGGTCGGACCAGCAGGCGACTAGGTACAGGGATGACCAAGAGAGTTGTCAGAGCAAGCCGAAGTCGGGGCGGGCAGCAATCAGGGTTAACAGAGACAAGCCGGATCAGATAACAGGTGTACAGGAATCAGAAGTCAATAGCAGGGGTCTCGGGAATGCTGTAGACCAGACAGCAAGAAGCAAGGTAGGCAGATAGTTTAAATACCTTGTTTGGCGCCAAATGCTGTCACCGCGCGCGCTCCCGCGAACGCACGCGCGTGCGTGCGCGCTCCCGTGAACGCGCGCGCACGCCCGCGCACGCCGATCGCGCTATTGTGCACGCGCATGCGCGGAATGGACCTATGGAGTGTAGACAATCTCCTGGCGGCACTGTTGCCAGGCAGATTGTAAAAACGCCTTTCCTGACATTGCCCCCCCAAGGGGCAGCCTCCGGATGCCCAACTGGGCCACTTTGTCTGGGTGAGATCTCTCAAAGTCCTTGATTAGCCTTTCCGCGTGGACATTCATCTCTGGCTCCCATGAGTTTTCTTCTGGGCCGTAACCCTTCCATTTCACCAGGTATTGGATCTGGTTTCGTCTTCGTCTACAACCCAGAATGGACTCAACCTCAAATTCCTCTTCTCCATCGATAAGCACGGGTTCGGGGGGATTGGTGTCCCGATCTGTAAAGGGATCGGGGACCGTGGGCCTAAGCAGGGCTACATGAAAAACTGGGTGGATCCGGAAGGACTCAGGCAGTTTCAATTCGTAAGCTACCTCGTTAATCTTCCTTGTTATAGGGAAGGGACCCACGAATTTAGGGCCCAACTTCTTGGATGGGCATGCCAATTTTAGATTCAGGGTAGAGAGCCAAACTTGGTCCCCAGGTGCCAGGTTGAGCTCCCCTCTCCTCTTCCTGTCGAAAATTTCCTTGTTGTAGCTTTGTGCCTTAGTCATGGTCTCCTGGAGAAGTTTATTGTTGGTGGAGAAGAAATTTAGAGTTTCCTGGGTGGCTGGTACCGGACATTCGGGCATGTTGTTAGATAGAAATAATGGGTGAAACCCGTAGTTTGCGAAAAATGGGGATTGCTTGATGGCAGAATGAACAGAGTTGTTGTAGGCAAACTCAGCAAGAGGCAAAAGAGGGGCCCAATCGTTCTGGGAGAAGCTTGAAAAGCAGCGCAGGTACTGCTCGAGCGTTTGATTGGTGCGCTCTGTTTGGCCGTTGGTTTGGGGATGGTATGCTGAGGAAAAGAACAGATCGATCTTCAGTGATTTACATAGTGCTCTCCAAAATCTTGATGTAAACTGTACCCCCCGGTCAGATGTAATGTTAGCAGGTACACCGTGCAGCCTTACTATTTCCCTGATGAAGATCCTTGCAGTCTCAGAGGCCAAGGGGACGCCCCTCATGGGTAGGAAATGGGCCATCTTGGAGAGTCTATCCACCACTACAAAGATGGTCGTAAAGTCTTCTGATGGAGGTAGTTCAACTATGAAGTCCATTGAGATCATCCTCCATGGCCTCTCCGGGACGGGTAGTGGTTTTAGTAACCCCCAGGCTCTGGTTTTGCTGTTTTTGTTCTGGATGCAGGTGGTACAAGATTCCACATAGCGCTTGCAATCTTGGGATAATCGTGGCCACCAGAATGTCCGCTGGAGAAGTTCGGAAGTTTTGTACACACCGAAGTGGCCGGCTAACTGGTGGTCATGACAGGATTTCAAGACGGCCACCCGAAGTTGTTGAGGTACAAAAATCTTGTCCTTGTTCCACAGCAGACCGTCTTTAGACTGTAGGGCAAGGCCAGGAACTGGGCATGGTCCTGAGGAGGCCTGTCTGATTTGGGACAGGAGGTCCTCTTGTAACAGGAGGAAGTTACCGGGAGGTAGAATGGTATCCGGAGGGGAAAGGACCTTAGGTTCGGCAAACATCCGGGAAAGGGCGTCCGGTTTGGTGTTCTTTGATCCGGGTCGGTACGTGATGTGAAACGAAAATCGGGTAAAAAAGAGTGCCCACCTGGCCTGGCGTGGTCTCAGTCTCTTGGCAATCTTTAAGTATTCCAAGTTCTTATGGTCGGTATAGATCAGGATAGGATGTGCTGCTCCTTCCAGGAGGTAGCGCCATTCCTCAAGTGCGGACTTTATTGCCAGAAGTTCCCTGTCCCCGACGTCGTAGTTTTTCTCGACCTCTGTTAGTTTACGGGAGAAGAAGGCTACTGGATGCAATGCGGCCTTTGGGCCTTGTCTCTGGGAAAGTATTGCTCCAACTGCCACTTCAGAGGCATCCACCTCCAAGATGTAAGGTAAGGCCGGGTTAGGGTGCTTTAGGACAGAGGCAGAGATGAACAGATTCTTAAGGTTAGCGAAGGCGGCCTGAGCTTCGGGGGACCAGTGAAACCGGTTACCTTGTTTAGTTAAGTTGGTAATGGGGGCAATGATAGAGGAGAATCCTTTAATGAATTTCCGGTAGAAGTTCGCAAAGCCCACGAAGCGTTGGATCCCCTTCTTATCGCTGGGGGCTGGCCAATCCAGAATGGCCGTGACCTTCTGAGGGTCCATCTTAATACCCTCTACCGAAATGATTAGCCCTAGGAACTGAATATCTTGTTGTTCGAATGCACATTTCTCGGGCTTGGCGTACAAACCATGTTGGCGAAGTCGGGCCAATACCTTCCGGACGTGATCACGATGGTCGGTTAAGGAGGAAGAGAAGACCAGGATATCGTCTAGGTAGACGATGACGAATAGATCTAGGTAGTCTCTAAAAATATCGTTTATGAAATGTTGGAACGGGGCAGGGGCATTGCATAGCCCGAAGGGCATGACCAGGTATTCAAAGTGCCCGAATCTGGTGCGAAACGCTGTTTTCCATTCATCACCGCTCCGAATGCGGACTAAGTTGTAGGCGCCGCGGAGGTCCAATTTAGTGAAAATGGCTGCTGTCCCAAGTCTTTGAAAAAGTTTGGGTACTAATGGCAGGGGATACCTATTTTTAATAGTTATTTTATTCAGGGCTCTGTAATCCACACAGGGGCGTAGGGAGTGGTCCTTCTTTTCTACAA
Source organism: Rana muscosa (assembly GCA_029206835.1). NCBI lineage: Eukaryota > Metazoa > Chordata > Amphibia > Anura > Ranidae > Rana > Rana muscosa. The sequence continues at coordinate 195,535,447 of CM055119.1, forward strand.
AGAATATACCGGCTCCGGCAGGAGAGGTGGAGGGACGTATGAATCCCTTCTCTAAGTTGTCATCCAGATACGTCTTGAGAGTTCCAAGCTCTAGTTCAGATAAGGGGAAAATTCTTCCAAAAGGGACCTCTGCCCCCGGAAGAAGGTCAATAGGGCAATCGTAGGGCCTGTGCGGAGGTAGAGTCTCCGCGCCCTTCTTGCTAAAGACATCTAGAAAGTTGTGATAGGCCTCCGGGACCAGCCGCCGGTTCTCCATATCACTCCCCAGACAAAGTAATGGGGACGAGGTGTCGGATGGTGCTGGAAAACAGTGTTCACGGCAATAGAGAGATGGAAAGCGAGCCTCTCCAAAGTTCCAGTCGATCTGAGGATTATGAGCTTTTAGCCATGGTATCCCCAAGATAATTGGGAAGAGAGGGGATTCTATAATGTCCAAGCACAATAGTTCTTGATGCATGTCCGCAGTGGTTGTGCGCAGGGGAATAGTCTGCTGTGTCACTGGTCCTGATCTGATGGCCGATCCGTCGGCAAGGTGGACCGTGAGTTCTTTAGGTCTGGGCCTCAAAGGGACTTGATGTTTCAAGGCGAAGGAAAGGTCCATGAAGCCGCTGCAGGCACCGGAGTCAATAATGGCGGGAGTCCGGATGTTCCTTCCTGGGAGCTGTAGAGAGATGGAAACGATCAGGTGAGCGGAATGGTTAGGCAGAACAGGCGAGACAGTAGAGGAGAGGTGGCACTTACGCAGTTTAGCGGGGCACATCCTCACGTAATGTCCTGAGTCCCCGCAGTAGAGGCAGAGGTTGTGAACCCGGCGTCGCTGGCGCTCCTCCGGAGTAAGCGAAGGTCGGATCAACCCCAGTTGCATGGGTTCAGAGGCATCGGTAGTGGAGCGTGGGGAGGTCGAAGCAGCGGAATGAGGAGGATAGGGTACCCGTGGCAACATCCATACTGGACGGGATGGTCCCGCTGACCGTTCAGCTCTACGCTCCCTTAGTCGCCTGTCGATCTGAATAGCTTGAAGGATCAAGGCATCGAGCGTGTTCGGTATACCGACCCGGGCCAACTCGTCCTTTAAGGGCTCAGATAGTCCCAGCCGGAATTGGTGTCGCAGGGCGGCGTCGTTCCAGCTGGTATCGGCGCTCCAGCGCCTAAAGTCTGATACGTACTCTTCAGCGGCTCTGCGACCCTGCTGGAGAGAGCATAATGCTGCTTCGGCGGTAGCGGCCAGTTGAGGGTCCTCATAGAGGAGGTCCATGGCCTGGAGGAAAGTACTTAGTTGGTCAAGGCAGGTGTTTTTCTGTTCCAGGAGGCGGTGTGCCCAGGCCTGAGGTTCACCGGACAATAGGGCTATGACAAAGCCCACCTTGGTAGATTCAAGGGAGAAGGTCCTGGGCTGTAGCGCAAAGAAAAGTTCGCAGGCGTTACGAAAGGCCCTGTACTTGCCGCGGTCCCCAGAGAACCTCTCCGGAGTAGGGACCCTGGGTTCAGGTGGCAACATGACAACCGACGGTGCAGGTGAGGTACCTGATGCGACAGGTGCTGAGGTAGCCAGGGTCTGGACACGCTCCTCTAGCCGGGTATATCCCTCTTGCAAACTCCTGACTGCAGCAGTAAGTCCGTCCAGGTGGCGGCATAGTTCCTCCATGGGAGAGGCCCCCTGCGTAGGCTCCGACATGGCTGTCTGGTACTGTCACGTACCTTGTGATGGGAGCCCAACGTGCAGGGAGCGGCCTCTCGTAAACCCCTGGCTCGAGAGCCCCTGATAGAGCAGACAGAGGCTCAGGAGGACAGGGGGCACAAGTGCCTGGCAGGTAAGCAGGATATTGGGTAGTTGCGGCAGCAGATGGTGCACAGCAAACTGGAACAGTCCAAGGATAGCTGGAAGGTGCACAGTAGGACTAATCAGAATGCAGACAACAGGCAGATGTATAGAAGTCCCAGATCAGACTGCGGAAACAAGGTGGTGTATTGTAGTACAGGCTGAGGTGTGCTGTAGCTCAGGCACAGGTGCAGGGTAGTTCAGGCAGAGATGCGCTATGATTCAGGCAGAGATGCACGGTGGCTTCAGGCAGGGTGCACTGTAGTTCAGGTGGAGGTGCCTTATAGTTCGAGCAGACCGATGGGTCGGACCAGCAGGCGATTAGGTACAGGGATGACCAAGAGAGTTGTCAGAGCAAGCCGAAGTCGGGGCGGGCAGCAATCGGGGTTAACAGAGACAAGCCGGATCAGATAACAGGTGTACAGGAATCAGAAGTCAATAGCAGGGGTCTCGGGAACGCTGTAGACCAGACAGCAAGAAGCAACGTAGGCAGATAGTTTAAATACCTTGTTTGGCGCCAAATGCTGTCACCGCGCGCGCTCCCGCGAACGCACGCGCGTGCGTGCGCGCTCCCGTGAATGCGCGCGCGCACCCGCGCACGCCGATCGCGCTATTGTGCACGCGCATGCGCGGAATGGACCTATGGAGTGTAGACAATCTCCTGGCGGCACTGTTGCCAGGCAGATTGTAAAAACGCCTTTCCTGACAGGAATGCTGGACAGCTCCCTGCCTGATTCCTTAGACAACCTTGTCTTATGTTTTGTTTCTCTTGAACCTTGAACTCGTTGCTCCTCCCATGAACTTCCTATTTAAAGCGGAGTTCTGCCCCCCCCCAGCAAGAAATTTAAGTCAGCAGCTACAAATACTGTAGCTGCTGACTTTTAATATTAGGACACTTACCTGTCCAGGGAGCCCGCAATGTCGCCACCCCAGACGATGTTTCCATTGGCTCTTGGGTGCTGCCGCCGCCATTGCCTGTAAGGAAAACCGGCAGTGAAGCCTTCCAGCTTCACAGCCGGGTCCCTACTGCACATGCGCAAAGCGTGAACGGCAGGGGAAGAAGGAGGGGGGCCGAACTTCCGAGTGATCTTGCCGCAGCGAGATCTCTTAAGCCGCATACACACGATCGGTTTTACAGATGAAAACAGTCCGATGGATTTTTTTCATCGGACAAACTGATCGTGTATGGGCCCCATCGGTCTTTTTTTCATCGGTGTCAAAAAATAGAACATGTTTTAAATTTTTCCGATGGATAAAAAAACAATAGCAAATTCAAATCTTCTATGGGCAAGTCCATCGGATAAAAAACCCACGCATGCTCAGAATCAAGTCGACGCAGGCTCAGAAGCATTGAACTTAATTTTTCTCGGCTCATCGGAGTGTTTTACGTCACGGCGTTTGGAATGGTCGGTTTTTTGACTGATGGTGTGTAGGCAAGACTGATGGAAGTCAGCTTCATCGGTTTTCCGATGGAAAAATCCATCGTTTTTTCAAAACCATAGGAAATCCGATCGTGTGTCCAGGGCTTTAGAAGTAGGGATGGGTACCCATCCCCCCCCCCCTCCCGCAAGGTGCCAAATGTGGCAGCGGAGGGAAGGAGGAGGCACATAAGTGGAGCTTACACTTTTGGGTGGAACTCCGCTTTAAGCCATAAATAAATAGGTGTATAATGGTGCGCTAGTTCAACTTCCTAAGTGTACATATACATAACACGGTACTCAATTAAACACATAAACCCTCAAACTCAATATAATATATGATCAAAAATGTAGATTGTGAAAAAAAAAAATTTGTGAAAAAAACAAAAGTCCAAGTGCAAAACAATTATTTCCAGTCCATAACGTGATTATAATCACCCATATCCAGTGAATATAAGATGAGAAAGGTATAAATATATCCAGTGAGAAAATTTTGCATCCACTGCCACCAATACGTGCAAGACTCACGGTGCTCAAACACTCAGAAAGGGCACAAAAACACCATAGTGCAATAATGGCAGTAAATGTAGTAAAATGTTATAAATATCTGCTTACATTACAGTACAATGACATCCGTGATAATGATATGCAGGAGAAACTAATCACCTCCTCACCGCACTGTAGACACAGGAAGTGATGTCACAGGCTCCGCCCATCACGTTGCGTCACTGGTCACGTGACTTCCTTAGGGATCACTTTAAGCCATGCCTTTGCATTTCATGTTTGCTACATTATTGTGCTCACTCCAGCCGATATCTTGCTTCTTTTGCATACCTGCAGCTGTCTTTATCTCCACTACCGCTCATTACTGACCTTGCCTTGTTCCTCGACTATGCTTCTGCTTGATCCCAATCTGCAACCACTTGTTACCGATCTTTGGCTTGTTTACTGACTATGCTTCTGCTTGATCCCTACCTGCTATATCTGCTATTGGACCCCAGCTTGCTCACCTCCTGGTGGGGCAATCCTGAAGGCCACGTCCTGCTAATAACATGCAGCAAAACCCATCTCCACCATCAGGAGCTCTGGTGAACAACGGTTAGTGCTTAGACCCCACACCTCGGGTGAGCTCACATCATTAGCCAGGGTCTCCTGCTTGTGTACTTATCCAGCTGGTTGGTGGGAGCCTCTCTACTACTATAAATACTGGTCTCAGAGGCTGACCCTGACCGAGACACTGAAGTTGTTTCGATTTTAGTAGTTACCAGCAGGCTGACTTACCAGCTGAAATAGCAAAGTTCCAAACTTCTCCCACCCATCTAAGACATTTTGAGGTTCGTCATTTTCCATTTTTTATTTAGATTTTTCTAGTTTCCATTTTATTAAACAAAGAAGGAGGAATGAGACCCCAATAGCAGAGAAAGGAAAAGTCAATAAATATCCTGTTGATGAAGTCTTCCAAATACAGGGCGTACGGAAAGTATTCAGACCCCCTTAAATTTTTCACTCTTTGTTATATTGCAGCCATTTACTAAAAAGTATTCGGACCCTTTGCTGTGACACTCATATATATAACTCAGGTGCTGTCCATTTCTTCTGATCATCCTTGAGATGGTTCTACACCTTAATTTGAGTCCAGCTGTGTTTGATTATACGGATTGGACTTTATTAGGAAAGCCACACACCTGTCTATAGAAGACCTTACAGCTCACAGTGCATGTCAGAGCAAATGAGAATCATGAGGTCAAAGGAACTGCCTGAAGAGCTCAGAGACAGAATTGTGGCAAGGCACAGATCTGGCCAAGGTTACAAAAACATTTCTGCTGCACTTAAGGTTTCTAAGAGCACAGTGGCCTCCATAATCCTTAAATGGAAGATGTTTGAGACTACCAGAACCCTTCCTAGAGCTGGCTGTCCGGCCAAACTGAGCTATCGGGGAGAAGAGCCTTGGTGAGAGAGGTAAAGAAGAACCCAAAGATCACTGTGGCTGAACTCCAGAGATGCAGTTGGGAGATGGGAGAAAGTTGTAGAAAGTCAACTATCACTGCAGCCCTCCACCAGTCGGGGCTTTATGGCAGAGTGGCCCGACGGAAGCCTCTCCTCAGTGCAAGACACATGAAAGCCTGCATGGAGTTTGCTAAAAAACACTTGAAGGACTCCAAGATGGTGAGAAATAAGATTCTCTGGTCTGATGAGACCAAGATAGAACTTTTTGGCCTAAATTCTAAGCGGTATGTGTGGAGAAAACCAGGCACTGCTCATCACCTGTCCAGCACAGTCCCAACAGTGAAGCATGGTGGTGGCAGCATCATGCTGTGGGGGTGTTTTTCAGCTGCAGGGACAGGACGACTGGTTGCAATCGAGGGAAAGATGAATGCCGCCAAGTACAGGGATATCCTGGATGAAAACCTTCTCCAGAGTGCTCAGGACCTCAGACTGGGCCGAAGGTTTACCTTCCAACAAGGCAATGACCCTAAGCACACGGCTAAAATAATGAAGGAGTGGCTTCACAACAACTCCGTGACTGTTCTTGAATGGCCCAGCCAGAGCCCTGACCTAATCCCAATTGAGCATCTCTGGAGAGACCTAAAAATGGCTGTCCACCAACGTTTACCATCCAACCTGACAGAACTGGAGAGGATTCTGCAAGGAGGAATGGCAGAGGATCCCCAAATCCAGGTGTGAAAAACTTGTTGCATCTTTCCCAAAAAGACTCATCAAAAGGGTGCAAATACTAAATACTGAGCAAAGGGTCTGAATACTTAGGACCATGTGATATTTCAGTTTTTCTTTTTTAATAAATCTGCAAAAATGTCAACAATTCTGTGTTTTTCTGTCACTATGGGGTGCTGTGTGTACATTAATGAGGAAAAAAAATGAACTTAAATGATTTTAGCAAATGGCTGCAATATAACAAAGAGTGACAAATTTAAGGGGGTCTGAATACTTTCCGTACCCACTGTGTATTAAAGGACATATTTCCTGAGAGAAGCATGAAGGCTGCCATCGAAGATTTCTGATTTTGCAAATTGAAAATGTGTTGGCTATCATGTTGACTCTCTGGTTTCATCACTTTAAAGCGGAGGTTCCGCGGTCCATAGTTATTTTTTTTTTCAGTCCATTAAATGTGGTTACAGATTACTAGTTTAGTACTCACTTGCCCTGCGCTTTATTACATCCCCCGTCCGTTTTGGTAAAAAAGAAACGTTTATAAAAAAGGTTGCTGTTTTCCATTTTGCTTGTGGGCATTGTGAAGCCCACAAGCACAGACTTCCGGGTAGCGGTGAATGCGCGTCTCCCGGCATTCACCGCTCTATCTGACGTGATAAGTGTTGACGGCGAGCAGCGCCGTCAACACTTCCTGGTTGCCATCACAACGGGCGGAGGCATCGGAAGTTCCCGCCCCGTTGTGATGGCAACCAAAAATACACAGGTCAGTACGGGGAGGGAGAGCAGATGATCTCGCGAGATTTCGCACGCAGCAGCGATCCGCACTGACTCCTGGGAATGCTTACACTTAGCTCCCAGGAGTCGGGGAAAAGGAATGCACACGCCCACTCCCGCGGGAGTAAGACAGGAAGTAACATAAAGAAACAGAATATATAAAGGTAAATACAACACTTATAAAATAATTTTTTGTCATTTGCGCATCTATGCTATGCACAGAAGTGTATAGCATTAAGTCAGTAATTTGGGTGAACCTCCGCTATAAGTCACTATCCCAGGACAAGCAGAGAAAGACTTTTCCCTGACTTTTCCAACCTATCTTTTCTCTGATTTTTCTGATATTACGTTGTTGACCTAACCTGATTATTCTCTAACTTCTCACTTCATTTTTGACAACTGCTTTTCCGTAAAAATTTCTCTGACTTTCTTGATCTGTATAGTTCGGCTTTACAGGATAGGCTTCGGGATGGTTTCTTGTTCAGAAGACAGAGATTGGATAGACAAGGAGAAAGAGAGAAAAAGTTATAGAGAGTGAGAGAGAAGAGACAGGATGGAGAAAGAATTAGAAGAGACAAAATTCCTTAAAGTGTTTTTAAACCCTGACTGACATACACCCAGTGAATTGACTGGCCTCAAGTGATACAAAGGGATGATACAACTCCTCCTACGTAAGTTGTTCCTGTTCATCTGCAATTTTCTCTTCTCTACATCTGTTCAAAACGCAGAACTTATAAAGCTTGTCTAAGAGTTCAGAAAAAAGGGGGCGGAGAGCTGATGTTACACTCTGCAGAGCTCAGTGAGGAGAGCTCTAACTGCTGATTGGAGTGAAGGGACCCCCCCCCCCCCCCTTTTCACACAGCACACAGAAACAGAGCTGAGGCTGTCAATCACAGGCTGTGTGCTGGAACTCCCCCCATTACCTTTTTATCTCATGGTGTCAGGAAAACTTGTCAGAAGAGGAATGCAGCAGCAGACAGAAATGACACTATGGGGTTAATTTACTAAAGGCAAATAGACTATGCACTTTGGAAAGTGCAGTTGCATCCTGCAAGTGCAGTTGCTTCAGAGCTTAGTAAATGAGGTAAAGCTTCACTGTGCCAAGAAGACCCAATCACGTGCAAGGAAAATAAAAAAAATGCACTTTTCCTTGCGCATGATTGGGTGATGGAAGTCAGCAGAGCTTCTGCTCATTTACCAAGCTCTGTAGCAACAGCACTTGCAGAATGCAACTGCATTTTGCAAAGTGCACAGCTGATTTGCCTTTAGTAAATCAACCCCTTAGTGCTCTGGATTGAGACAAGTACACACTATAGAGGGATATGCTTTGTTCATATTTCATGTCTGAGGTCTACAACCACTTTAATTCGCAAAATTTTGAGACAAGGTTAAGTATCTTTATTTAGGCCATGTGCCCCTGTTCAAATCTTATTGGACTGAACTAAAAAATATCTGTCACTTTTCAAAAATGTGTATCTTTACTTGCATGGAGCCTAAAAGATAGAATGGTGAGAGAGAAACAGGATGGAGGAAAAGTGACAGGATAAAGAGAGAACCGGGATGGAGGAAAAGTGACAGGATAAAGAGAGAACCGGGATGGAGGAAAAGTGACAGGATAAAGAGAGAACCGGGATGGAGGAAAAGTGGCAGGATAAAGAGAGAACCGGGATGGAGGAAAAGTGACGGGATAAAGAGAGACACGGGATGGAGGAAAAGTGACAGGATAAAAAGAGAACCGGGATGGAGGAAAAGTGACAGGATAAAGAGAGAACAGGGATGGAGGAAAAGTGGCAGGATAAAGAGAGAAATGGGATGGAGGAAAAGTGGCAGGATAAAGAGAGAAATGGGATGGAGGAAAAGTGGCAGGATAAAGAGAGAAATGGGATGGAGGAGAAGTAACAGGATAAAGAGAGAAATGGGATGGAGGAAAAGTGGCAGGATAAAGAGAGAAATGGGATGGGGGAAAAGTGACAGGATAAAGAGAGAACCGGGATGGAGGAAAAGTGACAGGATAAAGAGAGAACCGGGATGGAGGAAAAGTGACAGGATAAAGAGAGAAACGGGATAGAGGAAAAGTGACAGGATAAAGAGAGAAATGGGATGGAGGAAAAGTGACAGGATAAAGAGAGAAATGGGATGGAGGAAAAGTGACAGGATAAAGAGAGAAATGGGATGGAGGAAAAGTGACATGATAAAGAGAGAAACAGGATTGAGGAAAAGTGACAGGATAAAGAGAGAAATGGGATGGAGGAAAAGTGACAGGATAAAGAGAGAAATGGGATGGAGGAAAAGTGACATGATAAAGAGAGAAACAGGATTGAGGAAAAGTGACAGGATAAAGAGAGAAACGGGATGGAGGAAAAGTGACAGAATAAAGAGAGAACCGGGATGGAGGAAAAGTAACAGGATAAAGAGAGAAACAGGATGGAGGAAAAGTGACAGGATAAAGAGAGACACGGGATGGAGGAAAAGTGACAGGATAAAGAGAGAACCGGGATGGAGGAAAAGTGACAGGATAAAGAGAGAACCGGGATGGAGGAAAAGTGGAAGGATAAAGAGAGAAACTGGATGGAGGAAAAGTGGAAGGATAAAGAGAGAAACCGGATGGAGGAAAAGTGGAAGGATAAAGAGAGAAACAGGATGGAGGAAAAGTGACAGAATAAAGAGAGAAACGGGATGGAGGAAAAGTGACAGGATAAAGAGAGAACCGGGATGGAGGAAAAGTGGAAGGATAAAGAGAGAAACCGGATGGAGGAAAAGTTGAAGGATAAAGAGAGAAACCGGATGGAGGAAAAGTGGAAGGATAAAGAGAGAAACAGGATGGAGGAAAAGTGACAGAATAAAGAGAGAAACGGGATGGAGGAAAAGTGACAGAATAAAGAGAGAAACGGGATGGAGGAAAAGTGACAGGATAAAGAGAGAACCGGGATGGAGGAAAAGTGACAGGATAAAGAGAGAACCGGGATGGAGGAAAAGTGAAAGGATAAAGAGAGAAACCGGATGGAGGAAAAGTGGAAGGATAAAGAGAGAAACCGGATGGAGGAAAAGTGACAGAATAAAGAGAGAAACGGGATGGAGGAAAAGTAACAGGATAAAGAGAGAAACAGGATTGAGGAAAAGTGGCAGGATAAAGGGAGATTGACAGGAAAGAGAGGGAGAAAGGATGGAGAGGGAAAGTGACAATATTTAGAGGATGGAGATAACATGATGGAAAGATGGAGCGAGGATAAAGGGAGAAATAGAAACAGGATGAAGAGAGAGTGACATGATAAAGAAAGAGAGAAAGGATCGAGAGAGAGAGCTGGCCATACATTATATAATTTTCTTTTTTTATCCCCCCAATAAAAGTTTTTATTGAGCACGGAATGGCATCAATGAAAGAGAATACAATATTGGAATACTTTTCAATAACAGCAAAGTTGTATACAAATTCAAACTACATAGAAATTGTAACCAAGTAGTAATAAAGAAATACACATAGTCTTTTTGTATAAATGTACAATTTGAAATATACAGCCAACTACTGCCCCCAACACAAAAGCAGGGGCAGAGTTTCCTGTTAAAATAAGAAGGAGGGATGAAGAATTCACCCATTTGGGGGTCACCGGTATGGGTTTGTTATAATTTTCTTGTTCAATTTCCTTTAGATTTACCTTCTATGTAGGACCTGCCTGATTGCATACAAATTGAAAGTATTTAGGATTGACCTCATATTATATGGTTTTGATAAATCTAAAGGAAAGCTGTACAAGAAAATTGTATATTGTATTGCCAGCTCAACAGGATAGAGAGAGGGATTGATAAAAGAGAGAGTGACACAATAGACAGAAAGTAGTGATGAGAGACAGGATGGAGAGAGTGATGAGAGATAGACAGGATGAAGAAATAGAGAGTTACAGGATGGAAAGAGAGAGAAAGGATGGAGAAGGTGACAATAGAGTGAGAGAGAGAAAAAGCATGGCGAGAGAGTGACAGGATAGAGAGAGAGAGAGAGAAGATGGAGAGAGAGGGGTGGGAGTGTTGAGAGAGAGAGACAGAGAAAGAAAGGATGGAGAGAGTAACGAGAGATAGTGAGGATGGAGAGAAAGTGACATGAGATTGAGACAGAGTGACAGAATAGAGAGAGAGAAATGATGGAGAGAGTGATGAGAGAGACAGGACAGAGAAATAGAGAGTTACAGGATGGAAAGAGAGAGAAAGGATGGAAAAAGTGTCAAGAGAGAGAAAAAAAGGATGGCAAGAGAGTGACAGGATAGAGAGAGAGAGAGAGAGATTGAGAGAGAGAGAGAGAGAGAGAGTGGAAAGAGAGAGAGAGAAAGGATAGAGAGAATGACAGGAGAGAGAGTGACAGAATGGCAAGAGAGAGAGGGGTGGGAGGGAGAGAGAGAGAAAGGATGACTGGATAGAGAAATAAAGAGAAAGGATGAAGAGAATGACAGAAGAGAGACCAAGAAAGAGAGAGAGTGAGAGAGAGAGAGAGAGAGAGAAAGAGAGAGAGAGAAAGAATGGAGATTGATAGGAAAGATAGAGAGAGAGAGACAAGATAGAGGGAGACGGAAAAAGGATAAAGAGACTTACAGGATTGAGAGAGATAACGAGAGAAACGGGGTGGAAAGAGTGACACAGGAGAGAGAGAGAAAGAGAGAGAAAAGAACAGAGAGAGAGAGACTAGACGGAGAGAGAGGGAAGATGCAGGAGAGAGAGAGAGAGACTAGACAGAGATAGTCAGGGTGGAGATATAGATACAGACAAGGGGAGAAAGCATGAAGGAAGTACAATCACATTTTTTGTCGAGTTCACTAAATAAATAACACATAAGCCCAGATTTATATTAAGCCTCATGCCCACGGACGTTTTTACAGCCGCGTTTTTGAGCGTTTTTTACAGCTTAAAAACGCCTGTCCATGTTAGTCTATAGCTTCATGCCCACCTAGACGTTTTTGAGCTGCAAATAGCATAGGCGTTTTTAAGCTGTAAAAAAATCCCACGACCAGTGCGTTCCTCAGCGTCGGCGTTGGGCATAAAAAAACGCGAAGCGCCAAGAAACGTGCAAAAACGCGCAAAACACACGATACAGCCGCAATTGCGTTTTTTAGCTCCGACGTTTTTTTTTTTTTTTTTTCTTTTCGAAAAAAAAAAAGTTTTACAATAACATGAACAGCCGTTTTTAAGCTGTAAAAACGTCTGTGGGCATGAAGCCTAAAAGTTGAATTATATTATTATTTGAAAGTTAAATTATCAATAATTTATTCACCAATTAGACAGCTGGTCTTTCATCAAACAATGTCTTATCATCCAAATGTTCCATAATTATAACATGTAAATCCATTTGTTTCTTTAGAGCAGATTGCAGAAAGTGAAAGGCCATGGATACTTTTTCGTCTCGTTTTACTTTCTTGCTCGCTAATTAGATTTTTACTTTTGAGAACAAAGCAGAGCTGCACTTGTAAAGGGGGGAAGAGGCTCGCCTAATTGTGTTACATGTGATTATGAAACTCCGCAGACAGCAACGCAGAGTTTTACTAATTTGTTCTCGGGCTTACTACTGTCCTTGCAAGACAACGTTCTTTGTACGCGCGTACCTTGAAACTGGTGTGATTAATTACATTGCGAGCATTGTTATGGTAACGAGGAGTCCAAGGACAAAATGTGTACAGTGTCTGTCTCCACAAATGAAAAATCAGATTTTGGCAAACATTTTTTGTTATCTCGCAGCATTATTTGGAACAAATGTGACTTGCTTTTTCATTACACTCCAAACCTTGGTAATGAATGCAAAGTTGGTCCTGTTCTTGTTTACCTGCTGCAGAAGTGAAGAGAATAATTTACCTTGCAGCAAACCTGTCACAGCCTTGAGAAATTCGAACGGAATATATGATGAAACATATAAGCGGAAGTTGCCTGTAGTAAAAAACCATGGGGTTAATTTTACGAAAGACAAATAGACTGTGCACTTTGCAAAGTGTAGTTGCTCCAGAGCTTAGTAAACAAGCAGAAGCTCCGCTGACTTCCATCATCCAAGTATGTGCAAGCAAAAATTCAGGTTTTTTTTTAGTTTTTTTTCCTTGCACGTGATTGGGTATTCTTTGCAGAGTGAAGGTTTACTTCATTTACTAAGCTCTGGAGCGCGACAGAACTTTGCGAAGTGCACAGCCTATTTGCCTTTAGTAAATCAACTCCCATATGTCTGGAGATATAGGCGACTTAAGTTCCACTAGATTGCCAAAAACTTGTGGACACCTAACCATCATACCGCTATAAGCTTGTTGGATGTCCCCATTACAAAACCATTGGCATTAATATAACTTTGGTTTTCCTGAGGTCAGTGAGAAACAAATGAAGATCAGGTGCCACACAGGCTCCGCAGTGGAGTGGAAGGCTCTTTGGAAGTGTGCAAGGCCCAGGCTTCAGGCCTTGCTAAAGCAGCGAGTCCGCACAGGGAAACCTCTTGCTAGAAGGGCGGTGTCCCAAAGAGGCCGAGCTCCGCCTCCGCTCCGCCTTTATAGCCCACCCCATGAGTCTCTGCGGTTGGAAATGCACCTTGGGTGCTAAACGGGGTTCTGGGCAATGCTGTATCCTGGCCTAGGCCAGCAAGGCCCAGGCCTAGGGCAGCACTTTGCAGGGGGGCAGCACGGAGTCTCTGCTACACTTTATGGGGCGGACTGGGCTGAGAAGCAGATTAGTCTAAATAAAGTGGCCGCACTGCTTCCGGTATGTGGGCGGACGGCATCCCGCAACTGTGGAGGGGGGGGGGGTGCCACTTCTAATTTTTACTGTTTTCTCATCCTGGACCACAAACCTTCCTCACTGTGCTATATGTTTTCTGCTGCACCATTGACATGGTTATATCTTCTTAGTCCTTTCCATAAAATTATCAGAAATTTGTGCCTAAAGTAGAACTATAGGCAACACTTTTTTTTTCATTTTGGATAGAGTAAGGGAGGGTTATAGCCCCTGTCAGTTTATTTTTTACCATCCCTGTCCCATTGCAGAGATTTCCCTTCACTTCCTGCCCCATAGCCAAACAGAAAGTGAGAGGAAATCTATGCAAATTGAGGGAATCCATTGTCCAACCCCAGGCACTCAGAACTAGTGTACCCACTCTAAAATTTCAGGGCGGGTCTTAAACAGCAAGGGGTGTGGCCTTGACAGAATGGGGTGGGTCATATTTAAATTAGGGGGTGCACGAGTTTAGTCAGGCCTAGGGCAGCACAAAACCTAAATACACTACTGGTTCTGGGTATCGTAGTCCTGAGGCCTTAAAGGAGACCCCGCTACATAACACTTCTAGGAATATTTTGGATTGTGTTTATAGGAATTGGAGTCCATTTAGCCAAAAGAGCATTTGGGAGGTCAGGAACTGATGTTAGATAAGAAACAGCACCCGAGGTTGCACTGATCCAGATGCACTCTTGTATTAAAAGAGAGATTGAAAATAAAATGATAAACTAGTAGTGATTTCTTCATAAAGAGAGAAAAGGTCCACCACCTTAGGACACTAGCAAAAAAAAAAAGAGGACTTATGGAGTGGGGTAGGATTATAGGGGAGGCTCCCAGGGGGCAGGTCCTCAAAAACTTGCCAGTGTCCAGTTACCTAAAGGTATGAGTATAACTCAGAGTCTATGAATACTTTGCTTGTGTCCTGTACTGTAGGATTAGAATGTACATTAGACAAGAAGACCTGTCTTGCAACCATTTCATCTCCTGTCCTTACCTGGTAAAAACCACTGATGTACAGGTTCCCTGGTTCCAGGTGATAACCATTCAGTACCGTACCCTCTGACACACCAAGGCAGAAGGAAAGAATGTTTATTTGGGCAACATGCCCAGCAGAGCAATTATCAGGAACAATAATACCAGACAATGGAAAACAGCGACAAATAATGATTGTACCACAGTTTGCAAACAGGATATAACTTGTTTTAAGGGAACAAAGTCTATACCTCCTAGGCCCTCACTCAAGGAAGTAGCCTAAACTTAGGATATACTGTCAGGGCTGGGTTCAGGCCTTCCTTCTCTGTGCTGGCAGCTCAGCTGTCGGCTAATTGCCAGCTTCCATCTCTCCACCGTGATCCACCTGTTGATGATCCGCTCGTCAGCTTTGCCTACTTAAGGACTTCCAGTTCATTTGATCTTCGCCTTCGCCTGTGTTAACATCACATGAGACTTTCTCCTGCGTTCCAGTTGAAGACCTGTTTGACTGTTGTCCCCTCTGGCTACGGATCCTGCTTGCTGTTCTATTACCTTTATTGCTGGCTCTTGGACTTGGCTTGGTCGACTACCCGATCCGGTTACTGAACTCTGGCTATGTTTTGACTATGCTTACTCTGTTTACCTTTTTATTATTTATTATTAAACTAGTGCATTTAACTGTACTTCTGTCTCTGTCTGATTCATGGTTTCTGACAGTAGGAGAAGGCCATGAATTCAGAAGATGCAGCCAATCCACTTGTTAATAATATTTTTTCCAGATTGGATGACCTGGATCACCGCATGGATCAGTTTGCCACGGCGATACAGACGCTCCTGAGTCGCACGGCTCGTCTAGAGTCTCCCACTGTGGCCGCTCCGGTAGTCCCTGTGCAGGCACCCGCCTCGAGTATTACCTCTATTAGAGGTATGTCTAGTTCCACCCAGCTTCCCCAGCGATTTGGGGGCGATCCAATCCAATGCAGAGGTTTTCTCAACCAGGTTGATATATATTTTGAGATGCTGCCCCAGGCGTTTCCCACGGACAGAAGCAAAGTAGGTTTCGTGATATCTTTGCTTTCTAAGAGAGCCTTGGCCTGGGAAAACCCTCTATGGGAGATGCAAAAACCTGTGATCCTGAGTTACCCAGAATTTGTGGCTTCCTTCAAAAGGGTATTTGGCGTTCCTGCACGCTCCGCTTCTGCTGCCAAGAGCCTCATGTCCATCAAACAGAGTACGAGAACTGTTGCTGATTACGCCATTGAATTCCGTACTCTGGCAGCAGAGGTTGCTTGGAACAATGAGGCCCTTGTGGCTGCTTTTTCTCATGGTCTCTCGGATAACATCAAAGATGAGATAGCAGCCCGAGATATACCCACTGAGCTAGAGAAGTTGATCACATTTGCCATCCTCATTGACTCCAGACTCAGAGAAAGACCCTCTGTTAAGGAGCGCTTGCGGAAGCCTCCTGTACATTTGTCTCCGAGCTTTGCAGTCCCACCCTTGCCTCCCTCACCACCCATGCCTCCTGGTAAAGAGTCGGTCTGTGATGATGAACCCGTGCACTTGGGCTTCACGCGTCTCTCTGCGGATGAGAGAGCCCTTAGGAGGAGGGAGAGATTGTGCCTTTATTGTGGCCAGGCCGGTCACTTTTTGAAGTCTTGACCTACCCGTCCAGGGAACGCCCGAAAATTGAGGTCCTGTCACGGACAGACCTTAGATGGCGTTGTTTCGTCTCCAGTTGCCCAGAAGGATAATCCCCTGGTTTCGGTTACCCTGTCTTGGGCTGAGTCATCCATCGAGATATAGGCTCTAATCGACTCCGGGCCTGCAGTGCAGGCCTGTTCATTGATGCTGCCTTTGTGTCTAAGCACTCGATTCCGCTGCAGCTGCGTGACACTCCACTTGCCATTGAGGCTCTTGACGGGAGACCTCTACAGCCTGCCCATGTGACTCATGAGACTGTTCCGTTGTCCATGGCCATAGGGGCTCTTCACCATGAGATAATCAAATTCCAAGTTGTTTCCTCAACTAAGTTTTCGCTGGTTATTGGTTATCCTTGGTTACAGAGGCACAACCCGTCTTTTGATTGGCTCCGTGCTGAGGTTCTGTCCTGGTCGCCACAGTGCAGTAATAGATGCTTCCAGAAGGTAGCCAAGGTCCTGTGCACCTCTTCACTCTCCTCCCTGCTGGAGGAGTACCGCGATTTTAGCGATGTCTTTGACAAAGGTCAAGCCGGTACGTTGCCTCCACACTGGTCGTATAATTGCGCAATTGATCTTCAACCTGGTGCCATTCCCCCTCGTGGCCGGGTTTACCCTTTGTCAGTCTTGGAGGATAAGGCCATGGAGGAGTATGTTGCAGACGCACTTTCTCGAGGTTTCATACGCAAATCCTCGTCTCCTGCTGGTGCTGGTTTCTTTTTTGTGAAGAAGAAGAGTGGTGAACTGAAACCTTGTATCGATTATAGGGGTCTCAATCGTTTCACCATTAAGAATGCCTATCCGATCCCGTTGATTATGGAGTTATTTGACCGCCTCAAGGGAGCACCGGTCTTCAGGAAGCTTGATTTGAGTGGGGCATACAATCTCATCAGGATTAAGGAGGGCGACGAGTGGAAAACTGCGTTTTAATACCAGAACAGGTCATTATGAGTATCTCGTAATGCCTTTTGGCCTCTGTAATGCTCCCGCAGTTTTCCAGGAGTTTATTAACAATGTCCTCCGAGACTTGTTGCAGTTATGTGTGGTGGTTTATCCGCGACGATATCCTCATATTTTCCAAGTCCCTGGAGAGCCACCACACAGATGTCTGCCGAGTGCTTCAGAAACTGAGGCCTCGTACACACGACCGATTTTCTCGTCGTAAACAGTCAAGAAAAGTGCCGCGAGAGTTTTTTTGTCTAGAAAAACGTTCGTGTGTATGGTTTTACGACGAGAAACTTGACGAGAATCTCGACGAGAAAATAGAGAACCTGCTCTCTATTTTCTCGTCAGGAGTCCAGATTTCCTCGTCGTGTTTCTCGTCGGCCTGTTTTGTGACGAGAAAATGGTTCGTGTGTATGCTTTTACGACTCTTCCAAAAGTGCGCATGCTCACAAGCAACTATGAGACGGGAGGGCATCTTCTGGTAAAACAAGCCTTCATAATGGAGAGAGCACATTCGTCACGCTCATAAATATTTCATCGTTTAAATGTTCTGCATTGAATTCTTCGTTAGAATGTTACATTAATCAAAACGAGAGACCTTCTTTTGCTGCTGATATTCACACAGAGTTATGCCTTATTTTTAACCTTTTTCATGCTGCTCTTTATAAGATTTATGTGTATTATATCGTGCAAGTTTTTAGGAATAATTTAAATGGTTAGATTTTTCAAAATGATGTTAATTATAATTTCTCAATGTTTTGATAGCGATCTCCCATTTAATTTTCTAATCTATATTTTTAAAATTTCACACCATGTTTTTGAGCTAATCAGATTTAGTTATTCTTTTGGGGGGGTGATATCTGTGCCTTTTATTGTCAGTCAAATGTATCTGCTTACTCCAAAGCTTGTTTTTTTTTTAAAAATACACATAGTCAAGTATGAACTTAAACAAAAAACACATTTATTCATGTTTATAAATTAAATAAAGAGAAGGCAGCGCTGGAGAAGCTGCTGCCATTTGTGCATCCCAGGGACCCCAGAGCACACAGCAACCCTGTGTGGACACTAAAATTGGGAGCTTGAGAAGGCCCACATTTCAGAACACAATCTGATGCTGGCCTCCCAGAGGTCAGGAACAGCAGCAGGTGAGATATATGTCCCAAGTGTGTGGTACTACAACAGGCTGCCTTCTGTCCGACCAGTGCGACCACAATGAAGCAAGGCCATCACTTCCTCTTCTTCCTGGCAACCTTCCCTGCAGCCTTTACTGAAGCCTTCCTTCTTCGTTTAGCTGGAGGCTGGCCCACTGGAGGGGTACTCCTGTCAGGAGGAGGAGGTGGAGGTGTAGCAGAAGGGGGTGGGGCAGAAGGTGGAGGTGTAGCAGAAGGGGGTGGGGCAGAAGAAGAAGGTGGAGGTGTAGCAGAAGGGGGTGGGGCAGAAGGTGGAGGGGTAGCAGAAGGGGGTGGGGCAGAAGAGGAAGGTGGAGGTGGAGGTTGAGGTTGGGTCAGTTGGGCCACCTCACATATGGCGGTATTGGGGGTAATTTGCTCCATCACCCCCTTGTTGAGCAAGGTGATGAGCAGGGGTTCGCATAGGAGGCGTTGCTCCATGCTCATCACCTTGAACTTAGCCTCCACTAGGCCGGCAATGGCCTCTTCAGGGGATGTGGGCTCCTTGAGGGTGGCATGGGCCTCTTTAATAAGGGCCATTGCTGCCTCACTGGTGGTCCTGTCCCTCCTGCCTCTTTTGTGAAGCCTGATGGGAGGCACCTGGGATCTGGTGCTTCTCCTTTGCCCTGCCACCTCCTGTCTGCCACTGGGCCCTGCCACCTCCTGTCTGCCACTGGGCCCTGCCACCTCCTGGCTGCCACTGGGCCCTGCCACCTCCTGGCTGCCACTGGGCCCTGCCACCTCCTGGCTGCCACTGGGCCCTTCCTCCTCCTGCCTGACAGTTTCCAGACCCTCCTCCTGGCTGATTTCATCCTGTGTATGAAAAAGAAACATAGTTTAATATGTTGGTTTAATCTTTGCATCAAACTTTGTAATCCTGATGGAAGCAATTAGAATGTAAATGCATAAATCCTTGCTTTAAATTTACCACTACATCAGCTTGACTATTTACCACACAATTAAGTGCAGAATAATGTCTACAGATCATGATTTCACTTGTTGAATACAAAATAATGTATGTTTCTCATCCTGACATATTTGGGAAACATTAATTTTATCCCACTACATTTTCAGTTAATACTATACCTGGCTCCAGATGGCCAAATCAGGATCATCCAGGATGGCTGCCTCCTCTTGCTCCAGAGAAGGCTCAGGTTGGCTGCAGGGAAGTCTGGGGGGAAGAGTGGAGAGTGATGGCCTTGGCTCAATGTGGTCATCCAGGAAGGACATCCTGCTGTAGTACCACAAAACCGGGACATAAACATCATCTGCTGCTGCTCCTGACCTCTGAGAAGCCAGCACCTTAGAGCGTTCAGTCCTGTAGGTACCTCTCAAGCTCCCAATTTTAGTGTCCACTTGTTTTGCTGTGGCTGTGGGCACCTTGGTATGCACAAATGGGAGCAGCTTCTCCAGCGCTGCTTTTCTCACCCCTTTTTTTTTATGGATGGGGTTTTTGGTCTCCCACAGAGCCGGCAGCTCCCTTACCCGGTCAATAAATTCCGCCAGGAACTCTTTGTCGCTAATAAATACATTCATATTGTATCTGCAAGTAAAATAAATTATATTTAAATAATGTGAGGCAAACAGTCTAACCTCCTTCACATCCTAGTCACCATATATATCCTCCAACAATCTCAAGACAGTATAGGCCAACAATTTTAACAAGTCTCACAAAATCACATACCTTCGTTCGCACGTCCGTCACTTGAACTCCTCTCTCCGCACACCGAACGTACTATAGTCACATGTGTGTTTGCTATATACACACCACGCATGCGTCCAAATTCGAACACGTCGCTCCGCACACGTCGCCCGCCCATGACGTTCTAACTAACATCTTTTCCCCGCCCCTTCTCTTTCGGCGCGCAGACAGATATGGCGGAGTTACAGCAGGTGTCTGATAATTCCGCAACTAGCGAGGAGACAAGCCCGGAGACCGAGGACACGTCACGATCAAGGAGGAGATTCAAGGCATCGAATATGTCTTTGGCGGAGATGGCGGAGATGGTGGACATCTTGGTCAAGGCTGATTATGATGCCAAGCATGGGCCGTATAGCAAACCAAATAGAAGGAAGGCCAAAATCCTCACTAAAGTTGTGAAGAGTCTGAGGGCGAAGTTCGGGGTGAAACGCTCAAATGAGCAGCTCAGAAAGAGGTGGTCAGACCTCAAACTGAGGGAGCCAGACCAGTTGAGGAGCATAAAGAGGATGCTCGCTAAAAGTAAGTAAAATGACGACCTTTCTGCTATTAATCTTTTTAGAAACTGACTTTTTTTTTTTTTAAAGCATATTGGACTCCCTTCCAAAATGTATTATTTTGAACTAGGTTGGGCACAGTAATCGTTCGTTACGTTACCGACACTTCGTTCGGCCACTATCCGTGGTTTTGGCTTATTTAAGACCCCCAAAAGTAATTAGACATCTGCCATTTTTGATCAAGTATTGTGGATAATTTTTAAGTCTAGATGATGTGTTTGTAAGGAGAATGAAATGCAAACTTTAATCAGTGTAAAGGAGAGGACACTCAGTAGCTGCTTCCACATCTGTACTTTGGAGCACTATAGTGTGGGCCACCAGACCCGCCTTTTTTGGGTGTCCCACACAGGTGCATCAGAGTTTATTTGTGGTGCCTCCATGTCCAAAAAATTACATCCAAATGTGAATAATAAACATATTTGGGGTCATAAAGAATGCATTTTTTTCTTAAAAATCCGCACAAACACACACTTGTACCCCACTTCCAAACAATTTAGCCTGTTTTAAGTTTAAAAATGAGATTTTTACAGTGTGATAAATAGACCTTTGGTTTTATTCTCATAGGGGAGAGAAGACTGGGAGGAGGACACTCCAGGGAGCACATGCACCCCACAACTTCCAAGCAACCCCAAACTCCCAAAGATCCACAACCGAAAGATGTGCAGGAAGTTGAGGTGGAGGAAGGAGAAGTGCAGGAAGGAGAGGTGGATGACGTTGTGGATCTGGTCACCACAACAGGTCAGTATCTGACACCACAGCTTAAGGTAAGCGAGGTAGGCCTGCAGAGTTTTATTAATTTTTTTTTAGGGTTTTTAGGGGATGGAAATGTTGTGAAGGATAGCACACCGTTCTCTGCTGACAGTGCCCTCCGCCTCATCCAGCAAGTGATGGAATGTAGCACGGAACTGGACCTAATTAAACAAAGAATCCATGTGATGGAACAAACATTTAAAGACATTCTCGATGTTTTGGGGAGAATTCAATAAGCCATCCAAACACATTTGTTTTTACATGTTTGTTTTTATATTTTTACTAATTTTTTGAGTAACAAAGCAGCCAAAAATTGAATATGCACACAGTGTGTGAACATGTGCTATCTGCCATCAGGGGATATCCATGTACGTCTTTTGTGGGTGCAACCCCTTCCTCGTATCAAAAGTCGGTGAACTGAGGAAGGGGATGCACCCCCAAAACACATCCATTGATCACCCCTGATGGCAGATAGCACATGTTGACAATAGGGATCAGGATTGTAAACTTCCTATTTGCAAAAAAGTAAAAATGTGTGCATATTGAATTTTTGGCTGGGCAAGGGGTGGCAGGACCCCATATTAGGACGGGCACATAGAGACATAGTTTGTGTAACTGAATGTCTCAGATTGCTCAGAGGTATCCAATGTTGTCATTTTAGAAATGCAAGTGGTATTTTTGTATTTTCATAAGCCAAAATTTGACGGGTTGTGGTCAGGCCAACCCCAAAGTAAAAGAAAAAAAAATGTGCAGAGAGTAAAATATTTGACCACAAACAACGTGTAGCTTCTTTTTATAATACTCTCTAAGCTTATTTGGTTCTTTTGTAAGGTAACATAGTGAAATTGGTTGTTATTTACTAAAGTAAAATACACTTGCCACTACAAATGCACAAAGACAAACTAGGAGACAGGAAAGAACAAATAATTAAAGGTTTAAACAAGATTTTTATTGGGATACTTAGACATAGGCTGGCATAGGAATTGCCCCCCTACCCGTGAAATACTCCATGTATTTGTCCCGAACCACACGGGCATTTTGGGGGGGCAAGCCAAGACGGGCAGATTCCAGGCCCGGAAGGGGATTTGCAGGGGAAAGTCCAGCCTCTGGCAAAACTGAGGCCATATATGAATTCGCTTTGCGGCAAAGAAAATTGTGTAGCACACAGCAGCATAACACTACATAGTTTATTTTGTAGTCCGCCAAGTGGATGGAAGTCATAAAAAGGCGGAACCGGCTGGCCATTATGCCGAAGGCATTTTCAACGACTCTTCGGGCCCTGGCCAGCCGGTAATTGAACACACTCTTCTCTGGGGTCAGGGTCCTCTGTGGAAATGGCCTCATAAGATGCCGTCCGAGTCCGAAGGCTTCATCAGCCAAGAAAACAAAGGGGAGTCCTTCAATATTCCCTGCATCCGGTGGCAATGCAAGGTCGTCACTCTGGAGACGGAGGGCAAACTCCGTCTGGATGAAGGATCCCCCATCGGACATCCGGCCATTCTTCCCTACATCAACATAGAGGAATTCATACCGTGCTGACACCACCGCCATCAGCACAATGCTATGAAACCCCTTGTAGTTGTAGTAGTAGGATCCAGAACGGGGTGGCGGCACGATGCGGACGTGCTTCCCGTCTATGGCACCACCGCAGTTGGGGAAGTCCCACCGCGTGGCAAACTCCGATGCCACAGTCTGCCATTCCTGTGGCTTTGAAGGAAGCTGTGGAGTGAAACAAGATGAAATAATATTAGAAAAACAAAGGCATACATTACAAGCAAATTCAAGACCAAAAAATTAGAGACCAACATCAATCTAATTATACGTTTATTAAGGTGTGTAAAAAAAGTATAATGGAAGGCTCATTTATCATATTCATCACCCCCTCTGATGGGCCATTACTAAATTATTTTGGGGGGGGGGGAGATGTGTTTGGCCACAGGATAGCATTGCAGTGGCGGTGCGTCCAGAGTGGGCGCTGGAGCACTGTCCCCTCTCTCCTGTGCCCATCACTCAGAACAATACATAGGTTCATGCGTTGCATGAACCTATGTATTGTCTATGCCGCACACTATTCAGGTGGATGGCCTCTTGTAAAGCGACCGACATATGATTAATTGCGTCATTTAGGGGGTTAAAATTGCAGAGCAGAAACAGGTATTAAAAAAGTCTTGCAAATTACAACCTGAGGGATGTAATTGGCTTCCTCAAAGAAAAATCGGGGACGCAAGGAGGGGGCATTCCTTGTGTAAACACTGACAGGCAGCTCTGGCAATCATGTTCACCAAGTCTGTTTAATGGTAACATGATTGGCTGATGCAACATGAAGGGAAGGAGAAGACATCAAGGACAGAAGAAGGATGGCGCTGACCACAAGAAGGTAAGTGCAGGGCTGGGGGGAAACTGGCTGCAATAGAGGGGACTAAATGGCTGCATTGGAGGGGACAACTGGGGGCGTTTATTAGGCAACAGAGCAAAAAAGGAGGACGTTTATTTCCGAAATTGGGGTTGTAACCCCCCAACATTTGGAGCAACAGGCGCCCCTGCTGGAAAAGTTAGTGAGGGGAAATATTTAGGGAGGATAAAAAAGGGGCATTTAAAAACTTCCAGCATGCATGGGGACAAAGGGGACATTCTCAGCATATTACAATCATGGTAATTAGGAAAGGATGAAAGAAATACAATACATTAGCATACATGTAATACATAAAATGTGATGTGAAGGGAGAAAACTTACCCTAATATAGTCCTCCTGTAGGACTTGTATAATAGCAGAACAGGTGTCTGGGATTATGAGGCCCAGAGCCTGGGGGGAGATGCCTGTGGTGAACTTCAAGTCCTGAAGACTTCTCCCTGTCGCCAGGTAACGCAACGTGGCGATGAGCCTCTGCTCAGCACTGATGGCTTCCCGCATAACGGTGTCCTTCCTGGTAATATAGGGGGACACCAAAGCCAACAGTTCCTGAAAAACGGGGTCAGACATCCTCAGAAAATTCCTGTAGTCCTCAGGATTATTCTCGACGATCTCCCGCAGCAGAGGCATGTGGCAGAATTGGTCCCGCTGGAGCAACCAATTCTTGGTCCATGAACTCCTCCTCACACCATTCATGGACTGGTCTTGGTCCAAAACAAGCAGACCAACACCAAGCGCACGCACAGCACGAACTCGACGACGAGAACGTCCAGGCGACATGGCTAGGAAACGGTCGTCTAATCAGAACGTACAGAACAGAACGCACTTTAGAACAGCAAGGCCTATGAATAACGAACTGAAATTCAGAAACGAACAGGCAAGAACGCACTGTAAAACAGATACGACCTGCCTAGACGCCCTGAAAGTCAAGATACGAACCCACAAGCACAAACTGAACGGCAGAAAACGATCTGAAAAGTACGAAGACTGAAAAGCGCGAATCGTCTCTTCCCAAACTTTTACTTCACACGCGGTAACACGAGATCAGCAAAAGCAGCCCAAGGGGTGGCGCCAAGAAAAAAGATCTTCCCCTTTATAGTGCCGTCGTACGTGCTGGACGTGAGCGCAGAGAACCACAAGGAAATTGGGAAATGACAGTGTGTACGCATAGAAAGCTTGACGAGAAAATCGACAAGCTTAACAAGAATCTCGTCGAAAAAAACGACGTGTTTTTTACGACGAGAAAATCGGTCGTGTGTACGAGGCCTAAGAGAGAAAAATCTCTATTGTAAACTGGAGAAGTGCGAATTTCATTGTGAACAGGTTAAATTCCTGGGTTATGTAATTTCCACGGCTGGTTTTTCGATGGACCCAGAGAAACTTTCTGCAGTCCTACAGTGGCCTCGACCCGTGGGTTTACGTCCTCTGCAGCGCTTTCTTGGCTTTGCCAACTATTATCGGAAGTTTATTCGGAACTTCTCGTCTCTGGTCAAGCCTCTGACTGATATGACCAGAAAGAACAGTAACCCACAGAGTTAGTCTCCAGAGTCCATTAAGGCTTTTGAGAGTCTTAAGACTACCTTTGTTTCTGCTCCTGTGTGGGCACATCCTGATCCCATGTTGCCTTTTTATCCTTGAGGTCGATGCTTCTGAGACTGGAGTTGGCGCCCTTCTGTCTCAACGTCCTAGCTCTGACAGCGCTATGCATTCGTGTGGCTACTTTTCCAAGAAATTGTCACCTGCGGAGTGCAATTCCGAGATTGGTGACAGAGAGCTTTTGGCGATCATTTTAGCCCTGAAAGAATGGAGACATCTCCTCAAAGGTACCACTGTGCCGGTTCTCATTCCTACTGACCATAAGAATCTCACATTCTTGTCTGGGGCTAAGCGCCTCTCTCCCAGAAGGGCACAATGGGCTCTTTTCTTGTTGAGTTTCAATTCCATTGTCTCATTCTTACCCGGTACTAAGAATGTAAGGGCTGACGCCTTGTCACAACAATTTTCCTCCACTTCCAAGATGGAGTCGGTTACGGTTCCTGTGATTCCTCCGGATCGTTTTCTGGCTACGGTTCGCACCAGTCTCACTTCTCCTTTGGGTGACAAAATTCTGGCTGCTCAGGTCGATGCCCCTCCTGAGAAACCTTGTGACCGCTGCTTTGTTCCTGAGAGTCTCCGTACTGCCATTGTCACGTACCAAGTGTGACCAGAACTGTGCAGCTAGCAACAGAGGAACACCAAACACGTATAAGTGAGATATAAAGATTTATTAAAGATAAGTGAAATAATATATATATATAACCACCTCCAATACCACACAGTGCACAACAACCAATACCAAACAGAACCCACAATTAATAACAGTAACAGACAAATATGTACAAGTAATGGGGAAACCAGAATCATAAACAGGGCCAGGCCAAGGTCATACACAGGGGGATCAGCAGATGGGGTAAGGATGGATCAGGACAGGGAGACAGGATCAAGCAGGGGGCAACCAGGCTGCAGAGCAGGGATCAGGGATTAGGACGGACACAACAGGTTCAGGATCAGGTTACAGGTTCAGGTTACAGGGATCAGGATACATGGATCAAGGTTCAAGCAGACAGGCTACAGGTCAGGGCACGAGGACGATACCAGGGCAGTGTGTGTATACACCTGCCGGGTATTTATAGGAATGCTTGATTAGCTTCAGGTCACACCTGATCGGAGGGAGGGCAGTCTGCTCCACACTGCCAGGATCCATCCGCTGGTGGAAACCAGTACTGCGTCCAAAAGATAATACAACACCAGCAGGGAAAGATTCTCCTGACAGTTACAAACTGCCAGGAGACACCTGCTGGTGGACCACAGTACTGCAAGATAAATAATAAATGCCACCAGCGGATGGAACCTTTCCTGACAGCCATGCTCCAGACTTACCATTCTCCCAAGGCTGCTGGACACCCTGGGAAGAATCAACTCTTTTGGGCCATTTCCCAACAATTCTGGTGGCCTAGTCTACGTGGCGATGTAGCCACCTTCGTAGCTGCCTGTTCCGTGTGTTCTCAGAGTAAGACTCCACAACACCTTCCAGTGGGCCTCCTACAACCCATACCCAATGGAGAGAGGCCCTGGACCCACCTGTCTATGGATTTCATTGTGGAGTTACCCAACTCCCAGGACAACACGGTTATCCTTATGGTGGAAAACCGGTTCTCGAAAATGTCTCACTGTATTCCACTTAAGAATTTGCCTACGTCTAAGGAACTGGCTTCCATTTTTGCTCGGGAGATCTTTCGTTTACATGGCCTACCCAAGGTCATTGTCTCTGACAGGGGAAGTCAGTTTGTGTCCTGGTTCTGGCGAGCCTTTTGTGCACAGTTGGGAATTCAGCTTGCCTTCTCCTCTGCGTATCACCCACAGTCTAATGGGACCGCAGAACTAGCCAATCAGTCCTTGAAGCAATACCTGCATTGCTATATTTCTGACCATCACAACAACTGGTCAGACCTCTTAACATGGGCGGAGTTTGCTCACAATAGCGCTTTGAATTCTGCTTCCTGTTTGTCCCGTTTATGGCGAATTATGGTTTCCAACCCTCCATGTTGCCTGACTCGTTTGTTCCTCAGAGTATTCCTGCGTTAGAGGAACATCTCCGTGGTCTTCATTCCACTTGGGTACAAGTCCAGGAGGCTTTGCGACAGGCTAACGAGAGGTACAGACTTCATGCTGACCGCAGACGCCTGCCTGCGCCTTCCTACCAGGTCGGGGACAGGGTCTGGCTGTCATCTCGCAACCTCCGACTTCGTGTTCCTTCTCTGAAGTTTGCACCTCGGTTTATTGGGCCTTTCTGTATCCTTTGCAGGATAAACCCAGTGGCTTACGCGTTGGACCTTCCTTCCAGTATGCGTATCTCTAATGTGTTTCATGTCTCCTTATTGAAACCTTTGGTCTGCAACCGTTTTACCACCTCGGTGCCACGTCCTCTCCCTATACAGGTTGAGAACCATGAGGAGTATGAAGTACAGTCCGTTGTTGACTCCCGTAGGTTCCGTGGGCGCATTCAGTACCTGGTGCATTGGAAGGGATACGGTCCGGAGGAACGCTCTTGGGTCCCATCCTCGGACGTACATGCCCCTGCCCTCCTCCGTGATTTCCATAGACGTTTTCCCCTCAAGCCCGGTGGTCCTCCGAGGGGGAGGGGTCATTGAGGAGGGGGTACTGTCAGGGCTGGGTTCAGCCCTTCCTTCTCTGTGCTGGCAGCTCAGCTGTCAGCTAATCGCCAGCTTCCATCTCTCCACAGTGATCCACCTGTTTATGATCCTCTCGTCAGCTCTGCCTACTTAAGGACTTCCAGTTCATTTGCTCTTCGCCTTCACCTGTGTTAACATCACAAGAGACTTTCTCCTGCGCTCCAGTTGAAGACCTGCTTGACTGCTGTTCCCTCTGGCTACGGATCCTGCTTGCTGTTATTACCTTTAGCGCTGGCTCTTGGACTTTGGCTTGGCCGACTACCCGATCCGGTTACTGAACTCTGGCTATGTTTTGACTACGCTTACTCTGTTTACCTTTTTATTATTTATTATTAAACTAGTGTGATTTAACTGTACTTCTGTCTCGGTCTGATTCATGGTTTCTGACATATACACGCTTAGGGGTTATAGGTCACATTACTTCCTTAACAACTTTTCACTTGCCAATGACAGGGTCTTATATAAGGGAGTACCACCGGTACTGGTGTGCTACCTCCTGTACGGGCCCAAGCCAGCAGGGGGGGGGAAGACAGCTGGGTGTATTGAATGTGGGCAATTACTGGAACTGATCCCCTGTATGGCTCCCTCTGCAGCAGCTGAAAGCTGGCTTCTTCTCCTCTCCATGCCACCGGCTTTCAGCTGCTATAGAGGAGCCACCCAGGGGATTGGTTCCAGTAATCCCCCCCACCCCCCACCTCAATGATCATAAGATAAGATAGAAAAGATGAGATAAGATAAGATTTATTGTCATTGTAGAAACAAATTCACAATGAAATTACATTCATCCTCCCTGTGCACTATATGTTTCCCCCTGTTCTGCTGGCTTCCCTCCCTTTCTTCCCACCGGCAGCTGCAAGAATACAATAGGATCCTTCAGGATGGAGAGTGGGGGAAGGGTTCGATAAATATGCCACATTTACCAGCCCCTTCTTTTCCTGAATGAATACAATGAGTGATGGGTACTGATCAATCACTGTATTTATTCATAACTGAAGCGTAGTAAACTGTGTTTATTTGGGGGGGGCTGTCAGGTTGGCTGTATGGAGCCCTGTGGTTTCTAACCACAGCCCTGGTCAATAGTATACCTTTCAGAAGCCGGCATTGGAGCCCAAGACTGCATTTGAGTGCTCTTATAGCGTAGTTCCACTCATTTATTACACTTTAAATCAAGTCCCCATCCTCCATTTGCTTTTAAATGGTAACTTTATTTTTTTTTAAATACCTGTAATTTATGATTTTCTGGAGCACTTCCTGGTCCCTCCGCCTAGGCGATTACGTCATTAGGCTCTTGGGATATCGGTGTCATGTATCCCAGGAGTCCTTGGGAGTCGCCTAATACCAAAATCTCGCACTATTTTTCATCAGGAAATGAGTGTCGCGTAATGGCATCACTGCGCAGGCGCGAGATCGGGAAGTACAACTAGAGGTTGACCGGTGTTGGATCGTAGAGTGGTAAGTCTGCAAGGTTACCATCAGAGATAGTGTGACTATTTTTCATTTTACTAAAAGCTGTGATATTTTTCATAACTCGCATTGGCCTTAAATATTTAAAATTTCTTCTTATTCTGGTGATATAGGTTGACACAGGTGATCAGATCGCCTTCATGAACTCTTTTCCATATTTAATCCCATTTCAAACCTCAACCCTGTCATCTGTTGGGTTTTGGGACAAGAGAATGTTTTAAAACTTTTATAACTGTTCGTCTCCCTTTCTCTGCAGTTCATAATCTATTAAAGCCTTCTGTCTTTCACCTTCCTTGTTAATCGTATCGGTTCACGCTGCGCCGCGAAGTACCTCTTGTTTTCAGCGTGGAACTTTCATTCCTGCCCTGGGGATCTCATTGTAAATTCCTTCTGACAGTGAGAGAGGACGTGGGTTTACTTGTGGGCCACCGACTGTTCCAGAAAGCTTTGATTGCAGCTGACAACAGACTTCTAGAGGGATGGAAAAGCTAAATATTTTACTAAATCTTTGCGACGAGCGGCATATTGTGCTTCTGCTGCAGGTGAAAGAAATATATAATGTTATTATGGGTTGCATTATGCTGCAAGGAGCAGGAGACAATATAGAGCCCATAGTGAGCATGGAGAACCAGCGCAACCTGCAGCTCTGAAATTGGTGGACACTTCGGCCACATTTACACTTGTTAATGTGAGGTACAACGTGAGGTGTATGTACTTTGGGGTGCATTGCCATACATTTTTAATGGCACCTTACTGCACATGCATGTATGTGTAGCGGGTGGTTACATTTAGGGGAGGCATCTGAGTGATAAATGGCTCAGATGCAGCAATTGTTAGGGTTCATGGACCAATTTATGCCTGTGGAGGATGCAAGGGTGTCCAGTTCCCTGCGGCCTGTAGGTGGCGCTGTTGCCATAGGCCGGGGTTGAACCACCATTGCGAGTCTGTACCCTTTTTGTCCTCTCGCAGCAGTAGTACAGCGGGGCAGGGAACCTGCTGTGCATGCTGGGAGAGGGGATAAAAGGGGCAGACATCTTCCACTCGAGGTCCACGCCCAGGCACCTTCAGCTTGGGTGTGAGTGCTGGTGTTCTCCTGGCGCCCTCGGCCCGGGGATGGAGCCGCGATTCCACCCCAGACACCTTTAGTCTGGGGTGAGGTACCCTGGGGCCCAGTACCTTCGACTGAGTCCCACAAGGGATGGAGGACTCCTAGGGTGTCCTCCGGTATTGGACACCCGAATCTAGGGCGAGGGGGACCAGAGAGGTGACCTTCCCGGAGATCCAGCGCAGCATTGGCTGGTGACGGTGGAGGCCTCTGGTGACCATCCAGATGGATGACTCCCCTGACAGGGGCCGCATCTCAAGAAGGTAGTCCACGTTCTCATGGTCGGTGGCAGCGACCCAACTGAAACCCAGGTCGGTGGCAGAGACCTCAAGTCCAATTCACCCGGTCGGTGGCAGCGACCGTGCGCCAAGCCTGTTTGCGCATACCGAAACAGGAAAGTAACAAGTTCATGTTTGTGCCTGGACCTTCCTCACCACCTTGTCTGTTCGTTGTCTAACCAGTCTGCTCTCAAATGACTATTTATTGCTCTAAAAGAATAAATAAGTGTTGGACTTTCAATGGTGTGGAACTTGGCTTTCTGTGAGTTTAAGGATCATCCTCAAGGGGAGCTTTGGCTCTGGACAGGGACACAGACCCAAAGGTAATTGGGTATAGCTCACACCTCTACACACTGGAGGCAGTGCCGGCCCAAGACATTGTGCTGCCTGGTACCAAGAATGAAATGCTGCCCCCCCCCCAAAAAAAATAAAAAATCACGCCCACCAAAATGCCCCCACATTCATTATTTTATATCATGATAACTAAAGTGGACCTGTCATGGCTCTATACATGTATATAGGAGTATAAAGAGGACCTGTTATGGTTGTTTACATGTATATAGGAGTATAAAGAGGACCTTTTATGGCTCTATACATGTATAGGAGTATAAAAAGAGGACCGTCATGGCATTATACATGTATAAAGAGGACCTGTCATGGCTCTATACATGTATAAAGGAGTATAAAAGTACATGTCATGGCTCTATACATGTATATAGGAGTATAAAGAGGACCTGTCATGGCTCTATACATGTATGTAGGAGTATAAAGAGGACCTGTCATGACTCTATACATGTATGTAGGAGTATAAAGAGGACCTGTCATGGCTCTATACATGTATGTAGGAGTATAAGGAGGACCTGTCATGACTCTATACATGTATGTAGGAGTATAAAGAGGACCTGTCATGGCTCTATACATGTATGTAGGAGTATAAAGAGGACCTGTCATGGCTCTATACATGTATGTAGGAGTATAAAGAGGACCTGTCATGGCTCTATACATGCATAAAGGAGTATAAAAGTACATGTCATGGCTCTATACCTGTATATAGGAGTATAAAGAGGACCTGTCATGGCTCTATACATGTATGTAGGAGTATAATGAGGACCTGTCATGGCTCTATACATGTATGTGGGAGTATAAAGAGGACCTGTCATGGCTCTATACATGTATAAAGGAGTATAAAGAGGACCTGTCATGGCTCTATACATGTATATAGGAGTATAAAAGAACCTGTGCGTGGCCGGCGGCCGCAATGCCAGCCGGCCACCTACAATCGCTCCACAGAGAGCCAGAATGGGGATCTGTCAATTTAAACAGACAGATCCCCATTCTGACAGGGGAGGAGAGACAGATCTGCTCTCCTCCTCCAGTCATTCCAACCCCCCCCCCAGTTAAAAACACCTCCCAGGGAACACATTTAACCCCTTCCCTGACAGTGACATTTACACAGTAATCAGTGCATTTTTATAGCACAGATCGCTGTATAGCTGTCAATGGTCCCAAAAATGTGTCAAAAGTGTCCGACCTGTCCACCGCAATGTCGCAGTCTACCAAAAAAAATAATAAAGTGTCACTTGCCAACGTCACCTGCCTTCAGATGTGGATTTTCACTTGCCGTGTCACCTGTCACCAGATGCGGATTGTCACTTGCCACCTGCCACACATTGCAGATTGTCACGTGCCACAATGTCACCTGCCACATGTAGCTGATTGTCACTTGCCACCTGTCACACATTGCGGATTGTTACTTGCCACAATGCCACCTGTCACACATTGCGGATTGTCACTTGCCACATCACATGCCACACATAGCGGATTGTCACTTGCCATGACGTCACCTGCCACACATAGCGGATTGCCACTTGCTGTGTCCCAGAGTAAAGGCAGGCAGCAGAGAGATAATGTAATCTCTCTGCTGCCCACACAGTGAGGGTGAAACTGCAGTGATGCAGGGCGGGCAGTGAGAGATTATGTCATCTCTCTGCTCCCCTGCCCGCTGATTGGCCAGCAAGCCCGCTCACCTGCTGATTGTCCCGCCCGCTGACTGCTCCCCTGTTCTGCCCGCACACTCCTTTTAACTGGGCCCGGCGCCCAGGTGAATGGAGCGTGCGGGAAGAACAGGTGGAGCGGGGAGCGGAGCGGGCTGGCTGGCGGGCGGGCGTCAATTTGCCTCACAGTGGAGCATGCGGAACGGGTTGGCAACAATTTGCCTCACAGTGCAGCGGGGAGTGGAGCGGGCGGAACGGGCTGGCTGGTGGCAATTTGCCTCACAGTGCAGGCAGGGACGGTGCTAGGCAATTTGGCGCCCTAGGCAAGACCAGCTACGTGCGCCCCCCCCCAAATAAAAAATTGTCCCTGTGGGTAGTAGGAAGCTGACAGGGAGGATGGAGATGACACAGGTGGGTGGTAGGAAGCTGACAGGGAGGATGAAGATTACAGGGGGTGGTAGGAAGCTGACAGGGGGGATGGAGATGACACGGGTGGGTGGTAGGAAGCTGACAGGGAGGATGGAGATGACACGGGTTGGTGGTAGGAAGCTGACAGGGAGGATGGAGATGACACGGGTGGGTGGTAGGAAGCTGACAGGGGGGATGGAGATGACACGGGTGGGTGGTAGGAAGCTGACAGGGGGGATGGAGATGACACGGGTGGGTGGTAGGAAGCTGACAGGGAGGATGAAGATTACAGGGGGTGGTAGGAAGCTGACAGGGGGGATGGAGATGACACGGGTGGGTGGTAGGAAGCTGACAGGGAGGATGGAGATGACACGGGTTGGTGGTAGGAAGCTGACAGGGAGGATGGAGATGACACGGGTGGGTGGTAGGAAGCTGACAGGGGGGAAGGAGATGACACGGGTGGGTGGTAGGAAGCTGACAGTGGGAAGGAGATGACACGGGTTGGTGGTAGGAAGCTGACAGGGGGGATGGAGATGACACGGGTGGGTGGTAGGAAGCTGACAGGGAGGATGGAGATGACACGGGTTGGTGGTAGGAAGCTGACAGGGAGGATGGAGATGACACGGGTGGGTGGTAGGAAGCTGACAGGGGGGATGGAGATGACACGGGTGGGTGGTAGGAAGCTGACAGGGGGGATAGAGATGACACGGGTGGGTGGTAGGAAGCTGACAGGGAGGATGGAGATGACACAGGTGGGTGGTAGGGAGCTGACAGGGAGGATGAAGATTACAGGGGGTGGTAGGAAGCTATCAGGGGGGATGGAGATGACACGGGTGGGTGGTAGGAAGCTGACAGGGAGGATGGAGATGACACAGGTGGGTGGTAGGAAGCTGACAGGGAGGATGGAGATGACACGGGTGGGTGGTAGGAAGCTGACAGGGGGGATGGAGATGACACGGGTGGGTGGTAGGAAGCTGACAGGGCGGATGGAGATGACACAGGTGGATGGTAGGGAGCTGACAGGGAGGATGAAGAATACAGGGGGTGGTAGGAAGCTATCAGGGGGGATAGAGATGACACGGGTGGGTGGTAGGAAGCTGACAGGGAGGATGGAGATGACACAGGTGGGTGGTAGGAAGCTGACAGGGAGGATGGAGATGACATGGGTGGGTGGTAGGAAGCTGACAGGGAGGATGGAGATGACACGTGTGGGTGGTAGGAAGCTGACAGGGGGGATGGAGATGACACGGGTTGGTGGTAGGAAGCTGACAGGGGGGATGGAGATGACACGGGTGGGTGGTAGGAAGCTGACAGGGAGGATGGAGATGACACGGTTGGGTGGTAGGAAGCTGACAGGGAGGATGGAGATGACACGGGTTGGTGGTAGGAAGCTGACAGGGAGGATGGAGATGACACGGGTGGGTGGTAGGAAGCTGACAGGGGGGATGGAGATGACACGGGTGGGTGGTAGGAAGCTGACAGGGGGGATGGAGATGACACGGGTTGGTGGTAGGAAGCTGACAGGGAGGATGGAGATGACACGGGTGGGTGGTAGGGAGCTGACAGGGAGGATGAAGATTACAGGGGGTGGTAGGAAGCTGACAGGGAGGATGGAGATGACACAGGTGGGTGGTGGGAAGCTGACAGGGAGGATGGAGATGACACGGGTGGGTGGTAGGAAGCTGACAGGGAGGATGGAGATGACACGGGTGGGTGGTAGGAAGCTGACAGGGAGGATGGAGATGACACGGGTGGGTGGTAGGAAGCTGACAGGGAGGATGGAGATGACACGGGTGGGTGGTAGGAAGCTGACAGGGGGGATGGAGATGACACGGGTGGGTGGTAGGAAGCTGACAGGGGGGATGGAGATGACACGGGTGGGTGGTAGGGAGCTGACAGGGAGGATGAAGATTACAGGGGGTGGTAGGAAGCTGACAGGGGGGATGGAGATGACACGGGTGGGTGGTAGGAAGCTGACAGGGACGAAGGAAATGACTCAGGTGGGTGGTAGGAAGCTGACAGGGAGGATGGAGATGACACGGGTGGGTGGTAGGAAGCTGACAGGGGGGATGGAGATGACACGGGTGGGTGGTAGGAAGCTGACAGGGAGGATGGAGATGACACGGGTTGGTGGTAGGAAGCTGACAGGGAGGATGGAGATGACACGGGTGGGTGGTAGGAAGCTGACAGGGGGGATGGAGATGACACGGGTGGGTGGTAGGAAGCTGACAGGGGGGATGGAGATGACACGGGTTGGTGGTAGGAAGCTGACAGGGGGGATGGAGATGACACGGGTGGGTGGTAGGAAGCTGACAGGGAGGATGGAGATGACAAGGGTGGGTGGTAGGAAGCTGACAGGGAGGATGGAGATGACACAGGTTGGTGGTAGGAAGCTGACAGGGGGGATGGAGATGACACGGGTGGGTGGTAGGAAGCTGACAGGGAGGATGGAGATGACACGGGTGGGTGGTAGGAAGCTGACAGGGAGGATGGAGATGACACGGGTTGGTGGTAGGAAGCTGACAGGGAGGATGGAGATGACACGGGTTGGTGGTAGGAAGCTGACAGGGAGGATGGAGATGACACGGGTGGGTGGTAGGAAGCTGACAGGGGGGATGGAGATGACACGGGTGGGTGGTAGGAAGCTGACAGGGGGGATGGAGATGACACGGGTGGGTGGTAGGGAGCTGACAGGGAGGATGAAGATTACAGGGGGTGGTAGGAAGCTGACAGGGAGGATGGAGATGACACAGGTGGGTGGTAGGAAGCTGACAGGGAGGATGGAGATGACACAGGTGGGTGGTAGGAAGCTGACAGGTAGGATGGAGATGACACGGGTGGGTGGTAGGAAGCTGACAGGGAGGATGGAGATGACACGGGTGGGTGGTAGGAAGCTGACAGGGAGGATGGAGATGACACGGGTTGGTGGTAGGAAGCTGACAGGGAGGATGGAGATGACACGGGTGGGTGGTAGGAAGCTGACAGGGGGGATGGAGATGACACAGGTGGGTGGTAGGAAGCTGACAGGGAGGATGGAGATGACACGGGTGGGTGGTAGGAAGTTGACAGGGAGGATGGAGATGACACAGGTGGGTGGTAGGAAGCTGACAGGGAGGATGGAGATGACACGGGTGGGTGGTAGGAAGCTGACAGGGAGGATGGAGATGACACGGGTGGGTGGTAGGAAGCTGACAGGGAGGATGGAGATGACACGGGTGGGTGGTAGGAAGCTGACAGGGGGGATGGAGATGACACGGGTGGGTGGTAGGAAGCTGACAGGGGGGATGGAGATGACACGGGTGGGTGGTAGGAAGCTGACAGGGACGAAGGAAATGACACAGGTGGGTGGTAGGAAGCTGACAGGGAGGATGGAGATGACACGGGTGGGTGGTAGGAAGCTGACAGGGGGGATGGAGATGACACGGGTGGGTGGTAGGAAGCTGACAGGGAGGATGGAGATGACACGGGTTGGTGGTAGGAAGCTGACAGGGAGGATGGAGATGACACGGTGGGTGGTAGGAAGCTGACAGGGGGATGGAGATGACACGGGTGGGTGGTAGGAAGCTGACAGGGGGGATGGAGATGACACGGGTTGGTGGTAGGAAGCTGACAGGGGGGATGGAGATGACACGGGTGGGTGGTAGGAAGCTGACAGGGAGGATGGAGATGACACGGGTTGGTGGTAGGAAGCTGACAGAGAGGATGGAGATGACACGGGTTGGTGGTAGGAAGCTGACAGGGAGGATGGAGATGACATGGGTGGGTGGTAGGAAGCTGACAGGGGGATGGAGATGACACGGGTGGGTGGTAGGAAGCTGACAGGGGGGATGGAGATGACACGGGTGGGTGGTAGGGAGCTGACAGGGAGGATGAAGATTACAGGGGGTGGTAGGAAGCTGACAGGGAGGATGGAGATGACACAGGTGGGTGGTGGGAAGCTGACAGGGAGGATGGAGATGACACGGGTGGGTGGTAGGAAGCTGACAGGGAGGATGGAGATGACACGGGTGGGTGGTAGGAAGCTGACAGGGAGGATGGAGATGACACGGGTGGGTGGTAGGAAGCTGACAGGGAGGATGGAGATGACACGGGTGGGTGGTAGGAAGCTGACAGGGAGGATGGAGATGACACGGGTGGGTGGTAGGAAGCTGACAGGGGGGATGGAGATGACACGGGTGGGTGGTAGGGAGCTGACAGGGAGGATGAAGATTACAGGGGGTGGTAGGAAGCTGACAGGGGGGATGGAGATGACACGGGTGGGTGGTAGGAAGCTGACAGGGATGAAGGAAATGACTCAGGTGGGTGGTAGGAAGCTGACAGGGAGGATGGAGATGACACGGGTGGGTGGTAGGAAGCTGACAGGGGGGATGGAGATGACACGGGTGGGTGGTAGGAAGCTGACAGGGAGGATGGAGATGACACGGGTTGGTGGTAGGAAGCTGACAGGGAGGATGGAGATGACACGGGTGGGTGGTAGGAAGCTGACAGGGGGGATGGAGATGACACGGGTGGGTGGTAGGAAGCTGACAGGGGGGATGGAGATGACACGGGTTGGTGGTAGGAAGCTGACAGGGGGGATGGAGATGACACGGGTGGGTGGTAGGAAGCTGACAGGGAGGATGGAGATGACACGGGTGGGTGGTAGGAAGCTGACAGGGAGGATGGAGATGACACAGGTTGGTGGTAGGAAGCTGACAGGGGGGATGGAGATGACACGGGTGGGTGGTAGGAAGCTGACAGGGAGGATGGAGATGACACGGGTGGGTGGTAGGAAGCTGACAGGGAGGATGGAGATGACACGGGTTGGTGGTAGGAAGCTGACAGGGAGGATGGAGATGACACGGGTTGGTGGTAGGAAGCTGACAGGGAGGATGGAGATGACACGGGTGGGTGGTAGGAAGCTGACAGGGGGGATGGAGATGACACGGGTGGGTGGTAGGAAGCTGACAGGGGGGATGGAGATGACACGGATGGGTGGTAGGGAGCTGACAGGGAGGATGAAGATTACAGGGGGTGGTAGGAAGCTGACAGGGAGGATGGAGATGACACAGGTGGGTGGTAGGAAGCTGACAGGGAGGATGGAGATGACACGGGTGGGTGGTAGGAAGCTGACAGGTAGGATGGAGATGACACGGGTGGGTGGTAGGAAGCTGACAGGGAGGATGGAGATGACACGGGTGGGTGGTAGGAAGCTGACAGGGAGGATGGAGATGACACGGGTTGGTGGTAGGAAGCTGACAGGGAGGATGGAGATGACAAAGGTGGGTGGTAGGAAGCTGACAGGGGGGATGGAGATGACAAAGGTGGGTGGTAGGAAGCTGACAGGGAGGATGGAGATGACACGGGTGGGTGGTAGGAAGCTGACAGGGAGGATGGAGATGACACAGGTGGGTGGTAGAAAGCTGACAGGGAGGATGGAGATGACACGGGTGGGTGGTAGGAAGCTGACAGGGAGGATGGAGATGACACGGGTGGGTGGTAGGAAGCTGACAGGGAGGATGGAGATGACACGGGTGGGTGGTAGGAAGCTGACAGGGGGGATGGAGATGACACGGGTGGGTGGTAGGAAGCTGACAGGGGGGATGGAGATGACACGGGTGGGTGGTAGGAAGCTGACAGGGACGAAGGAAATGACACAGGTGGGTGGTAGGAAGCTGACAGGGAGGATGGAGATGACACGGGTGGGTGGTAGGAAGCTGACAGGGGGGATGGAGATGACACGGGTGGGTGGTAGGAAGCTGACAGGGAGGATGGAGATGACACGGGTTGGTGGTAGGAAGCTGACAGGGAGGATGGAGATGACACGGTGGGTGGTAGGAACCTGACAGGGGGGATGGAGATGACACGGGTGGGTGGTAGGAAGCTGACAGGGAGGATGGAGATGACACAGGTTGGTGGTAGGAAGCTGACAGGGGGGATGGAGATGACACGGGTGGGTGGTAGGAAGCTGACAGGGAGGATGGAGATGACACGGGTGGGTGGTAGGAAGCTGACAGGGAGGATGGAGATGACACGGGTTGGTGGTAGGAAGCTGACAGGGAGGATGGAGATGACACGGGTTGGTGGTAGGAAGCTGACAGGGAGGATGGAGATGACACGGGTGGGTGGTAGGAAGCTGACAGGGGGGATGGAGATGACACGGGTGGGTGGTAGGAAGCTGACAGGGGGGATGGAGATGACACGGGTGGGTGGTAGGGAGCTGACAGGGAGGATGAAGATTACAGGGGGTGGTAGGAAGCTGACAGGGAGGATGGAGATGACACAGGTGGGTGGTAGGAAGCTGACAGGGAGGATGGAGATGACACGGGTGGGTGGTAGGAAGCTGACAGGGAGGATGGAGATGACACGGGTGGGTGGTAGGAAGCTGACAGGGAGGATGGAGATGACACGGGTGGGTGGTAGGAAGCTGACAGGGAGGATGGAGATGACACGGGTTGGTGGTAGGAAGCTGACAGGGAGGATGGAGATGACACGGGTGGGTGGTAGGAAGCTGACAGGGGGGATGGAGATGACACAGGTGGGTGGTAGGAAGCTGACAGGGAGGATGGAAATGACACAGGTGGGTGGTAGGAAGCTGACAGGGAGGATGGAGATGACACAGGTGGGTGGTAGGAAGCTGACAGGGAGGATGGAGATGACACAGGTGGGTGGTAGGAAGCTGACAGGGAGGATGGAGATGACACGGGTGGGTGGTAGGAAGCTGACAGGGAGGATGGAGATGACACGGGTGGGTGGTAGGAAGCTGACAGGGAGGATGGAGATGACACGGGTGGGTGGTAGGAAGCTGACAGGGGGGATGGAGATGACACGGGTGGGTGGTAGGGAGCTGAAAGGGAGGATGAAGATTACAGGGGGTGGTAGGAAGCTGACAGGGAGGATGGAGATGACACGGGTGGGTGGTAGGAAGCTGACAGGGAGGATGGAGATGACACGGGTTGGTGGTAAGAAGCTGACAGGGAGAATGGAGATGACACAGGTGGGTGGTAGGAAGCTGACAGGGAGGATGGAGATGACACGGGTGGGTGGTAGGAAGCGGACAGGGGGGATGGAGATGACACGGGTGGGTGGTAGGAAGCTGACAGGGAGGATGGAGATGACACGGGTGGGTGGTAGGAAGCGGACAGGGGGATGGAGATGACACGGGTGGGTGGTAGGAAGCTGACAGGGAGGATGGAGATGACACGGGTGGGTGGTAGGGAGCTGACAGGGAGGATGGAGATGACACGGGTGGGTGGTAGGAAGCTGACAAGGGGAATGGAGATGACACGGGTGGGTGGTAGGGAGCTGACAGTGAGGATGGAGATGACACGGGTGGGTGGTAGGAAGCTGACAGGGGGGATGGAGATGACACAGGTGGGTGGTAGGAAGGTGACAGGGAGGATGGAGATGACACGGGTGGGTGGTAAAAGCGGACAGGGGGGATGGAGATGACACGGGTGGGTGGTAGGAAGCTGACAGGGAGGATGGAGATGACACGGGTGGGTGGTAGGGAGCTGACAGGGAGGATGGAGATGACACGGGTGGGTGGTAGGAAGCTGACAAGGGGAATGGAGATGACACGGGTGGGTGGTAGGGAGCTGACAGTGAGGATAGAGATGACACGGGTGGGTGGTAGGAAGCTGACAGGGGGGATGGAGATGACACGGGTGGGTGGTAGGGAGCTGACAGGGAGGATGAAGATTACAGGGGGTGGTAGGAAGCTGACAGGGAGGATGGAGATGACACAGGTGGGTGGTAGGAAGCTGACAGGGAGGATGGAGATGACACGGGTGGGTGGTAGGAAGCTGACAGGGAGGATGGAGATGACACGGGTGGGTGGTAGGAAGCTGAGAGGGAGGATGGAGATGACACGGGTGGGTGGTAGGAAGCTGACAGGGAGGATGGAGATGACACGGGTGGGTGGTAGGAAGCTGACAGGGGGGATGGAGATGACACAGGTGGGTGGTAGGAAGCTGACAGGGAGGATGGAGATGACACAGGTGGGTGGTAGGAAGCTGACAGGGAGGATGGAGATGACACAGGTGGGTGGTAGGAAGCTGACAGGGAGGATGGAGATGACACGGGTGGGTGGTAGGAAGCTGACAGGGAGGATGGAGATGACACGGGTGGGTGGTAGGAAGCTGAAAGGGAGGATGAAGATTACAGGGGGTGGTAGGAAGCTGACAGGGAGGATGGAGATGACACGGGTGGGTGGTAGGAAGCTGACAGGGAGGATGGAGATGACACGGGTGGGTGGTAGGAAGCTGACAGGGGGATGGAGATGACACGGGTGGGTGGTAGGGAGCTGAAAGGGAGGCTGAAGATTACAGGGGGTGGTAGGAAGCTGACAGGGAGGATGGAGATGACACGGGTGGGTGGTAGGAAGCTGACAGGGAGGATGGAGATGACACGGGTTGGTGGTAGGAAGCTGACAGGGAGGATGGAGATGACACGGGTGGGTGGTAGGAAGCTGACAGGGAGGATGGAGATGACACAGGTGGGTGGTGGGAAGCTGACAGGGAGGATGGAGATGACACGGGTGGGTGGTAGGAAGCTGACAGGGAGGATGGAGATGACACGGGTGGGTGGTAGGAAGCTGACAGGGAGGATGGAGATGACACGGGTGGGTGGTAGGAAGCTGACAGGGAGGATGGAGATGACACGGGTGGGTGGTAGGAAGCTGACAGGGAGGATGGAGATGACACGGGTGGGTGGTAGGAAGCTGACAGGGGGGATGGAGATGACACGGGTGGGTGGTAGGGAGCTGACAGGGAGGATGAAGATTACAGGGGGTGGTAGGAAGCTGACAGAGGGGATGGAGATGACACGGGTGGGTGGTAGGAAGCTGACAGGGACGAAGGAAATGACTCAGGTGGGTGGTAGGAAGCTGACAGGGAGGATGGAGATGACACGGGTGGGTGGTAGGAAGCTGACAGGGAGGATGGAGATGACACGGGTTGGTGGTAGGAAGCTGACAGGGAGGATGGAGATGACACGGGTGGGTGGTAGGAAGCTGACAGGGGGGATGGAGATGACACGGGTGGGTGGTAGGAAGCTGACAGGGGGGATGGAGATGACACGGGTTGGTGGTAGGAAGCTGACAGGGGGGATGGAGATGACACGGGTGGGTGGTAGGAAGCTGACAGGGAGGATGGAGATGACACGGGTGGGTGGTAGGAAGCTGACAGGGAGGATGGAGATGACACGGGTGGGTGGTAGGAAGCTGACAGGGGGGATGGAGATGACACGGGTGGGTGGTAGGAAGCTGACAGGGGGGATGGAGATGACACGGGTGGGTGGTAGGAAGCTGACAGGGACGAAGGAAATGACACAGGTGGGTGGTAGGAAGCTGACAGGGAGGATGGAGATGACACGGGTGGGTGGTAGGAAGCTGACAGGGGGGATGGAGATGACACGGGTGGGTGGTAGGAAGCTGACAGGGAGGATGGAGATGACACGGGTTGGTGGTAGGAAGCTGACAGGGAGGATGGAGATGACACGGTGGGTGGTAGGAACCTGACAGGGGGGATGGAGATGACACGGGTGGGTGGTAGGAAGCTGACAGGGAGGATGGAGATGACACAGGTTGGTGGTAGGAAGCTGACAGGGAGGATGGAGATGACACGGGTTGGTGGTAGGAAGCTGACAGGGAGGATGGAGATGACACGGGTGGGTGGTAGGAAGCTGACAGGGGGGATGGAGATGACACGGGTGGGTGGTAGGAAGCTGACAGGGGGGATGGAGATGACACGGGTGGGTGGTAGGGAGCTGACAGGGAGGATGAAGATTACAGGGGGTGGTAGGAAGCTGACAGGGAGGATGGAGATGACACAGGTGGGTGGTAGGAAGCTGACAGGGAGGATGGAGATGACACGGGTGGGTGGTAGGAAGCTGACAGGGAGGATGGAGATGACACGGGTGGGTGGTAGGAAGCTGACAGGGAGGATGGAGATGACACGGGTGGGTGGTAGGAAGCTGACAGGGAGGATGGAGATGACACGGGTTGGTGGTAGGAAGCTGACAGGGAGGATGGAGATGACACGGGTGGGTGGTAGGAAGCTGACAGGGGGGATGGAGATGACACAGGTGGGTGGTAGGAAGCTGACAGGGAGGATGGAAATGACACAGGTGGGTGGTAGGAAGCTGACAGGGAGGATGGAGATGACACAGGTGGGTGGTAGGAAGCTGACAGGGAGGATGGAGATGACACAGGTGGGTGGTAGGAAGCTGACAGGGAGGATGGAGATGACACGGGTGGGTGGTAGGAAGCTGACAGGGAGGATGGAGATGACACGGGTGGGTGGTAGGAAGCTGACAGGGAGGATGGAGATGACACGGGTGGGTGGTAGGAAGCTGACAGGGGGGATGGAGATGACACGGGTGGGTGGTAGGGAGCTGAAAGGGAGGATGAAGATTACAGGGGGTGGTAGGAAGCTGACAGGGAGGATGGAGATGACACGGGTGGGTGGTAGGAAGCTGACAGGGAGGATGGAGATGACACGGGTTGGTGGTAAGAAGCTGACAGGGAGATGACACAGGTGGGTGGTAGGAAGCTGACAGGGAGGATGGAGATGACACGGGTGGGTGGTAGGAAGCGGACAGGGGGGATGGAGATGACACGGGTGGGTGGTAGGAAGCTGACAGGGAGGATGGAGATGACACGGGTGGGTGGTAGGAAGCGGACAGGGGGATGGAGATGACACGGGTGGGTGGTAGGAAGCTGACAGGGAGGATGGAGATGACACGGGTGGGTGGTAGGGAGCTGACAGGGAGGATGGAGATGACACGGGTGGGTGGTAGGAAGCTGACAAGGGGAATGGAGATGACACGGGTGGGTGGTAGGGAGCTGACAGTGAGGATGGAGATGACACGGGTGGGTGGTAGGAAGCTGACAGGGGGGATGGAGATGACACAGGTGGGTGGTAGGAAGGTGACAGGGAGGATGGAGATGACACGGGTGGGTGGTAAAAGCGGACAGGGGGGATGGAGATGACACGGGTGGGTGGTAGGGAGCTGACAGGGAGGATGGAGATGACAC
This sequence comes from Rana muscosa, assembly GCA_029206835.1. NCBI lineage: Eukaryota > Metazoa > Chordata > Amphibia > Anura > Ranidae > Rana > Rana muscosa. The sequence goes on from CM055119.1 coordinate 195,579,548, forward strand.
GGGTGGGTGGTAGGAAGCTGACAAGGGGAATGGAGATGACACGGGTGGGTGGTAGGGAGCTGACAGTGAGGATGGAGATGACACGGGTGGGTGGTAGGAAGCTGACAGGGGGGATGGAGATGACACGGGTGGGTGGTAGGGAGCTGACAGGGAGGATGAAGATTACAGGGGGTGGTAGGAAGCTGACAGGGAGGATGGAGATGACACGGGTGGGTGGTAGGAAGCTGACAGGGAGGATGGAGATGACACGGGTGGGTGGTAGGAAGCTGAGAGGGAGGATGGAGATGACACGGGTGGGTGGTAGGAAGCTGACAGGGAGGATGGAGATGACACGGGTGGGTGGTAGGAAGCTGACAGGGGGGATGGAGATGACACAGGTGGGTGGTAGGAAGCTGACAGGGAGGATGGAGATGACACAGGTGGGTGGTAGGAAGCTGACAGGGAGGATGGAGATGACACAGGTGGGTGGTAGGAAGCTGACAGGGAGGATGGAGATGACACGGGTGGGTGGTAGGAAGCTGACAGGGAGGATGGAGATGACACGGGTGGGTGGTAGGAAGCTGAAAGGGAGGATGAAGATTACAGGGGGTGGTAGGAAGCTGACAGGGAGGATGGAGATGACACGGGTGGGTGGTAGGAAGCTGACAGGGAGGATGGAGATGACACGGGTGGGTGGTAGGAAGCTGACAGGGGGATGGAGATGACACGGGTGGGTGGTAGGGAGCTGAAAGGGAGGCTGAAGATTACAGGGGGTGGTAGGAAGCTGACAGGGAGGATGGAGATGACACGGGTGGGTGGTAGGAAGCTGACAGGGAGGATGGAGATGACACGGGTTGGTGGTAGGAAGCTGACAGGGAGGATGGAGATGACACGGGTGGGTGGTAGGAAGCTGACAGGGAGGATGGAGATGACACGGGTGGGTGGTAGGAAGCGGACAGGGGGGATGGAGATGACACGGGTGGGTGGTAGGAAGCTGACAGGGAGGATGGAGATGACACGGGTGGGTGGTAGGGAGCTGACAGGGAGGATGGAGATGACACGGGTGGGTGGTAGGGAGCTGACAGGGAGGATGGAGATGACACGGGTGGGTGGTAGGAAGCTGACAAGGGGAATGGAGATGACACGGGTGGGTGGTAGGGAGCTGACAGTGAGGATGGAGATGACACGGGTGGGTGGTAGGAAGCTGACAGGGGGGATGGAGATGACACGGGTGGGTGGTAGGGAGCTGACAGGGAGGATGAAGATTACAGGGGGTGGTAGGAAGCTGACAGGGAGGATGGAGATGACACAGGTGGGTGGTAGGAAGCTGACAGGGAGGATGGAGATGACACGGGTGGGTGGTAGGAAGCTGACAGGGAGGATGGAGATGACACGGGTGGGTGGTAGGAAGCTGAGAGGGAGGATGGAGATGACACGGGTGGGTGGTAGGAAGCTGACAGGGAGGATGGAGATGACACGGGTGGGTGGTAGGAAGCTGACAGGGGGGATGGAGATGACACAGGTGGGTGGTAGGAAGCTGACAGGGAGGATGGAGATGACACAGGTGGGTGGTAGGAAGCTGACAGGGAGGATGGAGATGACACAGGTGGGTGGTAGGAAGCTGACAGGGAGGATGGAGATGACACGGGTGGGTGGTAGGAAGCTGACAGGGAGGATGGAGATGACACGGGTGGGTGGTAGGAAGCTGAAAGGGAGGATGAAGATTACAGGGGGTGGTAGGAAGCTGACAGGGAGGATGGAGATGACACGGGTGGGTGGTAGGAAGCTGACAGGGAGGATGGAGATGACACGGGTGGGTGGTAGGAAGCTGACAGGGGGATGGAGATGACACGGGTGGGTGGTAGGGAGCTGAAAGGGAGGCTGAAGATTACAGGGGGTGGTAGGAAGCTGACAGGGAGGATGGAGATGACACGGGTGGGTGGTAGGAAGCTGACAGGGAGGATGGAGATGACACGGGTTGGTGGTAGGAAGCTGACAGGGAGGATGGAGATGACACGGGTGGGTGGTAGGAAGCTGACAGGGAGGATGGAGATGACACGGGTGGGTGGTAGGAAGCGGACAGGGGGGATGGAGATGACACGGGTGGGTGGTAGGAAGCTGACAGGGAGGATGGAGATGACACGGGTGGGTGGTAGGGAGCTGACAGGGAGGATGGAGATGACACGGGTGGGTGGTAGGAAGCTGACAAGGGGAATGGAGATGACACGGGTGGGTGGTAGGGAGCTGACAGTGAGGATGGAGATGACACGGGTGGGTGGTAGGAAGCTGACAGGGGGGATGGAGATGACACGGGTGGGTGGTAGGAAGCTGACAGGGAGGATGGAGATGACACGGGTGGGTGGTAGGAAGCTGAGAGGGAGGATGGAGATGACACGGGTGGGTGGTAGGGAGCTGACAGGGAGGATGGAGATGACACGGGTGGGTGGTAGGAAGCTGACAAGGGGAATGGAGATGACACGGGTGGGTGGTAGGAAGGTGACAGGGAGGATGGAGATGACACGGGTGGGTGGTAGGAAGCTGACAGGGGGGATGGAGATGACACAGGTGGGTGGTAGGAAGGTGACAGGGAGGATGGAGATGACACGGGTGGGTGGTAGGAAGCGGACAGGGGGGATGGAGATTACACGGGTGGGTGGTAGGAAGCTGACAGGGAGGATGGAGATGACACGGGTGGGTGGTAGGGAGCTGACAGGGAGGATGGAGATGACACGGGTGGGTGGTAGGAAGGTGACAGGGAGGATGGAGATGACACGGGTGGGTGGTAGGAAGCTGACAGGGGGGATGGAGATGACACGGGTGGGTGGTAGGGAGCTGACAGGGAGGATGGAGATGACACGGGTGGGTGGTAGGAAGCTGACAGGGGGGATGGAGATGACACAGGTGGGTGGTAGGAAGGTGACAGGGAGGATGGAGATGACAGGGGGTGATAAAATGTATGACAGGCCTCAGAGGTAGGGTGGTGGGATGCCAGGAACAGGGGGATGACGAGGAGCATGATGATGACAGGAGACAGTAGGTGACACCGTGACATCATAGCATTAGGGCTGTGTGTGAGGTCATCAGCGGCTGGTAGCAGGGAAGTTCGGGCGCCCTCGTTCAGGGAGTGAAGTCACTGGATGCTGTCAGTGTCGGGCAGCAGACCGTCATGCAAGTACCTTGATACTGGCTCTCCTTCCATCCTGGAGAGGAAGTGAAGGAGCTGCTCAGCGGCGGTGGCGGTGTCCATCATCCGCGCTCTGCACATGGTATTTGGTAGGAGATTAGCAGAGCGCGGGAGAAGAGGAGGAGCCGGGGGAGAGGAGCACATGGATCCACCTACTGACCCCCTCCTCTTCCTCCACAGGACTGCGCGGCGGCAAGGACTACTACTTTCTGTCACAATCACGCATTGCGATAGGGAACCAGTGGCCGTGGCAGCGGGCCTGAGTGCAGGGGGAGTGGAGCGGGCGGAAGGGGATGGCGGGCGCACGGCAACTTGCCCCCCCCCTGAAAGTGCCGCCTGGTACAATGGTACCATCGGGTCCCATGGTAGGGCCGGCCCTGACTGGAGGATACGAGCTGGTGGTGCGTCACACTCTCCTCCCTGGTCCCCTAGACGAGAGCCATTGACATTGACAGAGCAGGAGGGAGTGAGAGGTGAGAGGTGAGGTCGCTACATATAAAATAAACCTACTTAGCTCACAACATGGGAAAAAATAAGTCAAGTACGTTGAAATTAAATAGGCCTTCTAAATGCAATGTGTGGCAATGTGCCAAAATGTTTTCGTAACACAGACCCCTGATGGGCCCCGCTGGTTTGTCCTAGGAACCAGGTACATAATAACTCTCACAACTCAATGACTAGGCAACGAGTGTCTTTTTATGCTTTAATGTTTGTTGAACTCGGATAGGGGGCAGGGTAAGCTTTGGGATACTCCAAATTTTAGTGCACAAAGTATACCCGAAGGACGCTCGTTGCCCTATCTACTCTCTTCAGGATAACTCTCCTCTTGGAAAACAACAGAACAACAATCCTGGGGCTCCAAAAGAAAGGCCCCAATTCAGCAGCACTGGAGCAGATACTCAAGGGGTTAAATCAGCAAACAGTCACTAGGATCCCACATCCAGGCCTATACTCACAATGTCCCTATATACTTGGATGCCTCTATCCAACATCAGCCAGACACATATTCTGTGAGTCTCCAGGCCAGATTCTTAATGAGTCCCCTTGATTTGGCTTCAACTCAGTAAATAGCCCCCCAGCTCTCACAGAGCTGGGACCTTGATGAACTTCTGCAGACATCAGCTACACTGCCCAACAGGGCAGTATCCCTTGAGGCAGATATCTTCTCCTCCTGGACAAGAACCCTGTTACTCCAGTCCCCAGACTTCTTATGCGCTCCTCAGCCACCTACTGGGCATCTTCACCCCCAGGGGTTTGCTGATACAGGCCAAGGGTCTGCCTCTCCCAGTCCACTACATTCTAGAATCCACTAGAAGACATGTGGAAGTACTTGAGCCTGCGGCCAGTGACACCCAGAACAACCAAAGGTAATCAAACATCACTCCAATGATTAAAGATGAAAGAACTAAATTTACCTGAACCTCTCTAGCAACCTATTCTGGGAGGGTGCTACACTATGTGCAACAAACCTGACAAAAAAGCTCATTTACCTTTTTTGGGTGTTGAGCTTCGAGCATGACACAAATTTTTCTTGTGTTCTGTGAAATTGTGCACTTTAATGTGCATTTTATGTGCATTCAATTGTTAATGGGTCCCCAAAGGTGACATGCAGACGCCCACTTTTGCGTCCAGCAACTAGCCTGACAAACCCGACAAAACGCATGGTTAAAAAATGTGCAAAGCTCATCACCCAAAAAGTTACACAAGCTACTTTGGTGCGATTGTCGCACATTGGGCAGCCCATTGAAATAAATGCAAAGGCACACTCAAAAACGTGCGTTTAGGTGCTAGGTGTGAATATAATCAGCTTTATGAAAATGTTTTGAGCCAATCTGGCTGTGCAATGAATTTGACATGTGCTACCCTATAGAATTTATAATGCAGGAACCCTCCACCCTCATTGAAAGGATACTTTGTCATGGAAGTACAGAGATGAAGTCTCATCTGCAATAAAGTGAAATCTGTTAAAGTAAATGCGACTCCATCGCGTGAATATGTGTCCTATGTACTAAGCACTGTGTGATTTTTGTAGATGCCAAGTTTTGCCGTCACCAGACTGAAAGTTTTTAGCCGCTTGCTGACCAGGCCTTTTTCTGACATTTGTTGCTTACAAGTTAAAATCAGTATTTTTTGCTTGACAATTACTTAGAACCCCCAAACATATTATATATTTTTGTTTAGCAGAGACCCTAGAGCAGTGATGACGAACCTTGGCTCCCCAGATGTTTTGGAACTACATTAACCATGATGCTCAACTACACTGCAGAGTGCATGAGCATCATGGGAAATGGAGTTCCAAACCATCTGGGGTGCCAAGGTTCGCCATCACGGCCCTAGAGAATAAAATAAGGGTCGTTGATTTTTTTTATGTCACATGGTTTTTGTGCAGCGGTTTTTCAAATGCAATTTTTTTTGGGAAAAAATACACTTAAATTAATAAAAAAAATAAAATAAAAAAAAAACATAATATATACTCCATTTTTTTCATATAATATGAAAGATGATGTTACGCGAGTAAATACATAACTAGCATGTCATGCTTTAAAATTGTGTGCGTTCCTGGAATGGTGCCAACCGATGGTACTTAATCTCCCTGGCGGTAATCCCGAGTCTGGCTCGGGGTGAGATTTCAGCACCAAAAGCGGTAACCCCGAGTCAAACTTGGGGCTGCCTGCATTGCAGGATACAGGGAGAGTACCTTACCTTGTCCCCTGGATCCTGCGATGTCTCCCCGCAGTGTGTGCGAGCTGTCTCCTCGCTCGATTCACACACAGTGTGGCCGAGCTCCGTTCCCTGCGACGCTGCGGCGCACGGGGGCGGAGATCGGCGCCAAATTCAAAAAAGTAAAAACACAATACACATACAGTATACTGTAATCTTACAGATTACAATACTGTATAAAAAAAATGACACATCCCCTTTGTCCCTAGTGGTCTGTCCAGTGTCCTGCATGCACTTTTATATTATAAATACTGTTTTTTCTGCCTGGAAACTGGAGATTGTCCATAGCAACCAAAAAGTGTCCCTTTATGTCAAAAGTGTTTTTAGACCAGCTAGAAAACAGCGATAATAAATTAGAATCACTTGCAGAATTAAGCGACAGCGAATTGTGGGGAAATTCGTCATCAAACACTAAATCTAATGACAGCGACAATTCTGCAACTGAGCAAATTTCGGTGTTTTTAATTTGATTACATTATTGAATACTTTTTATTATTATTATATTATTATTTGTTATAATTATTTATAGTTATTTATTATATTATAATTAATGATTTCGTGTTTCAAACTTTATTATACCCGGGATGTCTACTAGACTCTGGTTTGGACAGATTTAAGTGAGTTATTCCTAAGAATTTCAGGCCTACAATATAAAACGCCAAATTTCCATGCAAAATAATTGTACCGCTTTCAGCACCTAAAATCTGACAGAATCATACCGCCAGGGAGGTTAAAGGAACACTAAGGCCCCTTTCACACTGGGGCGGGCAGGTGCGGTGGCGGTATAGCAGCGCGATTTTCAGCGCTGCTATACCGTCGTTCTTACCGCGGTATGCGGCCGCTAGGGGGGTGAATTTAACCCCCGCTAGCGGCCGAAAAAGGGTTAATACCGCCCGCAAACCGCGGCTATTGCCGCGGTTTGCGGGTGGTATTACCGCGGTGTCCCATTGATTTCAATGGGCAGCCGCGGTAAAGGAGCGGTGAACACACCGCTCCTTCACCGCTGTAAAGAAGCGGCTAGCAGGACTTTTGGAGCGGTCCTGCTAGCGCACCGCTTCAGTGTGAAAGCCTTCGGGCTTTCGCATTGAAGGCTACAGGCACAAATTTTTCATGCAGCATAATAGCGCTAATATTAGCGCTAAACCGCATGAAAAACGCCCCAGTGTGAAAGGGGCCTAAAGGTTCCTGTTTTTTTTTTTTAAAAACAACAAACATGGTATACTTACCTCCACTGTGCAGCTCGTTTTGCACACAGTGGGCCAGATCCTGGTCTTCTGGGGTCCCTCGGTGGCTGTTTCAGCTCCTCCCCGCAAGGACTCCACACCATAATGTGAGCGAGCTCGCATGGTGTGGAGTTATTGCGGGCGTGCTCCCATGATACAGCGGCGGCCATAGCCGCCGACTGTATCACTCAGCCCACCCCCCGGCGTGCCGCGTCATTGGATGTGATTGACAGCAGCGCCAGCCAATGGCTGCGCTGCTTTCAATCCATCCAGTGTAGCCAATCAACGGCCGGGCTCAGGAACTCGGAGGATGACGGGAGCGAGCGCGGGACTTTCGAGGGGCCAGGTAAGTAAAACAGGGGCTCGGAGGGGGGGCGGCATTGTCGAATGTTTTTTCGCCTTAATGCATAGGATGCATTAAGGTGAAAAAACATGTACGTTTACAACCCCTTTAAAAATCTCCATAGACGACGCTTTAAAAAATTCTACAGGTTACCAGTTTAGAGTTACGAAGGAGGTCTAGTGCTAGAAATATTGCTCGTTCGTTCGCGGCAATACCTCACATGTGTGGTGCAAACACCATTTACATATGTGGGCGTGACTTACATATGCATTCACTACTGCGCGTGAACGCACTTTTATTGCAATCGCAAGGAATGTAAACATCCCTTGCAATAATAATACAGCATGACAGGTCCTCTTTATGGAGAGATGTGGGGTCTAAAAGACCCCAAATATCTCTTCTACCCTTAAAGCGGAGTTCCACCCATTTAAAAGTCAGCAGCTACAAAAAGTGTAGCTGCTGACTTTTATTAATCGGACAGTCACCTGTCCCACGGACCAGCGATGCCGGCGAACGAAGCCTCGCTCCTCTCCCCCTCTTCTCCGTGGTGCCGGCATTGTAACTGAGCGCCCGGCTGTGGCTTTACAGCCGGGCGTGCACTGCGCATTCGCGAGCCATGCTGCGCGTTGTGAATGGCCGGGCAAACTTCAGGGACATGTGATGTGTCCCAGAAAATTGCACAGAGGGAGGGGGGGAGAGGCGAACTTCCGCTCCGCGCCGCGGCACCAGGAGAGGAAGTGGGAGCTGGGTGCCTGTCAAAACTGGGTACCCGCTCCCCCCCCCTCAAAAAAAAATTACATTTTAAATGTGGCATGTCAGGGGATCACAAGCACTTAAAGCGGAAGTTCAATTTTTGGGTGGAACTCCGCTTTAAAAGCGAAAGAGCAAAAAAAAAAAATTGTATCTTTTGCTTTAAGAAAAAAAAAACTCAAGAACCGGAAGTGGCGTCGACGTCGCTCTGGTCCTCCAAGGGCATAGAGATGAGCAGTGGCCATCTTGCCATCACTCATCTCTATGCAAAACTCCTACCAACACCGGATGGCGCCCGGGCTCAGCGATCGGTAACGTTAGCCCGGGAACCACGAGCAAGCGAATCCGCCACTGGGATTACTTTGTTCGGAAAGCTGACTGCCTCATTTAAAAGAAAATACCGGGGTTATGGCATCTAGCTGCAGCCATGACCCCGGTATTTAACGCACACCTCTCAACATTTTGAGATGGGGAATGAGGGACACCTACTAGCAAATGTATGTAGGCATAGGACACGCCCCCTGTCACACCCCCTTAAAGGAGAATGAACCCAAAAAAAGGTTAAAGTGGTTGTAAACCCTTATAATTTTTTTTTTTTTTAAACTATCTGTAAGAGAAAGGCATAATGAGCTAATATGACTAGCATAATAGTTCATTATGCATCACTTACCTTAGATTCGGGGCCCCCGAAGCCGTCCTCGTCTCCCTCTTCAGCCGCAGCCATCTCTGCGGCGATAGCCGGAATGTTACTTCTGGGTATCGCCGCTCCAGCCAATCACAGCGCCGCTCCGGTGCTGTGATTGGCCGGAGCGGCGGAGACGTCACTCTGCGCATGCGCGCGGGAGCCGTCACATTCGGCTATGCCCAGCGATTGCTGGGAAGTAGCCAAATTTGTGAATGGGATTAACCCCATGAATGCGCCGTTGTCTACGGCGCGCATGCGCCGTAGACAGCAGCGCCTGTCATTTAACTAAATATCTCCTAAACCGTGTAGGTTTAGGAGATATTTCTTGCACCTACAGGTAAACCTTAATCTAGGCTTACCTGTAGGTGCAAGTTGAAAAAGTGGGTTTACAACCACTTTAATCAAATCCACAAGGGACTTTTTTTTTACCACTACTATTCTTTTATATTGGCTTTTAAAGTTTACAAATACAGCAATTTATAATTTGTATGAAAGGTTTAGCACTGGGAAACACTTTTTGAAAGATAAAAAGTGTATTTTATATACAACTATATAGATCAGACCAAAATGAGGGGGAAAGAGGGACAGAGGGACATTGCTCCAAATCAGGGACAGTTGGGAGCTATGTTGAACATCAAACTCATGACGTATATTTGAAGTTATGCAAGTGGAATAGCTTGCAGCTCTTAGAATTATGTCATTAAATGAGGATCTTTGCACCCATTAAACTTTCCCTGTGAAGTTTTCTTCCTCCGCGGACAATAAAGCTGCATCTTGCTCCTTATTTATTCTGAAATCTACTTTACTGCCACTTCTCCCCCCTTTTGGCTTCTGTACTCTTCATTAAGTAAGCTCAAAAAAATTCATCTGTATTCTTGCAGGCAATGTCGTCTTTTGTGGCTGCCGCTCGATTCATTATCACAAGTCAGCAATATCATATATTATTCAGCTCCCATACACAGCGGCAGAAGGCATGACATTCCTTTTCAATCAGAAAATATTCATTGTCTTTGTACCGCTGTAAATCTTCATCTATGGCTGCTTCACTTCCTCCGCCAGTTATTTATTACTGACGAATTCTAAAGTATTCCCAGTCACTTTTTTTGGAGGGGGGGGGGGAGGGAGATGCTCCGACGTTGGAGCCTTGTGACCGGGTAGCTTGTCCCAATGTCACATCGATTTAACCCCTTCTAGAACTTCGGGAACTCTATCCTCTTATTCCTGAAAATCTCATAAATAGTTACAGTATTTGTTTATATGTATTTATTAATTTTACGGCCCATTTACCCAGTACTGTGCGTGTTGGCGCACACAGCGATACTTATATATTTTGTAGTGTGGAGAAGCCTATTTAAAGGGTAACTCCTTGTTTGTGGGAAAAAATATGGCAAATCAAAAAATAAAATAAAAATTCATATATATATATGAATATATATTGTGAGGGGGTTAGCTCGGCAGCGGGTGTGTGTGACCCCCGAGATGGGCTCCCCACACAAAAACAGGCCCAGCAAACGGAGGTTGTGGTTTTCAAAATCAAAAAGGTGCGGTTTATTTTCTATTTACAGTGACAAAACACAGCAAAGCAAAAGAAACATAAACAAAATAAATCCTGGTCAAGTTGACCTCTGACTAAACATACAGGTTTCCTAACTAACAACTGGGATCAGCCTAGTGCTGTCCTAGTCCCTAAGTCCCTGGTTTTAAATGTCCAAGCAAATAGCCACACAGGCTTTGTCTCACCGCACAGGGGTTCACTCTCCCTAGACAGTCCACACAGGTCTGGTTCCAGGCATGAGCTAACATCTAATGAAGCTGGGAGTTCTTATAGAGGCCTAAATGAGCTGACAAGGTTCAGCTGGTCTCCTCATCTCTGTCTGCACGACGCCCCACACTCTCCCTAGAGGTATGAGTCATCCATGAGCCCACTAGCCTTATACAACTCTCCACCTAGTTGTATAAGTCGGCGTAAAGCCTGAATCTGGGCGAAATATATCTACCCCCCTGGATGCAACCAGGTGACTTTACCTTCCTGCTGTCACATACCCCCCCCTCTTGTTTTAACCTCGGGGTTGGAACACCAGCAATCAGGCATTCATGTACTCGAGACAAAGCATCCACATTCCCCATTTGAACGCCAGGGCGATGCTTTACTGTGAAGTTGAATTCCTGGAGGGCCAGGAACCACCTATTCACTCTTCTATTTGTTTCCTTGTTTTGAGCCATCCACTTTAACGGAGCGTGATCCGTAACCATGTCAAAGTGCCTACCTAGCAGGTAGTACCGAAGGGAATCTAGAGCCCACTTCACCGCTAAACACTCCTTTTCAACGGTGGCGTAATTTACCTCATGGGACTTCAACTTCCTGCTGAGGTAAATGACTGGGTGCTCTTCCCCGTTCCAGACCTGGGACAATACTGCTCCTAACCCCACATCTGACGCATCACTTTGTACGACAAAGTCTTTAGAGAAGTCGGGTGAGTACAACACTGGCTGGCTACATAAGGCTTGTTTCAAGAATTGGAATGCTGCCTCAGCCTCGGGGGTCCATTTAATCATGACCGACCCTTTCCCCTTCGTCAGGTTGGTTAGGGGCACAGCCTTAGAAGCAAAGTGGGGAATGAATCGCCGATAATACCCAGCGATTCCCAGAAAGGCTCGTACCTGCTTCTTGCTGTTGGGACGTGGCCAACTCTGGATGGCCTCGACTTTGTTGAGTTGGGGTTTTATTACTCCCCTCCCAATGGTGTACCCAAGATATTTGGCCTCCTCCTGCCCAATGGTACACTTCTTGGGGTTAGCCGTAAACCCCGCTTCCCGAACAGAGTCCAGGACTGCTTGCACTTTTGGCAGATGTGAGGCCCAATCTGTGCTATGGACAATTATGTCATCCAGGTAAGCCGCAGCATACTTCCGATGGGGCCTCAGCATCTGGTCCATTTTCCGCTGGAATGTGGCCGGCGCATTCTGTAACCCGAACGGCATTCTTTTATATTGGAACGCCCCGTCTGGGGTTACAAATGCGGTTTTCTCTTTGGCCAACTTGGCCAGGGGGATTTGCCAATACCCTTTTGTGAGGTCAAGAGTCGTCATGTATCGGGCTGTTCCCAGCCGGTCGATCAACTCATCTATACGTGGCATGGGGTAGGTGTCAAATTTTGTAACTTTGTTCAACTGACGAAAATCGTTACAAAATCGCCAGCTCCCATCCGGTTTAGGCACCAACACAATGGGACTAGACCAATCACTTTGGGACTCCTCTATCACCCCTAAGTTCAGCATTTTCTGTACTTCCTCCCGTATTGCCTCCCGTCGGGCCTCTGGGATCCGATAGGGTTTTAACTTCACCCTTTCACCGGGCGGGGTAATGATGTCATGCTCTACCCCAGATGTTTGTCCCGGCAGCTCAGAGAATACCTCCTTGTTGCGAAGCACAAACTCCTTAACCTCCTGTTGTTGGGGTTGTGACAAGGTGGCTGCTATTCCAACCTCAGGAATCACGCAACCAGTTTGAGCCGGTGACCAAGTGTCTGCGACTAGGGACTCTCTATCCCTCCAGGCTTTCAACAGATTAACGTGATAAGAAAAAATATGAAAAAATATATATAGTCGCGCTAACTTATGAATATAAACATAAGCCCACCACTGAGTAATTGAAAAAATTGTTTCCAAATCACCACAGTGATAAATTATGTGAGTGCTCAGTGAAGAGCAATAACTAAACAATGTAAACAAAGCATATAAATTAATAATAATACAAACTTAATTAATAATATTATTACATGCTTGTATAGGACCCTTAAATGATCAAGTCTAAAGTCCATACAAAAAAAAAAAAAACACACCCGTGATCAAGTGTCCATACTAGATAAAAAAGAAAAAAGGAAAAAAGAAAGAAAACAAAACAAAAACGATTCCAAATCTTCTTGTATTCGTGACTTTCACCACCACCAGTAAAAATTCCTGCTTACCAAAAAGCGATGGTCCCCTATAACGGAGGACCCCAAACAGCCTCAAATGGTAATCAATAGGACTCCAAGCTTCAGTATAAGTTGAGCCTCAATTAATTTGGTAGCCAGAACGCTCATATACCATCATGCAGTACTCGATGCGGAACATGAAAGGAAGGGAGGACACTACATAGTGTAAAATCCTTGGTGGATGTTTATTTAAAAGAAGAAAACATACTTACAAAAATGCAATTTAAAAACAGCCTTAGAAGTGTGACAGCGCCGACCGGTCAAAGGCGCTAGTCACACACATACGTCCGTGGAAGTCGAGCAGTGGAGGGTGACGTCAGCACAAAGCTCGTATCCTGCCCTACGCGTTTCGTGAAAACGCGTAGGGCCCCGAGACGACGTGAATTTTCACGAAACGCGTAGGGCAGGATACGAGCTTTGTGCTGACGTCACCCTCCACTGCTCGACTTCCACGGACGTATGTGTGTGACTAGCGCCTTTGACCGGTCGGCGCTGTCACACTTCTAAGGCTGTTTTTAAATTGCATTTTTGTAAGTATGTTTTCTTCTTTTAAATAAACATCCACCAAGGATTTTACACTATGTAGTGTCCTCCCTTCCTTTCATGTTCCGCATCGAGTACTGCATGATGGTATATGAGCGTTCTGGCTACCAAATTAATTGAGGCTCAACTTATACTGAAGCTTGGAGTCCTATTGATTACCATTTGAGGCTGTTTGGGGTCCTCCGTTATAGGGGACCATCGCTTTTTGGTAAGCAGGAATTTTTACTGGTGGTGGTGAAAGTCACGAATACAAGAAGATTTGGAATCGTTTTTGTTTTGTTTTCTTTCTTTTTTCCTTTTTTCTTTTTTATCTAGTATGGACACTTGATCACGGGTGTGTTTTTTTTTTTTTGTATGGACTTTAGACTTGATCATTTAAGGGTCCTATACAAGCATGTAATAATATTATTAATTAAGTTTGTATTATTATTAATTTATATGCTTTGTTTACATTGTTTAGTTATTGCTCTTCACTGAGCACTCACATAATTTATCACTGTGGTGATTTGGAAACAATTTTTTCAATTACTCAGTGGTGGGCTTATGTTTATATTCATAAGTTAGCGCGACTATATATATTTTTTCTTATTTGTATGCACTGTTAGTTTTCAGAATAGTTGCTGCTTTTTCCCTTTGTTTGTTCCTAGGCATTTGATATATCTGCCTAGTTCCATACCTGTAGCGCAATTTCTTTTTTCACTTTCTAAAAGATTAACGTGATAGATCTGTTCGGGCTTTCGCCTTCCTGGTTGTCTGACCTTGTAATTCACTTCGCTCACTTTTTCCATTATCTCGTAGGGGCCTTGCCATTTGGCAAGGAATTTACTTTCAACCGTAGGGACAAGTACCAGTATCCTATCCCCCGGGGAAACGGTACGGGTCTTGGCTCCACGGTTGTACACTCTCTGCTGTGCTAACTGCGCTTGGGCCAAATGTTCCTTCACGATGGGCATTACCTGTGCAATTCGGTCTTGCATCAGGGCGACATGCTCAATCACACTCCTGTGGGGAGAACTCTCACTTTCCCAAGTTTCCTTGGCAATATCCAACAGCCCTCTTGGGTGTCTCCCATACAGTAACTCAAAGGGGGAGAATCCCGTAGAGGATTGGGGCACCTCCCTAATAGCAAACATCAGATAAGGAAGTAGACAGTCCCAATCCTTTCCATCTCTATCCACCACTTTCTTCAACATTTGTTTTAGGGTTTTGTTGAACCTTTCAACCAGCCCATCGGTTTGGGGGTGATACACAGATGTACGTAATTGCGTCACTTTGAACAATTTACACAGCTCCTTCATAACCCGGGACATAAAGGGTGTACCTTGGTCCGTAAGCAGTTCTTTACAAATACCCACCCGGCTAAACACAAGAGATAGCTCTTTGGCTATGGTTTTGGCCGAGGTATTTCGGAGAGGGATCGCTTCTGGATAACGGGTGGCATAGTCCATTATAACTAATATGTACTGGTGCCCCCTAGCGGACTTGATTATAGGACCTACCAAATCCATGGCGATCCTCTCAAACGGGACCTCAATGATGGGTAGAGGGACCAGCGGGCTACGGAAATGTGGCATCGGGGCCGACCTCTGACACACAGGGCAGGAGGAACAATAATTTTCTATGTCCTTCATCACCCCCGGCCAATAGAATCTCTGTAATACCCTCTCTCGGGTTTTCTCTGTCCCCAGATGACCTCCAAGAATGTGCCCATGGGCCAACTCCAACACCAACTTCCTGTAAGGTTTGGGCACCACAAGCTGCTCAACGGTTTCTTCTGCCCTTTTTGCCACCCGATACAGTAGGTCCTTCTCTACGCTGAAGTATGGGTAAGTGCAGGTATTATCTGGGTTCACTAACTCGCCATCTATTTTCACTACGTTTTCCCGTGCCTTTATTAGGGCGGGGTCTTTCAACTGTTCTGTGGCAAAGTTTTCCCTGTGAACCTCAAGATCAGAAAACTCCACAGACGGTAGGTTTTCGTCTGAGGAGGTGGGCTCCTCTCCAGTTTCTTGAGTCTCCCCTGCCAATACTGATAAGGGAAATTCCGGAGAGTCCTCACCACTCTCAGGGGAGTTCTGGCTATCACATTCCTGGTACATAGGGGCACCAGTGGGGGGCTCAGGATCATCCCACAGTTCCCAGAACATTCGGAAAATCCCTTCCCACAATGGCGTCATGCGGTAACTGAGATACTAAGCCCACTGGATGAGAGAGGGTACCTTTGGGGGTCTCGAAACACACTGTAGTCACTGGATACTCTCGGGTGTCCCCATGCACACAAATAACAGCTACCTTGCTATTCCCAGAGACCTCTGTTTTAACTAACTCAGCCTTTATCAGGGTCACAAGGCTACCTGAATCCAACAATACCACAACATTTCTACCATTAACACACATTTTGCATAAATGTTTCTCAGTTCCTTGAATGGCAGTGCATGCGACTGTCGCACACAGCGACTGACGTCTGCCCGTCAGAAAGTCACACTGCATGGGTTCCTCCACAACCGGGCAATTGGCTGCAATATGTCCCGCTTGCCGGCAGCGGTAGCAAACGATCCTTCTTGCGGCCTCTTGAGCCGCTGATTTCCCAGGCTGTTCTCGCCAAACTTGGGGTAGAGCTCCCACCCTCTCACTCTCTCCACCCTCACCCCTTGGAATCCTCTTATCCGCCCCTGGGGATGGTCTGGTCTTAGGGTGGAAAGTCCGAGTGTCTCTGGAAGAGGCTGTCAGGTTCTCTGTAGCCAAGTATTTCTCCACACGATCCACAAGACCATCGGCCGTCTCTGGGTCTCCATGGCTTACCCACTTTTGGATGGCAGTAGGAAGAGCTCTCAAAAACCGATCCATTACAACACGTTCCACAATCTTTGGTGCGGACAAAGTCTCTGGCTGTAGCCACTTTCTGCTCAGGTGAATGAGATCATACATTTGAGACCTGGGGGGTTTTCCAAGCTGGAAAGTCCAGTTATGCACACGCTGAGCCCGGACAGCCTGGGTGACACCCAGCCTTGCCAATATTTCAGCTTTTAGCATCACATAGTCTTTTGCTTGGTTAGGCTCTAGGTCATAGTAAGCTTTCTGCGATTCACCAGTTAACAGAGGAGCCACCAGTCCAGCCCACTGCTCCTCAGGCCACTTTTCTCTTTCAGCGGTCCTTTCAAATGTGGTCAAAAATACCTCTGGATCATCCTCTCCAGTCATTTTTGTCAATAAACGACTCACCCCAAAGGACGCGGTATTAGTGGGATGGCTTTCCTCACTGGTCTGCGGACGTTGCTGCATTACTGCTTCCATCTGTTGTTGTAGTCTCTGCTCTTGCTTCTGCAACAGGTCTATGAAGCGGGCCTCAGATTGCTGCTGGGCTTGTTGCTGAGCCTCCAGACTCTGTTGCAAAGTTGCGTTTTTCTGCTGCTGGGCTGCAAGGCTCTGTTGATGAGCTTGCTGCTGGGCTGCGAAGTTCTTTTGCAAACCTGCATTTGTCTGCTGTTGATTGGCATTTGCTAGAGCCAGCTGCTTCAGTATCTCCTCCATGCTGGCTTAAAAAAAAAAACTGCCACTGGTTCTCCACCAACTGTGAGGGGGTTAGCTCGGCAGCGGGTGTGTGTGACCCCCGAGATGGGCTCCCCACACAAAAACAGGCCCAGCAAACGGAGGTTGTGGTTTTCAAAATCAAAAAGGTGCGGTTTATTTTCTATTTACAGTGACAAAACACAGCAAAGCAAAAGAAACATAAACAAAATAAATCCTGGTCAACTTGACCTCTGACTAAACATACAGGTTTCCTAACTAACAACTGGGATCAGCCTAGTGCTGTCCTAGTCCCTAAGTCCCTGGTTTTAAATGTCCAAGCAAATAGCCACACAGGCTTTGTCTCACCGCACAGGGGTTCACTCTCCCTAGACAGTCCACACAGGTCTGGTTCCAGGCATGAGCTAACATCTAATGAAGCTGGGAGTTCTTATAGAGGCCTAAATGAGCTGACAAGGTTCAGCTGGTCTCCTCATCTCTGTCTGCACGACGCCCCACACTCTCCCTAGAGGTATGAGTCATCCATGAGCCCACTAGCCTTATACAACTCTCCACCTAGTTGTATAAGTCGGCGTAAAGCCTGAATCTGGGCGAAATATATCTACCCCCCTGGATGCAACCAGGTGACTTTACCTTCCTGCTGTCACAATATATATATATATATATATATATATATATATATATATATATATATATATATATACACACAGTATATATATATAAAATTTGAAGGATTGCTGCACCAACATTTATTATAATGACATGCAAAAAAATCCATTAAGGGTATTCCATCATTACAGTTTCGGGCCAGGGGCAGACTGACCAACCGGGCACATCGGACATGGTCCGAAGTCCCGACCGCAGAAGGGGGCCCACCGGCGCCGCCAGCTGGAACTCTGGCCCGCGGCGACCATCTTCTTTGGGTCAGGCCGGGCCCCAGCGCGCAGGATGATCCAAACAAAAGAACTCGCTGCTCCAGGTGAGACAGGAAGCCTAATGATATCACGGGTGCCGGCCTCGGCTCGCCTCCGCATACGATCAACCCTGAAGAAATGGCAGCACTCCAAGATCCATCAAAATTCTTGTTTAATGAACGAACATCCCAAGTGTTACAGACAGTTCAAATGGTAGACGCGTTTCACACAAAGATGTGCTTAGTAATTACGCAGGATGATCATAGGGAGGGGGCCCTGACCAAGCATGCCCCAGCTCCAGTAGAAGAAATCAGCCCAGTAGGGAACTAGGAAGCGTTGAAGCAGGCCCAGTGCGCGCGGCACACCAACGCAACGTAATTACGCGTTGCTCCACGCACTGGGCCTGCGCACCTGCTGAAACCCTTCCTGTAGTAGTAGTACCTGGATAGGCCGCCGCCTCCCTCTGAGTCCCTTCCTTGCTTGCCAAACTGCCCAGAACGGAAGATTTAAGGTTCAAGAAGAGTTTATTCTTCAAGAACCAGCCACACTGGAGGACTTCTATGAGTTCAGCAACCAGAGAGAACCCTCCACTACAAAGTCCAGCACTACCGCACACTTTTTAAGGTGAGGTCAAATAGGTACAACTGTATGTACTCCCCCTTCCCCGCTAGTATAAGGAAGCAAAGTGACATCCCCATTTATATCCACAATGATGGACATCGCCCTTGCTCCATAACACTGGCAGACCTGTCTTTTCCATAAATCAGATCAATTCTTAAGCAGTTAAAGGTGTTTTCATTTTGTATTCCCTGAAGCTTTATCGCCTAGTGAAACCACGTCTGAAAAATGGTCTTATGTGTTACAAATGAGGATGGAGGAATCAGAGATTATCTTTAATCATGTTGCAAGCTGAAGGTCATTCCTGAGCTGGTCAGCTCATAGCCGCATGTAGAAAAATGTACTTACAATCCCAGAAGAATTTCTGCGATTTGCCGCCATGGGCCAATTTTACAAAGGGCCGTCCTGTGGAGACCACTAATTTCCATCATTTGTGCCGGTGACAAGTCGGGGTGGTTGTGAATAAGTTAAACTCAGCCATACCTGGTCTGTAAAAGAGCTCTCAATGTCTTTGTATCATTTACTTCCTTTTCATGAAGCAGGGTTAATTTTGTTTTCATTGAAAAGCTGAAATCAGTCTTGCAATCAGAGTGTCTGCCTTATATGTTGATTGGAAGGAGGAAGAGGTGCACAAATGAGCTTTCAGGAGGGAGAGAGCTAATGGTGATATTGATCATTAGAGATGAGCTTGGATTCAGTCTGAACCTAAGTTTGCCCGAATCTGAAAATTGGCTGTCATGGCTGGGCCAATAAGCTGTGGGTGGGAGATTTCCTGCCCCACAGCTGACATATACATAGAGGTGGGGATGCTCAAGACATCAATGACCTAATTATGGGCACATTTTTTTTGTGAACAAGTAGAGGTACTGTCAGGACCTGGATCACCTGTGGTTCCCTGAGTGGAAGGTTGTAGTACCAGTGTAAACCAGCGGGTGTCTCCCAGCAGATGCCAGTAATCAATCTGCATGTGATGCTGGCTGCTGGGATGGTATTTAGTTCCTCTCCTACTGTTTCTTTTGCGCTTCAGTGCTTTGCCTGCCAGCCAGCCAGATGCATGCTTGCTTTTAAATCCTAAAGCCTGATCCCTGCCTTGCATCTATGCCCTGTTAACTGATTTTGCTCTTGCTCTTCATCCTGTACCCTGCTGCCTTGTACTTGTTCCCCTTGTTCCTGATCCCAGTCCTGGTTTCCCTTCCTTCCTTGCATCTCCAGTTTTACCCTGTGATCTGTGCTCCTAATTTTATACATTTAAATATTGTATTATAGTTAGGATTTTTGTCTTTGGGTTACAGTTCACTACACATGTGCAGAACTGAAAAATTTGTTTAGTTTTGGATAGATTAGTTGTGTTACTTATTTCATTTCATTGAGCCCCCCTGCCCCAAAGCACCCCCCTATGTTGAGGACATGTGGCCTGGTATGGTTCGGAGAGGGGAGTGCTCACTTGCCTCTCCCCTCTCCTGGCTTTCTGGGCTGCATGCTCGAATAAGCATCTGGTATGGATTTTGGGGGAGTGGGGGGGCACCGTTTTTTTTTTAAATTGTGGCATGGAGTCCCCCTTAGAATCCAAACCAGACCTGAAGGACCTGGAATGCATGGGGGGAGACCCCACGCCCTTTTTTTTCTGACTTTTCTATTGCCGGCATTCTTTTGTCTACATTTCAGCTCTCAGTTGGGAATGCTTCTTTGCATTGGTACATCTTCCCTAGGGCAGCAGTCTGAATACTTATATTTTGACAACTCTTTTCCTATTAGCCCAGAAAATGGTCATTTTTGATTTGACAGATTTGGCTCTTATTGACTTCAATGAGGTTGGTGTTCAGTTGAACCCTACTGGAACCGAACTGAGAGCAGTTTGGCTCATCCCCAATACAGTAAATAAATTAATCATTGTGAGGCTCCTGAAAAGTTGAAAAAAGTGATAAAGGGCGCTCTAGGTAAAGACCATCTTGAGAGTTCAAAGTCTATAACTTGATGAAGACAAGTGGCAGGTGTCTAGTGGTACACATCAGCAGCACTTCACGATAGAAGCAAACTCTGGTGAAAGATAAAGCAGAAAGAAGATGCTTCTAAGTGCAATAAAAAAAATACTTTAATAGCCCGTAGTGGTTAAAAACACTGACAAGAGGAAATATGTGAAAGGGCTTATGATATAATGGGAAATGTCCAGCGAGAGGAGCTTCGTAGGTAATCCTGTCAGCGTATCTCCTGGCTGGTCAGGGGTGTGTAGTTGAATGTCTGGCACCCTGAATGATCCTCTACGCTGCAGGAACCATCGTGGAACGTAGTAACCGGATGTGACGTCAGGAGGGGCGGTGACACGTTTCGGAGCACGCACACTGGCTTCTTCTTCTTGACCCATGAAGAAGGAACCAGTGCGCATGCTCCAAAATGCATCACAGCCCCTCCTGACGTCACATCCGGTGACTGCGTTCCACGCTGGAGGATTATTCAGTGTGCCTGACACGCAACTCAACACCACTGGCAGGCCAGGAGACACATTGATGGGATTACCCAGGGAGCACCTCCCACTGGACGCTTCCCATTATATGATGAGCCTACACACCTATTTCCTCTTGTGTTTTTAACCGCTATAGGTTATTAAAGTCTTGTTTTTATTTCACTTAGAAGCGCCTTCTTTCTGCTTTATCCTGAAAAGTTGAGAATGCGGCAGCTCCATTACTTGTGTTACCATGACACACTTAATTACAAAATGTGTCTGATCATTAAAACAAATATTTTCCTGCTCACCATCTCAGCTCCTGTAAAATCCCCACTTTGCCTTTGGGGAGCCACTTCCAAAGGCCACAGGTCCTCATTACGATGAGGGTTCCAGGGCAAATTCTCATTAGTCCGATACCTAGTTCGCTTAGTGATCTGGACTGGTGTTCTGTGGCAGCAGAGTATTAATAGAATCCCCCCCCCTCCATTTCCCGGTATCTCGACTTTCACGGACGGCCTGTTACATAATCTTTTCCAGGATCCGTGCTGTCAGTTTAACGTTCAATGATATTAGGAGCAGCTGGAGCTCTCTGAAGAGCGTTGATGCAATAAAATAATATAATATCGCCTGAGACATCTATCTTGTCATGTTTATATTGCTCCTGATACGTTTAGCACATGCTTCATCCGAGCTGTGTCTGGTACCTTTCTGCAATGTAGGTTTTATTTACGTACGAGGTATGAAATTTAACATCCAGCGTTGGCCTATTTGAAGGAAATAGGTTCTGGTTTTGTAGATATTTTATTTATTATGATCAGGACTCAAGCCTCGTACACACGGCAAAAACCAGCAAGAAACTTGCTGGCAGAGATTTCTTGCCGAGAAATTTGTTCGTGTGTATGGTTTCTCATCAAGAAAAGCGACAAGAATCTCGACGAGAAAATAGAGATCCTGCTCTCTATTTTCTCGTCTAGATTCTCGTCAGCCTGTTTCTCGACGAGAAAAGTGAGTGTGTGTACACTTACCTGTCCTCCGGGAAGCCCGCACATGTTCGAAATGAATTCGACGCATGCGCGGTAGCTTCCTAGGCATACGTAGGGTATACCAAGATGGCGGCGACGGCATCGAATGTGACGAGCGCATGCTCGTCGTAGTCGATGACGTCACCGCGTACGCTCCATTCAAAGAACCGCGGGTTCTTTGAATCGAGCGTCTATACACTCGGCCGGGACAAGTTTCTTGTCCAAGAATCTCGTCGAAAAAAACGACATGAGCTTCGTAGGTAATCCTGTCAACGTATCTCCTGGCTGGTCAGGGGTGTGTAGTTGAATGTCTGGCACCCTGAATGATCCTCTACGCTGCAGGAACCATCGTGGAACGTAGTAACCGGATGTGACGTCAGGAGGGGCGGTGACACGTTTCGGAGGAAGAAAACACTGATAGGGGAAGGGGAGTCGGAGTTGGAGGGGAAAATGTACCGAGGCAACTCCGCAAGCTTTCTAATTAGCCTGGCAGCGGAGGAAGGAGGAGGGGGGCGGAACTTACGGGAGATCAGGCCACGGCCCGTCTCCGGAAGTGGCGAAGGGGACCTGTCAAAAACAGGTCCCCCGTTCCCTCTTTCCCCCTGAAAGGTGCCAAATGTGGCATCAGAGGGGGGGGGGGGGAAGCGTATAAGCGAGAGTTCCACTTTTGGCTGGAACTCCGCTTTAATGATCTGTGACATCTCCACCCCCCTATTAATTAGGTATTAATTAGAACCCCATGCTTTTTATTTTTTTGCACGTCCTCCATTAACATCCATACCAGACCCTCAACTCGGATTCAAATCTGGTATAGGTAAATGCAATCCCTGATCATTTGTTTACAAATAGAATGAAGCAGCCAGGAGCTGTCATTTTATGAAATTGAATATGACATCAAAGTGCCACACTGAAATACACTGCATGCCTGTGCATGTCCAATACCAGGAATGTCGCCAAGCTGCATATTTAAAGGAGAACAAATATGTGTGCTAATTACTGGATGTTCTACAGCTACCCCTGACCAATGTTCCTGCTCCTGTTGTCTGATCTCCTGTTGCTGACCCAGCCTGCTCCTGACCTTGCTTTGTGGATTCTGGACTCTGACCTAGGCTTGCCTCTGACCACACTCTGCTGTCTCCCTGGTATCGACCTCGGCCTGCTGCTTGACTACCCTTACTCCTGCTCCTCGTTTATGACTCTGGCTTGGTTACTGACTATGGACTTGCTGTCCATTCATGCTGACCCTGGCTTTCCATATGACCATGTCCTTGATCTCAACTGATACCTACATCTACCTCTGACTGTGCATCCTCACAGTCTCTGTACCAAGCTTCCGAGGTCCATCCCCTGCATTCTGTGCATTACACACTCCTGACCACTGCATTCTGTGCATTATATACTCATGTTCCCTGCATTCTGTGCATTACATACTCCTGTCCTCTGCATTCTCTGCATTACATACTCCTGACCCCTGCATTCTCTGCATTACATACTCCTGTCCCCTGCATTCTGTCCATTACATACTCCTGACCCCTGCATTCTGTGGATAACACTCCTGGACCCTGCTCTGTGTGTCATGCACTCCTAAACCCATCATTGACTTCAGCCCTCAGTGCGTTACATACTCCTAATCCTTAAACACATTGCATTACACACCTTGGACCCCTGCAGTCAGCATTGTGCATCCTAAACTCAACACTGGCTGCAGCACTCCCAACTCCTGTGAGCTGCATTACACACTCCTGTACTATATACACAATACTGTACATTATATACTTCTTACCAAAGTCTTCATTGTCTCAACAGTTGCTGGTTGCTATGCAGTCCCTGACTATTTTAATGAAGTTCTTCTTTAAGGTAGGCTTAGAAAAATAATCAAACATATTTTAGGTACAATGAAGCCTGGGCTTCATTTAACCACGCCCCTAAATCTCCTCCCACTGGTAAGACTTTGGCCACACCTACACTTTGCCATTGTGCGCTTAGCAGGTCACACCTTCCCTCAAGTGTCCCTCATTCTGAAGTTCAAATGTTGGGAGTTATGCACATGACCATTGTTAACAATGGTGGGAAATCCAAAATTGTAAGTTTGTTACACAACAGGAATAGAGGGGAGACTTGTCCTGTTGTGTTTTCAAGACAGATAGTGAAAGAAAAATAACTCAACAAGAGTTTCAACTATTCCTTACTTTTTTCAAAACTGAAAAACAAAGTTTAGACTTACTAGACTAGACTGAGCCATTTCCTGTCGGTCTGGATATTTGGTCACGTCCATATCTTTGTAAGTGTACTATATTTGTTCAGGAATGTCATATGAAATAATAAAATCATGCATAATTTGGTAAAAAGTTTAATATAAATTTAATTGTGCATTTTCTCTTGCTATTTTGATGCATGTAGGATTGCTTCCCCTTCCTTATCCCCTGATGAAGACTTTGTATAAGTCGAAACGCGTTGGTTTGACTTGGTGGATATGCAATTTATTTTAAATAATTGTATGTATTCCTGCAGTATATGTGCATTGTAGGAATGTTTCAAGATCAGGACCTGAATTGTCTAGACCAGCCAATTTTTAAACTTGTTGTTCAATAAAAGTTTTTCTATTTTTTATATACTAATTTGAAATTGTGTGATTTCTATTGCTGCAACAAAGTCCCATGGGAGATATCTTTAGAATAAAGTTTAGACTTTAGGTATACTCTAATGACTTGCATTTATATGCTGAATTTTTCAAAACATTTAGTTGACCGCCAATCTAACATTGGCCGCAATATACCACGGTGAATGTTACTGCACCCTAGAATTACTGATGAACAAATATAGAAACTTAGATGTTGGATGAAAGGCAGTAAACGTTTTATAAAAGCAGCATATCTCTTAACAAGCGCTGGGCAGTGAAGAAGCGGCGATTGATCATCAAAATCGAACGCTAATGTCCATGCCCCAGGAAGTTTCAGATCAACCTAGAAATAAGTCAATACGGCTACACGTTATTCTCCGCAGACTCAATGCTTTCATCTCCGAAAAATGGTCTTTGTTCCGAGAAAATACGAGTATTTTGTTGCTGGGGTCAGAGGTTATTTGTCTAATGGCATGTTTGTAAAATAAAACAGGAAGACGTAACATTTTGTAACACCCCCCCCCCACCACTACCCCGTACCCAAATCTTACCATTATTACAGAAAAACCCGCATGCCGGCCTTCTTTCGTTTTGGAGCGCGGCGTTACATCCCAAGCAGGATTTCCCTAATGATATTAGCTTTAAATATCTCATGCCTTTATCCATGTCACCCCGGCGGTTTGCGGCTTCTTTGGCTTGGCTGACATCTGGGGTAAAGTGTATATTAATGCTTCCCTTTCCTTTGAGGGAGCCTGACAGGCCGGCACGCTGTAATTATGGGCTGCGAAAAAGGCGTGAAAAGAAAATGGAGGAAAATGTGTCAGCCGGATCAAAGGAACACCTGATGTTAATTATAACAAATGCTAATTTAAAGTAGAAGGTTGGTAAGAAGAAGACTGAGGATACTGACTGTACAGTGCTAATAAAACATTCTGTCCTCTTTCTAATTCTCCTTCTGTACATTTTTTTTTAGCATTTAGCAAAACTAGTGTAGGGCCATTGATTAGGTTCTTTGCCTCGACCTGTTCCAGAAAACCTCAGCCCCACCGGCACACCAGGTTGAGTGTACAAACATACAATATCACAGGAGATCACTGAAGGTAATACTTAGTATCCAGGAGTAGCGCTAGACATGTGCACACTGAAATATTTTGTTTCGGATTTTCGTTTGCGTCCGAAAAATAAATGTATTTAGTTACTCCCGAAATTTGTGTTTATTAATTTAATTTAGTTAAAAAATGCATTCCTTCGAAAATCCGAATTATTGTATATACTCGAGTATAAGCCGAGTTTTTCAGCACTTTTTTGTGCTGAAAATGCCCTCCTCGGCTTATACTCGAGTCACCTTTTTGTGCCTGATCTCCCGGACTTTAGGGACCCGGTACTGGCCGACCGTAGGTCCTCTGGACCCCAAGCTTGGCACACATGAAGTCCCACTCTTCCTCTATAAGTGTACAAAGTTTGTAATCCAGGGGACCTACGGCCGGGGAGCAACGATTTTTCAAAGCCGGGAACCACTCCCATAGACTCCCATGTTAAACGGTAATTTCTCCAGTGATTTTGGGGACCCGGTACTGGCTGGTCGTAGGTCCCCTGGACCCGAAACCTGGCACACATATATCTCCATTCCTCTACAAGTGTGCAAAGCTTGTTGTCTGGGGGACTTACGGCCGGGGAGCACCGATTTTTCAAACCGGGCACCCCTTCCATAGACTCCAATGTTAAACGGTAATTTCTCCGGTGATTTTGGGGACCCGGTACCGGCCGGTTGTAGGTCCCTTGGACACGAGACTTTGCAACAAATGTATCTACATTTCTCCTCTACAAGTGTGCAAAGTTTGTTGTCTGGGGGACCTACGGCCAGGGAACACAGATTTTTCAAAGCCGGGCACCCCTTCCATATACTCCATTGTTAAACGTCAGTCTAGTCATGGACACAGTGAGGCATGGGCACAATGAGGCATGGACACAGTGAGGCATGGACACAGTGAGGCATGGACACAGTGAGGCATGGACACAGTGAGGCATGGGCACAGTGAGGCATGGACACAGTGAGGCATGGACACAGTGAGGCATGGGCACAGTGAGGCATGGGCACAGTGAGGCATGGGCACAGTGAGGCATGGGGACAGTGAGGCATGCACATGGACACAGTGAGGCATGCAGATGGACACCCTAAGCTTATGCTCGAGTCAATACATTTTCCCATTTTTTTGTGGTAAAATGAGGTGCCTCGGCTTATATTCGGGTCGGCTTATACCCCAGTATATACGGTAATTAAGGTTGAATCTGTCATTGAAGGCTTATGGTGTCCGTCGAATGTGCTAAGAAGATTCGACAAAGCAGCTAAACTGTATGACGCCGCGATCGTACATTTCCGGTCGAATGCTCCGCCCACAAGCTATAGTAGAATTCTAATGTCGTATGACTAGTAATAATTACATTTATTAATTATTAT
The DNA here is from genome assembly GCA_029206835.1 of Rana muscosa. Lineage (NCBI taxonomy): Eukaryota > Metazoa > Chordata > Amphibia > Anura > Ranidae > Rana > Rana muscosa. Next base: position 195,606,556 of record CM055119.1, read on the forward strand.
TACTAGTCAACAAACATTAGAATTCTTCTATAGCCTATGGGCGGATGCATTTGACCATAAATGTCCGCTCGCGGCGATCGTATGTTTTTAGCTGCTTTGTTGAATCTTCATGTCTCTATAATGTCGAATCTTTTCTCTCTATGTCGAATAATCTTGGTCTAACAGAGTTTGGTTAGGCACATTCAACCGCAGCTTTGATAGACACAGATCGCTATTGTCACCGTCATGTCGAATCTCCTATCTATATCGAACTGTTGTCGCAATGAAACTAAAAATAAATAAAGCATTTTTTATGTCGGATCTTTCGGATTTCGGATTCTGCGCGTTCGTTATCATTTGTTAAAATGGACGCGAAAATCCCTGAAATTCGGACGAAAATGCATTCGGACAACAATGAATGCACATGTCTAAGTAGCGCTATATCAAAGAAAACAGACATCAAACCTAATATTTTCAGAACAATTCACAAAGAGTTAAATAACTCTGAAAAAATGTGGTGGATTTGTCAATCGGCGAACCTCCTGCATGCTCCTGGCCTGGTGATGCCACTCAGTGACATCACCAGGTGACTACTTCTTATAGCTATTTAAGAATTGTCAGACAGCGGAGCAGGCAGTTGTTTGGGCTGGCGGGTTTTTTTTTCTTTCTCCTTCTTCGGGTCCGGTGATGCGGATCCTCAGGGGTTAATGCTCGTGATGAGTTCCCTGTGGCCTGCGGGTGGCGCTGCCATTTTGGGCCGGGGTTGAACCACGAGCGTAGTGCTGTGCCTTTTGTGTCCCCTCTTGGCAGCTGTACGGTGGGGCTTGGAACCTGCTGTGCATGCTGGTAGAGGGTATAAAAGGGGCAGACATCTCCTGATCGGGGTCATCTCCGGGTGCCCTAGGCCCGGAGGCTGTGTTCCTGTTCCATCTCAGGCACCTTTAGCCTGGGATGAGGTACTACCCTGCCGTTCTGATCGCCTGGGTATGAAGACCCAGGGGATGTGGAGAAGGCCCAGGGCCCAGCACCTTCGGCTGGGGTCCGCTAAGGATTGAGGAGTCCAGGGTGCCGCCTTGCGAGGGGACCCGCACCCTAGGAGAAGGGAGGATCATTCTGAAGAACCGATGCGGGAGACACGGTGAAGGAAGGGTCTGTTGACTCTCCGGGGGGACGTCTTCTCCTTGACAGGGGCCATGTTCTAAGAAGGAAGAGATTAAGGTTTACCAGGTCAGTGGCAGTGGCCTAGTTCACCAGGTCTGTGGCAGAGACCAACTTCACCGGGTCTGTGGTAGAGACCAACTTCACGGTCTGTGGAAGAGACCAACTTCACCGGGTCTGTGGTAGAGACCAACTTCACCGGGTCTGTGGTAGAGACCAACTTCACGGTCTGTGGCAGAGACCAACTTCACCGGGTCTGTGGTAGAGACCAACTTCACGGTCTGTGGCAGAGACCAACTTCACCAGGTCTGTGGCAGTGACCTTGTTCACCAGGTCTGTGGCAGAGACCAACTTCACCGGGTCTGTGGTAGAGACCAACTTCACGGTCTGTGGCAGAGACCAACTTCACCAGGTCTGTGGTAGAGACCAACTTCACGGTCTGTGGCAGAGACCAACTTCACCGGGTCTGTGGTAGAGACCAACTTCACCAGGTCTGTGGTAGAGACCAACTTCACGGTCTGTGGCAGAGACCAACTTCACCAGGTCTGTGGTAGAGACCAACTTCACGGTCTGTGGCAGAGACCAACTTCACCAGGTCTGTGGTAGAGACCAACTTCACGGTCTGTGGCAGAGACCAACTTCACCGGGTCTGTGGTAGAGACCAACTTCACCAGGTCTGTGGTAGAGACCAACTTCACGGTCTGTGGCAGAGACCAACTTCACCAGGTCTGTGGTAGAGACCAACTTCACGGTCTGTGGCAGAGACCAACTTCACCAGGTCTGTGGTAGAGACCAACTTCACGGTCTGTGGCAGAGACCAACTTCACCAGGTCTGTTGTAGAGACCAACTTTACGGTCTGTGGCAGAGACCAACTTCACCAGGTCTGTGGCAGTGACCTTGTTCACCAGGTCTGTGGCAGAGACCAACTTCACCAGGTCTGTGGTAGAGACCAACTTCACGGTCTGTGGCAGAGACCAACTTCACCAGGTCTGTGGTAGAGACCAACTTCACGGTCTGTGGCAGAGACCAACTTCACCAGGTCTGTGGTAGAGACCAACTTCACGGTCTGTGGCAGAGACCAACTTCACCAGGTCTGTGGTAGAGACCAACTTCACGGTCTGTGGCAGAGACCAACTTCACCAGGTCTGTTGTAGAGACCAACTTCACTGGGTCTGTGGTAGAGACCAACTTCACGGTCTGTGGCAGAGACCAACTTCACCAGGTCTGTTGTAGAGACCAACTTCACGGTCTGTGGCAGAGACCAACTTCACTGGGTCTGTGGTAGAGACCAACTTCACGGTCTGTGGCAGAGACCAACTTCACGGTCTGTGGCAGAGACCAACTTCACTGGGTCTGTGGTAGAGACCAACTTCACGGTCTGTGGCAGAGACCAACTTCACGGTCTGTGGCAGAGACCAACTTCACTGGGTCTGTGGTAGAGACCAACTTCACCAGGTCTGTGGCAGAGACCAACTTCACTGGGTCTGTGGTAGAGACCAACTTCACGGTCTGTGGCAGAGACCAACTTCACGGTCTGTGGCAGAGACCAACTTCACTGGGTCTGTGGTAGAGACCAACTTCACCAGGTCTGTGGCAGAGACTGTGCGTCTAAAACTGTTTTGAGAAAACCGATCAGTCAAGAGTTTGAGCTACGTTTGTGCCTGGACCTCCTCCACACCTTAAGCTGTCCTGTTTCCTTTGCTCCAACCTTTCCTCTATCCGAGAGAATGTTTATTGCAAAGTGAGAATAAATATTGAGTTGGACTTTCAGCTGGTGTGGACAATTACGTTACTGGGGAAGTCAAGGACTTACCTCTACACATGGTAGAGGTGAGAATCATTCTCAGGAGGACTTTGACCCTGGCTGCAGACAAGACCCAAAAATAACACCGCTCAACCTCTTTACACAGGAGGGTACGGGCTGATAGCGTGGTGTGCCTCTCTCCCCCTGCGAGGAGCCGAGTTGAAATGCAGGAGGGGGATAGGTGGGTGCGCTGGATAAAATTAGTGTGAATAACAAAGTATCTAAGATAAATTCAGCAGAATACAGAATAGCGTGTAGGCAGGTGCAGTCTATATTCTCCACTGTAGGTGGCGCTTGTCTGCAGCAGCAATGCAGATGAGGGAGGAAGTTGAGAGGAACCTCACAGAGAGGCAACTATCCAATTGGTTGCTGGCACCTCATGTGCCTTTGGCGGCCATCTTGGGTCAGGCAGAGTCTATTTAGACGCTGGCTCACCCATTTGTCAGGGACAGTACTTAAAGCAGGGAAAGGTTCCAGAGGAGTAGGGAAAGCGTAGGGACTAAGCCAACCTTCCTGGAAAGCCTCCCATTTGAGTATGGCCCAGCCAGGCTGCATTCTGCTCCTCTTGGCAGACGCTGTCTGCATCTCTGGGCCTCTAGTCTTCTGTTCCTTCACTGTTGCACCTTGTAAGTGGTCCCGGTGGGGTTGCCTCCCTGCTGTGTACTACTAAAATATTGTTACAATATACTCCCGTTACTGCACATGGACTCTGTGTGCTTTCTGCCCACCGCCTCACGCTGCACCTACCCACAGGTGTATGTTTTCCAGACTGACAATAGGATAGTGGTCTCTATGGAGTCAAAAGGTTTCGGTTTCATTCCAGCTAGCCTAGAGCCCTGTTGAAGTAGATACTACAAAAACCCAAAATGCGTTGACTTATGTTTTATGAGTAATGCCCCGTACACACGATCGGAAATTCTGTCGGAAAAAACTTAGATGGTTTTTCCCGACGGAATTCCGCTCAAGCTTGGCTTGCATACACACGGTCACACAAAAGTTCTCTGAACTTTCGACCGTCAAGAACGCGGTGACCTGCAACACTACGACAAGCTGAGAAAATGAAGTTCAATGCTTCCAAGCATGCGTTGAATTGTTTCTGAGCATGCATGTTTTTTTTCCCGTCAGAATTGCATACAGATGAATGGATTTTCCGATAGGAATTTGTTCCGTCAAAAAAATTTAGAACCTGCTCTCTATCTCCAACCGACAGAAAAAGTCCATTGGAAATTCCGACCGTGTGTACGCGGCATAAAACTATTTTGGACTCTCAGTTGTTAGTGTGGAGGTCTATCTTCATTCTATATATCCTGAACCCTTCCCAAAGTGTTTTCTGAGGCTCTTAATGTAAGAAGTGTGTTGGATGCTGAAGATTCGTCGGTTCCTCAAGAGAGAAAAGATCATAGTCACCACCCATTTGACCAGTAAGTATTAATATTCTACTTTTGCAGGGTGCCTTTGTATTTACCGTATATACTCGAGTATAAGCCGAGGCACCTAATTTTACCACAAAAAACTGGGAAAACTTATTGACTCGAGTATAAGCCTAGGGTGTCCATCTGCATGCCTCACTGTGTCCATGTGCATGACTCACTGTGCCCATGCCTCACTGTGCCCATGACTAGACTGACGTTTAACATGGGAGTCTATGGAAGGGGTGCCCGGGTTTGAAAAATATGTGCTCCCCGGCCGTAGGTCCCCCAGACAACAAACTTTGCACACTTGTAGAGGAGAAATGGGGCTACATGTGTGCCAAGTTTTGGGTCCAGAGGACCTACGACCGGCCAATACCGGGTCCCCAAAATCACCAGAGAAATGACCGTTTAACATTGGAGTCTATGGAAGGGGTGCCCGAGTTTGAAAAATAGGTGCTCCCCGGCCGTAGATCACCCGGACAACAAACTTTGCACACTTGTAGAGGAAGAGTGGGGCCCTGGTCCCAGTGCCGGCCCAAGACATTGTGCTGCCTGGTACCAAGAATGAAATGCTGCCCCCCCCCAAAAAAAAAATCACGCCCACCAAAATGCCCCCACATCCATCATTTTATATCATGATAACTAAAGTGGACCTGTCATGGCTCTATAAAAAGGACCTGTTATGGCTCTATTCATGTATACAGGAGTATAAAGAGGTCATGTCATTATACGTGTATATAGAAGTATAATGAGGACCTGTCATGGCTCTATACATGTACCGTATTTTTCCTGTCTATAAGACGCCCCCATGTACAAGATTTTTCCAACCCAAAATTAAGAAATCAATATTTTACACATAGGTAAAACAGAACACATTTTTATTTAGTAATTACCGCAGGTAACGTTTAAATACTAGTATATTATGCAGCGGTTGTTCTTCCTGTTTTCTCCACTGTCTGATCATATACTCAGCGGAGGCAAGTCCAAACTGTTTCTCTGCAGCTCTATTCCCACGCTCTTTTTTGCATAGCTGGCTACATTTGGTTTGATTTGGCAGAGTAAGACAATCACTTACTTTTATTAGTTTCTGACATCTTGGTCCCAGAACACTCCGGTCCCTGTTGCATCTGTGCATCTCCACTTCCAACAGGATTGCATCTGATCACTCTCCACCTCCACCCCCAGCTTTAGCTGACGTCAGTAACATACGGCTCATGATTGGAGGAAGCCGCTTGACAAGCTATGGGCCGCGACGCACCTGCGCGGCTGTGTCCCAGGCTGACTGACCGTGTATAAGACGCTGTTCGATTTACAGGCTATTATTTTAGGAAAAAAAAGCGTCTTATACACGGAAAAATACGGTATATAGAAATATAAAGAGGACCTGTCATGGCTCTATACATGTATGTAGGAATATAAAGAGGACCTGTCATGGCTTTATACATGTATGTAGGAGTATAAAGAGGACCTGTCATGGCTCTATACATGTATGTAGGAGTATAAAGAGGACCTGTCATGGCTCTATACATGTATATAGGAGTATAAAAGGACCTGTGCGTGGCTGGCGGCCGCGATGTCACCGGCCACACGTAGTGGATTGTCACTTGCCATGACGCCACCTGTCACACATTGCGGATTGTCACTTGCCACGACGTCACCTGCCACACGTTGCAGATTGTCACTTGCCACAACGCCACCTGCCACACATTGCGGATTGTCACTTGCCACGACGTCACCTGCCACATGTTGCAGATTGTCACTTGCCACTTGCTGTGTCCCAGAGTAAAGGCAGACAGCAGAGAGATAATGTAATCTCTCTGCTGCCCGCACAGTGGGGGCGGAACTGCAGTGATGCAGGGCGGGCAGTGAGAGATGATGTCATCTCTCTGCTCCCCCGCCCGCTGTTTGGCCAGCAAGCCCGCTCACCTGCTGACTGTCCCGCCCGCTGACTGTTCCCCTGTTCTGCCCGCACGCTCCATTCACCTGGGCCCAAAGCCCAGGTGAATGGAGCGTGCGGGGAGCGGAGCGGGCTGGCCGGCGGGCGGGCATCCAATTTGCCTCACAGTGGAGCGCGGAGCAGGCGGAACGGGTTGGCGACAATTTGCCTCACAGTGCAGCGTAGGGTTGCCACCTTTTCGTCAAGCCAAACCCGAACACATTAGCAGCGCACGCCAATATATATATTTTTTTGTAGTACATTAAATTCATTACCTCTGTACAAAGCAATGCACAGCTAATTTTTTTTATTTAGTATACACTGTACATATATTTTTGTGATTAAATAAAATTTCTAATCATATGGAGTTAATCACAAGAGTCCCCCTTTATATCAGAGTCAACAGAGTTCTCCTTTAGATCTGAATCCACAGAGTTCCCCTTTACATCTGAATGCACAGGGTTCTGCAGAAGAGAAGTGCAGAGGGTAAGATGGGGGCAGTATGTACAGGAGAGGAGTGCAGAGGGTATGATGGGGGCAGTATGCATAGGAGAGAAGTGTGGAGGGTATGATGGAGCAGTATGTATAGAAGAGGAGTTGGGAGGGTATGAGGGGGGCGGTTTGTACAGGAGAGGAGTGTGGAGGGGATGATGGGGGACAGTATGTACAGGAGAGGAATGCGGAAGGGATTATGGGGCGGTATGTACAGGAGAGGAGTGTAGAGGGTATGATGGGGGCAGTATGTACAGGAGAGGAGTGTGGAGGGTATGATGGGTGCAGTTAATACAGGAGAGGAGTTCGGAGGGTATGATGGGTGCAGTTAGTACAGGGGAGGAGTTTGGAGGGTATGATGGGTGCAGTTAGTACAGGAGAGGAGTGTGGAGGGTATGATGGGGTGGTATGTTCAGGAGAGAAGTGTGGAGGGTATGATAGGTGCAGTTAGTACAGGAGAGGAGTTTGGAGGGTATGATAGGTGCAGTTAGTACAGGAGAGGAGTTTGGAGGGTATGATGGGTGCAGTTAGTACAGGAGAGGAGTTTGGAGGGTATGATGGGTGCAGTTAGTACAGGAGAGGAGTTCGGAGGGTATGATGGGTGCAGTTAGTACAGGAGAGGAGTTCGGAGGGTATGATGGGTGCAGTTGGTACAGGAGAGGAGTTCGGAGGGTATGATGGGTGCAGTTGGTACAGGAGAGGAGTTCGGAGGGTATGATGGGTGCAGTTGGTACAGGAGAGGACTTCGGAGTGTATGGCGGTGGCAGAATGGGGAGGGATTTCTTGCGGTGTCTATGGGGTGACCAGGGAGTGATGTTGGGAAGATAGGGGAAGAAAAGCGACCATGAAATGATGTCCCTCAGCTGGGGGGGGGGGGGGTAGGAAGCAGCTCTGAGTGACGTCTGTATAAAGTGGTCTGGGGGGGGTGATGCCAGCTGGGGGGAGTTGAGAAGTGGTCAGGTTGTGATGTATATAATAAAAAAAAAACTCATCCACTAAAAACATACAACAATAAATCATACAACAGTACTACTAGATGTAAGTACAGATCTATGTAATGGAGCTCCCAGCACTCTGTATACCCAGATAATGTGAATGTAATTGATGACCATTCATATAACCCTGTGGTATCCAGGCTCTGAGTGTACAATCAGAGGTGTGAACTCACCACATATATACAGGTTACATGAATGGTTATAAATGACTTCACATTATCAAGTCTGAACAATTGGATTGGAGGATGTTTGCACAGACTGTTCATGCTTAGAAGTGATCTGTTAAATGTGATAGGGCTGCTGCCAGTGGCGTCTCCAGCTTTCATATTTAGGGGGGGCACATGGGGGGACAGGGACAAAAGTAGGGGGGCCAACTATAAAATGCAAATATATATATATCCTCGGGCCCTTTACTACGGTCCCACAACGGGCCCTTTCACATGTTCTGTAGTGAGCTCCCTTCCTACTATACTGGGGCCCCACCAGGGTGGCAGAAAACAAGAGATATATGTCACCAGCACACCAAGAAAATATAAGGGTCCAAAGCAGTGGGAGAACTATCAGGGTTGCAAAGGTTGTCTTGCCACCGGGCCCTGGTGTTCTGCCACTGTGGGGTTCCCCAGCTGTCCTGTCCCTGTTATTGACAGCGCTGGTCTGGCATCTGTCTCCTTGGCACCGGCGGCAGTCTATTAGGACTTTGTGCTGGTGACATTATGGGTGCATGCAGGGGAAGGTTGGCACTATTGGTTATAGAGAGCCGAGCCCCCAGCTGGTCACCTAGCAGCAGAAATGCTGTATAACCTTCTCTGTTGACATGCTGATCGGGATGTGATCCTAGTGATGCTCCCAGTCAGATCTAATAAACACAGTATTTATTAGCATCAAGAGTACAACCACATATATATATATTGTGAGGGGGTTAGCTCGGCAGCGGGTGTGGGTGACCCCCGAGATGGGCTCCCCACACAAAAACAGGCCCAGCAGACGGAGCTTGTGGTTTTCAAAATCAAAAAGGTGCGGTTTATTTTCTATTTACAGTGACAAAAACACAGCAAAGCAAAAGAAACATAAACAAAATAAATCCTGGTCAAGTTGACCTCTGACTAAACATACAGGTTTCCTAACTAACAACTGGGATCAGCCTAGTGCTGTCCTAGTCCCTAAGTCCCTGGTTTTAAATGTCCAAGCAAATAGCCACACAGGCTTTGTCTCACCGCACAGGGGTTCACTCTCCCTAGACAGTCCACACAGGTCTGGCTCCAGGCATGAGCAAACATCTAATGAAGCTGGGAGTTTTTATAGAGGCCTTAATGAGCTGACAAGCTTCAGCTGGTCTCATCAACTCCCTGTCTGTACGACGCCCCACACTCTCCCTAGAGGTATGAGTCATCCATGAGCCCACTAGCCTTAGCTGGGCTTATACAACTCTCCACCTAGTTGTATAAGTCGGCGTAAAGCCTGAATCTGGGCGAAATATATCTACCCCCCTGGATGCAACCAGGTGACTTTACCTTCCTGCTGTCACAATATATATATATATAAACTGTATGTTCAGCGGCCATGTGGGCTCTATGCCTGTAAAGTGTGGGCTTTGATCAATAAAATCACTGATATTTAACACTAGGATTTGACTAGGAGCATCACCTGGATTGCATCCCGATCAGCATGTCAGAGAAGGCGCCACTGCTGCTAAGCAACCTGCAGGGAGCTCAACTGTCTACAACCAATAGAGATGGGCTCGGGTGTGTTTAAAATCCCACATGCCCGATCTCCCACAAGGAAGCCGACACTCCACAGTGCTAATCACAGACAGTGAGACATTTCCTGATCTGTGGAGCTGCGGAGCGGGAAATGTCTCATTGCCTGTGATTAGCGCTGTGCAGTGTGGGCTTTCTGGCAGGCTCTGGCATGTGGAATTTTGAACATGCCCAGCCCATCTCTAACAACAAATTGAGCTGGCCCTCCTGTACATCAGCCCCATAAAGTAACCAGCACTGGGTTCCAATGTGCTGCCGCCGCTGCCATGGAGACAGAGACCAGCGCTGTGAATAGCCGGGACAGGACAGCAACTCTGGTTGTTCCAGCACTGGTCCACACTGGGAACATTTCCCCATCCACCTATAATGTGTAGATGGGGGAATTGGATCATTTCCTTTTTTTTTCATTCAACCTAATAGTTGAATGAAAAAAAGTGATCAATGTATGGGCTGCCTAAGAGCTAAGACCAGCCATAGACAGTTTAAATCTCAGCTGGTTCAGCAGGAACTGGCTGAGATTTGAACCATTAATGAGCAGATTCTCTTATGATTATCACTAGTGGTTGCTATAGTCACTAGTGATAATCACTGTTTGTCGGGGGAATACAATTGCTGGGCAGGAGGGATATTCCCCTGTCAGCACTGTCTGTGTTGATGGGGGAATCATGCAAGTTTCTTTCCTGCAATCTGTGGATACGTATATTCCCTGCCTAACTGAAAGCGAAAGTAAATTGTGAATGTCTTGAAAGAACAGGAGAGGGGGAGGGAGACAGATGGGGGAGAGAAGGGATGGAGATAATGCAGTTCAGTGATTACAGTGTACTGCAGTCTGCAGTGCACACACTTACCCATGGTCTACGCTAGAATCTCAGGCATCATTCACACACAGCCTGGAATGCTGCTGATTTTCATATTTCCCGCCCACACATCCCCTCTCTTCAGATACAGCACGCTGGGACAGTGTGGGCGGGACTGGAAGGAGGAGGAGGAGCTGTATTCCTCCCTGCTCGTATGTGAGGAGAGTGAGGGGGGGGGGTGGCTGGACTCGCTGGGCTGTGAAAGAGTGTCATAGACTGACACTCGGCTCAGCTTGCAGTCACCACTCTCGGAATTTATAGGCTGGTTCTCCTGTCCTAAGGACGGGAGAAATCAGTCTGTTTTTTCAGTAACTGAGATGAAGGCTTGGGCCCCCCTCCCCCCCTCCCATAGTGCTTGTGGAGTCCTTCCTGCAACTCGCTCTTCTCCATGCCAATGAGGATGCAGGGAAAGGAGCGAGCAGAGGGAGGGGGAGGAATCCCCCACAGGAGCTGACTGGGGACGCTCTCCCTCTCAGGAGAGACTATGTTACCCCAGCAGAAGCCCGAGCAAAAAAAAAATTTTTTTTTTTTTTTTGGGGGGGCACATGGTGGGGCACAGCATAATGTTGGGGGGGCCAGGGCCCCCTCTGGTCCCCCCCTAGGGACGCCATTGGCTGCTGCAGACCCCCCTCCCCCCCCCCCCACTCAAACTCACTATCTCCTCCGATTCTTCTGTCAACTTAACCCTTCACTGCATCTCCTGAAGAAAAAAACACTTTGAAAGCAACTACTATCCACCCTAGAAAACTTCTCCCAGGAAAAGTCAGCTCACCTCCTCCCTTCCTCTGGCCAGCCCGACAGGAGACAGTGAGCTCCGCCTCCCAGTTCTCACAACACTCCGCACTGGTGATTGGAGGGGGGGGGGGGGGGTTGATGTCAGAGATAACAGGGACCCCGCACGGCAGGAGACTGGAGGGAGGGGGAAGAGACAGGAAGGAGCTTTGAATCCCAAACACACACCGCAGCCGCAGGCACAGTGTATTCTTTACAATGCCGCTGCTGCTGTTTCACAGTGATAGGTGGAGTGGGGGAGAGGAGCGGGCAGGCGGCAATTTGCCGCCCCCCTGATTGCGCCGCCTGGTACAATGGTACCATCGGGTCCCATGGTAGGGCCGGCCCTGCCTGGTCCCCATAGTCCGGGAGATCAGGCGCAAAAAGGTGACTCGAGTATAAGCCGAGGGGGTGCATTTTCAGCACAAAAAATGTGCTGAAAAACTCGGCTTATACTTGAGTATATACAGTAAAAAATTTGGCTTATACTCGAGTATATATGGTATTATTAGTTAGTTATTATTTCAGATTTTAGATACATGTGTGCCAAGTTTGGGGTCCAGGGGACCTACGACCGGCCAGTACCGGGTCCCCAAAATCACCGGAGAAATTACCGTTTAACATGGGAGTCTATGGAAGGGGTACCCAGATTTGAAAAATCGTTGCTCCCCGGCCGTAGGTCCCACGGACAACAAACTTTGTACACTTGTAGAGCAAGAGTGGGGCTACATGTGTGCCAAGTTTGGGGTCCAGGGAACCTACAGCCGACCGGTACCGGGTCCCCAAAAATTCCGGGAGATCAGGCGCAAAAAGGTGACTCGAGTATAAGCCGAGGGGGGCATTTTCAGCACAAAAAAATGTGCTGGAAAAGTCGGCTTATACTCGAGTATATACAGTAAAAAAAATGTTGCTGCCAGCAGAGTCTCTTTAAAATAATTTTTCTCCATAGCACTGAGATACTCTGTGACTCTTCAGCATATTAAAATACAAGTAGCCTTGGACTTCATGCTATTTTATCACCTTCCGCCTGCGTTAGAAATGAAATTTCACATTCCAGAATGGAAACTGATTTTGCTGTCAGTTGGTGCCGCGTCTCCTCCACAGCCTGAACTGTCTGATATTGTATTTGGATAATCACTGTATTTTCTGCTGTGACCGGTCCAGACGTTTCATCCTTCTTAAATAAACCCATCTCTCACATTTCTCATGCTCTTTGAAATTCTTCAGCAGTTCCATTCAGGCGGAGATGAGAGTCGGAGGATCAGAGAGAAGAATCACTGAGTCTGCAGCATGGAGAGGTTATCATCCAAGGGAAGACATTTAAAGCCCAACCTCAGGTTTTGTGCCCCCTTCACTGGATCTCCAAACCCTTCCCCCCTTCCCTAGCTATATTTATTTTTTTAATTATTTTTGTATATGTACAAAAATTTCTTTGGGTTTTCAGGCTGATGACATGGTCTTCTTCCTCCAGTTGTTGGTGGATTCTAAATAGTGGTTGCGTTCTGAATGGTAGATGGGTCCTGATTGGTACCGCATCGTGACTTGCCACCATTCTGTAGGTTTTTTCTGTAGGCCTTGGGTGGCTGAATGATTTACCCCCAGGGGACGAGTCCTTGAGACTCACAGAAAGATGTCTGAATGACAGTAGGCACTAGGCAATATTAAACCCAGAAGAGGACTGTCTGTAGGCCTTGGGTGGCTGAATGACTTACCCCCAGGGGACGAGTCCTTGAGGCTCACAGAAAGATGTCTGAATGACAGTAGGCACTAGGCAATATTAAACCCAGAAGAGGACTGTCTGTAGGCCTTGGGTGGCTGAATGACTTACCCCCAGGGGACGAGTCCTTTAGACTCACAGAAAGATGTCTGAATGAGGTTAGGCACTAGGCAATATTAAACCCAGAAGAGGACTGTCTGTAGGCCTTGGGTGGCTGAATGACTTACCCCCAGGGGACGAGTCCTTTAGACTCACAGAAAGATGTCTGAATGACAGTAGGCACTAGGCAATATTAAACCCAGAAGAGGACTGTCTGTAGGCCTTGGGTGGCTGAATGACTTACCCCCAGGGGACGAGTCCTTGAGGCTCACAGAAAGATGTCTGAATGACAGTAGGCACTAGGCAATATTAAACCCAGAAGAGGACTGTCTGTAGGCCTTGGGTGGCTGAATGACTTACCCCCAGGGGACGAGTCCTTGAGGCTCACAGAGAGATGTCTGAATGACGTTAGGCACTAGGCAATATTAAACCCAGAAGAGGACTGTCTGTAGGCCTTGGGTGGCTGAATGACTTACCCCCAGGGGACGAGTCCTTGAGGCTCACAGAGAGATGTCTGAATGACGTTAGGCACTAGGCAATATTAAACCCAGAAGAGGACTGTCTGTAGGCCTTGGGTGGCTGAATGACTTACCCCCAGGGGACGAGTCCTTGAGGCTCACAGAAAGATGTCTGAATGACAGTAGGCACTAGGCAATATTAAACCCAGAAGAGGACTGTCTGTAGGCCTTGGGTGGCTGAATGACTTACCCCCAGGGGACGAGTCCTTGAGGCTCACAGAAAGATGTCTGAATGAGGTTAGGCACTAGGCAATATTAAACCCAGAAGAGGACTGTCTGTAGGCCTTGGGTGGCTGAATGACTTACCCCCAGGGGACGAGTCCTTTAGACTCACAGAAAGATGTCTGAATGACAGTAGGCACTAGGCAATATTAAACCCAGAAGAGGACTGTCTGTAGGCCTTGGGTGGCTGAATGACTTACCCCCAGGGGACGAGTCCTTGAGGCTCACAGAGAGATGTCTGAATGACGTTAGGCACTAGGCAATATTAAACCCAGAAGAGGACTGTCTGTAGGCCTTGGGTGGCTGAATGACTTACCCCCAGGGGACGAGTCCTTGAGGCTCACAGAGAGATGTCTGAATGACGTTAGGCACTAGGCAATATTAAACCCAGAAGAGGACTGTCTGTAGGCCTTGGGTGGCTGAATGACTTACCCCCAGGGGACGAGTCCTTGAGGCTCACAGAAAGATGTCCGAATGACAGTAGGCACTAGGCAATATTAAACCCAGAAGAGGACTGTCTGTAGGCCTTGGGTGGCTGAATGACTTACCCCCAGGGGACGAGTCCTTGAGGCTCACAGAAAGATGTCTGAATGACGTTAGGTACTAGGCAATATTAAACCCAGAAGAGGACTGTCTGTAGGCCTTGGGTGGCTGAATGACTTACCCCCAGGGGACGAGTCCTTGAGGCTCACAGAAAGATGTCCGAATGACAGTAGGCACTAGGCAATATTAAACCCAGAAGAGGACTGTCAGAAACCATGAATCAGACCAAGACACAGTTAAATCACACTTGTTTAATAATAATAAAAGATAAACAGAGTAAGCGTAGTCAAAATATAGCCAGAGTTCAGGAACCGGATCGGATAGTCAGCCAAGCCAAATGTCAGAGAGCCAGAGATATACGTAGTAGAACAGCCAGCAGGATCAGGAGCCAGAAGGGATGTCAGCCGAGCAAAGTCTTCAACAGAAACGCAGGAGAAAGTCTCTGTGATGTTGACCAAGGCGAAGGCAGAGATCATCTGAACGGGAAGGCTTAAGTAGGCAGGACTGACAAGCAGGATATCATCAACAGGTGAGTCAATGTGGAGAGATAGGAGCTGGCAATTAGCCGAAAGCTGAGCGGCCAGCTCAAAGAAGGAATGGCTGAGCCCAGCCCTGACAAGGACCAACACTGGGTCACTGGAGAAATTAGTCTACAGGGGAAAGTGTTAGAGATAGGGCAGGTATTGCAGTGAAGGTTTATTTTTTGTTTAATAAATCCTGGGTTGGCTATTTTTTAATCCTTAAGCCCTGTACACACGGCCGAGAATCCCGTCAGGAAAAATCCGTCGGTTTTCCTGACGAGATTCCTGGCAAGCTTTTCTTGCCAAGCCGTGCATACAGACAGCCATTCAAAAGAACCGCCGTTCTTTTGAATGGCAGGAGCACGGTGACGTCATCGACTACAACGAGCTTGCGCTCGCCTGGTAATTCTATTGGAGGATACACCACAACCAAAGTTACCTTGCAGTCTGCCGGGTCGGCTTAAAGGCTCTTGACTGCTTGGCTGGAAGTTCAGGTGTTGAGTCCTGTGGCAGAGGATCTCGGATTATCCAAATTCTGTGCACCGCCAGTCTGTGGCAGAGACTGGTTCTGACTTATCGTTCGTGCATCAGACCGGCTGCTAGGCCAGGTGAGAGGGGCCTATCCGGGTGAGCAATACCCACTCCGGTTAGAGTGGTGAGTGACTGTATTTGTTTGAGGAGTTCTCCCCAGTGATCTGTACCGTGTGCCTGAACCTACCCTTTTCCCTTCACCCTTCTATATGTTTATGCAAAAAGGAAAATAAAACCTAACTGTTTAAGGTTTTACATCTTGTGTGGACATTGGAGTTACTACAGACTTTCTTCCCCTAGACAACGAATACAGAGGTAACGTGCAGGCCCAAAGGTAAACCAGCAGCTCCTACGGGGGTGTGCTACATATATATGGGCATATCTGTTCTATAGTGGTTACTGGGCTGCTTTCAAACCGATCCGCAGGTGCAGTGTACCTGCGGGTTCCCTGCACTGAGCCATAGACTTCTGTTATTACCTGCAGGCTTGGTGCGCTTTCAGAAAGGTTTAATAGAAGTCTATAGCAAAGTGCAGCTAAACCGCAGGAAAGCCACAGGTGCACTGTGCTGCACCCGTGGTGCGGGTAAACCACAGTTCATCAGTGTGGAAGCAGCCTTAGGCCCCAATCAAACCTTCCATTCGCCTCTATGGAGCAGCAGATGTAGACGGACTTGTGTCCATTTACACCCACCCACCTCCAATTCGCTAAAAAAATAAATTGAAGGGGATCCACCCCCTTCCATCTGGGCGGATCGTATCAGAGGGCCCATTCAGTAGAGTGGGCTGTGTTCGTGTCTGTTCTGCATATGCAGAACAGACACGGACCAGACATCTGCCTGCTCCGTTTAATGTGGCCCACGACCGGTTAGTAATTTGCTTAAGTGGCTCTCGTGCTTCAAAAGGTTGGGCACCACTGATGTAAAGGCAGGTGTCCCAATACTTTTGACATTATAGGCTATATGTTTACTTTGCTTGTGTTTGTCTGACTCCCAATCTGATCCAAGAGCTTCCTAAATTTTCTTATGCAAGTTTCAACTTTTTATCTGAGGTTTCTGATGGCGTATTGAGAAATGGGGGAGCGGTAAACAATGTGCAATTCGTTTTGTTCCAAATAATTTTTTTTAACTAATTTCGACAAATTCGTTAATTCATAAATATCCAAATTAACTAAAACACGTTTAATGAATTTTTCCGAATATTCGTAAATTCGAAAATCTGAAATAATAACTAACTAATAATACTGTATATACTCGAGTATAAGCCGAGTTTTTCAGCACATTTTTTTGTGCTGAAAATGCCCCCCTCGGCTTATACTCGAGTCACCTTTTTGCGCCTGATCTCCCGGACTTTGGGGACCCGGGCCCCACTCTTCCTCTACAAGTGTGCAAAGTTTGTTGTCCGGGTGACCTACGGCCGGGGAGCACCTATTTTTCAAACCCGGGCACCCCTTCCATAGACTCCAATGTTAAAAGGTCATTTCTCTGGTGATTTTGGGGACCCGGTACCGGCCAGTCGTAAGTTCCCTGGACCCGAAACCTGGCACACATGTATCCCCATTTCTCCTCTACAACTGTGCTAAGCTTGTTGTCTGGGGGACCTACGGCCGGGGAGCACCGATTTTTCAAAGCCGGGAACCCCTTCCATAGACTCCCATGTTAAACGTCAGTCTAGTCATGGGCACAGTGAGGCATGGGCACAGTGAGGCATGGGCACAGTGAGGCATGCACATGGACACAGTGAGGCATGCACATGGACACAGTGAGGCAAAGTGAGGCATGCAGTTGACACTATAGGCTTATACTCGCGTCAATACGTTTTCCCCATTTTTTGTGGTAAAATTAGGTGCCTCGGCTTATATTCGGATCGGCTTATACTCGAGTATATACGGTAACTTAACTAATAATAACTATTAAATTCCATGTATTGGAATTTCCTTTCAAATTTGGCTGTTAGTGAATGTAACGAATACGAAGTTACGAATGCCGCATCTAAACGGATGGAACGTAACAAATTAATAATAATAAATAACAATAATAAAAATAAAAACGTTTTATTATTATTAATTAATAATAATTCGTTCCGTTTCATTTGTTTAGATGCGGCATTCGTTATTTCGGATAATTCGTAACTTCGGATAAATTCGTATTCGTTACGTTCACTAACAGCCACATTTGAAAGGAAATTCCAATACCTAGAATTTAATAGTTATTATTAGTTGCATGGCCAAGGGTTAGAACCTCTGTCAGAGCTTGTGTCCGCACTGCAGACATCCACCCATCAAGGCATTTTCGCTATTTTCATAGCTCCTCCCAAGACCCCGCCCACTGCTTGCATCAGAACTGAGGGCTCTTGAGAGGAGTTTCTGATGCAGAGTGCTGTGATGTTATTGGGAAGCTATGCACAGCCCCCTGCCAGCCTCTCCCACTATACCACAAAAAAGCTTTGCTGTCCCTTTAAATTCTATGGCCTCTCCCACTAGTAGGGTGACCACGTGTCCCGGATTGCCCCGGGACAGTCCCGCATTTTGCATGTCTGTCCCGGGCACATTCATTCCAGGACAATACAGTGTCCCGGAATGAAACTGACACAGCCACCCCCCGGGCCAATCTGATGCCCCCAAAAAAGGGTGCCACATCACCGCTTTACTCACTGACAGTACTTGTCCTGGGCGGGAATGCCTGGAGGAGCACAATCCCCGCCCCCCTGCTTGTGATTGGAGAAATCATAAATCCCGCCTCTTGTGTCCAATCACTGTGCTGTGATTCGTTACAGCACAAGCTGATTTTTGGGAAGGGAGGGTGTCCCTGAATGGTAGTTTGGAAATGTGGTCACCCTAACCACTAGTGATGCAATGCCTGCATTGCATAGAGAAACACGGAGACCCAGTGATAAGGTTGCTATAAAGTATATTCGGAAAACAGGTTTTATTTTCAAATGTTATTAGCATATTGATGGGGTGGGTGGAGGAACCAGCGGAGGAAAAACGTAAGAACTTCAGCTTTAAATTAATTTACATTTGCTGCTGGCTGTGTTATTTGTCATTTAAATATTAAAATTCAGATTTGTGTCATCTATAACCCGTCAATCATTCCCCTTGTCAGAGGTCCGGGTGCGAGACGGTCGGAGTTCTCTCAGACTTAGCGCTATGACATTTTCCGCTGACATATTCCTCACAGCGGGGGGGCTGAATCGCGGCAAGTACATCACTGTCCGCGCCCATGTGCTTCAAAATATACGCCATTGCTCATCGCTTATTAATTATTCGGCGACAGACGATGTGAACATCTGTAGGGAAAGGGGTCACCACCGCGGCAGCTTTCGGAGAAATCACCTGTATTTATCCCCGGCTAATCGACAGCGGCGCTGATAACGAGAGACGGGAACCCAGGTGGATTCATTTAATTTTATGTAAAGCAGATGCTGTGACACACAAGGACACAATCGGTTATTGTCATACAAGGAAGGGGATCGCTGTTCAGACTGAAAATGGAATTAAAGGGGTTGTAAAGGTAAAAGTTTTTTCACCTTAATGCATTAAGGTAAAAAAACATCTGAGGATTAGCGCCCCCCCCCCCCCCGAGCCCCTCGTTTACTTACCTGACCCCTCGAAAGTCCCGCGCCGTGAACGTGCTTGCTTCTCGGCCGGGCTTCTCGGCGCATTCATTGGTTGATTGAAAGCAGCGCAGCCATTGGCTCGCGCTGCTGTCAATCACATCCAATGACGCGGGGAGCCGAGGGGCGGTGCCAAAGTGATACAGTGAGCGGCTATGGCGGCCGGCTGTATCACGGGAGCGCGCCCGCAAGAACTCACCACTATGCGAACTCACATGAAGGTGAGGAGTTCTTGCGGAGGGGGAGCTGAGACAGCCGCCGAGGGACCCCAGAAGACCAGGTTCGGGGCCACTCTGTGCAAAACGAGCTGCACAGTGGAGGTAAGTATAACATGTTTGTTATTTAAAGCGGAGTTCCACCCAAATTTTGAACTTCCACTTAATCCACTCCTCGTAGGGTGACCAGTGACCACATGTCCCGGATTGCCCAGGACAGTCCCGCATTTTGCAGGTCTGTCCTGGGCACACTCATTCCAGGACAATACAGTGTCCCGGAATGAAACTGACACAGCCACACACCCCCCCCCCCCCCCGGGTCAATCTGATGCCCCCAAAAAAGGCCGCCACATCACCGCTTTACTCACTGACAGTACTTGTCCTGGCCGGGAATGCCTGGAGTAGCACAATCCCCGCCCCCTGCTTGTGATTGGAGAAATTATAAATACCGCCTCTTGTGTCCAATCACTGTGCTGTGATTCGTTACAGCACAAGCTGATTTTTGGGAAGGGAGGGTGTCCCTGAATGGTAGTTTGGAAATGTGGTCACCCTAACTCCTGGCCCCCTTACATGCCACATTTGGCATGTAATTTTTTTTGGGGGGGGGGGGAGAGTGGGGGCTTCAGTAGGAGTGGGACTTCCTGTCCCACTTCCTCCTTCTGCTCCACGTCATATCGCCTTGTGGCGGCCCCTCCCTGTAGGCGATCACCTGGGACGTGACAGGTCCCAGGCGATCGCCTGTCCACTCAGAGAGCGCTGCGCCGTTCGCGCATGCGCAGTGAGTGCCCGGCTGTGAAGCCGAAAGCTGTCACGGCCGGGTGCCCACACTATGAATGGAGGCGCCGGCGGAGAAGGGAGGGAGGGGAGCGGAGCTCCGGGCGGCGCGTCGCTGGACAGTGGAACAGGTAAGTGTATGTTTATTAAAAGCCAGCAGCTACACTTTTTGTAGCTGCTGACTTTTAATTAACATAAAAAAAGTCTGGAACTCTTTAGTGTTCCTTTAAAGTAAAAAAACAAAAACAAAAAAGGAATAGCTTTTGAGTAGGTAAAATGGTCAGAGTCTAGCTTAGTAGTGATGAAAGCCACCAATGGGCCCTCGTGAAGGAACAGCTATCGCCCAAGTACAACATACACAGTGTATAAGATACAGTGCTGTGAAAAAGTATTTGCCCCCTTCCTGATTTTTTTTCCCCATATTTGTCACACTTTAATTATTTAGATCAAACAAATTATAATATTACACAAAGATAACCCGAGTAATTACAAAATGCATTTTTTTTTTTTATGCTCAGGAATTTTATTGGTTTCTTAACATAGTGTAAGAAATAAATTGTTACAGCAAACAAAAAATGATATACTTAAAAACAATAGATATATAAAGGTATCCCTAATAGAAAGGAAATAGGGATATATCAAATAAATAAGATAAAAAATAATTAATAAAGACATACAATTAATATTTAACAATTAATACTAATGGCATAATAAGTAACATTGTAAGGAATCTTTAAAAAAAAATAAAAAAAAATAGAGAAGTATTTTAAGGATGTACACGTTAAAAGAAATATGTGGAAGAGAAAAAAAAATGAAAAAAGGAATTTTGGAAAGATGAAAAATTCAGTTCTTAAATGATGACTACATTTATAGGGGAAAAAAAGCTGTCCAAACCTGCCTGGCCCTATGTGAAAAAGTAATTGCCCCCCCCCCCCCCCCCAATTTTGCTAAATCATGAATGAACTGTGATTAACCAAATTTTTTTGGAAAGCCGAGATAATTTTCACTTGCCACACCCAGGCCTGATTACTGCCAGACCTGTTGAATCAAAGAAAAAATCACTTAAATTGAAGCTGTCTGACAAAGTGAAGCACACTAAGGCTAGTTTCACACTAGGGCGTCGTGGGCGTTGGCGGCAAAGTGCTGCTATTATTAGCGGCGCTTTGCCATCGTTTTGCTGCGATATTCGGCTGCTAGCGGGCAGCTTTTAACCCCCGCTAGTGGCCAAAAAAGGGTTAAAACCACACGCAAAACGCTGCTGCAGCGGCGCTTTGCCGGCAGTTCGGAGGCGCTGCCTATTGATTTCAATGGGCAGGGGCGCTTTAGGAGTGGTGTATTCACCGCTCCTACAGCGCCTCAAAGATGCAGCTGACAGGACTTTTTTTTTTACCGTCCTGCCAGGCCTCACTTGCCTCAGGTAAGATCAGTGTTCAGAATTTAACAATAAGAAAGAGACTTCGCAAAAATGGCCTCCATGGGAGAGTTCCAAGGCCAAAGCCACTGCTGACCAAAAAGAACACAAAAGCTCTTCTCACATTTTCCAACAAAACATCTTGATTATCCCCAAGACTTTTGGGCAATTATTCTAAAGTTTGGACTGGTGAGACAAATGTTGAACTTTTTCTAAGGTGTGCGTCCCGTTACATCTGGCGTAAAACGAATGCCTTGTACACACGATCGGATTTCCGATGGAATAAAATCCGATGGACTTGTTTCATCGGAAATTCCGATCGTGTATGGGCCCCATCAGACTTTTTTCCATCGGAGTAAAAAAATAGAACATGTTTTAAATTTTTCTGATGGAAAAAAATCCGATGGGAAATTCCGATCATCTATGTGGAATTCCATCGGAGAAAAATCAACGCATGCTCAGAATCAAGTCGACGCATGCTCGGAAGCATTGAACTTAATTTTCGTCGGAGGAGAAGTTCACCCCACAGGGCTCCACCTACAACTGAAATATCATTTTTGGATAGACCAGTCCTTAAAAAAAAAATCCTCTGGATTTTAATTCGCTTCTGGTGACTTTTTATGGTTAATGATACATTTTTTTTTTTTATGCAGTGCAGTTTAATAAGAGGGGAGAGGAATTCATGTGTAATTAGGAGTCAGCGGGTGGGATGACATGGAACCTTCCTTGGGGGAGTATCGGTGATAATGACACGAATTTACCGGGATCGGCACATAGCGCAGCTGAAAAGTGGAAACGTTCGCTCTCCGGGGACGGCGGTTGTGCCCTCTCTCCGGGGCGCACCGATCATTTCGGAATCTGCCAGCTCTGTCTGCCGGGCATAAATAATGGAACGTATTAACCTTGGCTATTATTACCGCCGCTCATCCATGCGTTAACGCTTACGAGGATGGGAAATGGGAATTCGCCTGTGGGAATCTTGTTTACAGCTGTTAGCTAAATTTTCGAGCGGATGCTAACTTTATTTGCATGCATACTCCGCAGCGTTCAATTACGGCTAACTAACCCGGAATCTGCCGGAGCTCCAAAGAAAACTCCAACCATCTTCAGGCTCTTCGCTACACAAGAGTTTTATAGCCAACCTCACGGTATAAAATAATGGCCAAGATTAGCTGTTTAAAAAAAAGAAAAAAAAGATGTGTATTTATAAATGTATTTGCATAACTGTGAAACGAGTGCAAGATCGAATGTTACCAGGCTATTTTCTCTCCGGGTCAAATATTATTCATTCCATTTCCTACATAATAGAGTGAATCCGGAAAATACCACTTTATGGCCACTATAGATATATATATATATATATATAAATATATATATATATATATATATATATACAGTGGAACCTCGGATTGCGAGTAACGTGGTTAACGAGCGTTTCGCAATATGAGCACTGTATTTTAAAACATCCTAACGAGCAGGATTCAAGCCAAAGCGGTGTGCAGTACCGCGTTTGGCCTGAGGTGGGTGGGGCGCCGGAACCGAACGGTGCTGATCAGAGCCGATTGGCGCCGTTCGGAAATGCTCGGAAAGACTCAGAAATACTCAGTTCCTGAGCCTTTCCGAGGTCACCCTAGCTGCCCTCGGGCCTTTCCGTGCATTTCCGAGGCTCTCCGGCGCCCCACCCACCTCTGGCTACATGCGGTATTGCATGCCATTGAAGTCAACGCGGAACAAATTATTTTCGTTTCCATTGACTTCAATGGGGAAATTCGCATTGATATGTGAGTACTTTGGATTACAAACATTCTCCTGGAACGGATTATGCTCGTAATCTGAGGTTCCACTGTATTCTTAAAGTGGTTGTAAAGGCTGAAGGTAAAAAATCTTTGCATGAAGGTAAAAAATCTTCAAAGTGCAGCTCCCCTCGCAGCCCCCCTAATACTCACCTGAGCCCGATCCAGCGATATGCACAGAAAGCCAGGGTTCTCCCGGGACTCTCTGCTCTGATTGGCTGAGACACAGCAGCGGGAGCCATTGACAATCACAGCCTGCGAACCAATGAGGGGAAATGAGGGGCGGGGCTGCAGCTTTTTGTCTGAATGGACACGCAGAGCTGCAGCTCGGGAACGAGCCTTGGGTGCCCCATTGCAAGCTGCTTGCTCTGGGGGCACTCGGCAGGAGGGAGGGGCCAAGAGGGACCCGAGAAGAGGAGGATTAGGGCTGCTCTGTGCAAAACTATTTTTTTTTCTTTTTCCCTTTTATTGGTTACACCAGATGGACTTGTGTCTTTTTTTCAACCTGACTATGTAACTTTAGTTCCTGTAAATGTTGCTTGCAGGACAGTGTTCTCTAGAATTGTTACATTGTTTCTCTTGATACAAAGATATATGTATTTTCTATGCTCCTCACCTCCATCTAGTGGCCATAATGTGGTATTTTACTACTGCCCATAATGAAAAAACACCAAAAAATCATCAAAAAGCAGCGATTTTGTATGTTTTGCTATTGGTGTCACAATTGCGCAAGTGGCTGCATTATCTCACAAGGTCAAATACTTCAGCACCGTTTTTTTTAAGCTTTTGAATGAAAAAGCATCGCCTAAAGCAGGGTTCCCCAACCCCCGGTCCGCGGCCCACTGCCGGGCCGTGGCCTATTTCCAGATGGGCCGCGAAGGCTGCACTGTGTGAGGTGCGGCAGTGGGCAAGCAGAGAGATGACATCTCTCACCGCCCGCCCGGATCACGGCACTTCCGCCCACACAGCGGGGCTCCTACTGCGGTGAGGCGCGGGAGCAGAGAGATGAGATCATCTCTCGCCGCCCGCCTGGAACGCGGCACTTCCGCGCACACAGCGGGGCTCCTATACTGCGGTGAGGCGCGGGAGCAGAGAGATGAGATCATCTCTCGGCGCCCGCCCATAACGCGGCACTTCCGCCCACACAGCGGGGCTGCTATACTGCAGCGAGGCGCGGGAGCAGAGAGATCATCTCTCACCGCCCGCCCCGCATTACCGCTGTTCTCCCTCACCTGCCTGTGCTGCCACCACGGCAGGTGACAAAAAAATCTACTGGCAGGTGGCAAACCACCTCTGGTGGCAGGTGGCAATCCACACCTGGTGGCAGGTGACATGGCAAGTAGCAGTCCACACCTGGTGGCAGGTGACGTGGCAATCCACACCCGGTGGCAGGTGACGTGGCAATCCACACCTGGTGGCAGGTGACGTGGCAATCCACACCTGGTGGCAGGTGACGTGGCAGGCGACATGGCAATCCGCACCTGGTGGCAGGCGACGTGGCAATCCGCACCTGGTGGCAGGCGACATGGCAATCCGCACCTGGTGGCAGGTGTTGTGGCAAGCGACAATCCACATCTGGTGGCAGGCGAGGTGGCAATCCACATCTGGTGGCAGGCGACGTGGCAATCCACACCTGGTGGCAGGTGACGTCGCAAGCAACAATCCACACCTGGTGGAAGGCGACGTGGCAAGTGACAAATCGCATCTGGTGGCAGATTCTGCATTATGGTGAGTTTGAACTATTTCATTTTATATTACAATGCAATGACAGAAATAATGCGCTTCAATCATCCCAACACCATATCAGCCATTGTTCTGTGATGATTGAGGCGCTAACACTAGCCATTTCCCCGACAAACTGCCCGCGAAAAGCTACATAACAACCCAACCCCCCCCCCCCCCCCGGGCCTTGGCACGATTCTATTACACAACGCCGGTCCTCGGTGCCAAAAAGGTTGGGGACCACTGGCCTAAAGAACATTGGATTTTCCCCCAATTCACACTGAATGGATGTGCATACAGATTTACTGGATGTATGGCTGTGTGATTTTTTTTTTTTTTTTTTTAATAATAGACCACTTGGTGTCACTGGCCCGCCTCCTGTTCTTTTAACTACAAGTAAACATCACTACAATAGTAAAGCCCACTTTGAGATCTCCATTCTTTTCTCTAAGTACCTAACTAATGTAAAGATCAGCCACTCCCACTGCAAGTCTAATTTCTACTTTCAGCTGACAATTGCCAAATTTCAGCTTATGACATTGGCTGAAATAAATAATAAAAACATAAAAGTTTTTAAAGGAATCCACCATTGGGTGCATGGGCGTCCGCTGAACTTTTTTCAGGGGGGGGGGGGGGGGGCATCATTCTTGAGGATAATTCCGCTTCACTCCATATATATACTGTATGTATAGGTTGTTTTCATCAAGATCAAAATATGGCCGCCCACAACACAGATGTATTGCAATACAAAAAGATGTACACAGTGGTGTCGTGGCACAGGCACTGCTGTTACCTGTAGTTCTTCAGCGATAGGGCAGGCACTGGCAGCGTATTCAGTCTCTTGTCTCGGCCACTGCACGGCACGCATCTGTGGGAGGAGCCGGCCCTGTGGCGGCCAGATTGGCATAGGCACATTTACACAGGCAGAGGCAGGCTGAGGCAGCAGCCAATCACGGAACAGCCGGGTCAGGGTCACGGTGATGTTAAGCAGAGGCCCGAGTGGCAGAGCCAATCCAATGTTTGGGCCGGGGCTGAGGAGGGAGGAACGTATAGTCGGAAAAGACTGAGAGCAGCCCCAGCCCCCAGGCCAGCAGCAGTCTGCAGACTTAGAAAAAAAAGTCCATGGCTGCCGCGGAGGAGGCCGCGGCGGCCATTGAAACACAGGGGGCAGGTGTGTCTTCACTCTGACTTCCAGGGGGGGGGCAATTGACCTCCCTTGCCCTATGGAGCGGATGTCCATGATTGGGTGGTTTATATCTTTAAAAAAAAAATCTTCTTTAAGGTCTTTAATATAGTTGAATTGTAGAAAATAACAGCCAGGAAGAAGGTTACGTTGAATTGTTATTACTGTTAATTGGAATGAAGCGCTTTCTCTTTGCTTATTTGATATTCTGTTTAGGCCGACCAAAATAAAGATAATTGAGATCGGTTCACAATGAATTGCAATGCCGGCTGACCTCAGATCAGATTAATTACTGCCGGTGTCATACACGGAAGCATTATAATTACTTTAATTACCAGCAGTTTATCGGTGCTGTTTGTTATCCACCCTTTGTTCCTACTTTTCTATACAGCCTCTTAGTTTAATAATAATAATAATAATAATAATGAGATTGAGAATAACGATTTTACAAAAAGCTGCAATCTACAGTAGCTTAGCCTGCAGCCCACTCTCACTCTATTGACATCCTCTTTGGCTCTTCACCTCCAGAGGGCGCTGTAGATGAGATTGTCTGCTTATTCTATCCAATAGAGTACTAATTTCCTACCCATTGTCACTCTATTGACATCCTCTTTGGCTCTTCACCTCCAGAGGGCGCTGTAGATGAGATTGTCTGCTTATTCTATCCAATAGAGTACTAATTTCCTGCCCATTGTCACTCTATTGACATCCTCTTTGGCTCTTCTCCTCCAGAGGGCGCTGTAGATGACATGGTCTGCTTATTCCATCCAATAGAGAACCAGTTCCCCACCTATTGTCACTCTATAGACATCCTGTTTGGATCTTTACCTCCAGAGTTTTGAAAGAACTGCTTAAATGTGCATCCTCACAGGGTGACACAGTGGATGCACTGGTATAAATGTGCCAACGTCCTGATATTAATGGAGGAACACTGATAAAAATAACAAATGGACTTTAAACAGCACATAGGTAAATCATGAAAAAAATCTAGTGTTTTTTTTGTAGAAAAACTATAAAAGTAAATATTTATTTTATAATTATCAATACATGACCCAGAATAGTGCTCTAATCTCACTTCCAAAAGCTACAGTAGCATAGGTAAACTCAAATTATAAGAGATACATATCCAACAAACAAAGAAATTGGTTGAACGGTGTATGTAGGAAGTGGATAGCCTTAGTCATGGGTCCAGTATGCATAAACGTAGTCTTGCTCTGCTCTTACATGTTTCGTGTATCGTAACGCTTCTTCAGGAGCATAATGGTCTGTCAGACATATACATAAACAAAGAATACATATACAAATACTGGTAATTGACATAATTTTAATACATAAAACATAAAACAAAATACAATAATATTAGAAAACAACTGCTGATCACACATGGCTAGAATAACTGCGGCCCCCCCATCCATCAACCCCAAGCGCAAATGAACTGGGCCCCCAATGCTGGGGCAATCAAGATCGATTATGAAGTGGTAGGTATATACTTTAAGTAGGATAACAATAACCCCCATATGCTAGGGGAAAAAAGCCAATTGCACAGACCCGCCAAGCTAATAAGAGATCGTAAGTAAAAATGTATACTTACAAACAGGTCGTATTGAATAGTGTAACACGAACCTGGATACCAACACATTGGCAGTGTGTCTAAAGCCCCATACACACGGTCGGACTTCCATCGGACTTTTCCGTGTTTTTTTGTCCGAATGGAGTTGGTTGGGAACACCCATAGCATACACACCACAGGACTTTACTGCAAACTTTCCCAAAACTTTTTGCAACATCACGTGTTTTTTCTGCTCTTTTCTGCTCTTTACCGCCACCCTTTGGTCAACTTCTGCTATTGTTGGTTGATTTTAACATTGGTTGTTTTGTCCATCGGACAAAAGTCCGATGGTTTTCTGTACACACGGTCGGACTTTGCTCCATCGGACTTTTGTTGGGCAAAAGTTTGTCCATTTGCAGACCCGACTTTTGTCAAGAAAAAAGCAAAAAAAGTTTGTCCGATGGAGCGTACACACGGTCGGATTGTTGGTCCAACTTGCTTAAAATGAAGTTTGTTGGCCAAAAGTCCGACCGTGTGTACAGGGCTTTAGACAAATAGCCAGTTGAGTTTGTGGAAATCTAAAAAAGATAATACACAGAGGTTCCTATTAACTCTCTAGGGTGGCTGCGGAGTAGACCAGTTTTAAAAAAATCCTTACCTCCAGAGGGTGCTGTATAAGAAATGATCTGATCATTCTATCCAATAGAGAACCAGTTCCCCACCCATTGTCCTGTTTAGCTCTTCACCTACAAAGGGCGCTGTAGGAGGAGATGATATGATCATTCCATCCAATAGAGAACCAGTTTCCTGCCCATTGTCACTTTTTTGACATCCTCTTTGGCTCTTCACATCCAGAGGGCACTATATAAGAGATGATCTGATCATTCGTTCCAATAGAGTAGCAGTTCCTCGCCCATTGTCACTCTATTGACATCCTCAATAGCTCTTTACCTTTAGAGGGTGCTGAGGATGAGATGATCTGCTTATTACACCTAATAAAGAATCAGTTCCCTGCCCATTGTCACACCATTGACACATCCTCTTTGGCGCTTCATCTCCAGAGGGTGCTGTGCTGTATAAGAAATTATGTGATAATTCAATTAAATAGAGTACCAGTTCCCTGACCATTGTCAATCTATTGACATCCTCTTTAGCTCTTTAACTCTAGAGGGCGCTGTAGTTGAGATGAACTGCTTATTCCATCCAATAGAGTACCAGTTCCCCACACATTCTCACTCTATTGACATCTTTTTGTCTTCTTCACCTCCCGAGGGCACTGTATAAGAAATTATGTGATCATTACATCTAATAGAGAACCATTTCCCCACCCATTGTCACTGTATTGACATCATATTTGACTCGTCACCTCCAGAAGGCACTGTAGAGAATATGAGATCTGGTTATTCCATCCAATAGAGAACCAGTTTACTGCCCCAGAGCAGCACCCCATCCAATAGAGAACAATTTCCCCGCCCATTGTCACTCTATTGACATCCTCTCTAGCTCTTCGTCTACAGAGGGCACTGTAGAAGAGATAATCTGCTTATTCCATCCAATAGAGTATCAGTTACCTGACCATTGTCCCTCTATTGACATCCTTTCTGTCTGGTCACCTCCAGAAGGTGCTATAGAGGAGATAAGATCTGGTTATTTCATCCAATTGAGAACCAGTTCCCCGCCCTAGAGCAGCACCCCTTCCAATAGAGAACTAGTTCAATGCCCAGTGTCATTATATTGACATCGTTTTTGGCTCTTCACCTACAAAGGGCACTGTAGAGGAGATGATCTGGTTATTCCATCCAATGAAGAGTCAGTTCCCCGCCTCAGAGCAGCCCCCCATCCAATAGAGAACCAATTCCCTGCAGATTGCCACTCCATTGACATACTTTTTGGCTCCTCACCTCCAGAGGGTGCAGTAGATGAGATGATTTGTTTATTCCATCCAATAAAGAACCAATTCCCTGCCCTAGAGCAGCATCCCATCCAATAAAGAACCAATTCCCTGCCCAATGCCACTCTATTGACATCATGTTTGGCTCTTCACCTCCAGAGGGTGCTAAATAAGAAGTTCTCTGATCATTCCATCCAATAGAGTACCAGTTCACCACCCATTGTCACTCTATTGACATCCTCTTTAGCTCCTCACCTCCAGAGGTCGTCGTAGAGGTGATTATAAGATCATTCCATCTAGTAGAGAACCAGTTTCCTGCCCATTGTCATTATTTTGACATCCTTTTTGGCTCTTCACCTACAAAGGGCACTGTAGAGGAGATGATCTGTTTATTCCATCTAGCAGAGAACCAATTTCCTGCCCATTGTCGCTTTATTGACATCCTCTTTGGCTCTTCACCTCCACAGGGTACTGTAGAGAAGATGATCTGGTTATTCCATCCAATGAAGAGTTAGTTCTCCACCCTAGAGCAGCATCCCATCCAATAGAGAACCAATTCCCCGCCCAATGTCACTCTATTGACATCCTGTTTGGCTCTTCACCTCCAGAGGGTGCTGAATAAGAAGTTATCTGATCATTCCATCCAATAGAGTACCAGTTCCTCGTCCATTGTCACTCTGTTGACATCCTCTTTAGCTCCTCACCTCCAGAGGGTGCTGTAGAGGTGATTATATGACCATTTCATCCAATAGAGAACCAGTTCCCTGCCCATTGTCATTCTTTTGAGATCCTTTTTGGCTCTTCACCTACAAAGGGCACTGTAGAGGAGATGATCTGCGTTTTCCATCTAGTAGAGAACCAGTTTCCTGCCCATTGTCGCTTTATTGACATCCTCTTTGGCTCTTCATCTCCACAGGGTGCTGTAGAGAAGATGATCTGGTTATTTCATCCAATGAAGAGTCAGTTCCCCACCTCAGAGCAGCTCCTCACCTCCAGAGGGCGCTGTAGAGGTGATGATATGATCATTCCATACAGTAGAGAACCCTGCCCCAGAGCAGCACCCCCTGTAGTGATGAGATTCCAGGGTCTTACTAAACAGCCAAAGAGGATGTAAGGGGGGGGGGGAGCTAATCCTTCTCCACTCTATCCCAAACTAGAGAAAAAAAAAAGGTTTCTCTTTAGGTATACTAGCCGGGCAGTACTGTGCTGTGTGCCGGAGCTGTGTAAGTCTCAGGACTGGTTGGACAGAAATACAAATCCTTTGGCAGGTAAAACAGTTCTTATATATGTATTATATCTGTGGATTTAGCTGTTCGCTTGGATTTAAATCTGCTATATAAATGGGCAGAAAACTGAAAATTCAATCACAGAACATACTGTATATTCCTAATAATGGCTGCATTTGTACACTGTGACCAGCTGGGGGAGCTAGCAAGTGCTTCTATGCACATGGAATAGCATCTTTGCCTTTCTTATTTTTTTCCCGTTTAGAAAACTTTTGTGCCTCGATTTTAATATATTGAAGTATTTCTTCCATCCTGCATAGCTAGCGTGCGCATTCCTTCCCCCGCTCCCTACAATTAAAGCCGCTTAAATTCAAGCTCATTCTTCTCCGAGTGATTGTTGAAATGAGTTTTCATTCAATAAGAAGCAGTAAGTGAAATGTCTTAAAAACTGCGATGAATAATATATCATTTATACCCGCGTGCGTGCACATAATGTATGCCTGCGCCGGGACGAGGGAGCCGTAATCTCAGCGCGGTAGGATTGGGGGCTGCGGTGCGGCCCGGCCTATTCTTCTCCATTCTGGCTGCTCGTGCAGATTAGCATATCAAATTGGATTTCATTTCTTATTTAAATGAGCTAAATTCTCTAATACGCCCGTGTGCGGCGAGGACGGCTAAGTGAAAGATTTCCGCAGACAGCTCCATATCTGGAGGGGAAAACACTGTCAGTTCTTAGCCGTCTCCTATCTCTTCGGGGTCCGCGGCTTCCGCTACTTCATCGTTTCAGACTGAAATTTTTA
This sequence comes from Rana muscosa, assembly GCA_029206835.1. Classification (NCBI taxonomy): domain Eukaryota; kingdom Metazoa; phylum Chordata; class Amphibia; order Anura; family Ranidae; genus Rana; species Rana muscosa. The sequence continues at coordinate 195,638,045 of CM055119.1, forward strand.
ATTCACTGTGACCTAATTTTGTCTATTCCAAATCAGAGAGAGTCATGGAAGTCACCAGCAGAAGTTCACTGGCTCATTTACATCTCCGAACTATCTATCTATGTATCTATCTATCTCCCTATCTATCTATCTATCTATCTATGTATCTATCTATCTCCCTATCTATCTATCTATGTATCTATCTATCTATCTATCTATCTATCTATCTATCTATCTATCTATCTATCTATCTATCCAATATCTGTCAATATCAGTCTCCCTTTACATTAGATGTCACCATCAGTGTCCTCCTTTACATTATATGTCCCCATCAGAGTCCCACTTTACATTATATGTCCCCATCAGAGTCCTTTACATCAGATGTCCCCATCAGAGTCCTCCTTTACATTATATGTCCCCATCAGAGTCCTCCTTTACATCTTTACATTAGATGTCCCCATCAGAGTCCTCCTTTACATCTTTACATTAGATGTCACCATCAGAGTCCTTTACATTAGATGTCCCCCCCCCTGGTACTCACAGCTCTCACAGCAAGTCACCTGTCATCCACCCTTTGGACCAGCCGGGATGAGTCAGAGAACTTGGAAGTAAAAACGCAGGACCCACCAATCACACACAACAGGAAACAATGCTATAGAGGGAGTGTTCAAGGCGCACAGCTCTGCGCCCCGAAGACTTTCTAAAGGAAGCCAATAGAGCTTCTCGTTTGCAATCACTTGATTGCAAACATGTCATGCTTCCCATAGCAGTTGTGTGTCCGGCGCCCTGCACACACTTAAAGGGCCATTATTTTATTTTCATTATTTTTTTTTTTAAGTGATTGCAACACCTCATGCTACCCATACACCTGTGTGTCCGGCATCCCGCCCACACTTAAAGGGACATTATTTTTTATTTTTCATGATGAGTAGCTTGGGGGGGGGTGCTCTGATCACACCCCCGAATTCTCCCCATCCCTTCACTCTGATCACATCCCCAGATCGCCCCCTCCTCCCTCCACTCTGATCACACCCCCAGATCCCTCCCCCCAATCCCTACACTCTGATCACACCCCCAGATCCCTCCCCCCAATCCCTCCACTCTGATCACACCCCCAGATCCCTCCCCCCAATCCCTCCACTCTGATCACACCCCCAGATCCCTCCCCCCAATCCCTACACTCTGATCACACCCCCAGATCCCTCCCCCCAATCCCTCTACTCTGATCACACCCCCAGATCCCTCCCCCAATCCCTCTACTCTGATCACACCCCCAGATCCCTCCCCCCAATCCCTACACTCTGATCACATCTCCAGATCCCTCCCCCTAATCCCTCCACTCTGATCACACCCCCAGATCCCTCCCCCCAATCCCTCTACTCTGATCACACCCCCAGATCCCTCCCCCCAATCCCTCTACTCTGATCACACCCCCAGATCCCTCCCCCCAATCCCTCTACTCTAATCACACCCCCAGATCCCTCCCCCCAATCCCTCCACTCTGATCACACCCCCAGATCCCTCCCCCCAATCCCTCCACTCTGATCACATCTCCAGATCGCCCCCCTCCTCCCTCTACTCTGATCACACCCCCAGATCCCTCCCCCCAATTCCTCCACTCTGATCACACCCCCAGATCCCTCCCCCCAATCCCTACACTCTGATCACATCTCCAGATCCCTCCCCCTAATCCCTCCACTCTGATCACACCCCCAGATCCCTCCCCCCAATCCCTCTACTCTGATCACACCCCCAGATCCCTCCCCCCAATCCCTCCACTCTGATCACACCCCCAGATCCCTCCCCCCAATCCCTCCACTCTGATCACACCCCCAGATCCCTCCCCCTAATCCCTCCACTCTGATCACACCCCCAGATCCCTGCCCCCAATCCCTACACTCTGATCACACCCCCAGATCCCTCCCCCCAATCCCTCCACTCTGATCACACCCCCAGATCCCTCCCCCAATCCCTCCACTCTGATCACACCCCCAGATCCCTCCCCCCAATCCCTACACTCTGATCACACCCCCAGATCCCTCCCCCCATTCCTCCACTCTGATCACACCCCCAGATCCCTCCCCCTAATCCCTCCACTCTGATCACACCCCCAGATCCCTGCCCCCAATCCCTACACTCTGATCACACCCCCAGATCCCTCCCCCCAATCCCTCCACTCTGATCACACCCCCAGATCCCTCCCCCCAATCCCTCCACTCTGATCACACCCCCAGATCCCTCCCCCCAATCCCTACACTCTGATCACACCCCCAGATCCCTCCCCCCATTCCTCCACTCTGATCACATCTCCAGATCGCCCCCCTCCTCCCTCTACTCTGATCACACCCCCAGATCCCTCCCCCCAATTCCTCCACTCTGATCACACCCCCAGATCCCTCCCCCCAATCCCTCCACTCTGATCACACCCCCGATCCCTCCCCCCATTCCTCCACTCTGATCACACCCCCAGATCCCTCCCCCTAATCCCTCCACTCTGATCACACCCCCAGATCCCTGCCCCCAATCCCTCCACTCTGATCACACCCCCAGATCCCTCCCCCCAATCCCTCCACTCTGATCACACCCCCAGATCCCTCCCCCCAATCCCTACACTCTGATCACACCCCCAGATCCCTCCCCCCATTCCTCCACTCTGATCACACCCCCAGATCCCTCCCCCTAATCCCTCCACTCTGATCACACCATCAGATCCCTGCCCCCAATCCCTCCACTCTGATCACACCCCCAGATCCCTCCCCAAATCCCTCCACTCTGATCACACCCCCAGATCCCTCCCCCCAATCCCTCCACTCTGATCACACCCACAGATCCCTCCCCCTAATCCCTCCACTCTGATCACACCCCCAGATCCCTGCCCCCAATCCCTACACTCTGATCACACCCCCAGATCCCTCCCCCCAATCCCTCCACTCTGATCACACCCCCAGATCCCTCCCCCAATCCCTCCACTCTGATCACACCCCCAGATCCCTCCCCCCAATCCCTACACTCTGATCACACCCCCAGATCCCTCCCCCCATTCCTCCACTCTGATCACACCCCCAGATCCCTCCCCCTAATCCCTCCACTCTGATCACACCCCCAAATCCCTGCCCCCAATCCCTACACTCTGATCACACCCCCAGATCCCTCCCCCCAATCCCTCCACTCTGATCACACCCCCAGATCCCTCCCCCCAATCCCTCCACTCTGATCACACCCCCAGATCCCTCCCCCCAATCCCTACACTCTGATCACACCCCCAGATCCCTCCCCCCATTCCTCCACTCTGATCACATCTCCAGATCGCCCCCCTCCTCCCTCTACTCTGATCACACCCCCAGATCCCTCCCCCCAATTCCTCCACTCTGATCACACCCCCAGATCCCTCCCCCCAATCCCTCCACTCTGATCACACCCCCGATCCCTCCCCCCATTCCTCCACTCTGATCACACCCCCAGATCCCTCCCCCTAATCCCTCCACTCTGATCACACCCCCAGATCCCTGCCCCCAATCCCTCCACTCTGATCACACCCCCAGATCCCTCCCCCCAATCCCTCCACTCTGATCACACCCCCAGATCCCTCCCCCCAATCCCTACACTCTGATCACACCCCCAGATCCCTCCCCCCATTCCTCCACTCTGATCACACCCCCAGATCCCTCCCCCTAATCCCTCCACTCTGATCACACCATCAGATCCCTGCCCCCAATCCCTCCACTCTGATCACACCCCCAGATCCCTCCCCAAATCCCTCCACTCTGATCACACCCCCAGATCCCTCCCCCCAATCCCTCCACTCTGATCACACCCCCAGATCCCTCCCCCCAATCCCTCCACTCTGATCACATCTCCAGATCGCCCCCCTCCTCCCTCTACCCTGATCACACCCTCGATCCCTCCCCCCCATTCCTCCACTCTGATCACACCCCCAGATCCCTCCCCCTAATCCCTCCACTCTGATCACACCCCCAGATCCCTGCCCCCAATCCCTACACTCTGATCACACCCCCAGATCCCTCCCCCCAATCCCTCCACTCTGATCACACCCCCAGATCCCTCCCCCCAATCCCTCCACTCTGATCACACCCCCAGATCCCTCCCCCCAATCCCTACACTCTGATCACACCCCCAGATCCCTCCCCCCAATCCCTCCACTCTGATCACACCCCCAGATCCCTCCCCCCAATCCCTCCACTCTGATCACACCCCCAGATCCCTCCCCCCAATCCCTACACTCTGATCACACCCCCAGATCCCTCCCCCAATCCCTCCACTCTGATCACACCCCCAGATCCCTCCCCCCAATCCCTACACTCTGATCACACCCCCAGATCCCTCCCCCCAATCCCTACACTCTGATCACACCCCCAGATCCCTCCCCCCCCAATCCCTCTACTCTGATCACACCCCCAGATCCCTCCCCCTAATCCCTCCACTCTGATCACACCTCCAGATCCCTCCCCCCAATCCCTACACTCTGATCACACCCCCAGATCCCTCCCCCCAATCCCTCCACTCTGATCACACCCCCAGATCCCTTCCCCTAATCCCTCCACTCTGATCACACCCCCAGATCCCTCCCCCTAATCCCTCCACTCTGATCATATCTCCAGATCCATCCCTCCAATCCCTACACTCTGATCACATCTCCAGATCGCCCCCCTCCTCCCTCTACTCTGATCACACCCCCAGATCCCTCCCCCCATTCCTCCACTCTGATCACACCCCCAGATCCCTCCCCCTAATCCCTCCACTCTGATCACACCCCCAGATCCCTCCCCCTAATCCCTACACTCTGATCACACCCCCAGATCCCTCCCCCCAATCCCTCCACTCTGATCACACCCCCAGATCCCTCCCCCAGATCCCTCCACTCTGATCACACCCCCAGATCCCTCCCCCTAATCCCTCCACTCTGATCACACCCCCAGATCCCTCCCCTCAATCCCTACACTCTGATCACACCCCCAGATCCCTGCCCCCAATCCCTACACTCTGATCACACCCCCAGATCCCTCCCCCCAATCCCTCCACTCTAATCACACCCACAGATCCCTCCCCCAGATCCCTCCACTCTGATCACACCCCCAGATCCCTCCCCCTAATCCCTCCACTCTGATCACACCCCCAGATCCCTCCCCCCAATCCCTGCACTCTGATCACACCCCCAGATCCCTCCCCCCAATCCCTACACTCTGATCACACCCCCAGATCCCTCCCCCAATCCCCCCACTCTGATCACATCTCCAGATCGCCCCCCTCCTCCCTCTACTCTGATCACACCCCCAGATCCCTCCCCCCAATCCCTCCACTCTGATCACACCCCCAGATCCCTCCCCCCAATTCCTCTACTCTGATCACACCCCCAGATCCCTCCCCCCAATCCCTACACTCTTATCACCCCCCCAGATCCCTCCCCCCAATCCCTACACTCTGATCACACCCCCAGATCCCTCCCCCCAATCCCTCCACTCTGATCACACCCCCAGATCCCTCCCCCCAATCCCTCCACTCTGATCACACCCGCAGATCCCTCCCCCTAATCCCTCCACTCTGATCACACCCCCAGATCCCTCCCCCAGATCCCTCCCCCCATTCCTACACTCTGATCACACCCCCAGATCCCTCCCCCCAATCCCTCCACTCTGATCACACCCCCAGATCCCTCCCCCCAATCCCTCCACTCTGATCACACCCCCAGATCCCTCCCCCTAATCCCTCCACTCTGATCACACCCCCAGATCCCTCCCCCCAATCCCTCCACTCTGATCACACCCCAGATCCCTCCCCCCTATTCCTCCACTCTGATCACACCCCCAGATCCCTCCCCCCAATCCCTCCACTCTGATCACACCCCCAGATCCCTCCCCCCAATCCCTCCACTCTGATCACACCCCCAGATCCCTCCCCCTAATCCCTCCACTCTGATCACACCCCCAGATCCCTCCCCCCAATCCCTCCACTCTGATCACACCCCCAGATCCCTCCCCCCTATTCCTCCACTCTGATCACATCTCCAGATCGCCCCCTTCCTCCCTCTACTCTGATCACACCCCCAGATCCCTCCCCCCAATCCCTCCACTCTGATCACACCCCCAGATCCCTCCCCCCAATCCCTCCACTCTGATCACACCCCCAGATCCCTCCCCCCAATCCCTCCACTCTGATCACACCCCCAGATCCCTCCCCCTAATCCCTCCACTCTGATCACACCCCCAGATCCCTCCCCCCAATCCCTCCACTCTGATCACACCCCCAGATCCCTCCCCCCTATTCCTCCACTCTGATCACATCTCCAGATCGCCCCCTTCCTCCCTCTACTCTGATCACACCCCCAGATCCCTCCCCCCGATCCCTCCACTCTGATCACACCCCCAGATCCCTCCCCCCAATCCCTCCACTCTGATCACACCCCCAGATCCCTCCCCCCAATCCCTCTACTCTGATCACACCCCCAGATCCCTCCCCCCCATTCCTCCACTCTGATCACACCCCCAGATCCCTCCCCCCAATCCCTCCACTCTGATCACACACCCAGATCCCTCCCCCCAATCCCTCCACTCTGATCACACCCCCAGATCCCTCCCCCCAATCCCTCCACTCTGATCACACCCCCAGATCCCTCCCCCCAATCCCTCTACTCTGATCACACCCCCAGATCCCTCCCCCCCATTCCTCCACTCTGATCACACCCCCAGATCCCTCCCCCCAATCCCTCCACTCTGATCACACACCCAGATCCCTCCCCCCAATCCCTCTACTCTGATCACACCCCCAGATCCCTCCCCCCAATCCCTCCACTCTGATCACACCCCCAGATCCCTCCCCCCAATCCCTCCACTCTGATCACACCCCCAGATCCCTCCCCCCAATCCCTCCACTCTGATCACACCCCCAGATCCCTCCCCCCAATCCCTCTACTCTGATCACACCCCCAGATCCCTCCCCCCAATCCCTACACTCTGATCACACCCCCAGATCCCTCCCCCCAATCCCTCCACTCTGATCACACCCCCAGATCCCTCCCCCCAATCCCTCTACTCTGATCACACCCCCAGATCCCTCCCCCCAATCCCTCCACTCTGATCACACCCCCAGATCCCTCCCCCCAATCCCTCCACTCTGATCACACCCCCAGATCCCTCCCCCAAATCCCTCTACTCTGATCACACCCCCAGATCCCTCCCCCTAATCCCTCCACTCTGATCACACCCCCAGATCCCTCCCCCCAATCCCCCACTCTGATCACACCCCCAGATCCCTCCCCCCAATCCCTCCACTCTGATCACACCCCCAGATCCCTCCCCCAAATCCCTCTACTCTGATCACACCCCCAGATCCCTCCCCCTAATCCCTCCACTCTGATCACATCTCCAGATCGCCCCCTCCTCCCTCCACTCTGATCACACCCCCAGATCCCTCCCCCCAATCCCTACACTCTGATCACACCCCCAGATCCCTCCCCCCAATCCCTCTACTCTGATCACCCCCCCAGATCCCTCCCCCCAATCCCTCCACTCTTATCACACCCCCAGATCCCTCCCCCTAATCCCTCCACTCTGATCACACCCCCAGATCCCTCCCCCCAATCCCTCCACTCTGATCACACCCCCAGATCCCTCCCCCAAATCCCTCTACTCTGATCACACCCCCAGATCCCTCCCCCTAATCCCTCCACTCTGATCACATCTCCAGATCGCCCCCTCCTCCCTCCACTCTGATCACACCCCCAGATCCCTCCCCCCAATCCCTACACTCTGATCACACCCCCAGATCCCTCCCCCCAATCCCTCCACTCTGATAACACCCCCAGATCCCTCCCCCCAATCCCTCTACTCTGATCACACCCCCAGATCCCTCCCCCCAATCCCTACACTCTGATCACACCCCCAGATCCCTCCCCCTAATCCCTCCACTCTGATCACACCCCCAGATCCCTCCCCCCTATTCCTACACTCTGATCACACCCCCAGATCCCTCCCCCCAATCCCTCCACTCTGATCACACCCCCCGATCCCTCCCCCCAATCCCTCCACTCTGATCACACCCCCAGATCCCTCCCCCCAATCCCTACACTCTGATCACACACCCCGATCCCTTCCCCCCCATTCCTCCACTCTGATCACACCCCCAGATCCCTCCCCCCATTCCTCCACTCTGATCACACCCCCAGATCCCTCCCCCCTATTCCTACACTCTGATCACACCCCCAGATCCCTCCCCCCAATCCCTCCACTCTGATCACACCCCCAGATTCCTCCCCCCAATCCCTCTACTCTGATCACACCCCCAGATCCCTCCCCCCAATCCCTCCACTCTGATCACACCCCCAGATCCCTCCCCCCAATCCCTCTACTCTGATCACACCCCCAGATCCCTCCCCTCAATCCCTCCACTCTGATCACACCCCCAGATCCCTCCCCCCTATTCCTACACTCTGATCACACCCCCAGATCCCTCCCCCAATCCCTCCACTCTGATCACACCCCCGATCCCTCCCCCCAATCCCTCCACTCTGATCACACCCCCAGATCCCTCCCCTCAATCCCTACACTCTGATCACACACCCCGATCCCTCCCCCCCATTCCTCCACTCTGATCACACCCCCAGATCCCTCCCCCCCATTCCTCCACTCTGATCACACCCCCAGATCCCTCCCCCCAATCCCTACACTCTGATCACACCCCCAGATCCCTCCCCCCAATCCCTCTACTCTGATCACACCCCCAGATCCCTCCCCCCAATCCCTACACTCTGATCACACCCCCAGATCCCTACCCCCCATTCCTCCACTCTGATCACACCCCCAGATCCCTCCCCCCATTCCTCCACTCTGATCACACCCCCAGATCCCTCCCCCAAATCCCTCTACTCTGATCACACCCCCAGATCCCTCCCCCTAATCCCTCCACTCTGATCACATCTCCAGATCGCCCCCTCCTCCCTCCACTCTGATCACACCCCCAGATCCCTCCCCCCAATCCCTACACTCTGATCACACCCCCAGATCCCTCCCCCCAATCCCTCCACTCTGATCACACCCCCAGATCCCTCCCCCCAATCCCTCTACTCTGATCACACCCCCAGATCCCTCCCCCCAATCCCTACACTCTGATCACACCCCCAGATCCCTCCCCTAATCCCTCCACTCTGATCACACCCCCAGATCCCTCCCCCCTATTCCTACACTCTGATCACACCCCCAGATCCCTCCCCCCAATCCCTCCACTCTGATCACACCCCCAGATCCCTCCCCCCAATCCCTCCACTCTGATCACACCTCCCGATCCCTCCCCCCAATCCCTCCACTCTGATCACACACCCCGATCCCTCCCCCCCATTCCTCCACTCTGATCACACCCCCAGATCCCTCCCCCCAATCCCTCCACTCTGATCACACCCCCAGATCCCTCCCCCCAATCCCTACACTCTGATCACACACCCCGATCCCTCCCCCCCATTCCTCCACTCTGATCACACCCCCAGATCCCTCCCCCCAATCCCTACACTCTGATCACACCCCCAGATCCCTCCCCCTAATCCCTCCACTCTGATCACACCCCCAGATCCCTCCCCCCAATCCCTACACTCTGATCACCCCCCCAGATCCCTCCCCCCAATCCCTCCACTCTGATCACACCCCCAGATCCCTCCCCCCAATCCCTACACTCTGATCACACCCCCAGATCCCTCCCCCCAATCCCTACACTCTGATCACACCCCCAGATCCCTCCCCCCCATTCCTCCACTCTGATCACACCCCCAGATCCCTCCCCCCAATCCCTCCACTCTGATCACACCCCCAGATCCCTCCCCCCATTCCTCCACTCTGATCACACCCCCAGATCCCTCCCCCCAATCCCTCCACTCTGATCACACCCCCAGATCCCTCCCCCTAATCCCTCCACTCTGATCACACCCCCAGATCCCTCCCCCCAATCCCTCCACTCTGATCACACCCCCAGATCCCTCCCCCCAATCCCTCCACTCTGATCACACCCTCAGATCCCTCCCCCCAATCCCTCCACTCTGATCACACCCCCAGATCCCTCCCCCCAATCCCTCCACTCTGATCACACCCCAAGATCCCTCCCCCTAATCCCTCCACTCTGATCACACCCCCAGATCCTCCCCCCAATCCCTCCACTCTGATCACACCCCCAGATCCCTCCCCCCAATCCCTCCACTCTGATCACACCCCCAGATCCCTCCCCCTAATTCCTCCACTCTGATCACACCCCCAGATCCCTCCCCCCAATCCCTCCACTCTGATCACACCCCCAGATCCCTCCCCCCAATCCCTCCACTCTGATCACACCCCCCGATCCCTCCCCCCAATCCCTCCACTCTGATCACACCCCCAGATCCCTCCCCCCAATCCCTACACTCTGATCACACCCCCAGATCTCTCCCCCCAATCCCTACACTCTGATCACACCCCCAGATCCCTCCCCCCCATTCCTCCACTCTGATCACACCCCCAGATCCCTCCCCCCAATCCCTCCACTCTGATCACACCCCCAGATCCCTCCCCCCATTCCTCCACTCTGATCACACCCCCAGATCCCTCCCCCCAATCCCTCCACTCTGATCACACCCCCAGATCCCTCCCCCCAATCCCTCCACTCTGATCACACCCCCAGATCCCTCCCCCCAATCCCTCCACTCTGATCACACCCCCAGATCCCTCCCCCTAATCCCTCCACTCTGATCACACCCCCAGATCCCTCCCCCCAATCCCTCCAGTCTGATCACACCCCCAGATCCCTCCCCCCAATCCCTACACTCTGATCACACCCCCAGATCCCTCCCCCCAATCCCTCCAGTCTGATCACACCCCCAGATCCCTCCCCCCAATCCCTCCTGTCTGATCACACCCCCAGATCCCTCCCCCCAATCCCTCCACTCTTATCACATCTCCAGATCCCTCCCCCCCATTCCTCCACTCTGATCACACCCCCAGATCCCTCCCCCCAATCCCTCTACTCTGATCACACCCCCAGATCCCTCCCCCCTATCCCTCCACTCTGATCACACCCCCAGATCCCTCCCCCCCATTCCTCCACTCTGATCACACCCCCAGATCCCTCCCCCCAATCCCTCCACTCTGATCACACCCCCAGATCCCTCCCCCCAATCCCTCCACTCTGATCACACCCCCAGATCCCTCCCCCAAATCCCTCTACTCTGATCACACCCCCAGATCCCTCCCCCTAATCCCTCCACTCTGATCACACCCCCAGATCCCTCCCTCCACTCTGATCACACCCCCAGATCCCTCCCCCCAATCCCTCCACTCTGATCACACCCCCAGATCCCTCCCCCAAATCCCTCTACTCTGATCACACCCCCAGATCCCTCCCCCTAATCCCTCCACTCTGATCACATCTCCAGATCGCCCCCTCCTCCCTCCACTCTGATCACACCCCCAGATCCCTCCCCCCAATCCCTACACTCTGATCACACCCCCAGATCCCTCCCCCAATCCCTCTACTCTGATCACCCCCCCAGATCCCTCCCCCCAATCCCTCCACTCTTATCACACCCCCAGATCCCTCCCCCCAATCCCTCCACTCTGATCACACCCCCAGATCCCTCCCCCCAATCCCTCCACTCTGATCACACCCCCAGATCCCTCCCCCAAATCCCTCTACTCTGATCACACCCCCAGATCCCTCCCCCTAATCCCTCCACTCTGATCACATCTCCAGATCGCCCCCTCCTCCCTCCACTCTGATCACACCCCCAGATCCCTCCCCCCAATCCCTACACTCTGATCACACCCCCAGATCCCTCCCCCCAATCCCTCCACTCTGATCACACCCCCAGATCCCTCCCCCCAATCCCTCTACTCTGATCACACCCCCAGATCCCTCCCCCCAATCCCTACACTCTGATCACACCCCCAGATCCCTCCCACTAATCCCTCCACTCTGATCACACCCCCAGATCCCTCCCCCCTATTCCTACACTCTGATCACACCCCCAGATCCCTCCCCCCAATCCCTCCACTCTGATCACACCCCCCCGATCCCTCCCCCCAATCCCTCCACTCTGATCACACCCCCAGATCCCTCCCCCCAATCCCTACACTCTGATCACACACCCGATCCCTCCCCCCCATTCCTCCACTCTGATCACACCCCCAGATCCCTCCCCCCCATTCCTCCACTCTGATCACACCCCCAGATCCCTCCCCCCAATCCCTACACTCTGATCACACCCCCAGATCCCTCCCCCAATCCCTCTACTCTGATCACACCCCCAGATCCCTCCCCCCAATCCCTACACTCTGATCACACCCCCAGATCCCTCCCCCCAATCCCTCCACTCTGATCACACCCCCAGATCCCTCCCCCCAATCCCTCCACTCTGATCACACCCCCAGATCCCTCCCCCCAATCCCTCCACTCTGATCACACCCCCAGATCCCTCCCCCAAATCCCTCTACTCTGATCACACCCCCAGATCCCTCCCCCTAATCCCTCCACTCTGATCACATCTCCAGATCGCCCCCTCCTCCCTCCACTCTGATCACACCCCCAGATCCCTCCCCCAATCCCTACACTCTGATCACACCCCCAGATCCCTCCCCCCAATCCCTCCACTCTGATCACACCCCCAGATCCCTCCCCCCAATCCCTCTACTCTGATCACACCCCCAGATCCCTCCCCCCAATCCCTACACTCTGATCACACCCCCAGATCCCTCCCCCTAATCCCTCCACTCTGATCACACCCCCAGATCCCTCCCCCCTATTCCTACACTCTGATCACACCCCCAGATCCCTCCCCCCAATCCCTCCACTCTGATCACACCCCCCCGATCCCTCCCCCCAATCCCTCCACTCTGATCACACCCCCAGATCCCTCCCCCCAATCCCTACACTCTGATCACACACCCGATCCCTCCCCCCCATTCCTCCACTCTGATCACACCCCCAGATCCCTCCCCCCCATTCCTCCACTCTGATCACACCCCCAGATCCCTCCCCCCAATCCCTACACTCTGATCACACCCCCAGATCCCTCCCCCAATCCCTCTACTCTGATCACACCCCCAGATCCCTCCCCCCAATCCCTACACTCTGATCACACCCCCAGATCCCTCCCCCCAATCCCTCCACTCTGATCACACCCCCAGATCCCTCCCCCCAATCCCTCCACTCTGATCACACCCCCAGATCCCTCCCCCCAATCCCTCCACTCTGATCACACCCCCAGATCCCTCCCCCAAATCCCTCTACTCTGATCACACCCCCAGATCCCTCCCCCTAATCCCTCCACTCTGATCACATCTCCAGATCGCCCCCTCCTCCCTCCACTCTGATCACACCCCCAGATCCCTCCCCCCAATCCCTACACTCTGATCACACCCCCAGATCCCTCCCCCCAATCCCTCCACTCTGATCACACCCCCAGATCCCTCCCCCCAATCCCTCTACTCTGATCACACCCCCAGATCCCTCCCCCCAATCCCTACACTCTGATCACACCCCCAGATCCCTCCCCCTAATCCCTCCACTCTGATCACACCCCCAGATCCCTCCCCCCTATTCCTACACTCTGATCACACCCCCAGATCCCTCCCCCCAATCCCTCCACTCTGATCACACCCCCCCGATCCCTCCCCCCAATCCCTCCACTCTGATCACACCCCCAGATCCCTCCCCCCAATCCCTACACTCTGATCACACACCCGATCCCTCCCCCCCATTCCTCCACTCTGATCACACCCCCAGATCTCTCCCCCCCATTCCTCCACTCTGATCACACCCCCAGATCCCTCCCCCCAATCCCTACACTCTGATCACACCCCCAGATCCCTCCCCCAATCCCTCTACTCTGATCACACCCCCAGATCCCTCCCCCCAATCCCTACACTCTGATCACACCCCCAGATCCCTCCCCCCAATCCCTCCACTCTGATCACACCCCCAGATCCCTCCCCCCAATCCCTCCACTCTGATCACACCCCCAGATCCCTCCCCCCAATCCCTACACTCTGATAGAGTTGCCACCTCATCCCTTTAAAACCGAACACATGAATTACACAGGTTCTGAGGCTAATTAAAGGCAGATAAGGCACCAAGTGAGTTTAACCACTTGACAACTGGGCACTTAAATCCCCTTAATAACCAGACCAATTTTCAGCTTTTGGTGCTCTCACATTTTGAATGACAATTACTCAGTCATGCAACACTGTACCCATATGAAATTTCCGTCCTTTTTTTCACACAAATAGAGCTTTTATTTGGTGGTATTTGATCACCTCTGCGGTTTTTATTTTTTTCGCTATAAATGAAAAAAGACCGAAAATTTTGGAAAAAAATGCATTTTTCTTCATTTCTATTATAAAATTTTGCAAATAAGTAATTTTTCCTCATAAATTTGGCCAAATATTTATATTGCTACATATATTTGGTAAAATAACCCAAATTAGTGGATATTATTTAGTCTGGGTGAAAGTTATAGGGTCTACAAGCTATGGTGCCAATTACTGAAAATTGATCAATTTGATCACACCTGATGTACTGACAGCCTATCTCATTTCTTGAGACCCTAACAAGCCAGTAAAGTACAAATACCCCCCAAATGACCCCTTTTTGGAAAGTAGACATTCCAAGGTAGTTAGTAAGAGGCATAGTTCGTTTTTTGAAGTTGTCATTTTTTCCCACAATTCTTTGCAAAATTAAGATGATTATTATTTTTTATTTTTTTCACACCAAATTGTCATTATAACAGGTTACTTCTCTCACATGGCATGTACATTCCACGAATGACACCCCAAAATATATTCTGCTGCTCCCCCCGAGTATGGCGATACCACATGTGTGAAACTTTTATACAGCCTGCCCACATACAGAGGTCCAACACTGAAGTAGCAACTTCAGGCGTTCTAGGAGCATAAATTACACATCTAATCTCTCAACCACCTATTACACTTTTGAAGGCCCTGGAGCACCAGGACAATGGAAACGCCCACAAAGTGACCCCATTTTGGAAAGCTAACACCCCAACGTATAATCTATGAGGCATAATGAGTCTTTTGAACGGTTCATTTTTTTCCAGAAGTTTTTGGAAAATGTGGAAAAAAAATGAAAACGCAATTTTTTTACACAAAGTTGTCCATTTATAGGATATTTCCAACACATAGCATGTACACAGCAAAAATGACACCCCAAAATATATTCTGCTGCTCCTCCTGAGTATGACAATACCAAAGGTGTGAGACTTTTATACAGCCTGGCCACATACAGAGGTCCAACACTGAAGTAGCAACTTCAGGCGTTCTAGGAGCATAAATTACACATCTAATCTCTCAACCACCTATTACACTTTTGAAGGCCCTGGAGCACCAGGACAATGGAAACGCCCACAAAGTGACCCCATTTTGGAAAGCTAACACCCCAAAGTATAATCTATGAGGCATAATGAGTCTTTTGAACGGTTCATTTTTTTCCAGAAGTTTTTGGAAAATGTGGAAAAAAAATGAAAACGCAATTTTTTTACACAAAGTTGTCCATTTATAGGATATTTCCAACACATAGCATGCACACAGCAAAAATGACACCCCAAAATATATTCTGCTGCTCCTCCTGAGTATGACGATACCAAATGTGTGAGACTTTTATATAGCCTGCCCACATACAGAGGTCCAACACTGAAGTAGCAACTTCAGGCGTTCTAGGAGCATAAATTACACATCTAATCTCTCAACCACCTATTACACTTTTGAAGGCCCTGGAGCACCAGGACAATGGAAACGCCCACAAAGTGACCCCATTTTGGAAAGCTAACACCCCAACGTATAATCTATGAGGCATAATGAGTCTTTTGAACGGTTCATTTTTTTCCAGAAGTTTTTGGAAAATGTGGAAAAAAAATGAAAACGCAATTTTTTTACACAAAGTTGTCCATTTATAGGATATTTTCAACACATAGCATGTACATAGCAAAAATGACACCCCAAAATATTTTCTGCTACTCCTCCTGAGTATGGCGATGCCACATGTGTGAGCTTTTTTAACAGCCTGGCCACATAGAGGCCCAACATCCAAGAAGCACCATCAGGTGTTCTAGGGACATAAATTACACATCCAATTTCCTTACAATATATCACATTTTTGAAGGCCCTTCATATTTCTAACACAGCATGTACATACCAAGAATTACACCCTAAAATACATTCTGCTGAGTAAACGGTAAAAAAAAAGATTACCTGTGGTTTTGGTAGTGCAATTGTCCACAGAAGGAGAGCCCTGATCCAGGCAGCAGGCAGGGACGTGGTCAGTGACAGTGAATTGAATTGTCCAGGCAGCAGACAGGAATATTCTCCATAGTCACTACAGGCAGGAATACTGTCCATATACAGTCCAGGGTCAGTGTAAGTAGAGACATTGCCAGCAGTGCCAAAATATTGGTCCTGGTAATCAGCAGGAACATGGTCCAAGTAGCAGGCCAGGAAAGAATGGGGACAGGGGTAGGGGCTTCTCCCACCCAAATCTCTTTGAAGCCCCCGAGTCTCCAGACCCTAATCCGGGAATGAGAAAACTAAAAAATAGTTTTCTTCATCCAGAAAAACAATTCTGGAGCCCCTCACATATGTGAGACCCCTGTGTTCCCACTAGCATAGCAGGGTAAAAGATCAATCCAAGAGGCAGGCAAAAAACGTGGTCAAACAGTCCAGGGTCAGTTCCAGAGCAGGCAGAGGTAGGTATAGTTAAGCGTTAGGCAGAAGAGTGGTCGTATAACAGGCCAGGGTCAGTTCCGGAGCAGGCAGAGGTAGGTACAGTTTAGCGTTAGGCAGAAGAGTGGTCGTATAACAGGCCAGGGTCAGTTCCGGAGAAAGCAGAGGTATGTTTAGCGTTAGGCAAAAGCGTGGTCGTATAACAGTCCAAGGTCGGTTCCGGAGAAGGCAGAGGTATGTACAGTTCAGTGCAGTGGCATAAGGGGTGTGGAGGAAAATGACAGGAAATGAGAATTGCATTTACCATACTTCCCTAATAGTGTAGAAACGTATGGTAACGGCGGAAACATTCGCCTATACAGAGGCCTGGTTGGGAAGGACAATCGGGACAATAATACATGGTGTCTCTTCGAATTCCTCCTCTGGAGCACACCCGGCATCTCTTCTGACGTCTGTAGCCTGTTTCGCGGGGGGCGGCTTTCTCAGGAAAGTGGCGCTCGTGGAGTCTGCTCACGGAATCAGAGCGAATAGTTTCTGGTGGGCTTTCAGGGTACAAAAGGGCGGAGATAACTTCTTCTTGGTAGAGTAGATAGGATACGGGGTTCTCTGTTGATTTTTTGTAAATAACATAAGTGTTATACATGGCCAAACTAAAAAAATAAAGGGACACTTTCTTATACCAGTGGCGGGATTTTCTTGTGGGAAGATAGGGTTCAATCATCTGATCGTTAAAGTCCACTCCCCCCATAAACAAATTATAATCGTAGACACAAGCTGGTTTCTGGATTGTGCCGTTTCTTTTGGGGACTTCCACGTAGGTGTCCTTGTGGATTGATGTGAGCATGTGGACGTTTCGTTTGTCCCTCCACCTGACAGCCAATATCTCCTGGTTCCTCAATGATGCCGCCTCCCCTCGTCGTAGCTTTTCATTGGCGAGTTTTTGTGGGAAGCCTTTTCTATTGGCTCTTATTGTGCCACATGCTGGGGTGTCCCTCCGGTAAAGATTGCGGAACAGGGGCAAGCTGGTATAAAAATTATCCACATAAAGGTGGTATCCCTTTCCAAGGAGTGGATAGATAAGCTCCCAGACCACTTTTCCGCTGACACCGATGTACTCTGGGCATTCAGGGGGATGCAGTTGGGAGTCCTTCCCTTCGTACACCAGAAAGGCGTAGATGTACCCCGTGGCTCGGTCACAAAGTTTGTACATTTTAACCCCATATCGGGCCCTTTTGCTGGGGATAAACTGTTTAATGCTCAGCCTGCCTGAGAATTTTATGAGGGACTCATCCACGGAGATATTCTGTTCAGGGATATATAACTGGGAAAAATTTTCAGAGAAAAAATTTAGGAGTGGCCGAATTTTATATAGTTTGTCAAAAGCTGGGTCATTTCGGGGAGGGCACTGGGTGTTGTCATTATAGTGGAGGAACCGCATAATCATTAGGTATCGGGATCTTGGCATAAGGGATGAGAAGAGTGGCATGTGGTGGATGGGTTTGGTAGACCAGTAGGAGTACAATTGGTTTTTTTTTGAGAGTCCCATACTAAAAGTTAGGCCTAGGAAAATTTTGAATTCCTCTACGGTAAGTTCTCTCCACTCAAAGGGACGGGCGTAACTAGACCCAGGGTTGCTTGCTATGTACTGCTGTGCATAGAGGTTGCACTGGGCCACAATGGAGGATAGTAAGTCTTCAGTGAATACTAAATTGAAAAAATCGAGCATGGAAAATTCATCGGTGTTCACCTGGACACCTGGCTGGGCGGTGAAAGGGGGGATATTTGCTGCTCCGGAATTAGGGGGAAGCCACAGGGGGTTTTGAAGGCCATAGGGAAGGCTGGCATGGCCCCTATCCCTTTGGGGCTGAGATGACACCCTACTGGTGCCTGGCCTTTGTTGCAGTGGCACTGCGCTTGGGGTGGACGGCACTGCGCTTGGGGTGGACGGCACTGCGCTTGGGGTGGACGGCACTGCGCTTGAGGTGGACGGCACTGCGCTTGAGGTGGACGGCACTGCGCTTGAGGTGGACGGCACTGTGTTGCTGGTAGTAGGCCGCTTCTCCATGCCAGAACCCCTTGTTTTCACGGGCACACATTCCTCTTCTGATTCTGTATCAGACCCACTGTCTGTAACGGGTTCATAGGCCGAATCCGAATCAGACTGAGACTCCTCGCTGCTCTCATCGGTCATGATTAGACGCTGGTAGGCCTCCTCACAAGTAAAGAATTTTTTTGCCATGTTGGTGGCTGGTGAGGCTGCACTGCAGAGCACTGTGGTGGCACTGGTGAACACTGGCGGGCACAGGCGGCACTGATGTGGCACAGGTAGCACTGGTGTGGCTCTGGTTGCACTGGTGTGGCTCTGGTTGCACTGGTGTGGCTCTGGTGGCACACAGGTGGCACAGGCGGCACTGGTGGGCACAGGCGGCACTGGTGGGCACAGGCGGCACTGGTGGGGACAGGCGGCACTGGTGGGGACAGGCGGCACTGATGTGGCACTGCAGTGGCGCTGATGGGCACAGGTGGCACTGGGCACAGGTGGCACTGGTGGGCACAGGCGGCACTGATGGGCACAGGTGGCACTGATGGACACAGGTGGCACTGATGGGCACAGGTGGCTCTGGTGTGCACAGGTGGCTCTGGTGTGCACAGGTGTGGCTCTGGTGGGCACTGGTGTGGCTCTGGTGGCACTGGTGGGCACAGGCGGCACTGGTGGGCACAGGCGGCACTGGTGGCACTGGTGGGCACAGGCGGCACTGATGTGGCACTGCAGTGGCGCAGATAAGCACTGATGGGCACAGGTGGCACGAATGGGCACAGGTGGCACTGATGGGCACAGGTGGCACTGATGGGCACAGGTGGCACTAGTGTGGCACTGATGTGGCACTGGTGTGGCACTGGTGACACTGATGTGGCTCTGGTGGCACTGGTGTGGCTCTGGTGGCACTGGTGTGGCACTGGTGTGGCACTGGTGTGGCACAGGTGGCACAGGTGGCACAGATGGCACTTTTTGCACTTTTGGGGAACTTTTGGGGCACTGTTGGGCACAGCTGGGCACAGCTAAAAGTAGTAAAAACTCACTGTGTGGCACAGGGTTGCACTGATGTCTCTCCTCTCCTCTCACGCTGCATCGGTGTGAGGTGAGGAGAGAGATGAACTGCTGCTGACCCTGGTTTGTTTACATTGTGATCGCGCCGTCATTGGACGGCGCGATCACGTGGTAAAAGGCCGCTGTCATTGGCCATTCACCCCGATCTGTGTTGCTACGGGTCCGGTGGACCGGGCGAGCACAGTCGTTTGCGTGTGCGCGCCCGCGGGCGCGCGCAGGAACGATTCTAAGGGAGGACGTTATATAACGTCCTCCCAGAGTTAAGCAACCACCTTGCCGCCGTTATTCGGCGGCAGGTGGTTGTTAAGTGGTTAATTACCACCTTAATCAGCCACAGAACCTGTGTAATTAATATGTGTTCGGGTTTAGAGGGATGAGGTGGCAACCCTACACTCTGATCACACCCCCAGATCCCTCCCCCCAATCCCTCCACTCTGATCACACCCCCAGATCCCTCCCCCCAATCCCTCTACTCTGATCACACCCCCAGATCCCTCCCCCCAATCCCTACACTCTGATCACACCCCCAGATCCCTCCCCCAAATCCCTCTACTCTGATCACACCCCCAGATCCCTCCCCCTAATCCCTCCACTCTGATCACATCTCCAGATCGCCCCCTCTTCCCTCCACTCTGATCACACCCCCAGATCCCTCCCCCCAATCCCTACACTCTGATCACACCCCCAGATCCCTCCCCACAATCCCTCCACTCTGATCACACCCCCAGATCCCTCCCCCCAATCCCTCTACTCTGATCACACCCCCAGATCCCTCCCCCCAATCCCTACACTCTGATCACACCCCCAGATCCCTCCCCCCAATCCCTCCACTCTGATCACACCCCCAGATCCCTCCCCCCAATCCCTCCACTCTGATCACACCCCCAGATCCCTCCCCCCAATCCCTCCACTCTGATCACACCCCCAGATCCCTCCCCCCAATCCCTCCACTCTGATCACACCCCCAGATCCCTCCCCCCAATCCCTCCACTCTGATCACACCCCCAGATCCCTCCCCCCAATCCCTCCACTCTGATCACACCCCCAGATCCCTCCCCCCAATCCCTCCACTCTGATCACACCCCCAGATCCCTCCCCCCAATCCCTCTACTCTGATCACACCCCCAGATCCCTCCCCCCAATCCCTACACTCTGATCACACCCCCAGATCCCTCCCCCAAATCCCTCTACTCTGATCACACCCCCAGATCCCTCCCCCTAATCCCTCCACTCTGATCACATCTCCAGATCGCCCCCTCCTCCCTCCACTCTGATCACACCCCCAGATCCCTCCCCCCAATCCCTACACTCTGATCACACCCCCAGATCCCTCCCCCCAATCCCTCTACTCTGATCACACCCCCAGATCCCTCCCCCCAATCCCTCTACTCTGATCACACCCCCAGATCCCTCCCCCCAATCCCTACACTCTGATCACACCCCCAGATCCCTCCCCCTAATCCCTACACTCTGATCACACCCCCAGATCCCTCCCCCCCATTCCTCCACTCTGATCACACCCTCAGATCCCTCCCCCCAATCCCTCCACTCTGATCACACCCCCAGATCCCTCCCCCCATTCCTCCACTCTGATCACACCCCCAGATCCCTCCCCCCAATCCCTCCACTCTGATCACACCCCCAGATCCCTCCCCCCAATCCCTCCACTCTGATCACACCCCCAGATCCCTCCCCCCAATCCCTCCACTCTGATCACACCCCCAGATCCCTCCCCCCAATCCCTCCACTCTGATCACACCCCCAGATCCCTCCCCCCAATCCCTCTACTCTGATCACACCCCCAGATCCCTCCCCCCAATCCCTCTACTCTGATCACACCCCCAGATCCCTCCCCCCAATCCCTCTACTCTGATCACACCCCCAGATCCCTCCCCCCCATTCCTCCACTCTGATCACACCCTCAGATCCCTCCCCCCAATCCCTCCACTCTGATCACACCCCCAGATCCCTCCCCCCATTCCTCCACTCTTATCACACCCCCAGATCCCTCCCCCCAATCCCTACACTCTGATCACACCCCCAGATCCCTCCCCCCAATCCCTCCACTCTGATCACACCCCCAGATCCCTCCCCCCAATCCCTCCACTCTGATCACACCCCCAGATCCCTCCCCCCAATCCCTCCACTCTGATCACACCCCCAGATCCCTCCCCCCAATCCCTCCACTCTGATCACACCCCCAGATCCCTCCCCCCAATCCCTCCACTCTGATCACACCCCCAGATCCCTCCCCCCAATCCCTCCACTCTGATCACACCCCCAGATCCCTCCCCCCAATCCCTCCACTCTGATCACACCCCCAGATCCCTCCCCCCAATCCCTCTACTCTGATCACACCCCCAGATCCCTCCCCCCAATCCCTACACTCTGATCACACCCCCAGATCCCTCCCCCAAATCCCTCTACTCTGATCACACCCCCAGATCCCTCCCCCTAATCCCTCCACTCTGATCACATCTCCAGATCGCCCCCTCCTCCCTCCACTCTGATCACACCCCCAGATCCCTCCCCCCAATCCCTACACTCTGATCACACCCCCAGATCCCTCCCCCCAATCCCTCCACTCTGATCACACCCCCAGATCCCTCCCCCCAATCCCTCTACTCTGATCACACCCCCAGATCCCTCCCCCCAATCCCTACACTCTGATCACACCCCCAGATCCCTCCCCCTAATCCCTACACTCTGATCACACCCCCAGATCCCTCCCCCCCATTCCTCCACTCTGATCACACCCTCAGATCCCTCCCCCCAATCCCTCCACTCTGATCACACCCCCAGATCCCTCCCCCCATTCCTCCACTCTGATCACACCCCCAGATCCCTCCCCCCAATCCCTCCACTCTGATCACACCCCCAGATCCCTCCCCCCAATCCCTCCACTCTGATCACACCCCCAGATCCCTCCCCCCAATCCCTCCACTCTGATCACACCCCCAGATCCCTCCCCCCAATCCCTCCACTCTGATCACACCCCCAGATCCCTCCCCCCAATCCCTCCACTCTGATCACACCCCCAGATCCCTCCCCCCAATCCCTCCACTCTGATCACACCCCCAGATCCCTCCCCCTAATCCCTACACTCTGATCACACACCCCGATCCCTCCCCCCCATTCCTCCACTCTGATCACACCCCCAGATCCCTCCCCCAATCCCTCCACTCTGATCACACCCCCAGATCCCTCCCCCCAATCCCTCCACTCTGATCACACCCCCAGATCCCTCCACTTTGATCACACCCCCAGATCCCTCCACTCTGATCACACCCCCAGATCCCTCCCCCCAATCCCTCCACTCTGATCACACCCCCAGATCCCTCCCCCCAATCCCTCTACTCTGATCACACCCCCAGATCCCTCCCCCCAATCCCTACACTCTGATCACACCCCCAGATCCCTCCCCCAAATCCCTCTACTCTGATCACACCCCCAGATCCCTCCCCCTAATCCCTCCACTCTGATCACATCTCCAGATCGCCCCCTCTTCCCTCCACTCTGATCACACCCCCAGATCCCTCCCCCCAATCCCTACACTCTGATCACACCCCCAGATCCCTCCCCACAATCCCTCCACTCTGATCACACCCCCAGATCCCTCCCCCCAATCCCTCTACTCTGATCACACCCCCAGATCCCTCCCCCCAATCCCTACACTCTGATCACACCCCCAGATCCCTCCCCCCAATCCCTCCACTCTGATCACACCCCCAGATCCCTCCCCCCAATCCCTCCACTCTGATCACACCCCCAGATCCCTCCCCCCAATCCCTCCACTCTGATCACACCCCCAGATCCCTCCCCCCAATCCCTCCACTCTGATCACACCCCCAGATCCCTCCCCCCAATCCCTCCACTCTGATCACACCCCCAGATCCCTCCCCCCAATCCCTCCACTCTGATCACACCCCCAGATCCCTCCCCCCAATCCCTCCACTCTGATCACACCCCCAGATCCCTCCCCCCAATCCCTCTACTCTGATCACACCCCCAGATCCCTCCCCCCAATCCCTACACTCTGATCACACCCCCAGATCCCTCCCCCAAATCCCTCTACTCTGATCACACCCCCAGATCCCTCCCCCTAATCCCTCCACTCTGATCACATCTCCAGATCGCCCCCTCCTCCCTCCACTCTGATCACACCCCCAGATCCCTCCCCCCAATCCCTACACTCTGATCACACCCCCAGATCCCTCCCCCCAATCCCTCTACTCTGATCACACCCCCAGATCCCTCCCCCCAATCCCTCTACTCTGATCACACCCCCAGATCCCTCCCCCCAATCCCTACACTCTGATCACACCCCCAGATCCCTCCCCCTAATCCCTACACTCTGATCACACCCCCAGATCCCTCCCCCCCATTCCTCCACTCTGATCACACCCTCAGATCCCTCCCCCCAATCCCTCCACTCTGATCACACCCCCAGATCCCTCCCCCCATTCCTCCACTCTGATCACACCCCCAGATCCCTCCCCCCAATCCCTCCACTCTGATCACACCCCCAGATCCCTCCCCCCAATCCCTCCACTCTGATCACACCCCCAGATCCCTCCCCCCAATCCCTCCACTCTGATCACACCCCCAGATCCCTCCCCCCAATCCCTCCACTCTGATCACACCCCCAGATCCCTCCCCCCAATCCCTCTACTCTGATCACACCCCCAGATCCCTCCCCCCAATCCCTCTACTCTGATCACACCCCCAGATCCCTCCCCCCAATCCCTCTACTCTGATCACACCCCCAGATCCCTCCCCCCCATTCCTCCACTCTGATCACACCCTCAGATCCCTCCCCCCAATCCCTCCACTCTGATCACACCCCCAGATCCCTCCCCCCATTCCTCCACTCTTATCACACCCCCAGATCCCTCCCCCCAATCCCTACACTCTGATCACACCCCCAGATCCCTACCCCCAATCCCTCCACTCTGATCACACCCCCAGATCCCTCCCCCCAATCCCTCCACTCTGATCACACCCCCAGATCCCTCCCCCCAATCCCTCCACTCTGATCACACCCCCAGATCCCTCCCCCCAATCCCTCCACTCTGATCACACCCCCAGATCCCTCCCCCCAATCCCTCCACTCTGATCACACCCCCAGATCCCTCCCCCCAATCCCTCCACTCTGATCACACCCCCAGATCCCTCCCCCCAATCCCTCCACTCTGATCACACCCCCAGATCCCTCCCCCCAATCCCTCTACTCTGATCACACCCCCAGATCCCTCCCCCCAATCCCTACACTCTGATCACACCCCCAGATCCCTCCCCCAAATCCCTCTACTCTGATCACACCCCCAGATCCCTCCCCCTAATCCCTCCACTCTGATCACATCTCCAGATCGCCCCCTCCTCCCTCCACTCTGATCACACCCCCAGATCCCTCCCCCCAATCCCTACACTCTGATCACACCCCCAGATCCCTCCCCCCAATCCCTCCACTCTGATCACACCCCCAGATCCCTCCCCCCAATCCCTCTACTCTGATCACACCCCCAGATCCCTCCCCCCAATCCCTACACTCTGATCACACCCCCAGATCCCTCCCCCTAATCCCTACACTCTGATCACACCCCCAGATCCCTCCCCCCCATTCCTCCACTCTGATCACACCCTCAGATCCCTCCCCCCAATCCCTCCACTCTGATCACACCCCCAGATCCCTCCCCCCATTCCTCCACTCTGATCACACCCCCAGATCCCTCCCCCCAATCCCTCCACTCTGATCACACCCCCAGATCCCTCCCCCCAATCCCTCCACTCTGATCACACCCCCAGATCCCTCCCCCCAATCCCTCCACTCTGATCACACCCCCAGATCCCTCCCCCCAATCCCTCCACTCTGATCACACCCCCAGATCCCTCCCCCCAATCCCTCCACTCTGATCACACCCCCAGATCCCTCCCCCCAATCCCTCCACTCTGATCACACCCCCAGATCCCTCCCCCTAATCCCTACACTCTGATCACACACCCCGATCCCTCCCCCCCATTCCTCCACTCTGATCACACCCCCAGATCCCTCCCCCAATCCCTCCACTCTGATCACACCCCCAGATCCCTCCCCCCAATCCCTCCACTCTGATCACACCCCCAGATCCCTCCACTTTGATCACACCCCCAGATCCCTCCACTCTGATCACACCCCCAGATCCCTCCCCCCAATCCCTCCACTCTGATCACACCCCCAGATCCCTCCACTCTGATCACACCCCCAGATCCCTACACTTTGATCACACCCCCAGATCCCTCCCCCCAATCCCTCCACTCTGATCACACCCCCAGATCCCTCCCCCCAATCCCTCCACTCTGATCACACCCCCAGATCCCTCCCCCCAATCCCTCCACTCTGATCACACCCCCAGATCCCTCCCCCCAATCCCTCCACTCTGATCACACCCCCAGATCCCTCCCCCCAATCCCTCCACTCTGATCACACCCCCAGATCCCTCCCCCCAATCCCTCCACTCTGATCACACCCCCAGATCCCTCCCCCCAATCCCTCCACTCTGATCACACCCCCAGATCCCTCCCCCTAATCCCTACACTCTGATCACACACCCCGATCCCTCCCCCCCATTCCTCCACTCTGATCACACCCCCAGATCCCTCCCCCAATCCCTCCACTCTGATCACACCCCCAGATCCCTCCCCCCAATCCCTCCACTCTGATCACACCCCCAGATCCCTCCCCCCAATCCCTCCACTCTGATCACACCCTCAGATCCCTCCCCCCAATCCCTCAACTCTGATCACACCCCCAGATCCCTCCCCCCAATCCCTCCACTCTGATCACACCCCCAGATCCCTCCCCCCAATCCCTCCACTCTGATCACACCCCCAGATCCCTCCCCCCAATCCCTCCACTCTGATCACATCTCCAGATCCCTGCCCCCAATCCCTACACTCTGATCACACCCCCAGATCCCTACACTTTGATCACACCCCCAGATCCCTACACTTTGATCACACCCCCAGATCCCTCCCCCCAATCCCTCCACTCTGATCACACCCCCAGATCCCTCCCCCCAATCCCTCCACTCTGATCACACCCCCAGATCCCTCCCCCCAATCCCTCCACTCTGATCACACCCCCAGATCCCTCCCCCCAATCCCTCCACTCTGATCACACCCCCAGATCCCTCCACTCTGATCACACCCCCAGATCCCTACACTTTGATCACACCCCCAGATCCCTCCCCCCAATCCCTCCACTCTGATCACACCCCCAGATCCCTCCCCCCAATCCCTCTACTCTGATCACACCCCCAGATCCCTCCCCCCAATCCCTCCACTCTGATCACACCCCCAGATCCCTCCCCCCAATCCCTCCACTCTGATCACACCCCCAGATCCCTCCACTCTGATCACACCCCCAGATCCCTACACTTTGATCACACCCCCAGTTCCCTACACTTTGATCACACCCCCAGATCCCTCCCCCCAATCCCTCCACTCTGATCACACCCCCAGATCCCTCCCCCAATCCCTCCACTCTGATCACACCCCCAGATCCCTCCCCCCAATCCCTCCACTCTGACCACACCCCCAGATCCCTACACTTTGATCATGCCCCCCAGATACCCCCCCCCGCTCTATCACACACACAATTCCCCCACATCTCACTGATCCTGCAGCACCAGAGACAGGAGAGTTAGCTGTGTCCCACACAGGTAGGAGAATATCTCCAGCAGGACCTGACCTCCTCTTCCTCTGGCACCCCCAGCCTGACCCCCCCAGCATCAGGCTCATTTCCTGCACACCCCACCGCTCCGCCCTCCTCTGCATGCTTGGATCCATTCTTTCTGCTTTCTTGCTGACAGCAGTTACACAGCGGGAAAAGTAAAATCTCCACGCAGCGCCCTCTCTCCTACTGGGCACAGCCTAGAGGTTTTAGTTTGCCTGCTGCCTGGTTGGCCTTATGGTGGTGTTAGCCCTGTCTGTGCCCCTCTAAATGTTGCATCAAGACTGAGGGCTCTTGAGAGGAGTAACGAGGGCAGGGGCTGTGATGTTTCAGGATGCTTTGCCAGCCCCTCCCACCAGCTATCATCTGCCTGCATTGCATAGAGAAGCACAGAGTCCCAGGTGTGATAGCAATGGAGATCCAAAATAAGGTAGGTACTAAAAATAGAAAGGTTTGATAAAAAAAAAAAAATGATAAATTGATGAGATTATAAATGAGGAAGCAGGGTAGGCACACTCTAATCTGATTAAACCTTCGCTTTATAAATCCAGCATCCCCTTTAATAAGGAAAGCACGGCTTCCGTCACATAAATCAGTTTCTCCATATCGTCCCGTCTTCCAGAGTACTAACAGAGTCTACAGTAGTAATGAGTATAATAAGGCCAGTGATTTCTCCCCCCGGCTCACTGATTACCACGCTATCGCAGATCGCACAGCAATGTCACATTCGCCTATTTCCTATTCAGTCCCCGTTGGAAGGACGTGTTGCCAACAGAAACGTCTCCCTGCCCCGATGGTGACCGCCATTAAAAGGAGGGAGATTTCTCCTTGTCCTGACTGTTATTGCCGGAGTCTGGTGGAAGGAATTCACACCCGATTAATTTGTGCTGAACGAAGTCTATTTTGGTAGACGGAGCATATGGAGAGGATTTGGAGGTCGTTACGAGTCCTTCAGGTGTTGCTGAAACCTTCGTCTTGAATCCGCGAGACTATTTATTCTATTCACAAACATTCTGAACACTCAGCGCCTTCCTGAACTCCCTTTTCATACCATAAATTTCCATATTCTTGGCTTAAAGTGCATCGAAACCCAAGAATTACATTGTAATATATTGCAGCTTACCTGTCCTCAGGGCCGCTGATAGGGGGGGGGGGGGGGACCACCAGTCCTCCTGTAGGGGGCCCGTGCACACAAGGGGTCCCAAACAGCAGGGGGAATTAGTGTGGTTTGGCGGAGGGGCAGTTACAGAAGGATGCCCTGTGCAGCTCTCTGCAGCAGCTAAAAGCCAGCTTCTCCCCCTCCTGCCGGGTTTCAGCTGCTGCAGGGAGAGACACCAACACAGGGCATCCTTCCTGTAATTTCTTCCCGACACTGATTTCCCTCCCTGTTCTGCCTGCTTCTGACCCCCCCCCCTCCCTGTGTGCCCCCTTGTCACGGTGAATATAATTTTTTTATGTAAAAAACTAATAAAAAAGGGCTAATTCACACAGGTTCTCTGTTATGTTTGTGTCCACTAATGATTTTAGTGTATTTTTTGTGAAAATGTGGTCTTGATATATTGGGGGGGCCCTGCCAGGTAGGCTGTACGGGGCCCCGTGATTTCTAACAGCAGCCCTGCCTGTCCTTAAAGTGGAACTTCACTCTCTCAATCAACATTGACTATTTTTAACCAGTTCTGTCTGCGCCAATTCTGATATTTCATACATGTATAAAAATCAGCATTTTTGTTGCTAGAAAATGACTTAGTACCACCAAACATTATATATTTTTTAAGCAGAGACCCTGGAGAATAAAATGGTTGTTGCAATTTTGTTATGTCACTCAATATTTGCGCATCAAACGTAAATTTTCAGATAAAAATACACTTTAACCGCTTAACGACCGCTCACGGCATATATACGTCGGCAGAATGGCTCGTACAGGCACAATCACGTACCTGTATGTCCCCTTTAACTGCCTGCCGCGTGGTCGCGCCCGCGGCACGCTCGCGACCCTGCCGCCATCCCCGTGAGTCGGACCGCGGGTCCTGCGGACTCGATCGCCGCGGGGATCCCCGCGATCGTTTCACGGAGGGATGGAGCGGGGAGAGGTTAGTGTAAACACAATATCTCCCCGCTCGCCTACTGACACTGTCACCGATCTCCGCTCTGTGTAACCAGAGCGGAGATCAGTGACGTGTCACTCGTAGCCACGCCCCCTAACAGTGAGAATCACTTCCTTAGTCACACTTAACCCCTTCAGCGCCCCTAGAGGTTAAACCCTTCACTGCCAGTGTCATTTTTACAGTAATCAGTGCATTTTTATAGCACTGATCGCTGTAAAAATGACAATGGTCCCAAAAATGTGTCAAAAGTGTCCGATGGGTTCACCATAATGTTGCAGTCATGAAAAAAATCGCTGATCGCTGCCATTACTAATAAAAAATAAATAATTAATAAAAATGCCATAAAATGACCCCCTATTTTGTAAACGCTATAACTTTTGCGCAAACCAATCAATAAACGCGATTGCGATTTTTTTTTACCAAAAATATGTAGAAGAATACGTATCGGCCTAAACTGAGGAAAACATTTTTTTTTTTATGTAGCGGGTATGTACTTTTTAGAATGTTTAATTCGGGTGAAGACATCAGTGATGTCCAGTTCCCTGCGGCCCAGCAGGTGGCGCCTTGTCACTTTGGGCCGGGGTTGAACCATCACTGCAGTGCCGTACCCTTTGTGACCTCTCGCAGCGGTTGTACGGCGGGGCGGGGAGCCTGCCGTGCTTGCTGGGAGAGGGTATAAAGGGGGCGGACATCTTCGCCACGAGGTCCGAGCCCCAGGCACCTTCAGCCTGGGGGCTGCTGTCCGTGGTCGGTGTCCAGGCGGCCTAGGCCTGGACACGTGGAGTTCGGGAGTCACCCCAGACACCCTCAGTCTGGGGTGAGGTACATCGCTTCAGGCCTGGGGCACAGCTTCTTCCACTGCCCACAGTATCGGGTACCTGAATCCAGGCGTAACGGACCGTGCAGGTGACCTTCCCGTAGATCTGGTGCAGCATGTTGCCAGTGCCGGGACAGGCCCTCCGGAGACCGTCGGGATGGATGTCCTTTCCAAACAGGGGCTGTATTCACACGGAAGGTGGTCCACGTTCTAAGGTCGGTGGCAGAGACCGTTACATTCAGGCCTGTGGCAGGGGCTGCAACAGTTCACTCGGTAGGTGGCAACTACCAACTTCACGGTCAGTGGCAGAGACTGTGCGCCAAGCCTATTCGCACGAAAAAGGAATAGGAGAGTTAATTTGTGCCGGGGCCTACTCGTATCCACACCCCTGTCTGTCTGTTACAAGAGTTCAACTGATTATGTTCATCCTGGCAAATGGAGAAATAAAAGAGTGTTGGACTTTTAATGGTGTGGGGCTCTTTTACTGGTAGACACATCTCCATGAAGGAAGCAGAGGCTCCGTATGCAACGAACAGACCCGAAGGTAAATCAAGTGACTTTGCTCAACCCTCATACACATACGAGGTGAGAGCTTGGCGTAGTGTTCTGCGCTCTCTCTCCCAGGTACCCCTAGACAACAGCCGGATAACTGATAAAGCTGGAGAGAGAGTGAGGCCGCTACATTTAGATATTTTTTGGGGATATTTATTATAGCTATTTTTGTTTATAGCGCAAAAAAAAAAAACTGCAGAGGTGATCAAATACCACCAAAAGAAAGCTCTATTTGTGGGAAAAAAAGGACGTAAAGTTTGTTTGGGAACCATGTCGCACGACCGCGCAATTGTCAGTTAAAGCGACGCAGTGCCGTATCGCAAAAAGGGGCCTGGTCTTTATGCTGCATATTGGTCCGGGGCTTAAGTGGTTAATGAGATTTAGTGAACACAAAAACAATATAATACCCAATTTTTGGGGTATTGATTTATCAAACATAAATATTCAGGACAAAATCCACTTTAAATACTTGCCTAAAAGTGATTGTTTTTTTTTTTTTTAAATAACAAACATGTTTTACTTACTGTAACGGCACCCCAAATACGAAAGGGGATTAAACGCTGTTTAGATATCTTCCCTCTCCTGGACACAAATTCACTGTCGATCCTTCACAGCCAGACGACCACTTCCCATAGGAATTAATCCTTCTGAAAGAACGAGACGCACTCTGTATCTTTCTCTGGATAGACTGACTTTATTAAGAAAAACATTGTACTTTTTATACACATCCAATACTGCATTAACCTAAAATGAACAATGGTCCAGCTCCACCCACAACATAACCAGACACAAGACACATTATTTTGACACCTGTTAGGAGACAACAGGTTCTAATCCCCTTTTAGTTTAAATGACTAAATGACTTGTTAGGCTAGCTTTTGTCTCCCAATCAAAAAACTTTACACAATAGAAACCTAACGACCTTCAATACACATCTCACAATGAAAGGATTTGTAGCCTGTCTGTCTGAGTACAATCCACACAAGTATAGAATTAATTATCCCTATTCACACTAAAAGGGTCTTCAGACGCCCTTTTAGATTCATTTACATCACAACTGGCAGGTAACACATCTCTCAATTAACCTGTTGAGTTCAGAATAAAACAATCAGTACATATTGTGGACTAATATTACTATTTCAATTTCAAGCAATCCAAACCATATTCTTAATGTCCATGGTTTCCTGGCTCACCCTGTGTCCAAAGTGACCCCCCTGTCACACATCTCCCCTTTCGGCAGGAGACTAACACAGGAGGTGACCCCAGACAGGTTGACTCCGAAGTTAGTCCATAGGTCCCTTCTTCTAATGCCGGTATCCACACATTCCCCCCAATAAATTGCTCCAAACAGAGCATTACTTACCCAGCCAACCTCTGCCTCTCTCAGAGAACATACCCGCCGCTGGGGAGAAGACAGGGTGACTGGACTCAGTCCGTCATGCTGTTGGGGATCTGGGCCGACTGCCCAGCATCCCTGGGGTATACAAGTGGAGACTGAAGTCCCATCCACTTGTGGTAGGTGAAAATCCCCCAGTGCTTGCAAAGCAAGGCTGACATCCTCCTGTCTCAGTGTCACACCATTTTCTGGGGTTGGGTCAGTGAAGACCGAAGTCCCATCCAGTACTAGTGATGAGCCGAACACCCCCGGGTTCGGTTCGCACCAGAACCCGCGAACGGACCGAAAGTTCGAACGAACATTAGAACCCTATTAAATACAATGGATGCGAACGTTCGAATTCTAAAGTGCTAATTATAACAACTATTATGCATGTTATTGTCCTAAAAAGGGTTTGGGAACCCGGGTTCTGCACCAGGGGACATGTATCAATGCAAAAATAAGTTTTAAAAACGGTCGTTTTCCGGGAGCAGTCATTTTAATGATGCATAAAGTGAAAAAAAAAAAGTCAAATATTCCTTTAAATATCGTACCTGGGGGGTGTCTAAAGTATGCCTGTGAAGTGCCACGTGTTTCCCGTGTTTAGAACTGTCCCTGCACAAAATGACACTTCTAAAGGAAAAAAAAGCCATTTAAAACTGCTTGCAGCTTTAATGTAATGTCTGGTCCCGGTAATATGGATGAAAATCTTTAAGAAAAATGGCATAGCTACCCCATGACCCCCCCCCTACCCCAGCCCATTACCAGCCCCTTTGGGTCTTGTATGGATATTAAGGGGAACCCCGCACATAAAATAAAAAAGGCCCTATATACTCTGAACAGCCGTATACAGGCGGTGCATACAAGACAGGGACTGTAGGTTTGTTCTTATGTAGAATCTGTTTGTAATTTTGAACAGGTACATTGTTGAAGTGTAGCTCCAGACCAAAAATCTATTTTTAAACTTTTTGGAAAACATAGGTAAGGGTTATCACCCCTGTAACATTTGTTTTGCTGTCTGTGCCCCTGTTCAGAACATTTCACCTCACTTTCCGTCCTAATGACAACTGTTTTTGAAATGTGGTGTTTTTCTTGAAACAAGGATTGCTGATAAAGCATCAGTACAGAGGAGACACCTTTCTCCCATATTTATTCTTACAGGAGAGAATTTTCCTTCCTAGTGGTAGATTTCCTCTCACTTCCTGTTGTCTTCTTGCGTTTGCAAGTAGGAGTCGTTTGTAAGTTGGATGTTTGAAAGTAGGGACCTGCCGTATATACTCTGCAGAAATAGGCCCCTTAGTTGTTGGTGTTGGCACAACACTGTAAGCACTCACAGTTACTCTTGGTTGGTGCTGGAACGCCCTGCTGTCAACTATTATATCAGGAATTTTAATTACATATAATTGTTGAACAGTGGTAGTAAAAATTGGGCCTTTGATGGTGGTGCTGGTGCCACAACACTGTAAGCCCTGACAGTTACTCTTGGTGGGTGCAGCAATGGGCCCTGCTGTGAATTATTAGATCAAGAATTGTAATTACATGCCCCTGTTGAACAGGGGCTGAAAAATTGGGCCTTAGGCACTGGTGGCACAACACTGCAACCCTTCACAGATACTGTACTTGGAGCACAGCAATGAGCCCTGTTGCAAAGTATTGCTTCAAAAATTGTAATGACACGCCCCTGTTAAACAGGGGCTGAAAAATTGGGCCTTAGGCACTGGTGGCACAACACTGCAACTCCTCACAGATACTGTACTTGGAGCACAGCAATGAGCCCTGTTGCAAAGTATTGCTTCAAAAATTGTAATTACACGCCACTGTTAAACAGGGGCTGAAAAATTGGGCGTTAGGCACTGGTGGCGGCACCCATAAACAAAAATGATCTTCCAAGCTATCATCATCAATCGTATCATTGAGGACTCGGAGGAGGAGGATAGCCAGTCAACATAACAGCACAGGCACTCAGCATCAGCATCAGTCTTGAAGGGATGTGACATTTTAAAATCAATTAGTCTGTTATATCAGCATCAGGTGTGTGGTAGCTGGTGGTGATCCAAGACTGGTTCATCTTGATGAAAGTCAGTCGATCAACCGAGTCGGTGGACAGGCGCACCCTGTGATCCGTGACAAATCCTCCAGCAGCACTGAATGTGCGTTCCGAAAGAACGCTGGATGCAGGACAGGCCAGTAGCTCAATTGCATACTGTGCAAGCTCTGGCCAGTGATCCATCCTCAAGACCCAGTAAGCCAGAGGATTTTCGGTGGGGAAGGTGTCCAAGTCTGACCTTGCCCCTAGATATTCCTGCACCATGTTTATCAGACGCTGGCGATGGTTGCTGGAACCGATCATACTTTGGGGCTGCGGACTAAAGAATTGTCTGAACGCATCGGTCAGACGGCCACCTTCCCCACCGCTCCTTCTTTGACTGGCCGAAGCCTCAGCAACTCGTTGTCCAGGACCAGGAGTTTGCAACCTCCCAGTCTCTGGGAACGCGTTGCACAGACCTTTCTGCAAGGCCTCCCGGAGTTGTCTCATCCTCTGCTCCCTCTGCGACGGTAACATAAGGTCCGCAACCTTACCCTTGTACCGTGGATCAAGGAGAGTGGCCAGCCAGTAATGGTCCCTCTCCTTGATCCGAAGAATACGAGGATCCTTCCGCAGACTTTGCAGGATCAGGGAGGCCATGCAGCGTAGGTTTGCTGAGGCATTCGCTCCGGAGTCCTCTGGGTCACTAAGGACGACATGATCCGCAGCCACCTCCTCCCAGCCACGTACAAGTCCACTGGTTTCTTGGGACTGTAAATCATCCCTAAAAGACTGCTGCTGATGATGCTGAGTGCCAGCCTCCACCTCCATGCTGACACAATCCTCCTCCTCCTCCTCCTCCTCCTCCTCCTCCTCTTCCTGTGCGATGGGTGGGACAGAAGGAACACTGTCTGGGTAAAGGGGGCCTTGAGAGGCAAGGAAGTCCTCCTCTTCCTGCCTCTGTTCTGCCTCAAGTGCCCTGTCCATTATTCCACGCAGCGTGTGCTCCAACAGGTGGACAAGAGGTACAGTGTCACTGATGCATGCACTGTCACTGCTCACCATCCTCGTGGCCTCCTCAAATGGTGCCAGGACAGTGCATGCATCCCTGATCATGCCCCACTGGCGTGGAGAAAAAAAACCAAGCTCCCCTGACCCTGTCCTGGTGCCGTAGTCGCACAGGTACTCATTGATGGCCCTCTGCTGCGTGTGCAGCCGCTGCAGCATGGCCAACGTTGAGTTCCACCTGGTGGGCATGTCACATATAAGGCGGTTCTTGGGCAGGTTCAACTCCTTTTGCAGCTCAGCCAGGCGAGCACTGGCATTATAAGATCTGCGGAAATGCACACAGACTTTCCTGGCCTGCCTCAGGACATCCTGTAAGCCCGGGTACCTGCCCAAGAACCGCTGCACCACCAGGTTAAGGACGTGAGCCACACAGGGCACATGGGTCAGTTGTCCCTGTCGGAGGGCGGAGAGGAGGTTGGTGCCATTGTCGCAAACCACCATTCCTGGCTTAAGCTGGCGTGGCGTCAACCACCTCTCGGCCTGGCCCTGCAGAGCAGACAGGACCTCTGCCCCAGTGTGGCTTCTGTCCCCCAAACACACCAGCGCAAGCACGGCATGGCATCTTTTTGCCTGCGTACTTGCGTAGCCCCGTGAACGGCTACGGAGCACCGCTGGTTCATAGGACAAACCACAGGAAGAGGCCATGGAGGAAGAAGAAGAGGAGGGGGTGGAGGAGAGAGGTGTGTCACAACCAGTAGTAGCATTTTGGAGGCGTGGCGGTGGGACAACCTCCAACACTACTGCACCTTGTCCTGAATCCTTCCCAGCTGCCAAAAGAGTGACCCAATGGGCCGTGAAAGAAAGGTAACGTCCCTGTCCATGCCTGCTGGACCATGAGTCAGCGGTAATATGCACCTTACCGCTGACCGCCCTGTCCAGCGAGGCCAAGACATTGCCTTCCACATGCCGGTAGAGAGCCGGAATAGCCTTCCGTGAGAAAAAGTGGCGTTTGGGAACCTGCCACTGAGGAACCGCACATTGCACAAACTCACGGAAGGGGGCCGAGTCTACCAACTGAAAAGGCAGCAGTTGAAGCGCTAGCAATTTAGCCAAGCTAGCATTCAACCGCTGGGCATGTGGATGGCTGGGAGTGAACTTCTTTCGACGGTCCAGCAGCTGGGGCAGGGAAATTTGCCTGCTAGAATCGGACGTCGGTGTACTGCTAGCAGAGTGGGCGCAAGTACTTGGCTGTGACACACCTAATTCTACACCTTCATTCCTCTCAGTGCATGTTTCAGAGAGGACTGAAGTTATAGTGGGGTTGGAGATCCCAGCTGATGCGGTGCAAGGAGAGGTCCGCTTTGTTCTTTGGTGTGGGTCTTTGAGGTAGGCTTGCCAACGAGCTGCATGGCAGGTCAACATATGTCTGGTCAGGCATGTGGTACCCAAGCGGCTGATGTTTTGGCCACGCGATATACGCTTGAGACATATGTTGCAAACAGCAGCTGTGCGATCTGATGCACTAGCCTCAAAAAAGGCCCACACCAAAGAACTTTTTGAATGACGGGCAGAGGCAGCGCCCTGCACAGGCGGAGCTCTGCGGTGTGATTCCGTCGGTGTACTGCCCTTACGCTGGCCACCAAAGGGCATCCTGCCTCGTTGGAGATGTGCCTCCTCCTCATCCTCCTCCTCCTCCTCTCTCCTATTAGGCACCCACGTGGAGTCATTGACCTCATCATCCCCTCCCTCCTCATCACTGGAGCCAATCTGGCAGTATGCTGCAGCTGCTGGAACATGACTGCCAGATTGGTGTCCTTCTTGAGCATCCCCTCTGTCTGCTCTCACGCTACTGCCTTCCTCTAGCTGGGTTTCATCATCAGACCCTTCGAAACGCTGGGCATCCTCCTGGAGCATGTACCCAACACTGTGCTGAAACAGTTCGGGGGACTCCTCAGGAGGAGGACATGGTGGGTCTAGGGAAGGAGTGACTGATGATTTGTCTGACATTGATACCAGGGAAGACGACGCTTTGGCAGCTGCTTTTCCAGTACCCTGAGCCTGGGTGAGAGAGGATGAGGAGGAGGAGGAGGGCTTGGTCATCCACTCTACCAAGTCTTCGGCATGATGTGGCTCAACATGTCCAGCTGCCGAAAAGAAGGACAAGCGTGTCCCATGGCCATGTGCTGATGACAATGCACCGCGTCCACGACCAGCACTGTTGCCCCCAGACACAGAGCCTGCTTGCCCTCTTTTATTGCCTCCTGACTGTCTGCCTCTCCTTGTTTGCCTTCCAGACATTCTAATAGATGGCCTGCAGGGAGATGGGAAAAAAGCAATAAGGGCTACCTTCAGGTGTCCTTCTCTGTCCCTTGAAACAAGGACTTTCACAGTGAAAGAAACTGACACTGTCCCTACCTAGAGTTTTCTATCCCTAGAATAAATGTTTTTTTTAATCACAATATAGCACAAGGACAATTCACTCAATGTCTCTCCAGGTCCCTGGAAACAAGGACTTGCAGAGTGAAAGAAACTGACACTGTCCCTACCTAGAGTTTTCTGTCCCTAGAATAAATGTTTTTTTTAAGCACAATATAGCACAAGGAAAATTAACTCACTGTCCTTACAGGTCCCTGGAAACAAGGACTTGCAGAGTGAAAGAAACTGACACTGTCCCTACCTAGAGTTTTCTGTCCCTAGAATAAATGTTTTTTTTAAGCACAATATAGCACAAGGACAATTAACTCACTGTCCTTACAGGTCCCTGGAAACAAGGACTTGCAGAGTGAAAAAAAAAAAACACTCTCCCTACCTAGAGTTTTCTGTCCCTAGAAAAAATGTTTTTTTTAAGCACAATATAGCACAAGGACAATTAACTCACTGTCCTTACAGGTCCCTGGAAACAAGGACTTGCAGAGTGAAAGAAAAAAAACACTCTCCCTACCTACAGTTTTCTGTCCCTAGAAAAAATGTTTTTTTTAATCACAATATAGCACAAGGAAAATTAACTCACTGTCCTTACAGGTCCCTGGAAACAAGGACTTGCAGAGTGAAAGAAAAAAAACACTCTCCCTACCTACAGTTTTCTGTCCCTAGAAAAAATGTTTTTTTTAATCACAATATAGCACAAGGAAAATTAACTCACTGTCCTTACAGGTCCCTGGAAACAAGGACTTGCAGAGTGAAAGAAACTGACACTGTCCCTACCTAGAGTTTTCTGTCCCTAGAATAAATGTTTTTTTTAATCACAATATAGCACAAGGACAATTCACTCAATGTCTCTCCAGGTCCCTGGAAACAAGGACTTGCAGAGTGAAAGAAACTGACACTGTCCCTACCTAGAGTTTTCTGTCCCTAGAATAAATGTTTTTTTTAAGCACAATATAGCACAAGGACAATTAACTCACTGTCCTTACAGGTCCCTGGAAACAAGGACTTGCAGAGTGAAAGAAAAAAAACACTCTCCCTACCTACAGTTTTCTGTCCCTAGAAAAAATGTTTTTTTTAATCACAATATAGCACAAGGAAAATTAACTCACTGTCCTTACAGGTCCCTGGAAACAAGGACTTGCAGAGTGAAAGAAACTGACACTGTCCCTACCTAGAGTTTTCTGTCCCTAGAATAAATGTTTTTTTTAATCACAATATAGCACAAGGAAAATTAACTCACTGTCCTTACAGGTCCCTGGAAACAAGGACTTGCAGAGTGAAAGAAACTGACACTGTCCCTACCTAGAGTTTTCTGTCCCTAGAATAAATGTTTTTTTTAAGCACAATATAGCACAAGGACAATTAACTCACTGTCCTTACAGGTCCCTGGAAACAAGGACTTGCAGAGTGAAAGAAAAAAAACACTCTCCCTACCTACAGTTTTCTGTCCCTAGAAAAAATGTTTTTTTTAATCACAATATAGCACAAGGAAAATTAACTCACTGTCCTTACAGGTCCCTGGAAACAAGGACTTGCAGAGTGAAAGAAACTGACACTGTCCCTACCTAGAGTTTTCTGTCCCTAGAATAAATGTTTTTTTTAATCACAATATAGCACAAGGACAATTCACTCAATGTCTCTCCAGGTCCCTGGAAACAAGGACTTGCAGAGTGAAAGAAACTGACACTGTCCCTACCTAGAGTTTTCTGTCCCTAGAATAAATGTTTTTTTTAAGCACAATATAGCACAAGGACAATTAACTCACTGTCCTTACAGGTCCCTGGAAACAAGGACTTGCAGAGTGAAAAAAAAAAAAAACTCTCCCTACCTAGAGTTTTCTGTCCCTAGAAAAAATGTTTTTTTTAATCACAATATAGCACAAGGACAATTAACTCACTGTCCTTACAGGTCCCTGGAAACAAGGACTTGCAGAGTGAAAGAAAAAAAACACTCTCCCTACCTACAGTTTTCTGTCCCTAGAAAAAATGTTTTTTTTAATCACAATATAGCACAAGGAAAATTAACTCACTGTCCTTACAGGTCCCTGGAAACAAGGACTTGCAGAGTGAAAGAAACTGACACTGTCCCTACCTAGAGTTTTCTGTCCCTAGAATAAATGTTTTTTTTAATCACAATATAGCACAAGGAAAATTAACTCACTGTCCTTACAGGTCCCTGGAAACAAGGACTTGCAGAGTGAAAGAAAAAAAACACTCTCCCTACCTACAGTTTTCTGTCCCTAGAAAAAATGTTTTTTTTAATCACAATATAGCACAAGGAAAATTAACTCACTGTCCTTACAGGTCCCTGGAAACAAGGACTTGCAGAGTGAAAGAAACTGACACTGTCCCTACCTAGAGTTTTCTGTCCCTAGAATAAATGTTTTTTTTAATCACAATATAGCACAAGGACAATTCACTCAATGTCTCTCCAGGTCCCTGGAAACAAGGACTTGCAGAGTGAAAGAAACTGACACTGTCCCTACCTAGAGTTTTCTGTCCCTAGAATAAATGTTTTTTTTAAGCACAATATAGCACAAGGACAATTAACTCACTGTCCTTACAGGTCCCTGGAAACAAGGACTTGCAGAGTGAAAGAAAAAAAACACTCTCCCTACCTACAGTTTTCTGTCCCTAGAAAAAATGTTTTTTTTAATCACAATATAGCACAAGGAAAATTAACTCACTGTCCTTACAGGTCCCTGGAAACAAGGACTTGCAGAGTGAAAGAAAAAAAACACTCTCCCTACCTACAGTTTTCTGTCCCTAGAAAAAATGTTTTTTTTAATCACAATATAGCACAAGGAAAATTAACTCACTGTCCTTACAGGTCCCTGGAAACAAGGACTTGCAGAGTGAAAGAAACTGACACTGTCCCTACCTAGAGTTTTCTGTCCCTAGAATAAATGTTTTTTTTAATCACAATATAGCACAAGGAAAATTAACTCACTGTCCTTACAGGTCCCTGGAAACAAGGACTTGCAGAGTGAAATAAACTGACACTGTCCCTACCTAGAGTTTTCTGTCCCTAGAATAAATGTTTTTTTTAAGCACAATATAGCACAAGGACAATTAACTCACTGTCCTTACAGGTCCCTGGAAACAAGGACTTGCAGAGTGAAAGAAAAAAAACACTCTCCCTACCTACAGTTTTCTGTCCCTAGAAAAAATGTTTTTTTTAATCACAATATAGCACAAGGAAAATTAACTCACTGTCCTTACAGGTCCCTGGAAACAAGGACTTGCAGAGTGAAAGAAACTGACACTGTCCCTACCTAGAGTTTTCTGTCCCTAGAATAAATGTTTTTTTTAATCACAATATAGCACAAGGAAAATTAACTCACTGTCCTTACAGGTCCCTGGAAACAAGGACTTGCAGAGTGAAAGAAACTGACACTGTCCCTACCTAGAGTTTTCTGTCCCTAGAATAAATGTTTTTTTTAAGCACAATATAGCACAAGGACAATTAACTCACTGTCCTTACAGGTCCCTGGAAACAAGGACTTGCAGAGTGAAAGAAACTGACACTGTCCCTACCTAGAGTTTTCTGTCCCTAGAATAAATGTTTTTTTTAATCACAATATAGCACAAGGAAAATTAACTCACTGTCCTTACAGGTCCCTGGAAACAAGGACTTGCAGAGTGAAAGAAACTGACACTGTCCCTACCTAGAGTTTTCTGTCCCTAGAATAAATGTTTTTTTTAATCACAATATAGCACAAGGACAATTAACTCACTGTCCTTACAGGTCCCTGGAAACAAGGACTTGCAGAGTGAAAGAAACTGACACTGTCCCTACCTAGAGTTTTCTGTCCCTAGAATAAATGTTTTTTTTAAGCACAATATAGCACAAGGACAATTAACTCACTGTCCTTACAGGTCCCTGGAAACAAGGACTTGCAGAGTGAAAGAAACTGACACTGTCCCTACCTAGAGTTTTCTGTCCCTAGAATAAATGTTTTTTTTAATCACAATATAGCACAAGGAAAATTAACTCACTGTCCTTACAGGTCCCTGGAAACAAGGACTTGCAGAGTGAAAGAAACTGACACTGTCCCTACCTAGAGTTTTCTGTCCCTAGAATAAATGTTTTTTTTAATCACAATATAGCACAAGGACAATTAACTCACTGTCCTTACAGGTCCCTGGAAACAAGGACTTGCAGAGTGAAAGAAACTGACACTGTCCCTACCTAGAGTTTTCTGTCCCTAGAATAAATGTTTTTTTTAAGCACAATATAGCACAAGGACAATTAACTCACTGTCCTTACAGGTCCCTGGAAACAAGGACTTGCAGAGTGAAAGAAACTGACACTGTCCCTACCTAGAGTTTTCTGTCCCTAGAATAAATGTTTTTTTTAAGCACACTATAGCAGAAGCACAAAACACACTGACACTCTCCCTACCTATCCTTCTCTTTCCCTAAACTAAAGGAATCCAGGTTAAGCAAGAAAGAAATAACAGTCACTGTCCCTGCCTATGCTACTCTATCCCTGCTCCGGAACACACTACACTAGGCCGCCGTGCTGGCGGCCTTTTATAGTGTGGGGCGTGTACTAAACACCCTCAGCAATAATTGGCCACAGGCATCCTGCCTGTGGCCAATCATTGCTCTCCTCGCTGCCGGCGCTGTGATTGGCCAAGCATGCGGGGTCACAGTGCATGCTTGGCCAATCACAGCGCCTGGATGACACTGCGATGGCGTAGTGCATTGTGGGCCGTTCGCGTCACTCGAATTTGGCGCGAACGGCCCAAATCGTTCGATCTTCGTCGAACGATCGAACAGCCAATGTTCGAGTCGAACGTATGTTCGACTCGAACACGAAGCTCATCCCTATCCAG
Source organism: Rana muscosa (assembly GCA_029206835.1). Lineage (NCBI taxonomy): Eukaryota > Metazoa > Chordata > Amphibia > Anura > Ranidae > Rana > Rana muscosa. Next base: position 195,680,691 of record CM055119.1, read on the forward strand.
TACCACAGGAACTCCCTCTTCTGTTAGTTGAGAGCAGAGGCCCGTGGCACTCTGCTCTGTTGCCAGCTCTTCTCCTGGGTTGCTGTGAGTGGAGACCGCAGTCCCATCCACCGATATCAGCTAAAGTTGCAGTTGTGTGCAGAGGCCAGTAGCATTCTGCCCTGCTGCCAGTGATTCAGCTGGGGGTAAAAGCTTTACCACCTCAGCTTGTTGCTGGAGAGAGGGGCCAACTGCCCCGGCTCCCTGAAACTCCACAGTTGTTTCCGGTGCTGGGCAGAGGTTGCTATCACTCTGCCCTGTTGCCAGCACTTCTGCTGGGGACTCCACACCATCTGCTCTGGCTAACTGTTGGGGAGGGAAAAGGGCTGCTTCTCCTCCCTGCATCTCTGAAATCCACTGGGAAAGAGGAACCATCACCTTCTCACCTCGGGCCTCCAAAACCACCACGGGTGTAGAGCAGGGGTCTGCAGTACTTTGTCCTGCTGCTAGTACTTGAGCAGGCGATGCATAATCCATAACATCCTCTGAACAGTCCCTTAAGTCCATACCTTCTGTAATCTGTGGCTGGGGAGATGAGCCAACTGCCCTAGCTCCCTGGAACTCCATATCATCCACTTCGACTTTAGGGATAGAAATCTCCAGATGTTCCACTGCCGATTCTTCAGCCAGGCTAGCTCCCTGGAACTCCATATCATCCACTTCGGCTTTAGGGATGGCCATCTTCAGATTTTCCACTGCCGATTCTTCAGCCAGGATTTCATAGTTGTCAACTGGTATTTCCTGATAGTCCCAGGCAAAGGTAGCCCCACCCTGCTGCTGAGCAGATTCTAGCAGCTGTCTGTAGGCGATCTCCGATTGCCGTATTTCCGCCATTCTCCGCTCATGTTGTCGCTCTAGTTCTCTCTTTTGTCGCTCTCGTTCTCTCTCTTGTCGCTCTAGTTCTCTCTTTTGTCGCTCTCGTTCTCTCTCTTGTCGCTCTAGTTCTCTCTTTTGTCGCTCTCGTTCTCTCTCTTGTTGCTCTAGTTCTCTCTTTTGTTGCTGTAGTTTTTTCTCTTGTCTCTCATCCTGCAGCTGGATGCCTCTAATGGCTTCCTGTATGGCGGTCTCTGATGGGTTAGCACCATATAATGCCAAGCGCTCTCGAACTCGTTGCTGAAACAAGTCTTCAACTGACCGGGGTCCTGCATCACCATCCCTCTGATCCATCTCGGCCAGCTCCCTGATCAAGGTGGCCCCGTTCTTTGTCCCACTGGTCCCTCCACGGCTCTCAAGTAGGACCTTTAGTGTGGCTTTCCTGCAGGCTGCATAGCTGGTCATTCACTGTGGTAGCTTGGAGTGTCCCAGGAACTGGAGGGAAAATCCCGCTGCTGCCAACCAATGTAACGGCACCCCAAATATCAAAGGGGGTAAACGCCGTTTAGATATCTTCCCTCTCATGGACACAAATTCACTGTCACTAATCCTTCTGAAAGAACAAGACGCACTCTGTATCTTTCTCTGGATAGACTGACTTTATTAAGAAAAACATTGTACTTTTTATACACATCCAATACTGCATTAACCTAAAATGAACAATGGTCCAGCTCCACCCACAACATAACCAGACCCAATACACATTATTTTGACACCTGTTAGGAGACAACAGGTTCTAATCCCCTTTTAGTTTAAATGACTAAATGACTTGTTAGGCTAGCTTTTGTCTCCCAATCAAAAGACTTTACACAATAGAAACCTAACGACCTTCAATACACATCTCACAATGAAAGGATTTGTAGCCTGTCTGTCTGAGTACAATCCACACAAGTATAGAATTAATTATCCCTATTCACACTAAAAGGGTCTTCAGACGCCCTTTTAGATTCATTTACATCACAACTGGCAGGTAACACATCTCTCAATTAACCTGTTGAGTTCAGAATAAAATAATCAGTACATATTGTGGACTAATATTACTATTTCAATTTCAAGCAATCCAAGCCATATTCTTAATGTCCATGGTTTCCTGGCTCACCCTGTGTCCAAAGTGACCCCCTGTCACACTTACCTCCTCAGTGCAGTTGGCTTTGCACAGAGCAGCCCAGATCCTCCTCGTCTCGGGTCCCTCTTTGCTGCTCCTAGCCTCTCCCTCCTTTGAGTGCCCCTCAGCCAGCAGCTTGCTACAGGGGGCACCCTCTCTCTCCTGATTGGCTGACTGACTTTGATTGACAGCCGCGGGAGCCAATAGTGCCGCTGCTGTGTCTCAGCCAATCGGGAAGAGTGTACTGGATGGCCGAGGGGATCGTGGACATTGCTGGAGAGAGAAGGAGCTCAGGTAGGTAATTGGGGGTGCTGGGGAGGCTGCTACAAACAGAAAGTTTTTTTTCTTAATAAGGGAGTAAACACCGATGGGTTTTACTTCCTCTTTTATTTCGCCACAAAGGTAAAGCATAATGGGCTACAATGCTTTGCATAGTAACCCATTATGTGTCACTTACCTGAAACCAAAGCCTGCGATGTCACCGCTGTCCCCACTAGCAGCGAGCGTCCATCTTCACCCCTCTTCCTTCCGGTGCTGTGAACTCCGGCTCTGTGACTGGCTGGATTCACGTGACGTCACTTCCGCGCATGCACGTGGGAGCCACCAGTCACGGCATGACCCCATTAGAAACGACACGATCTGCCCTTTCTAAAGTGCGCATGCGCCGTTGACATCGCTTTCTTGTAAATATCTCCTAAACCGTGGAGGTTTAGGAGATATTTCCAGCACCTACAGGTAAGCCTTAATATAGGCTTACCTGTAGGTAATAGTGGTTGTGCAGGGTGTACAATCACTTTAATGCATAGAATGCATTGAGGTAAAAAATCTTCTGCCTTTACAACTCCTTTAACCCCCTTCCTGACCAGGCCAATTTTCAGCTCTCATGCGGTCACGCAACATTGTACCCATATGAAATTTTCTTCATTTTTTTTCACACAAATAGAGCTTTCTTTTGGTCATGTTTAACCACCACTGGATTTTTTATTTTTTGCTAAACAAATGAAAAAAAAAAAAAATAAATCATAGTTTGTTAATTTTTTTAGCAAACAGGTAATTTTGTGTACTGATGGGCACTGATTGACACTGGTGCTGCACTGATAGGTGGCATTAATGGGCACTATTAGGCATCACTGATGGGCACTGAAAAGCGTCACCGATGGATACTGATAGGTGGCACTAATGGGCACTGATAGGAGGCACTGATGGGCCCTGATCAGCAGCACTGATGAGCACTGATTGGTAGCACTGGGGGTCACTGATTGGCAGCACTGGTGGGCACTGTTGAGACTGAACTGATAATCAGGACACTGGTAACAGTGCCCACTGATTATGAGTGCCAATGTCCCTTTAACACAGCTAAGCTTTTAAAGGTTACAGGTTTAGAATTACAGAGGAGGCCTGTTGCTAGAATTATTTCTCTTGCTCTGACGGTTACAGTGATACCTCACATGTGTGGTGCAATCACTGTTTACATAGCGTGCAGAACCTATGTGCGTGTTTGCATTTGCACATGAGCACTGGGAAATGGGGCACTTAAAACATTTTTTATTATTTATTTTTATTTATTTTTTACACGCACATTTTTTTACATTTTTTTTGTGGATCAACTTTATTGCAATTACAAAGGATGTGAACAACATCGCTTGTGGTAGCATGGGCCATGACAGGTCCTCTTTATGGAGAGATCTGGGGTCTAATAGACCCCAGATCACTCCTCTGGCGATCGGTTTTATCAAATGCTTTCACAAGCCAGTAACCGCACTTGTTGACATGAGACCAAAACCAGAAGGGACAAGATTCTCATCCTAAGGGCAGGAAGTGGTTAATCCTCATGCTTCTAGCATTAGTAAATAGATAGGAAGGTAGATTATATTTACTTGTTTTAAACTTCTTTTTTACATTTCTTTAGTTATGTCCTGGTTTATGGCCTTCGCCAAAATGATGTCATACATCCCAGGAGTCTTCAGGAGGAGAGGAGGGGCTTTCTCAGCTAAGCACACTCTCCTGACTGTGTTTCGTCAGATTAAACGACCCGTCAGAATGTGTAACGGAAGTGACGTTCCGTCGCCACCATCTTGCTACACCCCGCACTCCTTCACAATAAGGATACACTGAGAAGGGAACAAGCGGACATCTTGTTACACCCACCGGAGTTTTGCATTGCACTCTTTTTTTAACAATAAACCTGAGTTTATATGGTGAAATACAGTACTTAGAACTCCGTCTGACTGTTTAGATGTTGAATTTTAAAAGCAGCGGACTTCTGTCAGATTAGCAAACCTGTGAGATCCGCAGGCTTGCCGCTGCTTTTAAAATTCAACATCTAAAAAGTCAAACAGAGTTCTATGTACTGTATTTCACTAGATAAACTCAGTTTACTGTTAAAAATACGTGTAGAATGCAAAACTCCGGTGGGTGTAACAAGATGTCCGCTTGCTTGCCCCCTTCTTAGTGTATCCTTACTGTGCAGGCGTGCGAGGTGTAGCAACTTGATGGCGGAGCCGCGGAGACGGAACGTCACTTCCTTCACACATTTGGACGGGTCGCCTAATCTGATGAAACACCTGCATGTCTGAGCTAAGAGCAGATGGATTCCAGTAAGTAAATGCTAAATGAATCATCTGCCCTTACTCAAGATGGCCGCAGCTAGAAATGCTGGGGGGGCCTTTTTCAAATTGATTTCTCAGCAAAATAAAGCACGGAGACGTGGATGGATGTGGGAGTTTGCTTTGAAAATAAAAAAATAATTAAATTGTGTTTTTGGTTTGTAGGACTCACATACAGTTTAGTTCCGCTTTAAAGGTGAAGCTTATATTTTGCCTTCATTGATGAATGCATTCCCTCCTCAGCAACATGCTAATGACATGTTTAAATAGAACCTTTTCATTTTCATTATATACCTCTTTATATACCTTTTAGGCCCCTTTCACACTGGGGCGGGCAGGTGCGGTGGCGGTATAGCAGCGCGATTTTCAGCGCTGCTATACCGTCGTTCTTACCGCGGTATGCGGTCGCTAGGGGGGTTAATTTAACCCCCGCTAGCGGCCGAAAAAGGGTTAATACCGCCCGCAAACCGCGGCTATTGCCGCGGTTTGCGCGCGGTATTACCGCGCTGTCCCATTGATTTCAATGGGAGACCGCGGTAAAGGAGCGGTGAACACACCGCTCCTTTACCGCTGTAAAGAAGCGGCTAGCAGGACTTTTGGAGCGGTCCTGCTAGCGCACCGCTTCAGTGTGAAAGCCTTCGGCCTTTCACATTGAAGGCACAGGGCAGGATTTTTTCATGCGGTATAACAGCGCTAATATTAGCGCTAAACCGCATGAAAAACGCCCCAGTGTGAAAGGGGCCTTAGACTCAGTGACGTCATCAGTGGGTCTCTGTGCTTTTCTATGCAATGCAGGCAGGGAGGATCCGGCCAGCAGGGGGCTGTACATAGCTTCCTGGAAACATCACAACACATTGCCTCAGTGCTCCTCTCATAAGTTCTTCACCCTAATGCTAGCAGTGGGCTGGCTCTTGGGAGGAGTTATGCAAATATCAAAATGCCTAAATAGGTGGGTGTAAATCCGGAGGAGTGGGCGGTCCTAGTCGGACTATCTTTGCATGCAGACTGTCCTAGGTAACGCCCACATGTGATGCTAAGCCTCCATGTTTGGATGGACTAAAATGAAGAGGGCGGGCCAGGGTCAGTGAAGATGGATGTACCGCCCTGCATCCATTCTCTACTTTATTTTCCACTGTGCCTGGGGCAGCTGCCCCTCCTGCCCCTCCCTTGGTGATGTCACCACACTTGTAGTTCATTGGTCACTTCCCCCAGGCTCTTAAGGAAAGCTTGTACCTTCCTCTTCCCCACTGCTATTGCATGCTGTAGAATGGGTGCCCCACCCAGTGTCCATTATCAACATCCTTCTCCGCTGTGCCTGGGGCAGCTTCCGCTCCTTCCCACCCCTTGGTGATTTCACTACACTTGTAGCCCATTGGTTACTCCCCCTAGCCTCTTAAGGCAAGCTTGTACCTGCCTCTCCCTCACTACTAATGCATGCCATAGAATGGGTGCACTAGCCTGCATCCTTTCTCTACTTCCTTCTCCATTGTGCCTGGGGCAGCTTCCCCTCCTGCCCACCCCTTGGTGATTTCACTACACTTGTAGCCCATTGGTTACTCCCCCTAGCCTCTTAAGGCAAGCTTGTACCTGCCTCTCCCTCACCACTAATGCATGCCATAGAATGGGTGCACTACCCTGCATCCTTTCTCTACTTCCTTCTCCACTGTGCCTGGGGCAGCTGTCCCTCCTGCCCACCCCTTGGTGATGTCACCACCCTTGTGGTCTATTGGTCACTTCCTTCAGCCCCATAAGGGAAGCCTGTACCGCCATTCAGATGTGTTCCTGAGGGCCAACACTGCACAAGCATGTGCAATGCACCCATTTTGCATGAGCCGTACCATAGCATATTGCTCCGATTTCAATTTTCTGCAGGTCTGATTGTAAAAAAATATAACAACATGCAAATTTTTATTAATTTATTGTTGATGCATCCATTTATTTTTTAAAAGCTGGACTATACCTTTAAGTAATATCAATATCTGACGTTATACATTAATATTTCATGTCTGATCTGTTGCAGAGTCATTCGGCTTTGCAGATGGCCGGAGAACATTACAAGCTGTGGAACTCCAGGGTATCTCGTCCATTAAGGCTCCGTCAGGCCCTCTAATGCTTCCTTGGCTCCATTCCTCTGAGCTTTTTCCCGGGACACATAAACTCCCCTCACCCCAATGTCACAAATGGATTTTGGCTTTCAGAGAGGACACCTGGCCGCATTACAGGGACACTAAATATAAATTGTTGGCTGCTTTTGGCAAAAGTGGATTCATTAACATTAATGGGAAAACATGAAAGTTTTAGGAACCTGAATTAGTATTAAAGTGTTACTAAACCCAGGAGCCTGCAGTCACTATATCTGGTCTCCCCAGGACTCTGCAGTCACTATATCTGGTCTCCCCAGGACTCTGCATTCACTTTATCTGGTCTCCCCAGGACTCTGCATTCACTATATCTGGTCTCCCCAGGACTCTGCATTCACTTTATCTGGTCTCCCCAGGACTCTGCATTCACTTTATCTGGTCTCCCCAGGACTCTGCATTCACTATATCTGGTCTCCCCAGGACTCTGCATTCACTATATCTGGTCTCCCCAGGACTCTGCATTCACTATATCTGGTCTCCCCAGGAGCCTGCAGTCACTATATCTGGTCTCCCCAGGAGCCTGCAGTCACTATATCTGGTCTCCCCAGGACTCTGCAGTCACTATATCTGGTCTCCCCAGGACTCTGCTGTCACTATATCTGGTCTCCCCAGGACTCTGCATTCACTTTATCTGGTCTCCCCAGGACTCTGCATTCACTATATCTGGTCTCCCCAGGACTCTGCATTCACTATATCTGGTCTCCCCAGGACTCTGCATTCACTATATCTGGTCTCCCCAGGACTCTGCATTCACTATATCTGGTCTCCCCAGGACTCTGCATTCACTTTATCTGGTCTCCCCAGGACTCTGCATTCACTATATCTGGTCTCCCCAGGACTCTGCATTCACTATATCTGGTCTCCCCAGGACTCTGCATTCACTATATCTGGTCTCCCCAGGACTCTGCATTCACTATATCTGGTCTCCCCAGGACCCTGCATTCACTATATCTGGTCTCCCCAGGAGCCTGCAGTCACTTTATCTGGTCTTCCCAGGAGCCTGCAGTCACTTTATCTGGTCTCCCCAGGAGCCTGCAGTCACTATATCTGGTCTCCCCAGGAGCCTGAGGTCACTATATCTGGTCTCCCACAGTACACAGAACATGAAGTGCAATTATTTTAGTAAATATAAACTGCTAAATACCTTTTCTCATCAGCAGTATATAGCAGTCTTGTGACTTCTATCAGTGTCTGGTTAAAGCTTGTAGGAGTTTTCATTCCCTTCTGACTCTAATATGAGGATGGAGGATCCCTGACCACTGATTGGCCATGTGCTGATCACATGCACTCTCCCAAGAAAAAAAAAAACTCTCCAGCAATACAAACCAAACTGAGTGCACACAAGGCTCTGTTCTTTCAGCAGATATATTGGGGACTGTGGAAGAAAGGGAGGATCAGAGAAGACAGGATCAAACAGCCATTTTACACAATGCAGGATTACCCCTTACGTTCCACGGTGAGTATACCAAGCATGCTTTACTGCATATACAGACTGATTTTATTGTTGTAGGTTTAGGAACACTTTAAAGCCTCTGTATTTTTAGTGTTATGCCGCGTACACACAACCGTTTTTAATGTCATGGAAAAAAAACAAAGTTTTTCCTCAACGTGATTCTTCTCAAGCCTGCCTTGCATACACACTATTGTGAAAAAAAAAATGCTTGAGCAAAGCGCGGTAACGTACAACACGTACGACGGAACTATAAAGGGGAAGTTCCATTCGGATGGCGCCACCCTTTGGGCTGCTTTTGCTGAATTTGTGTTACCGCGTGTGGGTAAAAATTTGGTGAGAGACGATTTGCACTTTTCAGTCTCCGTTCTTTTCAGTCCGTTACAGCGTGACGAATGTGCTATCTCCATTACGAATGCTAGTTTTACCAGAACGAGCGCTACCGTCTCATCACTTGCTTTTGAGCATGCACGTTTTTTCCCCCGTCGTTAAAGCGTACACACGGCCGTTTTTCATGACGAGAAAAACGACGACGCGAAAAACGACGAGAAAAAAAAAAGCAGGTTCTAAATTTTTAATGCCCATTTTTCTCTGTGAGAAAAATGCTCTGGAGCCCACACACGATCGTTTTTCACGACCAATCTAAAAACTGACATGTTTCTCGTCATGAAAAACGGTCGTGTGTACGCGGCACAACACATTGATGATGAAGAAGACATTGCTGGAAGTGGCAGTAGAGGACACTCCATCAACGAGCTCCTGACAGCTGGAACGTGACAGACTATAGAGAGACCGAAAAAACAACGACGCAGATTATCTGATTCCATTGCTGCACCTGCTGCGGATTGACTGACCACCCTTATCCTATGTGTGGATACAAGCGTATTAGACCTTCTGTTGGTTCAGAGGTCCATCCTATCCGATAAGAACATAAGTTTAATGGTGGAGGAACAGTCACTTGGATGTTCAGTGTCTGCTGAATCCTTTTACATCACGAGGTATCTTCGCCCTACATTGTTGGATATTCATCTACCGTATATACTCGAGTATAAGCCGAGTTTTTCAGCACATTTTTGTGTGCTGAAAATGCCCCCCTCGGCTTATACTCGAGTCACCTTTTTGCGCCTGATCTCCCATATTTGGGGACCCGGTACTGGCCGGCCTTAGGTCCTCTGGACCCCAATCTTGGCACACATGTAGCCACACTCTTCCTCTACAAGTGTACAAAGTTTGTTGACCAGGAGACCTACGGCCGGGGAGCACTGATTTTTCAAAGCTGGGAACCCCTCCCATAGACTCCCATGTTAAACGGTAATTTTTCCGGTGACTTTGGGGACCCGGTACCGGCTGGTCGTAGGTCCCCTGGACCTGAAACTTTGCACACATGTTTCTCCTCTACAAGTGTGCAAAGTTTGTTGTCTGGGGGACCTATGGCCGGGGAGCACTGATTTTTCAAACACGGGCACCCCTTCCATAGACTCCCATGTTAAACGGTCATTTCTCCGGTGACTTTGGGGATCCGGTACCGGCCGGCCGTAGGTCCCCTGGACCCAAAACTTGGCACACATGTAGCGCCATATCTTCTCTATAAATGTTCAAAGATTTTTGTCTGGGGAACCTACTGCCGGGGAGCACCGATTTTTCAAATCCGGGCATCCCTTCCATAGACTACCATGTTAAACGTCAGTCTAGTCATGGGCACAGTGAGGCATGGGCACAGTGAGGCATGGACACAGTGAGGCATGGACACAGTGAGGCATGGACACAGTGAGGCTTGGACACAGTGAGGCATGGATACAGTGAGGCATGGACACAGTGAGGCATGCACATGGACACAGTGAGGCATGCACATGGACACCCTAGGCTTATACTCGAGTCAATAAGTTTTCCCATTTTTTTGTGGTAAAATTAGGTGCCTCGGCCTATATTCGGGTCGGCTTATACTCGAGTATATACAGTATCTTTCCATATATATTAATGGCCTCATTTGCATTATTGCGCTGCACTCATTTACTGAATAGGCTGCCCTATGTGCGTAGCGTAAAAACACGCACAAATTGCACGCAAAAACTCACATTCATGAAATGCTGGGTAGGACTACTATTTTCTTTCATATACAGTAGGCTAACCTGTTGAAATTAAAGGAGTTGTAAACCCTCATGCCCCGTACACCCGACCGGTTTCCTGTCGGAAAAAGTCAGATGAGAGCTTTTGGTCGGGAATCCCAGACTTTTTCCCGTCGGAAATCCAGACTGTGTGTACGGAGCATCACCGTTTTTCACCTTAAAGCGGAGTTCCACCCATAAAAATAACTTTACATTACTATGCAGCAAATAACCTAACCAACGACATTTGGGCAAAATTTATATTTTTTTACTTACTATTTCATGCCTGTTGCTATGTGGTACCTTCTAATCTTCCCCTTCTTTACCGCGGCGCCTGACGTCATTTCCCTCGGCGCCTCCGCTCGCTACTGCTCCTGGGAGATGTGTGTCAGCATTTCCCAGGAGTCAGTGGGCAGCGTCGAGGGCTAGAATCGTTGTGATGGCAACCTGTGTAATTTCCTGTGCCGCTACGCGCTTTTACTGCTCATGTGCGAGAACTGGCGGTGCATGCTGGGACTACAGCGGAGCCGTATCCAGGAAGAATATGCTTATGGGCTTCGCCTGCCCACAAATAAGATGGGAATGCCCGAGAAGGCTAAATCTAAAGTAATTTTTTTAAATAAAATAATAAGAAATGCAGCGCCAATGACAAGAGTAACAATTGTTTAACCATCTCGATACTAGGCACTTAAACCCCCTTCCTGCCCAGGCCATTTTTCAGCTTTCATCGCTGTCACATTTTGAATGACAATTGCACGGTCATGCAACGCTGTACCCAAATGAAATTTATATAAATTTTTTTCCACACAAATAGAGCTTTTTTTTGGTGCCATTTGATCACCTCTGCGGTTTTTATTTCTTGCGCTATAAACAAAAGAAAAATGACAAGTTTGAAAAAAACACAATATTTTTTACTTTTTGCTATAATAAATATGCCAATTTTTAAAAAAACAAAAACAATTTTTTTCCTCAGTTTAGGCCGATACGTATTCTTCTACATATTTTTGGTAAAAAAAAAATAGCAAAAAAGCGTATATTGATTGGTTTGCGCAAAAGTTATAGCGTCTACAAAATAGGGGATAGATTTATGTTTATTTTTTTCTTACTAGTAATGGCGGTGATCTGCAATTTTTATCGTGACTGCGATATTGCGGCGGACATATCGGACACTTTTGACACTATTTTGGGACCATTCACATTTATACAACGATCAGTGCTATAAAAATGCATTGATTACTGTATAATGTGACTGGCACTAGGAGGCGATCAAGGGGTTAATTGTGTTTCCTAGGGAGTGATTCTAACTGTGGGGGAGGGGACTCACAAAGGGAGGAGACCGATGGTGTGTTCCCAGTACAGACACAGATCCACGTCCTGCTCTGTTATCAGGCAATCGCGGGTGCCCGGCGGCCATCGTGGCCGCCGGGCATGCGCATCAGCTCCCAAAAGATGCGGCGGGCGCGCGCGCCCCCTAGAGCTCCGGGAAGTCACACAACGCCTGCCCAGAACGAGAGCAGCACCGCCCAGCTGTCATTTGACGGTGGGCGGGCGGCAAGTGGTTAATATACATTCTGCAACAGTTAAGCCCCGTACACACGATCGGATTTCCGATGGAATAAAATTCCGATGAAGCTGACTCAGTCTTGCCTACACACCATCAGTCAAAAATCTGACCGTCCCAAACGCGGTGACGTAAAACACTCCGACGAGCCGAGAAAAATTAAGTTCAATGCTTCTGAGCATGCGTCGACTTGATTCTGAGCATGCGTGGGTTTTTTCTCCGATGGAGTTCCCCACAGACCATCGGAATTTGCCATTGTTTCTTTTTTTTCCATCGGATAAATTTAAAACATGTTCTATTTTTTCTCACCGATGGGAAAAAAAGACCGATGGGGCCCATACACGATCGGTTTGTCCGATGAAAAAAAAGTCCATCGGACTGTTTTCATCAGTAAAACCGATCGTGTGTACAGGGCATTAGATTGCACACAGGTGGACATCATTGCACCGATTATGTGACGGTAATATCTTATATTACCTGAAGGTAATTGGTTGCACCAGAGCTTTTTATGGGTTTCATAACAAAGGGGGTGAATACATACGCACATGCCAATTATCATTTTTTTTTTTCTGAAAAATTGTTTTATGTATTTAATTTTCTAATTTTTCTTCAGAGCATGCGTCGACTTGATTCTGAGCATGCGTGGGTTTTTTCTCCGGTGGAGTTCCACACAGAAGATCGGAATTTGCTATAGTTTTTTTAAAACATTTTCTATTTTTAATGATGGAAAAAAGACCGATGGGGCCCATACACGGTCGGTTTGTCCGATGAAAAAAGTCCATCGGACTGTACACGGCTTTAGAGTTCGTAAAAAAATAAATAAATATGTGGGTGGAACTTCACTTTAATGCATTCTATGCATTTAGGTGAAAAATCTTTTGTGCTGCAGCAGCCCCACAAACACCCCCTTTTTTTATCTGAGCCCGATCGTTCCAGTGATGGGGAGGAGCCCAGCAGCTCCAGCTGGTGTCTCAGGTCCTCTTAGGATAGATTGGTAGCAACATGAGCCATTGGCTCCTGCTGCTGTCAATCAAATCTGGTGACGCGGGGGCGGGGCCAAGTCCTGCTGTCTGTGTCAATGGACGCACAGCAGGACTCGGGAGTACGCCTGCAATGGTGCCCCCATGGAAAGTGTCTCTCCGTAGGGGTACTAGGGTGACTATGTGTCCCGGATTGCCCGGGCACATTCATTCCAGGACAATACAGTGTCCTGGAAATGAAACTGACACAGCCACCCCCCGGGCCAATCTGATGCCCCCAAAAAAGGCCGCCACATCACCGCTTTACTCACTGACAGTACTTGTCCTGGCCGGGAAAGCCTGGAGGAGCACAATCCCCGCACCCTGCTTGTGATTGGAGAAATCATAAATCCCGCCCCTTGTGTCCAATCACTGTGCTGTGATTCGTTACAGCACAAGCTGATTTTTGGGAAGGGGGGGTGTCCCTGAATGGTTGTTTGGAAATGTGGTCACCCTAACCTGGGGCACCCGATGAAGGGGAGCAGCCAGAAGAGGGGGATCAGGGCCGCTCTGTGCAAAACCCTTACACAGAGCAGGTAAGTATGACATGTTTGTTATTTAAAAAAAAAAAAAACTAACCTCTACAATCACCTTAAAGGCCATGTCACATTATCACGTAGCGGTAACAAGCGTTCCTGCTACTTGATTTTGACAGCACAATCTTCACGTGTTTTTGCATGTCACATAGGGCACCCCATTCACTTGAATGGGCTGCTTTATGCGTGGTATTCACCTGAAAAAAAAGATCCTGTTCCTTTTTGAGGGGGGGAAGCTTCACAAGATTTTGAAAGGCGCTGTTTGCCATGATTGCCACATGATCCGGTGGATCGCGTTTGGGGTGCCGTCAAAGCATAACGGCACCCAAAATCGCACCGTGCGTTGTGCTGCGATTGCCACGCGATTTGGGATCACAGGCAAAATCATGACGACTCTCCCAAATCGTGAGATGAGAACGGGAGCTGATGGGCTGCCCTAAATGCGTGGAGACACACGCGCCATTGCACATGTAGCCTAAAAATCTCTTCTTTTCTAATCCTTTCTTTTCACAGCTGCCTATATCTCTGCACTGGGAGCTCTGCGCCAAAACCCCACCAGTACCGATCGGCTACAGAAAGCTAATGTGCGGACAAAGACACTTTACATTCTGCCTACCGCTGCTTTGCAGTAAAACTTCTTTCCAGGAACAGAGATAACCCTTCGCTACAATGCAGCAAATTACTTTGTAGCAAAGTTGTAAGTTAAAAAAAAAAAAAAAAGATACAAAAAAGAAAAAAAAAATAGAGAGAAGCCTGTCTGTTCTTGAAGGAATAACCCCCCCACAAGGCTGGTCTTTTTCCTGTGAGTCAGGATTCACTGACATATACGGTAAATAACGCGCCTATCTTCGCACCGCACGCAGCTGATCGGCGGTTTCCTGCCTGCAGCAATGTCACCGAGCCCAATTTGAACGCATAAACGGCTGGCGAGCAATCAGGGCTGTTTGCAGAGACCGGTATCCTGATGAATATATATGTTCTGCTGGCTTTTTTTTTTTAAACATGCAAGGCAATAATTTCAACCCCATTACGCGTTGCCGTATATTCGGCGTCAGGTTTATTAGACGTGTGTCCTTACCGAATGCTTATTTAACGCCGGTGCTTTTCCCAAGCAAATTACGCTCAATTTTTATTACATACACGCGGCACTAATGGGCATTGCGATGGCATGTGTGTGTGTGTATATTTATCACACTATGGGGTCCTGCTAATGGCCTGTGAAGGCGATGGTGGAGGAGCATGTCTATAAATATTGGATGAGACCTGGATTAATGGCGGTGGCGGATAAAAACACCATTAAATGTTTTGTATTTCAAGATGTTAAAGAAGAATTTTAGGCAAATGTATTAAAGTTGTAAACCCTGGAAATGTTTTTTTTTTTTTAAATGCAACCTGCAAGACAAAGGCATAATGAGCTAGTATGACTAGCATACTAGCTCATTATGCATCACTTACCTTAGATCGGGGCCCCCAAAGCCGTCCTCGTCTGCCTCTCCAGCCACAGCCATTGCTGCGGTGATAGCCGGAAGGTTACTTCTGGGTATTGCCGCTCTAGCCAATCACAGCGCCGCTCCGGCGAAGACGTCACTCCGCGCATGTGTGCGGGAGCCGTCAAATCCGGCTAAACTGGATTTGTGAATGGGATTAACCCTGTAAATGCGCCATTGTCTACGGCGAGCATGCGCCGTAGACACCGTTGCATGTCATTTTTTGCAAATATCTCCTAGACCGTGTAGGTTTAGGAGATATTTCTTGCACCTACAGGTAAGCCTTAATCTAGGCTTACCTGTAGGTGCAAGTTGCATATGTGGGTTTACAACCACTTTAAAATAAAAGGAATATGCCTTAAAGCCAGTGGCGGCTGGTGCTCCATTTTTTGGGGGGTGGCAAACAAACAACCCGCCACCCCCCCTCTTTGGTCGGTCTGTCAGTCAAACCCCCCCACCCCCCGCCCCTTTCGCTCACCTGTCCGCCCACCAGACCCGCATTTACCCATCTAGGTTGCCGGCAGCTTTGGCGGTTTCCCCCTGCGTCTCCTCCTCCTCAGCGGCCAATATGGTCGCTTCTCCTCTCGGCCAATCGGGGTCTTAAGACCTGCTTCTTGATTGGCCGGGAGGAGAGGCAGGAAGACAATAGCAAATATTCATTTGCTATTGTCACACAACTGTGTGGGCTCAGGGCGCAGTGCTCTGCGCCCCGAGTCCACCCTTTTTTTAAGCCAATTAGAGCCTCAGGCTCTAATCGTGTGCTTAAAAAAAAAAAATCTCATTGAAATTATACGTCCTGTGCCCTGCATGGAGATTAGGGGCTAGGTGCATGGATTAGGGGAGCAGCGCCCCTAAATGAGGGGCCGCCACTGCTTAAAGCCCAACTAAATACAAAGTCTCCAAAGTCTCCGATCCTACAGACGATCGGACATTCCGACAACAAAACCGTGGATTTATTTCCGACGGATGTTGGCTCAAACTTGTCTTGCATACACACGGTCACACAAATGTTGTCGGAAATTCACGTACGACGTGCCGAGAAAAATGCCGTTCAATAGCCAGTGCGGCTCTTCTGCTTGATTCCGAGCATGCGTGGAATTTTTTGCGTCTGAATTGTGTACACACGGTCGAAATTTCTGACAACAACTTTTGTTGTCGGAAAATTTGAGAACCAGCTCTCAAATTTTTGTTGTTGGAAATTCCAACAGAAAATGTCCGATGGGGCCTACACACGGTCTGAATTTCCGATCAAAAGCTCCCATCGAACTTTTGTTGTCGGAAATTCCGAGCGTGTGTACGCAGCATTACAGTTTGCTTTCTTTAGAAAGCAGCCACAGCCTGTGAAAAAGTGTCCTAGCAACCAATGACGTTTTTGCACAGCACACATGGGGTTTTTTGCTCCTCCTCCCAGCTCCGCCCCCCTATCTCTGGCCAGCTTCCAGCCTTCCACACGCTCACTTGCTTGCAGGTGTAGAGGCTGCAGAGTCCCTCCCGCCGGTAAGGCGATAGACAATCTAATAGAAGAGGGCAGGGGGTGATTTTGTAAGGGGTGATCTCCCTCTAATGTAGGTTTCTAACGAAGGGGGAGGGGCACTGATATAAGGGCACTGTCAGCTAATGGGGGTCTCTAATGGGGATGCTGACTGCTGATCTAATGCAGACCAACCACTAAATCAGCAGTTAGCACCCTCCATTAGAGACTCCCATTATGTCAGAGTCAACTTATTTTAGCACCCTCCCTTACAGAACCTTATTAGAATAGAGTCTCCTTATATTAGCACCAGTGACGGTCCATCCATACAGGGCGCAGGGGCCCTGCCCCCCCTAATCCATGCACCCGGCCCCCTAATCTACATGCAGGGCCCCAGATGCATGGATTCCAACAGGGTTTTTTTTTTTTTTTTAAGCACATGAGGCTCTAATTGGCTTCAAAAAGGGGTGGGCTCGGGGCACAGAGTACTGTACCCTAAGCCCACCCAGTTGTGCAGCAGTAGCTAATTAATATTCGCTATTGTCTTCCTGCTTCTCCTCCCGGCCAATCAGGAAGCGGGTCTTAGGACCCGATTGGTTAAGAGGAGAAACGATCCTATTGGCTGCCAAGGAGGAGACACAGGGGGTAACCGCAGAGAAGGAGGAGACGCAGGGGGAAACCGCCAAGGAGGAGGAGACGCAGGGGGGAAGCTGCCGATGCTGCCCGTGACCTAGATGAGGTAAGTGTAGGGCTGGTCCTCCCGGCCGATCAGGAAAGCGGGTCCTGAGACCCAATTGGCCAGGGAGTCTTAGAAAATTTGAAAATTAACAGCACTGAATGGAAAACTAGAAGGTCCAGCGGCCTTTATGGCTGTCGGCTTGTAGTTTTCAATGAACTACTACAGCGCTATGAGTCCCGTGGTAGTTCATTCACTCTTCCTGTCAGCATGTATCGGCTTCCTCATATGAGGTCAAGCAAGCCTATACACTGACAGGTCTGCAGGAAATCTGCATGGCTGGTGCATGCACATTTAGTTACCTGCAAAAACACGTGCATTTTTTATTTTTTCTGAAAAGGTGAACTTATCCTTTTAAGCCAGTCTATGTGCCGTGACCTACTATACAACATTTTCAGCGGTGGAGGGTCCAAAACTCCAAATCCACCGCTATACACTCCTTGCTCTGTGGGATACATCAGGAAGTGCACTTTCATTAATTTTCTTGGGTCACACCAAATATCTCTAGGGTTGTGAGTTACAAGGTGCATTGTTTTGCTGGGCAACCCATCTCACTACTGCCAAGTCGGCCAACCTGTCCTCAGTTGGCCATTGCCCATTTCCCGACCAAGACGGTCTCTGTCTTTGCCCCCAGGTATAGGCTTACCTTCTTCTCCATCTTCCTTTAACACCACTTTACTGCACAGGGACTGTATAACTATAGTCCATAGTCAAAAATTCCATCTTGCATAGTTGGCCAAGTCTAGGTTTCTTGGCCAACAATGGGTGTCCTGGCCCCGCCCCCCCGTACTCCCCGGAGTCTATGGGTAGCTATCCAGGCAGATGACCTTTTTCTGCGCACACAATAATAGACCAACGTTTCTTGTCTGTGTCTTTTATTGGCACGTTGCAGATTTTAATATATGTGTGAATGACACACGTGATATGCGGTAAAACTGAAAACAACAAGAATAATATAACATTACCAGTGGCGGCTGGTGCTCAAATTTTTTTGGGGGGCGCAAACAAACTGAAAAAAAAAAATCATCAATTGCCGCCACTGTGCCCATTAAACGCAGCCACTGTGCCCAAACGCCACTAGTTTGTCCCCAAATGCAGCCAGTTTCTCCCCCATAATACAGCCAGTTTGCCCCCCAATAATACAGCCAGTTTCTCCCCCAATAATACAGCCAGTTTCTCCCCCAATAATACAGCCAGTTTCTCCCCCATATGCAGCCAGTTTCTCCCCCAAATGCAGCCAGTTTCTCCCCCATAATACAGCCAGTTTCTCCCCCATAATGCAGCCAGTTTCTCCCCCATATGCAGCCAGTTTGTCCCCCCCAGCCCTGCACTTACCTTCCTCGGGTCAGCGCCGTCCTTCTTCCGTCCTCGATGTCTTCTCCCGCCCTCGATGTCACTTCAGCCAATCAGGTTACCGGTAACCAGACCCGGTGAACCTGATTGGCCAGGGAACGCACCCCTGTGCGTCCTCTCATTAGATATTTAGAAGCCGATTACAGCCCTCAGGCTGTAGTCGGGAAGCCTATCAGAGCCTGCTGGCTCTGATAGGCACTTCTAAAGGCTAATCAGACGCTGTTATTCAGATGGCCGGCGCTCAAGGGGCCGGCCATCTGAATAGTGGGCGGCAGCAATACATAGGTTCATGCAATGCATGAACCTATGTATTGTTGTGAGTGACGGCCGGGCGCAGAAGCGAGCGGTAGCGGCGCTTCTGCGCCCACTATGGTCGCGCCGCCATGTGTGAAAAAAAGAAATAAAAAAAAAATAAAAAATAAAAAAACTCTTAAAGGGCCCGTATTTTTTTTTTTTTTTTTTGGTGACCACAGGAGGGAGGGGGGGGGGGGGTGCGGCGCCCGGGCGCCCCCTATGGACGGGCCGCCACTGAATTACCATACAATAGTAAACATCATATAAAATAATAACTGAAATTATTAATTCCTTTCCCTAATGGCCTGTGGAGGAGGAAGGGGAAGATTGCTTACCTCTGATGCCATGGATGGGGAGAGATAGCATCTAGGCTGCTACCATGATATTGAAAATGCTAATCCCTAAGGCTGTTTCACTTCCTGACTAAAGAGGATGTGATGATTTTTATGTCACATCCTTAATGCAGAGGTTCACCGGATTTTTTTTTTTAAAAGCCAGCAGCTACAAATACTGCAGCTGCTGACTTTTAAAAAAAGGACACTTACCTGTCCAGGTCGCCCACGACATCGGCAGCCGAAGCCGAGCTACCGCTCGGCTCTCGGCTTCCCCCGCCGCCATCCTAGGTGAGGGAATCGGGAAGTGAAGCGCCGCGGCTCCACTGCCCGGTTCCATACGGTGCATGCGCGAGTCACGCTGCACCATCCTCACTGGTCCCCGTTGTGTTCTGGGAGCCGAGTGTTTCCCAGAACACAAC
The DNA here is from genome assembly GCA_029206835.1 of Rana muscosa. Classification (NCBI taxonomy): domain Eukaryota; kingdom Metazoa; phylum Chordata; class Amphibia; order Anura; family Ranidae; genus Rana; species Rana muscosa. The sequence continues at coordinate 195,700,221 of CM055119.1, forward strand.
GGGGGGGTTGACGCGAAGGGGCGGGACTCACTCGGGAGTCTGCTCCCGGAAGTGGTGCAAATACCTGTTTTATACAGGTATCTGCACCCCCTCCCCCCTGAAAGGTGCCAAATGTGACACCGGAGGGGGGGAGGGTTCTGAAAAGCGGAGGTTCACTTTTGGGTCAACCTCCGCTTTAAGTAGCTGGATATTTTGGCATTAACAATATTAATGTTTGGCCAGTAGGTGGCGCAAGCGTAACAGCTAACCTAGAACAAACATAATTTATAGCTTAATAACACAACAACACAATATACAAATTAAATGACAAGGGGAATTCTCTTTTCTGAACCTCAGGAGAGAGAAAGGTATCCTGGAGACATAACAATGGGGCTTTCTTTGATTAGTAACTTCCAGCTATCCTGGTGGTGCCCACTCAAGAGAGAGTTGATGTAGGGTGACCACATTTCCAAACTACCATTCAGGGACACCCTCCCTTCCCAAAAATCAGCTTGTGCTGTAACGAATTACAGCACAGTGATTGGACACAAGAGGCGGGATTTATGATTTCTCCAATCACAAGCAGGGGGCGGGATGGTGCTCCTCCACGCATTCCCAGCCAGGACAAGTACTGTCAGTGAGTAAAGTGGTGATGTGGTGCCCTTTTTTGGGGGCATCAGATTGGCCCGGGGGGTGGCTGTGTCAGTTTCATTCCGGGACACTGTATTGTCGTGGAATGAATGTGCCCGGGACAGACCTGCAAAATGCGGGACTGTCCCGGGCAATCCGGGACACGTGCTCACCCTAAGTTGATGGCATTCCCCAAAATGGAAAAGCAGCATAATGGCAACTTTACATCTAAGCTGAGTATCCTGTAAGTGATGGCACCAGACCAGACCTCCTCTCTCTATAGAACCACACATGACTCTCCCCTACTCTACACTATTCTCCCCCACTGTGTACCCTGACTGCTCCCCAGCTACCCATCCATTCTTTTTTACCTAGGTGGAGACCCTGCCCAACATTAACCACTTGAGGACCCGCGCACGCCGATGTACGTTGGCAAAATGGCACGGCTGGGCACATGGGCGTACAGGTACGTCCCCTTTAAGAGCCCAGCCGTGGGGCGCGCTCGCGACCCGGTCCTCTCCTCTGTGACCGTCCCCGCGGAAACAGCGGACCCGATCACCGCTGGTGTCCCGCGATCGGGTCACAGAGAGGAAGAACGGGGAGAGGTAAGTGTAAACAAACCTCTCCCCGTGCTTCCTAGTGTGACTGACACTGATCGTCAGTTCCCTTTCATAGGGAACGACAATCAGTGATGTCACACGCTAAGCCACGCCCCCCACAGTAAGGAAAACACATTAGGTCACCCTTAACCCCTACAGCGCCCCCTCCTGGTTAACCCCTTCACTGCCAGTGTAATTTTCACAGTAATCAGTGCATTTTTATAGCACTGATCGCTGTAAAAATGACAATGGTCCCAAAAATGTGTCAAAAGTGTCCGATGTGTCCGCCATAATGTCGCAGTCATGAAAAAGATCGCTGATCGCCACCATTACTAGTAAAAAAAATAAAAATTATAAAAAAAAATGCCATAAAACTATCCCCTAATTTGTAAACGCTATAACTTTTGCGCAAACCAATTAATAAACAGAGATTGCGATTTTATTTTTTACCAAAAATATGTAGAAGAATACGTATCGGCCTAAAATGAGGAAAACATTTTTTTTTTATATATTTTTGGGGGATATTTATTATAGCAAAAAGTAAAAAATATTGCATTTTTTTTTTAATTGTCGCTCTATTTTTGTTTATAGCACAAAAATTAAAAACCGCAGAGGTGATCAAATACCACCAAAAGAAATCTCTATTTGTGGTAAAAAAAGGACGTCAATTTTGTTTGGGAGCCACATCGCACGACCGCGCAATTGTCAGTTAAAGCGACGCAGTGCCAAATTGTAAAAACACCTCGGGTCCTTATGCTGCATAATGGTCCGGGTCTTAAGTGGTTAACAGGCCTTACAAACTGCCGGCCACATGCACCTGTCTATGAATTCTAAAATCTCTCAGAAGCATCCAATGCTGATCCCAAATGCAAGCTGAATGCACCTTAAAGCAAGCTCCATGATCTCCATTTCTCCATTGCCTGTCCTGTCGTAGAAGCATCCTACACAGAGCTTCTTGCATTTCGAAGTCCATAATGGAAATGACTGCAGGCTCAGAAGAACATGTAATCTTGCTTTTCATGATAAAGCAGCAAGAACAATTGATGTAGCGGGTATACACTTTTCTGTGTGCTAAAACTGGCAGAGACACCAGTGATGTGCAGTTCCTTGCAGCCCCACGGGTGGCGCTGTCGCCTTGGGCTGGGGTTGAACCATTGCTGTGTGCTGTGCTCCCTTTTTGTCCTCCCTCGGCAGCGGTATGGTGGGGCGGGGAACCCGCCGTGCTTGCTGGGAGAGGGTATAAAGGGGCCGGCCATCTTTGTCACGGGGGTCGGAGTCCCAGGCACCTTCAGACTGTGGGCGGTGGTTCGTGTCGGTCCTCTAGGCCTAGAGGACGTTCGGAGGTCGTGTTCCATCCCAGGCACCTTTAGCCTGGGGTGAGGTACTCGGATGGAGGTCTGGAGCTCAGTGCCCAACACTGAGTTCCGCGAGGGAAGGAGATCCTAGGGAACCCCGGGAGTGGGTACCCGAATCCGGAAGGCGTAATGGACCGGGGGAGATACTTGCTTGAAGACCCGGTGCAGCATATTGCCGGTGACAGGTGGGCCTCTCATCGGAGACCGCCTGGAAGGAAATCTCCCCTCGCTCGGAGACCGCAACCCACTTTCAGGAAGGAAAGGGGAGAGTTCATTGTGTCTGGGCCTACTCGCACCCTTGTCTGTTCTGTTCTCTAAGGGAGTCCAACTGATTGTGTTCACTTTTGCATTGAGAAGAATAAAGGAGTGTTGGACTTTAATGGTGTGAGGCTTGTTTTCTGGCAGACATTGTTCAAGGTAACTCTCTCCTCGGAGGCTCCAGGTGCAGAACACCGACCCGAAGGTAATATAAAAACTTTGCTTCCACCACACAAACATCTGCGGTGAAGGTTTGGCGTGGTGACCCCGCTCTCTCTCCTCTAAGGTACCCCTAGACAAGAGACAGACGAGCTGATAGAAGAGAGGGGAGAGAGGAGGCCGCTACATTGATACGATGACTGGAAAAAAAAAAAAAGATTTAATAGTCAACTGATGCGGTCACTACTTGAAAAGATGTCTTACTTTTTTTACTAAGGGCTCTTCTTTAGTTTTCCTCTGCTAGGAGTCCATGGAGTCTTTCTGGAGTCAGCTGGAACTTGGAAGTTGATGTTAAGCTCTCTGGTCACTTAGGCAGTTCCCTCGTCTGTTTTTCCTCTCTGTGTAATAATGTTGGCTTTGGCTTTTAATATTTGATTTAATTTGAAATGCTGTGTTCAGTGTGTTCAGGGTGCACTTATTTCCTTGTATTATACAGGCCTATTTGTGCGTAAAATATCATCCGCTGGCTGTGCCACGCTCACCCACAGCTCTCCTTACATAACCCGGAAATGTCAGGCTTAAAAACATATCTCTAAAGCGGCAGTAAATCCTTCCACATGAAAACGATTTTCACAATATTAATAAATAGTAATTACGATTCAAATGGTCACTTTGAATATACTGTATATAAAATTTTGTTCTTACTGCAAATATTCTTTATCTTGTAAAAGTTTCTCTGCATATTAGCTGGCGCCATCTCCACTTTGGTCTTCCGCGTCTGTAAAGATATGTATTTCCGCCCACAGTACATCCAGTACATAGTCGTCCCGGTAATCCCGCGCATGCGCACTAATAGCAAAATATCAAAGCCTCTTCTTCGTTTCCGGGTTACTACGGAAACGAAGCATAGCGAATCACAGCTTGCTCCAGAAACAAGGCAATACCGGAGAAAACCCTCCACCCTGTTAAGTAGTGAGTCCAGGATCCTCTGGGGGGAAGAATTCAGAGCAAGCATCGCGTGATGTCGGGGCTGACGTCTACAACAGGAAATGACGCAGTCCCGACATAGACGCAGAATTTTTCCGGCGGAGGCTCTGCTTGCCGGAATGAACGGGGATCCGGCGCATGCGCGGTACACGTCCCCACTCGTGAATGCAGCTGTAACTTCACAAGTAAACAGGTAAGAAAAAAAAAGGCTAATAGCAATCGGTCTAAAATAATAACATGCACAATTACCGTATTTTTTTGGACTATAATACGCACTTTTTTCCCCCAGAAATATGGGGGAAAATGTCCCTGCGTCTTATGTGCAAATATATGACAGGTCCCGCCCCCTGCCACCGCTGAAACCGCCCCCCCTGCTGCCGCTGGCACCGCCCCCCACCGCCCCTGCCACCGCTCCATGCCGCCGCTGGAACCGCCCCCCGCCGCCACTGCCACCACCCCCCGCCACCCCTGCCAACACTCGCATCGCCCCTCGCCGCCACTGGAAATGCCCCCCCCCGCTGCCGCTGACACCACCCCCTGCCACCGCTCCATGACGGCGCTGGAACCGCCCCCCGCCGCCCCTGCAAACGCTCGCATCGCCCCCTGCCGCCACCACCGGAAGAGAGGCAGGAGAGCGGGGGACAGACTTCCAACCCCCCGTGGGCACCGAGCGATCCTCCGGCTGGTTCCTCACAGAGCATTCGGCCGCTCGGGCTGCTCTGTCTTCTGTTAGGTGGAAGAGGTAAGGCTGCATTTGTGGCAACGTTCACTGCATTTCTATGGCATGGTCACTCATGGTCACTCTGCATTTACTATGGCATGGTCACTCATGGTCACTCTGCATTTACTATGGCATGGTCACTCATGGTCACTCTGCATTTACTATGGCATGGTCACTCATGGTCACTCTGCATTTACTATGGCAATGGTCAGGCTGCATTTCATGGGCACTGGAAAATATTTTAGTACACCATTTGGTTCAGAATATTTTTTTTCTTGTTTTCCTCCTCTAAAACCTAGGTGCGTCTTATGGTCAGGTGCGTCTTATGGTGCGAAAAATACGGTACATTGAAAGTGAAAATTTTGACTATACAACCGCTTTAAAGAAGAAATAAATAAGAAACATACAACATATATTTTTGTAAAGTATTATACATCTTATTCACTATACTGTAACCAGTGCTGATAAGAAAACCTGTCATGTCATGCCTGTCTGCAATGTCAGCTGCTACCACTGAAACACAACAGCGGCTGTTGGTCATGTGCCTTCCATCATCAGGTGGCGTTCAGGCAGAGTCAGCTTGCAGGCAGTTGCAATTAGCCACTTTACCACTAGGTGGCTCCGCACCAGAATAGCATCTGTCCTCCTACAGGTAGAGCCCTCCTACAGTGATGTCAGGGGTGAGGCAGAATCGACTGTATATATACATTATATTGCCAAAAGTATTGGGACGCCTGCCTTTACAAGCATCCCAGTCTTAGTCCGTAGGGTTCAATATTGAGTTGGCCCACCCTTTGCAGCTATAACAGATTCAACTTTTCTGGGAAGGCCGTCCACAAGGTTTAGGAGTGTGTCTATGGGAATGTTTTACCATTCTTCCAGAAGCGCATACCACTTGAAAAACATAAATGTATTTTATTGGGATTTTATGTGATACACCAACACAAAGTGGAACATAATTGTGAAGTGGAAGGAAAATGATAAATGGTTTTCATTTTTTTTTTACAAATAAATATGTGAAAAGTGTAGCGTACATTTGTATTCAGCCCCGTTTACTCTGATACCCCTAACTAATATCTATGGAACCAATTGCCTTCAGAAGTCACCTAATTAGTAAAAGTCCACCAGTGTGTAATTTAATCTCAGGATAAATACAGCTGTTCTGTGAAGCCCTCAGAGGTTTGTTAGAGAACCTTAGTGGACAAACAGCATCATGAAGGCCGGGAAACACACCAGACAGGTCAGGGATAAAGTTGTGGAGAAGTTTAAAGCAGGGTTAGGTAATAAAAAAATATCCCAAGCTTTGAACATCTCACGGTAGAGTATAGCACAACTGCAAACCTACCAAGACATGGCCGTCCACCTAAACTGTCCGGCCGGGCAAGGAGAGCATTAATCAGAGAAGCAGCCAAGAGGTCCATGGTAACTCTGGAGGAGCTGCAGAGATCCACAGCTCAGGTGGGAGAATCTGTCACCAGGAAAACTATTAGTCGTGCTCTCCACAAATCTGGTCTTTATTGGAGATCGGCAAGAAGAAAGACATTGGTGAAAGAAAGCCATAAGAAGTCCCGTTTGCAGTTTGTGAGAAGCCATGTGGGGGACACAGAAAACATGTGGAAGAAGGTGCTCTGGTCAGATGAGACCAAACTTGAACTTTTGGCCTAAAAGCAAAACGCCTGAACACACCATCCCCACCGTGAGACATAGTGGTGGCAACATCATGTTGTGGGAATGCTTTTCTTCAGCAGGGAGAGGGAAGCTGGTCAGAGTTGATGGGAAGATGGATGGCGCCAAAGCAAAGCATATTCATGTGTTAGAGTAGCCCAGTCAAAGTCCAGACCAAAATCCAATTGATTAAAGGGTATTGCCTCAATAAACCAGTATATTATGTAGGGATGGGTTCCATCATCCTATAAATAGATAGTTCAACCAAGAACATCTATAAAGAGATACAGTCTTATAGTTACAGTATCAAAAACATTTAGCGAACTACCAATAACACATTTTCTTTTGGAGTATTAATTTAATATTCCAAAAGAAAATGTGTTATTGGTAGTTCGCTACAACACTGTCTTCAAATGTTTTTGATACTGTAACTATGAGACTGTATCTCTTTATAGATGTTCTTGGTTGACTCCTCCTGAAGAAGCGGCATTTGTCGCGAAACATGTAGAGGACCAAGTCTATACCTACATCTATGCGCTCCCACATATCTGTGGATCTTCTATGTACTCTAAGTGTGAACATAATGGAATGTCTATCCATTATGGGGTCCAATCATAGCAGAGGACGGGAACAGAGAAGTAACAGAGAGGATGGGAGAAGACATCGAGGAAAGCGGAGGACACCGCCGCCGTGACCCACTGCCTCACTGAGACAGGGTAAGTACCGGGCGGGCGAGGGATTCACACTGGCAGCATTTGATGGGCACAGTGGCAGCGTTTGATGGGCACAGTGACAGCAATTGATGGGCACAGTGGCAGCGTTTGATGGGCACAGTGGCAGCGTTTGATGGGCACAGGGGTGGCAATTGATGGGCACAGTGGCAGCGTTTGATGGGCACAGTGGCAGTGTTTGATGGGCACAGTGGAAACAATTGATGGGTACAGTAGATCCGTTTGATGGTACAGTGGCGGCAATTTATGGGTACAGTGGCTGCGTTTGATGGGAACAGGGGCTGTGTTAGATGGGCACAGTGGCTGCGTTTTATGGGTACAGTGGCTGCGATTGATGGCACAGTGGCTGCGTTTGATGGGCACAGTGGCTGCGTTTTATGGGGACAGTGGCTGCTTTTTATGGGTACAGTGGCTGCGATTAATGGCACAGTGGCTGCGTTTGATAGGCACAGTGGCTGCGTTTGATAGGCACAGTGGCTGCGTTTGATAGGCACATTGGATGCAATTGATGTTTTTTTTTCAGTTTGTTTGCACCCCCCAAAATTTTTGAGCACCAGCCGCCACTGACAGTGACAGTGCATATTTTTTAGCACTGATCACTGTATTACTGGTCCCCAAAAAGTGTCAAAAGTGTCAGGTGTCCAATTTGTCCGATTTATCCACCGCAATATCGCAGTCCCGCTATAAGTCGCTGACCATCCAGCAAATTCTTAGCTCAGCTCTGCTCCTTAAGGCTGGAAATTGATGTACATGCTTCTGTGCAGTGTGCAGCAGGAGTTAGTGTGTAAGGCCAAAAATGCGTGCACTCATGTGGCTTGCAATAACCTAGACCTTTGTTCAGGGCCGTTTGAAGGAATTTGGGGGCCCCAAGCAAAATGGACATGGAGACCCCCCCCCCCCCGCACTCACGCAAAGCCTACAGGATGATGACTGCCTCCCCCCCTTACCCTCCATGTTCTTTTTACCCCCCCTCCCTACCGCACGGGAGGAGATTCAGTTTGCTGTTCCTGGCCGGACTGAAAGGAAGTGAGCACTCAGTGTGTGCACTTCCTGTCAGTCCGGCCGGGAACAGGAAACTGAATCTCCTGTACCGCGTGGTTACAGTACCCGGCCGGACTGCAGGAGGAACTAGGAAGAGGAGCTTGGCCACGCTACAGGCTGCAGCATTTAGAGGAAGTGGAGGCGCGGCAAGAGCCCGCCCTACAGGGGCCCCAGGCCAGCTCGGGGCCCCAAGCAGTTGCTTGTTTTGCCTCTCTTGTTCCGACGGGCCTGCCTTTGTTCGCATGTTGGAGCGTGACATGCCAGCATCATCTTCTAATGCCATCCTGACACTCTGATACCTTTTTAAAATTCTTCTTTCATTTACTAATGTATGCCTCCTAAACCTTTCTATTGGTTCACCGCTGAGGGCTTTGTTGGCCAATAGGATTATAAATTTAGGGAAACGTGAATAAACAAGTCAACTCTCAACTTATGAACTTTGCAGGTGAGCACACCTCCAGGATTTGGAGCTCCCAGAACTCTCAAGAAGACTGTGGAAAGTACGCACACCCACCTCTGGGTGCTAGTATTTCATTCCTGGGGCCAGTTTAGTATGGTTATTGTGCTTACAATTGTAAGATGTCTTTTATTTGTTGGCTGGTGTTGGAATTCCAACAGCACCATTCGGTAAATCACGCCTACAACTCCACTCAGTGACTTTGCAACCTCCTCCCTCTCCTTGCCGGCAAGAACATGATTAACGCAAACAGTCCTCTCTTCCAGCGGGTGTCGCAGAGCGTTTGTTGATATTTAGAGGTTGAACTATTTAATGAGTCGCAGAAAGCCACTATGTTAGAGTCCTAATTTACGAGATCATTAAAATTAGGACGCGCAACGAACTGCAAGCTGTGCTTTCAAGCAGAAAATGTGCGCTGAGCCAAAAACAGGATGCCAGCTGGGAATAGATGGGACCCCAAAAAGAGCAGATACCAACTATCTGCATATCCCCAGGGCACTGTCTGTCTGTCCTTAAAATGCATGCACAGCCCAAAATGTTCTTTTTAGTTTTGGATAGACTAGGGTAAAAGGGTAAAAACAGAGGTACCGTATATACTCGAGTATAAGCCGAGCCGAGTATAAGCCGAGGACCTAATTTTACCACAAAAAACTGGGAAAACTTATTGACTCGAGTATAAGCCGAGGGTGGGAAATGCAGCAGCTACTGTAAGCCGAAAAGAGGGTCAACAGTGCCCATTTGCACGCCTCACTGTGCCCATTGCAGCTCTTCAACTCGACCATCCTCGTAGTATGGCAGGATCCAGTTGGTTCCCCCGGCAGGTTCAGTTACCATAGCACCCATTGTAATGTGCAGACTAACCTCACCGTGCCCATTGCAGTATCCGATCTGTGTACCCGAGTCCGTGACATATTCAGACGGCGGCCGTGCAGTGTTAAAAACTTGCGCTCCTCCTTGTGCTGTTCCGTGATAGGCGGAACACTCGGCTTCCCAGCAAACACTGTGTTCAGTGTTCCGCCTATCAAGGATGCCCTCTCATCCTCTCGTCTATCATGGACGAGAGGCCATCCCTGATAGGCGGAACACTGAACACAGTGTTTGCTGGGAAGCCGAGTGTTCCGCCTATTACGGAACAGCACAAGGAGGAGCGCGAGTTTTTAACACTGCACGGCCGCCGTCTGAATATGTCATGGACTCGGGTACACAGATCGGATTCTGCAATGGGCACAGTGAGGTCAGGCGGCAATGGACTCAGGTACGCTGACTCGAGTATAAGCCGAGGGGGTCATTTTCAGTCCAAAAAAAAAGGGCTGAAAAACTCGGCTTATACTCGAGTATATACGGTAAGTTTATTTTTTGCTGTTTGATTTCTGTTGGGGAGATTTTATTTCATTTCTTGTCCTGGAATTGCAACAGGAAATGAGAGGAAATCATTCCAATATGAAAGGAATTTGTCCTCTTATGCCACGTACACACGATCGGATTTTCCTGTGGAATTCCACTTAAGCTTGGCTTGCATACACACGTTCACACAAAAGTTCTCTGAACTTTCGACCGTCAAGAAAGCAGTGACGTACAACACTACGACGAGCCGAGAAAATGAAGTTCAATGCTTCCGAGCATTCGTCGAATTGTTTCTGAGCATGCGTCGGAATTTTGCGCGTCGGAATTGCTACAGATGATCGGATTTTCCGATAGGAATTTTTTCCGTCGGAAAATTTGAGAACCAGCTCTCAATCTTTTGCTGGCGGAAATTCCGACAGCAAAAGTCAGATGGAGCATACACACGGTCGGAATTTCCGACCAAAAGCTCACATCGGACTTTTGCTGGCGGAATTTCCGACCGTGTGTACGCGGCATTAGACAGCTGTTACGGGAACAAGAGTCCTCATTGGAAGACATACTCTAATCTTATCTGCTGGTGACAACTGTAAAATTCTGGATTTCCCATAATTTTTTACGCTTGACGATAGTCCCCAGGACAATTGGAGAGGGTGAATCTCCCCAACAGGGACACAGACAGCAATAGAGTAAGGCCCCTTTCTTACAGTCTGGATCCAGTTTTTTCAGTAGGGGAAGACAGGCCTTATGTAAAGCGGACATGGACACAGCCCGCCCTGCTCTATGTTCAGCCGGATGTAAACGGATCGGCTGTTTGTAAACAATGCTCTCCAATCCGATCTGGCCAGACGGAGGGGAGAGGATCCCCTTCCATTTTTTTGCTGGATCAGATTGGACCTGGAGGTAGCCGGATGTAGTCGGATACAAGTCCGTTTACATCTGGCTGCCCATAGAGGAGAATGGAGGGTCCATCGGGCCTGGCTGAAAAACAGACAGCTGGACCCGATCGGCCCTCTCTTGTGAAAGGTCCTAAGGCAAGGTTGAAACCGTAGTGAGTTTATTTACTAGTTTGTTACCCAGCATGCCTCGTCACCGGGGCATGCTGGGTACATGATGTCATCGCTGATCAGTGGTGTAGCGTGGGTTGTCAGCACCTGGGGCAAGGCAAGTAACCTGCAGACTTAGACACTCCCAGAGCCCCTTCCAACAATACAATAGTACTGACCAGCCTGATTACTTTACTGACCATTACACACTACACTGACCACTATACTATACTGTCCACTACACTGAGAACTACACTGACCACTATACTACATTACACTGACCACTATACTGTCCACTACACTGACCACTATACTATACTGTCCACTACACTGAGAACTACACTGACCACTATACTACATTACACTGACCACTATACTGTCCACTACACTGACCACTATACTATACTGTCCACTACACTGAGAACTACACTGACCACTATACTGTCCACTACACTGAGAACTACACTGACCACTATACTGTCCACTACACTGAGAACTACACTGACCACTATACTGTCCACTACACTGAGAACTACACTGACCACTACACTACACTACACTGACCACTATACTGTCCACTACACTGACCACTATACTATACTGTCCACTACACTGAGAACTACACTGACCACTATACTACATTACACTGACCACTATACTGTCCACTACACTGACCACTATACTATACTGTCCACTACACTGAGAACTACACTGACCACTACACTACACTACACTGACCACTATACTATACTGTCCACTACACTGAGAACTACACTGACCACTACACTGACCACTATACTGTCCACTACACTGAGAACTACACTGACCACTATACTGTCCACTACACTGAGAACTACACTGACCACTATACTGTCCACTACACTGAGAACTACACTGACCACTACACTACACTACACTGACCACTATACTGTCCACTACACTGACCACTATACTATACTGTCTACTACACTGAGAACTACACTGACCACTACACTACACTGACCACTATACTATACTGTCCACTACACTGAGAACTACACTGACCACTATACTGTCCACTACACTGAGAACTACACTGACCACTACACTACACTACACTGACCACTATACTGTCCACTACACTGACCACTATACTATACTGTCTACTACACTGAGAACTACACTGACCACTATACTGTCCACTACACTGACCAATATACTGTCCACTACACTACACTGACCACTATACTACATTACACTGACCACTATACTGTCCACTACACTGAGAACTACACTGACCACTATACTACATTACACTGACCACTATACTGTCCACTACACTGACCACTATACTATACTGTCCACTACACTGAGAACTACACTGACCACTATACTATACTGTCCACTATACTATACTGTCCACTACACTGAGAACTACACTGACCACTATACTACATTACACTGACCACTATACTGTCCACTACACTGACCACTATACTATACTGTCCACTACACTGAGAACTACACTGACCACTACACTACACTGACCACTATACTATACTGTCCACTACACTGAGAACTACACTGACCACTATACTGTCCACTACACTGAGAACTACACTGACCACTACACTACACTGACCACTATACTGTCCACTACACTGAGAACTACACTGACCACTATACTATACTGTCCACTACACTGAGAACTACACTGACCACTATACTGTCCACTACACTGAGAACTACACTGACCACTACACTACACTACACTGACCACTATACTGTCCACTACACTGAGAACTACACTGACCACTATACTATACTGTCCACTACACTGAGAACTACACTGACCACTACACTACACTACACTGACCACTATACTATACTGTCCACTACACTGAGAACTACACTGACCACTATACTACATTACACTGACCACTATACTGTCCACTACACTGACCACTATACTATACTGTCCACTACACTGAGAACTACACTGACCACTACACTACACTACACTGACCACTATACTATACTGTCCACTACACTGAGAACTACACTGACCACTATACTACATTACACTGACCACTATACTGTCCACTACACTGACCACTATACTATACTGTCCACTACACTGAGAACTACACTGACCACTATACTGTCCACTACACTGAGAACTACACTGACCACTATACTGTCCACTACACTGAGAACTACACTGACCACTACACTACACTACACTGACCACTATACTGTCCACTACACTGACCACTATACTATACTGTCTACTACACTGAGAACTACACTGACCACTACACTACACTGACCACTATACTATACTGTCCACTACACTGAGAACTACACTGACCACTATACTGTCCACTACACTGAGAACTACACTGACCACTACACTACACTACACTGACCACTATACTGTCCACTACACTGACCACTATACTATACTGTCTACTACACTGAGAACTACACTGACCACTATACTGTCCACTACACTGAGAACTACACTGACCACTATACTGTCCACTACACTGACCAATATACTGTCCACTACACTACACTGACCACTATACTACATTACACTGACCACTATACTGTCCACTACACTGAGAACTACACTGACCACTATACTACATTACACTGACCACTATACTGTCCACTACACTGACCACTATACTATACTGTCCACTACACTGAGAACTACACTGACCACTATACTATACTGTCCACTACACTGAGAACTACACTGACCACTATACTGTCCACTACACTGAGAACTACACTGACCACTATACTGTCCACTACACTGAGAACTACACTGACCACTACACTACACTACACTGACCACTATACTGTCCACTACACTGAGAACTACACTGACCACTATACTATACTGTCCACTACACTGAGAACTACACTGACCACTATACTATACTGTCCACTACACTGAGAACTACACTGACCACTACACTACACTACACTGACCACTATACTATACTGTCCACTACACTGAGAACTACACTGACCACTATACTATACTGTCCACTACACTGAGAACTACACTGACCACTACACTACACTACACTGACCACTACACTATACTGTCCACTACACTGAGAACTACACTGACCACTATACTGTCTACTACACTGAGAACTACACTGACCACTATACTGTCCACTACACTGAGAACTACACTGACCACTACACTACACTACACTGACCACTATACTATACTGTCCACTACACTGAGAACTACACTGACCACTACACTACACTACACTGACCACTATACTGTCCACTACACTACACTGACCACTATAATATACTGTCCACTACACTGAGAACTACACTGACCACTATACTACATTACACTGACCACTATACTGTCCACTACACTGACCACTATACTATACTGTCCACTACACTGAGAACTACACTGACCACTACACTACACTACACTGACCACTAAACTATACTGTCCACTACACTGAGAACTACACTGACCACTACACTACACTACACTGACCACTATACTATACTGTCTACTACACTGAGAACTACACTGACCACTACACTACACTACACTGACCACTATACTGACCACTACACTGACCACTATACTATACTGTCCACTACACTGAGAACTACACTGACCACTATACTACATTACACTGACCACTATACTGTCCACTACACTGACCACTATACTATACTGTCCACTACACTGAGAACTACACTGACCACTACACTACACTACACTGACCACTATACTATACTGTCCACTACACTGAGAACTACACTGACCACTATACTACATTACACTGACCACTATACTGTCCACTACACTGACCACTATACTATACTGTCCACTACACTGAGAACTACACTGACCACTATACTGTCCACTACACTGACCACTATACTATACTGTCCACTACACTGAGAACTACACTGACCACTACACTACACTACACTGACCACTATACTATACTGTCTACTACACTGAGAACTACACTGACCACTACACTACATTACACTGACCACTATACTGACCACTACACTGACCACTAAACTATACTGTCCACTACACTGAGAACTACACTGACCACCATACTACACTACACTGACCACCACCATACTACACCATACTACACTATACTGACCACCATACTACACTACACTGACCACCATACTACACCATACTACACTACACTGACCACCATACTACACTACACTGACCACCATACTACACCATACTACACTACACTGACCACCATACTACACTACACTGACCACCATGCTACACTACACTGACCACCATACTACACTACACTGACCACCATACTACACTACACTGACCACCATACTACACTACACTGACCACCATACTACACTACACTGATCACCATACTACACCACACTGACCACCATACTACACTACACTGACCACCATACTAAACAATACTACACTACACTGACCACCATACTACACTACACTGACCACCATACTACACTACACTGACCACCATACTACACCACACTGACCACCATACTACACTACACTGACCACCATACTACACCATACTACACTACACTGACCACCATACTACACTACATTGACCACCATACTACACTACACTGACCACCATACTACACCACACTGACCACCATACTACACTACACTGACCACCATACTAAACAATACTACACTACACTGACCACCATACTACACTACACTGATCACCATACTACACTACACTGATCACCATACTACACCACACTGACCACCATACTACACCACACTGACCACCATACTACACTACACTGACCACCATACTACACCACACTGACCACCATACTACACTACACTGATCACCATACTACACTACATTGACCACCATACTACACCACACTGACCACCATACTACACTACACTGACCACCATACTACACTACACTGACCACCATACTACACTACACTGACCACCATACTACACTACACTGACCACCATACTACACCACACTGACCACCATACTACACTACACTGACCACCATACTACACCACACTGACCACCATACTACACCACACTGACCACCATACTACACCCTACTACACTACACTGACCACCATACTACACTACACTGACCACCATACTACACTACACTGACCACCATACTACACCATACTACACTACACTGACCACCATACTACACTACACTGACCACCATACTACACTACACTGACCACCATACTACACTACACTGACCACCATACTACACTACACTGACCACCATACTACACTACACTGACCACCATACTACACTACACTGACCACCATACTACACCATACTACACTACACTGACCACCATACTACACTACACTGACCACCATACTACACTACACTGACCACCATACTACACCATACTACACTACACTGATCACCATACTACACTACACTGACCACCATACTACACTACACTGACCACCATACTACACTACACTGACCACCATACTACACTACACTGATCACCATACTACACCACACTGACCACCATACTACACTACACTGACCACCATACTAAACAATACTACACTACACTGACCACCATACTACACTACACTGACCACCATACTACACTACACTGACCACCATACTACACTACACTGACCACCATACTACACCACACTGACCACCATACTACACTACACTGATCACCATACTACACTACATTGACCACCATACTACACCACACTGACCACCATACTACACTACACTGACCACCATACTACACTACACTGACCACCATACTACACCACACTGACTACCATACTACACCATACTACACTACACTGATCACCATACTACACTACACTGACCACCATACTACACCCTACTACACTACACTGACCACCATACTACACCACACTGACCACCATACTATACCATACTAAACTACACTGACCACCATACTACACCATACTACACTACACTGACCACCATACTACACTACACTGACCACCATACTACACTACACTGACCACCATACTACACTACACTGACCACCATACTACACCATACTAAACTACACTGACCACCATACTACACCATACTACACTACACTGACCACCATACTACACTACACTGACCACCATACTACACCATACTACACTACACTGACCACCATACTACACTACACTGACCACCATACTACACTACACTGACCACCATACTACACCATACTACACTACACTGACCACCATACTACACTACACTGATCACCATACTACACTACACTGATCACCATACTACACTACACTGACCACCATACTACACTACACTGACCACCATACTACACTACACTGACCACCATACTACACTACACTGATCACCATACTACACCACACTGACCACCATACTACACTACACTGACCACCATACTAAACAATACTACACTACACTGACCACCATACTACACTACACTGACCACCATACTACACCACACTGACCACCATACTACACTACACTGATCACCATACTACACTACATTGACCACCATACTACACCACACTGACCACCATACTACACTACACTGACCACCATACTACACTACACTGACCACCATACTACACCACACTGACCACCATACTACACCATACTACACTACACTGATCACCATACTACACTACACTGACCACCATACTACACCCTACTACACCACACTGACCACCATACTACACTACACTGACCACCATACTACACCCTACTACACTACACTGACCACCATACTACACTACACTGACCACCATACTAC
This sequence comes from Rana muscosa, assembly GCA_029206835.1. Taxonomy (NCBI): domain Eukaryota; kingdom Metazoa; phylum Chordata; class Amphibia; order Anura; family Ranidae; genus Rana; species Rana muscosa. The sequence continues at coordinate 195,718,004 of CM055119.1, forward strand.
ACTACACTGACCACCATACTACACCATACTACACTACACTGACCACCATACTACACTACACTGACCACCATACTACACTACACTGACCACCATACTACACCATACTACACTACACTGATCACCATACTACACTACACTGACCACCATACTAAACAATACTACACTACACTGATCACCATACTACACCACACTGACCACCATACTACACCATACTACACCACACTGACCACCATACTAAACAATACTACACTACACTGATCACCATACTACACCACACTGACCACCATACTACACTACACTGACCACCATACTACACTACACTGACCACCATACTACACTACACTGACCACCATACTAAACAATACTACACTACACTGACCACCATACTACACTACACTGACCACCATACTAAACAATACTACACTACACTGACCACCATACTACACTACACTGACCACCATACTACACTACACTGACCACCATACTACACTACACTGACCACCATACTACACCACACTGACCACCATACTACACTACACTGATCACCATACTACACTACATTGACCACCATACTACACTACATTGACCACCATACTACACCACACTGACCACCATACTACACTACACTGACCACCATACTACACTACACTGACCACCATACTACACTACACTGACCACCATACTACACTACACTGACCACCATACTACACTACACTGACCACCATACTACACCATACTACACTACACTGATCACCATACTACACCACACTGACCACCATACTACACTACACTGACCACCATACTACACTACACTGACCACCATACTACACTACACTGACCACCATACTAAACCATACTACACTACACTGACCACCATACTACACTACACTGACCACCATACTACACTACACTGACCACCATACTACACCACACTGACCACTATACTACACTACACTGATCACCATACTACACTACATTGACCACCATACTACACCACACTGACCACCATACTACACTACACTGACCACCATACTACACTACACTGACCACCATACTACACTACACTGACCACCATACTACACCACACTGACCACCATACTACACTACACTGACCACCATACTACACCCTACTACACTACACTGACCACCATACTACACTACACTGACCACCATACTACACTACACTGACCACCATACTACACCCTACTACACTACACTGACCACCATACTACATTACACTGACCACCATACTGTACCATACTACACTACACTGACCACCATACTACACTACACTGACCACCATACTACACTACACTGATCACCATACTACACCACACTGACCACCATACTACACTACACTGACCACCATACTACAGTACACTGACCACCATACTACACCCTACTACACTACACTGACCACCATACTACACCACACTGACCACCATACTACACTACACTGACCACCATACTACACCCTACTACACTACACTGACCACCATACTACACTACACTGACCACCATACTACACCCTACTACACTACACTGACCACCATACTACATTACACTGACCACCATACTATACCATACTACACTACACTGACCACCATACTACACCACACTGACCACCATACTACACTACACTGACCACCATACTACACCACACTGACCACCATACTACACTACACTGACCACCATACTACACTACACTGACCACCATACTACACCATACTACACTACACTGACCACCATACTACACTACACTGACCACCATACTACACTACACTGATCACCATACTACACTACACTACACTGACCACCATACTACACCATACTACTGACTACACTGACCACCATACTACACTACACTGGCCACCATACTACGCTACACTGACCACCATACTACACTACACTGATCACCATACTACACTACACTGACCACCATACTACACCATACTACACTACACTGACCACCATACTACACTACACTGACCACCATACTACACTACACTGACCACCATAATACACTACACTGACCACCATACTACACTACACTGACCACCATAATACACTACACTGACCACCATACTACACCATAATACACTACACTGACCACCATACCATACTACACACTACACTACACTGTCCTGCTGCCTACAGTATTCCCTCTCTCTTTCTCACCCCCCCTGGTGCCAGTAACACGAGGGAGTCTCACTCACCTTCTTGTCCTGGTCTGAATCTGAAATCTCAACTCCAGTCCTCAAGGCACACCAACAGGTCATGTTTTCAGGATTTCCCTCAGATTAAATGGCTGTGGTAATTACTAAGGCAGTGAAACTGATTAAATCACCTGTGCAAAATAATGGAAAGCCTGAAAACATGACCTGTTGGGGCGCCTTGAGGACTGGAGTTGAGAAACACTGCACTAATGTACCGTGAGCTTTAGATATAGCAATTATTAATAGGGGTTCCCTAAGACTGGAAAGTTATATTAAAGTGGTTGTAAACCCATTTAAAAAAACAAAACAAAAAAAAAAAACCTGCTAGACAAAGGCATAATGAGCTAGTATGACTAGCATAGTAGCTCATTATGCATTACTTACTTTAGATCGAAGCCCCCAAATCCGTCCTCGTTTCCCCCTCCAGCCGCAGCCATCTCTCCCGGAGGTTACTTCCGGGTATCGCCTCTCCGGCGCTGTGATTGGCCGGAGCGGCGATGACGTCACTCCGCGCTTGCACGCGGGAGCTGTTAAAGCCGGCGTTATCATTCATAAAACCGGCATTTACAGTGCGCCTGCGCCGATGTCTAGGGTGCGCATGCGCAGTACACATCGGCGTACTCTTTTTTTTGCAAATACCTCCTAAACCTTATAGGTCTCGGAGATATTGTAAACACCTACAGGTAAGCCTTAATCTAGGCTTACCTGTAGGTGCAAGTTGCAAGAGTGGGTTTACAACCACTTTAAGGGCTCGTCCATGTGAAAAAGTTTGAGAAAGTCTGCTCTAGGACTTCCCACTGATTAATTTTCCTATTCAGCAACTGGTGCTTTAGATCCCCTCGACCATATACAGTAGCTGCTCAAGCCAACTCAAGCCAACCTTCCATGTGTTGATCCTTCAGTTGGCTTCTGTTTCTACCTAAAACCCACTAGGACACCTTATGCACTGTAAAGTTTAGCTCACAGCAGACTCCTGGATGTTGTGGTAGGTCTTGGTAATGGGAAGACATCTCACCGCCTGAATTACCTAACAACATGATTAAATCTACACACATTTACTGACTTTCCAACACTGGGGTCGTTTACTCACACAACCACAGGATCATTGGTTGCCTCCCTTCGATATCCACCAGGCTTTTGCCAGTGAGGGAGATGTGGGCTCCACCATAGGACAGCTGGACTCGCCAACGTCCTCCTGGCCCTCTCAAGTGAACTTTTCCAGACCCAACTTGATTCCAGGACTTAACAGTGGCGGTGCGTCAATAGTGGGCGCTGGAGTGCCGCCCCTGCTTCCAAATGGTTAACCAGAGGGCGCACAGGCTGTGCGTTCCCTGGTTAAACAGTGCTGTGTTAGGGAATCGCTTCCCTAACACTGACCCGCCTCTCAGCCAATCAGGTGCACCGGGTCTGGTTAACGGTCACCTGATTGGCTGAAGCGACAGACGAGCAGAGGGAGCGTGGAGGAGGACAGCTGACCCGAGAAAGGTAAGTGCCGGGCGGGGGCAAACTGGCTGCATTTGAGGGGGCAAACTGGCAGTATTTGAGGGGCAAACTGGTGGCATTTGAGGGGGCAAACTGGAGGCATTTAAGGGGGAAAACTGGCGGCATTTGAGGGGGCAATCTGGCGGTATTTTAAGGGGGAAAACTGGCGGTATTTGAGGGGGCAAAGTGGCTGTGTTTCAGGGGGCAAAGTGGCTGCATTTGAGGGGGCAAACTGGCAGCAATCGATGGGCACAGTGGCTGCGTTTGATGGCACAGTTGCGACAATTGATGGGCACAGTGGCTGCGTTTGATGGCACAGTGGTGACAATTGATGGGCACAGTAGCTGGGTTTGATGGGCACAGTGAGGCTGCAATTGATTTTTTTTTTTTTTCGTTTGTTTGCGCCCCCCCAAATATTTTGAGCACCAGTCGCCACTGGGACTTAAGCTTGCAAATAAGCCCCCAGCTAAGCCTAGCTGGGACCTCAATGATTCCCAAGGCTTCTCTAGCACTCCTGCCCCAAGGGCGGAGTCCCTACCGAGGGGGTCTCCTCCAGCAGGACTGGACCCATTAACACTGCACTGCCGCCTCAGGCCTTATACTATTTTTTGGCTCTCCAACCACCTACTGGGCACGCCTCCTCAGGGATTGGCTAAAGTTTCATAAATATTCAGGCTGCCTGCTCTATTATTCATCATACTATGAATCTAAAATCCTCTAGAATACAGGGGGAAGTAATCAGAGCAGCAGCCTGTGAGACACTGAGCAGGCCTAACCAATCAACGCCTGCTCCACTGATTAAAGAGGAGCTAGCTAAATTTACCCAGAAGCACACACTACACTAGGTGGGTGCTACATAAATAAAATCAGATGATCAGGAAGAAGTTGAATCTAAAATATACTTTAGCGTCTCCAGTTTCAGACATAGTCAACCAAATTACAAAATTGCTTTTTGTGTATTTTTACGCCTCAGGAATACAAAGCTCCTTTCAGCAGATAATTACATTTTTTCCCCTTCCAAATTTATTAAAATAATGAAAAAAAACAACTGTATACAACCAGTGGATTTACAGTCAAGCCTTCTTTATTTGTTCCCTGTAATACGCCACTGTCTGACGGCTCTCCCCCTGGTAAGAAAACAACACGAATTAACGTTTTTATTTGCCGATCTTATGAAAACATTTCTTGATCTCCTAATTATGTCGTTTTGTAGATGCAATCTTTCTCCTGAATTTACAGGCCGCTATTCATATAAAGTGGAGTTTTTGGAAGGCTGCAGGTTTTTTTTTTTTTTTTTTGCGAGCATCATTTCGCTTTATGTAACTTTCTATTAAATGGAAATCGAAGGGAAAACCTATTTTGTGGAGTTATGATGGCGATAAAGTAATGGTTTATTTAAGTGCGTCGAACGGAATAGGGGCTGTGTTAGCAACTTAGCTGTAAAATGCGGAGAGATTTGTCATTGGACCAACTAAGTTTCTTCATAAGAGGACTTATAGAGGACCAGACGTAAGCGTGAATCCTAAAATGTAGGGTTTATTCTCACCATGAAGTACATGGGACTGTTCACCTTTTTTTGCATGTTCCTGCATGTCGCATTTTAGACCTACCCATTAACTTCAGTTGGGCTGCCCTACGCTTGTGAAACATTGGTAGCACTACCCCAGTAGGGGTTGCAGGTGACTGGGTTCCCCACTCCTACACAGCCAGGTAAGTAGCATTTTCATCTTTCATCCAGACACAAGGAACAGTCTTTAAACTTTGTTTTTGATGTTTTATTAGGGGTTATAACTTGGATGGGAAATGGGAACTTTGGGATGCCCAACTTGATAGCAATGAGAAACAGGGACAACTTCCTCCCTATGTTTAACTTTCGTTTCTTCACTCCCGGACACTAATGCCGCGTACACACGACCGTTTTTTAATGTCATTGAAAAAAACAACGTTTTTCTCGACGTTATTCTTCTCAAGCCTGCCTTGCCTACACACGATCATGAAAAAAAATGCTCGAGTAAAGCGCGGTGACGTAGGAAATGTACGACGGCACTATGAAGGGGAAGTTCCATTCGGATGGCGCCACCCTTTGGGCTGCTTTTGCTGATCCTCGTGTTAGTAAAGTTTGGTGAGAGACGATTCACGCTTTTCAGCCTTGTGCTCTTCAGTCCGTTACAGCGTGACGAATGTGATATCTCCATTACGAATGCTAGTTTGACCAGAACGAGCGCTCCCGTCTCACCACTTGCTTCTGAGCATGCGTTTTTTTTTTCACGTCGTTAAAGCCTACACACGGCCATTTTTCATGACGAGAAAAACGACGACGTGAAAAAAGACGAGAAAAATTTTGTTCCAAATGTTCCAAATTTTTAATGCCCATTTTTCACATTGTGAAAAATGCTCTGGAGCCCACACACGATCGTTTTTAATGACCAAATAAAAAAATTGCATTTTTCTCGTCATGAAAAACGGTCGTGTGTACGCGGCATGAGGGGTTGATTTATTAAAAGCAAATGACTGTGTATATGAGAGAAGAGCCGGTAACTCAAAAGTCCCTGATGCAAAAATGTATTGGCTACATATGAGCATTAAAAAGCAAACAGCTGACGTGTTTCGGCGTGATGCCATAGTCATAACATATATTAGTCTATGACTAAGGCTCACGCCTAAACGCGTCAGCTGTTTGCTTTTTAACCACTTAAGCCCCAGACCATTTGGCTGGCCAAAGACCAGGCCACTTTTTGCGATTCGGCACTGCGTCGCTTTAACTGACAATTGCGAGTCGTGCAACGTGGCTCCCAAACAAAATTGACGTCCTTTTTTTCCCACAGATAGAGCTTTCTTTTGGTGGTATTTGATCACCTCTGCGGTTTTTAATTTTTTGCGCTACAAATAAAAATAGAGCGACAATTTTGAAAAAAAAAAGCAATATTTTTTACTTTTTGCTATAATAAATATCCCCAAAAAATATATAAAAAAACTATTTATTTTTTTCCCTCAGTTTAGGACTGCGACATTATGGCGGACACATCGCACACTTTTGACACATTTTTGGGACCATTGTCATTGATACAGCGATCAGTGCTATAAAAAATGCACTCATTACTGTAAAAACAACACTGGCAGTGAAGGGGTTAACCTGTAGGGGGCGCTGAAGGGGTTAAGTGTGTCCTAGGGAGTGATTCTAACTGTAGGGGGGATGGACTGTGTGACACGACACTGATCACCGCTCCTGATTACAGGGAGCTGTGATCAGTGTCCTGTCACTAGGAAGACTGGGGAAATGCCTTGTTTACATCACCATTTCCCCGTTCTTCCTCTCCGTTAGACGATCGCGGGTATCCCCGCGGACATCGAGTCCGCGGGACCCGCGGTCGGACTCACGGAGCTTGCGGTGCTTCAAAACTTAAGTAAATGAGGTAAGGCTTCACTTTGCAAAGAATATCCAATCACGTGCAAGGAAAATAAAAATAACATAATTGGATGATGGAAGTCAGCAGAGCTTTTACTCATTTACTAAGCTCTGGAGCAACTGCACTTGCACAGTGCAGTTGAGTTTTGCAAGGTGCACAGTCTTTTTGCCTTTAGTAAATCAACCCCACACTTTCCTTCTTGCTCCCGCTGCTTCTCAGGAAAGACTCCCTCAAAACTGCTTCTGCTGACAGGATCCTCCCAGGCCAGCCGATGCTCCAGCCCAAGGCAGAGCACCTCTCCCCAGACTAGGGGGTTCGCCTCAAGGGCCATCGACAGTCCCCTCAGCACTCCACCTCGATCTTCTACCCTACTCTTCTCTGCCAACATGACTTATCCATACTTAAGGGCTAGCTAACCCTCTGCCAGACCCACTGACTGGGGATTGGCCAAGCTCCCTTGAGTATGCAGATCAACCCTCCTAGCCCCCGCCCTCCAGCTTCCAGAATGTTCTACAACTTTCCAGAACCAGGAGGAGGCACCAGAGACTTGCCTGCATGAGTCATTCAGCCTTGAACTCAAGTAAACCCTGACCCAGATTCCTTGCTTAACCATAAGCCAGATTATGTTTTACCTACTCTCACACTAGTAGCACACTAGAGAGTGCTACACATGCAAAAATGGTGCAGATGGGGAAAGAAAGAAAGAGAGAGAAGGAGAGCAAAGGAAAAAGGGGAATGGAGAAGAGAGGGGGGAGTAGGGAGAGAGGGGGGAGAGTAATGGGGGAGGGAGATAGAGGAGGGGAAGGGGAGAGAGAAGGTAGGTGTCAGGGCTGGGCTCAGCCCTTCCTTCTCAGAGCAGACCGCTCAGCTGTCGGTTAGTTGCCAGCTCCAATCTTTTCCACAGTGACTCATCTGTTGATGATATCCTGCTCATTAGTCCTGCTTGTTACTTAAGCTGTTCAGTTCAGATACTCTCTGCCTTCGCCTTGGTCAACATATCAGAGACTCTCTCCTGTGTACCTGTTAAAGACTTGCTTCGCTGACGTCCCTTCTGGTTCCTGATCCTGCTTCTTGTTCCACTACGCCGATTCTCCGGTTTCCTGATTTCCTGGCTTGTCCTGAAGTACGCTGATCCCTGGCTCCCTGACATCCTGGCTTGTCTGACTATCCATTCCAGTTACCGAATTGTTTTGACTACATTTGCGGTTTACCTTTTACTATTATTATTATTAAACTAGTGTGATTTTTACTGCACTTCTGTCTCGGGCTGATTCATGGTTTCTGACAGTAGGAAGAGGAACCCACACCACCACTTACTGAATACCTGACACGTCTTCAGTCCCCTTCTTCAACTTTTCCCCAGTGCAGACTGATTATTAACAAACAAATCTGTTTGCAGCAGTCTCCTTCAGGGAGAGAAAGCCTTCTCTAGTGGCATGGTGGGATTTTCTTTCCAGATTTTCCCCCACAAGTAAATCCACGATCCACATCAAGCCAGATGTCGCCCTCATTGTGCCTGATTTTGCATGTTGGTGCCCTGGCATGCACAACATTGGTTGCTAGGGTGCAAGCGGTCATAGCAACCAGTAATTTTGACAGCGGTGGACCCTGGCCAGTGGCAGCGACAGCGAGTTGGGACTCAGGACTAGTTGTGAGTGTAAACCACAGGGAAAATAAGTCGGTTGATAACCCTGCTCCTCACAGGCTACGACTGACAGTAGCAGGACCCAATGGTTTCCGCAACTGCCCCCATGTCCAGTGAGGAGCGAGAGAGACGTTGTTTTTGGCACAGGGCTGGATCGAGTTTAGGCTCAGGTAAGGATTTATGGAGGCGGGAGCAGAACACAAGTTTTTTTACTTTGATGCATAGAATGCATTAAGATAAAAAAAATACCTTCTGCCTTCACAACCACTTTAAATCTGCTAGTACATCTAACACCCCCCCCCTCGCCCAGGCTGATAATCCTGCTGTCCAAAGGTGCCCTCTGTTCTCCTTCATTCAGAGTGGGGGCTCTTTAATACAAGAGATGTGTTATTGGCCTGATCACCAGGGGAAAACAAAAAGAAAAAAGCCTAAGAAAAGAAAATTAATGCGGCCACCACATCTAATGGTCGGTAAGCTGCATTATATTACATTTCTTGTTTTAATAATGCTTTAAAGCAGGGGTCTCCAAACTTTCTAAACAAAGGGCCAGTTTACTGTCCTTCAGGCTTTAGGGGGACCGGAATGTGGCCATAGGGAGTAGAAAATGCCCCGATGTCAGTGGGAAAAAATAATGCCCCATCGTTTGTTTCAGTGGGAGTAATTGTGCCCCTTCATTGATGTCATTGGGACCCATTGCTGGTGTCGTTGAGAGAAATTGTTCCATCGTTGCTGTCATTCGGATGGTTTTGTGACCCATCATTGATGTTATTGGGCCCCATCATTGGTGTCATTGGGAGGAATTGGGCCCCATTGTTGGTGTCATTGGGAGGAATTGTGCCCCATTGTTGGTGTCATTGGGAGGATTGTGCCCCTTCATGGAGCCCAATTCAGTGGGGGGAATTGGGCTCCATTGTTGGTATCAGTGGATGAAATAGTGCCCCAAGGGCTGGATAAAAGTGAGCAATGGGGCCGCATCTGGCCCCCCCCCCCCCCGGGCTGCAATTTGGAGACCACTGGCTCAGTCCATCTTTGATACATTGTTTGATGTTACACCCATATTCATAAAATAAAGTATGTAATGAAAACTGAAACATTTTATTTAAAAAATGTACTAGCCTGTAGATAAGGTTGGGGAGAAGTTGGGAAGGTACAATATATATGCAGATTAAACTTTAGCTGTAAGAAAACTGTATACACAATGCCAAATATACTGAAAAATAGATTTATGGTTTTTCATATACTTTAAAATGATCGCACTAACATAAAATAACAAAAAAAAAACGCAAAGCTTGCCTTTCAAAGAAAATCTCATCCACAGTCTATCAGTTACGGTTCCTTCTTGGACGTTATTTGCTATCTGGGCAGACGGTGGATTTGGCTGAGTGTGTGCATCACCCAATTTGTTCTTTCCACGCTCCTCTGGTGAAATACTATCATAATCACAGTAAAATAGAGAGACGTTTACTCAGCTGAGGCTGCTTTCACTGCAAAGATAAATACAGTTTAGTGCCACCATCCCAAATGTTATTTTCTAGCAAAACGCTGAAGGATTTCTCCGGATGCCACCCGGTAATGATATGAGCTCACAAAAGCTGCAGAGGCCGTTATGGCGAGGAGGAAGCAACACTTGAATGACTCCGCTATATACTATGTTTTGTTTTTTTTTAGAAACATTTAAAAATTGAACTCCATTTTAACATATTTTCTATAATTCCCCTAGACCGTTTCTAGAATCCCTTTATTATAATGTTCTGGTAAGAAGATTCTCCAAATTCACCTCTGATGGTCTGTTACAGACTAGGTTGCCTTTTAAAGCCGGCTGTAGACATTCAAAAGAGGTCAAGCACAGTGTAACGATCGTACAATGACCTGACTCATAAACATGGACGCACACACAAGCATATATTTTATCATAATGGAGGGAGGTGGGGTGGTTAGGGTTCTTCACATAGTTCCTGTTCTAGCGCAGTGTATGAGGTTGACTTTGGTCAAGATTTTCCAAGGCTGGGCACAGACTTTGGAGGGCGGTTGGATGTGCATGCATGATTCTCAGCGATGTCATTGGCTTCTAGTGAATGGATAGGCTGCATTCTCAGTGATGTCATTGGCTTCTAGTGAATGGATAGGCTGCATTCTCAGTGATGTCACTGGTCTCTAGTGAATGGATAGGCTGCATTCTCAGTGATGTCATTGGCTTCTAGTGAATGGATAGGCTGCATTCTCAGTGATGTCACTGGTCTCTAGTGAATAGATAGGCTTCATTCTCAGTGATGTCACTGGCTTCTAGTGAATGGATAGGCTGCATGCTCAGTGATGTCATGGGTCTCTGGTGAATGGATAGGCTGCATTCTCAGTGATGTCACTGGTCTCTAGTGAATAGATAGGCTGCATTCTCAGTGATGTCACTGGTCTCTAGTGAATGGATAGGCTGTATTCTCAGTGATGTCACTGGACTCTAATGAATGGATAGGCTGCATTCTCAGTGATGTCACTGGTCTCTAGTGAATAGATAGGCTGCATTCTCAGTGATGTCACTGGTCTCTAGTGAATGGATAGGCTGTATTCTCAGTGATGTCACTGGTCTCTAGTGAATGGATAGGCTGCATTCTCAGTGATGTCATGGGTCTCTGGTGAATGGATAGGCTGCATTCTCAGTGATGTCACTGGTCTCTAGTGAATAGATAGGCTGCATTCTCAGTGATGTCACTGGTCTCTAGTGAATGGATAGGCTGCATTCTCAGTGATGTCACTGGACTCTAATGAATGGATAGGCTGCATTCTCAGTGATGTCACTGGTCTCTAGTGAATAGATAGGCTGCATTCTCAGTGATGTCATGGGTCTCTAGTGAATGGATAGGCTGCATTCTCAGTGATGTCACTGGTCTATAGGAAATGGATAGGCTGCATTCACAATCATGTCCTTGGGCTCTAGTAAATAGATAGACTCCCTTTGCCACCAGTCTCTAAACTGTATTTCAATGATATCACCAGTCTCTAATGAATGGAAATTTTGCCTTTCAATGGTGTCACCAGTCTCTAATGCAGTGTTTCTCAACTCCAGTCCTCAAGGCGCCCCAACAGGTCATGTTGTCAGGCTTTCCATTATTTTGCACAGGTGATTTGATCAGTTTCACTGCCTTAGTAATTACCACAGCCATTTCATCTGAGGGAAATCCTGAAAACATGACCTGTTGGGGCGCCTTGAGGACTGGAGTTGAGAAACACTGCTCTAATGAATGAATAGGCTGCCTTTTAATGATGTCACCAGTCTCTAATGAATGGAAAGTTTGTCTTTCAATGATGCCAACAATCAGGGAAGCCTTAGTGCATGGGCCCCTGGGCAGTGCCCAGGGGCCCCAGGTGCATGGGGCCCCCATGATAATCTTGCATTACATCATACTTGCCAACTGTCCCGGATTTGCCAGGACAGTCACTGTTTTTAAGAGCCTTTTTACTAAACTGTCCCAAGATGGATGTGTCACCCTTGTTTAAAATAGATTTTATTGAAATTACTATTTAATTCTATCAACTATTTATACTTTTCATTCTTAAAAGTAGGTGCATAAATTACGGGAGGCTAGTAGGGGCCCCAGTGTATTACTTTGTCCAGGGGCCCATGATGCTCTTAAGACAGCCCTGCCAACAGTCTCTAATGAATTGAAAGGTTGCCTTTCATTGATGTCACCAGTCTCTTATGAATGGATAGGCTGCCTTATAATGATGTCACCAGTCTCTTATGAATGGAAAAGGTTGCCTTTCAATGATGTCACCAGTCTCTAATGAATGGATAGGCTGCCTTTCATTTATGTCACCAGTCTCTTATGAATGGATAGGCTGCCTTATAATGATGTCACCAGTCTCTTATGAATGGAAAAGGTTGCCTTTCATTGATGTCACCAGTCTCTAATGAATGGATAAGCTGCCTTATAATGATGTCACCAGTCTCTAATGAATGGATAGGCTGCCTTTCAATGATGTCACCAGTCTCTTATGAATGGATAGGCTGCATTTCAATGATGTCACCAGTCTCTAATGAATGGATAGGCTGCCTTTCAATGATGTCACCAGTCTCTAATGAATGGATAGGCTGCCTTTCAATGATGTCACCAGTCTCTAATGAATGGATAGGCTGCATTTCAATGATGTCACCAGTCTCTAATGAATGGATAGGCTGCCTTTCAATGATGTCACCAGTCTCTAATGAATGGATAGGCTGTCTTTCAATGATGTCACCAGTCTCTTATGAATGGATAGGCTGCAATTCAATGATGTCACCAGTCTAATGAATGGATAGGCTGCCTTTCAATGATGTCACCAGTCTCTAATGAATGGATAGGCTGTCTTTCAATGATGTCACCAGTCTCTTATGAATGATTAGGCTGCCTTTCAATGATGTCACCAGTCTCTAAGGATCAGGTAGGCTGCCTTTCAATGATATCACCAGTCTCTAATGAATGATTAGGCTGCCTTTCAATGATGTCACCAGTCTCTAAGGATCAGGTAGGCTGCCTTTCAATGATATCACCAGTCTCTAATGAATGGAAAGGTTGTAGCTGAGAAGAAAGTGCATGGTCTGTAGGAGGACCAAAGGAGGACTGGAGTCAACTGCTGAAGTCTGCAGCTTCAGCTTATTCCGGCAGCAGAAAAAGCTAAGGGGAGTGGGGCAAACACAAGGCTCACCAGCCAAATCCAGCCAACTAGGCCATTTCATTTGACCCTCACACCACTCCGGCAGCTGCGGCACCCCCTTGTCTCTGCCCGCACCTTGACTCAGCAGTCAGCAGCAGAGAGGAGGACTGAACTCCTCCTAAAGATCTTCTGCCTCTCTGTGCAGCTGCAGCACCTCCTCATCACCGCCTCCCCTGGTCTCAGCAATCAGATGGCTCTAGCAGCTGACTCTAGCCCCCCTCTGGTCCTCCTCCAGACCCTGCACGTTCTGCTTTCCAGTTACCTCCCCAGCTTCTTCCCAGCACCAGCAAAAGCTAAGGAGGGGGGGGGGGTGCACTGGGATGTAAGTGAGGGTGGGGGACTCTTAACCTCTGATGGTGAGGAGGCTCTTGACATCTGATGTAAGGGGGGGGGGAGGGGTGTAGTGCTCTGTGCATCTAGTCTTACAGATACAATTAGCCCTTTGAGGGCAACCATACTGCTCACAATGAAATTGAGTTTAACACCCCTGCGCTAAGGAATAGGCCGCCTTCTCGATGATGTCATCAGTCTCTAGTAAATTGATAGGCTGGCTTTTTAATGATGTCACTGGTCTCTAGTAAATGGATAGGCTGCCTTCTCGATGATGTCAGCGGTCCCTCGTCCAATAGATAGGCTCCTGCATTATCAGTAATGATGTATTTATAAAATGATCATACCATAAAATGAAATCTAATTTCCAAACTATCATCTTGTCAGTGTACTAAGAAGTATGGGTTCAATCGTTTGGCACAGTTCACACAGAGTATATCTCCTCAGCAGTTGGTTTATTAATATCTTGTAATTATCCCATTATCTTTTGATGACTAATCCATGCCATATCTAATTAAAAATCACACCTAAGTCCAAGCTCCATTTATTATGTAATTCTTTAGGTAATGAGCCTAAGCTGCCATGCACTAAATTAAAAGGGAGAAGATGATCAATTTAATCAGTTTCTAGGCACATAAATAATTGCAGTTTTATTGTGGCGTCACCTCCTGGACTTTTTGGGTTCAGCAATTTGTCATTGTTTTAATAGACCATGTTAATGACTGGACTTCAATTTTCTGTGTCGTCCCAGCATCTTGCGATACCAGGACAGCCATGCCCTGTCTGTGCAGCCTAGCCAAACTCATGCACACCTAAGAACAAGCACATTTTAGTCCTGCCAATCCATTATGAATTTGAATTAAAGTGTATATCAAGCCGAAAACAGTTTTCTGTAGTCCACTTTAACCAGTTGTGGACATTGGGTGTACTGTACGCAGGTAGTACCTTCTATCTCTCTTCCCTATTCCTGCTCCCTTCCTTGCATTTGCTGCCAATTCCTGGCTGTCAAAATGACAGCCGGAAGTTATTGTGTGAATACAGCAGCTATGACAGCCGCTGCTGTTCGATAGCAGAATAAGTGACACAATGGGGAAGATTTACTAAAACCGCAGCACTCAAAATCTGGTGCAGCTGTGCATGGTAGCCAATCAGCTTACAACTTTAGCTTGTTCAATTAAGCTTTGACAATAAGCCCTGGTTCACACTGGTGCGATTTGACATGCGATTTGACATGTCAAATTGGCGAAATTTGCCGCAAATTGTGGGCAATGGCACCGTCCTAATCGGTGTGACGCTGCATCTGCGGCGCTGCACCGATTTCAAAAAGTAGTTTCTGTACTACTTTTTGCGATTTCAGCCGCGATTTACATTGACATCTGTGTCAGATGTCTCTGTAATCGAGCTGAAATCGGGACTGACAGGCAGGAGTGAAATTGTGCGAGTTCAGCTGAACTCGCACGGCTTCACTCCCGCAGCCCCAGTGTGAACCTGGGCTAAAACCTGGAAGCTGATTGGTTTCTATGCAGAGTTGCACTAGATTTTGCACTTTCCAGTTTTAGTAAATCAACCCCAATGTTTATAAACACTATTCAGATATGAGATAGAAAGATACAAAGTAATACAGTAAGGCCCCTTTCACACTGGGGCGGTTTGCAGGCGCTATTTTGCTAAAAATAGCGCCTGCAAACTGAGCCTAAACAGTGGCTGCTGTCTCTCCAATGTGAAAGCCCCGAGGGCTTTCACACTGGAGCGGTGCGCTAGCAGGACGTGAAAAAAAGTCCTGCTAGCCGCATCTTTGGAGCGGTGAGAGGAGCGATGTGTTTACCGCTCCTACACCTCTCCTTCCCATTGAAATGCATGGGACACCGCGGTAATACCGCCCGCAAACCGCGGCTGTAGCCGCGGTTTGCGGGTGGTATTAACCCTTTTTCGGCCGCTAGCGGGGGGTTAAAACTGCACCGCTAGCGGCCGAATACCTCAGCAATCCCAACGGTATAGCGCCGCTAAAAATAGCGGCGCTATACCGCCACCGCACACACCGCCTCAGTGTGAAACCGGCTTAATTAAAAAGTAATTACCGTATATACTCGAGTATAAGCCGACCCGAGTATAAGCCGAGGTACCTAATGTTGCCACAAAAAAATGGGAAAACTTACTGGCTCGAGTATAAGCCGAGGGTCAACAATGCCTCACTGTTCCCATCCTAACTGTTCCCTATCCTCACTGTTCCCTATCCTTACTGTTCCCTATCCTCACTGTTCCCTATCCTTACTGTTCCCTATCCTTACTGTTCCCATCCTTACTGTTCCCATCCTCACTGTTTCCTATCCTCACTGTTTCCTATCCTCACTGTTTCCTATCCTCACTGTTTCCTATCCTCACTGTTTCCTATCCTCACTGTTTAAATTTTACATGCTGCGGCTGCGGCGTCCATCGTTCAAATCCCGTGGTCTCTTTCTCAGTTTCCCAGCAGACACTGTGTTGGGTGTTCGGCCAATCACAGACGTCTGCTGGGAAACTGAGGATGAGAGAACGTTCGTGATAGGCGGAGAGTGTCTGATGAGAATCGCCTATCACGGAAGGGACCAGGAAGAGACCGCGGGATTTGAACGATGGACACCGCAGCCGCAACTTTTTTTCAGGTACTATTTCCAATGTAAAATGTTGCTGACTCGAGTATAAGCCGAGGGGGGGACTTTCAGCCCAAAAAAAAGGGCTGAAAATCTCGGCTTATACTCGAGTATATACAGTACTTTTATATTTACTCTGTTTCATTCATCTGCAGATCAAAGAAATAAACTTTCATTTGTATATGATGTCAGTTAAAGGATAAAGACTAGTAAAAAGATTTGTTTTTTTATGAATAAAAATTGTTACTATTTAAAGCAGTATTAAACCCAAAAGCATTTATTATATTGCAGCTTATTCATTATTAGATATAATGGCTGCAATAATTTTCATATTTTTTTGGTTAAATATTAATTTTTATTAAATAGTTTGCAATCATTTCGATCCCATATAGCAAGACACTAATGTAGCTTGAGAAAGACAATCCTTTCCAATATTTTGAAAATCAATATAAATATGTCTTATCACCTATTCAAGAAAAACATCTACACAGGTGACCATTATTTCACTTGGGCAAGAGTCTGTCCAAAAGCACAACAAACCAAACACAAAAAATAAAGAGTAAGAAAAAAAAAGGGACGAATCAAATGTAATAATAATAATAATTTTTTTTTTTTTTTTTTAGGCTTTTTTTTCCTTTATTTTCAGCTGCTAATTTGGCCAGTAAGTCTTTATTTTTCAAAAGAACAAGCTCTCTTGTAAATGTATCAATTCCAGGGATGATACATACAATTTACCACTTACAGGGGTGCTTACAATGGTCATTTATTTTTATTTTTTTATGTAAAACCTTTATCCCAAAAGGAAAAAAAAAATGTTTGCTCTAACTGTACATACACTACTAGCTGGTGTGTGGCTTCAATTTCTTAGTGTATGCAAATCTGCTAGTACATTTAACACTCCCCTCCCCCCAGACTGACAATGCTGCGGTCCAAAGATGCCCCCTGTGCTCCTTCATCCAGAATGGGGTCACTTTAAGGCCCCTTTCACACTGGTGGTGCGCTGGCGGTATAGCGGCGCTATTCTTAGCGCCGCTATACCGTTGTTTTTACCGCGATATTCAGCCACTAGCGGCCGAAAAAGGGTTAATACCGCCGGCAATGCGCCTCTGTATAGCAGCACTATTTTTAGCGCTAAACCACCTGAAAAACGTGTCAGTGTGAAAGGGGCCTAATACAGAAGGTGTGTTACTGGCCAGATCACCAAGTGAAAACAGAGGGAAAAGAACATCAATATTTAACCTTGTTTTATTGTTTTTCATTTTGTTTGTTAATTCTTTTATGTTGTATTAAAATAGCACAAGATCGAAAAAATCATTTTTTTTTTTTTATTAAGTTTAACAAAAAAAAGGTACAAATTGCAAACAGTGCAACAAAAGCCCACGTTCACACTGGGGCTGCGGGAGTGAAGCCTGCGAGTTCAGCTGAACTCGCACGATTTCACTCCCGCTGGCAGTCCCGATTTCGGCCGCGATTTCAAAGACATCTGAAACAGATGTCAATGTAAATCGCGTCTGAAATCGCAAAAAGTAGTACAAAAACTACTTTTTGTAATCGGTGCAGCGCCGCAGATGCGGCGTCGCACCGATTAGGACGGTGCCATTGCCCGCAATTTGCGGCAAATTTCGCCGATTTGACATGCGATTTGACATGTCAAATCGCATGTCAAATCGCACCAGTGTGAACCAGGGCATAAGGCTGCTTTCACACTGAGGCGATTTGCAGGCGCTATTGCGCTACAAATAGCACCTGCAAAGCGCCCTGAAAGAGCTGCTCCTTTATCTCCAGTGTGAAAGCCTGAGGGCTTTCACACAGGAGCGGTGCGCTGGCAGGAAGCTTAAAAAAAGTCCTGCCAGACGCATCTTTGAGGCGCTGTTGGAGCGGTGAATATACCGCTCCTAAAACGCCCCTGCCCATTGAAAACAATGAGGTAGCACCTCCACCCGCAAAGCGCCACAAAGCTGAATTTTTGCGGGTGGGTTTAATCCTTTTTCGGCCGCTAGCGAGGGTTAAAACCGATCCGCTAGTGACCGAAAATCGCGGCAAAAACAACGGTAAAGGGCCGCTAAAAATAGCGGCACTTTACCGCTGACGCACCCAGCGCTTCAGTGTGAACGTACCCTTAGACACAGAGTGAGATGTGTTCACAAAGAGTACACATAAAAATTACAATTCACATATGTATTATGCAACGAGGGACCAGGTACAAATAATCAACTGAAGTTACTCAAGTCCTTCCCCGATCCCCACACCATCGTCAACACGGGTGCAAGTGGAAAGGGGGAGAATACCTTAGCAGCATGTATATATACCAATTGAGTAGATGTACCTGAACATGCTTGAGAAAATAAAAAAAACGTTATTTTATTTTTCGAATACTTTGTAGCAGATTTATAATTTTTGTGTCATTTTGAACAAGAACACTGATAAAATAACCATTTGCTGACCAAGCATTTTCTGGCACCTTCTGTTTAAATCAATATTTTTTGCTAGAAAATTACCCCCAAACATTATATATTTTTTCTTTTGCAGAAACCCTATGAGATAAAATGGCAATTGTTGCAATTTTTATTGTCATGTGGTATTCGCGCAGTGTTTTTTCAAATGCATTTTTTTTTTATACATAAATATACTTGATTAATTTAAATGCAAAAAAAAAAAACACAATATATAACCCAATTTTATGTTGGAATATAAAAGATAATGTTATGCCGAGTAAATAGATACCTAACATGTCATGCTTTAATATCGCACATGCTCGTCGAGTGGCGACAAACTACGATGCTTAAAAACCCCATAGGCGACGCTTTAAACATTTTTACAGATTACCTGTTCAGAGTTACAGAGTAGGTCTATAGCTAAAATGATTGCTCTTGCTCTAATGTTCGAGGCGATACCTCACATGTGTGGATCAAACACTGTTTTCATATGCGTGCACAACTTATGTATGCGTTTGCTTCTGTGGAAGCATGATTGCGCTTAAAAAAAAAGTTTTTAGTTTTTTTTGTTTTTTTTAACACTGACCCTTTAATTATTATTTTTTCTTATCACTTTTATTCCTATTACAAGGAATGTAAACATCCCTTGTAATAGAAATAAGACCCCTTTCACACTGAGAAGTTTTTCAGGCGGTTTAGTGCTAAAAATAGTGCCTAAATACCGCCTGAAAACTCCTGCCCTAGCAGTCTCAATGTGAAAGGCCGAAGGCTTTCACACTGAGGCATTGCGCTAGCAGGACCGCTCCAAAAGTCCTGCTAGCAGCATCTTTGGAGCGGCTAAAGGAACGGTGTGTTTACCGCTCCTTCACTGCTCCCTCCCATTGAAAGTAATGGGAAACCGTGGTAATACCGCCCGCAATGCGCCTTTGCAGAGGCGCATTGCCAGCGGTATTAATCCTTTTTTGGCCGCTAGCGGGGGTTAAAACCGCACCGCTAGCAGCCGAATCCCGCCGCAATTCCACGGCAATCTCAACGGTATAGCGCCACTAAAAATAGCGGCGCTATACCGCCACCGCACCCAACGCCCCAGTGTGAAAGGGGCCTAAGGTCCTCTTTATGGAGAGATCAAATACCAAATACAGTTACTAGGTGATGCACGAGCCTCATAAAATAAAAAGCAAGAAACTTCCTTTACTGTCCTTGACTGAGCCAAATCCTCCTTCTTTTGCATCTCACATGTTCCTATCCTAGACACTGCAGCTCACAGTGGGAGGATTTCAGCAACAGAGAGAGTACTGTCAATCCAGAGCTCAGCGGGAAGGGCTGATTGACAAGTGACAATGCTGATAGCCACACCCGCCTGCAGCATTTTTTTCATCCCACCATAGATCAAGCAGGGCCTGCAACTCTGCTTTGAATTCAGGAGCAAAGCAGCATTGTTGCCACCTCACCACAGGAAGCTGCATTAGGTGAACTTCACTTGCAGGCATTTGTGGGATTTTTCAGGAGGACAGAGATACTCTACTGTACTCTTTTTAACTCACATTAAAGTGCCTACCGCTTAAGCATGCATTTTTTATGTTTTTTTGATGCTTCTGTGGTGCTTTATTGAAGCTTTGAAAATGTGATATCTGCACCACAAACTCACAGAATATATACACATGAACCGGAAGTGAATGCTGATGACATCTGTGACAGGTCCTTTGACACCCCTCTTGGGTGATTCCATCAGTATACAACTTCCTCCAGTCTAGAACCAAGAACCAGGTATTATAGATGAATACTGCACCCAATATTGCACCCAAGACGACACTAGCTAAGGTGCAAACTGGAACAAACTTTATTGTAAATGCACACAGTATACTGTATATATACCAAACAAAATGAGGTAAGAGCCTAATCATGTTACCCTAAGCAATGCAAGCTATAAACAGGAATATCATTAGCACATATAAGGAACGGCCAACATAAACATAAACAGTAATCTAATTAAACAGTAAGCTAATTAACACATAGTCATCTAGACAAGCCTAGGTGACTCAGGTGACTGACTGCCTGTCCAGACAATGCTTTGATTATTCAGGGATCTCAACCTACCTCAGAATATCTGGCACCAGTCTACAACAGTTTATGAGACAAACCCATACAATGTTCCAGCAGTCTGAGTGGAAAGTGGAATTAATTTATCTTCAGAACTTTCTTGAGGGATATTGTTGATAGAATCCCAAAGTGTCTGATCCAGTCCCATAGTGTTAGTGCCTAAACCGGATGGGAGCTGGCGATTTTGTAACGATTTTCGACAGCTGAACAAAGTTACAAAATCTGACACCTACCCCATGCCACGTATAGATGAGTTGATCGACCGGCTGGGAACAGCCCGATACATGACAACTCTCGATCTCACAAAAGGGTATTGGGAAATTCCCCTGGCCGAATCGGCCAAGGAGAAAACCGCGTTTGTAACCCAAGACGGGGCGTTCCAATATAAAAGAATGCTGTTTGGGTTACAGAATGCACCGGCAACATTCCAGCGGAAAATGGACCAAATTCTGAGGCCCCATCAGAAGTATGCTGCAGCTTACCTGGATGATGTAATTATCCATAGCACAGATTGGGTCTCACATCTGCCAAAAGTGCAAGCAGTCCTAGACTCTATCCGGGAAGCTGGGTTTATGGCCAACCCAAAGAAGTGTACCATTGGACAGGAGGAGGCCAAATATCTTGGGAACACCAATGGGAGGGGAGTGATAAAACCCCATTCAATAAAGTCGAGGCCATACAGAGTTGGCCACGTCCCAACAGCAAGAAGCAGGTACAAACCTTTCTGGGAATCGCTGGTTATTATTGGCGATTCATTCCCCACTTTGCTTCTCAGGCTGTGCCCCTAACCAACCTGACAAAAGGGAAAGAGTCTGTCATGGTTAAGTGGACCCCAGAGGCTGAAGCAGCATTCCCGTCCTTAAAAAAAGCCTTATGTAGCCAGCCAGTGTTGTACTCACCAGACTTCTCTAGGGACTTTGTGGTACAAACTGATGCATCAGAAGTTGGGTTAGGAGCAGTATTGTCCCAGGTCTGTAACGGGGAAGAGCACCCGGTCATTTACCTCAGCAGGAAGTTGAAGTCCCATAAGGCAAATTACGCCACGATTGAGGAGTGTTTAGCGGTGAAGTGGGCTCTAGATTCCCTTCGGTACTATCTGTTAGGTAGGCACTTTGACCTGGTTACTGATCACGCTTCTTTAAAGTGAATGGCTCAAAACAAAGAGACAAATAGAAGGGTAAATAGGTGGTTCCTGGTCCTACAGGAATTCAACTTTATGGTAAAGCATCGCCCTGGCGTTCAAATGGGGAATGTGGATGCTTTGTCTCGGGTACATGCATGCCTGACTGCTTGTGTTCCAACCCCAAGGTTGAAACAAGAGGGGGGGTATGTGACAGCAGGCAGGTTAAATCACCTGGTTGCATCCAGGATGCAATATATATATATATATGTCCTATATTCAGGCTTTATGCCAGTTTGTACCTCTAGGGGGAGTGCTGGGAGTCCTGCAGGGGAGGACTCGATGAACCCAGCTGGAGTAGGTGGGCTCATTAATTCCTTTACAAAAACTCCCAGCATGCTAAGGGAGATGCTCCAACCTGGAACCAGATCTGTGTGTATAGACTGGAGAGTGTGCTTTCTGTGCGGTGAGCCAAAGCCTGTGTGGTTATTGCTAAGAACTTCTAAAAGCAGGGAGCTAGGGACTGGGGCAGCACAAGGCTGCACCTAGTTGTTAGTTGGGGACACCAACGGGTGTAGTGAGCGGTCAAGTTGACCAGGATTTATTTTCCTGTTTCTTTTGTTTTCTGTTATATTTTTTTCTGTATATAGTTTAAATAAAACCGCACCACATCTGCTGTGTCTAATTTTTGTGTGGTGAACCCATCCAGGGGGTCACACATGCCCGCTGCCAAGCTAAACCCCTCACAATAGATATTTCTGTCCCAAGTGGATGGGCTTCTCCAACTCTGCAGGAGGGCCACCATTTTCCCTCTGACCATTAGCGTGTAATAGATTTATATTACACCTTTCTATCCACTCCAGAAGGGAAACTTTATTGTCCTTATTAAGATAATTAATCCAAGCTTCACTCTCAGCATCCATCATGTTGTTGTCCATAACATTAGAGAATGATCTGCTTTCTCCATGGGATCAGAGGCTGAAATGAGCTCTTCATCATGATCTGACCAGAAGAAGCAGACAAAATCCCTGGTTTCCTCCATGGGCCATAATCAGTGGGTAGGAGGCTTGCCCCTAGTCCCTTCCAAAAGCCTCTGTCCCAGTTGGGTCTGTCACAACGTCTTTCTGGTTCACTTGTTGGTTTCCCAGTACATCCTGGGATATCTCATACCTTCAATACCTCCAAAATAAAGCAAAGTTAACTCTGAATAAATGCCCCTCAAATGCTGCAGGTGCTGTTAGTGAGAATTGTCATAGACTTCTATAGAGGCTTTGGGGATGCTTTGAAGCACCAAAAAATGTGGTATAATTTTTGAAGTGAAGCAAACATAACAGTGTGAACAGGACTGTAAGATAGCCATTTTATTGAGGAACTCAGAGAAAAACATGATCTGCCCCATAGTGCCTTTTTTGGTTACCTCCAAATCTGGCACTATGCCCTATCCTTTACACCCAATTTCCAGTTCTCCAAATCGTCCCCATTTGAATGCCTGATTCTTTCTGGTTCCGTCACAGAAAGGTTTAACCTCAGATATATATATATATATATATATATATATATATAAACTTTCTAAACTCATGCAATATGGACTCTCAAGGTAAACATAGTTATATGCTTAAGTGGGAGCAAACTCTTGGAGAAAAACTCTCCCTTGAGCAATGGCAAACCATATGGTCCCAAGCAGCCAAAAGCTCTATTTTCACCCTCTACAGGGAAAATACCTACAAAGTACTATTTTTTGGTACATGACCCCCCCCCCCCCCACCTACATGCTATATATCCATCGGCCTCAGACTGCTGCTGGAGGTGCCGTAAAGGTTGGGGCACTGTATTGCATATCTACTGGCAATGCCCATCCTTGCAGTCATACTGGCACTCAGTCCAGGACCTCCTTCAGCGGTCATTCGAGGTTGAAATTCCTTTCCATCCAAAACTCTATCTATTAGGACTACTCCCTCCTAAATTGCCAGGTTTAGCCAAAAAATTGGCCACCCACATCTTAACAGCGGCCAGATGTCTGATAGCCCTCCAATGGAAGAGACAAACGCCACCGACACCAACTGACCTTTATGCTAGGATTAAGGATGTGGAGATCACAGAGTCCCTGACAGCTCGACTGGCTGTCAGGGTTGATCGCCACCGTGCGATCTGGGAACCCTGGCATTTTAGGAAAGACCCTCCATGAGGCTCTCGAGCCCTTCTTCCGTCTGGGATGTCAACACTCTCTAGACCCAGGAATGACGAGCCCTGTCTGTCTACTCCTTCTACTTCTCCTCTTTGTTTCTTCTTTCTCTCTCTTACTTCATATGAGCCCAATAGGCACTTGTCATACCTCCTTGGGTTAGGAATCACTGGCTAAGCTACTTTAAGAACTCATTGTATTGATTCCACGCTACTGGTTTGTCTGACTTCTCCGTACTATAAGCAATATTCAGTTGCAGAATTGTATAACAGTTTTATTGGTTTTACTCACGTGTATTGCTATGTGTGCATTCTATGTCGGTTCGCTATTGGAAGTTTGCATGATTTCCAGTGATCGTTACCCTTTTCTATTTTTGTATTGTAAAATATAAAACTTCAATAAAAATTGTCAATTATAAAAAAAAAATAAAAAAAGATGACCATTTTATTTAGTGACAGGGGCTTTGATTGGCATTCTGAATCCTTTAAAAAAGCATGTCTAATGCCACATTTTAAAGCAAGTGTAAACGAGCCCTGAGTGATTTTAAAGGTTACAGTTGTAAAATGATACAAAGACTAAAAGTGACTAAAAGTGAAGTTTAAAGTAAAGCTTCCTAAGGTACTGCATTTCAGTTAATTGCGGTGTTAAGCTCTACTTGTATCCATTGATGGCTCATATCCGCATATACCATCCACAAGCCAGCATTACTGCCACATTACATTCTCATATCCAGTTGCCTATTTCAGGCTCTTTGTCACAAAGCCTCAGAGTCAAAGTTTGTTATTAATGTTTTTGTCCAAGCCTCTGGCTCTGCTTGCTTGCCATTTGCACAGCAAATAACAAACACGAGAAAACAACCTTTATCAGCCGCAAAAAAAACAAAAAAACCTGGAGCTGCATATTTTCGCTCACGTCCTCCGGGCTGCTTGAGATTTCTTTCCTCAGCGCAAAGTCAAGCCTAGCGGTCTTCTTGTAGGACCTTCATAAATAGATGTCAGGATCATGAGGGCATGTTTGCTCAGTGTGTTTGTGCTTTTTTGACAGATACAAATTGCTTTGGAAGCATATTTAATACATAGTCAAAAGGGGGACCTTGGCAAAAAAAGGCACTCCAATGTACATTGGGTAAACACAATATTCTGGGGAAAAAGAAAAAAATAACACTTGAAGATCATGTGACTGGCCAGACCAGACCACGTGCTTTACCCAAGGGCTGTTTATTTTATTTCAACAATGCCTCTTGCTCTTTGTTACAGAATGTTTAAAGAAACCAGGAATTCCTATCACAAAGAGGCAATGAAGGGCGGTTTTTTATCCAAGGGGCACCTTTCTTTTTAAGAAGCTTCCAGAATATAGGGCAGGGAGATGCAGATAACCAGTATGAATATTTATAATGCCCCAGCCAATCTCTGGAAGGAAGCATTCAGAAGGTGGCTGAGAAGGTGACAAATGTTTGAGAAGCTTGAGGCGAGTGCCTTTCCTCTTCAGGGAGAGTACTGGTCTCCAGGGGTGCTACTAACCCTAGGAGAAAGTTTCTGAAACAGGAGATTGCAGTGTGGGTCTCATCAGGAGCTGGGCTGAAGGCCCAGGAAAGATTGCTAAAGAAGTATTCTTTGGAGGGCACTGTTGTGAAGTTTTGGGTCTGGAGAAGGATATTTTTATCTACCTCACAGAGGATTTACCTGTGCAGGCTAGGCGACAGACAGCTCCAAGGACATTGTGAAGACCTTGCTTCAGATTTTGGGTGTGATTGTGATAGAATGGATATACAGTAAGTGCCAGAGGTTGCTACATGGACTGGGGCTACTCTAATAGAGTCTTAGGAAATACTTAGGAATTACCTCCAGGAAAGGCTGCTGTATGAAGATTTGTCCTCCCATTATTGAGTATCCCGTGACCCTAAGCCCCTCTTTTGTTAAAGTTTCTTCAAGCAATAAATACTAAAATAACATCCTCTGGACTGTGTTACTGGAGCCAGTGTGAATGGAGTGGTGCTTGTGGTGGTGGGAAGCCAATGTACTTTTAGGGAAGAACCAGTTATTACTAGGTTAGCACTACAATAGAAAGGCTTGTGGACTTGGCATCCATGGTTGCCCAGCAGGATAGAAGGAAGTTGCATGTTGAGTATGATTGTGGCCGGGCTCCCTTTGGTTGGTACGCAGTTCCAGAGGTGGGGTTTTCTCCCATTGTAACAGTGACATCTTTATATATGTCCATGGTTGTCCAGCAGTATAGCAGGAAGTTGCACATGCACACTTCCTGCTTATCTATTGAGTTAATAGAGTATGGTTATGGATGGGTTCTCTTTGGTTGGTACCTGTGCCAGAGGTGGGGGTTTCTCATACATGCCTAGAGTGGTGACATCTTTCTACATGTCCATGGTTGTCCAGCAGGATATCGGGAAGTTGCATATACTTACTTTCTTCTTATCTATTGAGCTCATAGAGTATAATTGTAGTTGGACTCCCTTTGGTTGGTACACTGTTCCAGAGGTGGGGGTTTCTCATACAGGCTTAGAGCGGTGACATCTTTCTACATGTCCATGGTTGTCCAGCAGGATAGCAAGAAGTTGCACATACATACTTCCTTCTAATCTATTGAGTTGATATAGTACAATTATGGTTTGGCTTCCTTTGGTTGGTTCACCGTCCCAAAGGTGTTTTTTTTTTCATAAAGCCTTGGACTGGTGACATCTATCTACATGTCCATTATTGTCTGGCAGAATAGCAGGAAGTTGCACATGCACACTTCCTGTTTGTCTATTTAGTTCACAGAGTTTGGTTATCATTGGGTTCCCTGTGATTAGTACCTGTTCCAGAGGTGGGGGTTTCTCATTTTCTCAGAAGTGGAGATCTTTCTACATTGTCCATGGTTGTCCATATGTAGTAGGAAGTTGCATATACACACACTTCCTGCTTACCTATTGTTGAAGAACAACCTAGTATATTCCTATGGTTTACACACATCGGTTTTTACAACCAAGATCAGATGACACTTGCAGTCCCCAAACAGAGTCTGCATAGCAGAAAAGGTCTGATCTCCAGCCCACCTGCTGTGCGGGAAGCTTCAAAGAGTTTGATGTCAATGGACTGCACATGGATTGAAATACTGCCCCCAGTGACCAAGTATGGCGGGACAGTCAGTAATGTAATCTACTGAGGAAGGATTGGCCTGTGAAACGATTGGTCAAAAGGCAAATGGGCTGGCAATGGGAGGGAGTTTGAATGGTGACTGTTTTGTAAAAAGGGTTCGTAACACAGAACTCAGCCTCTTTGACTGCTAGGACCTCTGCCATGAGGTTGTACCTAGGTTATCTTGCTGGGACCTTGCTCTGATGGCCAATTTGGGCCCAAGACATGCGGCCTGCAAAAGCCTACAAGGGCCTACAGAGGCCTAGTTCTCTTTTACATCTGAGCCCAGCCAGTGAGGGTTACCGAGAGGAGTGTTAAGTATCTTTCATTATTATTATTGTTGTTATAGACTGTATCTAATATCTGTTGTTAGTATATGTTTCCTATTTTTAAAGGAAGTAAATATGACTTGTTTTACTAAGCAACTGTGTCTGTCTTCATAATTAACATTGTATCATTAGGCCTACCATACTTAGTTTAGACTAGCAAACAAGGGGCACAATACACATTAATACATTTATGCGATAGACATATATTATAGATTACAAGAGTATTAATATATTATTGCATCGCGTTCTACACCTATTAAGTTTATAGAGTATGATTGGGCTTCCCTTGGTGGGTACATCAAGTTCAATGGGTCTGGGTTTCTCATACAGGCTTAAAGAGATGACATCTTTCTACATGTCCATGACTTTCAAGCAGTTTCACCTGCGTACTTTCAAAACAGTCATGAAAAAATTAGTTTATAGTCAAGACTTATTGCTATTATTTTGGAAGAAGGGGTGAGACAAGGCAAGACTTTTGATTTTTACAGTAAAATTTACATTTGGATGTTACTTTAGCTGTCTGTATCTTTGGATCCATTGGTTGTCTTTAAAGGTCAGTTTGCTGAAGGCATCTTTTACACGTTCTATTTTTTTCGTCAAGTGCCAATTTGTATGTCAGTTTCCAGTTTTGTTAGTTGGCTCAGGGTGTTTGGCACCAAGAAGTGAAAACTGAAGTATGTGCAAGAAAGTCTTTGACCTAAGACCAGTTCTGAGTTTTTAAAGTGAGCCTGTACTTTGCTCATTATAAGCAAAATATTACGTTTTCTTTTGCAGACTATAAGTAGATTGTACTTACTTGCCATTTACTTCCCTGTCTCTTCACCGGTGAGCTGCCAGAACTGCAAACAGAACTTACATTTGCTCCCTAACTCACCATGTGTAACCCCTTAGGCATGGCATTGGTCGCTCAGCCATTGTCTAAGGACATTGTGCCAGCTGTTAGGCTAAAGCATGCGCACATAAGCATACACATATTTGTGGGCATAGAAGTCTAAGTGCATGTTCTTCGTGGCGTACACGTACGAGCTGACACGTGCGCACATGCACTCACATACACTGCCGCCAATCAGGCTATTTAAACCTGAACTCTCCACAAGCTCCTTGCTGAACGGTCATCAGTCTTGCTCTTGTATTCCTAATCCTGATACTCATTGTGATCCCGTTATTGACCCGGCTTCTCCCTGACTAGTGATGAGCCGAACACCCCCGGATTCGGTTCGCACCAGAACCCGCGAACGGACCGAAAGTTCGCACGAACATTAGAACCCTATTAAATACAATGGATGCGAACGTTCGGATTCTAAAGTGCTAATTATAATGACTATTATCCATGTTATTGTCCGAAACAGAGTTTGGGAACCCGGGTTCTGCACCAGGGGACATGTATCAATGCAAAAAGAAGTTTTAAAAACGTCCGTTTTCCGGGAGCAGTCATTTTAATGATGCATAAAGTGAAAAAAAAAAGTCAAATATTCCTTTAAATATCGTACCTGGGGGGTGTCTAAAGTATGCCTGAGAAGTGCCACGTGTTTCCCGTGTTTAGAACTGTCCCTGCACAAAATAACATTTCTAAAGGAAAAAAAGCCATTTAAAACTGCTTGCGGCTTTAATGCAATGTCTGGTCCCGGTAATATGGATGAAAATCTTTAGGAAAAATGGCATAGCTACCCCATCAACCCCCCCCCCCCTACCCCAGCCCATTACCAGCCCCTTTGGGTCTTGTATGGATATTAAGGGGAACCCCGCACACAAAATAAAAAAGGACCTATATACTCTGAACAGCCGTATACAGGCGGTGCATACAAGACAGGGACTGTAGGTTTGTTCTTATGTAGAATCTGTTTGTAATTTTTAACAGCTGCATTGTTTAAGTGTAGCTCCATGCCAAATTCCTTTTTTTTAGCTTTTTGGAAAACATAGGGAACGGTTATCACCCCTGTCACATTTTTTTTGCTGCCTGTGCCCCTGTTCAGAACATTTCACCTCACTTTGCGTCCCAATGACAACTGTTTTTGAAATGTGGTGTTTTTATTGAAACAAGGATTGGTGATAAAGCATCAGTAGAGAGGAGACACCATTCTCCCATATTAATTCTTACAGGAGAGAATTTTCCTTCCAAGGGGTAGATTTCCTCTCACTTCCTGTTGTCTTCTTCCGTTTGCAAGTAGTAGTCGTTTGTAAGTTGGATGTTTGAAAGTAGGGACCTGCCGTATATACTCTGCAGAAATTGGCCCCTTAGGTGTTGGTGTTGGCACAACACTGAAAGCACTCACAGTTATTCTTGGTGGGTGCTGGAACGCCCTGCTGTCAACTATTATATCAGGAATTGTAATAACATATAATTGTTGATCAGTGGTAGTAAAAATTGGGCCTTTGATGGTGGTGCTGGTGCCACAACACTGTAAGGCCTGACAGTTACTCTTGGTGGGCGCAGCAATGGGCCCTGCTGTGAATTATTAGATCAATAATTATAATTGCATGCCCCTGTTGAATAGGGGCTGAAAAATTGGGCCTTTGGTGGTGGTGGTGGTGGTGGTGGTGGTGGTGATGGTGGTGCTGGTGCCACAACACTGTAAGGCCTGACAGTTACTCTTGGTGGGCGCAGCAATGGGCCCTGCTGTGAATTATTCAATCAATAATTATAATTGCATGCCCCTGTTGAACAGGGGCTGAAAAATTGGGCCTTTGGTGGTGGTGGTGGTGGTGATGGTGGTGCTGGTGCCACAACACTGTAAGGCCTGACAGTTACTCTTGGTGGGCGCAGCAATGGGCCCTGCTGTGAATTATTCGATCAATAATTATAATTGCATGCCCCTGTTGAACAGGGGCTGAAAAATTAGGCCTTTGGTGGTGGTGGTGGTGGTGATGGTGGTGCTGGTGCCACAACACTGTAAGGCCTGACAGTTACTCTTGGTGGGTGCAGCAATGGGCCCTGCTGTGAATTATTAGATCAATAATTATAATTGCATGCCCCTGTTGAACAGGGGCTGAAAAATTAGGCCTTTGGTGGTGGTGGTGATGGTGGTGCTGGTGCCACAACACTGTAAGGCCTGACAGTTACTCTTGGTGGGCGCAGCAATGGGCCCTGCTGTGAATTATTAGATCAATAATTATAATTGCATGCCCCTGTTGAATAGGGGCTGAAAATTGGGCCTTTGGTGGTGGTGGTGGTGGTGATGGTGGTGCTGGTGCCACAACACTGTAAGGCCTGACAGTTACTCTTGGTGGGCGCAGCAATGGGCCCTGCTGTGAATTATTAGATCAATAATTATAATTGCATGCCCCTGTTGAACAGGGGCTGAAAAATTGGGCCTTAGGCACTGGTGGCACAACACTGCAACCCCTCACAGATACTGTACTTGGAGCACAGCAATGAGGCCTGTTGCAAAGTATTGCATCAAAAATTTTAATTACACGCCCCTGTTAAACAGGGGCTGAAAAATTGGGCCTTAGCCACTGGTGGCGTCACCCATAAACCAAAATGATCTTCCAAGCTATCATCATTAATCGTATCATTGAGGAGGAGGAGGAGGATAGCCAGTCAACATAACAGCACAGGCACTCAGCATCAGCATCAGTCTTGAAGGGATGTGACATTTTAAAATCAATTAGTCTGTTATATCAGCATCAGGTGTGTGGTAGCTGGTGGTGATACAAGACTGGTTCATCTTGATGAAAGTCAGTCGATCAACCGAGTCGGTGGACAGGCGCACCCTGTGATCCGTGACAAATCCTCCAGCAGCACTGAATGTGCGTTCTGAAAGAACGCTGGATGCAGGACAGGCCAGTAGCTCAATTGCATACTGTGCAAGCTCTGGCCAGTGATCCATCCTCAAGACCCAGTAAGCCAGAGGATTTTCGGTGGGGAAGGTGTCCAAGTCTGACCTTGCCCCTAGGTATTCCTGGACCATGTATATCAGACGCTGGCGATGGTTGCTGGAACCGATCATACTTTGGGGCTGCGGACTAAAGAATTGTCTGAACGCATCGGTCAGACGGCCACCTTCCCCACCGCTCCTTCTTTGATTGCCCGAAGCCTCAGCAACTCGTTGTCCAGGACCAGGAGTTTGTAACCTCCCAGTCTCTGGGAACGCGTTGCACAGACCTTTCTGCAAGGCCTCCCGGAGTTGTCTCATCCTCTGCTCCCTCTGCGACGGTAAGATAAGGTCCACAACCTTACCCTTGTACCGTGGATCAAGGAGAGTGGCCAGCCAGTAATGGTCCCTCTCCTTGATCCGAAGAATACGAGGATCCTTCCGCAGACTTTGCAGGATCAGGGAGGCCATGCAGCGTAGGTTAGCTGAGGCATTCAGTCCGGAGTCCTCTGGGTCACTAAGGACGACATGATCCGCAGCCACCTCCTCCCAGCCACGTACAAGTCCACTGGTTTCTTGGGACTGTAAATCATCCCTAAAAGACTGCTGCTGATCATGCTGAGTGCCAGCCTCCACCTCCATGCTGACACAATCCTCCTCCTCCTCCTCCTCCTCTTCCTGTGTGATGGGTGGGACAGAAGGAACACTGTCTGGGTAAAGGGGGCCTTGAGAGGCAAGGAAGTCCTCCTCTTCCTGCCTCTGTTCTGCCTCAAGTGTCCTGTCCATTATTCCACGCAGCGTGTGCTCCAACAGGTGGACAAGAGGTACAGTGTCACTGATGCATGCACTGTCACTGCTCACCATCCTCGTGGCCTCCTCAAATGGTGCCAGGACAGTGCATGCATCCCTGATCATGCCCCACTGGTGTGGTGAAAAAAACCCAAGCTCCCCTGACCCTGTCCTGGTGCCGTAGTCGCACAGGTACTCATTGATGGCCCTCTGCTGCGTGTGCAGCCGCTGCAGCATGGCCAACGTTGAGTTCCACCTGGTGGGCATGTCACATATAAGGCGGTTCTTGGGCAGGTTCAACTCCTTTTGCAGCTCAGCCAGGCGAGCACTGGCATTATAAGATCTGCGGAAATGCACACAGACTTTCCCGGCCTGCCTCAGGACATCCTGTAAGCCCGGGTACCTGCCCAAGAACCACTGCACCACCAGGTTAAGGACGTGAGCCATACAGGGCACATGGGTCAGTTGTCCCTGTCGGAGGGCGGAGGGGAGGTTGGTGCCATTGTCGCAAACCACCATTCCTGGCTTAAGCTGGCGTGGCGTCAACCACCTCTCGGCCTGCCCCTGCAGAGCAGACAGGACCTCTGCCCCAGTGTGGCTCCTGTCCCCCAAACACACCAGCGCAAGCACGGCATGGCATCTTTTTGCCTGCGTACTTGCGTAGCCCCTTGAATGCCTACGGAGCACCGCTGGTTCCGAGGACAAACCACAGGAAGAGGCCCTGGAGGAAGAAGAAGAGGAGGGGGTGGAGGAGAGAGGTGTGTCACAACCAGTAGTAGCATTTTGGAGGCGTGGCGGTGGAACAACCTCCAACACTACTGCACCTTGTCCTGCATCCTTCCCAGCTGCCAAAAGAGTGACCCAATGGGCCGTGAAAGAAAGGTAACGTCCCTGTCCATGCCTGCTGGACCATGAGTCAGCGGTAATATGCACCTTACCGCTGACCGCCCTGTCCAGCGAGGCCAAGACATTGCCTTCCACATGCCTGTAGAGAGCCGGAATCGCCTTCCGTGCGAAAAAGTGGCGTTTGGGAACCTGCCACTGAGGAACCGCACATTGCACAAACTCACGGAAGGGGGCCGAGTCTACCAACTGAAAAGGCAGCAGTTGAAGCGCTAGCAATTTAGCCAAGCTAGCATTCAACCGCTGGGCATGTGGATGGCTGGGAGTGAACTTCTTTCGACGGTCCAGCAGCTGGGGCAGGGAAATTTGCCTGCTAGAATCGGACGTTGGTGTACTGTTAGCAGAGTGCCCGCAAGTACTTGGCTGTGACACACCTAATTCTACACCTTCATTCCTCTCAGAGCAGGTTTCAGAGAGGAGTGAAGGTATAGTGGGGTTGGAGATCCCAGCTGATGCGGTGCAAGAAGAGGTCAGCTTTGTTCTTTGGTGTGGGTCTTTAAGGTAGGCTTGCCAACGAGCTGCATGGCAGGTCAACATATGTCTGATCAAGCATGTGGTGCCCAAGCGGCTGATGTTTTGGCCACGCGATATACGCTTGAGACATATGTTGCAAACAGCAGCTGTGCGATCTGATGCACTCGCCTCAAAAAAGGCCCACACCAAAGAACTTTTTGAATGACGGGCAGAGGCAGCGCCCTGCACAGGCGGAGCTCTGCAGTGTGGTTCCGTCGGTGTGCTGCCCATACGCTGGCCACCCAAGGGCATCCTGCCTCGTTGGAGATGTGCCTCCTCCTCATCCTCCTCCTCCTCCTCTCTCCTATTAGGCACCCACGTGGAGTCTGTGACCTCATCATCCCCTCCCTCCTGCAGCTGCTGGAGCATGACTGCCAGATTGGTGTCCTTCTTGAGCATCCCCTCTCTCTGCTCTCAAGCTACTGCCTTCCTCTATCTGGGTATCATCATCAGATCCTTCGAAACGCTGGGCATCCTCCTGGAGCATGTACCCAACACTGTGCTCAAACAGTTCGGGGGACTCCTCAGGAGGAGGACATGGTGGGTCTAGGGAAGGATTGACTAATGAAGATAATGATACCAGAGAAGAGGACGCTTTGGCAGCTGCTTTGCCAGTACCCTGAGCCAGGGTGAGAGAGGATGAGGAGGATGAGGTGGGCTTGGTCATCCACTCTACCAAGTCTTCGGCATGATGTGGCTCAACATGTCCAGCTGCCGAAAAGAAGGACAAGCATGTCCCATGGCCATGTGCTGATGACAATGCACCGTGTCCACGACCAGCACTGTTGCCCCGAGACACAGAGCCTGCTTGCCCTCTTTTTTTGCCTCCTGACTGTCTGCCTCTCCTTGTTTGCCTTCCAGACATTTTAATGGATGGCCTGCAGGGAGATGGGAAAAAGAGCAATAAGGGCTACCTTCAGGTGTATACTGTGCAGGAGGCTTAGCAACAATGACACTGACACTGTCCCCTGCCTATCCTTCTCTGTCCCTAAACTCAAGGATTTCAAATATGGAACAGCAAAATTGGTTTAGAACAGAATAGCACACTGACACTTTCCCTCACTGTCCTACTCTGTCCCTCCCTACAAACAAGATTTAGCACAGAATAGCACACTGATAGTTTCCACGAGTGTCCTTCTCTGTCCCTAAACTCAAGGATTTCAAATATGGAACAGCAAAATTGGTTTAGAACAGAATAGCACACTGACACTTTCCCTCACTGTCCTACTCTGTCCCTCCCTACAAACAAGATTTAGCACAGAATAGCACACTGATAGTTTCCACGAGTGACCTTCTCTGTCCCTAAACTCAAGGATTTCAAATATGGAACAGCAAAATTGGTTTAGAACAGTATAGCACACTGACACTTTCCCTCACTGTCCTACTCTGTCCCTCCCTACAAACAAGATTTAGCACAGAATAGCACACTGAAAGTTTCCACGAGTGTCCTTCTCTGTCCCTAAACTCAAGGATTGAAAATATGGAACAGCAAAATTGGTTTAGAACAGAATAGCACATTGTCAGTTTCACTCACTGTACCTCTCTGTCCCTAAACTCAAGGATTTCAAATATGGAACAGCAAAATTGGTTTAGAACAGAATAGCACACTGACACTTTCCCTCACTGTCCTACTCTGTCCCTCCCTACAAACAAGATTTAGCACAGAATAGCACACTGATAGTTTCCACGAGTGTCCTTCTCTGTCCCTAAACTCAAGGATTTCAAATATGGAACAGCAAAATTGGTTTAGAACAGAATAGCACACTGACACTTTCCCTCACTGTCCTACTCTGTCCCTCCCTACAAACAAGATTTAGCACAGAATAGCACACTGATAGTTTCCACGAGTGTCCTTCTCTGTCCCTAAACTCAAGGATTTCAAATATGGTTCAGCAAGATTGGTTTAGAACAGAATAGCACACTGTCAGTTTCACTCACTGTCCTACTCTGTCCCTACAAACAAGATTTAGCACAGAATAGCACACTGACACTTTCCCTCACTGTACCTCTCTGTCCCTAAACTCAAGGATTGAAAATATGGTTCAGCAAGATTGGTTTAGAACAGAATAGCACACTGACACTTTCCCTCACTGTACCTCTCTGTCCCTACAAACAAGGATTAGCACAGAATAGGACACTGACACTTTCCCTCACTGTACCTCTCTGTCCCTACAAACAAGGTTTAGCACAGAATAACACACTGACACTCTCCCTACCTATCCTTATTTGTCCCTAAACACAAGGAATCCAGGATTAGTAAAGGAAAAAAAATGACACTGTCCCTGCCTATGCTTCTCTTTCCCTGCTCCGGAACACACTACACAAGGCCGCCGCGCTGGCGGCCTTTTATAGTGTGGGGCGTGTACTAAACCCCCTCAGCAATAATTGGCCACAGGCATCCTGCCTGTGGCCAATCATTGCTCTCCTCGCTGCCGGCGCTGTGATTGGCCAAGCATGCGGGGTCACAGTGCATGCTTGGCCAATCACAGCGCCTGGATGACACTGCGATGGCGTAGTGCATTGTGGGCCGTTCGCGTCACTCGAATTTGGCGCGAACGGCCCAAATCGTTCGATCTTCGTCGAACGATCGAACAGCCGATGTTCGAGTCGAACGTATGTTCGACTCGAACACGAAGCTCATCCCTATCCCTGACCTCCCTTTCAGATTACTCTTGTCTGCTTATGTTCACTGTCTATCTCTGCTATCAACCTCATCCTGGACTACTGACTATGCTTGTGCCCAGCAAATTACCCACTCGTTACCGACCTTTGCCTGTCTCTGATCCTGCCTAGAACTTGGAGTCTTCCAGCCCAGCTGTTACTAAACCAGGCTTGAGACCCGTCTCTACTTTTGACTGTACTTGACACATCCATAGTGTACTACCGGTTGTACACCTGCTTCCTGGATACCAGCACTCTCAAGTTGCAACCCACCGTGTCAGCACCCTGGCACCTGTGCCTTTCCCTAACCTCTGGAGACCCTGTCTCAACTTCCAGGGGTGCTTGGACAGGAACTGTGCAAATGGCGACAGGATGATACAATTGCGTATCGTATCTTTCATAGAATTTATTACACTCCATTAAGTCTCTTGCGAATGTGTAAAATAAACAGTCCCATATGCCATAAATGTCATAAGGACACGGGTGATTTACTTCACATGCTCTGGAGCTGCAAAATCATACGACCATTTTGGTCACAAGTAACTCACTTTATTGCGATTAATTTTAATTTACCCAATGTGTGCAGTCCAAAGTGGTGTATATTAGTGGTTCTCAAGGATGTGGAGTTAAGCTCATATCAAAAACAATTCCTACGCTTCTTATTATTTTACGCCAGGAAAACGTTAGTGTTGCAATGGATATATTCCACACCAATCTCCCTCAATAACTGGAAAACCTTGATTAATCAGGTATTACCAACCTTCAAACTCACATACGAAGCTAGGGGATGTTCTAGAAAATTTGAGAAACTATGGGACCAGTGGGCTGAACTCTCGGATACATGTGAACTTCCTGATTAGTGGGTTGAACTCATGAAGTGCGGACAATGTAATGAGTTTACTAGGCTATAATGAGGATTAAAACAGCAAGTGCTTAGCTGTTTAAGATTGTTTAGTTTAGAACTGTTAAATATTCCTCATAGTCCGGGAATTGGTTAAAGATCAACCCATTACAAGAATCTGCAGAATATAATTGACTCTTTGTGTAAAATGCGGTTGCTGATGGACTGATACATGTACACTGAATATTCTATGTATTATGTTCCCAATGTATCATCTGCGTTATAAAGATTAATAAAAAACACAGTTTAAAAAAAAAAACGTGAAAGTGGCTGGCTACCCTCGATATCTCGTGCTCTGTTCTGTATGCAGGTACATGAAACTCTAACAGACACACATGGAGTTAGGAGTGGTCTCCAAATCTAAAGACTACTCCTGGCTATTTGATGGAAGAAGTGAGAGGAAGTTAAGCACTGACCTATGGTCCTATCTTAGAGGTGAACTGGCTACATTGCCTAGTATTAACAAAATACTGCTTGTCTTTAACCTAACACCTACTTTTTACCCGCATTCTCCACTAATTCCCTTAGGCCCCTTCCCCATGAGGCGGACTCCGTCGCTACGGAGTCCGCCAGCTCAGCGGGAGATCAGTCCGTTGATCTCCGCTGAGCCGGTAGATGAAAGGTCCCTCTCTGCTCACTGAGTGGGGAGGGGCTTGTCGTGCGCCGCTGTCTCCTATGGAGAGATCGGACGAAAACGGACAGCATGTCCGTTTTCATCAGATCTCACCCAATCTGATCCGCCATGGACGGATGGGGACGTATCGCCATCCGTCTGATTTTAGCGGATCTGGTCGGATGTCAGCGGACATGTCTCCACTGACATCCGACACTCCATAGAGATGTATGGAGCGACCGTTCAGGTCCGCCGACAAAACTGACAGGCGGACCTGAACGGTCCGATCGTGTGAAAGGGGCCTTAACCTAACTTTTAAAATTACCCCATAAACTAAATCATAATATTTAAAGAGGTTGTAAACCCTTGTTTTTTTATTATTTAAATAACAAACAAGGTACACTTACCTCCACTGTGCAGTTTGTTTTGCACAGAGCGGCCCCGTTCCTCCTCTTCTGGGATGCATTAAGGTGAAAAAACACAAGGGTTTACAACCCCTTTAAAACCTAATTCTTGGTTTGTTTGTTTTTTCAAAAAGTTGAACATTAAATTTTCCTGTAGAAGTTTAAATAAAAAAAGCTGCAATATCCAACACGATCTCAAATGCTAATCCCCTCAAATGCACAGCTTTGGATGGAGGGGCAACGCGTTTCAAGGCAGTTTTCTCTTTGTCAAGACTCATCCAGGAGCAAACTTTCTCGAAATGCGTTGCCACCCCCTTCACCCAACACATGTTTCAGTTAGGAGAGCAGACGGCAGCAGAGAACTCTGTTTCATGCCAGCAGTGTGAACTAAACTTAATTGGACGGTCCTGAAGTCTCTCTTTAATAACAACTGTTACGGAAATATATGTACCTCACTTAAATAATTAAAATAAGTGATTGAAACCTTTTGTCTATATAAAATTAAATCAAATGATAGCGGTGCAAAAAGAGAAAACAATTACATTTATTTATAAAGAAAATAAACTTGTGTTAATCCGATATTCCTGACTATACCATAAATGATACCACCTTTAAAACCAAGATGATACTGATGATACACAATAATACAAATAGGAATACTGCTATAACATGAATGATACACAATAATACCAATAAGAATATGGCTATAATGGGCACAGCAGTATATCAGGACAAGTTGTAGAAAAATAAGAGGAGAGAGAGAGAAAGAGAGAGAGAGAGAAAGAGAGACTACGTCACCATGTCTTGTTCAGGTCAGGTCATCATTCTAAGAGGAGTTAACCATGGGTCTGCCTGACTGATTTATACCCCCCTGTCCTTACTCCCCCCTCCCCATCCAGGTTTCAAAATCCCAGTGGCCTCATTGGTTTAAAGTTGCCTTACAAACTGATTGGTTGAACCTCAAGCCTAGATATTCATTGGTTCAAAGTTCCTTCAGTTCCTGATTGGTTGAATCTCAATCCTCCTAAATGTTCCAGGTAACTTTAGATGCCTCTCCATCTGTTATATGTAATAAACAACCCTATTGATCTACAGCCCATCCAATTCTCACATTAGCATGCTAAGGGACCCTGCTGTGATGGAGCCTTTCCATCTGTCCTGACTCTCTTCAAAACAAAAGGATAATTTAAATAATTTAATTATCACCCGAAGATATTCAACTTATATTCCCAGTAGACAGTAAGAAGGTCCCTTTTAGAATATAAGTTGGCATCATATCACAAAATATATATACCGTATTTATCGGCGTATAACACGCGCCGGCGTATAACACGCACCCCAAGTTTAGGAGGGAATTTTAAGGAAAAAAACTTTTAGGAGGGAAATTCAAGGAATAAAAAACTTACATTTAAATGCAGCATGCAGCCTTGCCCAGTGTCCATCTGCAGCCTTGCCCAGTGTCCATCTGTCCATCTGCAGCCTTGCCCAGTGTCCATCTGTTCATCTGCAGCCTTGCCCAGTGTCCATCTGTCCATCTGCAGCCTTGCCCAGTGTCCATCTGTCCATCTGCAGCCTTGCCCAGTGTCCATCTGTCCATCTGCAGCCTTGCCCAGTGCCTTTGCAGCCTTGTCAGTCTCGGCGTTTTTAAAATTTGGCGCCGATTTCTGTGGAGAGGAGCGAGCGGGGCTGAGTGTACTTCGGCTAGACTCGGCTCCTCTCGCAGTCCCGCCCATCTCCACTGACTGCGCCGCTGACAGAGAAAGCCGAGTGTACTTCGGCTAGACTCGGCTCTGCTCACAGTCAGGGGCAGGACTGCGAGAGGAGCCGAGACTAGCCGAAGTACACTCGGCTTTCTCTATGTCAGCGGCGCAGTCAGAGATGGGCGGGACTGCGAGAGGAGCCGAGTAAAGCCGAGTGTACTTCGGCTTCGGCTCCGCTCGCTCCTCTCGCTCTTTTCAGCAGGGGAATCGGCGGAGTATCGGCGTATAACACGCACCCACGATTTTCCCCTGTGTTATACGCCGATAAATACGGTATTCCTGTAAAATCATATACGGTTATACCCGTCCACCTACATAAACACATATACAATACACGCCCATATATATATATATATATATATATATATATATATACACACACATGCAGCGCCCCAATGACTGGGGTGCTATTCTAAATTTAGTGAAACCAGCAGCTCCTACAGGGGTAGTGCTACATACATACATACACGTGTCCATTGGGGGCATGGTGGTTTAATTAGAGTCCATGATATAAAAATACAAATATTCAAAATATCCACCACACAACGCAGCCAGAGCTCAGTGCCCTTTTGTTTTCTGTATTCGTCTATGCCACATACCAGCTGATAAACAGTGAGTGTGCTATTGTTTTTGTACTTAAATTAAATAGTGTTTTAGTAAGATCCCACACTCCTGTGTTTTCTGTTCTTAATAGAGTCCAGATTAAAAAAAAATGAATTAAAGGGGGAGTCCACCTTCTTATGATATGGAAAGCCCATTGAAATCTGCAAAAATGGCTCAAAATAAAAATGTACAGAAAATAAACGAAGGAGTTTCAGTAATGTTAGCGGTGAGAGTATGTCATGTTCCGGGTGATAATTCCAGGAATTTTTCCTTGACGCAACTTTATCACACAGAGAAGAGAAGGCCGGAGTTTGTCACTGTTAATTTTCCACACATTTCTTCCAGCTCGAAAGATCAAATATCGCCTGCGGCAAGAACAGAGTGCCGACCCGTTCAGGAACCCAGAGAGGAATTGCAGAGTGTTCTATGGTGGAGTGGACATGTTACTACAGATTTATTGGCCATTTCAAAGGATAATATAAAAAAAGAGTTTGGTGATACATATAGTACATACCATCACCTGAAACAAAGGAAAAGAAGCTAACAATCTACTGAGTATAAGGGTGCAATTCAGAGGGCAGAAGAGCTTACAGTCTATTATATAAGAAATTTTAAAGCTGAACTTTAATCTTCTGATAATTTGTATTCCCTGTTTTTTCCCTCCTCCATCATCAACATGCTTATGACATTTTTAAATAAAATCTTTCTATTTTCATTACATAGCTTATTTTAGACCCAGTGATGTTACTATTAGGTCTCTGTGCCCAGCTGTCCTATGGTAGTGTGAGTCTAAATCTCCCTCACTAGGAAGAACCTGGTGGATAGTGATGAGCCGAACACCCCCGGGTTCGGTTCGCACCAGAACCCGCGAACGGACCGAAAGTTCGCACGAACATTAGAACCCTATTAAATACAATGGATGCGAACGTTCGGATTCTAAAGTGCTAATTATAATGACTATTATGCATGTTATTGTCCTAAACAGAGTTTGGGAACCCGGGTTCTGCACCAGGGGACATGTATCAATGCAAAAAGAAGTTTTAAAAACGGAAGTTTTTCGGGAGCAGTCATTTTAATGATGCATAAAGTGAAAAAAAAAAGTCAAATATTCCTTTAAATATTGTACCTGGGGGGTGTCTAAAGTATGCCTGTGAAGCGCCACGTGTTTCCCGTGTTTAGAACTGTCCCTGCACAAAATAACATTTCTAAATGAAAAAAAAGCCATTTAAAACTGCTTGCGGCTTTAATGTAATGTCTGGTCCCGGTAATATGGATGAAAATCTTTAAGAAAAATGGCATAGGTACCCCATCAACCCCCCCCCCCCCCACCCCAGCCCATTACCAGCCCCTTTGGG
Organism: Rana muscosa; assembly: GCA_029206835.1. NCBI lineage: Eukaryota > Metazoa > Chordata > Amphibia > Anura > Ranidae > Rana > Rana muscosa. The sequence continues at coordinate 195,760,017 of CM055119.1, forward strand.
TCTTGTATGGATATTAAGGGGAACCCCGCACACAAAATAAAAAAGGCCCTATATACTCTGAACAGCCGTATACAGGCGGTGCATACAAGACAGGGACTGTAGGTTTGTTCTTATGTAGAATCTGTTTGTAATTTTGAATAGCTACATTGTTTAAGTGGAGCTCCAGCCCAAATACCTATTTTTAAGATTTTTGGAAAACATAGGGAAGGGTTATCACCCCTGTAACATTTGTTTTGCTGTCTGTGCCCCTGTTCAGAACATTTCACCTCACTTTGCGTCCCAATGACAACTGTTTTTGAAATGTGGTGTTTTTATTGAAACAAGGATTGGTGATAAAGCATCAGTACAGAGGAGACACCTTTCTCCCATATTAATTCTTACAGGAGAGAATTTTCCTTCCAAGGGGTAGATTTCCTCTCACTTCCTGTTGTCTTCTTCCGTTTGCAAGTAGTAGTCGTTTGTAAGTTGGATGTTTGAAAGTAGGGACCTGCCGTATATACTCTGCAGAAATTGGCCCCTTAGGTGTTGGTGTTGGCACAACACTGTAAGCACTCACAGTTACTCTTGGTGGGTGCTGGAACGCCCTGCTGTCAACTATTATATCAGGAATTGTAATAACATATAATTGTTGAACAGTGGTAGTAAAAATTGGGCCTTTGATGGTGGTGCTGGTGCCACAACACTGTAAGGCCTGACAGTTACTCTTGGTGGGCGCAGCAATGGGCCCTGCTGTGAATTATTAGATCAATAATTATAATTGCATGCCCCTGTTGAACAGGGGCTGAAAAATTGGGCCTTTGGTGGTGGTGGTGGTATTGACACAACACTGTAAGGCCTGACAGTTACTCTTGGTGGGCGCAGCAATGGGCCCTGCTGTGAATTATTAGATCAATAATTATAATTGCATGCCCCTGTTGAACAGGGGCTGAAAAATTGGGCCTTTGGTGGTGGTGGTGGTGGTGGTGGTGGTGGTGTTGACACAACACTGTAAGGCCTGACAGTTACTCTTGGTGGGCGCAGCAATGGGCCCTGCTGTGAATTATTAGATCAATAATTATAATTGCATGCCCCTGTTGAACAGGGGCTGAAAAATTGGGCCTTTGGTGGTGGTGGAGGTGGTGGTGGTGTTGACACAACACTGTAAGGCCTGACAGTTACTCTTGGTGGGTGCAGCAATGGGCCCTGCTGTGAATTATTAGATCAATAATTATAATTGCATGCCCCTGTTGAACAGGGGCTGAAAAGTTGGGCCTTAGGCACTGGTGGCACAACACTGCAACCCCTCACAGATACTGTACTTGGAGCACAGCAATGAGGCCTGTTGCAAAGTATTGCATCAAAAATTGTAATTACACGCCCCTGTTAAACAGGGGCTGAAAAATTGGGCCTTAGCCACTGGTGGCGGCACCCATAAACCAAAATGATCTTCCAAGCTATCATCATTAATCGGATCATTGAGGAGGAGGAGGAGGATAGCTAGTCAACATAACAGCACAGGAACTCAGCATCAGCATCAGTCTTGAAGGGATGTGACATGTTAAAATCAATTAGTCTGTTATATCAGCATCAGGTGTGTGGTAGCTGGTGGTGATCCAAGACTGGTTCATCTTGATGAAAGTCAGTCGATCAACCGAGTCGGTGGACAGGCGCACCCTGTGATCCGTGACAAATCCTCCAGCAGCACTGAATGTGCGTTCTGAAAGAACGCTGGATGCAGGACAGGCCAGTAGCTCAATTGCATACTGTGCAAGCTCTGGCCAGTGATCCATCCTCAAGACCCAGTAAGCCAGAGGATTTTCGGTGGGGAAGGTGTCCAAGTCTGACCTTGCCCCTAGGTATTCCTGCACCATGTATATCAGACGCTGGCAATGGTTGCTGGAACCGATCATACTTTGGGGCTGCGGACTAAAGAATTGTCTGAACGCATCGGTCAGACGGCCACCTTCCCCACCGCTCCTTCTTTGACTGCCCGAAGCCTCAGCAACTCGTTGTCCAGGACCAGGAGTTTGTAACCTCCCAGTCTCTGGGAACGCGTTGCACAGACCTTTCTGCAAGGCCTCCCGGAGTTGTCTCATCCTCTGCTCCCTCTGCGACGGTAACATAAGGTCCGCAATATTACCCTTGTACCGTGGATCAAGGAGAGTGGCCAGCCAGTAATGGTCCCTCTACTTGATCCGAAGAATACGAGGATTCTTCCGCAGACTTTGCAGGATCAGGGAGTCCATGCAGCGTAGGTTAGCTGAGGCATTCAGTCCGGAGTCCTCTGGGTCACTAAGGGCGACATGATCCGCAGCCACCTCCTCCCAGCCACGTACAAGTCCACTGGTTTCTTGGGACTGTAAATCATCCCTAAAAGACTGCTGCTGATGATGCTGAGTGCCAGCCTCCACCTCCATGCTGACACAATCCTCCTCCTCCTCTTCCTGTGCGATGGGTGGGACAGAAGGAACACTGTCTGGGTAAAGGGGGCCTTGAGAGGCAAGGAAGTCCTCCTCTTCCTGCCTCTGTTCTGCCTCAAGTGCCCTGTCCATTATTCCACGCAGCGTGTGCTCCAACAGGTGGACAAGAGGTACAGTGTCACTGATGCATGCACTGTCACTGCTCACCATCCTCGTGGCCTCCTCAAATGGTGCCAGGACAGTGCATGCATCCCTGATCATGCCCCACTGGCGTGGTGAAAAAAAACCGAGCTCCCCTGACCCTGTCCTGGTGCCGTAGTCGCACAGGTACTCATTGATGGCCCTCTGCTGCGTGTGCAGCCGCTGCAGCATGGCCAACGTTGAGTTCCACCTGGTGGGCATGTCACATATAAGGCGGTTCTTGGGCAGGTTCAACTCCTTTTGCAGCTCAGCCAGGCGAGCACTGGCATTATAAGATCTGCGGAAATGCACACAGACTTTCCTGGCCTGCCTCAGGACATCCTGTAAGCCCGGGTACCTGCTAGGGATGAGCTTCGAGTTCGAGTCGAACTCATGTTCGACTCGAACATTGCCTGTTCACCCGTTCGCCGAACAGCGAACAAATTCGGGTGTTCGCGGCAAATTCGAAAAATCTATGGGAGAAATCTAAAGTGCTAATTATAAAGGCTTATATGCAAGTTATTGTCCTAAAAAGTGTTTGGGGACCCGGGTCCTGCCCCAGGGGACATGTATCAATGCAAAAAGAAGTTTTAAAAACGGCCGTTTTTTCGGGAGCAGTGATTTTAATAATGCTTAAAATGAAAAAATAAAAGTGAAATATTCCTTTAAATTTCATACCTGGGGGGTGTGTATGATATGCATGTAAAGTGGCGCATGTTTCCCGTGCTTAGAACTGTCCCTGCAAAAAATGTCATTTTTGAAAGAAAAAAATGCATTTAAAACTGACTCGCGGCTATTAATGAATTGTCGGCTCCCGGCAATACATACAAAAGTCATTGATAAAAAAAAAAAAAAAAGCGTGGGGGTTCCCCAGAATTCAATTACCAGGCCCTTCAGGTCTGGAATGGATATTAAAGGGGAACCCCGCCGCAAATTAAAAAAAAAATTGACGTGGGGTTCCCCCAAATATCCATTCCAGGCCCTTCAGATCTGGCATGGATTTTAAGGGGAACTCCACCCCAAATTTAAAAAAAAAATGGCGTGGAGTCCCCCTAAAAATCCATACCAGACCCCTTATCTGAGCACGCAACCTGGCCGGCCGCAGGGGAAAAGGGGGGGACGAGAGAGCGCCCCCCCTCCCTCCTGAACCGTACCAAGCCACATGCCCTCAACATGGGGAGGATGTCCCCATGTTGATGGGGACAAGGGCCTCATCCCCACAACCCTTGCCCGGTGGTTGTGGGGGTCTGCGGGCGGGGGGCTTATCGGAATCTGGAAGACCCCTTTAACAAAGGGGACCCCCAGATCCCGGCCCCCCCCTATGTGAATTGGTAAGGGGTACATTGTACCCCTACCATTTCACAAAGAAAGCGTAAAAAAATGTTTAAAAAAACACACAAACACCTTGAAAAAGTCCTTTATTTAAAAAAAAAAAAAAAAAAAAAACATTCCAGCGGTGAAATCCAGTGTCCCGCGGCGATCCCGATGTCCAGCGCTGTCCTTCATTGGCTGTGCCTGAGCGGACCTGATGGGGAACTCCCTCTCAGTATTTTAAATGTATAGACCCGCCCCTTCTAAAGTTCCCCATCAGGTCCGCTCAGCGGACCAGATGCGGAACATGAGAAGGGGCGGGTCTATATATGTATTACCAAAGTGAGAGCAGTTCCCCATCAGGTCCGCCCCCTCGGTATGTCGGACCCGCCTACGTCATTGGCTTGAGCGGGGAACTTCCTTCACTGTGTAATTTAAATTTACATAGTGAAGGAAGTTCCCCGCTCAAGCCAATGACGTAGGCGAGTCCGACATACCGAGGGGGCGGACCTGATGGGGAACTGCTCTCACTTTGGTAATACATGTATAGACCCGCCCCTTCTCATGTTCCGCATCTGGTCCGCTGAGCGGACCTGATGGGGAACTTTAGAAGGGGCGGGTCTATACATTTAAAACACTGAGAGGGAGTTCCCCATCAGGTCCGCTCAGGCACAACCAATGAAGGACAGCGCTGGACATCGAGATCGCCGCGGGACACTGGATTTCACCGCTGGAATGTTTTTTTTTTTTTCTTTAAATAAAGGACTTTTTCAAGGTGTTTGTGTGTTTTTTTAAACATTTTTTTACGCTTTCTTGGTGAAATGGTAGGGGTACAATGTACCCCTTACCAATTCACATAGGGGGGGGCCGGGATCTGGGGGTCCCCTTTGTTAAAGGGGTCTTCCAGATTCCGATAAGCCCCCCGCCTGCAGACCCCCACAACCACCGGGCAAGGGTTGTGGGGATGAGGCCCTTGTCCCCATCAACATGGGGACATCCTCCCCATGTTGAGGGCATGTGGCCTGGTACGGTTCAGGAGGGAGGGGGGGCCGCTCTCTCGTCCCCCCCTTTTCCCCTGCGGCCGGCCAGGTTGCGTGCTCGGATAAGGGGTCTGGTATGGATTTTTAGGGGGACTCCACGCCATTTTTTTTTTAAATTTGGGGTGGAGTTCCCCTTAAAATCCATGCCAGATCTTAAGGGCCTGGTAATTGAATTCTGGGGAACCCCCACGCTTTGTTTTTTTTTTTTATCAATGACTTTTGTATGTATTGCCGGGAGCCGACAATTCATTAATAGCCGCGAGTCAGTTTTAAATGCATTTTTTTCTTTCAAAAAATAAATTTTTTGCAGGGACAGTTCTAAGCACGGGAAACATGCGCCACTTTACATGCATATCATACACACCCCCAGGTATGAAATTTAAAGGAATATTTCACTTTTATTTTTTCATTTTAAGCATTATTAAAATCACTGCTCCCGAAAAAACGGCCGTTTTTAAAACTTTTTTTTGCATTGATACATGTCCCCTGGGGCAGGACCCAGGTCCCCAAACACTTTTTAGGACAATAACTTGCATATTAGCCTTTATAATTAACACTTTAGATTTCGAACGTTCGAATCCATTGTATTTAATAGGGTTCTAAAGTTTACACAAACATTTTGTCTGTTTGCAGGTTCTGGTGCGAACCGAACAGGGGGGTGTTCGGCTCATCCCTGGTACCTGCCCAAGAACCGCTGCACCACCAGGTTAAGGACGTGAGCCATACAGGGCACATGGGTCAGTTGTCCCTGTCGGAGGGCGGAGAGGAGGTTGGTGCCATTGTCGCAAACCACCATTCCTGGCTTAAGCTGGCGTGGCGTCAACCACCTCTCGGCCTGCCCCTGCAGAGCAGACAGGACCTCTGCCCCAGTGTGGCTCCTGTCCCCCAAACACACCAGCGCAAGCACGGCATGGCATCCTTTTGCCTGCGTACTTGCGTAGCCCCTTGAACGCCTACGGAGCACCGCTGGTTCCGAGGACAAACCACAGGAAGAGGCCATGGAGGAAGAAGAGGAGGGGGTGGAGGAGAGAGGTGTGTCACAACCAGTAGTAGCATTTTGGAGGCGTGGCGGTGGAACAACCTCCAACACTACTGCACCTTGTCCTGCATCCTTCCCAGCTGCCAAAAGAGTGACCCAATGGGCCATGAAAGAAAGGTAACGTCCCTGTCCATGCCTGCTGGACCATGAGTCAGCGGTAATATGCACCTTACCGCTGACCGCCCTGTCCAGCGAGGCCAAGACATTGCCTTCCACATGCCTGTAGAGAGCCGGAATCGCCTTCCGTGAGAAAAAGTGGCGTTTGGGAACCTGCCACTGAGGAACCGCACATTGCACAAACTCACGGAAGGGGGCCGAGTCTACCAACTGAAAAGGCAGCAGTTGAAGCGCTAGCAATTTAGCCAAGCTAGCATTCAACCGCTGGGCATGTGGATGGCTGGGAGTGAACTTCTTTCGACGGTCCAGCAGCTGGGGCAGGGAAATTTGCCTGCTAGAATCGGACGTCGGTGTACTGCTAGCAGAGTGGCCGCAAGTACTGGGCTGTGACACACCTAATTCTACACCTTCATTCCTCTCAGTGCAGGTTTCAGAGAGGACTGAAGGTATAGTGGGTTTTGAGATCCCAGCTGATGCGGTGCAAGGAGAGGTCCGCTTTGTTCTTTGGTGTGGGTCTTTAAGGTAGGCTTGCCAACGAGCTGCATGGCAGGTCAACATATGTCTGATCAAGCATGTGGTGCCCAAGCGGCTGATGTTTTAGCCACGCGATATACGCTTGAGACATATGTTGCAAACAGCAGCTGTGCGATCTGATGCACTCGCCTCAAAAAAGGCCCACACCAAAGAACTTTTTGAATGACGGGCAGAGGCAGCGCCCTGCACAGGCGGAGCTCTGCGGTGTGATTCCGTCGGTGTGCTGCCCATACGCTGGCCACTCAAGGGCATCCTGCCTCGTTGGAGATGTGCCTCCTCCTCATCCTCCTCCTCCTCTCTCCTATTAGGCACCCACGTGGAGTCTGTGACCTCATCATCCCCTCCCTCCTCATCACTGGAGCCAATCTGGCAGTATGCTGCAGCTGCTGGAGCATGACTGCCAGATTGGTGTCCTTCTTGAGCATCCCCTCTCTCTGCTCTCACGCTACTCCCTTCCTCTAGCTGGGTATCATCATCAGATCCTTCGAAACGCTGGGCATCCTCCTGGAGCATGTACCCAACACTGTGCTCAAACAGTTCGGGGGACTCCTCAGGAGGAGGACATGGTGGGTCTAGGGAAGGATTGACTAATGAAGATAATGATACCAGAGAAGAGGACGCTTTGGCAGCTGCTTTGCCAGTACCCTGAGCCTGGGTGAGAGAGGATGAGGAGGATGAGGTGGGCTTGGTCATCCACTCTACCAAGTCTTCGGCATGATGTGGCTCAACATGTCCAGCTGCTGAAAAGAAGGACAAGCGTGTCCCATGGCCATGTGCTGATGACAATGCACCGCGTCCACGACCAGCACTGTTGCCCCCCAGACACAGAGCCTGCTTGCCCTCTTTTTTTGCCTCCTGACTGTCTGCCTCTCCTTGTTTGCCTTCCAGACATTTTAATGGATGGCCTGCAGGGAGATGGGAAAAACAGCAATAAGGGCTACCTTCAGGTGTATACTGTGCAGGAGGCTTAGCAACAATGACACTGACACTGTCCCCTGCCTATCCTTCTCTGTCCCTAAACACAAGGATTTGCAATATGCTTCAGCAAGATTGGTTTAGCACAGAATAGCACACTGACACTTTCCCTCACTGTCCTTCTCTGTCCCTACAAACAAGATTTAGCACAGAATAGCACACTGATAGTTTCCACGAGTGTCCTTCTCTGTCCCTAAACTCAAGGATTTCAAATATGGTTCAGCAAGATTGGTTTAGAACAGAATAGCACACTGTCAGTTTCACTCACTGTCCTTCTCTGTCCCTACAAACAAGATTTAGAACAGAATAGCACACTGATAGTTTCCACGAGTGTCCTTCTCTGTCCCTAAACTCAAGGATTTCAAATATGGTTCAGCAAGATTGGTTTAGAACAGAATAGCACACTGACACTTTCCCTCACTGTACCTCTCTGTCCCTAAACTCAAGGATTTTCAAATATGGTTCAGCAAGATCGGTTTAGAACAGAATAGCACACTGTCAGTTTCACTCACTGTCCTTCTCTGTCCCTACAAACAAGGTTTAGCACAGAATAACACACTGACACTCTCCCTACCTATCCTTATTTGTCCCTAAACACAAGGAATCCAGGATTAGTAAAGGAAAAAAATGACACTGTCCCTGCCTATGCTTCTCTTTCCCTGCTCCGGAACACACTACACAAGGCCGCCGCGCTGGCGGCCTTTTACAGTGTGGGGCGTGTACTAAACCCCCTCAGCAATAATTGGCCACAGGCATCCTGCCTGTGGCCAATCATTGCTCTCCTCGCTGCTGGCGCTGTGATTGGCCAAGCATGCGGGGTCACAGTACATGCTTGGCCAATCACAGCGCCTGGATGACACTGCGATGGCGTAGTGCATTGTGGGCTGTTCGCGTCACTCGAGTTTGGCGCAAACGGCCCAAATCGTTCGATCTTCGTCGAACGATCGAACAGCCGATGTTCGAGTCGAACGTATGTTCGACTCGAACATGAAGCTCATCCCTACTGGTGGATATCCGCAAGAGGCAACTGATGATCTTGTGGCTATGTGAGTACACGACTCCAGTGATGAAGAGTAGTGATCATGTGTAGTAGGCTTGTGCAATTTGTTTCGTAACTAATCGAAATTCGTCCGAATTTAGCAACTTTCGGACATTCAGAAGCATTCCAATTTCCGAACAAAGCAATTACGAATAAAACCGAATCCGAAATAAATTATGTCGCAAATAGCGAATGCCCGAATGTCTTCGGCATAATTCGTTATGAAAAAAGTTACGAATGTACGAATCCATTGGAAGCACAATAACACTCTGCTCTGCTCTCTGCTCCTCCCTCACCGTGCTGAACTCCCTCTCAAAATGGTGTACAGGGGCGGAGGCTATAGCCGCATGTAAAAAACGAAAGTAAAATACGAGATTTCGAATCGTTACAAATAACCGCTATGTATTTAGAAAAGTACAAATCCATTCGAAGCACATTAGGCATTATAGGCAGCGTCGTGAGAGAGACACGGAAAATTACGAAACAACGAACCCAAAAAAAGTTACGAAAGTAGGAGTTGTGTCCAGAATCCAAGAAAAACAATGAACTCTACCGAAAGTACGAATTATAAATCAACTAAAAATAAGGCTTACATTAATACGAATCATTCCGATGCAACGAAAAATGACGCTTGCGAAAATACGAATTAGTCCGAACACGAAAAATCCCGTCTAGCAAAATTACGAACGATTACGAATCAACAGGACCGAAAAGAAACGAACCGAAACTAAACAAATTTTTTCGTTGTGCACGAGTCTAATGTGTAGGTCACCATCGGCATAGAGATTCTGCGGGACATTTTTTTTGTGTACCGTGCAGCCAGAAGTTGAGAAGTCCTCAAGTTGTTCAGTTTGACAGTTTTCGGGCTGTCACGTGCTCCAAATCCTTATCCAAGTTCATCATTCCCAATAAAAAACCCAAAAGAAACCCCCCAAGACGTTGGAGCCAGTGGAAGAGTGCTGAAAATGCTTTGTGCCTGGCTTTGTGTGCTCTAAGAGGGGGAAATAGGACTCAACTCACCAGTGCCTCTTTTAGGGGCAAATTTCCAAACACCTATCAGAGAAAAGAAGAACAGATGCATTTGACCCTAACCACTTGCTTACTGGGCCAATTCTGACACTACTTTCTTATATGTACAAATCAGTGTTTTATTGCTAGAAAATTATTATATTATATTTTTAGCAGAGATCCTAGAGAATAATATGGCGATCGTTGCAATTTTTTATGTCACAAGGTACCGTATTTGCACATAAATTTTTTTTTTGGGGGGGGGGGATGTATTTTAATGAATTAAGAAAAAAAGTCAAAACACAACATATAACCCAATTTGTTTGCAAAATATTAAAGAGATGATGTTACAGCGAGTAAATAGATACCCAACATGCCATGCTTTAAAATTGAACACGCTTGTGGAATTGCAGAAAACTACTGTATCTAAAAATCTCCATAGGTGACAATTTACAATTTTCTACAGGTTAGCTTTTTAGAGTTACAAAGAAGATCTAGCACTAGAATTATTGCTCTCGCTCTGACATTCGTGGCGATACCAAACATGTGTGGTTTGAACATATATGTGGGGGTGACCTACGTATGCATTAACCACTGCGTGTGAGCACAGGGGGATGGGCGCGCTTTAACTTTTTTTTTTTTTTTTTTATTTCAATTTTTTTCTTGATCATTTTTATTCCTATCACAAGGAATGTAAACATTCCTTGTGATAGAAATAAACATGACAGGTCCTCTTTATGGAGAGATGTGAGGTCAAGACAGGTCCAGGTAAGCCAGAGAACCACCAGGAAGCGGCGGGGGTGGCAGGGGTGGGGGGGGGGGGTCTTTCTAAAAGTGATCCAGAGGTGAATCCTCTGCACGGACCACTTTTATCGGTTAAAGAATCTCTGGCTAAAGAAAAACAATACCGGGGTCATGGCATATTGCTGCAGCCATAACCCTGGTATTCCACTTCCGACCAAGGATGTCTTTTGTCTATGGCTTGGTCAGCAAGTGGCTAAAGAGGGGCCTGTCCTCCAAAACAGGGAGAGTTCGGAAGCTTATGGTGACCCTTGATCCCTCACGGTAGTATTGTGTAGGACAAGCTTAGATATACCAACTCAAGCCACAAAGTGTCGCTTGTGTAGTGCTGGTATTTTTGCCTAATTAATGCTTTATAATGTAAGTCTATGAGCAGTGTCATAGCTTAGTATTTGGCACCATCTAGTGGCCAATACAAGAAATGGACTTTAAGTATTTTCCTTTTATTTAGCACTAGAGATACAACAGGAAATGACTGTTCTGTTTACATTTTTGCTATGACTTACCTACCCAGAATGCCAGGTAAAATAAACCCATGAACACTCAGTACTGAATTGCATGCTGGGTAGGATATAAAAAGGCCCTGCGCGGCCATCTTAGGTAAGGTGCCCAGATTTTTAAAATGAAATCCGGGGACATATTTTTTTTACTAGTAATGGCGGTAATCAGCGACTCTCTACCCGGCGCCACCGCCGCCCGCCTCACAGCCTGTCAAGTCTTACTCTCCAGGCCCCAGCTACTACTGGGTGGGGAGTGGAGGAAGATCACTCCGCCAGGGAAGGCAAGGAGATAAGCAGGGAGGCGGCTGGCCGGGACTTGTGCCAAGGCAGAAGAACATGCGAGCGGAGCTGAATGGGCATGCACCCAAGTTGTGTTGTACCATATTTATCATTTGTATTTCTGTATTCACCAGAGTGTGCTGGAATTGGGAAGGTGCCCAGAGTAAGGAGTAATCCCTCTGAGCACTAGTCCCAATTGGAGCCACATTCTCAGAGGTCACCTAGGATAACTTTACAGATACAATCTGTTGTGTATACTTACTGTACTGTTACGTTATGTAATGTTTATGTGACAGTGCAACTGCTGAAATTATTACTTTACACTATCCTTAGTAAAAATACGTTCTTGGTTAAGTACTTTGGTGTGGAGTGTTGTTCCCTATTCAGCAGCAGGTGGAGCCATTGGATACACAGGTAATAGAAAAAGTATACCGTTATTAGGGTATATTGTATATTGTGGGGTTATCCTTCACCATTAGCTCCACACCAACATTGCACCACAGCTGTGTCAAGGGGATTGAGCCAAGTCAGTGGGGGTTCACTATCAGAGTACAGGCCCAAACAAATTCAGCAGCTCCTTCGGGGGTCAGTGCTACACTTGTATACTGTCAAGTTTGGAAATACTTAGTAGATAAGTGTAGAGAGTCTGAAGCTGGATTCTAGCAGAGAGGAACAGGTAACATGGTTGGTGAAGCTCTCAGTAAATAATAGAAGAGTAAAAGTAATATAAATATGGATTTTTTTCCATGTCCTTGTGTCAGGCTTGAGTTGATGTGAAACAAGTTAAATGGGGCGAAATCCTGTATAGGTTTTTAATTTGTAAATTGCTATTAATAATGCATGATGTCTTCTTATCACGGCTTCTTTAGATGGAAGTGATGTAGGTGATTAGGTGTTAAGGGATTTTCCGTTAATGGAATATGGAGAAGACATGTTTCCTGCTGAGGAGATTTTATAATCTTCGACTTGATGGAAATTACTTTTCAAAGCAGAATCTCGCCAATCAAGCGTGACCGATACGTGCTCACGAGTGGCACTCCCCATTTTTCTCGGAGTGATTTGTGCCAATGTAAAATCATCAGTTGATTGTGATGGCCTTTTGCTCTAAATATTTAGGGGGGGGGGGTAGAAAATGTGGGTGGGGTTAGACATCCACTAGGAAATTAAAGCAAAGATACTGTAATGCCGCGTACACACGGCCGGACTTTGCCACGGGCAAAACTCTGTAGGAATTTCCGACGGAAAAATAGAGAACCTGCTCTCTATCTAAGTCTGTCAAAAATTCTGACGGGAAAAGTCCTATGAGGCATAGACACGGTCGGAATATCCGATGAAAAGCTCCCCTCTGACTTTTTCCATCGGAAATTCCGACAGCGTAAAAGTGATTTGCGAGAATGCTAGGTTGACCATGATGGACTTTGGTCTTTTTTCTTAGTTTTATTGTATTTATTTTATACTATTTTATTGTCAAGAACATCGTGCTAGCTGTTGGATTCAAGAACATGGCTAACGAGAAGGGCGCACGTGCAAACCTTCTGGGGGAGGGCAGGGTGCCCTGGGTTCCCACTTCAAACCCTTGAGAGAGAAGGAGAGCTCCAGCGTGTCAGTTCAGGCCCAGAGGAAAACCTTGGGAGTTGTTTTACCCCTCGATCCCCCCCCCCACTCCTTATCTCAGCAAGAGAAGAGTAGCAGGACTACAGTGAGTGAGCGCCCCTTGGGCAGGAGACATAAGCAGCCTCTGGCAGGACAAAGATCAAATTTTCCTTACGTGCTGCTTATGGATCTGTGTTGGGGTCTGCGACCTGAAAGAGCCATGTTGATATTTGAGGTTCTTCCGCAAATGAACTTGAACTACATCCAGCCACGCTGTCCCTTATATGGTCACAGAGCTGCTCCGATGTCAACATGGCTGTCAAGCCTGAGAGAGGTGAAGCCAGTGTCTGGAAACCTCTGGGAATGAGGGGGTGAGCAGGGTGGAGAGGGGTTTCGGTTTCCGACCATTACCCACACATCGGGGATGATTGTGGTCAAAAGCTTCATATTGCTCGGACAGGTCAGTTCTCGTTGGGGGTCTGCTTGGCTGCTCACTATGGCCATGAGTGAGGCAGCTAGCCACCTGCCCACAACCTGTGTACAGCAAGAGCAAAAAACTAAATACACTATATTGTCAAAAGTATTGGGACACCTGCCTTTACACGCACATGAACTTTAATGGTATCCCAGTCTTGGTCTGCAGGGTTCAATGTTGCGTTGGCCCACCCTTTGCAGCTTCAACTCTTCTGGGAAGGCTGTCCACAAGGTTTAGAAGTGTGTCTATGGGAATGTTTGACCATTCTTCCAGAAGCGCATTTGTGAGGTCAGACACTGATGTTGAGAGAAGGCCTCGCTCACATTCTGCGCTCTAATTAATCCCAAAGGTGTTCTATCGGGTTAAGGTCAGGACTCCGTGCAGGCCAGTCAAGTTCCACCCCAAACTCGCTCATCCGGGTCTTTATGGACCTTGCTTTTTGCCCTGGTGCGCAGTCATGTTGGAACAGGAAGGGGCCATCCCCAAACTGTTCCCACAAAGTTGGGAGCATGAAATTGTCCAAAATGTCTTGGTATGCTGACGCCTTAAGAGTTCCCTTCACTGGAACTAAAGGGCCAAGCCCAACCCCTGAAAAACAACCCCATACCATAATCCCCCCTCCACCAAATGGTTTGGAGGTGTGGCCCAATACTTTTGACAATATAGTGTGGATGAGTGAGTTTGAATTAGAGCGGAGACTGTGAGCCAGGCCTTCTCGTCCAAAATCAGTGCCTGACCTCGCTTCTGGAAGACTGGTCAAAAATTCCCATAGACACACTCCTAAATCCTGTGGACAGCCTTCCCAGAAGAGTTGAAGCTTTTATAGCGGCAAAGGGTGGGCCAAGTCAATATTGAACCCTACGGACTAAGACTGGGATGCCATTAAAGTTCATGTGTGTGTAAAGACAAGTGTCCCAATACTTTTGGTAATATAGTGTATATTCAGCCTAAGTCAGGGCTAGGGTTGCCACCTTTTCTTCAAGCCAAACCCGAACACATTTGCATCTCCTTGGTGCCCCAAGGGGAGCAGTAATATAGCGAGCAGAGCACGCCACAGCGAACGGTGGGTGTGGCAAAATTGCTCTTCTGACATCATCGCCCCACCCTTCAGGGATGCCAAACCTAGCCCCAGTTGGCTGCCCACAGCTCCTGGATGGCAACAGATTGTGTGTGACTATCTTGGTTACTTGGAGTGCCACAGCCCGGTCTGGATCATGTGTCTGGGTTTCAAGTGGGCTGAAACACGGACATATGATTCAAAACCAGGGCTGTCCGGGTGAATACTGGACAGGTGGCAACTGGCAACTCTAGGCAGGGCACTAGTCTACAGTGGATTGAAGCTAGGTTCCAGTCAACCCAGAAGAGGACGGGACTTCAGAGCAGTACGCCTGCAGGGAATGGTGCTGGAGAGGAGGTGAGTATTGCAATTAGTTTTTATAAAGCCTGGGCTGTATATATTTGTTAACTATTGGGCTTTAAAGGAATCTGTTGCTATGCCCTGCATAGGCACACATTTGCTATAAGGGGCTGAACAGTTCTTTAGGATCATGGCATAAAATGGACAAGCTCCTATTATTGGAATTCATTTATTTGCTCATATAATGAGCTAATAAAACAATTATGCTAAGTGTTATTTTCCTGGTGCTAAACACAACTTTGGCTAGTAAAATCCGAAGCATACAATCCCTTTAATTGCAGCTCTGGGGATTCCGAGCTGCTTAACAAACTTCTTGTCCCGAAAATCTTTCCATTTGATGTTTTGCCTGGTGACCCTCCCAAATAAAAATCTGTGACTGGCTCTTTGCTATAGGCAAATAATCTGGATAAAAGCCTTCCTGCCTGTGCTCAAAATTCCCTTTGATCTTTTCCATAAGAAAAAGAGTCTTCAGTTGGAGCGGGAGTAGATAAGAGAGAGTAATTGGCATATTACAAGGAGCTCTTACTGTTTCACATTGTAGGAGATGGTGACTTGCAAAGCAACAGCATTTGCATAACAAAAAAAAAAAAAAATGAAATACTTATTTTATTTGGGCTGACATCAAAATAATTTGCATCAAAAAGGACTTAATTAAAATAAACTTGTGCAATTTTTAATATGTTGAACTTTAATGAGCCCTGAATTTCAGAGTTTGGTTGTACGGCAGTGTTCTGTCCCACTTCTATGCATTTTTTGCTGCGTTATATTGAACTGCATCAGGTTATTATTGATCTTTAGTATTCTGACATCTAGTGGCAGTTTAGAGCCACTACAACTTGTTTACTTATGTGATTTGGTATCTCCCTCTATCTGTCACACCTGTTTAGTACTAGTTAGTTCACTCCTAGTGAGACCACCCACCCCCCCCCCTCTTATTTTTTCCATGTTCCCTCATTCAAAGTACCGTATTTATCGGCATATAACATGCACAGGCGTATAACATGCACCTTAATTTAAAGAGGGAAGTTTCAGGAAAAAAATTAAATTTTAATTAAAGAACTTTGAAGCAAAATAAGGGTCAGTGCCCATCAATGCAGCCTCATCAATGCCCATCTGCAGCCTCAAAATTGCCCATCAATGCAGCTTGATTAATGCCCATCTGCAGCTTCACAATTGCCCATCAATGCAGCTTGATCAATGCCCATCTGTAGCCTCACAATTGCCCATCAATGCAGCTTGATCGATGCCCATCTGTAGCCTCACAATTGCCCATCAATGCAGCTTGATCAATGCCCATCTGTAACCCCACAATTGCCCATCAATGCAGCTTGATCAATGCCCATCTGGAGCTTCAAAATTGCCCATCAATGCAGCTTGATCAATGCCCATCTGTAACCTCACAATTGCCCATCAATGCAGCTTGATCAATGCCCATCTGTAGCCTCACAATTGCCCATCAATGCAGCTTGATCGATGCCCATCTGTAGCCTCACAATTGCCCATCAATGCAGCTTGATCGATGCCCATCTGTAACCTCACAATTGCCCATCAATGCAGCTTGATCAATGCCCATCTGTAGCCTCACAATTGCCCATCAATGCAGCTTGATCAATGCCCATCTGTAGCCTCACAATTGCCTATCAATGCAGCTTGATTAATGCCCATCTGCAGCTTCACAATTGCCCATCAATGCAGCTTGATCAATGCCCATCTGTAACCTCACAATTGCCCATCAATGCAGCTTGATCAATGCCCATCTGCAGCCTCAAAATTGCCCATCAATGCAGCTTGATCAATGCCCATCTGTAGCCTCACAATTGCCTATCAATGCAGCTTGATTAATGCCCATCTGCAGCTTCACAATTGCCCATCAATGCAGCTTGATCAATGCTCATCTGCAGCTTCACAATTGCCCATCAATGCAGCTTGATCAATGCCCATCTGTAGCCTCACAATTGCCCATCAATGCAGCTTGATCAATGCCCATCTGTAGCCTCACAATTGCCCATCAATGCAGCTTGATCAATGCCCATCTGTAACCTCACAATTGCCCATCGATGCAGCTTGATCAATGCCCATCTGTAGCCTCACAATTGCCCATCAATGCAGCTTGATCAATGCCCATCTGTAACCTCACAATTGCCCATCGATGCAGCTTGATCAATTCCCAACTGTAGCCTCAGAATTGCCCATCAATGCAGCTTGATTAATGCCCATCTGCAGCCTCCCCATTGCCATCAATGCAGCTTGATCAATTCCCATCTGTAGCCTCAGAGGGATGGGAGTCCACCTGACTCCCAGGGACAGACTTCCTGTCTGTTGGGTGGGGCCCTGATTCATAGTCATGTCAGAACTAAATAGCCCAACACACAGCTGTTTAATTAACGTGTCTTTCTCTACAAAATCTGGCGTAAACCAACACTCTTTAAGGTCTCCCAGGGTCCCACCGTCACACTATGTAAACACATCCTATGTACTGCAGAAAGGAGGTTTATGGAAGGGACTTTTGGAAAGGCTCCACTATGACAAACATATATAAAAACACAAATATAATTCTTATTAAAGACAATCTTAAGACACTAATAAAATAAAGGCAACAGTAAATGCAAAATTTGCACAGGATGATAGGACTTTCTTCTTACAAGGAAAAGCTCTAGATCCCTAAAAATCGTGGATACTCCTACGCGTTTCGACTCAAGGGTCTTCGTCATGGGGTCTCTCAAGAGCTACAGATTGAACAACTGTCGAGAAATATAAACAGGGATAAATGTCATAAACACATATAAATGTGCATAAAAACATGTATATATGAAAATGTATCAAGAAA
Source organism: Rana muscosa (assembly GCA_029206835.1). Taxonomy (NCBI): domain Eukaryota; kingdom Metazoa; phylum Chordata; class Amphibia; order Anura; family Ranidae; genus Rana; species Rana muscosa. The sequence continues at coordinate 195,777,551 of CM055119.1, forward strand.
GGCAGCTTACTAAATATAGCAGAGAACACATGCATGCAAGAGCACCAGGATCCCTCCATAGCCCTAACAAGTAGAAAACAATTCAAAGGACATAAATAAACCTAATGAATAATAAGGGCTCCATGAACAAATGGGGTAGAATTGTATAAACTGGAAGTACTCTGCATCCAATGTATATGGGGACAAACAAAATTTAAGTATCTTCAGCTTTTTCTGCTATGTTTGTGCCCATATACATTGGATGCAGAGTACTTCCAGTTTATACAATTCTACCCCATTTGTTCATTGAGCCCTTATTATTCATTAGGTTTATTTATGTCCTTTGAATTGTTTTCTACTTGTGGAGGCTTTGGAGGGGTCCTGGTGCTCTTGTATGCATGTGTTCTCTGCCATACAGTGTATGTAGTAAGTTGCCTTACTTGATACATTTTCACACAGGGGCGTCTTTGGATCCGACTCCAAATCGCCCCAGGTCGCCCCTAGTCGCCTCAGGCCGCGCTGGCTGAAGAAATCAATGTAAGTTATTGGAGCCGTCCTTATGCACACTACTGCAGTCGCTCCGACTTCAAAAAAGGTCCCTGTACTACTTCAATCCGACTCCTAGGCGACCTGTAACCATTCAATGGGAGTCGCCTCTCCCTGTCTTAATAGGAGCGACTCTCCAGGAAGATAACATACATTTCTCCTGCAAACCTCTCTCTCCCCCCCTCCCTCCCACAGAGCTGATTCTTGTTTGATTGGCCACTGGAATGTCTCCTGTCCTGCAGGCAACTTGGAGTTGCCTTGTAAGTAGCTCCAGGTCGCGCTGTGATTCATACTCAGGTCCTGTCTGAGTTGCCTCATAAAATCGCGCTGGAAGTCGTGTTGCCCCTGTGTTAATGGGCTCTCAGTACATGTTTTTATGCGCATTTATATGTGTATGGATACTTCGTAACTTCGGATAAATTTTGTATTCATTACGTTCACTAACAGACAAATTTGGAAGGAAATTCCAATACCTATAATTTAATAGTTCGTTATTAGGCCCCATGCACACGAGACGCAGGTGCAAACTCTGCTGAACACACGTTTTTAAACGCTGAAACCGGCGTTTATAAACGCGCGTTTTGCCGCGTTTGCGGCCGCGTTTAGCGGCGTTTAACCGCGTTTGCGTTTATAAGCGTTTCATCATAGACCCTCCCTAAGCTCAAAAAACAGTAAATTTTAACTATTTCAGCCAGTTTGTGAGACCAGAGTGAGTAGCAGCAGCTGAGAGAGCAGCAGTGTACTTGTATTTAGCGTATCACTTGCCACATCATCTGCCACAAGTTGTGGATTGTCCACTTGCCACGTCACCTGGCCACATCACCTGGCCACGTCACCTGGCCACGTCACCTGGCCACGTCACCTGCCACAAGTTGTGGATTGTCCACTTGCCACGTCACCTTGCCACATCACGTGCCACGTCACCTGCCACAAGTTGTGGATTGTCCACTTGCCACGTTACCTGGCCACGTCACCTGGCCATGTTACCTGCCACGTCACCTGGCCACGTTACCTGCCACGTCACCTGCCACAAGTTGTGGATTGTCCACTTGCCACGTCACCTGCCACGTCACCTGGCCACGTCACCTGCCACAAGTTGTGGATTGTCCACTTGCCATGTCACCTGGCCACATCACGTGCCACGTCACCTGGCCACTTCACCTGCCACAAGTTGTGAATTGTCCACTTGCCACGTCACCTGCCACGTCACCTGGCCACGTCACCTGCCACAAGTTGTGGATTGTACACTTGCCACGTCACCTGGCCACGTCACCTGCCACAAGTTGTGGATTGTCCACTTGCCACGTCACCTGGCCACGTCACCTAGCCATGTTACCTGCCCACATTACCTGCCACGTCATCTAGCCACGTCACCTGCCACAAGTTGTGGATTGTCCACTTTCCACGTCACCTGGCCACATCACGTGCCACATCACCTGCCACAAGTTGTGAATTGTCCACTTGCCACGTCACCTGCCACGTCACCTGGCCACGTCACCTGCCACAAGTTGTGGATTGTCCACTTGCCACGTCACCTGGCCACGTCACCTGGCCACGTTACCTGCCACGTCACCTGGCCACATCACCTGCCACAAGCTGTGGATTGTCCACTTGCCACGTCACCTGGCCACGTCACCTGGCCACATCACCTGACACAAGTTGTTGATTGTCCACTTGCCACTTTACCTGCCACAAGTTGTGGATTGTCCACTATGCGATGCAAGCAATTACAGTTTTCTTTTATATTTTTTAATAGTTTTTCATCATTTGCCATCATTTTTGAGATTTCTAATGTTAAAAAATAGGTCACCTTTAAAAACGCTTATAAACGCAAACGCGGCAAAACGCCGGTACCGCGTTTAGCCGCGTTTAGCAGCGTTTAGCGTCTGAAACGTGAAAACTTTTGCGTCTGAACCCATTTTTTTGCTTCTGGAAAAACGAGGTTAAACGCAACTGCTTGTAAACGCCAAAAAACGAGAGTGTGTGCATGGACACATAGGATAACATTGAATGGGTTCAGGAGCAGTTGAAAAAAGCGTCCAACTGCCTCTGAACGCGCGTTCAACAGCAAATAACAGCGTCTCGTGTGCATGGGGCCTTAGTTAGTTAGTTATTTAAAATTCTCGGATTTCGTTCTTTAGAATTTTCTGATTTTCTTTCTTATTTTCGGATTTTCGAGTTTACAAATTTACGCTTTTCCAAAATTACGAATTTATGAATTTAAGATTTTATGAGATTATGATTTTTCGTATTTACGAATGTTCGAATTTACGAATTGCGATAAAAAAAAAAAAAATGATCCAAAAAATAAATAAAAATTAATGAAACTAAAACAAACGTATTGTTCAGCAGTGCACATGTCTATTTTGCATGCAATAGCATCAACAGTGCTGTCCCGAGGGAGCGCTCCCATCACAGTGACCGTGGCTCACAGAAAGCTTTTCTGATCATGTGACCGCCGATCATGGTGACCACATGGCCATAAGCCCCGCCCCGCCTCCCGGCATAGCAAACCCCTTACATGGCCAGTGTCAGCTGGAGCCAAGGGGTTAACAACAACATCAAATTATGGCAACTCACCGCCGGTCCAACAGCATTTGTTGAGACTGTAACGTTTTTTTCAGCAGTGCACATGTGTAATTTACATGCAATAGCACCAACAGTGCTGTCCCGAGGGAGCGCTCCAGGCACAGTGACCGCTGCTCACGGAAAGCTCTCGATCGCTACTTGCGATCGGAAATTTTCTGATCATGTGACAGCCGATCATAGCGGTCACATGGCCATAAGCCCCACCCGGGGCATTTGTTATTTTGGATAATTTGTAACTTCGGATAAATTTGTATTTGTTACGTTCACTAACAGCCAAATTTGAAAGGAAATTGAAAGGAAATTCCAATACCAATAATTTAATAGTTAATTATTATTAGTTAGTAATTATTTAAAATTTTCGGATTTCGTTCTTTCTCATTTTCAGATTTTCTTTCTTATTTTCGGATTTTCAGATTTTCGAATTTACAATTTTTCGAATTTAGGAATTGCGATCAAAATGAATGACCTGAAAAAAAAAATGAATGAAACGAAAACTATTTTTTTTTTTAGCAGTGCACATGTCTAATTTGCATGCAATAGCACCAACAGTGCTGTCCCGAGGGAGCGCTCCCGTCACAGTGACCGCGGCTCACAGAAAGATTTTCTGATCATGTGACCGCCACATGGCCATAAGCCCCGCCCCGCCTCTCGGCATAGCAAACCCCTTAAAGGGCCGGTGTGAGCTGGAGCCAAGGGGTTAACAACAACATCAAATTATGGCAACTCACCGCCGGTCCAACAGCATTTGTTGAGACTGTAACATTTTTTTCAGCAGTGCACATGTGTAATTTACATGCAATAGCACCAACAGTGCTGTCCCGAGGGAGCGCTCCAGGCACAGTGACCGCTGCTCACGGAAAGCTCTCGATCGCTACTTGCGATCGGAAATTTTCTGATCATGTGACAGCCGATCATAGCGGTCACATGGCCATAAGCCCCACCCGGGGCATTTGTTATTTTGGATAATTTGTAACTTCGGATAAATTTGTATTTGTTACGTTCACTAACAGCCAAATTTGAAAGGAAATTGAAAGGAAATTCCAATACCAATAATTTAATAGTTAATTATTATTAGTTAGTAATTATTTAAAATTTTCGGATTTCGTTCTTTCTCATTTTCAGATTTTCTTTCTTATTTTCGGATTTTCAGATTTTCGAATTTACAAATTTTCGAATTTAGGAATTGCGATCAAAATGAATGACCTGAAAAAAAAAATGAATGAAACGAAAACAATTTTTTTTTTTAGCAGTGCACATGTCTAATTTGCATGCAATAGCACCAACAGTGCTGTCCCGAGGGAGCGCTCCCGTCACAGTGACCGCGGCTCACAGAAAGATTTTCTGATCATGTGACCGCCACATGGCCATAAGCCCCGCCCCGCCTCTCGGCATAGCAAACCCCTTAAAGGGCCGGTGTGAGCTGGAGCCAAGGGGTTAACAACAACAGCAAATGATGGCAACTCACCGCCGGTCCAACAGCATTTATTGAGACTGTACAAGTGACTGCCACCAGGATATGGGACACAGACAATGAGTAGAGGTTGACATTTTGAGGAAGCATAATGTCAGTGTGAAACGCGTCAACCTCTACATATTGTCTGTGTCCTATGTCCTGGTGGCAGTCAGAAGAACATTCACTCAAGCTCTACCGCTATATAGTATAGTTGGTGTGTAGAGTAGTCGGTGCTCTGGCTAATTAAGCTCACAAGTGATCCATAGAAAGTACAGGCCGGCAACTCGACAGCTTCTCCAAAATATTTATTGAAGCATTACAGCAGTAACATCATCCAAAAAATGCGGACGCGTTTCAGCCTTAGGCCTTCATCACATGATAAAAGGCCAAAAATAATTTTGGATGATGTTACTGCTGTAATGCTTCAATAAATATTTTCTATGGAGAAGCTGTCGAGTTGCCGGCCTGTACTTTCTATGGATCCCTGGTGGCAGTCACTTGACCAGTCTCAGAAAATACTCATGGACCGGCGGTGGTGTGCAGCCAAAATCGTATTGTTTCTACTCGCGGATGCGAGCCGGGGCTAGCACCCAGCCCACCCAGTCCTTTGGATATCATACTCACCTGGAGCAGCGTATTGCTCTCTCTTCCCAACTCAGTTTTGTACCTTTCTCCTGAACATAAGGCTAAAAATATAATTTCTGCTCTCAGAGCTATTTAGAAACAAAATGACCTTGCAATCGGTTGCAGGTACAAAATGGTGGTGAAAAAAATGGATGCCGAAGCTAAGCCCTACTGTCTTCTATATACATTTTCATGGCTCGTTTCTCGAGTCTACTGGTGAGATCCTTCCTTAATGAATATTCCATGTATGGTTTTTTTTTTTTTCCATGACCTGTTCCTTTCTACTGAGCGTGAGAAAAATGACTGGTGTATAGAAAAGGCCGCCAATGTTCCTTGAGGAGAGAGAAGAAGCCGTGAGAGGAATTCTCTCCGTCATTTTGACATCTCAATAAGGAAAAACAGGGTCGTTGTAATTTCCTGAGCGCGGTTACCTTGTAAGATGGATAAACGTGACTGAACATTTATAGAACAGGCTCTCCGGCTTTGCCTGGATTGTACAAGTTAATTGATGGCCTGTTCGGGGGCCTCGGGTTCCTGTACTGTCACATTCACCGGCTTCGTGTCTGCTTCACAAGAGCGTAAGCACCCCGCGGGAGGAACGTTTGTTTTATGATGGCACAATGTTTCTGGGGAAGGGGGGGGGGGTTTTGCGGAAGTTGCTGGACAGCTCCAGGCCTGTTTGTAAGGGCAGCCCTATAGGAAAATTGTTACATTGTAACAGTTACAGTGCCTTGAAAAAGTATTCATACCCCTTGAAATTTTCCACATTTTGTCATGTTACAACCAAAAACGTAAATGTATTTTATTGGGATTTTATGTGATGGACCAACCCAAAGTGGCACATAGTTGCACATAGTTGCAGTTAGCTGCAGCATTGTCAGCCTGCTGTGTGAGCTCCTGCAGTTGTCTATTGGGCTTCCTATCTGATGGGCATCCCAACAGCCAACTGAGGGACTGCTGACAGTAGTGTGACAATGTTGTCACTAGTTGTGAGGAAAAGGTTTAGCATTGTCAAGAAAAGCCCGGAGCAAAATAAATAGGGGCTGACATGACATAGGAAACAGGGGACATGTATAAGGAGATAGGGGTGGATTGGTAAGGTGTCGGGTGAGAGGGGACGAGAGTGTGATAAAAGAGCAGGCCCCTCCCCAAGAGTCATCACAGCGCGAGGGAAAGTTCCCACTCACCCTCCCCTTGTTTCATTGTTGTTTGTGTTGTTTGGTGGTTTGTGTTGTTCTTTTTCTGGCAGGCTCGTGGGATGTCGGATGTCGTGGCAGTGGCGGATGTTGGTCTTTGCAGGGGAAGGAAGATATTTCAGAAGAAAGAGTTCAGGACCTATCGTTGATATGGGTCCTGATAGTGGTATTCCAGCTAACGGAGGTTTAGCTGGGAATTGATAATGGGTGCACTGCGGTCAGTGGTTGTCTCTGAGCCAGCCTGTTAGCTTGAGCCCTATTTGCGCCCGCCGTACGACATTAAACGGCCACAAGGTGGCTCTACAATGCCGGTGACCTGCCGAGAATTGCCCCTCAGCGGATTCTGCCAGCTCTGTCCTGCGCATGCGCAACACTTCAGCGGATTCCGCCCGCTCTGTCCTGCGCTTGCGCAACACTTGCGCGTGCCGCTCACGGCAGACCTCCGAAAATAGACGAATGGATTATAACCCATACACGGCGCATGCGCTATGTGCACAATATTGTGCCACACGCTCACACACGCTCCCGGTGCTCGCTCCACTCTGCAAGGGGGGCGGGTGAATTACTATTATAATGGGCGGATGCATGTTTAAAGAAATGAATTGATGGACAGAGATAAGGGCCGATTTGAATACTTGTCAGAGAACTGTTAAAAAAAAGACATAAGATTTTTTTTAACAATTCTCTGACAAGCATTCAAATCGGCCCGCCCTTATCTCTGTCCATCAATTCATTTCTTTAAACATGCATCCGCTCATTATAATAGTAATACACCCGCCCCCCTTGCAGAGTGGAGCGAGCATCGGGAGCGTGCGGCAACGACTGTCACTATACCCTGTTGATTGCGCAGTCGCAGTCTACAGCTCGGCAATTTACGGAGCTAGAGCGCTGCGCCTGCGCAGTCCAGGGCTGGCAGAATCCGCAGGGGGGGCAGATCTCGGCAGATCACCGGGAGGCCGTCATTATACGGCCTCGGCTCCTCCGGCCACTGGGGGGGCGCGCACGCGCCCGGCGCGTCACTGAGATGCCGATGCGCGTGCCTGGGGGCCGCGATGTCCGCCAGGTACCCGTGATTGGCCGGTACACAGACAAGGACGTGGATCTCTGTGTGTAAACACAGAGATCCACGTCCTGTCAGGGAGGGGGATCGATGGTGTGTCCCTTGTACATAGGGACACAGATCGGTCACCTCCCCCAGTCAGTCCCCTCCCCCCACAGAAACAATCACTCCCAGGGAACACATTTAACCCCTTGATCTCCCCCTAATGTTAACCCCTTCCCTGCCAGTCACATTTATACAGTAATCAGTGCATATTTATACATACCTCCCAACTGGCACAGATTCTGCGGGTCTTACCCGCATAGGCTCCTCCTTCCCGCAGTCCCGCGAGAGTGTCATCTTTCCCGCACAGCAGGAAGGATGAAGAGCAGGAAACAACAACCAGCAGGTAAGCACCCTCCCCCCCCCAGATTTGTGGTCAAAACAGCAACAACTTTCATTAGCGGGGGAGAGGGGAGATCTGAATGTCCCGCGGTGGGACTTTTGAAAGTTGGGAGGTATGATTTATAGCATTGTTCGCTGTATAAATGTGAATGGTCCCAAAAATGTGTCAAAAGTGTCCGATGTGTCCGCCGCAATATTTTTACCAAAATATGTAGAAGAATACGTATCGGCCTAAACTGAGAAAAAAAAGTAAAAAAATAAAATAAAATTGGGATATTTTTTATAGCAAAAATCAAAAAATATTGTGTTTTTTTCAAAATTGACGCTCTTTTTTTTGTTTTTAGCGCAAAAAATAAAAACCGTAGTGGTGATCAAATACCACCAAAAGAAAGCTCTATTTGTGGGAAAAAAAGGACGCCAATTTTGTTTGGGAGCCATGTCGCACAACCGCAAAATTGTCATTCAAAGCGACGCAGTGCCGAAAGCTGAAATTTCGCCTGGGCAGGAAGGGGGTATATGTGCCCAGTAAGCAAGGGGTTAACAAATTTTGAGAGGTACCCGCAGTGCAGTATTGTTTCCACAGATGGTTATGGAAGATCCTGCAAAGACCAACGCTAGGTAGACTGATGGGTTAATAGCAGTTGTTTGATGTTGATGTTAATTTGAATATATATTTGTTTAATAAATTAGGCTGTTAATATTTTACTCCAATCTCGGTGTGGTCTCAATTAATATAGTTAAGGTTAAGAGGTTGGGGTAGGAAAGTGGTTTAGCAGTAGGTACATCTGTTATACAATAGTCAAGTGCCGCGTAAGAAAATTTGCATCATATTCAAAAAAAGTATTGTGCCTGAACATCCCGAAAAAAATAATTTTAGGATTCTTTTTCTTGTTGAGTCTTTTTTCCTGTCTAAAAGAGCTTTTCTTCTCTTCCTGTTAATGGAACTTCCACTTTTCAGATTCCTCCCCCCCTCTGGTGTCACATTTGGCACCTTTCAGGGGGGAGTGGGGAGCAGATACCTGTGTAATCCAGGCATTTATTTGCTCCCACTCCCGGGCATAGATCGCCGCAGTTTCCGCGTCGATCTACGCCATGTCCGGCCCCTCCTCCGTCCCCCGATCTACGCCATGTCTGGCTTCACTTCCCGATTCCCTTACCGAAGATGGCGGCGCCTCCACCCGATAGCCGAGGGACAAATCGGCTTCGGGTGCCGACATCGCGGGCGCCCTGGATAGGTAAGTGTCCTAATATTAAAAGTCAGCAGCTGCAGTATTTGTAGCTGCTGACTTTGAATTTTTTCACCTTGGAACGTAGACTCCGACCTTACTTGCATCGATTGCACAAAAACAAATGAACACTTCCAGCGCATAGAGTTCTGCCTCAGAGTCTACTTGTGCAGTGGATCATGAAAAGCAATGAAATAACATTGTTCAGGTATGCTTCATCAATGCAGCCCTCCTCAGATCGGGGAATCTAGTAGACAACTGTCAAAGAGCACACAGGAGGGCTCACATGCCTAGTGCAAGTGAAGGTATGTCTGAAAAAAAAAACATACAGCCAAATGGATACTCACAAAAATAGATGTACATAGCATTGTATGACACTAAATCTCAATTCAGAGCTAGAAGAAAGGGGTGCATCCACCAAAATGCATCAGCTTGACAGCGAATCCCTGGGGTGTGCAATAGGCTGACCACATTTCCAAACTACAATTCAGGGACACCCCCCTTCCCAAAAATTAGCTTGTGCTGTAATGAATCACAGCACAGTGATTGAACTCAAGAGGCGGGATTTATGATTTCTCCAATCACAAACAGGGGGTGGGGATTGTGCTTCTCCAGGCATTCCCTGCCAGGACAAGTACTGTCAGTGAGTAAAGCGGTGATGTGGCAGATTTTTTTGGGGGCATCAGATTGGCCCGGGGGGGGGGGGGGTGGCTGTGTCAGTTTCATTCCGGGACACTGTATTGTCCTGAAATGAAGGTGCCCGGGACAGACCTGCAAAATGCGGGACTGTCCCGGGCAACCTGGGACACGTGGTCACCCTAGTGTGCACGCCTGTATACTTCCATTCTTGAGAGTATCAATTTGGCTGTATGAATTGTTTTATACATAAAACCTTCGGTAATACGCTAGACGTGTGCGGCGTGCGCCTTCCTGTGTGCTCTTTTACAGTTGTCTACTTGCAAAAAGGACCTTTAAGCTAGACTGGGACACGCACCTCTTGCAGTCACTAGACCTCCTGCAGTGTTCAAGCATTTACCTTGTTCTTCAGAATCCTCTCTGGCAGATGCAGTTCCTGGTTCTCTACTCCAGATTCCAGCTTCACGCCTCCTCAGTAGACCCTCCATCAAAGCAGGCCACACTTGTAGGCCCCTAAGCTAAGGCCTAATTTATTTTCAAAACAACAGGTCCCCCCTGCAGCAGGCCTGGGAGGTCAAAAATAGCTGCACGTCATCCCCCAGGCAAAACCCGGGAGGCAAGCAGGCTTTCAGATGGTTCCCTCAAATATTTATACCCTTTGCCATTTTGCACCATTGGCAATAAACTTCCTAGTGGTTGACCTTGGAGATATAAATATTCATGCATAGTTACCCCTGTAGGAGCCACTGATTTTAACTGGTTCTCCACCAAACAGCACAGAGGCTACCAATCACACAGACAACAGTCCATTCACTTACGCTCTTTTAAACAGTCTAGGAGATGTCTTTTTAAGACTTAGGACTTGTAACAGGAGAGGGGTTGGGGTGGTATGGGATAATCCAAAAATGCTGAGTCGTAACATGGGGACCCACTTCTTTAGGTAACACTTCTTTAAACCAGAAACAAAGGGGAAGGCTAGAACTGAGACCCTGTAAGAGCTACATAGTTACATAGTTAGTCAGGTTGAAAAAAAGACACAAGTCCATCCAGTTCAACCATAAAAAATTAAATAAAAAAAATATCGTACAATCCCATATACCCAATTCTATACCCAGTTGATCCAGAGGAAGGCAAAAAACCCCAGCAGAGAATCATCCAATTTGCTACAGCAGGGGAAAAAATTCCTTCCTGATCCCCCGAGAGGCAATCGTATATTCCCCGGATCAACTTTACCTATAAATGTCTCAGAGAGCTACTGAAGCACCCCAAAAGTAGAACAGCAAACAGTCACTAGGACCCTAAGCTCAGGTCAGTACTCTCAATGTCCCAGGGCAGCTACACACCTTACAGCCTCCACCAGGTATCCTTCAGTGCAGTGGCGGCTGGTGCTCAAACTTTTTGGGGGGGCGCAAACAAACTGAAAAAAAAAATCATCAATTGCCGCCACTGTGCCATTAAACGCAGCCACTGTGCCCAAATGCCACCAGTTTGCCCCCTCAAATGCAGCCAGTTTCCCCCCAGTTTCCCCCCAAATACAGCCAGTTTGTCCCCAAATGCAGCCAGTTTGTCCCCAAATGCAGCCAGTTTCCCCCCAAATGCAGCCAGTTTGCCCCCAAATACAGCCAGTTTGTCCCCAAATACAGCCAGTTTGTCCCCAAATGCAGCCAGTTGTCCCCAAATGCAGTCATTTTGTCCCAAAATGCAGCCAGTTTGTCCCCAAATACAGCCAGTTTCCCCCCAAATACAGCCAGTTTGTCCCCAAATGCAGCCAGTTTGTTCCCAAATGCAGCCAGTTTCCCCCCAAATGCAGCCAGTTTCCCCCCAAATGCAGCCAGTTTTCCCCAAAATACAGCCAGTTTGTCCCCAAATACAGCCAGTTTGTCCCCAAATGCAGCCAGTTGTCCCCAAATGCAGTCAGTTTGTCCCAAAATGCAGCCAGTTTGTCCCCAAATACAGCCAGTTTGTCCCCAAATACAGCCAGTTTCCCCCCAAATACAGCCAGTTTGTCCCCAAATGCAGCCAGTTTCCCCCCAAATACAGCCAGTTTGTCCCCAAATGCAGCCAGTTTGTCCCCAAATGCAGCCAGTTTCCCCCCAAATACAGCCAGTTTTCCCCCAAATGCAGCCAGTTTGTCCCCAAATACAGCCAGTTTGTCCCCAAATACAGCCAGTTTGTCCCCAAATTCAGCCAGTTTGTCCTCAAATACAGCCAGTTTCCCCCGAAATGCAACCAGTTTGTCCCCAAATACAGCCAGTTTCCCCCCAGCCCTGCACTTACCTTCCTTGGCTCAGCACCATCCTTCTTCCGTCCTCGATTCCGTCGATTTGGAAGCCGATTACAGCCCTCAGGCTGTAATCGGGAAGCCTATCAGAGCCGCTGGCTCTGATAGGCACTTCCAAAAACCAACCAGCCACTATTATTCAGATGTCCGGCGCTCAACAGGGGGCCGGCCATCTGAATAGTGGGCAGCAGAGCGGGGGCGGGGCTCCTGCGCCCACTATGGACGCACCGCCACTGCTTCAGTGAGTTCTCTAGACCAGATCCTTGGGAGAAACTGCTTAGTTAGCTCCAAAGGTAGATAAGAGCAGAAGATCCAGGGAGTCGCACATCAGAACAAGACCTGCTGTGTGTGGACAATGTGTCCCCATGAGTAAGCTTCAGTGGGCGGAGTGAAACGGGCTTGGGGTGTGGCCTGGCGGGAATCCAGGCTGAGACTGCCACTTGTCTACACACAGCAGACGCTGATGTGCAGCTCCTAGGATCTTCTGCTCTTATCTGTCATTGTCTGGAGCATGGGCGGGCTCCTTCCCAGCCAGAACTCCCAGCAGCAGGCAGAGGACTACATTTTCTAGCCACCTGAGTAGCTCACATATATACCCTAGCTCCAAAGTTAATTAGAAATAGGCCCCCCACTTCTGCTATAGCTGGGACCTCAATGAACATCAGCAGTCTCCAGCAGATCTGCCTCAAAGGGGCAGAAGCCCCTGAGGCTGGGAACTTCTCCAGCAGGACAAGAACAAGGGCTGTTCCAGACCCAGAACCATTTATGTTCTTCGCAGCCACCTACTGGGTACACCTTCCCAGAGATTGGCTGAAGCACACTAAATATTCTAAGCTGCCCATATGCCTCTCTCAGCCTTCTATGTTCTGGAAGCCTCCAGAATGCAGGGGGGAACAATCAAACCTGCAGCTTGTGAAATCTAAAACAGTCCAAAGGAATCAATAGCTGCTCCAATGATTACAGAAGAGCCGAAAATAACTAAATTTACCTAACAACCTAGCAACCTACCTTCGGGGGTGCTACATTCATAACTCAATCTACTGGATCTTCTTATACCAATATTACCTGGGATACACCCCATCAGTTTCTATAGTCTAACAACTCTAAATTCAGAATAGGGACACCCCTGCTTAGGGCAGGATCCCTACTTGTGCAAAGACCTTATTGAGAAATACAAATTGATGCTTTTTCTTGGGCAGAGAGCCAACAAAAACCTGGACTAACAAGTTCAATATTAAAAGGAATTTGAGATATATACACAGAGGAGATATCAAGATATCAATCTCTTTTTTATTATACCCATGGAGGGGTTTCAATAATTCTTTCTTTTTTTATTATATGCACAGCTGTCAGTATAATAAAGTAGAGATTCTTTTATTAATGCATTTTTGTGGCACTTTTATATGCCCAGGTCTCAATCGTACTTATTATGGAAAAATAAGTGTAGCTTCTAATATTTCCCAGCTGTTCTGTTCACTTGTGTTACATTTTCTACCAAATAATTTCTTGCTGTGAGTAGTTTCGGACACATCTGGAGACTGTACTCTAATGCTGACCATACACATGTAGATTTCACTTGTTCAGTCCCTGGGTTGAGAGAAAGTCACTTGATTCTCCAATCTACACTAACCAGCATTAATGGAGGAATCTCCCCCGATAGAAGCAGCTGCTGAAGTACTTTGCTTTTTAAGCTCCATCCACTCCAAACGATTTGGAATCGCAACAAAACGCACAATGCACGTTTGGCTGTCATTCATTCTTAATGACACCTCAAACACGCTGCGCTAAAAAAAACACGCAACGTGTTGAGTAGACCTCTACCGTGCCACATCCAATTAAATATACATTATATTGTCAAAAGTATTGGGACAACTGCCTTTGTTTACACGCACATGAACTTTAATGGCATCCCAGTCTTAGTCCATAGGGTTCAATAATGAGTTGGCCCGCTCTTTGCAGCTATAACAGCTTCAACTCTTCTGGGAAGGCCGTCCACAAGGTTTAGGAGGGTGTCTATGGGAATGTTTGACCATTCTTCCAGAAGTGCATTTGTGAGGTCAGGCACTGATGTTGGACGAAAAGGCCTGGCTCACAGTCTTCGCTCCTTCATGTCTTTATGGACCTTTCTTTGTGCACTGGTGTGCAGTCATGTTGGAACAGGAAGGGGCCGTCCCCAAACTCCTCCCACAAAGCTGGGAACATGAAATTGCCCAAAATGTCTCGGTATGCCGACGCCTTAAGAGTTCCCTTTACTGAAACTAAGGGGCCAAACCCAACCCCTGATAAACAACCCCACACCATAATCCCCCCTCCACCAAATGATTTGGACCAGTGCACAAATCATCGGGCAGCAGCGGACATCAAGGAGCGGCGGGGATCGGGGCATTGGTGGACATCATCCTGCGGCGGGGATCGGCAGACATCAGGCTGCAGCAGGGATTGGGCAGCGGCGGGGATTGGGCAGCGGCGGACATCAAGGAGCAGCGGGGATCGGGGCATTGGCAGGCATCAGGCTGCAGCGGGGATCGGGCAGCGCCGGACATCAAGGAGCAGCAGGGATCGGGACATCAGCGGACATCAGGCTGCGGCATAGATCGGGGCATCGTCAGGCATCAGGATGCGGCGGGCATTGGGCAGCAGCGGGGATCGGCCAGAGGAGGACATCAAGGAGTGGCGGGGATCGGGGCATCGGTGGACATCAGGCTGCGGCAGGCATCATGATCCGGTAGCGGCTTCTGTGTCTTTTCCTTCTTCCCCCTCCTCGCTTCCTCCTAGGCATCCAATAGGATCGCCTGCCCTTTCAGCCAATCAGGTGATGGGTATCAGACCCGCGTACCGATTGGCCGGGAGGAGGATCAGTGTTGCAACAGCGAATATTCATTCGCTGTTGCAACACACCTGGGTTGGCTCCAGACGCAGTGCTCTGCACCCCGAGCCCACCCTGTTTTGAAGCCTATTAGAGCCTCTGGCTCTAATCAGTGCTTCAAAAAAAACACACCCCGCCCATCTCCGCCATAGGAATTCATGCGCCCGGCGTCCTGAAAGGGGCCGGGCGCATGAATAGGGAGGGCGGCGGCATGGATATGGGGGCGGGGGCATGGATACGGGGGCGGCGCCCATGCGCCCTTAATGGACGGGCCGCCCCTGGCAGAAATCTCAAAGCGGGACTTCAGTAATTTTTTCATCTATTAAAACTTCTGCCCTTGTTGTTGTTTTAACTTTTGATAGTAAAACATTTTTTTTCTGCCAGTAAATCCCTTATACAGCCCACTTCCTGTTCCTTGTCTGGTCATTACCCTAGGCTTATGACATCACGCACAGCTCTCTCTCTCACTCTCGTGAGAGTTTTCCAGGAAGGGAGGGGGGATGAGTCCTAAGAGGGCCAATGAGAGCTGCAGAGCTGGAGGTGTGCCTCTGTGTGTCTGTGTAAATCCAGGAAGTGAACAGACAGCAGCTTCAGCTGCCCACAGTTAAAATGGCTGCAGCCAGACTCAGTGGAGGGAGATTTCTGCAGCATATTTGGCAAGTACAGAATCGCAGTATATATAAAATAATATGCAAAGTGGTTGGAGGGAAGCTTCAGAATGGCAAAGACGTTTTTATTACAAATTATGTGAGCAGACTGCAGTTTCTCTTTAAATGATCAGAAATTTAACTCACTTTTTATTAAAACACCTAAAAAGACTGAACAGCGGAGTCCAGTGTTTTTGTGCAGCATCTCTGTTAGTCCCATCCTAATTTGTAGCTTTTATACCATCGCTAAAACCGTACAGGTACATTTTCATGGGTTTTTATATGTTTTGTCAGCCGTGATTTACAGTCATTTCTGGGCTCCGTTCTGGTATGGCGGTAAACATCAGCAAGTTCTAATTAATCCTCAATTGTTAGAATTGTTGTAATCTGCGCTTTGATGAAGTGCTCACAAATATTGATCACATCTCGGCAGCACTGCCGAAAAACAGCCATTGGTAATGGGAACAAAGTGTATGGCTGCCGTGTTCATTTTCCCCTAATTTAGTAGTTATTTGACGTTTATTGTACGTTTGCCGGAGCACTAATGCATTTAGGAGGGAACGTAAAGTGAAAAATGTCTCTGGAAAGGGGAAAATAAAACAAGATTACAGGTTATGCTCAAATTTATATTCGTGAACTTTCTGTGAAAACTTATTTTTTTTTATTATTTTTTGCTAATGTAGCAAGAGCCCCGACCAGTAGTGTATTTAGGTTTTGTGCTGCCCTAGGCCTGACTAAAAACTTGTGCACCCCCCCTAATTTAAATATGATCCACCCCTTCCTGTCAAGGCCACTCCCCTTTCTGTTTAAGACCCGCCCTGAAATTATCGAGTGGGGACACTAGTTCTTAGGACCTGGGGGCGGGGCAATGGATTCCCTTAATTTGCATACATTTCCTCTCACTTCCTGTTTGGCTATGGGGCAGGAAGTGAAGGGAAATCTCTGCAATGGGACAAGGATGGTAAAAAATAATGGGCTCTAACCCTCCCAAAAAAAAAGTGTTGTCTATAGTTCTACTTTATGCACAAATTTCTGTTAATTTTATGGAGAGGACTAAGAAGATATAACCATGCCAATGGTGCAGCAGAAAACATATAGCACAGTGAGGAAGGTTTGTGGTCCAGGCTGATAGGACAGTCAAAATTAGAAGAAGCTTGTGTTACACTAACAGTGTAGCACAAGCCGGCGGGGACTCTTTCCGTGCTGCCCCCCCTGCAAATTGCTGCCCTAGGCCTGGGCCTTGTTGGCCTAGGCCAGGATACAGCGTTGGCCCCGACCCCTAGAGGCCCGATGGTGACCTCCAGAGTCAGGGACAGCTGACATCCTTCTGTGTAGAGCGGGTTACTAGGTATAGTGGGTTTAATGCAAAGTAGATTGATGGGTGCCAGACACTTCTTGAATGCAAAGAGATTTATTGTTTCTTGAACAGAACTGTGGGAGAGAGGGTTGAGGCCAGGACACCCTTTAGTAGATGAAATGTTAATTGGCAGACTCTGAGACTTCTATAGGCAGACAGCCATGCAGGGAAAGGCATCCAGCCAGACGCCACATCTGCATGAGTAGGACCGCTGTCTCCTATGGCAACAATCTTGTAACAGTTTCTAACAAAGGTTGTAATGAACTCGTTCACCTCTTCTACAACCTCCTATTGTAAAACTTCACTCTGCTGAGCTCCCAGTCTTTCACTAGACTCCCAGATCCACTTGCCACTGGATCTCCTGAGCTCTTTCAATCTTCTCACTCAGTATCTTCCTCAAGCATCACCCACACGTTCCTGCTGGGTCCCTGGCTTGGTACACAATAATGCTCTTCAAGCGTCACCTCCACTGGTTGGGTCCCTGACTTGGCACCTGCTGAAGTTTTCCCAATTCTTCAACGTCCCCAGCTGGTGAGAATACTGCTCCGGTACTTGCTTCCACTACTCACTATGGTCCCTGGTAACAGTGGCGTCGCGTGGGTTGTCAGCGCCTGGGGCAGGGCAAGAGATTTGCGCCCCCTAACCCGTGGATTTTTAGCACTATCTGAGTCCCTTCCACTAGTACAGTAGTACTGACCAACCTGACTCCTACACCGACCAACCTGATCACTATACTAACCTACCTGATTCCTACACTGACCACTAAACTGACCTATCTGATTCCTATACTGACCACTAGACTGACCTACCTGATTCCTATACTGACCTGCCCTCCTCCTTCCCCCCAGTCTCCGCACGGTCACAATCCCTGGGATCATCATGGATGGTCTTCAGTGTACATTTACTCACTGCTGTGTCAGTGTCACCGCTGGAGCCTAAGCCGGGACTGCAGAGCAACTTCTTTCTCATAGTGAAGCAGAAGAGCTCACAGTCTCCTAGACAGCACAGCGCAGGAGAAGAGCTGCAGGTAACCTGCCGCCTGCCACTGCGCCCCTCTAAATTTTGCGCCCGGAGCAACCGCCCCCTGGCCCCCCCCCCACGCTATGCCACTGCCTCATAATAAGGTGAATGGTCCCTTAGTGGCAATAGCTTCCGCTCTACCTCCGACCACAGCTGGTTCTCCGGCCGGTAGAACCGTAACTTCTGGCTGGACTGCAAGCCGCAATCCCAACCCTATGCTGCTCTCTTGCTTCTGGATAGGCCCCCAGACCAGTGTTAATTTCATCGACTAAAACTGACTAAAACATTTTAGTCGACTAACTTAATACCACTTTAGTCAACTAAAATACGAATAAAACTAAAACAATTGAGATGACTAAAATATGACAAAAACTAAAATGGCATTTTAGTCAAAAGACTAAAATGGGACTAAAACTAAAATGCCATTTTAGTCAAAAGACTAAGACTAAAACTGAAATTTGACGTCAAAATTAACACTGGTCTGTAGTGCATGTTCATACCACAATACCATAAATCAGGGCTCAAAATTTCAAGTCCTGAGCTACTAGCCAGGTCTCAAGGGTTACTCGCAACCAGTTGCCCCGCCCCTAATCACACCATCATAAATTATCTCATAAAAAGACACTTAAATGTTTTATGCAGAATTAAGTTACAAAAATAAATATTAACAACAACTTTATCAGTTCCCCTCAGCACAGCCTCACCAGTGCCCATCAATGCAGGCTCACCTGTGCCCATCAATGAAGCGTGACCTGTGCTCATCATTGCAGCCTCACCATGCCCAACATTGCAGCCTCACCGTGCCCCACATCGCAGCCTCACCGTGCCCCACATTGCAGCCTCACCGTGCCCCACATTGCAGCCTCACCGTGCCCCACATTGTAGCCTCACCGTGCCCCACATTGTAGCCTCACCGTGCCCCACATTGTAGCCTCACCTTGCCCCACATTGCAGCCTCACCGTGCCCCCATTGCAGCCTCACCGTGCCCCACATTGCAGCCTCACCGTGCCCCACATTGCAGCCTCACCGTGCCCCACATTGAAGCCTCACTGTGCCCCAAATTGCAGCCTCACTGTGCCCCCATTGCAGCCTTACATTGTCCCCATTGCAGCCTTACAGTGCCCCCATTGCAGCCTTACAGTGCCCCCATTGTAGCCTTACATTGGCCCAATTGCAGCCTTACATTGGCCCCATTGCAGCATTACATTGCCCCCATTGCATCCCTACATTGGCCCCATTGCAGCCTTACATTGGCCCCATTGCAGCCTTTCATTGCCCCCATTGCAGCCTTACATTGCCCCCATTGCAGCCTTACATTGACCCCATTGCAGCCTTACATTGCCCCCATTGCAGCCTTGCCAGGGCGGAGGAAGTGAGAGGGGTGGCCGGATCATGACTGGAGTTAGAGGAGAGCCGCGGGATCACTGAGCGGTAAAACACGCTGTAACAGCATTACATTGAAACTGTCTCCGCTCTGCTCACTGATCTCACACAACCCCGCCTCCTCCTATCCCCGCGCCTGTTATAGACAGAATGCAGGTCCAATGCTGGGATGCATTCTGTCTATCACAGGCGCAGGGTTAGGAGGAGGCAGGCTGTGTGAGATCAGTGAGCAGAGCGGAGACAGTTTCAATGTAATTATGTTACAGCTTGTTTTACCGCTCAGTGATTCCGTGGCTCTCCTCTAACTCCAGTCACTCTTTCACCGGGAGAACGGCTCCCGATCAACCACGCCCAGGCAGCTCAGCTCCTCGCCAGCCCTAATTTTCCACTCGCAAAATGCGAGTAGGCGAGTGGAAAATTTGAGGGCTGCCATAAATAATAACATATTCGATTTTTACTCCAGCAGTATATAATGAGTTTGGAAATTGTAGAGAAATGCTTAAATAATGCATTACAATTTAACTTCACCCATTCGATTTTAGATGAATAAAATGAGTTTTAGTCGACTAAAATGTCCTGGAGATTTAGTTGACTAAATACGACTAAAACTAAAACAATTGCAGAAGACTAAAATGGGACTAAAATGACATTTTATTCCTAAGACTTATGCCCTGTACACACGATCGGATTTCCTGCCTTGCATACACACGCTCAGACAAAAGTCCGCCCGTCCAAAGCGCGGTCGGTGACGTACATTACGACGGCACTATAAAGGGGAAGTTCCATTCCAACGGCGCCACCCTTTGGGCTGCTTTTGCTGATCCTCGTGTTGGTAAAAGTTTGGTGAGAGACGATTCGCGCTTTTCAGCCTCGTGCTTTTCAGTCCGTTACAGCGTGACGAATGTGATATCTCCATTACGAACGCTAGTTTTACCAGAACGAGCGCTCCCGTCTAATACTTGATTCTGAGCATGCACGGTTTTCTGCCGGTCGGATAAAACCATACAGAAGAAATGGATTTCCGGCTCGGATTTTTGGCCTGACGGGAAAAAAGTGATCCTGATCTCTTTTTTTGTCCGGCAGTTTTCCCGTCGGTAAAAACTGCGATGGAGCATACACACGGCCGGGATTCCCGATGAAAAGCTCTCATAGCAGTTTTCCTGTCCGGTGGTGTGTACGAGGCATTAGGGTTAGATCAGGGCTTTCTTGGCAGAGAATAGGCGTAAGTCATGCCTTATATAGCAGTAGTTATAGAAAGAGTTTGCTGCACTGCGATATAATGAAGTAGAACTGAAATCTGCCTCTTCCAAACCTCAATTTATCTTTCTCCATAAAGATAGTGATTTGAAAGATTAATTCTGAGAACAAGACAAAGCAAATATACTTAATGCTTATGTCTAAATTAGGAAAAAAAATGTGTCCGAGGTGAAAGAGCAATCCTTAAATAAATCTTCAGACACAAGACCCAGATTGGAGATATGGATGTCATCTACACTTAGGCTGATGACAGACTATTTATTTTAACTTCTTTTCTAACCATTAAATTGTATCTATTGTCCAAACTTTTTCTCTATCCATAACTCTTTTGGAGAGATTTTCCTTTACCGTATATACTCGAGTATAAGCCGAGTTTATCAGCACATTTTTTTATACTCGAGTCACCTTTTTGCGCCTAATCTCCCGGACTTTGGGGACTCGGTACCGGCCAACATGTAGCCCTACTCTTCCTCTACAAGTGTGCAAAGTTTGTTGTCCGGGGGACCTACGGCCGGGGAGCACCAATTTTTCAAAGCCGGGCACCCCTTCCATAGACTCCCATGGAAGAGTTACCGGTCATTTCTCCGGTAACTTTGGGGACCCAGTACTGACCGGTCGTAGGTCCCCTGGACCTGAAACTTGGCACACCTGTAGCCCCATTTATCCTATATAAGTGTGAAAAGTTTGTTGTCTGGGGAACCTACGGGCGGGGAGCACCGATTTTTCAAAGCCGGGCCCCCCTTCTATAGACTCCCATGTTAAACGGTAATTTCTCCGGTAACTTTGGGGACCTGGTACCGACCGGTCGTAAGTCCACTGGACCCGAAACTTGGCATACCTGTAGCCCCCTTTCTCCTCTACAAGTGTAAAAAGTTTGTTGTCTGGGGAACCTACGGCCGGGGAGCACCGATTTTTCAAAGCCGGGCACTCCTTCCATAGACTCCCATGTTAAATGTCAGTCTAGTCATGGGCACAGTGAGGCATGGGCACAGTGAGGCATAGGCACAGTGAGGAATGGGCACAGTGAGGAATGGGCACAGTGAGGCATGGACACAGTGAGGCATGCACATGGACACAGTGAGGCAAAGTGAGGCATGCAGATGGACACCCTAGGCTTATACTCGAGTAAAAAAGTTTTCCCAGTTTTTTGTGGTAAAATTAGGTGCCTCGGCTCATATTCGGGTTGGCTTATACTCGAGTATATACAGTACTTCTTTTCCTTATTCATCAAACAGAATAGAAGGAAACCAATACATTAGGACATATTCCAAGATATCCAGTATGCATGAGATAATGGAAGAAAATAAAATATATGTACATGTTTACTATACATCTGAAGAAGAGGAGATCAAAGCTCAACTGAACTTTGCTACTGGTTAGAAGCTCTAAGTTTTGTACAATGGATTGAACAGAGGCCTACATTTACAGAAAAAAAAAAAGCAATCAAAACATTCCAAGACTATATGATCCAATGGGAACGGGATTTAAAAACTACCTTTGAACTTGAAGAATTGGCAGACAGTGGCCAATAACCTGGCAAAAGTGTCCCACAACACCGCCTTGGTGGAATCCCAATTATAAAACATTATTAAGGTGGTATATGGCTCCTACTAGAGTTGCTAAAATATGTCCACAAGTGTCTCCTTCGTGTTTAAAGTGCTATGGTCAAGCAGGAAATATCTTCCATGTTTGGTGGCAATGCCCCAAACTTACTAGGTTCTGGATTTGAGCCTTCACCTTGATATGTACGGTAACCAAAGGAAATATCCAGAGAACCCCCCGAAATTGCTTTGTTCCAAAAACTAGACATTGAGACTTCCAAATACCTAAAAAAAGCTGATATCTTATGTTATTCTAGTGGCTAGATTCGCCGTAACTAGATGTTTGCGCCAGCCGGTGATATTGTTTGAGTACGTTAGGCATCCAAATTAAATTGGATAATGATTAACAGCAAATTTCCATGTACCCTTAACAACACCCAATCAAAATTGGATAAAAACCTGGTATTCATGGCTCCGATATCTTAAGCGAGTGTAATGCGAACCGCGGACTCTGTTTACCTTTACCTCCCTCCTTTCCCTTTTGCCTCCTATGGCAATGATGATACATTTTACACATTTTACTTGTTTTGCGTTTTGATTTTTCTGTAGAGACTTGATACAGAAAAGACAAAAGACAGGAATATAACTTGTGAGATACGACTTTATTTTGATTCTGTTTATCTCCATATTTCTGAAAGTGGTTGTAAACCTCAGGCATGAAATTTGAACAAAGCATATCCCTCTATAGTGTGTACTTGTCTCAATCTAGAGCACTAAGTGACGTTTCTGTCCGCTGCCTCATTCCTCTGCTATCAGCATGAGCCACTTCTGACAGGTTTTCCTGACACCAAGAGAAAAACGGTGACAGGGGCGGGACCTCCAACTGATTGACCGCCTCAACTCCTGTGTGCTACATGAAGAGGGGTGTATCCAAGGCCACTGTTTGAAATCATGGGGCCCCCGTACAGCCTTTCTGATGGTCCCCCCAATGCTGTCTACACCACACCCACCCTCTGGGGTGCAGCAAAACAGCGGCACTGACTTAATCTGCCTAAGCCACGAAAATGAAAAAAAAAAGTCCCTATTTTGCTTCCACCTCCTGGGACCTGATGACGCTGAGGGAAATGGAAGTTAAGACCTGGTAAGCAAGAAGAAGTGGGGTGTGGTCTAGTAATATCCATTTATTTGTTTAGGCAGAAATGAACAATAAAGCTGCCTTGACCCCCCCCCACCCTCCCGTATAGCTGATAGGGCCTGGGCCTAGTACAACAGGACTGGTAACACTGCCTTATCAGCAGCCCCAGGTGTATCATTTCCCTCCAATCAGCTCTCAGAGCTCTCCTCACTAATGTAACTTCAGCTCTCCGTCCTCTACTTTGCAGAGCTGAGAGATCCTGTGTAAATTCTGCACTTTGATTGGATGTAGGGGAAAGATAGCCGTAGATAAACAGGTACAACTTACGTAGGAGGATTTGTTTCATCTCGGTGTATAACCTGAGGCCTCGTACACACGACCGAGTTTCTCGGCAAGAACCAGCAAGAAACTTGCTGGCAGAGATGTCTTGCCGAGAAATTCGTTCGTGTGTATGGTTTCTCGTCAAGAAAACCGACAAGTAATCTCGACGAGAAAATAGAGAACCTGCTGATTCTCGTCAGCCTGTTTCTCGACGAGAAAAGTGAGTGTGTGTACACTCACCTGTCCTCCGGGAAGCCCGCGCATGTTCGAAATGAATTCGACGCATGCGCGGTAGCTTCCTAGGCATAGGTAGGGTGAACCAAGATGGCGGCGACGGCATCGAATGTGACGAGCGCATGCTCGTCGTAGTCGATGACGTCACCGCGTACGCTCCATTCAAAGAACCGCGGGTTCTTTGAATCGAGCATGTGTACACTCGGCCGGGACAAGTTTCTTGTCCAAGGATCTCGTCGAAAAAAACGACGTGTTTTTTTCGACGAGAAACTCGGCCGTGTGTACGAGGCTTAAGGCCAGAAAACCCATCCATAAAACAGTTTCATTTACGTGCTGGAAATGTAACACTCCCATTGGTTGTGCTTTCAACCAAACTGTCAAACCATCCAATGGCTGGTGTCATAACTGATCACATGTGCAGCATCATGGCAGTTGGAGTTTAAACAGAGGCAAAGATGTCAGCTTCCTTGGCCGAAAACGATAGGGGGGGTTTACTTACACTAACCACTTAAGCCCCGGACCATTTCGGGCCATTAGGACCAGGCCTGTTTTTGGGATTCGGCACTGCGCTGCTTTAACTGTTAATTGTGCGGACATGCAATGTTGTACCCAAATGAAATTTGCGTCTTTTTCTTCCCACAAATAGAGCTTTCTTTTAATGGTATTTGATTGCCTCTGCGATTTTTATTTTTTGCGATATAAACAGAAAAAGACCGAAAATTTTGAAAAAAAAAGATATTTTCTACTTTTTGTTATAAGAAAAATCGAATAAACTCAATTGTAGTCATACATTTAGGCCAAAATGTATTCAGCCACATGTCTTTAGTAAAAAAAATGTCAATAAGCGTATATTTATTGGTTTGCGCAAAAGTTATAGCGTTTACAAACTAGGGTACATTTTCTGAAATTTACACAGCTTTAAATTTATGACTGCCTATCTCATTTCTTGAGGTGCTAAAATGGCAGGGCAGTACAAAACCCCCCAAATGACCCCATTTTGGAAAGTAGACACCCCAAGGAAATTGCTGAGAGGCATGTTGAGCCCATTGAATATTTTTTTTTTTTGTCCCAAGTGATTGAATAATGACAAAAAAAAAAAAAAAAAAAATTACAAAAAGTTGTCACTAAATGATATATTTCTCACACATGCCATGGTTATATGTGGAATTGCACCCCAAAATACATTCTGCTGCTTCTCCTGAGTACGGGGATACCACATGTGTGGGACTTTTTAGGAGCCTAGCCACGTACGGGACCCCGGAAACCAAGCACCGCCTTCAGGATTTCTAAGAGCGCAAATTTTTGATTTCACTCCTCACTACCTATCACAGTTTCGAAGGCCATAAAATGCCAAAATAGCACAAAACCCCCCCAAATGACCCCATTTTGGAAAGTAGACACCCCAAGCTATTTACTGAGAGGCATGTTCAGTCCATGGAATATTTTATATTTTGCCACAAGTTGCGGGAATATGACAAACTTTTTTTTTTTGCACAAAGTTGTCACTAAATGATATATTGCTCACACATGCCATGGGCATATGTGAAATTACACCCCAAAATACATTCTGCTGCTTCTCCTGAGTACGGGGATACCACATGTGTGGGACTTTTTGGGAGCCTAGCCGCGTACGGGACCCCAAAAACCAAGCACCGCCTTCAAGGTTTCTAAGGGCATAAATTTTTGATTTCACTCCTCACTACCTATCACAGTTTTGAAGGCCATAAAATGCCAAGATGGCACAAAACCCCCCCAAATGACCCCATTTTGGAAAGTAGACACCCCAAGCTATTTGCTGAGAGGCATGTTGACCCCATTGAATATTTTTTTTTTTTGTCCCAAATGATTGAATAATGACAAAAAGAAAAAAAAAAATGTACAAAAAGTTGTCACTAAATGATATATTGCTCACACATGCCATGGTTATATGTGGAATTGCACCCCAAAATACATTCTGCTGCTTTTCCTGAGTACGGGGATACCACATGTGTGGGACTTTTTGGGAGCCTAGCCGCGTACAGGGCCCCAAAAACCAAGCACCGCCTTCAGGATTTCTAAGGGCGTAAATTTTTGATTTCACTCCTCACTACCTATCACAGTTTTGAAGGCCATAAAATGCCAAGATGGCACAAAACCCCCCCAAATGACCCCATTTTGGAAAGAAAGTAGACACCCCAAGCTATTTGCTGAGAGGCATGTTGAGCCCATTGAATATATTTTTTTTTTTGTCCCAAATGATTGAATAATGAAAAAAAAAAAAAAAATGTACAAAAAGTTGTCACTAAATGATATATTGCTCACACATGCCATGGTTATATGTGAAATTACACCCCAAAATACATTCTGCTGCTTCTCCTGAGTACGGGGATACCACATGTGTGGGACTTTTTGGGAGCCTAGCCGCGTACGGGACCCCAAAAACCAAGCACCGCCTTCAAGGTTTCTAAGGGCATACATTTTTGATTTCACTCCTCACTACCTATCACAGTTTTGAAGGCCATAAAATGTCAAAATAGCCCAAAACCCCCACAAATGACCCCATTTTGGAAAGTAGACACCCCAAGCTATTTGCTGAGAGGCATGGTGAGTATTTTACAGCTCTCATTTGTTTTTGAAAATTAAGAAAGACATTTTTTTTTCTTTTTTTACATTTTCAAAACTTTGTGACAAAAAGCGAGATCTGCAAAATACTCAACATACCTCTCAGCAAATAGCTTGGGGTGTCTACTTTCCAAAATGGGGTCATTTAGGGGGGTTTTGAAAAAAACTGTCGTCAGCAAATATATCAAACGCTACAAAAAAACTGTTAGCGATCGCAGGGATCAGGCCTGTCTCTGCGAACGCTGCAGTTATGTGTGTTGTGTTTGGTAAGTGACAGTGATCGATCGATACTGCACTTGGGTGGGCTGGGCTGGGCTGGGCTGGGCGGAGGGGCTAAACGCAGGCGCTAGCAGGTATCTGGGCTGATCCCGCTAACACTGCGTTTTTGGGAACCCTAAACCGCTGGGGATGCTAGTATAGATCTGATCAGATACTATACCACTAAGGGGGGTGTATGCTTTGCGCGTGGGTGTTAGCGTTACTGGCACTAACCTAACGCTGCCTGGGGCGACGCAGACCCTCTCTGGCGCTAAAACCTAATTGATCTCACCCGCCGGGCGATCAGGGGGGTTAAACCTTTATTGGGTTATATACGGCGGGTGCCCTGATGCTATAAAAAGCAAACTAATCAACCAGCGTCACCCGTAACCTTTATATGGTGATCACTGGTGAAAGGGTTAACTAGGGGCAATCAGGGGGTTAAAACCTTTATTAGGTTAAATATGGGGGTACCTGACACTATATAAAAACCTGACGGGTAACCTAAATAACTAAATAACTTACTGGCTAACCAGTGACACCAGTGACGCTTATACGGCGATCACTGGTGAAAGGGTTAACTCTAGGGGCAATCAGGGGGTTAAAATAATATATGGGGGTACCTGACACTAATAAAAACCTGCGGCGAACCTAAAAAAAAATAACTGCCTATCTAAAACACCAGCGACACGAATACAGCGATCGGAAAAACAATTGCTTAGTGACGCTGAAGTTAGGGGGTGAAAGGGTTACCTGGGGGGTGATCAAGGGGTTAAACCTTTATTAGGGGGGGTTAGGGGGCTACCCTGGACCTAAAGGGGCCTAATCCTAACTGCCCTGCAACTTTTTACAATCACAGATGACACTAAATGCAGTGATCAGTAAAATAAATGATCACTGCAATCAGTGACACTGTGATTGGGGGCTTTGGGGTGACCTGGGGGGTGATCTGGGGGTGACTGGGGGGTGATTTGTGTGCCTATGTGTACCTACGTGTCAGTGGACTGTTGGTGCACTAACCTGCTTCCTCTCTCCTCGGCGCCGGGAACGAAAAGACCGCGGCGAGGGAGATGACATCACTTCCTCCAGCCTGTGTTTACATTTCAGGCAGGAGGAAGCAATTTCATTCGCCGGGAGCGATCGCGAGGGGGGGGGCGGAATCGAGCGGCCGCCCCCTCATGCCTGATCGCTCCCGAACACTTAACGGGCGCTCACTGCAGTGAAGGGGGGTCCGGATGGACCCCCCAACTGCACAAAGGCGATCACGTAGATCTACGTGATTCTGCCTGTCGGTGCCATTCTGCCGACGTAAATCGGCGGTGGGCGGTCGTTAAGTGGTTAAGGTGATGTTATGTTATACCTCTGTATCACTTTTGGAACCTAATTGTTCCATTCTGACGGTTTGCTGTATCATTATTGTCGATTTTACGCAAGTGCCTGATTTTTTATTTTATTTTTTTGTGCTCCCCCTTGATTATTTTGTTATTCTGAAGAAATCCCTGTGTGTTTGTCTGTGCCTCTGTGTCAAGTGGGTCTAATGGGAGTGGTTTCATAATTAACTGTCAGGTGTGGAGCTACAGATACTAATGCGGAAATCTGCTGTGCCTGCATCCCTTTAGACGTGTTCCTATTGAAAGTACGGTATCTCTCAAAAAAATGAAATTTTTGTTGCAAGGGATGCCTGAAATCTAAATGGTATCTTAGGCAGACTTCTGGGAAAAATTGATGAGCCAATCACACAAGAAGGAAATTATGTTTCTGGGGAGTGGTCAGTATGCATGCTGTGTAGAGAACAACTCCAGGTAGCCACATTGGAACGTATTCTCAGAAAATTACATCGGCTGCAGATTGAAAAGGAAAGGTAGTTTTTCATAACATTCAAATACAAAATGATTAATGTTGCAATTATATGCGCTATATTATTTTTTCTTTATTTGCTAATTTTTTTTCCCCACGAAAGTGGAGCTACCCTTTAACCGCTTCAGCCCCGGAAGATTTTACCCCCTTCCTGACCAGAGCACTTTTTACAATTCGGCACTGCGTCGCTTTAACTGACAATTGCGCAGTCGTGAGACGCTGTACCCAAACAAAATTTGCGTCCTTTTTTTCCCACAAATAGAACTTTCTTTTGGTGGTATTTGATCACCTCTGTGCTTTTTATTTTTTGCCCTATAAACAAAAGAACAGCGACAATTTTGAAAAAACATATGTTTTACTTTTTGCTATAATAAATAGCCCACTTTTTTTTCCCCAAAAATATTTTTTTTCCTCAGCTTAGGCCGATATGTATTCTTCTACATATTTTTGGTTAAAAAAAAATCGCAATAAATATTGATTGGTTTGCACAAACGTTATAGCGTCTACAAAATAGGTGATAGAATTATGGCATTTTTATTATCATTTTTTTTTTTTTACTAGTAATGGCGGCGATTAGCGATTTTTAGCAGGACTGCGACATTATGGCGGACACATCGGACACTTTTGACACATTTTTGGGACTATTGGCATTTATACAGCGATCAGTGCTATAAAAATGCACTTATTACTGTGAAAATGTCACTGGCAGGGAAGGGGTTAACACTAGGGGGGGATCAAGGGGTCAACTGTGTTCCCTCTGCATGTTCTAACTGAAGGGGGGGATGGGATTTACTAGGGAAAATTACAGATCGCTGTTTATATTTTGTATGAACACACGATCAGTCATTTCTCCCCTAAGCGAACCGGGATCTGTGTGTTTACACACATAGATTCCGGTTCTCGATGTGTCACAAGCGATCGCGGGTGCCCGGTGGTCATCGCGCCCGCAGGGCACTCGCATCGGCTCCGAGGGCGAGTGCCTCCGACGGGCGCACGCGCGCACCTAGTGGCCACAGGGAGAAGCGACGTAACATAACGACGTTTCGCCCAGCCGAGCCATGCTGCCGCAGTAAAACTGCAGCGGCTGGTCGGCAAGTGGTTAAATACTGGTTAGACACAAATAACACGTTCCCAATTACATAGCAGATCTTCATTTTTACTGTTCAGGTCCACTTTAGTTCCCATCAAGCTTCACCTTACAGATCAAAATAATTTTTTATAATTTTTCACAATTTTGGTAAAAGTGAAATTGCTAATTTAAAGTTTTTTTCCCTTATAGCTTAGTAATACAACAAGCTCTAGCTCTTGATTTTCTCCAACCTCCTAATTTTTTCCACCATATGCTCCATCGGATGTGGTGCAAAATTTCTGATAGAACTTACTCGGAAATAAAATGAAGACTTTAGCATATCAAGAGACAAAGTCGAAGATCATTATATATATATATATATATATATATATATATATATATATATATTTGTCAGTTTTGCTTTTTTAGACAGCTAGTGCCATGTCCCTGTAGAGGTTTGCCTTGTTTCTTCATCCTCCCGAGAATGAAATAAATGTATATTTGGCAGAGAAAGTTACAATTAGGATACAGGAACAGCACAAAGGGGGATTTACATTGCCCTATTTCTTCTGAATAAATGATTTCTTAAAGGAATTCTTTGCAACTGAATATGTATTTTATTTTTTAAGGGGGAAAAAAAAAAATCCGTATTCCTCTTTCAGAATACTCCCCGATATTGTTATATATAGCATTAGACTCAAAGTAGTCCTCTTAAAACGCCAACAATTCTGCCTCGTACAAGGGAACATGGGCACTGTACAGGTTGGATGATCTCTACGCCGACTCGAGGTTTGCAATTCCAAACGTCTTTTTTAAAAGCCGGTTCACACAGGGGCGGCACGACTTTGGGGGGCGACTCGGCAAGGCGATCTCAAGACGACTTGAGAGGTGACTTGCAAAATGACTTCTGTATTGAAGTCAGGGCCGGCGCTACCACTAGGCGGACTAGGCAGCCGCCTAGGGCGCACTGCCGCCTAGGGCGCAGCCACAGCCACTAGGGATGTTGAAATAATTGGCGGCAGGGCAGCTGAATCGCGATGGCGCGCCCTGCCTCCCCTGGCATGTTCCTGTCCCGCTCCTTCAGTTCAGCCAGAGGCACCCCCCTCCCTCTCCCCCTCGTTCGCACTGCCGCCCCCTCAGATCGCTCAGTAACTCCTCAGAAGGCGATCTGCAGGGGGCGGAGTCCTGTACCGCCCGGGATTAGGAGAGAAGATGAGCTCTGAAGGGCGGAGTTGTAGTAGAACGTCGCTGAGGAGGCGGGGTTGGACGGTCCGGCGTGGTGGAAGAGGGCGGAGTCTATGGTCACTAATGGAGGAGAGCAGATTCAATGTCCAGTGATGTTAGGAGCGGGATGGGGCTCGTACTCATCACATGCTTGTCTTGTCACCTGATCTGCCTGACGGTAAGTCACCTTCTTACACAGCTGTCTGCATTGCATACTAACTGTGCGCAGGGGAGTGTACTGTACACCTCCCGCGCCCCCCCACCTGTATACTGCACAGCACAGCCCCCCCACCTGTATACTGCACAGCCCCCCCACCTGTATACTGCACAGCACAGCCCCCCCACCTGTATACTGCACAGCACAGCCCCCCCACCTGTATACTGCACAGCCCCCCCCCACCTGTATACTGCACAGCAGAGCCCCCCCCACCTGTATACTGCACAGCACAGCCCCCCCACCTGTATACTGCACAGCACAGCCCCCCCACCTGTATACTGTACAGCACAGCCCCCCCCCACCTGTATACTGCACAGCACAGCCCCCCCCCACCTGTATACTGCACAGCACAGCCCCCCCACCTGTATACTGCACAGCACAGCCCCCCCACCTGTATACTGCACAGCACAGCCCCCCCACCTGTATACTGCACAGCACAGCCCCCCCCACCTGTATACTGCACAGCACAGCCCCCCCACCTGTATACTGCACAGCACAGCCCCCCCACCTGTATACTGCACAGCACAGCCCCCCCCCACCTGTATACTGCACAGCACAGCCCCCCCCACCTGTATACTGCACAGCACAGCCCCCCCACCTGTATACTGCACAGCACAGCCCCCCCACCTGTATACTGCACAGCACAGCCCCCCCCACCTGTATACTGCACAGCACAGCCCCCCCCACCTGTATACTGCACAGCACAGCCCCCCCCCCACCTGTATACTGCACAGCACAGCCCCCCCACCTGTATACTGCACAGCACAGCCCCCCCACCTGTATACTGCACAGCACAGCCCCCCCCCCACCTGTATACTGCACAGCACAGCCCCCCCCCACCTGTATACTGCACAGCACAGCCCCCCCCCCCCACCTGTATACTGCACAGCACAGCCCCCCCACCTGTATACTGCACAGCACAGCCCCCCCCCACCTGTATACTGCACAGCACAGCCCCCCCCCCACCTGTATACTGCACAGCACAGCCCCCCCCACCTGTATACTGCACAGCACAGCCCCCCCACCTGTATACTGCACAGCACAGCCCCCCCACCTGTATACTGCACAGCACAGCCCCCCCACCTGTATACTGCACAGCACAGCCCCCCCACCTGTATACTGCACAGCACAGCCCCCCCACCTGTATACTGCACAGCCCCCCCCACCTGTATACTGCACAGCACAGCCCCCCCACCACCTGTATACTGCACAGCACAGCCCCCCCACCTGTATACTGCACAGCACAGCCCCCCCTACCTGTATACTGCACAGCCCCCCCCACCTGTATACTGCACAGCCCCCCCCCACCTGTATACTGCACAGCCCCCCCCACCTGTATACTGCACAGCCCAGCCCCCCCACCTGTATACTGCACAGCCCCCCCCACCTGTATACTGCACAGCCCCCCCCACCTGTATACTGCACAGCCCCCCCCACCTGTATACTGCACAGCCCCCCCCACCTGTATACTGCACAGCCCCCCCACCTGTATACTGCACAGCACAGCCCCACCACCTGTATACTGCACAGCCCCACCACCTGTATACTGCACAGCCCCACCACCTGTATACTGCACAGCCCCACCACCTGTATCCTGCATAGCCCGCCCACCTGTATACTGCACATCCCCCACCCCCACCTGTATACTGCCCACCCCCACCTGTATACTGCACACCCCCACCCCCCAACTGTATACTGCAAAGCCCCCACCTGTATACTGCACCCCCCACCTGTATACAGCACACCCCCAACTGTATACTGCACCCCCCACCCCCAACTGTATACTGCACCCCCCAACTGTATACTGCAAAGCCCCCATCCCCACCTGTATACTGCACAGCCCCACCCCCCAACTGTATACTGCACAGCCCCACCCCCCCAACTGTATGCTGCACCCCCACCTGTATAATGCACATCCCCCACCCCCACCCGTATACTGCACACCCCCCCCCGTATACTGCACATCCTCCCACTTGTACACTGCACATCCCCCCCACCCGTATACTGCACATCCCCCCCCCACTCGTATACTGCACACCCCCCCCCACTCGTATACTGCACATCCCCCCCACCCGTATACTGCACATCCCCCCCACTCGTATACTGCACATCCCCCCCACCCGTATACTGCACATCCCCCCCCCACCCGTATACTGCACATCCCCCCCACCCGTATACTGCACATCCCCCCCACCCGTATACTGCACATCCCCCCCACCCGTATGCTGCACAACCCCCCACCCGTATGCTGCACATCCCCCACCCGTATACTGCACATCCCCCACCTGTATACTGCACACCCCCACCTGTATACTCTATACTACACACCCCACCCCCACCTGTATACTGTACATTGGGGGTATTACACTGAGGTGATTAAATTTGGGGAATTACAAAAAATCTCCACCCGCCACCTCCACCGTATACATGGGCAGGGCAAAGGGGTGGAGTCAGGGGGAGTTGGGGCGGAGCCAGGGGGCGGCAAAATGAGGTTTCGCCTAGGGTGTCGAAAATCCTTGCACCAGCCCTGATTGAAGTCAATGCAAGTCGCCCCGCCACCAAAGTCGTACAAGAACCTTTTTCTAAGTCGGAGTGACTTGCGTCGCTCTGAATAGAACGGTTCTATTGAATAGAGCGGAGCGCGACTTGTCAGGCAGCTGAGTCGCCTGACGAGTCGCCCCTATGTGAACCGGCTCTAATGCCACGTACACACGACCATTTATAATGTCATTGAAAAAAACTGCATTTTTCTCGACGTGATTCTTCTCAAGCCTGCCTTGCCTACACACTATCGTGGAAAAAAATGTTTGAGTAAAGCGCGGTGACGTACAACAAGTACGACGGCACTATAAAGGGGAAGTTCCATTCGGATGGCGCCACCCTTCATGTTAGTAAAGTTTGTTGAGAGACGATTCGCGCTTTTCAGCCTCGTGCTTTTTTAGTCCGTTACAGCGTGACGAATGTGCTATCTCCATTACGAACGCTAGTTTTACCAGAACGAGTCCTCCTGTCTCATACTTGATTCTGAGCATGCGCATTTTTTTTCACGTCGTTAAAGCCTACACACGGCCGTTTTTCATGACGAGAAAAACGATGATGTGAAAAACGACGAGAAAAATTAGAGCATGTTCCAATTTTTTCTTGCCCATTTTTCACGTCGTGAAAAATGCTCGGAAGCCCACACACGATCGTTTTTAATGACCATTTAAAAAAATGGCATTTTTCTCGTCATTAAAAACAGTCGTGTGTACGCGGCATTAGGGCCCTTTTATACCTAAGTGCATCACCACTTATTTATGGCGTGTAAATATATGTCAGCCTTTCTCATGCAGGGTTCCATGGAACCCCAAGGTTCCTCCAACGGTTGCACAGGGTTCCTTGAGGAAAGAGCAATTTCTGCCTCAGACAATTACCCCCTGACAATAATGATCTTTTCAGTTATTTGTATGGGAAAAATGTTCCCAATGACCACAAATGTAATAAGCATTCTTCCCAGTGTAAAAGGTAAATTAATCTTTCGCGCTACTTGAGTAGATAGTGACCACAATAAAATGGGCGAATGACCATTTCCAGTCTATGTATTATATAAACAAATCCCCAGCAACCAATCAGGTTCCCCTGAAGAAGTCACGAGGTGCGTGACGTAATGGCATAGGGAGTACGCGAGGCTGAAGCAGACCGGAAGTGACCGGGAGTGATGTGAGAAGGCGTTCAGAACGCCGCGATTTACGATTTGCTTGTTATATTTTTTCCCCATGTAAGAGTCCATACATACAGTGTTTAATAAAGCCACTTCATTTTACTTTATTACACTATTGGAGGCCGCCTCTTCTCTTTTCTCCATCTCTATGCTCCACACTTTGGAGCGTCTGAGGATAGGCTAGAGGAGACCCCTGGAAACCCGCGGGAGCTAACAGCCATAACAGACACAGAATTGGAGAAGATAGAGGAGAGGAATAGGAGAAAACAGTACTTGAGGCTGGAATATATGAATATTCAATCTTTGCAAATTACTACTGTATCAGAGGTGAGAGTTCTGGGAGACTAGTCGGTGGACACTGTATTTGA
Organism: Rana muscosa; assembly: GCA_029206835.1. Classification (NCBI taxonomy): domain Eukaryota; kingdom Metazoa; phylum Chordata; class Amphibia; order Anura; family Ranidae; genus Rana; species Rana muscosa. The sequence continues at coordinate 195,812,581 of CM055119.1, forward strand.
TTCATTAACCCCACCGTAGAAGACCCCTAAGGGAAGACCCCCAAGGGAATCAGGTCATCCATTTTAATAGCAATCCATCATATAGGTCTTTCCCCTCACAGTATAGAATAATCTCTATACAGCGAGTGAACTTTCTAGGATTGTCCACGGATTCACCATCTAACCCTTGTTTAGAAAAGCCCGGAGCAAAAAGACAGAATGCCATAGGCGAAGGGCTGGGCATGACTGAGTGAACAGGGTATGAAATGAGAGGGGATTAATGATTGGCTAAAGGAAATATTGAGGGGAGGGGAGAAGGCTAGATAAAAGGGAGTCCCCGCCCCTCTGAGTTAACACAGCGCGGGGGAAAGTTTCAGAGAACAGCAGCATGTCCTCTGTGGAAAAACTGCTGGACCAACTTCGGGCAGAGGCTGCGACTCCGGGCGAGGATTGGCTCCAGGAGACCCTGGGGCCGATGCTTTCTAGTCCGGCCGGATCACAAGGGGAGAGAGGCTGGGCGAGCTCGGAGGTCTAGGCCCCCGGAGCGCTACTAACCAGGCCCCTCCCCTAGAGCTCAGCGGCAGGTTGGGGGGCCCCCCGGCCAAGCGTGCCGCATTGCCCAGGGCGGGGGGTACCAGAAGGAATCCCCCTCAGGTTCAGAGCTCGGCGAGGGGCCGCACCGGGAGTTCCGGCGCGGCTGATAGGCCCGCGCGGCGCATGGAGTCAGAGCGGGCGGGCCCGGCCCCCCGGGGGTCCCCGGCGGGTTTGGGGCTCCTGCGTGGGTCATCGGTGGCCTCGGTGTCCGGGCATCCCCCCCCTCGGCCGGACATCTGGTGCAGGAGGCTGAGCGAGGTGTTGAGCCAGTGAGGGATGATGGCGGTGCGGGTGAGCTGAGACAGCGTGGAGGCAAGTCGGCTGACAAATCGGCGTGCGGGTCAGGTGCGCGGAGGTGGGACCGATCGGGTCCTGGCCCCTCGGCTTCCAGGGACAAGTCACCTGGTGAGCTGTCGTCTGGTGGTGAAGAGCAGGCTGGTATGCTGTCAGAGGGTGAAGTTGCCAGCTCGGAGGAGGATCGGAGACCCGGACGGTCGGTGGCAGCGTTGGATTCGAGTGGATCGGCTGGTGGGAGTTCTTCCAGGCAGCCCGGTAAGTCCCTTTCAATTGATTATTCTGGGGGCCATGCTAGGAATGGTGACCAGGGGGTTAGGTCTGCTGCAGGTGTGGGTTTGGCGGTACAAGTGTTGGGTCAAGATGATGGGCAGGCAGGGGGGGGTACGTTCCCGGATGGGGGAGGTGCTCGGATGGATGGGCTGCAGGGGTTTCTTGCGGGCATCAAGTCCTTAGTCAGCCAATTTGAGAAGGGGGATGGTGGGGGAGTCAGCCCAGCTGCGGCGTGGGTCCCGCCGACAGGAACGGCGGGGCCCGCGGCTGCGGTGGGGGCACCAGTTCCACCTGCGGGGAATACCGGGGTGAGTGAAGCCGCAGGGGTGGTTGCGGTAGCTTTGGCCACAAAGGAGGGTGGAGCGGTGGAGCAGGCAGCAAGGCAGGACATTATTAGGTTGGATGATGCTGCAAAATGTGATTGGATGTGTGTTATGAGGCACTGCTGGGATCTCACCTGAAACCTGAAGTGAGGGAAAAGATATGGAAGGGTGAGTATGTGGAGATGCCAAAAATCAGCGTGTCCCCATCAGTGAAAAATCAGCGTGTCCACATCAGTGAAAAATCTGACTTTTCACTGATGGGGATACTCTGATAAAAACACTGATGGGGACACTCTGATAAAACACTGATGGGGACACTCTGATAAAACACTGATGGGGACACTCTGATAAAACACTGATGGGGACACTCTGATAAAACACTGATGGGGACACTCTGATAAATGTAATGTAATTTTATTGGTAACTATTTTTAGTTTTGAAATTTACCGTACCAGTAGCTGCTGCATTTCCCACCCTAGGTGTCACGTACCTTTGGTGTGAGCCTGACGTGCAGAGGGAGACCTCCCGTACAACCCCGGCTCGGAGACCACTGGAGTGGGGACAGTGGTGGTAAGAGCGCGGTGAGGTAAGGGTGCCTGCTTGGTCCTCTTGGCTGGGTGTAGTAAAGCCAAGCGAAAGCTGGAACAGCTGGAACTGGGAGCAGCGGATGCAGGTCAGCAGGTGCAGGTATGCAGAGCAGCGGATGCAGGTCAGCAGGTGCAGGTATGCAGAGCAGCGGATGCAGGTCAGCAGGTGCAGGTATGCAGAGCAGTGGATGCAGGTCAGCAGGTGCAGGTATGCAGAGCAGTGGATGCAGGTCAGCAGGTGCAGGTGTGCGGGACCGCGGATGCAGGTCAGCAGGTGTAGGTATGCAGAGCAGCGCAGTCAGGCAAGCCAGGTCATTCACATCAGGGTAAACAGCATAAACGGCAGGCAGAGAGTAGTCAGAGTCCAGGCTGGGTCTTGGCAACAGATGATCAGACAGGTAACTTAGCAGGGTCAAACAAGCCAGAGTCAGGACTGGAGATAGGAGGGAGGTCAGGAAGCCAGGTCAAACACAGGAACACGATACAGGCACAGAGTCAGGAACAGAAGCAGATCAAACCGCAAGGGGCAACATCTCTGGAACGTCTTTTATAGGAAGTTCATGGGAGGAGCAAGGGGTTCAGGGTTCAACATCAATCAAGACACCAAGCAGAGTAGTCTAATCCATTAGATAGGTTATCCAGCAGATCAGGCAGGGAACTGTCCAGCATCCCAGATAGCTCAGTGGGAAGAGTCAATGCCAGACACAGACGAGGTCCCAGGTTCAAGCCCAGTATGTCCCTGACAGTGCCCCCCCCTTAAGGGCAACCTCCGGGTGCCCAAGAGAGCTCTTTTCTGGGGGTGACTGCGAAAAAATGCCTGGATTAACTCTCGGGCATGAATGTTCCGTTGGGGTTCCCAGGAGTTCTCCTCCAGACCATACCCCTTCCACTTAATCAGGAATTGAAGTTGGTTCCCCCTTCTTCTACAGTCCAAGACGGCCTCCACCTCGAACTCTTCATCCCCGTCAACCATTACAGGTTCAGGCGGTCCTGATCCCCTGTTTGGGAAGGGATCCGGCACTGTAGGTTTCAGTAGTGACACGTGAAACACTGGGTGAACCTTCAATGAATCTGGTAAAGAAAGTTCATAGGAGACTTCATTTAATCTCCGTTTTACTGGGAAGGGGCCGATGAACTTGGGTGCCAGTTTCCTTGCGGGGCAGGTCATCCTAAGGTTGGCGGTAGACAGCCATACTTGATCGCCTTGTTGAAGGCATAATTCCCCTCTCCTCTTTCTGTCAAACATCCTTTTATTGGTTGCCTGCGCCTTGGTCAAGGCTTCCTGTAATATTTTGTTGTTACGGGTCAGGAAATCAACGGTACTCTGGACTGCTGGGACTGTTGAATCAGAAATTAGATCAGGTAGGAAGGTCGGGTGGAACCCGTAGTTGGAGAAAAACGGAGACTGACCTGTAGCCGAGTGACTGGCATTATTAAAGGCAAACTCCGCCAGGGGTAGTAGTGTTACCCAGTCATCTTGAACAAAGGTGGTAAAGCATCGGAGATATTGCTCGAGCGTTTGGTTCGTCCTCTCGGTTTGCCCATTGGTCTGAGGGTGATAGGCAGAGGACATGGACAGCTCGATCTTCAGGACCTTGCACAAAGCCTTCCAGAAGCGAGAGGTGAACTGCACCCCTCTGTCTGAAACAATGTCTGTTGGAACCCCATGTAACCTTACTATCTCTTTTATGAAGACCTGGGCAGTTTCCATGGCAGATGGCGTGCTCTTCAGTGGCACGAAGTGGGCCATTTTAGATAGACGGTCGACCACTACAAAAATGGCTGAGCAACCTTCTGACGGGGGAAGTTCCACTATGAAGTCCATAGCAATCCTTTGCCAGGGTCGATCAGGAACTGGTAAGGGTCTGAGCAGACCCCAGGCCTTGCTTCTAGCGGTCTTACTACGGGTACAGGTGGCACATGAATTTACATACTCCCTGCAGTTCCTTTCAAGATCCGGCCACCAAAATGTGCGTTGAATTAGTTCCTGGGTTTTATGCATTCCGAAGTGGCCGGCCAGGGGATGATCATGGCACAGATTTAATACTGTTACTCTGACATCTTCTGGTACAAAGATCTTGTTGTCTTTCCATAGTAACCCATCCTTGGGTAACAGGGTAATCCCAGGAGGCCCTGACATATTTGCTGAAGCTTGTTTCAAGCCGGACATTAGATTTGTTTGCAAGAGTAGAAAGTTACCTTCCGATAGAATGGTATCAGGGGCTGACACTTCTTTCGGATCATCGAACATGCGAGAAAGGGCGTCTGGTTTGGTGTTCTTTGAGCCGGGCCGGTAAGTTATGTGAAATGAAAACCTAGAGAAGAATAAGGCCCATCGTGCCTGGCGTGGTCTCAGACGCTTGGCAGCTCTCAAATACTCCAGGTTCTTGTGGTCTGTATAAATGAGTATAGGATGCGCTGCTCCTTCCAACAGATACCTCCATTCTTCAAGGGCGGACTTGATGGCCAGGAGCTCCCGGTCCCCCACGTCATAGTTCTTTTCGGCCGGAGTAAGCTTACGAGAGAAGAAGGCTATTGGGTGCATCAAGTCCTTGAGACCCTGGCGTTGAGAGATAACGGCTCCTAACGCTGTCTCTGAGGCATCTACCTCGAGTAGATAAGGTAGAGCAGGGTCAGGGTGACTCAGAATAGGAGCTGACGTGAACAGTCCTTTTAAATTTGTGAAGGCAGCCTGTGCCTCAGGATTCCAACAAAACCGGACATTCTGCTTGGTCAGCTGCGTAATCGGGGAAATAATAGCGGAGAATCCCTTGATGAACCTCCGGTAGAAGTTGGCAAAGCCAACGAAGCGCTGCACCCCCTTCTTGTCTGAAGGTGCAGGCCAATCCAGAATAGCTGAAACCTTTTGCGGATCCATCTTGAATCCCTCTGTTGAAATTACCAAGCCGAGGAACTGAATACTCTGTCGCTCGAATTCGCATTTTTCTGGTTTTGCGTACAGTCCATGTTGACGGAGTCGACAGAGTACAGCCTTGACATGTTCCCGGTGCTGCTCAATTGAAGTGGAAAAAATCAAAATATCGTCTAGATAGACAATTACGTAAATGTCCAGGCAGTCCCTAAAAATGTCGTTGACTAGATGCTGAAAAGTAGCAGGGGCATTACATAGGCCAAAGGGCATTACTAGGTATTCGTAATGGCCGAACCTGGTCCGAAAAGCAGTCTTCCATTCATCCCCTGCGCGGATGCGGACCAGGTTGTACGCCCCCCGCAGGTCTAGCTTGGTAAACACAGAAGAGGTCCTAAGCCTCTGAAAGAGTTCGGGTACCAGGGGCAGAGGGTACCGATTCTTGACTGTAATTTTATTTAATTCCCGGTAGTCCACACAGGGCCGGAGAGAATGGTCCTTTTTCTCCACAAAAAAGATTCCCGCCCCTGCTGGAGAAGTGGAAGGACGGATGAACCCCCTCTTTAGGTTTTCATCAACATACTCTTTCAGAACCTCTAGCTCCCGTTCAGATAAGGGGAAGATCCGTCCAAAGGGAATTTCAGCCCCAGGGAGAAGCTCGATTGGACAATCGTATGGACGATGAGGCGGAAGGGTCTCAGCTCCCCGTTTGCTGAAAACGTCCAGGAATCCATGGTATTGTTTGGGCACAGCTGCGCGTACATCTGAATCCGGCTCCAGGCATAACAGAGGACCAGAAGTGCTGAGACATGGAGGCATGCAGTGGTGTTGGCAATAAGGTGACTGGAACCTAATACTCCCGGACCCCCAATCGATCTGTGGGTTATGGGCCTGAAGCCAGGGTAGACCCAAGATGACTGGAAACAGAGGGGATGCAATGGCATTCAGGCTTAATAGTTCCTTATGATCTGTAGAGGTGGTTACAAGCAAAGGAGGGGTTTCTTGAGTCACTACTCCTGACTTAATACGGGACCCGTCTGCTAAAAAGATGGAAAGTCCCTGGGTCTTTGGCTGGAGTGGGATGTGCTGTTGTGCTGCAAAGTTAAGATCGATGAAACAATTACATGCTCCTGAGTCAATTATCGCGGTGACTGGTATTGTCCTTCCTGGCAATTGGAACGAGATAGGTAGGGCCAGGTGGGTGGTGTTGGCAGAGGGAGGTGGACCACTTGGAGAAGGGGTAGCTGGGACCTTGCGCAGCTTAGCAGGACATGAGGAAACGTAATGGCCGGCTCCTCCACAATATAAACAAAGATCATTCTGTCGCCGGCGAAGTCGTTCTTCGGCCGACAGGGAAGGTCTCATCAGTCCAAGCTGTCTCGGCTTTATGGTAACAGAAGTCTGATTGGCAGGTAAGGAGTTAACTGGAACTGAACTGGCAACAGCAGGAGATACACGGGGTAGCATCCAGGCCGGACGGAGCTGCTGAGTAGCCCTCTCTGTTCTGCGCTCCCGAAGTCGTCGGTCTATCTGAATAGACAGGGTGATTAAAGTCTCTAGGGCATCAGGAACACCGACCCGGGCTAACTCGTCTTTCAGTCCCTCAGAGAGACCGAGACGGAACTGGTGCCGTAGGGCTGCATCATTCCACTGGGCATCCGCGCTCCAGCGTCTGAAATCAGTCACATAGTCCTCGACCGCTCTGCGGCCTTGCTGGAGCGCGTGGAGGGCAGCCTCGGCGGTGGAAGTCCGTTGAGGGTCATCATAGAGTCGAGCCATGGCATCAAGAAAAGATGAGAGAGAGTCCAGAGCTTCATGGCGGACTTCCAGCAGATTGTGGGCCCAAGCCTGAGGTTCCCCCTGTAGTAGAGCGATAACAAACCCTACTTTGGTGACCTCTAATGAAAAAGTCAGAGGTAGTAAGGAAAAGTATAGTTCACATGCGTTGCGAAACGCCCGGAATTTGCTTCGATCCCCAGAAAACTTATCGGGAACGGGGACCCTAGGCTCAGGAGGTGGTGGCGTTCCAGAGGAGGAAGTTGGGACTGAAGGTGCGTCTGCAGTGATGGTCTGGGTTTGCGTCTGCCTATCCACTTGAACATAACTGCCTTGTAGAGACTTCACGACCCGGGTGAGGGCTGCGAGGTGCTGACTGACGTCATCCATAGGCGAGGTCCCTCTTGCAGGCTCAGACATGGCGGTTTGATACTGTCACGTACCTTTGGTGTGAGCCTGACGTGCAGAGGGAGACCTCCCGTACAACCCCGGCTCGGAGACCACTGGAGTGGGGACAGTGGTGGTAAGAGCGCGGTGAGGTAAGGGTGCCTGCTTGGTCCTCTTGGCTGGGTGTAGTAAAGCCAAGCGAAAGCTGGAACAGCTGGAACTGGGAGCAGCGGATGCAGGTCAGCAGGTGCAGGTATGCAGAGCAGCGGATGCAGGTCAGCAGGTGCAGGTATGCAGAGCAGCGGATGCAGGTCAGCAGGTGCAGGTATGCAGAGCAGTGGATGCAGGTCAGCAGGTGCAGGTATGCAGAGCAGTGGATGCAGGTCAGCAGGTGCAGGTGTGCGGGACCGCGGATGCAGGTCAGCAGGTGTAGGTATGCAGAGCAGCGCAGTCAGGCAAGCCAGGTCATTCACATCAGGGTAAACAGCATAAACGGCAGGCAGAGAGTAGTCAGAGTCCAGGCTGGGTCTTGGCAACAGATGATCAGACAGGTAACTTAGCAGGGTCAAACAAGCCAGAGTCAGGACTGGAGATAGGAGGGAGGTCAGGAAGCCAGGTCAAACACAGGAACACGATACAGGCACAGAGTCAGGAACAGAAGCAGATCAAACCGCAAGGGGCAACATCTCTGGAACGTCTTTTATAGGAAGTTCATGGGAGGAGCAAGGGGTTCAGGGTTCAACATCAATCAAGACACCAAGCAGAGTAGTCTAATCCATTAGATAGGTTATCCAGCAGATCAGGCAGGGAACTGTCCAGCATCCCAGATAGCTCAGTGGGAAGAGTCAATGCCAGACACAGACGAGGTCCCAGGTTCAAGCCCAGTATGTCCCTGACACTAGGCTTATACTCGAGTCAATATGTTTTCCCAGTTTCTTGTGGTAAAATTAGGTGCCTCGGCTTATACTCGGGTCGGCTTATACTCGAGTATATACGGTATGTTAATAAATAAAGTGCCACAGTGACCACCACACTAATGTTCCGTAATGTACCTTGAGACCGGAAAGTTATGTTGAGGGTTCTTCTACCTTGCGAGGGCTGAGAAAGGCTGGGATATAGTATTTTAAATGGCGTATAAGGCTCCTTTACATCTATCTGCTTAAGTAATGCTCAGTAAACACACTTTTTTTACACGCATTTGCTTATTACCTTGAGGAACGCCCCAGTACTATTTATACAAAACAACCACACCGGCAAAACTGAAGCCATGTACACACGGGCGGGAATCCCGACAGAAAAAAAAACTTTGGTTTTCTCGACGGGATTCCTGGCAAGCTTGTCTTGCCAAGCCCTGTGTACAGACGGCCACTCCAAAAAATTGCTGTTCTTTTGAATGGCAAGAACGCGGTGACGTCATCGACTACGATGACCCGGCGCTCGTCACCTTTCGATGCCGTCGCCGCCATCTTGCTACACCCCACACTAACCTTGTATGCTACCGCGCATGCGTCTAAGTCTTTTCGAGCATGCGCGGGTTTACCTCGGACAGATAAGCATGCAGACGACCGGTTTTCTCGGCAGGAAACACTCTGTCGAGAATCACGACGAGAAAAATAGAGAGCGGGTTCTCTATTTTTCTCGTTGAGATTCCCAGCAGTTTTCCTGTTGAGAAACCATACACATGCACGGTTTTCACGGCAAAAAGCTCTCCCAGCAGTTTTCTTGCCGAGAAAACCGGTCGCGTGTACGAGGCTGAAGAAAATTAAATTCTACTCCATTTACTTGGCCTCCTTGCTTCGGTAAGCTTTCCATAAGGCAGTGCCACTGTTCTGCGAGTCACCTCGGCTTGGCTGCCCCACGAGAGTTGTGTCACGACGACTTACTCTATAAATGTCACCGTGATTTGAAACTCTGTTGTATTGTCTCAGTCCGTTCAATTAATATCAAACTGCTATTTGTTTCTGTTAGAGCCCCATAAATCTCGCGCCCCATATACGTCTTCCAAAGAGATCGCGCCAAGGATCAAGCCTTTAGTCAATATCTATTTTGTGAATTGTATACCTAATATACAATGGGAGCCGAGCGCCGGAGCCTTTCAGGCAAAAACGGCAAGGACAAAGTATGATTTATAGCGAAAGGCAGAGAGTTTTATGAACTGAGAAACGTGAGCTTTTTACTGCTTCGCTCTGCGTTCAAATTAAACGCGTTCTTGAACAACAAGGCCGGGTAAAGTTGGGCTTGTTGAGGATCAGCAGTCAGCACTTGGAAAAGAGTTTGAAAACTTTTTAATAATTTTTTTTTTTCTTTTTAAGAAAAAAGAGATTTCATTGCTCAAGCTAGAGCTCTTTTCAAGTCTTTCATTAAACGCAGGTAGGAATCCACAGGGAGATACTAGATGGGGATTAAAGGATTTTCTCACATTGACTGGTCAGTCGAGTGTTGTCCCCTTGAGGGTGAGAACATTGGAAGTGAACTTGGTTCGCGGAGTCTGTGATGACCTTCAATTAAACCTTGGGTTTACTTAAAATGAAAGCCCCAGCTTTGTTTACAGCATCAAGAAAGGGTCTCCTATACATAGAATGGATAAAACAGAAGCAAGATGTGAAAAGGGAGTTCAACTGAAGGAAGGAAGGAAGGAAGGAAGGAAGGAAGGAAGGGGCATTTTTATAAAGCCATGAATAATCTGCAGTGTCATCAATACATGAAAGTGGTTGTGACGTCTCAAAGTTTTTCACCTTAATGCATTCTATGCTTTTTGGGATGTCCCTTACATTGGTGATCAGTGGGAAGAATGTTCCTTACATTGGTGATCAGTGGGAAGAATGTTCCTTACATTGGTGATCAGTGAGAAGAATGTCCCTTACATTGGTGATCAGTGGGAAGAATGTTCCTTACATTGGTGATCAGTGGGAAGAATGTCCCTTACATTGGTGATCAGTGGGAAGAATGTCCCTTACATTGGTGATCAGTGGGAAGAATGTCCCTTACATTGGTGATCAGTGGGAAGAATGTCCCTTACATTGGTGATCAGTGGGAAGAATGTTCCTTACATTGGTGATCAGTGGGAAGAATGTTCCTTACATTGGTGATCAGTGAGAAGAATGTTCCTTACATTGGTGATCAGTGGGAAGAATGTTCCTTACATTGGTGATCAGTGGGAAGAATGTTCCTTACATTGGTGATCAGTGGGAAGAATGTTCCTTACATTGGTGATCAGTGAGAAGAATGTTCCTTACATTGGTGATCAGTGGGAAGAATGTTCCTTACATTGGTGATCAGTAGTGATGAGCCGAACACCCCCGGGTTCGGTTCGCACCAGAACCCGCGAACGGACCGAAAGTTCGAACGAACATTAGAACCCTATTAAATACAATGGATGCGAACGTTCGAATTCTAAAGTGCTAATTATAAAAACTATTATGCATGTTATTGTCCTAAAAAGGGTTTGGGAACCCGGGTTCTGCACCAGGGGACATGTATCAATGCAAAAATAAGTTTTAAAAACGGTCGTTTTCCGGGAGCAGTCATTTTAATGATGCATAAAGTGAAAAAAAAAAGTCAAATATTCCTTTAAATATCGTACCTGGGGGGTGTCTAAAGTATGCCTGTGAAGTGCCACGTGTTTCCCGTGTTTAGAACTGTCCCTGCACAAAATGACACTTCTAAAGGAAAAAAAAGCCATTTAAAACTGCTTGCGGCTTTAATGTAATGTCTGGTCCCGGTAATATGGATGAAAATCTTTAAGAAAAATGGCATAGCTACCCCATGACCCCCCCCCTACCCCAGCCCATTACCAGCCCCTTTGGGTCTTGTATGGATATTAAGGGGAACCCCGCACATAAAATAAAAAAGGCCCTATATACTCAGAACAGCCGTATACAGGCGGTGCATACAAGACAGGGACTGTAGGTTTGTTCTTATGTAGAATCTGTTTGTAATTTTGAACAGGTACATTGTTGAAGTGTAGCTCCAGACCAAAAATCTATTTTTAAACTTTTTGGAAAACATAGGTAAGGGTTATCACCCCTGTAACATTTGTTTTGCTGTCTGTGCCCCTGTTCAGAACATTTCACCTCACTTTCCGTCCTAATGACAACTGTTTTTGAAATGTGGTGTTTTTCTTGAAACAAGGATTGCTGATAAAGCATCAGTACAGAGGAGACACCTTTCTCCCATATTTATTCTTACAGGAGAGAATTTTCCTTCCTAGTGGTAGATTTCCTCTCACTTCCTGTTGTCTTCTTGCGTTTGCAAGTAGGAGTCGTTTGTAAGTTGGATGTTTGAAAGTAGGGACCTGCCGTATATACTCTGCAGAAATAGGCCCCTTAGTTGTTGGTGTTGGCACAACACTGTAAGCACTCACAGTTACTCTTGGTTGGTGCTGGAACGCCCTGCTGTCAACTATTATATCAGGAATTTTAATTACATATAATTGTTGAACAGTGGTAGTAAAAATTGGGCCTTTGATGGTGGTGCTGGTGCCACAACACTGTAAGCCCTGACAGTTACTCTTGGTGGGTGCAGCAATGGGCCCTGCTGTGAATTATTAGATCAAGAATTGTAATTACATGCCCCTGTTGAACAGGGGCTGAAAAATTGGGCCTTAGGCACTGGTGGCACAACACTGCAACCCTTCACAGATACTGTACTTGGAGCACAGCAATGAGCCCTGTTGCAAAGTATTGCTTCAAAAATTGTAATGACACGCCCCTGTTAAACAGGGGCTGAAAAATTGGGCCTTAGGCACTGGTGGCACAACACTGCAACTCCTCACAGATACTGTACTTGGAGCACAGCAATGAGCCCTGTTGCAAAGTATTGCTTCAAAAATTGTAATTACACGCCCCTGTTAAACAGGGGCTGAAAAATTGGGCGTTAGGCACTGGTGGCGGCACCCATAAACAAAAATGATCTTCCAAGCTATCATCATCAATCGTATCATTGAGGACTCGGAGGAGGAGGATAGCCAGTCAACATAACAGCACAGGCACTCAGCATCAGCATCAGTCTTGAAGGGATGTGACATTTTAAAATCAATTAGTCTGTTATATCAGCATCAGGTGTGTGGTAGCTGGTGGTGATCCAAGACTGGTTCATCTTGATGAAAGTCAGTCGATCAACCGAGTCGGTGGACAGGCGCACCCTGTGATCCGTGACAAATCCTCCAGCAGCACTGAATGTGCGTTCCGAAAGAACGCTGGATGCAGGACAGGCCAGTAGCTCAATTGCATACTGTGCAAGCTCTGGCCAGTGATCCATCCTCAAGACCCAGTAAGCCAGAGGATTTTCGGTGGGGAAGGTGTCCAAGTCTGACCTTGCCCCTAGATATTCCTGCACCATGTTTATCAGACGCTGGCGATGGTTGCTGGAACCGATCATACTTTGGGGCTGCGGACTAAAGAATTGTCTGAACGCATCGGTCAGACGGCCACCTTCCCCACCGCTCCTTCTTTGACTGGCCGAAGCCTCAGCAACTCGTTGTCCAGGACCAGGAGTTTGCAACCTCCCAGTCTCTGGGAACGCGTTGCACAGACCTTTCTGCAAGGCCTCCCGGAGTTGTCTCATCCTCTGCTCCCTCTGCGACGGTAACATAAGGTCCGCAACCTTACCCTTGTACCGTGGATCAAGGAGAGTGGCCAGCCAGTAATGGTCCCTCTCCTTGATCCGAAGAATACGAGGATCCTTCCGCAGACTTTGCAGGATCAGGGAGGCCATGCAGCGTAGGTTTGCTGAGGCATTCGCTCCGGAGTCCTCTGGGTCACTAAGGACGACATGATCCGCAGCCACCTCCTCCCAGCCACGTACAAGTCCACTGGTTTCTTGGGACTGTAAATCATCCCTAAAAGACTGCTGCTGATGATGCTGAGTGCCAGCCTCCACCTCCATGCTGACACAATCCTCCTCCTCCTCCTCCTCCTCCTCCTCCTCCTCCTCCTCCTCTTCCTGTGCGATGGGTGGGACAGAAGGAACACTGTCTGGGTAAAGGGGGCCTTGAGAGGCAAGGAAGTCCTCCTCTTCCTGCCTCTGTTCTGCCTCAAGTGCCCTGTCCATTATTCCACGCAGCGTGTGCTCCAACAGGTGGACAAGAGGTACAGTGTCACTGATGCATGCACTGTCACTGCTCACCATCCTCGTGGCCTCCTCAAATGGTGCCAGGACAGTGCATGCATCCCTGATCATGCCCCACTGGCGTGGAGAAAAAAAACCAAGCTCCCCTGACCCTGTCCTGGTGCCGTAGTCGCACAGGTACTCATTGATGGCCCTCTGCTGCGTGTGCAGCCGCTGCAGCATGGCCAACGTTGAGTTCCACCTGGTGGGCATGTCACATATAAGGCGGTTCTTGGGCAGGTTCAACTCCTTTTGCAGCTCAGCCAGGCGAGCACTGGCATTATAAGATCTGCGGAAATGCACACAGACTTTCCTGGCCTGCCTCAGGACATCCTGTAAGCCCGGGTACCTGCCCAAGAAGCGCTGCACCACCAGGTTAAGGACGTGAGCCACACAGGGCACATGGGTCAGTTGTCCCTGTCGGAGGGCGGAGAGGAGGTTGGTGCCATTGTCGCAAACCACCATTCCTGGCTTAAGCTGGCGTGGCGTCAACCACCTCTCGGCCTGGCCCTGCAGAGCAGACAGGACCTCTGCCCCAGTTGGCTTCTGTCCCCCAAACACACCAGCGCAAGCACGGCATGGCATCTTTTTGCCTGCGTACTTGCGTAGCCCCGTGAACGGCTACGGAGCACCGCTGGTTCATAGGACAAACCACAGGAAGAGGCCATGGAGGAAGAAGAAGAGGAGGGGGTGGAGGAGAGAGGTGTGTCACAACCAGTAGTAGCATTTTGGAGGCGTGGCGGTGGGACAACCTCCAACACTACTGCACCTTGTCCTGAATCCTTCCCAGCTGCCAAAAGAGTGACCCAATGGGCCGTGAAAGAAAGGTAACGTCCCTGTCCATGCCTGCTGGACCATGAGTCAGCGGTAATATGCACCTTACCGCTGACCGCCCTGTCCAGCGAGGCCAAGACATTGCCTTCCACATGCCGGTAGAGAGCCGGAATAGCCTTCCGTGAGAAAAAGTGGCGTTTGGGAACCTGCCACTGAGGAACCGCACATTGCACAAACTCACGGAAGGGGGCCGAGTCTACCAACTGAAAAGGCAGCAGTTGAAGCGCTAGCAATTTAGCCAAGCTAGCATTCAACCGCTGGGCATGTGGATGGCTGGGAGTGAACTTCTTTCGACGGTCCAGCAGCTGGGGCAGGGAAATTTGCCTGCTAGAATCGGACGTCGGTGTACTGCTAGCAGAGTGGGCGCAAGTACTTGGCTGTGACACACCTAATTCTACACCTTCATTCCTCTCAGTGCATGTTTCAGAGAGGACTGAAGTTATAGTGGGGTTGGAGATCCCAGCTGATGCGGTGCAAGGAGAGGTCCGCTTGGTTCTTTGGTGTGGGTCTTTGAGGTAGGCTTGCCAACGAGCTGCATGGCAGGTCAACATATGTCTGGTCAGGCATGTGGTACCCAAGCGGCTGATGTTTTGGCCACGCGATATACGCTTGAGACATATGTTGCAAACAGCAGCTGTGCGATCTGATGCACTAGCCTCAAAAAAGGCCCACACCAAAGAACTTTTTGAATGACGGGCAGAGGCAGCGCCCTGCACAGGCGGAGCTCTGCGGTGTGATTCCGTCGGTGTACTGCCCTTACGCTGGCCACCAAAGGGCATCCTGCCTCGTTGGAGATGTGCCTCCTCCTCATCCTCCTCCTCCTCCTCTCTCCTATTAGGCACCCACGTGGAGTCATTGACCTCATCATCCCCTCCCTCCTCATCACTGGAGCCAATCTGGCAGTATGCTGCAGCTGCTGGAACATGACTGCCAGATTGGTGTCCTTCTTGAGCATCCCCTCTGTCTGCTCTCACGCTACTGCCTTCCTCTAGCTGGGTTTCATCATCAGACCCTTCGAAACGCTGGGCATCCTCCTGGAGCATGTACCCAACACTGTGCTGAAACAGTTCGGGGGACTCCTCAGGAGGAGGACATGGTGGGTCTAGGGAAGGAGTGACTGATGATTTGTCTGACATTGATACCAGGGAAGACGACGCTTTGGCAGCTGCTTTTCCAGTACCCTGAGCCTGGGTGAGAGAGGATGAGGAGGAGGAGGAGGGCTTGGTCATCCACTCTACCAAGTCTTCGGCATGATGTGGCTCAACATGTCCAGCTGCCGAAAAGAAGGACAAGCGTGTCCCATGGCCATGTGCTGATGACAATGCACCGCGTCCACGACCAGCACTGTTGCCCCCAGACACAGAGCCTGCTTGCCCTCTTTTATTGCCTCCTGACTGTCTGCCTCTCCTTGTTTGCCTTCCAGACATTCTAATAGATGGCCTGCAGGGAGATGGGAAAAAAGCAATAAGGGCTACCTTCAGGTGTCCTTCTCTGTCCCTTGAAACAAGGACTTTCACAGTGAAAGAAACTGACACTGTCCCTACCTAGAGTTTTCTGTCCCTAGAATAAATGTTTTTTTTAATCACAATATAGCACAAGGACAATTCACTCAATGTCTCTCCAGGTCCCTGGAAACAAGGACTTGCAGAGTGAAAGAAACTGACACTGTCCCTACCTAGAGTTTTCTGTCCCTAGAAAAAATGTTTTTTTTAAGCACAATATAGCACAAGGACAATTAACTCACTGTCCTTACAGGTCCCTGGAAACAAGGACTTGCAGAGTGAAAGAAAAAAAACACTCTCCCTACCTACAGTTTTCTGTCCCTAGAAAAAATGTTTTTTTTAAGCACAATATAGCACAAGTAAAATTAACTCACTGTCCTTACAGGTCCCTGGAAACAAGGACTTGCAGAGTGAAAGAAAAAAAACACTCTCCCTACCTACAGTTTTCTGTCCCTAGAAAAAATGTTTTTTTTAATCACAATATAGCACAAGGAAAATTAACTCACTGTCCTTACAGGTCCCTGGAAACAAGGACTTGCAGAGTGAAAGAAACTGACACTGTCCCTACCTAGAGTTTTCTGTCCCTAGAATAAATGTTTTTTTTAATCACAATATAGCACAAGGAAAATTAACTCACTGTCCTTACAGGTCCCTGGAAACAAGGACTTGCAGAGTGAAAGAAACTGACACTGTCCCTACCTAGAGTTTTCTGTCCCTAGAATAAATGTTTTTTTTAAGCACAATATAGCACAAGGACAATTAACTCACTGTCCTTACAGGTCCCTGGAAACAAGGACTTGCAGAGTGAAAGAAAAAAAACACTCTCCCTACCTACAGTTTTCTGTCCCTAGAAAAAATGTTTTTTTTAATCACAATATAGCACAAGGAAAATTAACTCACTGTCCTTACAGGTCCCTGGAAACAAGGACTTGCAGAGTGAAAGAAACTGACACTGTCCCTACCTAGAGTTTTCTGTCCCTAGAATAAATGTTTTTTTTAATCACAATATAGCACAAGGAAAATTAACTCACTGTCCTTACAGGTCCCTGGAAACAAGGACTTGCAGAGTGAAAGAAACTGACACTGTCCCTACCTAGAGTTTTCTGTCCCTAGAATAAATGTTTTTTTTAAGCACAATATAGCACAAGGACAATTAACTCACTGTCCTTACAGGTCCCTGGAAACAAGGACTTGCAGAGTGAAAGAAAAAAAACACTCTCCCTACCTACAGTTTTCTGTCCCTAGAAAAAATGTTTTTTTTAATCACAATATAGCACAAGGAAAATTAACTCACTGTCCTTACAGGTCCCTGGAAACAAGGACTTGCAGAGTGAAAGAAAAAAAACACTCTCCCTACCTACAGTTTTCTGTCCCTAGAAAAAATGTTTTTTTTAATCACAATATAGCACAAGGAAAATTAACTCACTGTCCTTACAGGTCCCTGGAAACAAGGACTTGCAGAGTGAAAGAAAAAAAACACTCTCCCTACCTACAGTTTTCTGTCCCTAGAAAAAATGTTTTTTTTAATCACAATATAGCACAAGGAAAATTAACTCACTGTCCTTACAGGTCCCTGGAAACAAGGACTTGCAGAGTGAAAGAAACTGACACTGTCCCTACCTAGAGTTTTCTGTCCCTAGAATAAATGTTTTTTTTAAGCACAATATAGCACAAGGACAATTAACTCACTGTCCTTACAGGTCCCTGGAAACAAGGACTTGCAGAGTGAAAGAAAAAAAACACTCTCCCTACCTACAGTTTTCTGTCCCTAGAAAAAATGTTTTTTTTAATCACAATATAGCACAAGGAAAATTAACTCACTGTCCTTACAGGTCCCTGGAAACAAGGACTTGCAGAGTGAAAGAAACTGACACTGTCCCTACCTAGAGTTTTCTGTCCCTAGAATAAATGTTTTTTTTAATCACAATATAGCACAAGGACAATTAACTCACTGTCCTTACAGGTCCCTGGAAACAAGGACTTGCAGAGTGAAAGAAACTGACACTGTCCCTACCTAGAGTTTTCTGTCCCTAGAATAAATGTTTTTTTTTAAGCACAATATAGCACAAGGACAATTAACTCACTGTCCTTACAGGTCCCTGGAAACAAGGACTTGCAGAGTGAAAGAAACTGACACTGTCCCTACCTAGAGTTTTCTGTCCCTAGAAAAAATGTTTTTTTTAATCACAATATAGCACAAGGAAAATTAACTCACTGTCCTTACAGGTCCCTGGAAACAAGGACTTGCAGAGTGAAAGAAACTGACACTGTCCCTACCTAGAGTTTTCTGTCCCTAGAATAAATGTTTTTTTTAATCACAATATAGCACAAGGACAATTAACTCACTGTCCTTACAGGTCCCTGGAAACAAGGACTTGCAGAGTGAAAGAAACTGACACTGTCCCTACCTAGAGTTTTCTGTCCCTAGAATAAATGTTTTTTTTAAGCACAATATAGCACAAGGACAATTAACTCACTGTCCTTACAGGTCCCTGGAAACAAGGACTTGCAGAGTGAAAGAAAAAAAACACTCTCCCTACCTACAGTTTTCTGTCCCTAGAAAAAATGTTTTTTTTAAGCACAATATAGCACAAGTAAAATTAACTCACTGTCCTTACAGGTCCCTGGAAACAAGGACTTGCAGAGTGAAAGAAAAAAAACACTCTCCCTACCTACAGTTTTCTGTCCCTAGAAAAAATGTTTTTTTTAATCACAATATAGCACAAGGAAAATTAACTCACTGTCCTTACAGGTCCCTGGAAACAAGGACTTGCAGAGTGAAAGAAACTGACACTGTCCCTACCTAGAGTTTTCTGTCCCTAGAATAAATGTTTTTTTTAATCACAATATAGCACAAGGACAATTAACTCACTGTCCTTACAGGTCCCTGGAAACAAGGACTTGCAGAGTGAAAGAAACTGACACTGTCCCTACCTAGAGTTTTCTGTCCCTAGAATAAATGTTTTTTTTAAGCACAATATAGCACAAGGACAATTAACTCACTGTCCTTACAGGTCCCTGGAAACAAGGACTTGCAGAGTGAAAGAAAAAAAACACTCTCCCTACCTACAGTTTTCTGTCCCTAGAAAAAATGTTTTTTTTAATCACAATATAGCACAAGGAAAATTAACTCACTGTCCTTACAGGTCCCTGGAAACAAGGACTTGCAGAGTGAAAGAAACTGACACTGTCCCTACCTAGAGTTTTCTGTCCCTAGAATAAATGTTTTTTTTAAGCACAATATAGCACAAGGACAATTAACTCACTGTCCTTACAGGTCCCTGGAAACAAGGACTTGCAGAGTGAAAGAAACTGACACTGTCCCTACCTAGAGTTTTCTGTCCCTAGAATAAATGTTTTTTTTAAGCACAATATAGCACAAGGACAATTAACTCACTGTCCTTACAGGTCCCTGGAAACAAGGACTTGCAGAGTGAAAGAAAAAAAACACTCTCCCTACCTACAGTTTTCTGTCCCTAGAAAAAATGTTTTTTTTAATCACAATATAGCACAAGGAAAATTAACTCACTGTCCTTACAGGTCCCTGGAAACAAGGACTTGCAGAGTGAAAGAAACTGACACTGTCCCTACCTAGAGTTTTCTGTCCCTAGAATAAATGTTTTTTTTAATCACAATATAGCACAAGGACAATTAACTCACTGTCCTTACAGGTCCCTGGAAACAAGGACTTGCAGAGTGAAAGAAAAAAAACACTCTCCCTACCTACAGTTTTCTGTCCCTAGAATAAATGTTTTTTTTAAGCACAATATAGCACAAGGACAATTAACTCACTGTCCTTACAGGTCCCTGGAAACAAGGACTTGCAGAGTGAAAGAAACTGACACTGTCCCTACCTAGAGTTTTCTGTCCCTAGAATAAATGTTTTTTTTAAGCACAATATAGCACAAGGACAATTAACTCACTGTCCTTACAGGTCCCTGGAAACAAGGACTTGCAGAGTGAAAGAAAAAAAACACTCTCCCTACCTACAGTTTTCTGTCCCTAGAAAAAATGTTTTTTTTAATCACAATATAGCACAAGGAAAATTAACTCACTGTCCTTACAGGTCCCTGGAAACAAGGACTTGCAGAGTGAAAGAAAAAAAACACTCTCCCTACCTACAGTTTTCTGTCCCTAGAAAAAATGTTTTTTTTAATCACAATATAGCACAAGGAAAATTAACTCACTGTCCTTACAGGTCCCTGGAAACAAGGACTTGCAGAGTGAAAGAAAAAAAACACTCTCCCTACCTACAGTTTTCTGTCCCTAGAAAAAATGTTTTTTTTAATCACAATATAGCACAAGGAAAATTAACTCACTGTCCTTACAGGTCCCTGGAAACAAGGACTTGCAGAGTGAAAGAAACTGACACTGTCCCTACCTAGAGTTTTCTGTCCCTAGAATAAATGTTTTTTTTAAGCACAATATAGCACAAGGACAATTAACTCACTGTCCTTACAGGTCCCTGGAAACAAGGACTTGCAGAGTGAAAGAAAAAAAACACTCTCCCTACCTACAGTTTTCTGTCCCTAGAAAAAATGTTTTTTTTAATCACAATATAGCACAAGGAAAATTAACTCACTGTCCTTACAGGTCCCTGGAAACAAGGACTTGCAGAGTGAAAGAAACTAACACTGTCCCTACCTAGAGTTTTCTGTCCCTAGAATAAATGTTTTTTTTAATCACAATATAGCACAAGGACAATTAACTCACTGTCCTTACAGGTCCCTGGAAACAAGGACTTGCAGAGTGAAAGAAACTGACACTGTCCCTACCTAGAGTTTTCTGTCCCTAGAATAAATGTTTTTTTTAAGCACAATATAGCACAAGGACAATTAACTCACTGTCCTTACAGGTCCCTGGAAACAAGGACTTGCAGAGTGAAAGAAACTGACACTGTCCCTACCTAGAGTTTTCTGTCCCTAGAAAAAATGTTTTTTTTAATCACAATATAGCACAAGGAAAATTAACTCACTGTCCTTACAGGTCCCTGGAAACAAGGACTTGCAGAGTGAAAGAAACTGACACTGTCCCTACCTAGAGTTTTCTGTCCCTAGAATAAATGTTTTTTTTAATCACAATATAGCACAAGGACAATTAACTCACTGTCCTTACAGGTCCCTGGAAACAAGGACTTGCAGAGTGAAAGAAACTGACACTGTCCCTACCTAGAGTTTTCTGTCCCTAGAATAAATGTTTTTTTTAAGCACAATATAGCACAAGGACAATTAACTCACTGTCCTTACAGGTCCCTGGAAACAAGGACTTGCAGAGTGAAAGAAACTGACACTGTCCCTACCTAGAGTTTTCTGTCCCTAGAATAAATGTTTTTTTTAAGCACAATATAGCACAAGGACAATTAACTCACTGTCCTTACAGGTCCCTGGAAACAAGGACTTGCAGAGTGAAAGAAAAAAAACACTCTCCCTACCTACAGTTTTCTGTCCCTAGAAAAAATGTTTTTTTTAAGCACAATATAGCACAAGTAAAATTAACTCACTGTCCTTACAGGTCCCTGGAAACAAGGACTTGCAGAGTGAAAGAAAAAAAACACTCTCCCTACCTACAGTTTTCTGTCCCTAGAAAAAATGTTTTTTTTAATCACAATATAGCACAAGGAAAATTAACTCACTGTCCTTACAGGTCCCTGGAAACAAGGACTTGCAGAGTGAAAGAAACTGACACTGTCCCTACCTAGAGTTTTCTGTCCCTAGAATAAATGTTTTTTTTAATCACAATATAGCACAAGGACAATTAACTCACTGTCCTTACAGGTCCCTGGAAACAAGGACTTGCAGAGTGAAAGAAACTGACACTGTCCCTACCTAGAGTTTTCTGTCCCTAGAATAAATGTTTTTTTTAAGCACAATATAGCACAAGGACAATTAACTCACTGTCCTTACAGGTCCCTGGAAACAAGGACTTGCAGAGTGAAAGAAAAAAAACACTCTCCCTACCTACAGTTTTCTGTCCCTAGAAAAAATGTTTTTTTTAATCACAATATAGCACAAGGAAAATTAACTCACTGTCCTTACAGGTCCCTGGAAACAAGGACTTGCAGAGTGAAAGAAACTGACACTGTCCCTACCTAGAGTTTTCTGTCCCTAGAATAAATGTTTTTTTTAATCACAATATAGCACAAGGACAATTAACTCACTGTCCTTACAGGTCCCTGGAAACAAGGACTTGCAGAGTGAAAGAAACTGACACTGTCCCTACCTAGAGTTTTCTGTCCCTAGAATAAATGTTTTTTTTAAGCACAATATAGCACAAGGACAATTAACTCACTGTCCTTACAGGTCCCTGGAAACAAGGACTTGCAGAGTGAAAGAAACTGACACTGTCCCTACCTAGAGTTTTCTGTCCCTAGAATAAATGTTTTTTTTAAGCACAATATAGCACAAGGACAATTAACTCACTGTCCTTACAGGTCCCTGGAAACAAGGACTTGCAGAGTGAAAGAAAAAAAACACTCTCCCTACCTACAGTTTTCTGTCCCTAGAAAAAATGTTTTTTTTAATCACAATATAGCACAAGGAAAATTAACTCACTGTCCTTACAGGTCCCTGGAAACAAGGACTTGCAGAGTGAAAGAAACTGACACTGTCCCTACCTAGAGTTTTCTGTCCCTAGAATAAATGTTTTTTTTAATCACAATATAGCACAAGGACAATTAACTCACTGTCCTTACAGGTCCCTGGAAACAAGGACTTGCAGAGTGAAAGAAACTGACACTGTCCCTACCTAGAGTTTTCTGTCCCTAGAATAAATGTTTTTTTTAAGCACAATATAGCACAAGGACAATTAACTCACTGTCCTTACAGGTCCCTGGAAACAAGGACTTGCAGAGTGAAAGAAACTGACACTGTCCCTACCTAGAGTTTTCTGTCCCTAGAATAAATGTTTTTTTTAAGCACAATATAGCACAAGGACAATTAACTCACTGTCCTTACAGGTCCCTGGAAACAAGGACTTGCAGAGTGAAAGAAACTGACACTGTCCCTACCTAGAGTTTTCTGTCCCTAGAATAAATGTTTTTTTTAAGCACACTATAGCAGAAGCACAAAACACACTGACACTCTCCCTACCTATCCTTCTCTTTCCCTAAACTAAAGGAATCCAGGTTAAGCAAGAAAGAAATAACAGTCACTGTCCCTGCCTATGCTACTCTATCCCTGCTCCGGAACACACTACACTAGGCCGCCGTGCTGGCGGCCTTTTATAGTGTGGGGCGTGTACTAAACACCCTCAGCAATAATTGGCCACAGGCATCCTGCCTGTGGCCAATCATTGCTCTCCTCGCTGCCGGCGCTGTGATTGGCCAAGCATGCGGGGTCACAGTGCATGCTTGGCCAATCACAGCGCCTGGATGACACTGCGATGGCGTAGTGCATTGTGGGCCGTTCGCGTCACTCGAATTTGGCGCGAACGGCCCAAATCGTTCGATCTTCGTCGAACGATCGAACAGCCAATGTTCGAGTCGAACGTATGTTCGACTCGAACACGAAGCTCATCCCTAGTGATCAGTGAGAAGAATGTCCCTTACATTGGTGATCAGTGGGAAGAATGTTCCTTACATTGGTGATCAGTGGGAAGAATGTCCCTTACATTGGTGGTCAGTGGGAAGAATGTCCCTTATGTAGCGACCTCACCCCTTCTCATTCACGGCTTGTCTGTCTTGTCTGGGGGTTAACACTGGGGGTAGGGATGAGATACACCACGGCCCATGTCCTCCAATGTGTAGAAGTGAAGGCCAGAACTATCGGGTTTTGTGTATGTGTCCCAGAGTCAAATCCTATCCTCGGATTGACTCCCCTTTGCTCCTAGTATCCAGAGTTCCACACACTGAAAGGGTCCAACTCGTATTTATTCTTCTTAATAAATAGTCATACAGCACAGACAGGTTGAGACCCATATAACACTTCAGTTTTGTGGGGATTAGGCTAAGGCACAATTCTTCTAGATAGAGCTAACCACTGTAGTGTCACCAGTGGCAAATAGTCATTGCCCCTGACTATATTGAACAGAACATGAATTACCTTCGCTATCGTAGCCCCTATCAGGGGAAGGACATCCGTCCAAGACAGAGGCCTCTCCATCACCAGCAATGCTGCGCTGGACTCTCCGGAGAAGTTCCGCTCACCGGCCTCCTCGTCTCAGACACGGGCACCCAAGGAGTTAGGGCCCCCTCGGATTCCTCCACCCTTGCGGAACTCAGTCGAAGGTACTGAGCTCCAGGCTTCCGCCATAGTACCTCACCCCAGGCTAAAGGTGCCTGAGATGGACTCCATCTCCCGCTCCGGCCAGGTCAAGGGCACCTGGGCCCGGAACTCCGGAACGCCAGCACCTAAGCTGAAGGTGCCTGGGTGCGGCTGCGTCCTCCGACTCTGAACCCCAAGGTCAGGGTGTCCGCCCCTTTTATCTCCTCTCCCTTTGCGTCACAGCGGGTTCCCCGCCCCGCTGTACCAGCGCCAGGAAAGGACAAAAAGGTAAGCAGTCTTGCAGTGAGTGTTCAACTCCAGCCAAGGCGACAGCGCCACCTGCAGGCCGCAGGGAACCTCACACCACCAGAGTCCTCCAAGAACCATAAAAGGATCCCAGATTCCCTGACAATCAATGCATCTGGGTTACACTACCAACCAGATGCCTCCCCTAAAATCAAACACCCGCTACACTTACATTGGTGATCAGTGGGAAGAATGCTCCTTACATTAGTGATCAGTGGGAAGAATGTCCCTTACATTGGTGATCAGTGGGAAGAATGTTCCTTACATTGGTGATCAGTGGGTAGAATGCTCCTTACATTGGTGATCAGTGAGAAGAATGCTCCTTACATTAGTGATCAGTGGGAAGAATGTCCCTTACATTGGTGATCAGTGGGAAGAATGTTCCTTACATTGGCGGTCAGTTAGATCATGTTGATGAGGACAAGGACCTCTTCGCCACAACCCTGGCCAGTGGTTGTGGGGGTCTGTGGGCAGGGGGCTTAATGGAATCTGGAACCCCTCAGATCCCAGCCCAACCCCCCCCCCTATGTGAATGAGTATGGGGTATATAGGACGGACGGACGGACGGACGGACGGACGGACGGACGGACGGACGGACGGACGTGCAAAAGTTCATTTATTTCACTAATGCAACTTAAAAGGTGAAACTAATATATGAGAGAGACTCATTACATGCAAAGCAAGAGAGTTCAAGCCATGATTTGTCATAATTGTGATGATTATGATTACGATTACAGCTCATGAAAACCATAAATCCACAATCTCAGAAAATTAGAATATTACACGTGTAGCGCCCTGCCCCTATTGGGTAGGCGCTAGTGTAAATTTAGTTGTCTGAGTTATAGTTCAACTCAGAATAATTGTACCAAATTTTGGGTCTCTGTTCCAGTTCAGCTGAGTTGCACATTTTCCACCATCCTCTGGGTGTCGTTGTCACCACAGGTCAAGGTTGGAACTGCAGCAGGCTCGATGTATTGGGTACCTCTTGCCCAGAAGCAGCTCAGTGGGTTTGGTCACCCCGCTGTGCATTCTGGGAGAGCGTACTTAAGGGGCAGACACCGTTTTGGCGGGGTCTTCCGATCCTGACCTGATGGCCCTCCTGGCCTCAGGGATGTGTTAGCAGTTTTCTGCCTCGGGGGCCTGCTGACCCCCCCGAGGCTTCATTACTGATAGTAGGCCCAGGAGTTGCTGAGGCCTACTGATCCAGGGATGATCCTGTGTCGCCTTGCCTGCGGGAAGGCACCGAGCAATTGAGGACTCAATTGGAGGACGCATCCGGATCAAATCTACCTCACAGTTTTGCCGGCCTGGCTGAAAGATCCTGGCACTGTGTGTTGTGTTCCAGAACTTTACCAAGTGTGTGATTACACAAGTCTGTGGCAGAGACTTTTGAACAAGCTTGCACCGGCTGCTAGGTCAGTGAGAGAGGCCTATCTGGTGGATGCTAGATCCAGTGTGGAAGTTATTGGTCCTATGGATAAAGAAAAGTATCCATGATTCGCAAAACCTAAGGGACCTGAATCTCCCACAACCCTCCATCCCTCAGTCTCTTTTTCTCAAGGGTTTATTTCAAGAACTTCAGACAAAGTGTTTGGTGCAGACATTAACAACTCTTCAAGGAAGACCCCTAGGACGGACGTGGTGAACAGTAAGGTAACGGCAGGCCCAAATCTTAAACCAGCGGCCCCTGCAGAGGTACTGTATTGCTACACATGCAATCAATAAAACAAAGATTGTACAGAGAACAATATCGGACCTCTGAAAAGTAGAAGCATGCATATGTACTCAGTACTTGGTTTGGGCCCCTTTTGCAGCAATTTCTGCCTCAATGCGGCGTGGCATGGAAGCGATCAGCCTGTGGCACTGCTGAGGTGGTATGGAAGACCTTCAATAGTGGCCTTCAGCTCTTCTGCATTGTTCCGTCTCATGTCTCTCATCTTTCTCTTGGCAATGCCCCAAAGATTCTCTATGGGGTTCAGGTCAGGAGAGTTTGCTGGCCAATCAAGCACAGTAAGCCCACGGTCATTGAACCAGGTTTTGGTGCTTTTGGCAGTGTGGGCAGGTGCCAAGTCCTGCTGGAAAATTAAGTCAGCATCCCCATAGAACTCGTCTGCGGAAGGAAGCATGAAGTGCTCCAAAATCTCCTGGTAGACGACTGCGTTGACCCCGGACTTAATGAAGCACAGCGGACCAACACCAGCAGATGACATGGCTGTGTAAACTTCACACTGGACTTCAAGCATCTTGCAATGTGTGCCTCTCCATTCTTCCTCCATACTCCGGCTCCTTGGTTTCCAAATGAGATGCAAAATTTGCTCTCATCAGAAAAGAGGACTTTGGACCACTGAGCAACAGACCAGGTCTGTTTTTCTTTAGCCCAGGTAAGACGCTTCTGACGTTGATTGTTGTTCAGGAGTGGGCAGGGTCGCCACCAGGGGGGTACAGGCAGTACTCAAGTAAGGGGCCCAGGGGGACCGACTGGGCAGGGCCCGCTCCACCTACAGCAACTTTCTTTTTTTTTTGGCAGCAGCCAGGGCCGTCTTTAGTGCAGGGCAAACGGGGCACCTGCCCTGGGCCCAATCTTTGTAGGGGGCCCGTGCTACTCGTGAATTGGGGCCCTGATGACGGCTTTGCAGAGTGCACAGAGGACATGGGAGGCTGTATTCCCGATCTAGCCAGCAGAGAGGGGGTGAGGCCGGGAGCTCCACTGACGCGCTGACCCCGCCCCATGTAGCCTGTATGCTCGGAACAGAGCGGCTGTAGTTAGAGCAGTGATCGGAGTGGGCGCGTCAGTGGAGCTCCCAGCCCCGCCCCCTCTATACTGGCTGGGGAATACAGAGGTCCGGGGACGGGGCCAGGAGCTCCACTGACGCGCCCACTCCGATCACTGCTCTAACCACAGCCGCTCTGTTCTGAGCATACAGGCTACATGGGGCGGGGTCAGCGCATCAGTGGAGCTCTGCACGATCGCAGTGCACAACCATCAAGAGACTGTCTGCTTTGTGTTCCCCATGAGCGCTGGATTACAGTGTTATTTTTGTGTATTCTCGTAATTCCCAGGTACGACTTTCATCCAGCAACCCTGGGCTTACATTCCTCTTTATTGACTTTTGCTCCCACTCCATGGTGTTTTATGGTGTTCCCACATACGTCCACTATTTATAGCGCTGGTGATATTGCTGTTTTCTATTTGACTGTGTAGCGATACCCTCAACTTAAGAGAGCCGCAAATTTTGATTTGGGCCCTGAGTACAGCTTCCCCAACCCCCCGGCAATCTGCTCTACCCGCTCTGGCACAGTTAACCCACAGCAATTTCACATAAACAATCACTTATGCTTTAAATGTGGGTGTGTGGATTGATAACTCAGACTCATAGACAATGTTGTAAATAATAACTGACTTTACTGTTAGTGGTAAGATAAAAGGGGATAACATGCATGTAACATTTGGTTCACAACACATAAGCAGGTCCCTGCAGTTATAAATCACAATACTGTGTGTGTGTGTACCAGCAATGGAAAGGGGACGGAACGCCACGTGGGGCGACCGTTACCTAAACACCCTGTGGTGTGATAACTAACTTATAACTATCTAACGGATCAGGCCTGATCCCTAACCATGAAACTCAGTCTTAGAAGAAACACGAATCTTCACCGGCACAGGATCTGTAAAGGTGGTGCACTTGAAGTATTTAAAACCATGTATTTGTAATCCAATAGGGGGGGGGGGGGGTAATTCTCCCTCACCGGAGGTGTTAGGCCTCGGAAGTCTAGTAGGCACAAAGTATAAAAGTAACAGTTTAAAGATGAGCTTTCGCTCGCTCACCACTCCGGAACACTTCCCTCAGTCCGGAACTTCCACCGGCTGTGTCGGTCCTCGTCCACGGCGGCTTCTGCGATTGGATCCCCGATCCAGATAACTTTAGAAGAGATGAGTCTGGATGCCACCCAGGCTCGCAAAGGGGGTGGAAGGCTCTTTGGTTCGCTCCACAGGCCCCAGGCTTCAGGCCTGGAACAGCACAGATCCGCACAGGTGTATCTCTCTCTGCCTCCCCGTGTCCAAAGAGAAAGAGCTAGGCCTCGCCCCCTCCTTATATTCCTTCCCCCCGACTCCCCTCTCTCTGGAATTTCCTGTCTCTGATTAAAGGGGAACACCCCGCTACACACTCCCCCCACTAAAACTCTTTGGTCCCCAAAGATAAACATTTTAACAACATTTCTGAACCATTTTAGAGAGTGCGGAGTATGATGTTGGTACAGGGAATTGCCACCAAAACTCAGAGGTGGGATTCCCTGTCCCACAGGTCACACTGGCATGAGTGGCCTGCCTAACTGTGCCAGAGAGTGAGCTGGGGTTGCCCTCCACCAAATGAACAGTGGAAGGATTGGAGCACTCGGTACTTCTTCTAGCGGTGGTAACAGAGTCCTCTGAGCTCTTTCCCAATTGAGGGTAGGTTAACTTCATGGGAGGCCTCACGACTCTGCGAGCTCTCTGCTCCCTTGGGACTTCAGGCTCTGGTGCCACAGGCTCTGTTTCAGCAACACTCTCTGACATCGTCACTGGTTCTGGGGCCTCTGTCTCTTCTTCATCTGAGTACAGGCCCGGAATATCTTCCCAGCATTCAGGCACGCCACTGGATGGAATGAACTCTGTAGCTTCTGGGTTCAGGGTCCCATCCTGCATATCCTCAGTGGGTGGAAGGTCTATGGTGGGATTTTCCGGGGTTGGGGAGGGCCATAGCCACTCCAGTTCTCCTCTCCCATCTTCACTTGGTTGAGAAGCCTGTCCACCTCTAGATCGAGAGGTCTGAGACCGAGTGTTGGGTCTGGGAGTATCCAAGATGGAAACAGATTCCGGTAGGTTCCTCACTGGAGGTATCCTGACTGCTTCTTTAAGCAGGAGTAAGTGGTTTCTGTGCCAGGTCTTCAAGGGTCCCACTCTCCCCTCTGGCTTTAACTTGTACAGCGGTAGTCCAGGGAGTTTCCTACAAATAACGTAAGGCTCAGACCTCCACCTATCAGCAAGTTTGTGCTTCCCTGGGATCCCTAGGTTGCGTAGCAGAACACGGTCTCCAGGCTGCAGGTCTTGCACTCGAACCTTCAAATCATAGTTCCTTTTATTTTGGGCCCCTCTCTGGTCTGAGGCCGCTTGGGCTTGTTCATAGGCCGCTTTCAAATTATACCTAAGTCTGTCTACATATCCTTTGTGGGAGGTAGCAGAGGTATAGTCTAGAGAAATGCCAAAGGCCAGATCCACTGGCAATCTTGCTTCTCTCCCAAACATGAGGCGGTAGGGAGAGTAACCCGTCACATTACTGGTGGTGCAATTGTAGGCATGCACCAAAGTGGATATGTGTTGACTCCAATGCTGCTTCTTCTCTGTCTCCAGAGTCCCAAGCATGTTTAGCAAAGTCCGGTTAAATCTCTCAGGCTGGGCATCTCCTTGTGGATGATAAGGGGTAGTCCTGGTCTCTTCCACTCCCAGGGAGTCCAGTAGGTTCCGGATCAGGCGACTCTCAAAGTCCCTTCCTTGGTCGGAGTGGATTCTCTGTGGTAATCCATAGTGGACGAAGTATTTTTCTACAAGCACCTTAGCTACAGTGGAAGCCTTCTGGTCTCTGGTGGGGAACGCCTGTGCATAACGGGTGAAATGATCAGTTACCAACAGAACATTTCCCAATCCACTCAAATCGTGTTCGAGGCAGAGAAAGTCAATGCATACCAGATCCATTGGGCCTTGACTCTGTAGGTGGCCCATTGGGGCAGCTTGATGGGGTAGAGTCTTCCTCTGGATGCATCGTGCACAGGAGTGGCAATACTCCTCCACTTCAGCCCTCATACAGGGCCAATAGAACCGGCTTCTGACAAGTTGGAAAGTTCTTTCAGCTCCCAGGTGACCATGCTGGTCATGTAAGGCAACCAGCACAGTCTCTCGGTGCTTCTCTGGGAGAAACAACTGCCATTTATCCTCTGAGTCATCAGAGGGGCCCCTTCGGTAGACCACTCCCTGATTGACCTGTAGCTTGTCTAGCTCTCTCCTTAGCAGACGAGCCTCCTTGGAGGGGTGATGTCGAAGTTTCTCTGGACTCTTGTTTTCCAATGCTTCAAAGACCAATCTCCCCATGGGGTCTTCCAATTGGTCGCACCTCAGTTCCTTTTTAGACAGCTTCGGTAAGCATTCCTCTTCAAGTTCAGTCACCCCGCAGTAGTGTTTTGGGACTCCCACTGTGGTAACTCCTATCTCCTCGGCTCTGGAGCCTCCTCGGGCTTGGAATTCAGCTCCTTGACAAAGGGCCCGCACCCCGTCCGGTGCTATCTGAGTCCAGTCCTCCCAGTCATCAGCCATGGCATGAGATCTTCGGGACAGGGCATCTGCATCCCTATTTCCAGCCCCTGGTCTGTACTTCAGACTGAAGTTGAACCCAGATAATGCAGCTAGCCACCTGTGTCCTGTGGCATCCAACTTGGCAGTGGTGAACAGGTAGGTCAGGGGGTTGTTATCTGTTTTCACTGTAAACTCTGCTCCATAAAGGTAGTCTCTTAGTTTGTCCACAACTGCCCATTTGAGGGCCAAGAACTCCAACTTATGGGTGGGGTAGTTTTTCTCCGAGGGGGTCAGACTTCGACTCACATAAGCCACTGGTCGCATTTGCTCTTCATGTTCCTGGTAGAGCACTCCCCCTAGGCCTTCATGACTAGCATCAACATGTAACTCGTAGGGCCTGGTGGGATCAGCATAGGCCAATACTGGGGCTGTGGTGAGGCTCCTCTTCAAGGTTCTGAAGGCCTCTTCACACCTGGGGGTCCACTGATCTTGAACCGACTCCCCAGGTCTTCTAGGGCCCAAGCCATCCTCTTCCCCTTCAGTCCGGAGCAGTTCATTTAAGGGCTTGGCAATACGGGCAAACCCATCCACAAACCTCCTGTAATAGGAGCAGAACCCCAGGAAAGATCTAAGTTCGGTGACTGTTGTGGGTCTTGGCCAGGAGGTAACTGCCTCCAACTTCTCAGGATCAGTCGCCACCCCTTTTTCAGACACTACGTGTCCCAGATAATTCACCAAAGACTGGTAGAACCGACACTTCTCGGGGGAAAGCTTCAACCCCTCTTCACTAAGTCTCCTCAACACTTTCTCCAATCGGGCCTCATGTTCCTCCAAAGTTCTCCCGAAGACAATGACATCGTCCAGGTACACGAGGACTTCTATGAGGTTCATATCTCCGACAGTCTTTTCCATGAGACGTTGAAAAGTAGCTGGGGCCCCAGATAGGCCCTGAGGCATTCTGTTAAACTCAAAGAATCCCACAGGAGTTATGCAAGCGGTCTTTTCTCTATCCTCTGGGTGCATGGGGATTTGATAGTACCCGCTCTTGAGGTCCATCACGCTGAACCACTTGGCTCCAGACAAACTCTGTAAGGCGTCCTCTATCCTTGGCGTGGTGTACTGATCAGGGGTGGTCCTCCTGTTGAGAGTTCTGTAGTCAATGCAGAGCCTCAACGACCCATTCTTCTTCCTGACCACCACTATTGGAGAGGCATAGGGGCTTCTGGATTCTCGAATCACCCCAGTCTTTTTCAGTTCTGCAAGCTGCTCCCTCAGATCCTCCAGATCTGCCAGCGGAACCCGCCTGACTCTCTCCCTGAACGGTTTGTCTTCTTGCAGGCGGATGCGGTGGGTAGCACTCCTCGCACACCCCACATCGAACTCATCTTTGGAGAAAATCTTCTCCCATCTAGTTAGCTGGGCCTTGGCTCTCTCTTTCCAGGCTCCAGGTAAATTCGGGTTCTCCATGGAAAGTTTTTCCCAAACATCTCCTTCTTCACCCGTCCCCTTTACTTCTGACCAGCTGACTGGGACAGCAGGACTCACCTGTCCCAACAGCATCCGGGCAGGGATCTCTATGGCCCTTTCTGTAGAGTTCCTCACACTCACCGGGACTCTTCCCCTGGCTTTCTTCAGGGCCTTGATTGGAATCACTTCCGGTATCACTTCCAGGCCTGAGTGATCTTCCCTTGGGTCGGATTCCAGCATGACAAAGGGACCAGGCTGCTTCCAGGTGAGCTTCACAGTGGCCCTGAGACAAGCCACCTGTCCGGGCTGCAGCACCACTCCTTCTCTCCCCAGTCTCCACACCTTCCCTATCCCCTCTCCTGGGGTCTTCTGCTCCAACACTAACCGTTGGTAGGCTGTCTTCAGCATGGGATGGATGTTTGGATCTTGATGGCTCCTCATCTTCACCAGGGGGGTCAGAAGTCTTCTCACTAGATCCGTATTGGTGCCTATGATGAGGGACATCTTGCTGGCCCCGGGTGGTCTAGGACACACAACTGCCAGGGTGTCGAACACTTCTGTCTTCCCAGCCACAGAGGGGTTGAATGTCAGCTTTATGGGCAGATAACCATCATAGGGGAACCTCTGCGTTCCCAGGCCCCATATCTCCAGTTCTTCTATCTTCTGTATAGGCAAATGGCTTAAGTGCCTATCGTAGAAGTCTCTGTACAACAAAGTCACTTGAGCTCCAGTGTCCAGGAGGGCCTTCGTATATACTTCTTCCACCTGGATAGATACAGTGGGGGACGGGCCGACCAATTCTTCTGGGTACGGCCGGGTTGAGGTCACTTTCTTCTGAGGACTTGTCTTCATCCAGTTTGTTTTTGACTTTATTCTCTCTTGAGCCCGGTATGCATTGACCTTCCCCACCCTAATGGGAGTACAAACCCGCTGAGGGATGTTATTGTCTCTTGGTTGTAGGCATTCCTTCTTGGGAGTGCTAAATTTCTTCTGAGGGGTCTTGTCCCCTCTCTCTGGTGTGTATCTTGGTTGAGAGACCCTAGATTCCTTTTGAGGAGTTTTGTTCTCTCTCTTTTGCTTCCTTCCATTCAGTTTGGAGCTCACTGAAAGAGATGGGCACCCGGTTGACTCCCTCACCGGGGCCTTCTGGCGTTTCCCGCCGGCTGGCGATTATCCATTTTCTTCTTCTTAGGACTGGAACACCTACTGGCAAAGTGGCCACTGCCTCCGCAGTTGTAGCATAACATCTCTTCTCGGTCCCGAGTGGGACTCGGTATTGACGTATCTGGGAACAACTCCTTTCTGGGGCTTGGTTTCTCTACTCCACCTTGAACTTTCGCCACTATAGCAGTCATCATCTCCATCATCTGGGACATCTGCAACTTCAAAGTGTCCACCTCCGCTCCCCTATCGGGAGTCATGACCGGTGTAACTATTGCTACCGGCTGTTTGACGGGCTCTATCAGGCGTTCTTCTTTTTTTTTTTTCTTCCAATATAGCCTCTTCCTCTCTAATCATTCGGATGAGGTCAGGGTACTCCAGATTCTTCCCATCCTGCCGGGCACGCAGTGTCCATGCAATTGGATCCATGGGTTGAGCTCCCCTCACTACCTGTTGAGCACGGGCCTCATCTACTTTCCCTGGGCTGATCCCCTTCTTTAATGATCATCCTATGCAGTATTTTGTCCAGGCGTCCCATATAGTCTGATAGTTTTTCACCTTCCTTCTGGTAGCAATGCTCCAGCTGATAAGCAAGCTCCGTGACTTTCTCTGTCCCACCAAACACATTCTGTAACACATCGAGGCACTCTTGTGCAGTACAATCTGCCTTGCTCATCTTCAGGTTGCGTACGGCCTCTAGAGCAGGCCCTTTCAAACTTTCCACAACCCTCTGTTTCTTTCTACGGTCCGGGACTTCCCATTCCTCTAGTGCCTGAGTTGCGCTATCTAGCCACTCCTCAAATCCCTCTTCTTCCAAGGGTACTGGTTTCCTCCCTGAAAACATCCGGAGTTTCCTGTACCCCGACATCGGGTAATCTGTGGGCTCTTTCTTGCACTGAGCTACAATCTCCCCCAGAACAGCGCATAATTCTGCACTAAGGGTGCCTGGGCTTGTCCTGGGACTCTTTGTGTCCTTCTGTGGGGATGACGGGGAAGATGGCTGCGGTGATAGTGTTATTGTTGTCTGAGGGCTGTCTCTTGTGCGCGGCAGCGCATGCAGCAAATGATAGACCTGATCGTCCTCATCTTGTATGCTGTTGCCTCTAAACTGTTCAGGAATTTCTGCCTGCCATTCCAGTAAGACATGTGAAAGTCCACCACTAGTTTTCACGTCTATCACCCATGGTTTGTGAATCGGTGATAGGGACATTATGAGTTGTATCATTGCTTGTGTCTGCCATATCCCCGGGAGTTCTATAACTGCCGTCCTGGCTGGGTCTATGCCCCATCTCTTGTACCACTGTCCCACCTCTATCGGGTCCATGCCGGTAGCTTCTGGCGGTTTCACCGCTGTCTCAGTAATCCCGGACGAGCCCCCACGTGTAGCGATACCCTCAACTTAAGAGAGCCGCAAGTTTTGATTTGGGCCCTGAGTACAGCTTCCCCAACCCCCCGGCAATCTGCTCTACCCGCTCTGGCACAGTTAACCCACAGCAATTTCACATAAACAATCACTTATGCTTTAAATGTGGGTGTGTGGATTGATAACTCAGACTCATAGACAATGTTGTAAATAATAACTGACTTTACTGTTAGTGGTAAGATAAAAGGGGATAACATGCATGTAACATTTGGTTCACAACACATAAGCAGGTCCCTGCAGTTATAAATCACAATACTGTGTGTGTGTGTACCAGCAATGGAAAGGGGACGGAACGCCACGTGGGGCGACCGTTACCTAAACACCCTGTGGTGTGATAACTAACTTATAACTATCTAACGGATCAGGCCTGATCCCTAACCATGAAACTCAGTCTTAGAAGAAACACGAATCTTCACCGGCACAGGATCTGTAAAGGTGGTGCACTTGAAGTATTTAAAACCATGTATTTGTAATCCAATAGGGGGGGGGGGGTAATTCTCCCTCACCGGAGGTGTTAGGCCTCGGAAGTCTAGTAGGCACAAAGTATAAAAGTAACAGTTTAAAGATGAGCTTTCGCTCGCTCACCACTCCGGAACACTTCCCTCAGTCCGGAACTTCCACCGGCTGTGTCGGTCCTCGTCCACGGCGGCTTCTGCGATCGGATCCCCGATCCAGATAACTTTAGAAGAGATGAGTCTGGATGCCACCCAGGCTCGCAAAGGGGGTGGAAGGCTCTTTGGTTCGCTCCACAGGCCCCAGGCTTCAGGCCTGGAACAGCACAGATCCCCACAGGTGTATCTCTCTCTGCCTCCCCGTGTCCAAAGAGAAAGAGCTAGGCCTCGCCCCCTCCTTATATTCCTTCCCCCCCGACTCCCCTCTCTCTGGAATTTCCTGTCTCTGATTAAAGGGGAACACCCCGCTACAACTGTTATAGTGGCGCTTTTCGGCCGCTAGCGGCTGAGGAAGGGGTTAAAAGGGCCCGCAAAGCGCCACTGCCGAAGCCCTTTGCAGGTGCATCGGCAGCTGTGCCAATTGATTTCAATGACGGGCGGTGGAGCAGCGGTGTATACAACGCTCCCGCATTGCCCGAAAGATGCTGCTTGCAGGACTTTTTCTAACGTCCTGCAAGTGCACCACCACATTGTGTAAAAACTCTGGACTCTGGGTAATGTTGGTGGTCAGGCTGGGGGGGGGGGAGGGGGGCCCAGGCCTAAAGCTGTGTAAGGGGCCCCAAAATTTCTGATGGCTGCCCTGGGAGTGGCTTGACAAGAGGAATACGACATTTGAAGCCCATGTCCAGGATCCGTCTGTGTGTGGTGGCTCTTGATGCTCTGACTCCAGCCTCAGTCCACTCCTTCTGAAAGTCCCCAACACTTTTGAATGGCCTTTTCCTGACAATCCTCTCCAGGCTGCGGTCATCCCTGCTGCTTGTCCACCTTTTTTCTTTCACACTTTTCCCTTCCACATAACTTTCTATTATTGGGCTTTGATACAGCACTTTGGGAACATCCAACTTCTTTTGCAATTACCTTTTGAGGCTTTCCCTCCTTATGGAGGGTGTCAGTGATAGTTTTCTGCACAACTGTCAGGTCAGCAGCAGTCTTTCCCATGATTGTGATTCCTACTGAACCAGACTGAGAGACCATTTAAAGGCTCAGGAACCCTTTGCAGGTGTTATGGCTTAATTAGCTGATTAGAGTGGGACACTTTGAACCTAGAATATTGCACCTTTTCAAAATATTCTAATTTTCTGAGATTGTGGATTTGGGATTTTTATGAGCTGTAAGCCATAATCATCACAAATATGACAAATCACGGCTTGAACTATCTTGCTTTGCATGGAATGAGTCTCTCTCATATATTAGTTTCACCTTTTAAGTTGCATTAGTGAAATAAATGAACTTTTGCACGATATTCTAATTTTTCGAGTTTCACCTGTATATATGAGATAGATAAATAGATAGATATATAGATCTATATATATGTATGAGATAAATAGATAGATAGCAGTGGCGGCCGCTCCATTAGGGGCGCAGGGTTGCCGCCCCCCTAATCTCCATGCACCCGGCCCCTAATCTCCATGCAGGGCACCGGACTCATGGATTTTAATGTTTTTTTTTTTTTTTTGAAGCACGTGATTAGAGCGGGAGGCTCTACTTGGCTTCAAAAAAGGATGGGCCCTTGTGTGACAATAGCGAATTAATATTGGCTATTGTCTTCCTGCTTCTCCTCCTGGCCAATCAGGAAGCGGGTCCTGAGACCCGATTGGCCACTGGTACTGGGGGAGGATGCACGGGGAGATCCAGGAGATGGCCGTCTTATTCGGAGCAATCTCTGAAGGCTCTGCATCGCCGCCCACACAGAGCTTAACCGCGTGGGTACCAACCGGGGGGGGGGTGGGGTGGGATGTTTACCCAATGTCTCTGTAGAATACCCAACTCCTGTGCAGCATCTGTCACTGAGCCCTGATCCATGCAATACATTCCCCATGTGTGTCCGCTGTTTCTTACCTATCAATGTGTGCCCCGATCCATGCCATACTATACCCCAAATATATCTGCTGTACTACATCTGTGAGTGGATAGATATGGGGTAAATAGATAGGTCTATAGATAGATATGAGATAGATAGATTTATAAATAGATAGATAGATAGTTTATTTCCATCCAGTGTAGACTATAATGATACTTTATTACACATCTGATATCAGTCTGTAGGATGGTGGTACCTCAAGCTGACTCACACCGCTCCAATTTTACAGATCTTTTCTGGAGGTAAATGTAAGTCTGCGCACCGCGGGGGGTGACTTTTAATGCAGTGAGTACATGATTTGTATAGGCCGCCCCCGGTGAGAATACAAATTGATTCTGGAGGAGAGAACGTTCCGTTGTATAGGTCACACACCGTTCCTTTTAAATGCAAACTAATGCGCTTCCTTGTGTGGAGATTTTGTATTAAGCTGCAGCCGACTACCTGGCGATTTAGTGATGTGCGCCGTCACAATCAAATCACCCGCTACTGGACAAGTAAATAAGAAACTCGGCGGTAAATACTGAGGAGGATATGAACAAAGCAACATATCAGTTTGTGCAGTTTCCCTATGAAGTTTCCCTAGGGTTTTTTGTACATTATTCTTATTTTTTTATTTTGAATCTTAACCACTTGCTTACTGGGCACTTAAACCCCCTTCGGACCCAGACCAATTTTCAGCTTTCAGCGCTGACGCACTTTGAATGACAATTGCGCGGTCATACAAGGCTGTACCCAAATGATATTTTTATCATTTTTTCCCACAAATAGAGCTTTCTTTTGGTGGTATTTGATCACCTCTGTGGTTTTTATTTTTTGCGCTATAAACTAAAAAAGACAGAAAATTTTGAAAAAAACACAATATTTTTGTACTTTTTGCTATAATAATATCCCAATTTTTTTTAAATAAAACTATTTTTTTTCTCAGTTTAGGCCAATACGTATTCTTCTATATATTTTTGGTAAAAAAAATTGCAATAAGCGTATAGTGATTGGTTTGCGCAAAAGTTATAGCAGCTACAAAATAGGGGATAGATTTATGAAATTTTTACTATATATATATATATATATATATATATATATATATATATATATTTTTTTTTACTAGTAATGGTGGTTATCTGCGATTTTTGTCAGGCCTGCGATATTGCGGCGGACATATCGGACACTTTTGACACTATTTTGGGACCATTCACATTGATACAGCGAACAGTGCTATAAATATGCACTGATTACTGTATAAATGTGACTGGCAGGGAAGGGGTTAACACTAGGGGGTGATCAAGGGGTTAAATATGTTCCCTGGGAGTGATTCTAACTGTGTGGTGGAGGGGACTGACTGGGGGAGGTGACCGATCTGTGTCCCTATGTACAAGGGACACAGCATTGGTCTCCTCTCTCCCTGACAGGACGTGGATCTCTGTGTTTACACACAGAGATCCACGTCCTGCCTCTGTAAAAGCCGATCGCCATAGGGTGACCACGTGTCCCGGAATGGCCCGGGACAGTCCCGCATTTTGCAGGTCTGTCCCGGGCACCTTAATTCCAGGACAATACAGTGTCCCGGAATGAAACTGACACAGCCAGCCCCTGGGCCAATCTGATGCCCACAAAAAAGGCCGCCACATCACCGCTTTACTCACTGACAGTACTTGTCCTGGCCGGGAATGCCTGGAGGAGCACAATCCCCGCCCCCTGCTCGTGATTGGAGAAATCATAAATCCCACCTCGTGTTCAATCACTGTGCAGGGATTCGTTACAGCACAAGCTGATTTTTGGGAAGGGAGGGTGTCCCTGAATGGTAGTTTGGAAATGTGGTCACCCTATGATCGCGTGTACCTGGTGGACATCGC
Organism: Rana muscosa; assembly: GCA_029206835.1. Lineage (NCBI taxonomy): Eukaryota > Metazoa > Chordata > Amphibia > Anura > Ranidae > Rana > Rana muscosa. The sequence continues at coordinate 195,851,372 of CM055119.1, forward strand.
GGCCGCCGGGCACGCGCATCGGCAACACGTGAGACGGCGGGCACAGCTGTTCCCCGCCGCGCGCCCTCGGCGGCGCGCAGGGGGAATGAAAACAGCAGTCTTTCGTCTATAGCGCGGGTCTCAAGTGGGTAATTGCATATGGCAAGGGACGCCAGGCTATCTATCTATCTATCTATCTCTGTCCATCCTTTATAGACAAATGTTTGTGGAAACCTGACCATCACAGCCATATGAGCCTGCTGGACATCCTGTTCCAAAACCATGAACATGAATAAGGAGTTGGCTCCATTTCTTGGGCTATAGCAGCCTCTACTCATCTGGGAAGGGTTTCCCCAAGATATTGGAGTGTAACTGTGGGAATCCCCATTCAGCTTATAGTGGATGACCGGAGGGCAAAATATGGCCCTTGGAGCGGTGCTTAAAGTTGTCTAATAGGATTTGTAGGTGGGGTGCAGCGTGTGTGGCGGCAATAATTCAAATAGTCGGGTGCAATGTAAAACTTGTAATACAGCAACAGTTCACAACAAACCCGGTGGGACGGCTTCAGTTTTCAACAATGTGAAGAAGCCGTTTCCAACCAGACTCACAATGGATGTAGAGAGGAAGTGGAATGTGCCCAATCGGGGATGTGTACAGAAGAGATGCGGCTATACTCTTTCCCTCCTTGTCAGGAACCTTTTCCTAGCACTAGTATTGTCCCTCACAGGCAGGCTACATGTCCCTACTCCACCAAAATTGCACCAAACCTGGGAGCCAGTGCCTTTAAAAAGGCTCTACCTGACCCAAGATAGTCATCAGAGTCACATGGACCAGCAGTATCCAATCAGATCAGAAGCATGTTCCTCTTGACTTCCTCTCAAACTGCAGTGCCGCTGCAGATAGCGCCACCTGCAATGGAGAAAGTAGACTGCACCTGCCCATGATTCACAAGAAAAATGTATTGGTAGCATTTATATTGCAATTTAATAATTTAATTGGGAGCCTGCCCTATGGACTCCCAATTGTCGACAGCTCGATCACAGTCCTGGGGGATGACAACTAAGTGCACTTGATAGGGAAATTACATATTTCATTTTCCTTGTTAAGGTTGGCCTCACAAATATTTAATAAAGCCTCTAATATCCTGTTTAAGGAGGCCATATAAGGACATAAGCATGGCTTTACCTTACACCAAAGGAATGTTATTAATAAAGGGGTTGTAAACCCTTGAGGTTTTCACCTTAATGCATAAAACTATTTTTTTTACCTTTGGATATCCTTTAATCACTTGCCGACCGCCGCACGACGATGTACGTCGACAGAATGGCATGGGCAGGCAAATGGGCGCCCGCCCTGTGCCTCGTGAGTGCGGCCGCGGGTCCCGGGAACTTCGATGTTCCCGGGCGGCTTGCGATTGCGGTTGGCAAGGGCAAAACAGGGGAATGCCTTTGTAAACAAGGCATTCCCCTATTCTGCCTAGTGACACTGTCACTGATGACCGTGAATGGGAACGGTCATCAGTGACGTGTCATGTGTAGCCACGCCCCCTAACAGTAAGAATCACTCCCTAGTACTGACTTAACCCCTGCAGTTCCACCTAGTGGTTACCCCTTCACTGCCAGTGTCATTTTTACAGTAATCAGTGCATTTTTATAGCACTGATTACTGTAAAAAGGACAATGGTCCCAAAATGGTGTCAAAAGTGTCCGATGTGTCCGCCATAATGTCGCAGTCACGATAAAAATCGCTGATCGCCACCATTACTGCAAAAAAATAAATATATTAATAAAAATGCCATAAAACTATCCCCTATTTTGTAGACGCTATAACTTTTGCGCAAACCAATCAATAAACGCTTATTGCGTTTTTTTTTTTTTTTTACCAAAAATATGTAGAAGAATACATATCAGACTAAACTGTGGAAAAAATGTTTTTTGATATATTTTTTGGGGGATATTTATTATAGCAAAAAAGTAAAAAATATTGAATTTTTTTCAAAATTGTCGCTTTTTTTTTGTTTATAGCGCAAAAAATAAAAACCGCAGAGGTGATCAAATACCACCAAAAGAAAGCTCTATTTGTGGGAAAAAAAGGACATCAATTTTGTTTGGGAGCCACGTGGCACGACCGCGCAATTGTTAGTTAAAGCGACGCAGTGCCGAATCGCAAAAAGTGGCCTGGTCTTTGACCACCAAAATGGTCCGGGGGCTGAGTCCTTGAGGGGTCATATTGCAAAGGGAGCTGGCCAGGAGTGGTCTTTTCCTTACATGTATGTTCTATATTACCACAGACAAAATCCATAAGGTCTTTGTCTCATTTAGAACTACCATAAGGCAAGTGTGTGGTCCTGATCCATGGTGCCATGCCATATCATAATGGGGGGACCCATGGTGGAAACGGTATCTTTAGTTAGGTATTCTTGTAATTTTTTTCTTTATCTTTATCTGTATCTGTCATTACTTTTGATAAATGTGATACTTTTAAGTACCGTATTTATCAGCGTATAACACGCGCCGGCGTATAACACGCACCCCAAGTTTAGGAGGGAATTTTAAGGAAAAAAACTTTTAGGAGGGAAGTTTAGGTAAGGTAAAAACTTACATTTAAATGCCCATTAATGCAACCTTATCAGTGTCCATCTGCAGCCTTGTCCATCATTGCAGAATGATCAGTGTCCATTTGCAGCCTTGCCCAGTGTCATTGCAGCCTTGCCCAGTGTCCTTGCCCTGTGTCCTTGCAGCCTTGCCCTGTGTCCTTGCAGCCTTGCCCTGTGTCCTTGCAGCCTTCCCCAGTGTCCTTGCAGCCTTGCCCAGTGTCCTTGCAGCCTTGCCCTGTGTCCTTGCAGCCTTGCCCTGTGTCCTTGCAGCCTTGCCCTGTGTCCTTGCAGCCTTGCCCAGTGTCCTTGCAGCCTTGCCCAGTGTCCTTGCAGCCTTGCCCTGTGTCCTTGCAGCCTTGCCCTGTGTCCTTGCAGCCTTGCCCTGTGTCCTTGCAGCCTTGCCCAGTGTCCTTGCAGCCTTGCCCTGTGTCCTTGCAGCCTTGCCCTGTGTCCTTGCAGCCTTGCCCTGTGTCCTTGCAGCCTTGCCCTGTGTCCTTGCAGCCTTGCCCTGTGTCCTTGCAGCCTTGCCCTGTGTCCTTGCAGCCTTGCCCAGTGTCATTGCAGCCTTGCCCAGTGTCATTGCAGCCTTGCCCAGTGTCATTGCAGCCTTGCCCAGTGTCATTGCAGCCTTGCCCAGTGTCCTTGCAGCCTTTCCCAGTGTCCTTGCAGCCTTGCCCAGTGTCCTTGCAGCCTTGCCCAGTGTCCTTGCAGCATGATCGTTTAAAATTACCGCTGCGGCGCCGAGATAGACAGAGCCGGATGTCCTGTGTACTCGGCTCCTCTCGGCTCCTCTCGCAGTCCCGCCCCTTGGCCAGGCTCTTATGATGGACATAACACAGGTCCAATGGCGGGATTGGGCGGGACTGCGAGTAGAGCCAAGCAGAGCCGAGCCTAGCCGAGTACACAGTACACTCGGCTATGTGTATATCGGCGGCGCGCGCTCCTCTTCCCCTCACAAACAGCGGGGATCGGCGTATAACACGCACCCACGATTTTCCCCTGATTTTCAATAATCGGTACGGTATTTGTGTGATCTCTCTTTGCACATATCGGACACAACCCCAAAAACGTGACAAAACAGCACCCCAGATCAACACAGGTGTAGGTGTAACACTGTTGTAAAGGCTCTTGCCCACCTACACATCTTGTCTTTAAGGACAAGAACGCGCGTTTTCATCGTCATGTATCACATCTTCTGTCTACAGAAACGGCATTACTGTCAAACTGACGATTGTTCCACCTAAATTAACAACAAAGCACAAGTTTAAACATTTTACATATTCCCGTCAAATCGCAACTTAAAAGGTCAAAGTTAAAAATTTCCTGCCCGTCGCGTCCTGGGAAAAGTTGTGTCCGTGCCTTTCCCGAACGCAATGTATTGTTTCGCACCGATAAAGCCCCATCTTGATTTTAAAAGGTTATATTTAATTAAAATGGATTGTTGCTGGTTCTACAAGCAGCGCTCCACAAGACTTCAATTAGCGTGGGGAGATGTCAGAAAATGTCAGTGTTTAAAAATATATATCCCGTTTTATACGGCGCTTTTTATGTCTCAAAATCTGAAGTTTAAATTATAGTCTGGCAGTCGAGAAATGGAAATTATGAGACGTTTACTGTTCTGACACTTGTAAGAGCTTTTGTGATTCTTTTTTTTTTCCTGTTCTCGGCACTAAGCTGTCAATAATGTTTTGACTTGAAGTCTGTAACAAATGGTGGAAGACTAATGCTTGTCCGCTCACCGCCTACCTTTCTATTATTTTTTTTAAATAAAAGCTTTTTTTTTCTATTTTAAAAATGACATTGACCTATTAAAAACCGACTTCCAGAAAGTAAAATCAAATTGAAAAAAAAGGTGAAAGTTACAGCCAACAGCGATCAATTTTTTTCCTCATTTTTGTTACATTTTTTAAATGTATCGCTCTTGACTTTAAAGAGGTCCTGTCACAGTGGAGAAATCTTTTTTTGTCAATCAGCTTGATGGGACATTATGACATTTCCCAACATACAAAGGCTGTTTTCAGTGCCAAGTCTTACCTTGGGATCACTTTGCCTGGCACTTTTTATTTTTAAAACTGGAATTTATTGTATATAAGACGGTGGTGAAGTAGACCAAGATGAACAAATTAGTTACACTATTGCTCAGTGAATGCACGGCTCGCATTTCTCGTATATTATGTATTTTACAATGTCCTATTGTAATGCTTACAAAGGCAGTCCCAGTTATATTTAGTTTTGCACAAAAAAAAAAATAGAAAAAAAAAAGGAAAAGTCTAGCATATTTGGGCCAATTTATTCCCCCAATTTATACAGAGCCTTGAAAAAGTGTTCACACCCCTTGAAATTTTCCACATTTTGTCATGTTACAACCGAAAACGTAAATGTATTTTATTGGGATTTTATGTGATAGTCCAACACAAAGTGGCCCATAATTGTGAAGTGGAAGGAAAATGATAAATGGTTTTCAAATGTTTTACAAATAAATATGTGAAAAGCGTGGGGGGGGGGGCATTTGTATTCAGCCCCCCTGAGTCAATACTTTGTAGAACCACCTTAATCTGCAATGACAGCTACAAGTCTGTCAGATTGGATAGAGAGCGTCTGTGAACAGCAATTTTCAAGTCTTGTCACAGATTCTCAACTGGATTTAGGTCTGGACTTTGACTGGGCCATTCTAAAGCCCCATACACACGGTGGGACTTCCATCGGACTTTTCCCTGGATTTTTGTCCGAACGGAGTTGGCCGGGCACACCCATAGCATACACACCACAGGACTTTTCTGCAAACTTTCCCAAAACTTTTTGCAATATCACGTGGTTTTTCTGCTCTTTTCTGCTCTTTACCGCCACCCTTTGGTCAACTTCTGCTATTGTTGTTTGATTTTAACATTAGTTGTTTTGTCCATCGGACAAAAGTCCGATGGTTTTCTGTACACACAGTCGGACTTTGCTCCATCGGACTTTTGTTGGCCAAAAGTTTGTCCGTTTGCAGACCCAACTTTTATCCGATGAAAACAAAAAAATAAAAATAAAAGTTTGTCCGATGGAGCGTACACACGGTCGGATTGTTGGTCCAACTTGCTCAAAATGAAGTTTGTTGGCCAAAAGTCCGACCGTGTGTACGGGGCTTAACACATGAATATGCTTAGATCTAAACCATTCCAGTGTAGCTCTGGCTGTATGCTTCGGGTCGTTGTCCTGCTGGAAGGTGAACCTCCATCCCAGTCTCAAGTCTTTTGCAGACTCTAAAACCCTGTACACACGATCGGATTTCCTATGGATTCTAATCCGATGGATTTTTCGATCGGAAATCCGATGAAGCTGACTTCCATCAGTCTTGCCTACACACCATCAGTCAAAAATCCGACCGTCCCAAACGCCGTGACGTAAAACACTCCGACAAGCCGAGAAAAATGAAGTTCAATGCTTCTGAGCATGCGTCGACTTGATTCTGAGCATGCGTGGGTTTTTTGTCCGATGGAGTTCCACACATACGATCGGAATTTGCTATCATTTTTTTTTTCCCATCGGATAAATTTAAAACATGTTCTATTTTTTCTCACCGATGGGAAAAAAGACCGATGGGGCCCATACACGATCGGTTTGTCCGATGAGAAAAGTCCATCGGACTGTTTTCATCGGTAAACCCGATCGTGTGTACAGGGCTTTACAGGTTTTATTCTAAGCTTGCCCTGTATTTGGCTCCATCCATCTTCCCATCAACTCTGACCAGCTTCCCTGTCCCTGCTGAAGAAAAGCATCCCCACAACATGATGCTGCCACCACCATGTTTCACGGTGGGGATGTTGTGTTTAGGGTGATGTGCGGTGTTAGTTTTCCGCCACACATAGCGTTTTGCTTTTAGGCCAAAAAGTTAAATTTTGGTCTCATCTGACCAGAGCACCTTCTTCCACATGTTTGCTGTGTCCCCCACATGTTTGCTGTGTCCCCCACATGGCTTCTCGCAAACTGCAAAGGGGACTTCTTATGACTTTCTTTCACCAATGTCTTTCTTCTTGTCACTCTCCCATAAAGGGCAGATTTGTGGAGAAGCACGACTAATAGTTGTCCTGTGGACAGATTCTCCCACCTGAGCTGTGGATCTCTGCAGCTCCTCTAGAGTTAGCATGGGCCTCTTGGCTCCTTCTCTGATGAATGCTCTCCTTGCCCGGCCGGTCAGTTTAGGTGGACGGCCATGTCTTGGTAGGTCTGCAGTTGTGCCATACTCTTTCCATTTTTAGATGATGGATTGAACAGAGCTCCGTGAGATGTTTAAAGCTTGGGAGAATTTTTTATAACCTAACCCTGCTTTATACTTCCCCACAACTTTATCCCTGACCTGTCTGGTGTGTTCCTTGGCCTTCATGATGCTGGTTCTTCACTAAGGTTCTCTAACAAACCTCTGAGGGTTTCACAGAACAGCTGTATTTATACAGAGATTAAATGACACACAGGTGGACTTTATTTACTAATTAGGTGACTTCTGAAGGCAATTGGTTCCACTAGATTTTAGTTAGGCCCCTTTCACACTGGCACGTTTTTCAGGCGGTTTAGCGCTAATATTAGCGCTGTTATACCGCCTGAAAAATCGTGCCCTGTATTCTTCAATGTGAAAGCCCGAAGGCTTTCACACTGAAGCGGTGCGCTAGCAGGACCGCTCCAAAAGTCCTGCTAGCCGCATCTTTACAGCGGTGAAGGAGCGGTGTGTTCACCGCTCCTTTACCGCGGCTGCCCATTGAAATCAATGGGACACCGTGGTATTAACCCTTTTTCGGCCGTTAGCGGGGGTTAAATTCATCCCGCTAGCGGCCGCATACCGCGGTGATAACGACGGTATAACGGCGCTGAAAATCGCGCCGCTATACCGCCACCGCACCTGCCCGCCCCAGTGTGAAAGGGGCCTTAGGGGTATCATAGTAAAGGAGGCTGAATACAAATGCACACCACACTTTTCAGATATTTATTTGTAAAAATTTTTGAAAAACATTTATTATTTTCCTTCCACTTCACAATTATGTGCCACTTTGTGTTGGTCTATCACATAAAATCCCAATAAAATACATTTACGTTTTTGGTTGAGACATAACCAAATGTGGAAAATTTCAAGGGGTATGAATACTTTTTCAAGACACTCTATCTCAAGAAAAAGTCGCAATACTTTATGTAGCGCTCATCTCTGAAAGGGCCTCACTGATTTGCCACGGATTCCTCTCCTAGGCTAGTGCAGCAGCAGCCAGGCACGCAAAGTCATTCTAGGGCTGGGGTCTCCAAATGTTCTAAATATAGGGCAAGTTTACTGCCCTTCAGACTTTAGGGGGGCCAGACTGTGGCCATCGGGAGTAGAAAAAATCCAGACGTCAGTAGGAAAAAGCAATGCCCTTTCTTTGGTGTTGGCATCATTGAGAGACATTGTGCTCTTTCGTTTGGGTTCCCCAAATATTATCCATGTCAGACTCTCATCTAGAAAAATGGTCTGGTATACAGTCAGTAGTGTATTTAGGTTTTGTGCTGCCCTAGCCCTGACTAAACTCATGCACCCCCTAATTTAAATATGACCCACCCCTTCCTTTTAAGGCCACACCCCTTGCTGTTCAAGACCCGCCCTGAAATTTTTCAGTGGGGACACTAGCTCTGAGGGAAAGGGGGGGGGGGCAATGGATTCCCTTAATGTTCATAGATTTCCTCTCACTTCCTGTTTGCCTATAGGGGAAGGAAGTGAAGGGAAATCTTTGCAATGGGACAGGGATGGTAAAAAAAAATAAACTGACAGGGGCTCTTACCCTCCCTTACTCTATCCAAAATGAAAAACAAAAATGTGTTGCCTATAGTTCTACTTTAAACACAAATTTCTTATAATTTTATGGAGAGGACTAAGAAGATATAACAATGGTGCAGCAGGAAACATATAGCACAGTGAGGAAGGTTGTGTCCAGGATGATAGGTCAGTCAAAATTAGAAGCAGCGCCCCCCCCCCCCCCCCCCCACAGTTGCGAAATTATGGCCGTCCGCATACCAGAAGCAGTGCGGCCGCTTTATTGAGGCGCTAGACTAATTTGCCTCTCAGCCCAGTCCACCCCATAAGACTGGCTCTACACTAACAGTGTAGCGCAAGCCGGCGGGGACTCTTTCCGTGCTGCCCCCCTGCAAAGTGCTGCCCTAGGCCTGGGCCTTGTCGGCCTAGGCCAGGATACAGCGTTGTATACAGTGCCTTGCAAAAGTATTCACCCCCCTTGGCTTTTTACCTATTTTGTTACATTACAGCCTTTAGTTCAATGTCTTTTTAATCTGAACTATATGTGATGGATCAGAACACAATAGTCTAAGTTGGTGAAGTAAAATTAGAAAAATATATACATAAAACTATTTTTCAGAAATAAAAAAAATGATAATTGGCATGTGCGTATGTATTCACCCCCTTTGTTATGAAGCCCGTAAAAAGCTCTGGTGCAACCAATTACCGTATATACTCGAGTATAAGCCGAGTTTTTCAGACCTTTTTTTAGGGCTGGAAATACACCCCTCGGCTTATACTCGAGTCAGTACCTGAAAATCTTCTTATACTGCGGCCGGCGTCTATTGTTTAAATATCGCGGCTTCCTCCTGGTCCCTTCCGTGATAGGCGTTTCCAGCAAACACTGTGTTGAGTGTTCCGCCTATCACAGAGGTCCTCTCATTCTCGGACTCAGTTTCCCAGCAGACACTGTGTTCAGTGTTCCGCCAATCATGGACGTTCTCTTGTCCGAGGATGAAAAGACGTCCGTGATTGGCGGAACACTGAACACAGTGCCTGCTGGGAAATGCAGTCTGAAAATTAGAGGATCTCCGTGATAGGCGGAACACTCAACACAGTGTTTGGTGGAAACGCCTATCACGGAATGGACCAGGAGAAAGGCGCGATATTTAAACAATGGACGCCGGCCGCAGTAATGGAAGATTTTCAGGTACACTCGGGCACAGGGAGGCTGCAATGGACACAGTGAGGTTGGCACAGTAAGTTGGCAATGGGCACAGTGAGGTGGCACAGTGAGGTGGCAATGGGCACAGTAAGGTTGGGCAATTGGCACAGTGAGGTGGCAATGGGCACATTCCCCCCCCCCTAGGCTTATACTCAAGTCAATAAGTTTTCCCTGTTTATTGGGGTAATATTAGGTACCTCGGCTTATACTCAGGTCGGCTTATACTCGAGTATATACGGTACCTTCAGGTAATATAAGATATTACCGTCACATAATCAGTGAAATGATGTCCACCTGTGTGCAATCTAGTGCCCTGTACACACGATCGGTTTTACAGATGAAAACAGTCCGATGGACTTTTTTTCATCGGACAAACCGATCGTGTATGGGCCCCATCGGTCTTTTTTTCCATCAGTGAGAAAAAATAGAACATGTTTTAAATTTATCCGATGGAAAAAAAAAAACGATAGCAAATTCCGATGGTCTGTGTGGAACTCCATCTGAGAAAAAAAAAAACACGCATGCTCAGAATCAAGTCGACGCATGCTCAGACGCATTGAACTTAATTTTTCTCAGCTCGTCGGAGTGTTTTACGTCACGGCGTTTGGGACGGTCAGATTTTTGACTGATGGTGTGTAGGCAAGACTGATGGAAGTCAGCTTCATCGGATTTCCGATGGAAAAATCCATCGGATTTGAATCCATAGGAAATCCGATCGTGTGTACAGGGCTTTAGTGTCTCATGATCTGACATTACATAGACACACCTTTTTTAAAGACCCCAGAGGCTGCAACACCTAAGCAAGAGGCACCTCTAACCAAACTCTGCCATGAAGACCAAGGAACTCTCCAAACAATGTTGTTGAGAAGTCCGGCCCCCCTAATTTCTGAAGGACAGTAAACTGGCTTTTTGTTTAGAAATTTTGGAGACCCCCCTGCTATAGATGAAGGGAACATCCCCCCTCCCCCACCTCCTCTGCAACACACAGAAACACGCTGCCCTTTTATGGTAAGTACGTGATGGTGCCATTAATTCTTAATGCACCCCCCCCCCTTCCTCACATATCTGGGAATAAGTGCATTTTTGCATGCACTAAAATGCATTGTGCTGCAGGACCATGCGATTCGGTGCGGTGCAATTTTACAAAAGGGTCAGGGACTTCTTTTGAGCATTTCTTGTGTGTAGGGCAGCCCACTTTAATGAAAATGTGGAAACAAGTAGAAACGCGCTGAAGTGAGTGCACGCAGAAATTATGAACATAGCCTAACGGCCGTTTTTAATGTCATCAAGAATAACTAAGTTTTTCTCGACGTGATTTTTCGTGTTTCCTCTCAAGCCTGCCTTGCCTACACACTATCGTGAAAAAAAACGCTCGAGCAAAGCGCGGTGACGTACAACACGTACGACGCCACTATAAAGGGGAAGTTCTATTCGGATGGCGCCACCCTTTGGGCTGCTTTTGCTGATCCTCGTGTTAGTAAAGTTTGGTGAGAGACGATTCGCGCTTTTCAGCTTCGTGCTCTTCAGTCCGTTACAGTGTGACGAATGTGCTATCTCCATTACGAACGCTAGTTTTACCAGAACGAGCGCTACCGTCTCATACTTGATTCTGAGCATGCGCATTTTTTTTCCCCCTCGTAAAAGCATACACACTACCGTTTTTAACGACGTTAAAAAGAACGACGTGAAAAACGACGTGAAAAAATAGAACAGGTTCTAATTTTTTTTAGCCCATTTTTTACGTCGTTAAAAATGCTCTGGAGCCTACACACAATCGTTTTTAATGACCAATTTAAAAAATTGCATTTTTCACGCCATGAAAAACGGTCGTGTGTACGCGGCATTAGGGACTTATTTTGCCTGTTTCTTGTGAGTGAGTGAGTGAGTAACTTGTATAGCGCTGCAATTGCGAACTAAATCGCCTCAAGGCGCTTTGCATCCAGTGTCGTTGAGATCGTTAGAAGAGATGGGTCTTTAGTATTTTCCGGAAGGCCCGATGGTTTTCTTCCATGCGGATATTCGTGGGTAGCGCATTCCATAGCCTTGGTCCTTGGACAGCAAACCTTCGTTCTCCCTTGGCTTTGTAGCGGGTCTTGGGGATGTGGAGGAGGTTTTGGTTAGTTGATCGAAGGTCACGAGTAGTGGTGTAGTGTTTTATTTTCTCGCATAAGTATTCAGGAGCGTTTCCTTGTGCGCATTTGTGGGTGAGGCAGAGGGTCTTGAATGTGATCCGATCCTTTACGGCTAGCCAATGGAGGCTTCTCAGGGACGGTGCGATTGATTCCCAGGGTTTTTTCCCTGTTACCAGTCTGGCCGCTGTGTTTTGGACGACTTGTAAACGTGCAACTTGGTATTTGGGTAGTCCTAGGTAAAGTGAGTTAGCGTAGTCAAGCCGTGAATTGATAATGGTTCCGACTACTACTGCTCTGTCTTTTTCCGGGATGAGTCTTCGTAGCAGGCGGAGAAGGTGGTGGGATCCACTGACTACTGATCCTATTTGTGCGTCCATAGTCATGTCTGAGTCAAAGATAACTCCCAGGCTTTTAACTTTGGTGCTTGGGGTTATGTTTTGTCCCAGGATGGTGGGTGGCGTCCATGTGGTCCTGGCGTTTTTCTTTCGGTTAGCGTGGAAAATGAGCAGTTCTGTTTTGGATCCATTAAGCTTGAGGGAGCTCTCTGTCATCCAATTGTTGATCAATGTAAGGCATTTTTCCAGTCCGTAATATTGATCTTTTTTGTTGTTGATGCGAAAGTATAGTTGAGTGTCATCTGCATAGGAGTGATAACGCATGTCCTGTTCACTGATGATTTTGAGGAGTGGCCGAAGGTAGATGTTGAAGAGTACCGGTGACAGGGGTGATCCTTGAGGTACTCCGCATGTATTTGTGCGTGGTGCCGAGGTAAAGGCTCCCAGTTTCACTGTCTGGGATCGGTTTTCTAAGAAGGATGCGAACCATGGTAGGTCCGTGTCTGCGACTCCTGCTACTTCGGTGAGATGCGTAAGTAGGATTTTGTGATCTACTGTGTCAAAGGCTGCACTGAGGTCCAGCAGCACCAGGAGACATGATTCTCCGTCATCTGCTGCTTCTAGTACGTCGTCCCATATTTTGAGAAGTGCCGTTTCCGTCCCATGGCCTGGGCGGAACCCCGATTGAAGTGGGTCCAGGAGATTGTGGGTATCCAAATGAAGTTGTAGCTGTTGTGTTACAACTTTCTCGATAATCTTGGAGATGGTGTTCAGGCTTGTTACCGGTCTTCTAAAATTTGGGTCATTCGGGTCAAGGTTAGGTTTCTTTAGGAGGGGTTTGATTATTCCTTGTTTAAGGGAAGTCGGCACAATACCTTCTTTGAACGATTGGTTGATGAAGTGTGTTATGTGGGGTGCCAAGATGTCGGTACATTCTTTCAGCAGTTTTTCCGGAATGATGTCGTTCGGTGAAGTGCTATCTCGGAGGCTTCTGATGATGTTTTTAGTAGTGTCGATTGTAATTGGGACCAGAGTAAATTTCTTTGATTGCAGAATATTTATCTGGTTCTTTTCTTCCTTTGGCTGTGTGGGGTTGTTTGATTTTTCCTGCTGAATTATTTTCCTAATGTTATCAATTTTGTCGATAAAAAAATTGGATAGTTCATTGCAGAATTCCTGAGTTTCGTTTGCTGAAGACTCCAAACAGGTGGGATTCATGGTCTGAGCTACTAGTTTGAAGAGTTCGCGGGGGCGGTTTAGGGCTTTTGCGATGGTGTTTGCGAAATGGTCTATTTTTGCTTTGAAGATTGCTTTATGATATTTCCTAGTGAGTGCTTTGTAGATTGTGTAGTTCTCCTTTGTTGCATTTCTTCTCCAGGCTCCTTCTGCTCTTCTGCGTTCTTGTTTCAGTAAAGTAAGAGCGTCATTGAACCAGCCTGCATTGTTTTTGCGGATGAGTGCTCTGCGTCTTGGAGCAACTGTATCTGCTGTCTGTAGCAAAGCATTGTTCAGGAAGTTGAGTGTTTCTTCTGTTGAGTGGTTTTGGTTTAGCATTTCCATATTGTTCAATAGCGTGGTTTTGAAAAGCTCAGAGTATAGTTTCTTCTGTGATCTTGTCCAGTGTGTTGTTGCTGATTGTATTGATTTTTGGAGGGCCGTGTTGGTCGTTATAGTAAACTTGATGGCATGATGGTTTGTCCATGGTAGAGGCTGGTTGTCCAGTGTGTTGATGTCCATATCTTGTTTGAAGATTAGGTCAAGAGTGTGACCTGATACATGAGTAGGAGTATTTATCAATTGTTGCAAGCCTAGTTTTTCTAGTTGGTCGATGCAGGCAGTGGCGATAGGGTCTTCGGGGGAGTTGGCCCAAAGGTTGAAGTCTCCAAGTAGCAGCAGATTTTTGGTTTTCATGGTGTATGTCGAGAAAAATTCATTTAAATGTGTGAGGAGGTGTGTCTTGGGTCCCGGTGGTCTGTAGCAGAGCAGTATGTGGATGGTATCCTGGGGTGTAGTTTGTAGTTGCAGAGTGAGTGTTTCCATGAAAGGCAATGAGTTCTGTAGAGTTGGTTTGATGAACGTAAGGTGGTCTTTGTAAATTACTGCTAGGCCCCCTCCTCTTTGTCCTGTTCTATGCTCCGTTAGGATGCGGTAGTTCTCCGGCACTAGTTCTGCTAGGATGGTATTGCAGTCGGGTGTTAGCCAGCTTTCCGTGATGAAGAGGCAGTCTATGTTGTGTTGGGTTATGAAATCATGGATTTCCTGTCTGTGTTTGACTGCAGATCTGGTGTTGATTAGGGCACTTGATAGATGTTGTAGATGCCATGGTGCTCTGTTTTTTCCTGTTGATAGTCGACTGATTCTTACGATTCGTTCTTTTTGTAATTTTTTTTGGATGGGTGTTGGTAGTGTTGTGGCAAAGTTCTTTAGGCTTTGGATGGTGTCGGCTGAGTATATAATGTTAACCATGTTGAAAAAGTGCTGATAATGATGAGGCGATGAGATGATGTTGATAACGATGATGATCCTGATGTTGATGATGATGATGATGAGCGATGCGATGAGAGAGCTGCTGAGGTGTGCTAATGCTTGAAGTTGGTGTTTGATGTTGACAAGGATGATGATCCGATAGTGATGAATGATCCGATAGTGATGATGATCCGATAGTGATGATGATCCGATAGTGATGATGATCCGATAGTGATGATGATCCAATGCTGATGATGATCCAATGCTGATGATGATCCAATGCTGATGATGATCCAATGCTGATGATGATCCTAGTGATGATGATTCCTTCCTAATCCCTGGAGGCGGTTGGAGCTACCCTAACCTTCCCGCTAATGGAAGGAGTCCGATATACTTACCTGGTTATCAGGTTTGATGGACGACTGATGATGATGATGATGATGATGATCCTGGTGTAGACGGCGCTGCTCCCCAACTATCTAATCCCCCCGTTGATCCAGAGGAAGGCGAAAAACCCCAGCCAAGCACGGGCCAATAGTGCTAGAGCGGGGGAAAAAATTCCTTCCTGATCCCTCTAGAGGCGATCGGGTCTGCCCTGGATCAGCTAGCTAATGGAGGAGCCCGGTATACTTACCTAGTTGTCAGGTTTGCCAGGACAACTGGTGGTGATGCTGAGAGGAGAATGAGGATGATGATGTGAATGAGGATGAGGATGATGATGATGAGGAAGATGCTGCTGATGAGGATACCGATGAGGATGATGATGATGATGGTGAAGATGATGGTGCTGAGAATGAGTATTGTCATGAGAATGAGGATAAGGATGAAGATGATGGTATTTGCAGAGTATATTTCCTGCTATACTTTTCTTGGTACTGTCAGGGTCCTGATAGATATGGGCCCAGGTGTACCAAGATGGCCACTGGTGCCTAGATTGAGTCAGGAAGTGCTGAGGCCGGGCGGGTGTACCAAGATGGCCGCCGCGGCTGGAAGTTAGGCCGGAGCCGCGGACTGTCCTAAAAAGGACAGGCGGTGGTGGTTGCGGCTTCGGGCCGCTTGGGGGAGCTCCGATGCGGGAGACACGGCTTGCCCGCTAAGGATGTGGGAGAGGGGGGACGATGCTGGGCTGGAGGAGGCCGGAACTAGGCCTCAGCCACGGACTATCTTGCCGGCAGTTGCCGGTCAATGGCGAAATGGCGGCCCGGATGGCATCTTCCAATGGCGAGTGGACGAGCAGTGCTCCGCTCTGGGAGCAGCTGTGGAAGGATAGGGCCGGGTGCCAGGGGCCGTGGCCTGTTAGGCAGCCCCTGTATGGGAGGAAGAACCGTGGAATGTGCCCTGGAAGGCAGACGGCAGGAGCTCCTGCAACACACGTCCGTTCTCAACTGACAGGTAACTGTGGGATCCAAATGCATAGAGCAGCCTACTGAAATGAATGGGCTGTCCTACATGTGACGGACAGGTATGCACCGAAAATGCGCGCCCGTTCGTTCGCACCCGTATGGCGTGAACCGAGCCTTGCCCAAATCAAGCATGCAGCGAGTGAAGTTTAAAAAGTCTGAACTCTCTTCCTTCATATCTTTCCCAGGTCAGTGACTCAGATGGTTAAGGAAGGAGACAAACGAGAGTCCTATACCTTGCACCTTTACGAGTGAGTCGGCCATATTAGTTCTCGTACTTTTATCCTCACAAGCTCTTTTTTTTAAAGTGTTTATTGCTGAACTCTGTGTTTTCATCTTCCACCAGGAAAATTAATTTCCCTAATTCAGCAGAAATGTTCTCTCCTTCTGCTTTTTTTTTTACTGGGAAAATTAATTCAATTAATTTAAAAGCGTTCTTAAAATATCCTCATTATTTTCAGAAAAGCAGAGCACTTTTTCATCTTCGGCGACTGGAAACCCACCTGCGACTCGCACAATAGAAAACCCCCTCCTGCCTACTGCGAGGTGACTGCGATGTAACCATTATCATCGCTCGCTGAGAAATAGTTAATAATTAATGTATTATGCTGATGAACAGCCTGGAACTAAACATTTTATTTCTAGCTAAGCAATCATTTAAGGAACAGTCACTTAGAATTAGCAGGTGACATCTGAGACGTATAGAAGCAGAAAAATAAGCTTCGCAAACCTGCAATTATTGAAGCGGAATGCTGGGAACGTGGGAAATAAATCAATGTACCGCTGAGGAAAACGGGGGAACGTATCCACAGGTTGGTACGGTGACATCACCGGGTCATACTATACGACTCTCTAAGGTGGGGAAGAGTGCTACACAAAAATTCATTTAATTCCACTTGCAGAACATGAAGAATGTGGGCCCGGTTCACACAGGGGCGACTGCTCAGGCGACTAGGTCGGTCGCCTGAGGAGTCGCGTCCCGCTCTGTGCTATGGAACCGTTCTAATAGGAGCGACCTGAGTCGCTCCGACTTAGAAAAAGGTTCCTGTACTACTTTTGGGGGCGACGCAGGGCGACTTGCATTGACTTCTATACAGAAGTCATTATGAAAAGTCAAGTCGTCTTGAGATCGCGCCGCCGAGGTCGCCCCCGAAGTCGTGCTGCCCCTGTGTGAACCGGGCCTAACTGAATGAAATTCACACTTTGATACATTTATAGACACCTATTGATACATTCATAGGCACCTGCAATAGTCAGAGCCAATAAAAATGGATACTAGAAAGAATACAACCTATTATTATTATTTTTTTTCAATGGGATAAGTATTATGCCGCGTACACACGACCGTTTTTCATGATGAGAAAAATGCAATTTTTTAATTTGGTCATTAAAAACGATCATGTGTGGGCTCCAGAGCATTTTTCACGACGTGAAAAATGGCCATTAAAAATTAGGAACATGCTCTAATTTTTCTCGTCGTTTTTCACGTCGTCGTTTTTCTCGTCATGAAAAACGTCCATGAGTAGGCTTTAACGACGTGAAAAAAACGCGCATGCTCAGAAGCAAGTGATGAGACGGGAGCGCTCGTTCTGGTAAAACTAGCGTTCGTAATGGAGATAGCACATACGTCACGCTGTAACGGACTGAAGAGGCTGAAAAGCGCGAATCGTCGCTCACCAAACTTTACTAACACGAGGATCAGCAAAAGCAGCCCAAAGGGTGGCACCATCCGAATGGAACTTCCCCTTTATAGTGCCGTTGTACATTTCTTACGTCACCACGCTTTGCTCGAGCATTTTTTTTCATGATAGTGTGTAGGCAAGGCAGGCTTGAAAAGAATCACGTTGAGAAAAACGTCGTTTTTTTCAATGACATTAAAAACGGTCGTGTGTACGTGGCATTAGGCCCATTGCAAGATTTTCTTCCAGCCCCTGGCTATGGTCAGTGGCGTATCCTCAATGTGCACTGATTGAGGATTAAAGTCAGTAGAGGCTGTCTATGGTCTCTGCTTCAAAAGTTAGGAGGAACTCTGGTAGGCACCCTGATGTAAGGGGGTACCCTGAGGGGGAGCCTGATGCAAGGTGGGGACTCTGATGGGGACCCTGATGTAAGGTGGGGGATCTAATGGTGACCCTGATTTAGATGGTGACTCTGATAGGGACCCCAATGTAAAGTGGGACTCTGATGGGGACCCTGATGTAAGGGGGGAACCCTGATGGGGAGCCTGATGTGTTAGTCTAACAGTGTGTATGCAAGATTGATGGAAGTCAGCTTCATCGGAATTCCGACGGAAAATTTCATCGGATTTTATTGCATCGGAAATCCGATCGTGTGTACAAGGCATAAGAGAGCACTTCTGTCCGAGTATTCACCTGTCAGCGGGGATGAGAACCTCGAACAGGAAGTGAGGACACCCGGGGGCAGCCAGTGCTGAATGTATAAGGGAGCAAAAGGGGCAACTGCCTTGAGCCCCCCTGACAGAAGGGGCCCCCCTCTATACAAAAATGATATGAAACAATATAAAAAAATGATCTAAAATAATAAAAAATAGAAAGCTAATTAAATCATATAAAATGTATAATGAAAAAAAGAATTAGTTTTATTAAATATGTTTTGGAAAGTAATATTTTGCTGGCCATCATCTGTAAAAGTTTTACTCTGGACTTATATATTTTATCGTTTTTAAAAACGAAAATTTGCCAGCTAAAGCGAACCACACATGACCTCAAAATGACGTGTGACTGTCATTGAGAATGTAAACTAACTCTGTGTATAATGCCCCCCCCCCAACATAATGTCCCCCAGGACCTCCATGGTCTAAATCTGGCTCTAGGGGCAGCGCAGCATCAACAACATCGCAGATCCTGCACCACTGCTACAGAGACGCTGGAGCGTCCACTCACCCTCTGCTTCCCACCACTGATCACTGGAGGCTTTCTGGGAGAGGTTAAGGGGGCCACCTTCTAGAGCAAGCATCCTTAGCAGCATCCTGGGAACTGTTGAAAGGGCTTTCCACCCATTATTGATACTGCTAGTAGAGACTGAGCCATGGAGAGCGGGAGACTAAGTACACCCAACCCATGCCAGCTCCATACCGCAGTTGTACAGAACTGTCACTGCATTTGACCTGCATCTAAACTGCACCCGTACCACACATAAACCGCACCTTGACTGCAATTATACTGCATGCTGGTTTACCAAAACTGTCGTTAAGTGCACCACCGCTTCTTAAAAAGCCTCAACGATAGCCGGCAGAAGAACAACATAAAAGACTGACCCTCCAGCAAAACCATCCTGCAAGTCCCTTTTGATCCCTTCTCCCCTTGCTTTAATTTTTATGGACAGTGCACATTCAGTCATTCCAGGCCTAGCATGGTCGCCATTAATGCACTTCGGCAGTATAGTCTCCTGTATTCGGTAAATCAAGCTTAATACTGTCCACTGCTGCACTTTAGGTGACCTTGCTACTGTTTATGCTGATCTGGATGCCAAGTGTCATACCTAGTCCTAACTACTAATCACTCTGTATGCTAAATTATGTTATTGCTTTTGTTAATCCAATTCGACATTTGCCTTGTTACCTACCCTATCGGGTGACAATATATTAAGATTGCCTTTACTAACGGGTTCAGTGCCTGTTTCCTTGGACGTGGTATTATTACTGATTACCAGATTTTACCTTTAGAGATTTTCTGTGATATTTCATTCTTTGTCAACCTAGTGTGTGAGAGGGGCCAAAGTTCTTATGGAGGTCGATGCAGAGAACAGAGGACCCATCTTAACCAGCGGATCCTACAGGGGTAGTGCTACGCTATTACCAGGTTGAATTAAGGTACACTGCTTCTATTTAAAATGCATTTAATAATAATGATCTTATTGATTTGTTAATTTGTGTCTTTTTTATCTGCCTGGAGTGAGGCTTTAAGCTCAACTGAACTGTTACAGAATTTCGTGCTTTGCCTGAAGCTGTTGTTTTAATGTCATTGTCTTTTTATCAGGTGCTAAAATTCAGTTCCTAGCTGTCGGTGCTCTCCACGCTCTCAGGTTATCGTTCACACTCGCCGCAGATCCAAGGGACCCCTTCCATGGAAAGAAATGATGATTCAGCAAAATGTAGCTCCAGCCCAATAACGATTAACGATACTCTTAATATTATATGCTGTACTCTGTAGGGTATTTCTTTTATGCCTGGAAATCTGATGTGAGCATCTAGGTATAAATAATAAATAACATTTTCATGCTCTCTATATACTGTACTTTAGCCATAAAAAGCATTACACAAACACATGAAAGCTCAGTTCAAGGAAAAATATTTTTGGTTTTTAGTCTTAGATAAAAAGAAGGGAAGGGTTAGAACCTTTTTTAGTTTTTTTATTACTGATTTACCTTTTTTGGGGACAGGAAGAGAAAAGCATCCCCATAATTGGGACAAAAACAAAAACAAAGCAATTTTTTGTTTTATTTTTTAGTTAGTGGTTTCTTCCTGCCCTGATGACAGTTGTTCCCATATTTCTTGCCCTGGCATTAATGAGACAGGAAGTTAAGGGAATTCCTCCAAATGGAGTCATGGACAGAAAAAAAATAAAAAATACATGCTGCTGTCCAGGTGTTGGAGCAATCCTACCAGCACCTTAATGTAGAGTCCTCTACAGTCCGATTACCGTATTTCGAACCTTGGATAATTGGAAGCCCTGATGAAGAGTGCTCGCTATAATCCCCCAAATTGCTTTGGTTTGATAATTAACTTTTTAATCGATAAATGGACTTTATTCATTTGAGTTTTTTTTTTTTTTTTTTTTTACTGATATGGCACTTGGCATATGAAAGAGGTATTTTGCCAAACTCATTGTACTTCAAGTTGTGGAACTCCAAGACCTCATAAAAGGAGACAAAACATTTGGATTGGCAGCAGGTTCTTCTTGCTGTCCTTGCCTCCATTGGTAGATGTCCCCTAAGTTCCTGACTCACTGACACCAGGACAAGAAATAGGGGTACAAGTGTCATCAGGACACAAAGACACAAACGATACAAACTCTTGGGTTCCAATCAAATCATAAAGAAGGGTGTGATCCCTCGCGCTACCAAGTGAAAAAAATTAACTGAATGAAATAAATATAAATATATAAATGAAAACTGCTGCTAGACCTTAAGTGTACACAGTGCACAAACAATAGATATAAGGGCTCTTTCACACGGGCGGATCCCGTGATGATCCACCACGTGAACATCCGCTTGCTCAGCGGGGATCGCTCCGTTGATCCCCGCTGAGCCGGCGGATGACTTGTCCGTCTCTGCACACTGTGCAGAAACAGACATGTCAGATTGCCGCTTTCCTCTATGGGGGGGGGGGGGATCGGATGAAAACAGACCGTCTGTCAGTTTTCATCCGATCCGCAGACGGATGGAAAAGTAGGATTTTCCTCCGTCATGCTAAACGGACCATAGCGGAGACTGATGTCATCGGATGTCAGCGGATGTTCATCCGCTGACATCCGCTATCCCATAGGGATACATGTATGTTCGTTTTTCATCCGAAAACGGATGTATGAAAAACGGACATACGGAACGTCCGTGTGAAAGAACCCTTAGTGAATGGTGATCAGCGCAACTTTCTAAATCTAAATAAACAAATGATTTCAAATGAATGTGACAAATAAACAAAGTCCACAATATCAAAATTGTGTAAAAAACTAATTTCTGTGCAATGTGAAAAAAGTCCTTCCAAACAATGTGCCACAAAACGGTGTATCAAACAATTCTTCAATCTTCGTGATTCTTGCAAAACTTAATGTTTACAGAGCTCTTACCTCAATGAGGAATAAAGTCAGCCTTATAGATCTCCTAGGGTAAGGACAAATATCCAGCTCCAAATCCCTCAAGGAAACTTCAGTTCCTGATAATTCAACTAGACTCTTCTCTTCAACGATCATCATACGATTGGGAGCTTGAAAGTCACCGTCACCATTGGAAATCTTCAACTTGGTCCAATACTATCAGGAACCAAAGTTTCCCCAACTAGGATTGGCAGGGGGCAGGCCTCCTTAAATACCTTGGGTCAGCCTAGCTAGGGAGGAGTTGTTCGGGTGGAAGAACTGAGCGATGAAGTGTTAGGCTGTCTGGGACTTAAAGGGAGCCCCCCAGTCTGGGGGGGGGCGACCTTGGACCGGGGCTCGGAGCTGTGAGGGAACCCCACACAACCCAAGGGGTGTCCTGAACAGGAGCAGGAGAGGACAGCGGGGAACACTGCTGGGGAAATTTTCAGGAAGGATTCACCTGTTGTTCGGTGAGTGACAGGCAAGTCGGGAGATCTGGGAGAGGCATGCCAGGAGTGGATGTAGAGCCAGAGGGAGAGACTGTGATGTTACTGGCGTTGAATTTGGACAGCTGCAGCCAAGAGGGCTGGCAGAGTTCGCACAAGACCGACTGGCACCAGTAGTCCACCTAGATACAGCTGGCACAAAAGGACATTTTCTATTGCTATTGGTTGCTACACCAAAGGGCAAACCTACCAACTTTTAGAGATGGGAATGAGGGACACCTATTAGCAAAAGGAACGTAGACATAGGACACACACCCTGCCACGCCCCCTTAAAGGAGAATTACACAAAAAAAATATTGGGTATTATATTTTTTTTACCACTACTACTACTTTATATTGACTTTTGAAACTTACACATGCAGCAATTTAGAAATTGGATTAAAGGTTTAGCACTGGGAAACATTTTTTGAAAGATAAAAAGTGCATTTTATATACAATTATATGGATCAGACCAAAATGAGGGACAAATGAGGAGGAATGAGGAACAGAGGGACTTTGTTCCAAATCAGGGACCGTCCCTTGAAATCAGGGACAGTTGGGAGCTATGCCAAAGGGGCCTGCAGTTCCCTGCCAGCAAATGGCGAATCTACAAAGTTAGGCCTAATTCAGAGTTGGGCCTAACCATGTGCTAGCTGCGATAGGAACCAAGCATTGCACAGCATAGGAAGTAACAGTTCATTAAGAAGCGTTGTGCTGGAGGGGTCTGGGGCTTTAGTGACTGTGAACAGAGCTTCCAATCTACATTTTCATCAATTAAATACTATTGATCTGGGCATCCCATATTCCCTTTACCCCATCCGTGTTTAATCCCTCAATAAAACAACAAAAACAAGCTGATGGACTATTTATTGTCTGGAGAGTGACTGGAGGTGAATGCCAAGCTGAGCAGGGTGACAGGCGGAACTACTACACTCAACGGCCCCACAGGGGTACCACTACATAAAGAGGGGATTTGTGTGATTGGTGGGCTCTGTGATGGGGGGGACAGAGTGATTGGTGTGTTCTGTGTTGGGGTACGTTTGATAGCTGGGCTCCATAATGGGGGGACAGTGTGAATAGGGGCTCTGTAATGAGGAGCCTCTGATGTGATGAGAAGACACTAGGGTGGGGAAACTCAGTCATGGGAGGACTGATGTGATGGGAGACCTCTGATGTATGGGGAGGTCTATGATGACATGGTTAGACTATGACCTAATGTAGGAAACTCAGACGTGATGGAGGGACTCTGATGTGATGGGGGGGGGGGGGGGGTGGGGTGGTGCTTCTCATGTTCATTTCTTCATTTCTGCAGTTGTGTACATTGTCCCAGTATCAGGTTTCTCAATAATAAGCAACATTTACATTTTTGGAGAGATGTTTGATTTTTTGGGGGATTTTGCATACTTTTAGACGGTGCTCTGAAAAAAGTGTTGAGAAATGCTGGTCTAGAATACATAGATAGCATCTCTGAAAATGCTATTTATTATTTATACCTAGATTAAGGTGACCAGATTTCTAAAATGAAATCCGGGGACATATTTTTTTTTTTACTAGTAATGGCGGCAATCAGCGACTCTCTGCCCATCACCGCCGCCTCACAGCCTGTCAAGTCTTACTCTCCGGGCCCCCGGCTACTACTGGGTGGGGAGAGGAGGAAGATCACTCTGCCAGGGAAGGCAAGGAGATAAGCAGGCAGGCGGCTGGACGGGACTTGAGCCAAGGCAGAAGAACATGCGAGCGGAGCTGAATGGGCATGTGCCCGAAGCTTAAGAAATATTCCCTCCGCTCCGACCAGCACATGATCATCAGAAAGGGGCACAGATAATAGAAAAAATACACCCCCCTAAGCTAGTAGGAGCGGCGGAGCGGGGTGTGTAATTCAGATTTTTTTTTTCTCATTCTGCACTGACTGTCTTTGAAATTGCCCCTGCCTCTGTTGAAATCCAAATTGGGGACAAAACTGGGGACAGACTTGGTCCGGGGACAGTGTCCTCAATCCGGGGACTGTCCCCTGGGATGTCTGGTCACCCTAACCTAGATGCCCACATCAAATTAGTTACTTTCACTTTCCAGATAGCCAGGCATAAAATAAAGTCTTAACTGAGTACAGCACATAATATTAGGAGTATTGTTAATCGTTATTGGGTTGGAGCTATGTTGGGCTGAATCATCATTTCTTTCCACAGGAAGGGTCCCCTTGGATCCACGGTAAATGTGAATGATAACCTGAGAGCGTGGAGAGCCCCAACAGCTAGAAACTGATTTTTAGCACCTGATAATAGACAGTGAAGTTTCTCATTTAAACAACCGCTTCAGGCAAAGCACAAAATTCTGTAACAGTTGAGTTGAGCTTAAAAAAAGACACATGTTCACAGGGTTCAACCTTCAATAAATGGACTTGATGAATTTGACTTTTTTGCTGGTCTGATGTTCTTTTTGTTCTATATCTCATATAGCTCACCTAAAATGTCATCCAGTGGCCTTTTGTTTTGAGAGCTGCTTTACCAAAGTCATTGCACTTCAAAACTTGGAACTCTTATGCTGCGTACACACGATCGAGTTTCTCGGCGGTGAAAACACTGCCGTGAAACCCGACGGGAAAAACGAGGACCGTCTTGGTCCCCTTTTCCCCGTGTACACACGGCCGTTTTTCACGACAGGTTTTCTCTTGGTCGAGAAAACCGGCCATGTGTAGGCTCCCTAGCAGTGTTTCCCTATGGGAAAACTACAGAGGAAAAAAAACGCTGCGATTCGCGACGATAAAAATTTAGTGCATGTTCTAAATTTTCTCGTTGTGAATCTCTGCGGTTTTCTCGTCGGGAAAACTGCTGGAGAGCCTACACACGCCCGTTTTTCTTGTCCAAGAGAAAACATGACAGTTTTCCCAACGAGGCATTATAGTTGTAGCGCTACCCCTGTAGGAGCCACTGGTTAAGATGGGTTCTCTGTTCTCTGCTTCAACCGCCTCAAGAACTTTAACCCATCTGACACACTAGGTTGGGAGTGCATGCAAACATGCAATATCACAGAAAATCACTAATTAATCAGTAATAGCACTAAAAACAGGGACTGAACCAGTTAGTAAATGCACACTTGAAAAGGAAGTAAACCCTGCAAAGGCAAAGCATAATGGGCTACTATGCATTGCATAGTAGCCCATTATGTGTCACTTACCTGAAACCGAAGCCTGCGTCGTCACTGCTGTCCCAACTAGCAGCGAGCGTCCATCTTCTGCCCTCTTCCTTCTGGGGCCGTGAACTCCGGCTCTGTGACTGCACGTGGGAGCCGCCAGTCACGGCATGACCTCCTTTAGAAACGTCACGATCGCCGTTTCTAAAGTGCGCCTGCGCCGTTGTCTGCAGCGCACGTCTCCATTGTAAATATCTCTTAAACCGTGGAGGTTTAGGAGATATTTCCTGCACCTACAGGTAAGCCTTAATCTAGGCCTACCTGTAGGTAAAAGTGGTTGTACAAGGTGTACAACCACTTTAAAGTGGAACTTTAGTCAGAAAATGAAGTCCTGCTAGATGACTTCAGGCTGGCCCCTTTTGCAGGTATAGTTATGTAAAGCATTAAAAATAAGTGCCTATGCTGTTTAAAATACTACAGTAATACATTGCCTCAACCTGCTCTGCACATGCTCAGTTGCTGTCCATTTTTAGGCATTTTTAGGCAGCGGCAAATTTGTAGAGGCCGATCTGCTGACAGCCTTAAAGTGGATGTAAACCCACTCTCATCCTTTCTAAACTACTGCCATAGTGCTGATCTATAAGGATATATATGTCTCCTGCATGTATCCTTATCTGTCAAATGTCTCCCCTCTGTTTGTTATGAGACCCGAAAAACTGCAGATTCTGTGGGTGGATCTGTTGTCTGGAGCTCGGTGGGTGGAGTCATGATGTCAGTAGACTCCCCGCCCACCTCTACACTCCCATTGTCAACATGCATTTTCTCCTGTGTATTTCTTACACTGAACTTCTGCTATGATCACTAACATCCAGTCAAAACCCAGAAAAGTCACCACATGACTTCAGCATGCCTAATCATGCTGAGGTGTGGAGCAGCCAATCCTAGGAGAGCCGGAGAAGAAAGGAGGAGGGGATCTGAAGTACACACCTGTCAGTCACAGCAAGGAGAAAGAATTGACTCCTATTTCTCTGTGTGTCAGATTTTATCTCACTGAAAAAATATAAGAGGACTGCTCAGAGCTGGATTAACTGTTCGTGGCAAGACTGGGCACAGATGACATGAAATCCTATACTGTACAAGGTGCAAGCCTTAATTAAAAAAAATATATTTCGGGTTTACATCCACTTTAAAGCAGAATTAAATGCTCCTATCCTTTACAGCCAAGGAAGCTGCTTTAGTTTGATCTGCACTGCCATGGTGCTGCATATGTTATTATTATTATTATACAGGATTTATATAGCGCCAACAGTTTGCGCAGCTCTTTACAATGCAAGAAGACACTACACCAACAGTACAATTCAAAACAAGAGGGTTAGAGGTTAGAGAAGCCCTGCTTCTGCGAGCTTACAATCTAAAAGGGAGGGGCTGGTGAAACAAAAGGTAGGGACTGTGAGGGATGAACTGATGATGGGAGTAGAAGATTCGGTTGTTAGCTGGAGGCAGGATAGGCCACCATGAAGAGATGAGTTTTCAGGGATCGCCTAAAAGTGGACAGAGTAGGAGATAGCCGGACAGATTGGGGTAGTGCGTTCCAGAGGATGGGAGAGACTATGGAGAAGTCCTGGAGACGAGCATGGGAGAAGGAGACAAGGGAGCTAGAGAGCAGAAGGTCTTGTGAGGACGGTTTGGGTGATATTTGGAGACAAGATTGGTGATGTAGCTCGGAGCAGAATTGTGAATGACTTTGTAGGTTATTGTTAGTGTTTTGAATTTTATTCTTTGGGCAATGGGAAGCCAGTGGAGGGATTGGCAGAGAGGAGTGGCGGACACTGAGCGGTTGGTAAGGTGGATGAGTCTGGTAGCGGCATTCATGATAGACTGAAGAGGGGATAGCTTGCGGAGAGCTAGGCCAATGAGGAGGGAGTTTCAATAGTCAAGGCAAGAGATAACGAGGGAGCGAATAAGTTGCTTAGTGGTCTTGATGGTTAGAAAGGAGCGTATTTTGGAGATGTTTCGGAGGTGAAGTCTGGACAATTTGGACAGTGATTGGATTTGGGGCTGAAAGGTCAAGTCACAGTCTAGGATTACACCTAATACCTTGGCATGAGGGGAGGGACTGATGGTTGTATTATTGATCTTGATGGAATTGTAAAATCTCAATGCTCCAGAAAAAGGTGATGTATTGAATAATAATGTGCCGGAGGCCCTGGAGCCTAGTGAAGTATATCCAAGTACCAATTTGTTCAGTCAGTGGTAGAGTAGAAGTATATAAAGACCTATGTAAAAACCTCAATGGGGGGGACATATAGATAGACCAAGGCATCAAAACGGATAGCCCAGACATATTATATTGGTTTAGATAACAGGATTAGTGGGCATCCATGAGCCAAACATACCCCACAGGCTCTGTGGGGTATGTTTGGCTCCTGGATTCCCACTAATCCTGTTATCTAAACCAAACCTTGGTGTAGTGAAGTAATTTAGTGGTAGATAATTGATGTTTAGTTTATTATAATGATGATATAAGTTATGTTTCCGCAGCAACACCCAAGTTCTCCAGAGAGTGCATTTTATTTAACTTTAACTTATTTAACACAGAACAAAGTCCAATACTTGCACAGATGACAACGAATCCAACAGAATATATATAATTCAGAGTCCCATTTCTCCTAGATCAATTCTAGACCTGTGCCTTCATATTCATACAGAATATCAAGACTAGAGTAGACTGAATGCCAGCTTATATTGCCTATCTACTGAATGGCTGAGCAATTTGATTGCCCGTCTTTGATCTACACTCTGTCTTTCAGAATGACAGAGAATAACCCCTAGCCAGAGACGGTTATAGTCATCGCATGCCCTAATTTGCATTCTTGCATAATAACATCAACAAGCTCCTTTTGACATATGCAACTAGATTACAGATACCAAAGGTGGCCTGAGCACAGTTTTGATATGTAAAATAGACTTATCCTGGATTCTTACATCAACAAGCCCCCTCTGATATGTGCAGTAAATCTTGTTTGGCCCTTTGGTCAACAAACACCCTTTGAAATGTTCAATTAAGTTAACAGGCCACCTCACACACCTTGCATAAGATCAACACATCAAAGGGTTTTCAGCTGTCCCTTTGATATGTGTAATTCAGTTGGCTCTGACAACTCAACCATTGTCACTATTATCAACTGAAATCTGGCCTGGTCAATATTGTACTTGTACATATATATAATAATATAATATCCCACATACCGTATATACTCGAGTATAAGCCGAGTTTTTCAGCCCTTTTTTTAGGGCTGAAAGTATACCCCTCGGCTTATACTCGAGTCAGTACCTGAAAATCGTGAAATTCCGTGGCCGGCGTCCATTGTTTAAATCTAGCGCCTTTCTCCCTGTCCCTTCCGTGATAGGCGTTTCCAGCAAACACTTGTGTTGAGTGTTACGCCTATCACGGAGGTCCTCTTGTCTGACGTCCATGATTGGCGGAGCACTGAACACAGTGCCTGCTGGGAAACGGAGTCGGAGAATGAGAGGACCTCCGTGATAGGCGCAACACTCAACACAGTTTTTGCTGGAAACGCCTATCACGGAAGGGACAGGGAGAATGGCGCGAGATTTGAACAATGGACGCCGGCCGCAGAATTACAAGATTTTGAGGTACACTGACTCGAGCACAGGGAGGCTGCAATGGACACAGTAAGGGGGCACAGTGAGGTGACAATGGGCACAGTGAGGTGAAAATGGGCAGTGAGGTGGCACAGTGAGATGGCAATGAGCACAGTAAGGGGACACAGTGAGGTGACAATGGGCACAGTGAGGTGAAAATGGGCAGTGAGGTGGCACAGTGAGATGGCATTGGGCACAGTAAGGAGGCACAGTGAGGGGACAATGGGCACAGTGAGGTGAAAATGGGCAGTGAGGTGGCACAGTGAGATGGCAATGGGCACAGTAAGGAGGCACAGTGAGGTGACAATGGGCACAGTGAGGTGAAAATGGGCAGTGAGGTGGCACAGTGAGATGGCAATGGGCACAGTAAGGGGGCACAGTGAGGTGACAATGGGCACAGTGAGGTGAAAATGGGCAGTGAGGTGGCACAGTGAGATGGCAATGGGCACAGTAAGGGGGCACAGTGAGGTGACAATGGGCACAGTGAGGTGAAAATGGGCAGTGAGGTGACACAGTGAGATGGCAATGGGCACAGTAAGGGGCACAGTGAGGTGGCAATGGGCACATTTCCTCCCCTCGGCTTATACTCGAGTCAATACATTTTCCCAGTTTTTTGTGGTAAAAGTAGGTACCTCGGCTTATACTCGGGTCGGCTTATACTCGAGTATATACGGTAAATCGGCCAACATATTACAACACTTGGCACCCCAGACACCCCGCTCAGTAGCTCTCAACTAGAGCTTGTAGGTCATCAAATGTAGAAGTGGTCCTTCGAGCGAGTGCAGCAATGGTAGTCTTGACTGGTCTGCCAGTAAGGTAAGAGAACAATTGGGAGACAGCTGTCACCTCAAGCAGTTGATTGAACAAAGCACATTCATAGCAGGATCACCAGGTAAAAAAAAAATCAGATTTAAAACAAATGAAAACAACTTTTGAATTTAAATTAGAATATTAAGGCTTACAATATTTGAGATTTTGGTGTTTGGGTTAACATCTCCTTTTTATGCTGTTTTTTTAAACGCATTTCTACTGCTTACGCTATCCTAAAGTTTTCCATTAATGCAATATTGAACGTGTTAAAGCAGCTGATTAAAACTTGTAAAAAAAAAAGAAAGTTGTCCTCCCAGCTCGTGTTGTACAAAACCGGCTTGTACAGGCCATCTAATTTATCAGCGGTGCCCTTTGGTGCGATAATAAATAAAGTGGAACGCTCTGTCCTTTAGTAGAAAATCTGTTCAATTCCATTCTCTGTCACTATCAATTTACTTTCCAGAGAGAAAAGTTTGCAGGTTAGACCTGAATATGGCTGGTTTTATTTCAAATCGTTTTAAATGTCTGTATGAAGACCATTTAAAGTGTTATTCCATTTTTCAGAACATTTTTCAGAACATATGGAACATACCGTAAATACAATATTATAGTGATTTATAGCTAAGCAGAAGGTCAGATACTGTCTATAGATAGATAGATAGATAGATAGATAGATAGATTTTCTCTCAGTCAATTGTGATATCACCTTAACCACTTAAGGACCGGAAGATTTTCCCCCCTTGATGACCAGGCCATTTTTTCCGATACGGTCCTGCGCTGCTTTACCTGACAATTGCGCGGTCGTGCAACGTTGTACCCAAACAAAATTTATGTCCTTTTTTCCCCACAAATAGAACTTTCTTTTGGTGGTATTTGATCACCTTCACATTTATTTTTATTTTTCGTACATCACGGGACACAGAGCGACTTAGTCATTACTAATGGGTTATATAGATTACCTTCAGGTGTTGGCACTGGCCAATTCCAAACCGGAAGTACCCTCCCCTATATAAGCCCCTCCCATCCGGGAGCACCTCAGTTTTTTGCCAGTGTCTAAGGTGTTGGCCAAAGAGTAACATGTGTTTTCACTGGGCTTGCGTACAGGTTCTTTTGGGCCTTAGTAAGCTGTTCCGGATCCCACCAAAAAAGCTTCATAGCTAAACGGTCGGTACCCGGGCCTTGCAGCAGAAGAGCAAGGTTTTGCATGTAATGCCTCTCTTAGGAGGGCTGGACCCTGGGACCCAGAGCTCTGGTCATACCCACGACCAAGATGTTGTCTGTGCAGGGTGCTATACAGGTCCAGGGGAGTGGAATCCTTGGGAACCCGGTCCCTGAAGGTTTAATTACAATGCCTGCCGTGATAGGTGAAGTTTGGACTTCTGTGGACCAAACAAAGTCCTGCGGCGGGGATCAGGTAAGTGGGGGCCCCCAGGAACTTGGTTCTATTGGGGGACCCCCAAGCCTAATTTGTCTTTCTGTCTGTTACCTAACGGTATTCCCGCTAATATCTGTGTATGCCTGTAACTACTGAAAATGTAAAATTTTAATAGTAGTCAAGAAAAAAAAAAAAGGGGACCGCGGTACCTGTGTTAAACCACTAGAGGCCGCTGTAGTCCATTTTTCTTGTCATGTGGATCTTTGGTTTTCTCAAGTCAAAAGATCCAGGCAGTTGGTAAGTTTCTCTGTGGGAATCCACTTCCTCTGCCCTGTTGCTGCGCTCATCCACCGCACAGGCCCTCCGGCAAAAAGGGCCCTGGCTCCTAGTCCCTGTTTGATTTCGAAAAGGGCGCCAATGGCGCACGGGCGTGCACGCGCCTCCTATGAAAAAAAAGGGGCGGGGCGGGTGGATGACGCTCGATGCGCGCCGCGGCGCTTCTGCGCATGTGCAGGCGTCCCAGCATGGTTAAAAGACACAGTACAAGTGTCAGCTGGATGCAAACAGAGCTAGCAACAAACAGTGGCACACAGAGGCGGTTGATGCAGGCATCCCCATAGAAAGGCACTTTAGTGGACACCAGCTGGTATATAGCAGCAACTGTGTTAGACTATTACCAGCAAAAATTGGTGTATGACGACGGGAATACCTCAGCTTTGTGCTTAAAGGATATGTCGTCCAGACGCTCCGGAAATAGGTCTTCCAGGAAGCCAAAGGGGTCTCCATCGGGCTCTGAGGATATTGGGCATGCTTGTACTGCACCAATCTCCCCTGAGAATTCAGAGGTCAGTAGCCGTAGAAACCCCGCAGGAGTGCCTGGTGCTGCGGCTGTCCCCAGTCCACCTGCTCCTGTATATATAACAGAGGAGGTTTTATCCTCAACTCTGGGAGGATTGGAAGAGAGATTAACAGCATTGATCGCTGCTTCCCTGTCACAGGAAAAGCGCGTCCGATCTCCGTCTCCTCCTTCAGAGTGCCTGTTAGTGGAGGAACAGCCCCACACAGAGATCGACCTACCTGAAGGGGATCAGGATGAGGTTGATTCAGTTATTGAGGAATCAACAGTGGAAGAATCTTTCTCAGCATCTCAGGCTGAAAGATTATGGGTTCAGTCTCTGACTAACATGGTCCGATCAGCATTTAAAATGCCTCTGGCGGAACCACCATCCACTACGGTTTCCTCGCTGGGGTCGCTAAAAGCTCCCCAGGCTGTCTGTTCCTTCCCAATCCACCCTTTATTAGAAGGGCTTATTTACCAGGATTGGGAGCATCCTGATAAAATATTTGCTCCCCCCAAGAGATTTCCGGTGATCTATCCCATGGAGGATAAGTTCATAAAAAAATGGAGGGTCCCTACAGTGGACGCAGCCATCTCTTCTGTTAACAAATCACTGACATGTCCAGTAGATAATGTTCCAATGTTCAAAGACCCAATAGATAAAAAATTGGAGTCTTTACTAAAATCTGCTTTCTCTACAGCAAGCATGGTGACACAACCTGCGGTAGCAGCGATTGGAGTCTGCCAAGCAGTGAAAGATCAGTTGAAACAAGTCTTAAGGGACTTACCAGATCAGCAGGCTCTTGCCCTAGCTGACCTGCCTAGAGCCTTGTGTTTTGCGGTGGACGCCATAAAGGATACAATCCAACAGGCCTCCCGCTTTACGCTGTCTATAGTACATATGCGTAGGCTTCTGTGGCTCAAAAACTGGTCTGCTGAAGCTCCCTGTAAAAAACTGCTGGTTAGCTTCCCATTTCATGGAGAACGCTTATTTGGAGAAGATCTGGACAAATATATCCAGAAAATTTCTGCCGGTAAAAGTTCACTCTTACCGGTTAAGAACAAGGGTAGAAGTCCTTCTTTTAAGAGGCCTACTTCTCCAGTCCCGGGCACATCGGCTGTGAAGCAGTTCCGACAGCCTCCGCGGTCAAATTCAGGGGGCAGAAATCAGGGACAATCACAGGGTAACAAGAAGCCCTGGATCAAGAGAGGTACAAAACCTCCCCCCAAGGCATGAAGCGTTGCCCCCACTCAATCGGGTGGGGGGAAGACTTCAGTTGTTCACAGAGACCTGGCGGGACACCATCAGAGACAGATGGGTGCTCTCCGCAGTAAGTCTGGGATACAAGCTGGAGTTAAAAGGCACTCCTCCTGCCCAATTTATGAGGTCAAACGTGCCAAGAGATCCCCAGAAGAGAGGATCCCTCCTTCTGGCACTAGAACAACTATTGCTCCAAGGTGTAATCATGAAGGTTCCCCTGGAAGAAAGCGGATTCGGGTTTTACTCGAACCTTTTCACAGTCCCCAAACCAAATGGGGACGTGAGGCCCATATTAAATCTAAAAGGGCTAAACAAGTTCCTAAATATCAGGACTTTTCGGATGGAGTCGATCCGATCGGTGGCCACCGCCCTACAAGGGCAGGAATGGTTAGCCTCGATCGACATAAAGGATGCTTATCTGCATATTCCCATCTTTCCGGCCCACCAGAAATTTCTACGCTTTGCAGTAGAAGGGCGCCATTTTCAGTTCAGAGCCTTACCTTTCGGTCTGGCCACAGCACCACAAGTGTTCACAAAAATTCTGGCCCCATTATTGGCCAATCTAAGAACACAGGGTGTAACGATAATGGCATATCTAGACGACCTGCTACTAATAGACCACTCAGTGGAAAAGCTGGAAGTAGCTATTCACAAGACAATCAAGTTTCTGGAATCTCACGGTTGGATTATCAACCGGGACAAGTCAGCTCTAAGACCAGTCAAAAGTCTGGAATACTTAGGGCTAAGGCTGGATTCAAATCAGAGAAAGATTTTCTTACCTCCAGAGAAGGTGTCGTCTTTAAAAGATTTGACCCACTTAGTGGGTACAAAAAGAAAACCATCCATACGCCTCTGCATGAGGCTGCTGGGAAAAATGGTGGCTTCATTCAAAGCGGTACCCTACGGTCAATTCCATTCAAGGAATTTGCAAAGGGCCATACTGTCAGCCTGGAACAAAAAAGTTCAGGCTTTAGACTTACCAATGTCCCTGTCCCCTTCCGTTCGCAAGAGCCTCCATTGGTGGTTGGTGCCCCAGAATCTGGAAAAAGGGAAACCCTTCAGTCCGGTTTCTTGGAAGGTAGTCACTACAGATGCCAGCCTCATAGGCTGGGGGGCAGTACTGGAGCAATGGTCTCTCCAGGGCAAGTGGTCAGAAGCAGAAAAGGCCCTGCCCATCAATCTCTTAGAGATACGAGCAGCCCGGTATGCCCTAGTAGCATGGACATCCAAACTCCAAGGGTCCCCTGTCAGAATTCAATCAGACAATGCCACAGCAGTGGCATATATATCAATCACCAGGGTGGCACCAGGAGTCGTGCAGCCCAGAGGGAAGCATATTGCATCCTGGAGTGGGCAGAAAAATATGTCCCAGCCATATCCGCGGTTTTCATCCCAGGAGTGGAAAATTGGAGAGCGGACTTTTTAAGTCGCCAACAATTATGCCCGGGGGAATGGTCTCTTTACCCCGAGGTTTTCCAGGCAATATACCAGCGGTGGGGAACACCGGATGTAGATCTGCTAGCATCCAGATTCAACGCAAAGGTGGACAGATTTGTGTCTCGCACAAGGGATCCTCTAGCTTGCGGCTCGGATGCCCTAGTGTTCCCTTGGGATCAGTTCAAGCTGATATATGCATTCCCACCGCCACAATTGTTACCGCGATTACTCCGCAGAATCAGGGTAGAAAAGAAACCAGTGATTCTGGTGGCTCCAGCGTGGCCCCGAAGGGCATGGTACGCGGAGATTGTAAAAATGTCAGTGAGGAGTCCTTGGACCCTCCCACATCGTCCGGACCTGCTGTCGCAGGGACCGATATACCACCCTTCCTTACCAGCCCTAGGTTTGACGGCCTGGCTATTGAAGCCCACATTCTGAAAAAGAGAGGGCTCTCTAATTCTGTGGTATCTACCATGATCAATGCCAGGAAGCCGGTATCCAGGCAGATCTATTATAGGATCTGGAAAGCGTACATTACGTGGTGTGAGGCCAAGAAATGGCATCCACGTAAGTACGTGATAGGGAGGATTTTGGACTTCCTACAGTGGGCTGTAGATAGGAAGCTGGCCTTGAGTACTATCAAGGGTCAGATTTCGGCCTTGTCAATATTTTTTCAAAGGCCCTTGGCTTCGCATTCACTAGTCAAAGCTTTCATACAAGGAGTGATGCGTATTAGCCCTCCGGTTAGTATTCCCATATGTCCTTGGGACTTAAACCTGGTTCTGTCAGTTCTACAGAAACAACCGTTTGAACCATTGCAACACATTTCCTTGGTTCTTCTCACCAGGAAATTGATTTTCTTAGTAGCCGTTTGTTCGGCTAAAAGAGTATCGGAATTAGCCGCCTTGTCCTGTAAGGAGCCATATCTGGTTGTCCATAAGGACAGAGTAGTATTACGTCCTCATCCAGCCTTTCTTCCTAAGGTGGTATCGAGGTTTCATTTGAACCAAGATGTGGTTCTTCCTTCTTTTTTTCCCCAAACCTAGCTCGGTAGACGAAAAGTTATTACATTCCTTGGATGTAGTAAGAGCAGTTAAAGCTTATCTAAAAGCCACTGCTCAGATTCGCAGAACGGATACTTTGTTTATTCTGCCGGAAGGCCCTAAAAAGGGTCAGGCAGCATCAAAATCCACTTTAGCCAAGTGGATTCGACAGGTCATAATACAAGCCTATGGCTTGAGAAAGAGACCGCCTCCGTTCAAAGTTAGGGCGCACTCCACAAGAGCAGTTGGAACTTCATGGGCAGTGCATCACCAGGCCTCCCTGGCTCAAGTATGTAAGGCCGCAACATGGTCTTCGGTACACACGTTTACTAGGTTCTACCAGGTGGACGTTAGAAGTCAGGAGGATGTCGCCTTTGGGCGCAGTGTGTTGCAGGCCGCAAAAGATCCTCATGCCTGATGGCGCCCAGCTTATGTATCCCTCCCCTCATTTGGCATTGCTTTGGGACGTCCCATTAGTAATGACTAAGTCGCTCTGTGTCCCGTGATGTACGAAAAAGAAAAAGGGATTTTTATAACAGCTTACCTGTAAAATCCTTTTCTTGGAGTACATCACGGGACACAGAGCTCCCACCCCTCTTTTTGGGACACTTATTGCTTGGCTACAAAACTGAGGTGCTCCCGGATGGGAGGGGCTTATATAGGGGAGGGTACTTCCGGTTTGGAATTGGCCAGTGCCAACACCTGAAGGTAATCTATTGTGAGGGGGTTAGCTCGGCAGCGGGTGTGTGTGACCCCCGGGATGGGCTCCCCACACAAAACAGGCCCAGCAAACGGAGGTTGTGGTTTTCAAAATCAAAAAAAGGTGCGGTTTATTTTCTATTTACAGTGACAAAACACAGCAAAGCAAAAGAAACATAACCAAAATAAATCCTGGTCAAGTTGACCTCTGACTAAACATACAGGTTTCCTAACTAACAACTGGGATCAGCCTAGTGCTGTCCTAGTCCCTAAGTCCCTGGTTTAGTAAAAGTCCAAACAAATAGCCACACAGGCTTTGCCTCACCGCACAGGGGTTCACTCTCCCTAGACAGTCCACACAGGTCTGGTTCCAGGCATGAGCTAACATCTAATGAAGCTGGGAGTTCTTATAGAGGCCTAAATGAGCTGACAAGCTTCAGCTGGCCTCATCAACTCCCTGTCTGTACGACGCCCAGCCCTCTCCCTAGAGGTATGAGTCATCCATGAGCCCACTAGCCTTATACAACTCTCCACCTAGTTGTATAAGTCGGCGTAAAGCCTGAATCTGGGCGAAATATATCTACCCCCCTGGATGCAACCAGGTGACTTTACCTTCCTGCTGTCACACTATATAACCCATTAGTAATGACTAAGTCGCTCTGTGTCCCGTGATGTACTCCAAGAAAAGGATTTTACAGGTAAACTGTTATAAAAATCCCTTTATTTTTGTGCGATAAACAAAAAAAGACCGACAATTTTGAAAAAATTTTAATATTTTTAACTTTTTGCTATAATAAATATCCCCAAATAAAAAGAATAATAATTTCTTCATCAGTTTATGGCAAAATGTATTCTTCTACATATTTTTGGTAAAAAAAATAGAAAAAAATAACAATAAGCGTATATTGATTGGTTTGCGCAAAAGTTATAGCGTCTACAATATAGGCGATAGATTTATGGCATTTTTATTATTATTATTTTTTTTACTAATAATGCCGGTGATCAGCGATTTTTAGCGGGGCTGCAACATTGCGGTGGACAGATCGGACACTTTTTTGGGACCAGTGACAATTATACAGCGATCAGTGCTTTAAAAATGCACTGATTACTGTATAAATGACACTGGCAGGGAAGAGGTTAACACTAGGGGGTGATCAAGGGGTTAAATGTGTTCCCTGGAAGGTGTTTCTAAGACCCCTTTCACACTGGGGCGTTTTTCAGGCGTTTTTGGGCTAAAAATAGCGCCTGTAAAGCGCCTGAAAAACGGCTCCCCTGCAGTCTTAGTGTGAAAGCCTGAGGGCTTTCACACTGAAGCCTCGCACACACGGGCGGGAATCCCGTCGAAAAAAAACGTCGGGTTTTCTCGACGGGATTCCTGGCAAGCTTGTCTTGCCAAGCCCTGTGTACACATGCAGCCATTCAAAAGAACCGCCGTTCTTTTGAATGGCAAGAACGCGGTGAAGTCATCGACTACGGCGAGCCGGCACTCGTCACATTTGATGCCGTCGCCGCCATCTTGCTTCATCGTACACTACCCTTGTATGCTACCGCGCATGCGTCAAAGTCTCACCGAGCATGCGCGGGCTTACCTGGGCAGGTAAGCATACAGACGACCGGGTTTCTCGGCGGGAAACACTCTGCCGAGAATCCCGACAAGAGAAATAGAGAGCAGGTTCTCTATTTTTCTCGTCGAGATTCCCGGCAGTTTTCCTGTCGAGAAACCATACACACGAACGGTTTTCTCGGCAAAAAACACTCCCAGCAGTTTTCTTGCAGAGAAAACCGGTCGTGTGTAGGAGGCTTTAGGCGATGCGCTGGCAGGACATTAAAAAAAATCCTGCAAGCAGAATCTTTGGAGCGGTGGCAGTGGGATAGTAATTGTCGTTGCCGAGCCCCATTCCAAATTCAAATCGTATGCTATTTAACTGCAGAAAGGTTAAAAGGCTTTGGAATAGGATTGCAGGTTGAGCAAGTGGCTAAATGGAGAGACATATTAATTTAACATTTGAATTGATTGTGTTCCTTCCTAGTTCCCAGGAAAGGAATGGTAACCTAATAACTCTGATAATATTGACCACATTGAGAGGAAGCTGGTATGAGGGAAGGGTACATTGAATAAATATCAGATTTCCATATTTTTATTAGTGGAGTTTCTCTTGGGCTTTGGGTCATAAGACTCTGGGAAAAAAAAAAGTCATTTTGAAGGTCAATGGACTAAACAGAGAAGAAAAAATCCAAAGTTCCAGTTACTATAATGGGTTATTGTGATTACCTTGGTAAAATGGAAAAAATTGAAAGGGAATTATGGATAACAGCTGGTAATAGTTAAGTGTCAATCACAGCCATGTAAAAATACATTTACCGATCTATTTGCTTTAACGATAACACACATAATGTTTCCTATGGTAAACATCCCCAAACTTCTATCTATCCAATCTACTTTGGTAGCATGGAAATTTCTCTCCTCAAGATCTCACCACTTAGGCGACTCGTCCAATATCGCTATACCAATGAGGCCACTTGAATACAGTAACGCTCGTCTTACAATGAGTAAGTGGACTAGTCAAGAGATTAATTTCTACAATAACCTCCTCCCGAAAGGCAAAACAATGTTAATCAATAAACTCCACAGATATGATCACCTTAACCGCTTGCCGACCAGCCGCTGTCATTATACGGCGGCAGGACGGCTCATTCCCGCGGACCGTCGTACCTGTATAAGCGGGATAGCGGGCATGTGCGTGCCACTTGGAGACCGCTCTCTGCTGAAAACGGGTCGCAGGAGTGCAAATTGATTTGCACTCCCGTGACCCTTAGGCCCCTTTCACACTGAGGCGTATTTCAGGCGTTTTTGCGCTAAAAATAGCGCATAAATAATGCCTGAAATACTCCTGCCCCAGCATTCTTAATGTGAAAGCCCTAAAGGGCTTTCACACTGAGGCGGTGCGCTGGCAGGAGACAAAAAAATCTCCTGCAAGCCGCATCTTTGGAGCGGTGAAGGAGCGGTGTGTATACCGCTCCTTTACCGCTCCTTCCCATTGAAATCAATGGGACACCGCGGTTTGCGGGCGGTATTAACCATTTTTTAGCCGCTAGCGGGGGTTAAAACCGCACCGCTAGCGGCCGAATATCACGGTAAACACGACGGTATAGGGCGCTGAAAATCGCGCCGCTATACCGTCACCGCATATGCCCGCCCCAGTGTGAAAGGGGCCTTAGGAGAAGCTCGGCCAAACGAGCTTAGGCTGGACTTCTTAAGGCCTCTTTCACACTGAGGCGTTTGAAAAACTGCCAGTAAAACACTGAGCGCTTTTGAAGCGCTTTCAATTCATTTCAATGGAGAGGGGCGTTTTTTCAGCGCACTGCCCCAGTGTGAAAGCATTCATTGATTTTAATGGAAATACGTTTTCATAAGCTTTTCAGGCACTTTTTTTAGCGTGAAAGCGCCTGAAAAGCGCCTCAGTGTGGAAGTGGTCTTAATTGCTTCCAAGGATTGCCATCATCTTGTGGCATTAGACATGGAAGATGACTGAGAAGGACTGATTTAGGCGATGGGGTTGATTTACTAAAACTGGAGAGTGCAAAATCTGGTCAGAAAAACCGATCAGCTTCAATTATTTTTTTATTGGTCAAAGCTTAATTGAACAAGCTGAAGTGAGAAGTCGATTGGCTCAGGGCCGGCCCAAGACATTGTGCTGCCTGGGACCAAGAATGAAATGCTGCCCCCCCCAAAAAAAAAATCACGCCCACCAAAAGGTCCCCACATTCATTATTTTATATCATGATAACTAAAGGGGACCCGTCATGGCTCTATACATGTATAGGAGTAAAAAGAGGACCTGTCGTGGCTCTATACATGTATAAAGAGGACCTGTCATGGCTCTATACATGTATAAAGGATAATAAAGAGGACCTGTCGTGGCTCTATACATGTATAAAGGATAATAAAGAGGACCTGTCATGGCTCTATACATGTATAAAGGATAATAAAGAGGACCTGTCGTGGCTCTATACATGTTGTGACAGCAGGAAGGTAAAGTCACCTGGTTGCATCCAGGGGGGTAGATATATTTCGCCCAGATTCAGGCTTTACGCCGACTTATACAACTAGGTGGAGAGTTGTATAAGCCCAGCTAAGGCTAGTGGGCTCATGGATGACTCATACCTCTAGGGAGAGTGTGGGGCGTCGTGCAGACAGGGAGTTGATGAGACCAGCTGAAGCTTGTCAGCTCATTTAGGCCTCTATAAGAACTCCCAGCTTCATTAGATGTTAGCTCATGCCTGGACCCAGACCTGTGTGGACTGTCTAGGGAGAGTGAACCCCTGTGCGGTGAGACAAAGCCTGTGTGGCTATTTGCTTGGACATTTAAAACCAGGGACTTAGGGACTAGGACAGCACTAGGCTGATCCCAGTTGTTAGTTAGGAAACCTGTATGTTTAGTCAGAGGTCAAGTTGACCAGGATTTATTTTGTTTATGTTTCTTTTGGCTTTGCTGTGTTTTGTCACTGTAAATAGAAAATAAACCGCACCTTTTTTTGATTTTGAAAACCACAACCTCCGTTTGCTGGGCCTGTTTTTGGGTGGGGAGCCCATCCCGGGGGTCACACACACCCGCTGCCGAGCTAACCCCCTCACAGTTGGTGGAGAACCAGTGGCAGTTTTTTTTAAGCCAGCATGGAGGAGATACTGAAGCAGCTGGCTCTAGCAAATGCCAATCAACAGCAGACAAATGCAGGTTTGCAAAAGAGCCTTGCAGCTCAACAACAGAACTTCACAGCCCAGCAGCAAGCTCATCAACAGAGCCTTGCAGCCCAGCAGCAAGCTCACCAACAGAGTCTGGAAGCTCAGCAACAAGCCCAGCAGCAATCTGAGGCCCGCTTCATAGACCTGTTACAGAAGCAAGAGCAGAGACTACAACAAATGGAAGCAGTAATGCAGCAACGTCCGCAGACCAGTGAGGAAAGCCGTCCCACTAATACCGCGTCCTTTGGGGTGAGTCGTTTATTGACAAAAATGACTGGAGAGGATGATCCAGAGGTATTTTTGACCACATTTGAAAGGACTGCTGAAAGAGAAAAGTGGCCTGAGGAGCAGTGGGCTGGACTGGTGGCTCCTCTGTTAACTGGTGAATCGCAGAAGGCTTACTATGACCTAGAGCCTGACCAAGCAAAAGACTATGTGATGCTAAAAGCTGAGATATTGGCAAGGCTGGGTGTCACCCAGGCTGTCCGGGCTCAGCGTGTGCATAACTGGACTTTCCAGCTTGGAAAACCCCCCAGGTCTCAAATGTATGATCTCATTCACCTGAGCAGAAAGTGGCTACAGCCAGAGACTTTGTCCGCACCAAAGATTGTGGAACGTGTTGTAATGGATCGGTTTTTGAGAGCTCTTCCTACTGCCATCCAAAAGTGGGTAAGCCATGGAGACCCAGAGACGGCCGATGGTCTTGTGGATCGTGTGGAGAAATACTTGGCTACAGAGAACCTGACGGCCTCTTCCAGAGACACTCGGACTTTCCACCCTAAGACCAGACCATCCCCAGGGGCGGATAAGAGGATTCCAAGGGGTAAGGGTGGAGAGAGTGAGAGGGTGGGAGCTCTACCCCAAGTTTGGCGAGAACAGCCTGGGAAATCAGCGGCTCAAGAGGCGGCAAGAAGGATCGTTTGCTACCGCTGCCGGCAAGCGGGACATATTGCAGCCAATTGCCCGGTTGTGGAGGAACCCATGCAGTGTGACTTTCTGACGGGCAGACGTCAGTCGCTGTGTGCGACAGTCGCATGCACTGCCATTCGAGGAACTGAGAAACATTTATGCAAAATGTGTGTTAATGGTAGAAATGTTGTGGTATTGCTGGATTCAGGTAGCCTTGTGACCCTGATAAAGGCTGAGTTAGTTAAAACAGAGGTCTCTGGGAATAGCAAGGTAGCTGTTATTTGTGTGCATGGGGACACCCGAGAGTATCCAGTGACTACAGTGTGTTTCGAGACCCCCAAAGGTACCCTCTCTCATCCAGTGGGCTTAGTATCTCAGTTACCGTATGACGCCATTGTGGGAAGGGATTTTCCGAAGTTCTGGGAACTGTGGGATGATCCTGAGCCCCCCACTGGTGCCCCTATGTACCAGGAATGTGATAGCCAGAACTCCCCTGAGAGTGGTGAGGACTCTCCGGAAT
This sequence comes from Rana muscosa, assembly GCA_029206835.1. Classification (NCBI taxonomy): domain Eukaryota; kingdom Metazoa; phylum Chordata; class Amphibia; order Anura; family Ranidae; genus Rana; species Rana muscosa. Next base: position 195,893,962 of record CM055119.1, read on the forward strand.
TTCCCTTATCAGTATTGGCAGGGGAGACTCAAGAAACTGGAGAGGAGCCCACCTCCTCAGACGAAAACCTACCGTCTGTGGAGTTTTCTGATCTTGAGGTTCACAGGGAAAACTTTGCCACAGAACAGTTGAAAGACCCCGCCCTAATAAAGGCACGGGAAAACGTAGTGAAAATAGATGGCGAGTTAGTGAACCCAGATAATACCTGCACTTACCCATACTTCAGCGTAGAGAAGGACCTACTGTATCGGGTGGCAAAAAGGGCAGAAGAAACCGTTGAGCAGCTTGTGGTGCCCAAACCTTACAGGAAGTTGGTGTTGGAGTTGGCCCATGGGCACATTCTTGGAGGTCATCTGGGGACAGAGAAAACCCGAGAGAGGGTATTACAGAGATTCTATTGGCCGGGGGTGATGAAGGACATAGAAAATTATTGTTCCTCCTGCCCTGTGTGTCAGAGGTCGGCCCCGATGCCGCATTTCCGTAGCCCGCTGGTCCCTCTACCCATCATTGAGGTCCCGTTTGAGAGGATCGCCATGGATTTGGTAGGTCCTATAATCAAGTCCGCTAGGGGGCACCAGTACATATTAGTTATAATGGACTATGCCACCCGTTATCCAGAAGCGATCCCTCTCCGAAATACCTCGGCCAAAACCATAGCCAAAGAGCTATCTCTTGTGTTTAGCCGGGTGGGTATTTGTAAAGAACTGCTTACGGACCAAGGTACACCCTTTATGTCCCGGGTTATGAAGGAGCTGTGTAAATTGTTCAAAGTGACGCAATTACGTACATCTGTGTATCACCCCCAAACCGATGGGCTGGTTGAAAGATTCAACAAAACCCTAAAACAAATGTTGAAGAAAGTGGTGGATAGAGATGGAAAGGATTGGGACTGTCTACTTCCTTATCTGATGTTTGCTATTAGGGAGGTGCCCCAATCCTCTACGGGATTCTCCCCCTTTGAGTTACTGTATGGGAGACACCCAAGAGGGCTGTTGGATATTGCCAAGGAAACTTGGGAAAGTGAGAGTTCTCCCCACAGGAGTGTGATTGAGCATGTCGCCCTAATGCAAGACCGAATTGCACAGGTAATGCCCATCGTGAAGGAACATTTGGCCCAAGCGCAGTTAGCACAGCAGAGAGTGTACAACCGTGGAGCCAAGACCCGTACCTTTTCCCCGGGGGATAGGATACTGGTACTTGTCCCTACGGTTGAAAGTAAATTCCTTGCCAAATGGCAAGGCCCCTACGAGATAATGGAAAAAGTGAGCGAAGTGAATTACAAGGTCAGACAACCAGGAAGGCGAAAGCCCGAACAGATCTATCACGTTAATCTGTTGAAAGCCTGGAGGGATAGAGAGTCCCTAGTCGCAGATACTTGGTCACCAGCTCAAACTGGTTGCGTGATTCCTGAGGTTGGAATAGCAGCCACCTTGTCACAACCCCAACAACAGGAGGTTAAGGAGTTTGTGCTTCGCAACAAGGAGGTATTCTCTGAGCTGCCGGGACAAACATTTGGGGTAGAGCATGACATCATTACCCCACCCGGTGAAAGGGTGAAGTTAAAACCCTATCGGATCCCAGAGGCCCGACGGGAGGCAATACGGGAGGAAGTACAGAAAATGCTGAACTTAGGGGTGATAGAGGAGTCCCAAAGTGATTGGTCTAGTCCCATTGTGTTGGTGCCTAAACCGGATGGGAGCTGGCGATTTTGTAACGATTTTCGTCAGTTGAACAAAGTTACAAAATTTGACACCTACCCCATGCCACGTATAGATGAGTTGATCGACCGGCTGGGAACAGCCCGATACATGACGACTCTTGACCTCACAAAAGGGTATTGGCAAATCCCCCTGGCCAAATTGGCCAAAGAGAAAACCGCATTTGTAACCCCAGACGGGGCGTTCCAATATAAAAGAATGCCGTTCGGGTTACAGAATGCGCCGGCCACATTCCAGCGGAAAATGGACCAGATGCTGAGGCCCCATCGGAAGTATGCTGCGGCTTACCTGGATGACGTAATTGTTCATAGCACAGATTGGGCCTCACATCTGCCAAAAGTGCAAGCAGTCCTGGACTCTGTTCGGGAAGCGGGGTTTACGGCTAACCCCAAGAAGTGTACCATTGGGCAGGAGGAGGCCAAATATCTTGGGTACACCATTGGGAGGGGAGTAATAAAACCCCAACTCAACAAAGTCGAGGCCATCCAGAGTTGGCCACGTCCCAACAGCAAGAAGCAGGTACGAGCCTTTCTGGGAATCGCTGGGTATTATCGGCGATTCATTCCCCACTTTGCTTCTAAGGCTGTGCCCCTAACCAACCTAACGAAGGGGAAAGGGTCGGTCATGATTAAATGGACCCCCGAGGCTGAGGCAGCATTCCAATTCTTGAAACAAGCCTTATGTAGCCAGCCAGTGTTGTACTCACCCGACTTCTCTAAAGACTTTGTCGTACAAAGTGATGCGTCAGATGTGGGGTTAGGAGCAGTATTGTCCCAGGTCTGGAACGGGGAAGAGCACCCAGTCATTTACCTCAGCAGGAAGTTGAAGTCCCATGAGGTAAATTACGCCACCGTTGAAAAGGAGTGTTTAGCGGTGAAGTGGGCTCTAGATTCCCTTCGGTACTACCTGCTAGGTAGGCACTTTGACATGGTTACGGATCACGCTCCGTTAAAGTGGATGGCTCAAAACAAGGAAACAAATAGAAGAGTGAATAGGTGGTTCCTGGCCCTCCAGGAATTCAACTTCACAGTAAAGCATCGCCCTGGCGTTCAAATGGGGAATGTGGATGCTTTGTCTCGAGTACATGAATGCCTGATTGCTGGTGTTCCAACCCCGAGGTTAAAACAAGAGGGGGGGGTATGTGACAGCAGGAAGGTAAAGTCACCTGGTTGCATCCAGGGGGGTAGATATATTTCGCCCAAATTCAGGCTTTACGCCGACTTATACAACTAGGTGGAGAGTTGTATAAGCCCAGCTAAGGCTAGTGGGCTCATGGATGACTCATACCTCTAGGGAGAGTGTGGGGCGTCGTGCAGACAGGGAGTTGATGAGACCAGCTGAAGCTTGTCAGCTCATTTAGGCCTCTATAAGAACTCCCAGCTTCATTAGATGTTAGCTCATGCCTGGACCCAGACCTGTGTGGACTGTCTAGGGAGAGTGAACCCCTGTGCGGTGAGACAAAGCCTGTGTGGCTATTTGCTTGGACATTTAAAACCAGGGACTTAGGGACTAGGACAGCACTAGGCTGATCCCAGTTGTTAGTTAGGAAACCTGTATGTTTAGTCAGAGGTCAAGTTGACCAGGATTTATTTTGTTTATGTTTCTTTTGGCTTTGCTGTGTTTTGTCACTGTAAATAGAAAATAAACCGCACCTTTTTTTGATTTTGAAAACCACAACCTCCGTTTGCTGGGCCTGTTTTTGGGTGGGGAGCCCATCCCGGGGGTCACACACACCCGCTGCCGAGCTAACCCCCTCACAATGTATAAAGAGGACCTGTCATGGCTCTATACATGTATAAATGAGTAAAAAGAGGACCTGTCATGGCTCTATACAAGGATAATAAAGAGGACCTGTCATGGCTCTATACATGTATAAAGGAGTATAAAGAGGACCTGTCATGGCTCTATACATGTTGTGGTAGTGTGGTACCCCACCAGTGTATGAATACAGGATTCTCAACCAGGCAGGTTGAGGGGCTCCAGGGTATTTGCTTGTTTGGGAGGAAACTGGCTTTTCAGTTTCCTCATGATTTACTAAAATCCACTTTGGGACCCGGAACTTGGGGATTTCTTAGAGATCCGGGTGGGATGAAATCCCCAGTCCTGGATCCGGGTTTTGAGACTCAACTGCACACTGATTGTTCGGGTGTGTGTGGGCCTGATAGTAGAATCAGGACCAGCATTCTGGGCCCCACCCTCCCGACGAGTGCAGGTGTGCACTGGGGAAGCCATAGAGTGCAAGTGTGCACTGGAGAAGGCAGAGAGTGCTTGTGTGCACAGTGAAAGCCAGAGACCCAGGTCTGAGGGTCAGAGCAGCGAGGGGCTGCTATCCAAATGGATGGTGTTGCAGATGGAATAGTCTGTAGGAGACAGACAAGAGCCTGAAGTGGAAGGCCTGAACAGCACTGCTGTATGTATAAGCCAGGAGGCTAAATGACATTTTGTTGATGAATAGGAGTGCTGAAACCCCTGCGAGGGAAACCTTTCATTTTGTTTTGACTTCTTTTAATAAAAATGGGCAAACAAAGCCCTTAAAAAGAAGAACCAGCGAGTGGCGGTGTCCTTCAAGTTCTACATTTGATGCTAGTCCTTCACAAGTGGTGGAGAATGCGGGCACAATCTGAGATCCCTACAATCAAGTAAGTTCATCTGTTATATGAACTGTGTTTTTGGTGCATGAGACTGCATAATCTGTGTGTGTGCAGGTGAAGAGAACCTGCAAGCGAAAGGTAAACTAGCCTTAAAGAGACAGTGCTCCAATTTGTTGCATGCAGGTTGTGTACCTGTGAAAGGAGAATCACATTTTCTTCCCTCTGCTGTGAACTGTGTTACTGGTTGCTGTGTGCAACACCGCAAGGATGGGGCGGTCAAAGCAGAAAAAGGAGGCGATCCTTGCTGAAACAAGAGAAAGAGCTCTGTGGCTGGAGGGGTTGTTACCGCCTGATCGAACCCCATACATGCCTAAACAGAGTTTTCCAAGGGAAAAGAGGGCTGCTGTTGTCCCTAGCAACCCTGGTGCAATGAATGCACAGATGACTGCTAGTGTGGAGAGTCCACCAGCGTTTGAATCTGCAGTGGATTGGTGCAAGCGACACCTGGCAGGATTGGACCAAGCTAAAGAGGAAGGCAAGCCAACCTTCCATACAAAAAGAGAGCTGCCGAATGTCCATCCCTGGGAGAGGGGTGTTGTTGCCCCGGGCAACGCTGCTGCAGTTAAACCAGCAGCTGTTGCGAAAAGTGTGAAAGTGACACAGCGTGAGACAGGGTCCAGCAGATGCAGGGTGGGAAACCCTGACAAGACATGGAACCAAGTGCGCTGTTTGCGGTGCAGTGAGTGGGGGCATACAGTCTCCAAGTGCCTTTTGTCCCTGGCTCCAGTGCAAAGCTACCTAGCAAAACAAAGGTCTGAGAAGCCTGTGTTATATGCCAGAAGAGAGGCTGATCAAAGGCCAGGACAGAGAGTGGTTGCCCATAGCAACACAGAGGAGGCCAGTCGGGCTGTCTGTGGACCAAGGGGTGTGCCTCCCATTGGTCGTGACAAGTGGCTTCCGGAGGAGCCAATACAGCATGTTGGAGAGAGCCAGGCATTGAGGAGATGCCAAGAAATTAAATTTCAGCATCCAGTACCGTGCTTGGAATGTGGTCAAGTGGGGCATGGGATCTTTACTTGCCCAAGGTTCTGGAACACCGCTGAAGAGTCTGGAAAGGCTGCAGTGTCGCCATATGGCCCCAAAGAGACAGTAACTGGTATGGATACAGCTGAGAGACAGCGCACTCAAGTGAAGGTTATGATGCCAGCCACTGAAAATGGTAAGACTGTTCCAGTTTATGGTACTGAACCCAGTGAAGTGGGAGTAGATCCAGTGGGGAGATCCGCAGTGCCAATGGACATAGACTTGCGGCAGTGTGCTACCCAGAGCAGTGGGGAGGCACAAAATAAAGCCCAACTAGCCGCAGGGCTAAAGACTGGAAAGGACATGGGGACTCTGCATGTGCCTGCTATAGTCCAGCAGGTGGCTGGGAAAATAGAGTTAGGGGTGACCAAAACAGTGCTTGTGCCATGTTCCCTAGTGACAAGTACTGCAGGGTTGCCCAGGGAGACTTCCAAGAAGCCCGCAATGACGGAGCCGAGCGTTTCCCAGGTCAACTTTGGAGCTGCCCATGTAGGAAAGGGTGCCCCTTTAAAAATGGAGGGCGCTGTGAGGAGTCACTCAGAGGCTTTGGTGGGTAATATACAATCCACAAAAATAGCAGTTATGTCTACACGTAGTGAAAATTCTGATGGTTATGCTGACAAAGGTGTTACTGTTGGCAAATGTGATGGTATTGGTGATCATGACATTGAAAAATGTGTTTCCTTTAGTGTCATGTCTGAAAATGTTGGAAATGTGTTTACTACCAATGATGGGAGTAGGATATCTCCCATGACAACCAGAAGCGCAGGATTGTCCAGGGAACTCTCATGGGGCCTCCATGTGTTGGAGCCAGAGGTTTTCCAGGATGGCTGTGGTGCTACTCTGGTGAAACAAGGGAAGACTGTATTACATAGTGAGTGTGTGTGGGCGCAGCCCCACAACCCTAAGTGTAACCCAGTTGTCAAGGGGTTAGATCAGCCTGCAAAAGCTGAAAATGAAGAGCTGTATGTGTCTGTAGCGCCACCAAAGCAAGGTGTTCAAAATAAGGTATTGCACCTTGCCTTGGTTGAGGATGCAATCTCCCAGTGTGATGTGAGAAAAAAAATATTATCACAATGTGAGGTGGATAGAAGTGACAAGTGTGTTGTTTTGGCTAGTGAATCCCAGGTTCCTGTTGGGCCTTCTAGAGCAGGTGATGCAGTGCTGTGGAGCACCAGTGATGGAACCACAGGAAACTGGGATGATTGGTGTAAGGAAGCAGTTGCGGCACTAGGCCAAGTGACAAGGAATTACGAAGCAATGATGTGTGACAGAGTTGTGGACAGAACACCTGCTGTGCCCAGTGGAGGGATCGCAGAATGGCCAGTGCTCAAGGGCACGCCAGCCCCTGCAAAGTCTGATGCCCTCCAGTCTGAAGGAACGGTTCTGGGCGCAGGCATGGCAGATGGGTTGTCCACGGCCCAGCAACTAAATAGTGGCAAGTGTCAAGTTGACAATGTGACTAATGTTGACTCGCAGAGGCTCATTGGTGTAGCGTTAGAGGTGAAGAGGAGACATGTGTCTGACAGCGCTCCAGGGGAGCAACAGGCTGGGATGAGGGGTACCTTCAAGGAGATGGTGGTCTCTTCAAATGTCTCAACCTCACAAGCTGCAATGGATGAGCCCCTCCATGTCTCGGACAGGGGAAAGGTTCCCAAAAAGGTCACGCATTTAGACATTGGTTGCATAGAGTTGACAAAAACTTTATTAGAAATGCTGGAGTTGGTAAAAGTGCCCTCACTGTACACTTGGGTGTCTCCACCGCAGTCGGACCAGGTGGTGCTGCGTGGTACCAATAGGTGGAACCAGGTGGTACAGGCTGTGCTGGGAAGCTTGTTAACAGTGTGGCAAATAGTTCTGAGGTTCTCTAAGGGGGTGCTCCCAGTTACTGAGTGGCCTGGAAGGCGCTCAGAACTGTTGGAGTCATCAAAGGTCTCTCTGGCTGGTGTAGTGACTGGAAACATCTCTGCGGGTGTGCTCCAAGGTGCAGCTGAGCAGTGGTCAGTAGAGGGCGCAGATACTGTCTCGGCAGCTAAATCTCATGAGAAGGAAGGGCCCAGAATAGATGCAGCACTAGCAGAGATACTTTCTATCACTCAGAAAGAGGTACAACTTAAAGTACCCGGAGACACTGTGAGAAAAAGTGCTATAGGTGAATGCTGCAGCAATGTGAGGTGTACATCAGAAAGAAGTAGTTTGTGCCTAGATCAGTGTCATCTGTTAGATCAGTTACCCATGGAGTGTTGGACAACAGGTGAGGTAGAACTTGGCTTTAGTCCTGCGGAATTTAATCTCTCGCCTATGTGTGGTCCCTCCTCAGGTCTGGAGCCAAGGGTATGGTTTCTAACAAAAGTATTCAACAAACCTAATAAGGTCCCCGAGACAGGGAAACGGATAAGAAGTGCGGTAAAAATGGTATGTGGATCAGACAAGAGCTTGTCTGTTCAGGTGGATAAAAATACAGATGGCATCAGAACAGGTCAAGTGGTAGGACAGCTGCCTGCAGAGTGGGTGAACCCAGGGGAGGTGACGTCCTGTGAGGTTCCCGTGGGTAATGGCGGCCCTCCATTATGTGTGCCCTCTGCAGACGCTGCCCTAGCAAATGCTGAAAAAAAAGGCATTGGTGATCTGTGCAACGTTGAGAGGTGTAATGTTGGTTTGAATATGTTTGTCAATGATGAACCAAATAGTTTGTTAAAGGTACATGACAGTGTGGTGTCCAAAGGTATTGGGAAACCTGGGAACCTGAAGCGTGGAGGCAGAAGGGTTGGTAGAAAGACCAGGGGTGCCCTGTTAAAATTTCAGGAGAGGCAGTGCTTATGGAACCCCAAAAGAAGAGGGAGAAGGCTGAGTATAGGGAAATATAGGACCTTGTTAAGATCCAGGGTGGGACATACCTGGAAGCGCACCCGGAAAAAAGGTTGGGCCTACGTGGCTGACAGCCAGCACAGAGATGTTCCAACCATAATGATGGGTGCTGGTGTTCCTCCCTCTGGATCGAAACAAGGGGGGAGGGTATGTGGTAGTGTGGTACCCCACCAGTGTATGAATACAGGATTCTCAACCAGGCAGGTTGAGGGGCTCCAGGGTATTTGCTTGTTTGGGAGGAAACTGGCTTTTCAGTTTCCTCATGATTTACTAAAATCCACTTTGGGACCCGGAGCTTGGGGATTTCTTAGAGATCCGGGTGGGATGAAATCCCCAGTCCTGGATCCGGGTTTTGAGACTCAACTGCACACTGATTGTTCAGGTGTGTGTGGGCCTGATAGTAGAATCAGGACCAGCATTCTGGGCCCCACCCTCCCGACGAGTGCAGGTGTGCACTGGGGAAGCCATAGAGTGCAAGTGTGCACTGGAGAAGGCAGAGAGTGCTTGTGTGCACAGTGGAAGCCAGAGACCCAGGTCTGAGGGTCAGAGCAGCGAGGGGCTGCTATCCAAATGGATGGTGTTGCAGATGGAATAGTCTGTAGGAGACAGACAAGAGCCTGAAGTGGAAGGCCTGAACAGCACTGCTGTATGTATAAGCCAGGAGGCTAAATGACATTTTGTTGATGAATAGGAGTGCTGAAACCCCTGTGAGTTTTGACTTCTTTTAATAAAAATGGGCAAACAAAGCCCTTAAAAAGAAGAACCAGCGAGTGGCGGTGTCCTTCAAGTTCTACATTTGATGCTAGTCCTTCACAATGTATAAAGGAGTATAAAGAGGACCTGTCATGGCTCTATACAAGGATAATAAAGAGGACCTGTCATGGCTCTATACATGTATAAAGGAGTATAAAGAGGACCTGTCATGGCTCTATACATGTATAAAGGAGTATAAAGAGGACCTGTCATGGCTCTATACGTGCATATAGGCGTATAAAAGGACCTGTCAGGGCTCTATACAGGAGTATAAAGGGACCTGTGCATGGCGGGCGGCCGCAATGTCTTTTGCGCAAACTAATCAATGTACGCTAATTGTGTTTTTTTGGTACCAAGAATATGTAGAAGAATACATATTGGCCTAAACTGATGAAGAAATTATTATTTTTTTATAAATTTTTGGGATATTTATTATAGCAAAAAGTAAAAAATATTGTTTGTTTTTTTAATTGTTGCTCTTTTGTTGTTTATAGTGCAAAAAAAAAAACGCAGAGGTGATCAAATATCACCAAAAGAAAGCTCTATTTGTGGGAAAAAAAGGACATCAATTTTATTTGGGCACAATGTCGCATTACCGCGCAATTGTCAGTTAAAGCGACACAGTGCCGTATCGCAAAAAATGGCCTGGTCATTAAAGGGTTTGTAAAGGTTCGTGTTTTTTCACCTTAATGCATCCTATGCATTAAGGTGAAAAAACACCTGGCAATGACTGCCCCCCAGCCCCCCTGTTTTACTTACCTGAGCCCGTTCACTTGCTGTGCGCGTCCCCCGGCGTCCTCTTCTCCACGGAGTTTGGCCGTTAATTGGCTAGATTGAGTGCAGTGTAGCCATTGGCTCGCGCTGCTGTCAATCACATCCAATGACCCGGGCCCTGCTGGGGGGGCGGGAACGAGTCATACACGCTGTGTCTATGGACGCAGCGTGTATAACAGGGAGCACGCCCGCAAGCTAACCCCCTTGGGAGAGTGCTTCCCAGAAGGGGGTTAGCTGATGCTGGGAGGAGCCAAGACAGCCGCCGAGGGACCCGAGAACCAGAGAATCGGGGCCACTCTTTTCCAAACGAACTGCACAGTGGAGGTAAGTATAACATGTTTGTTATTTAAAAAAACAAAGCCATACAACCGCTTTAAGTGGGCAAATCCTTCCGGTCCTTAAGTGGTTAATCAGGGCTGGGCAAGGCAAGTCCCTCTCAGAGGCTCTCATGTCTCATACAACATGTGATGTGTGTTTGTACTTACAGTTTTGCTTCGGACTCCACCACCAGATGCAGGTTGTCACCTGCCACACGTTGCGGGTTGTCACCTGCCACACGTTGCGGATTGTCGGCTGCCACATGTTGCGCATGGTCACTTACGCCACCTGCCACACGTTGCGGGTTATCACTTGCCACACGTTGCGGATTGTCACTTGCCAAGTCACCTGCCACACGTTGCGGATTGTCATCTGCCACACGTTGCGGGTTGTCACTTGCCACGTCACATGCCACAACGTCACCTGCCACACGTTGCACATTGTCACTTGCCACAACGTCACCTGCCACACGTTACGGATTGTCACTTGTCAGGGCGTCACCTGCCACACGTTGCGTATTGTCACTTGCCACAACGTCACCTGTAGGGATGAGCTCGGTGTTCGAGTCGAACATAGGTTCGACTCGAACATCGGCTGTTCGCGCGTTCGGCGAACAACAAACGATTTGGGCCGTTCGCGCCAAATTCGAGTGACGCGAACGGCCCACAATACACTGCGCCATCGCAGTGTAATCCCGGCGCTGTGATTGGCCAAGCATGCACTGTGACCCTGCATGCTTGGCCAATCACAGCGCCGGCAGCGAGGAGAGCAATGATTGGCCACAGGCAGGATGCCTGTGGCCAATTATTGCTGAGGGTGTTTAGTACACGCCCCACACTATAAAAGGCCGCCAGCACGGCGGCCTAGTGTAGTGTGTTCCGGAGCAGGGAAAGAGAAGCATAGGCAGGGACAGTGACATTTTTTTTTTCTTGCTTAACCTGGATTCCTTTAGTTTAGGGAAAGAGAAGGATAGGTAGGGAGAGTGTCAGTGTGTTTTACTGTGCGAATCCTTGTTTCTAGGGACAGGGAAGGACAGTGAGGGAAATTCTCCTTGTGCTATAGTGTGCTAAAGCATTGATCATCAACCATCTTTAAAAAAACATTTTTTCTAGGGACAGAAAACTATAGGTAGGAAGAGTGTCAGTTTCTTTCACTGTGATAATCCTTGTTTCTAGGGACAGGGAAGGACAGTGAGGGAAATTCTCCTTGTGCTATAGTGTGCTAAAGCATTGATCATCAACCATCTTTAAAAAAACATTTTTTCTAGGGACAGAAAACTATAGGTAGGAAGAGTGTCAGTTTCTTTCACTGTGATAATCCTTGTTTCTAGGGACAGGGAAGGACAGTGAGGGAAATTCTCCTTGTGCTATAGTGTGCTAAAGCATTGATCATCAACCGTCTTTAAAAAAACTTTTTTTCTAGGGACAGAAAACTATAGGTAGGAAGAGTGTCAGTTTCTTTCACTGTGATAATCCTTGTTTCTAGGGACAGGGAAGGACAGTGAGGGAAATTCTACTTGTGCTATAGTGTGCTAAAGCATTGATCATCAATCAGCTTTAAAAAAAATTTTTTCTAGGGACAGAAAACTATAGGTAGGAAGAGTGTCAGTTTCTTTCACTGTGATAATCCTTGTTTCTAGGGACAGGGAAGGACAGTGAGGGAAATTCTCCTTGTGCTATAGTGTGCTAAAGCATTGATCATCAACCGTCTTTAAAAAAACATTTTTTCTAGGGACAGAAAACTATAGGTAGGAAGAGTGTCAGTTTCTTTCACTGTGATAATCCTTGTTTCTAGGGACAGGGAAGGACAGTGAGGGAAATTCTCCTTGTGCTATAGTGTGCTAAAGCATTGATCATCAACCGTCTTTAAAAAAACATTTTTTCTAGGGACAGAAAACTATAGGTAGGAAGAGTGTCAGTTTCTTTCACTGTGATAATCCTTGTTTCTAGGGACAGGGAAGGACAGTGAGGGAAATTCTACTTGTGCTATACTGTGCTAAAGCATTCCTCATCAACCATCTTTGAAATCCTTGTTTTTTGGACAGTCAGGGAAATTGTCGTTGTGCTATTCTGTGCAAAAGCAATCATCCTCAACCATATTTAGAAATCCTTAAGTAAAGGGACAGAGAAGGACACCTGAAGGTAGCCCTTATTGCTTTTTTCCCATCTCCCTGCAGGCCATCTATTAGAATGTCTGGAAGGCAAACAAGGAGAGGCAGACAGTCAGGAGGCAATAAAAGAGGGCAAGCAGGCTCTGTGTCTGGGGGCAACAGTGCTGGTCGTGGACGCGGTGCATTGTCATCAGCACATGGCCATGGGACACGCTTGTCCTTCTTTTCGGCAGCTGGACATGTTGAGCCACATCATGCCGAAGACTTGGTAGAGTGGATGACCAAGCCCTTCTCCTCCTCCTCATCCTCTCTCACCCAGGCTCAGGGTACTGGCAAAGCAGCTGCCAAAGCGTCCTCTTCCCTGGTATCAATGTCAGACTCATCATCAGTCACTCCTTCCCTAGACCCACCATGTCCTCCTCCTGAGGAGTCCCCCGAACTGTTTGAGCACAGTGTTGGGTACATGCTCCAGGAGGATGCCCAGCGTTTCGAAGGGTCTGATGATGAAACCCAGCTACAGGAAGGCAGTAGCGTGAGAGCAGACAGAGGGGATGCTCAAGAAGGACACCAATCTGGCAGTCATGTTCCAGCAGCTGCAGCATACTGCCAGATTGGCTCCAGTGATGAGGAGGGAGGGGATGATGAGGTCACTGACTCCACGTGGGTGCCTAATAGGAGAGAGGAGGAGGAGGAGGATGAGGAGGAGGCACATCTCCAACGAGGCAGGATGCCCTTTGGTGGCCAGCGTAAGGGCAGTACACCGACGGAATCACACCGCAGAGCTCCGCCTGTGCAGGGCGCTGCCTCTGCCCGTCATTCAAAAAGTTCTTTGGTGTGGGCCTTTTTTGAGGCTAGTGCATCAGATCGCACAGCTGCTGTTTGCAACATATGTCTCAAGCGTATATCGCGTGGCCAAAACATCAGCCGCTTGGGTACCACATGCCTGACCAGACATATGTTGACCTGCCATGCAGCTCGTTGGCAAGCCTACCTCAAAGACCCACACCAAAGAACAAAGCGGACCTCTCCTTGCACCGCATCAGCTGGGATCTCCAACCCCACTATAACTTCAGTCCTGTCTGAAACATGCACTGAGAGGAATGAAGGTGTAGAATTAGGTGTGTCACAGCCAAGTAGTTGCGGCCACTCTGCTAGCAGTACACCGACGTCCGATTCTAGCAGGCAAATTTCCCTGCCCCAGCTGCTGGACCATCGAAAGAAGTTCACTCCCAGCCATCCACATGCCCAGCGGTTGAATGCTAGCTTGGCTAAATTGCTAGCGCTTCAACTGCTGCCTTTTCAGTTGGTAGACTCGGCCCCCTTCCGTGAGTTTGTGCAATGTGCGGTTCCTCAGTGGCAGGTTCCCAAACGCCACTTTTTCTCACGGAAGGCTATTCCGGCTCTCTACCGGCATGTGGAAGGCAATGTCTTGGCCTCGCTGGACAGGGCGGTCAGCGGTAAGGTGCATATTACCGCTGACTCATGGTCCAGCAGGCATGGACAGGGACGTTACCTTTCTTTCACGGCCCATTGGGTCACTCTTTTGGCAGCTGGGAAGGATGCAGGACAAGGTGCAGTAGTGTTGGAGGTTGTTCCACCGCCATGCCTCCAAAATGCTACTACTGGTTGTGACACACCTCTCTCCTCCACCCCCTCCTCTTCTTCTTCCTCCATGGCCTCTTCCTGTGGTTTGTCCTCTGAACCAGCGGTGCTCCGTAGCCGTTCAAGGGGCTACGCAAGTACACAGGCAAAAAGATGCCATGCCGTGCTTGCGCTGGTGTGTTTGGGGGACAGAAGCCACACTGGGGCAGAGGTCCTGTCTGCTCTGCAGGGCCAGGCCGAGAGGTGGTTGACGCCACGCCAGCTTAAGCCAGGAATGGTGGTTTGCGACAATGGCACCAACCTCCTCTCCGCCCTCCGACAGGGACAACTGACCCATGTGCCCTGTGTGGCTCACGTCCTTAACCTGGTGGTGCAGCGGTTCTTGGGCAGGTACCCGGGCTTACAGGATGTCCTGAGGCAGGCCAGGAAAGTCTGTGTGCATTTCCGCAGATCTTATAATGCCAGTGCTCGCCTGGCTGAGCTGCAAAAGGAGTTGAACCTGCCCAAGAACCGCCTTATATGTGACATGCCCACCAGGTGGAACTCAACGTTGGCCATGCTGCAGCGGCTGCACACTCAGCAGAGGGCCATCAATGAGTACCTGTGCGACTACGGCACCAGGACAGGGTCAGGGGAGCTTGGTTTTTTTTCTCCACGCCAGTGGGGCATGATCAGGGATGCATGCACTGTCCTGGCACCATTTGAGGAGGCCACGAGGATGGTGAGCAGTGACAGTGCATGCATCAGTGACACTGTACCTCTTGTCCACCTGTTGGAGCACACGCTGCGTGGAATAATGGACAGGGCACTTGAGGCAGAACAGAGGCAGGAAGAGGAGGACTTCCTTGCCTCTCAAGGCCCCCTTTACCCAGACAGTGTTCCTTCTGTCCCACCCATCGCACAGGAAGAGGAGGAGGAGGAGGAGGAGGAGGATTGTGTCAGCATGGAGGTGGAGGCTGGCACTCAGCATCATCAGCAGCAGTCTTTTAGGGATGATTTACAGTCCCAAGAAACCAGTGGACTTGTACGTGGCTGGGAGGAGGTGGCTGCGGATCATGTCGTCCTTAGTGACCCAGAGGACTCCGGACCGAATGCCTCAGCAAACCTACGCTGCATGGCCTCCCTGATCCTGCAAAGTCTGCGGAAGGATCCTCGTATTCTTCGGATCAAGGAGAGGGACCATTACTGGCTGGCCACTCTCCTTGATCCACGGTACAAGGGTAAGGTTGCGGACCTTATGTTACCGTCGCAGAGGGAGCAGAGGATGAGACAACTCCGGGAGGCCTTGCAGAAAGGTCTGTGCAACGCGTTCCCAGAGACTGGGAGGTTACAAACTCCTGGTCCTGGACAACGAGTTGCTGAGGCTTCGGCCAGTCAAAGAAGGAGCGGTGGGGAAGGTGGCCGTCTGACCGATGCGTTCAGACAATTCTTTAGTCCGCAGCCCCAAAGTATGATCGGTTCCAGCAACCATCGCCAGCGTCTGATAAACATGGTGCAGGAATATCTAGGGGCAAGGTCAGACTTGGACACCTTCCCCACCGAAAATCCTCTGGCTTACTGGGTCTTGAGGATGGATCACTGGCCAGAGCTTGCACAGTATGCAATTGAGCTACTGGCCTGTCCTGCATCCAGCGTTCTTTCGGAACGCACATTCAGTGCTGCTGGAGGATTTGTCACGGATCACAGGGTGCGCCTGTCCACCGACTCGGTTGATCGACTGACTTTCATCAAGATGAACCAGTCTTGGATCACCACCAGCTACCACACACCTGATGCTGATATAACAGACTAATTGATTTTAACATGTCACATCCCTTCAAGACTGATGCTGATGCCGAGTGCCTGTGCTGTTATGTTGACTGGCTATCCTCCTCCTCCGAGTCCTCAATGATACGATTGATGATGATAGCTTGGAAGATCATTTTTGTTTATGGGTGCCGCCACCAGTGGCTAAGGCCCAATTTTTCAGCCCCTGTTTTACAGGGGCGTGTAATTACAATTTTTTTAGCAATAATTTGCCATAGGGCTCATTGCTGTGCTCCAAGTACAGTATCTGTGAGGGGTTGGAGTGTTGTGCCACCAGTGCCTAAGGCCCAATTTTTCAGCCCCTGTTTAACAGGGGCGTGTCATTACAATTTTTGAAGCAATACTTTGCAACAGGGCTCATTGCTGTGCTCCAAGTACAGTATCTGTGAGGGGTTGTAGTGTTGTGCCACCAGTGCCTAAGGCCCAATTTTTCAGCCCCTGTTCAACAGGGGCATGTAATTACAATTCTTGATCTAATAATTCACAGCAGGGCCCATTGCTGCACCCACCAAGAGTAACTCTGAGGGCTTACAGTGTTGTGGCAACGCCACCACCACCACCACCACGAAAGGCCCAATTTTTCAGCCCCTGTTCAAAAGGGGCATGTAATTACAATTCTTGATCTAATAATTCACAGCAGGGCCCATTCCTGCACCCACCAAGAGTAACTCTGAGGGCTTACAGTGTTGTGGCAACACCACCACCACCACCACCACCACGAAAGGCCCAATTTTTCAGCCCCTGTTCAACAGGGGCATGCAATTACAATTCTTGATCTAATAATTCACAGCAGGGCCCATTGCTGCACCCACCAAGAGTAACTGTCAGAGCTTACAGTGTTGTGGCACCAGCACCACCATCAAAGGCCCAATTTTTACTACCACTGTTCAACAATTATATGTAATTAAAATTCCTGATATAATAGTTGACAGCAGGGCGTTCCAGCACCAACCAAGAGTAACTGTGAGTGCTTACAGTGTTGTGCCAACACCAACAACTAAGGGGCCTATTTCTGCAGAGTATATACGGCAGGTCCCTACTTTCAAATATCCAACTTACAAACGACTCCTACTTGCAAACGCAAGAAGACAACAGGAAGTGAGAGGAAATCTACCCCTTGGAAGGAAAATTCTCTCCTGTAAGAATTAATATGGGAGAAAGGTGTCTCCTCTGTACTGATGCTTTATCAGCAATCCTTGTTTCAAGAAAAACACCACATTTCAAAAACAGTTGTCATTGGGACGGAAAGTGAGGTGAAATGTTCTGAACAGGGGCACAGACAGCAAAACAAATGTTACAGGGGTGATAACCCTTACCTATGTTTTCCAAAAAGTTTAAAAATAGATTTTTGGGCTGGAGCTACACTTAAACAATGTACCTGTTCAAAATTACAAACAGATTCTACATAAGAACAAACCTACAGTCCCTGTCTTGTATGCACCGCCTGTATACGGCTGTTCAGAGTATATAGGGCCTTTTTTATTTTATGTGCGGGGTTCCCCTTAATATCCATACAAGACCCAAAGGGGCTGGTAATGGGCTGGTAATGGGCTGGGGTTGGGGGGGGGGGGGGGGGTCATGGGGTAGCTATGCCATTTTTCTTAAAGATTTTCATCCATATTACCGGGACCAGACATTACATTAAAGCCGCAAGCAGTTTTAAATGGCTTTTTTTTTCCTTTAGAAGTGTCATTTTGTGCAGGGACAGTTCTAAACACGGGAAACACGTGGCACTTCACAGGCATACTTTAGACACCCCCCAGGTACGATATTTAAAGGAATATTTGACTTTTTTTTTTTCACTTTATGCATCATTAAAATGACTGCTCCCGAAAAACGACCGTTTTTAAAACTTCTTTTTGCATTGATACATGTCCCCTGGTGCAGAACCCGGGTTCCCAAACCCTTTTTAGGACAATAACATGCATAATAGTCGTTATAATTAGCACTTTAGAATTCGAACGTTCGCATCCATTGTATTTAATAGGGTTCTAATGTTCGTACGAACTTTCGGTCCGTTCGCGGGTTCTGGTGCGAACCGAACCCGGGGGTGTTCGGCTTATCACTAGTCACCTGCCACACGTTGTGGATAGTCCCGTGCCACACATTGCGCATTGTCACTTGCCACGGCGTCACCTGCCACACGTTGCGGATTGTCACTTGCCACATCACCTGCCACACGTTGCGGATAGTCCCGTGCCACACATTGCGGATTGTCACTTGCCAAGCGTCACTTGCCAAAATGTTGCGGATTGTCACGACGTCACCTGTCACACGTTGCGGGTTGTCACTTGCTGTGTCCCAGAGTGAAGGCAGGCAGCAGAGAGATGATATAATCTCTCTGCTGCCCATGGCTGCACAGTGAGGGTGAAACTGTGGTGATGCAGGGCGGCGGGGAGAGATGACATCATCTCTCTGCTCCGCTGCCCGCTCACTCGCTGACTGCTCCCAACCCAACCCCCCCATGCTGCGCGTGCTCTGCCCACCCCTGTCACCAACAGCAGCGGCGCCGAGCTCCTCACAGAGAGCGGTGCCTGCTCACTCGCTGACTGCCCCCTCCCCCCGCCTGTGAGTGTCCTCACAGGCAGTGGCGCCGGTACACCGGGCTCCTCACAGGGAGCGGCGCCTGCCCGTGCCTGCTCACTCGCTGACTGCACCCCCCCGCCTGTGAGTGTCCTCAGCGGCGCCGGGCTCCTCACAGGCAGCGGAGCGGGCTGGCTGGCGGGCGTCAGTTTGCCGCCCCCCTAACAGTGCCGCCTGGTACCATGGTACCACCCGCTCCCATCATAGGGCCGGCCCTGGATTGGCTACCATACACAGCTGCACCAGCTTTGGAGTGCTCCAGTTTTAGTAAATCAATCCTTATCTAAATCAGCCTTTCTCAATCAGGGTTCCTTTAACCTCCCTGGCGGTATTCCCGAGTCTGGCTCGGGGGGGAATTTCGGTACCATTAGCGGTAACCCCGAGCCTGACTCGGGGCTGCATCGCAGTATCCAGGCAAAGTTACTTATCTTGTCCCCTGGATCCTGCGATGTCTCCCCGCTGTGTGTGTGAGCTGTCTCCTCGCTCGATTTACACAGTGCCCGAGTGCCGCTGATCTCCGTTCCCTGCGAGCGTTGCGACGCACGGGGACGGAGATCGGCGCCAAATTCAAAAAAGTAAAAACACAATACACATACAGTACACTGTAATCTTACAGAATTATGAATTTCCCCACAAATCGTTATCGCTAAATTCTGCGAGTGATTCTAATTTATTATCGCTTACAGATTACAGTACTGTATTAAAAAATACACATCCCCTTTCTCCCTAGTGGTCTGTCCAGTGCCCTGCATGCACTTTTATATTATAAATGAAAAATATTCTGCCTGGAAACGGGAGATTGTCCATAGCAACCAAAAAGTGTCCCTTTATGTCAAAAGTGGTTTTAGAGCAGCTAGAAAACAGCGATAATAAATTAGAATCACTCGCAGAATTGAGGGATAGCCATTCGTGGGGAAATTCATCATCAAACACTAAATCTAATGACAGCGACAATTCTGCAACTGAGCAAATTTCAGTGTTTTTGATTTGATTACATTATTGAATAATTTTTATTATTATTATATTATTATTTGTTATAATTATTTATAGTTATTTATTATATTATAATTTATGATTTTGTGTTTCAAACTTTATCATACCCGGGATGTCTACTAGACTCTTGTTTGGACAGATTTAAGTGAGTTAATCCTAATGCCGCGTACACACGACCGTTTTTCATGACGAGAAAAATGCCATTTTTTTATTTGGTCATTAAAAACGATCGTGTGTGGGCTCCACAGCATTTTTCGCGACGTGAAAAATGGCCATTAAAAATTTGGAACATGCTCTATTTTTTCTCGTCATTTTTCACATCGTCGTATATCTCGTCGTGAAAAATTTAATGTAAGGGACAGTCTTCCCACTGATCACCAATGTAAGGGACATTCTTCCCACTGATCACCAATGTAAGGAACATTCTTCCCACTGATCACCAATGTAAGGAGCATTCTTCCCACTGACCACCAATGTAAGGAACATTCTTCCCACTGACCACCAATGTAAGGAACATTCTTCCCACTGATCACCAATGTAAGGAACATTCTTCCCACTGATCACCAATGTAAGGAACATTCTTCCCACTGATCACCAATGTAAGGGACATTCTTCTCACTGATCACCAATGTAAGGAACATTCTTCCCACTGATCACCAATGTAAGGAGCATTCTTCCCACTGATCACCAATGTAAGGAACATTCTTCCCACTGATCACCAATGTAAGGAGCATTCTTCTCACTGATCACCAATGTAAGGAACATTCTTCCCACTGATCACCAATGTAAGGAGCATTCTTCCCACTGATCACCAATGTAAGGAACATTCTTCCCACTGATCACCAATGTAAGGAGCATTCTTCTCACTGATCACCAATGTAAGGAGCATTCTTCCCACTGATCACCAATGTAAGGAACATTCTTCTCACTGATCACCAATGTAAGGAGCATTCTTCCCACTGATCACCAATGTAAGGAGCATTCTTCCCACTGATCACCAATGTAAGGAACATTCTTCCCACTGATCACCAATGTAAGGAGCATTCTTCCCACTGATCACCAATGTAAGGAACATTCTTCCCACTGATCACCAATGTAAGGGACATTCTTCTCACTGATCACCAATGTAAGGGACATTCTTCCCACTGATCACCAATGTAAGGGACATTCTTCCCACTGATCACCAATGTAAGGGACATTCTTCCCACTGACCACCAATGTAAGGAGCATTCTTCCCACTGATCACCAATGTAAGGAGCATTCTTCCCACTGATCACCAATGTAAGGAGCATTCTTCCCACTGATCACCAATGTAAGGAACATTCTTCTCACTGATCACCAATGTAAGGGACATTCTTCCCACTGATCACCAATGTAAGGAACATTCTTCACACTGATCACCAATGTAAGGAACATTCTTCCCACTGATCACCAATGTAAGGAACATTCTTCACACTGATCACCAATGTAAGGAGCATTCTTCTCACTGATCACCAATGTAAGGAACATTCTTCCCACTGATCACCAATGTAAAGGACATTCTTCCCACTGATCACCAATGTAAGGGGACATTCTTCCCACTGATCACCAATGTAAGGGACATTCTTCCCACTGATCACCAATGTAAGGGGACATTCTTCCCACTGATCACCAATGTAAGGAACATTCTTCTCACTGATCACCAATGTAAGGAGCATTCTTCTCACTGATCACCAATGTAAGGGACATTCTTCCCACTGATCACCAATGTAAGGAACATTCTTCACACTGATCACCAATGTAAGGAACATTCTTCCCACTGATCACCAATGTAAAGGACATTCTTCCCACTGATCACCAATGTAAGGGACATTCTTCCCACTGATCACCAATGTAAAGGACATTCTTCCCACTGATCACCAATGTAAGGAACATTCTTCTCACTGATCACCAATGTAAGGAGCATTCTTCTCACTGATCACCAATGTAAGGAACATTCTTCCCACTGATCACCAATGTAAAGGACATTCTTCCACTGATCACCAATGTAAGGAACATTCTTCCCACTGATCACAAATGTAAAGGACATTCTTCCCACTGATCACCAATGTAAGGAACATTCTTCCCACTGATCACCAATGTAAAGGACATTCTTCCCACTGATCACCAATGTAAGGAACATTCTTCTCACTGATCACCAATGTAAGGAGCATTCTTCTCACTGATCACCAATGTAAGGAACATTCTTCACACTGATCACCAATGTAAGGAACATTCTTCCCACTGATCACCAATGTAAGGAACATTCTTCACACTGATCACCAATGTAAGGAGCATTCTTCCCACTGATCACCAATGTAAGGGGACATTCTTCCCACTGATCACCAATGTAAGGGACATTCTTCTCACTGATCACCAATGTAAGGAACATTCTTCACACTGATCACCAATGTAAGGAGCATTCTTCCCACTGATCACCAATGTAAGGGGACATTCTTCCCACTGATCACCAATGTAAGGAACATTCTTCTCACTGATCACCAATGTAAGGAACATTCTTCCCACTGATCACCAATGTAAGGAACATTCTTCTCACTGATCACCAATGTAAGGGACATTCTTCCCACTGATCACCAATGTAAGAAACATTCTTCCCACTGATCACCAATGTAAGGGACATTCTTCCCACTGATCACCAATGTAAGGAGCATTCTTCTCACTGATCACCAATGTAAGGAGCATTCTTCCCACTGATCACCAATGTAAGGAACATTCTTCCCACTAACCACCAATGTAAGGGACATTCTTCCCACTGATCACCAATGTAAGGGACATTCTTCCCACTGATCACCAATGTAAGGAACATTCTTCCCACTGATCACCAATGTAAGGAACATTCTTCACACTGATCACCAATGTAAGGGACATTCTTCCCACTGATCACCAATGTAAGGGACATTCTTCCCACTGATCACCAATGTAAGGAGCATTCTTCCCACTGATCACCAATGTAAGGGGACATTCTTCCCACTGATCACCAATGTAAGGAACATTCTTCTCACTGATCACCAATGTAAGGAACATTCTTCCCACTGATCACCAATGTAAGGAACATTCTTCTCACTGATCACCAATGTAAGGGACATTCTTCCCACTGATCACCAATGTAAGAAACATTCTTCCCACTGATCACCAATGTAAGGGACATTCTTCCCACTGACCACCAATGTAAGGGACATTCTTCCCACTGATCACCAGTGTAAGGAACATTCTTCCCACTGACCACCAATGTAAGGAGCATTCTTCTCACTGACCACCAATGTAAGGAACATTCTTCCCACTAACCACCAATGTAAGGGACATTCTTCCCACTGATCACCAATGTAAGGGACATTCTTCCCACTGATCACCAATGTAAGGAACATTCTTCCCACTGATCACCAATGTAAGGAACATTCTTCCCACTGATCACCAATGTAAGGGACATTCTTCTCACTGATCACCAATGTAAGGAACATTCTTCCCACTGATCACCAATGTAAGGAGCATTCTTCCCACTGATCACCAATGTAAGGAACATTCTTCCCACTGATCACCAATGTAAGGAGCATTCTTCTCACTGATCACCAATGTAAGGAACATTCTTCCCACTGATCACCAATGTAAGGAGCATTCTTCCCACTGATCACCAATGTAAGGAACATTCTTCCCACTGATCACCAATGTAAGGAGCATTCTTCTCACTGATCACCAATGTAAGGAGCATTCTTCCCACTGATCACCAATGTAAGGAACATTCTTCTCACTGATCACCAATGTAAGGGACATTCTTCCCACTGATCACCAATGTAAGGGACATTCTTCTCACTGATCACCAATGTAAGGGACATTCTTCCCACTGATCACCAATGTAAGGGACATTCTTCCCACTGATCACCAATGTAAGGGACATTCTTCCCACTGACCACCAATGTAAGGAGCATTCTTCCCACTGATCACCAATGTAAGGAGCATTCTTCCCACTGATCACCAATGTAAGGAGCATTCTTCCCACTGATCACCAATGTAAGGAACATTCTTCTCACTGATCACCAATGTAAGGGACATTCTTCCCACTGATCACCAATGTAAGGAACATTCTTCACACTGATCACCAATGTAAGGGACATTCTTCCCACTGATCACCAATGTAAGGAACATTCTTCACACTGATCACCAATGTAAGGAGCATTCTTCTCACTGATCACCAATGTAAGGAACATTCTTCCCACTGATCACCAATGTAAAGGACATTCTTCCCACTGATCACCAATGTAAGGGGACATTCTTCCCACTGATCACCAATGTAAGGGACATTCTTCCCACTGATCACCAATGTAAGGGGACATTCTTCCCACTGATCACCAATGTAAGGAACATTCTTCTCACTGATCACCAATGTAAGGAGCATTCTTCTCACTGATCACCAATGTAAGGGACATTCTTCCCACTGATCACCAATGTAAGGAACATTCTTCACACTGATCACCAATGTAAGGAACATTCTTCCCACTGATCACCAATGTAAAGGACATTCTTCCCACTGATCACCAATGTAAGGGACATTCTTCCCACTGATCACCAATGTAAAGGACATTCTTCCCACTGATCACCAATGTAAGGAACATTCTTCTCACTGATCACCAATGTAAGGAGCATTCTTCTCACTGATCACCAATGTAAGGAACATTCTTCCCACTGATCACCAATGTAAAGGACATTCTTCCACTGATCACCAATGTAAGGAACATTCTTCCCACTGATCACAAATGTAAAGGACATTCTTCCCACTGATCACCAATGTAAGGAACATTCTTCCCACTGATCACCAATGTAAAGGACATTCTTCCCACTGATCACCAATGTAAGGAACATTCTTCTCACTGATCACCAATGTAAGGAGCATTCTTCTCACTGATCACCAATGTAAGGAACATTCTTCACACTGATCACCAATGTAAGGAACATTCTTCCCACTGATCACCAATGTAAGGAACATTCTTCACACTGATCACCAATGTAAGGAGCATTCTTCCCACTGATCACCAATGTAAGGGGACATTCTTCCCACTGATCACCAATGTAAGGGACATTCTTCTCACTGATCACCAATGTAAGGAACATTCTTCACACTGATCACCAATGTAAGGAGCATTCTTCCCACTGATCACCAATGTAAGGGGACATTCTTCCCACTGATCACCAATGTAAGGAACATTCTTCTCACTGATCACCAATGTAAGGAACATTCTTCCCACTGATCACCAATGTAAGGAACATTCTTCTCACTGATCACCAATGTAAGGGACATTCTTCCCACTGATCACCAATGTAAGAAACATTCTTCCCACTGATCACCAATGTAAGGGACATTCTTCCCACTGATCACCAATGTAAGGAGCATTCTTCTCACTGATCACCAATGTAAGGAGCATTCTTCCCACTGATCACCAATGTAAGGAACATTCTTCCCACTAACCACCAATGTAAGGGACATTCTTCCCACTGATCACCAATGTAAGGGACATTCTTCCCACTGATCACCAATGTAAGGAACATTCTTCCCACTGATCACCAATGTAAGGAACATTCTTCACACTGATCACCAATGTAAGGGACATTCTTCCCACTGATCACCAATGTAAGGGACATTCTTCCCACTGATCACCAATGTAAGGAGCATTCTTCCCACTGATCACCAATGTAAGGAACATTCTTCCCACTGATCACCAATGTAAGGAGCATTCTTCTCACTGACCACCAATGTAAGGAACATTCTTCACACTGACCACCAATGTAAGGAACATTCTTCACACTGATCACCAATGTAAGGGGCATTCTTCCCACTGATCACCAATGTAAGAGACATTCTTCCCACTGATCACCAATGTAAGGAGCATTCTTCACACTGATCACCAATGTAAGGAGCATTCTTCTCACTGACCACCAATGTAAGGAACATTCTTCACACTGACCACCAATGTAAGGAACATTCTTCTCACTGATCACCAATGTAAGGAACATTCTTCCCACTGATCACCAATGTAAGGAGCATTCTTCCCACTGATCACCAATGTAAGGGGACATTCTTCCCACTGATCACCAATGTAAGGAACATTCTTCTCACTGATCACCAATGTAAGGAACATTCTTCCCACTGATCACCAATGTAAGGAACATTCTTCTCACTGATCACCAATGTAAGGGACATTCTTCCCACTGATCACCAATGTAAGAAACATTCTTCCCACTGATCACCAATGTAAGGGACATTCTTCCCACTGACCACCAATGTAAGGGACATTCTTCCCACTGATCACCAGTGTAAGGAACATTCTTCCCACTGACCACCAATGTAAGGAGCATTCTTCTCACTGACCACCAATGTAAGGAACATTCTTCCCACTAACCACCAATGTAAGGGACATTCTTCCCACTGATCACCAATGTAAGGGACATTCTTCCCACTGATCACCAATGTAAGGAACATTCTTCACACTGATCACCAATGTAAGGAACATTCTTCCCACTGATCACCAATGTAAGGGACATTCTTCCCACTGATCACCAATGTAAGGAGCATTCTTCCCACTGATCACCAATGTAAGAGACATTCTTCCCACTGATCACCAATGTAAGGAGCATTCTTCTCACTGACCACCAATGTAAGGAACATTCTTCACACTGACCACCAATGTAAGGAACATTCTTCACACTGATCACCAATGTAAGGGGCATTCTTCCCACTGATCACCAATGTAAGAGACATTCTTCCCACTGATCACCAATGTAAGGAGCATTCTTCACACTGATCACCAATGTAAGGAGCATTCTTCTCACTGACCCCCAATGTAAGGAACATTCTTCACACTGACCACCAATGTAAGGAACATTCTTCACACTGATCACCAATGTAAGGAACATTCTTCTCACTGATCACCAATGTAAGGAACATTCTTCTCACTGATCACCAATGTAAGGAACATTCTTCACACTGATCACCAATGTAAGGAGCATTCTTCTCACTGACCCCCAATGTAAGGAACATTCTTCACACTGATCACCAATGTAAGGAACATTCTTCACACTGATCACCAATGTAAGGAGCATTCTTCTCACTGACCCCCAATGTAAGGAACATTCTTCACACTGACCACCAATGTAAGGAACATTCTTCACACTGATCACCAATGTAAGGAACATTCTTCTCACTGATCACCAATGTAAGGAACATTCTTCTCACTGATCACCAATGTAAGGAACATTCTTCTCACTGATCACCAATGTAAGGAACATTCTTCCCACTGATCACCAATGTAAGGAACATTCTTCCCACTGACCACCAATGTAAGGAACATT
Organism: Rana muscosa; assembly: GCA_029206835.1. NCBI lineage: Eukaryota > Metazoa > Chordata > Amphibia > Anura > Ranidae > Rana > Rana muscosa. Next base: position 195,920,538 of record CM055119.1, read on the forward strand.
CTTCTCACTGATCACCAATGTAAGGAGCATTCTTCCCACTGACCACCAATGTAAGGAACATTCTTCACACTGATCACCAATGTAAGGAACATTCTTCCCACTGATCACCAATGTAAGGAACATTCTTCCCACTGATCACCAATGTAAGGAACATTCTTCCCACTGACCACCAATGTAAGGAACATTCTTCTCACTGATCACTAGGGATGAGCTCGGTGTTCGAGTCGAACATACGTTCGACTCGAACATCGGCTGTTCGATCGTTCGCCGAACAACGAACGATTTGGGCCGTTCGTGCCTAATTCGCGGCCCACAATGCACTACGCCATTGCAGTGTCATCCAGGCGCTGTGATTGGCCAAGCATGCACTGTGACCCCGCATGCTTGGCCAATCACAGCGCCGGCAGCGAGGAGAGCAATGATTGGCCACAGGCAGGATGCCTGTGGCCAATTATTGCTGAGGGTGTTTAGTACACGCCCCACACTATAAAAGGCCGCCAGCACGGCGGCCTAGTGTAGTGTGTTCCGGAGCAGGGAAAGAGAAGCATAGGCAGGGACAGTGACATTTTTTTTCTTGCTTAACCTGGATTCCTTTAGTTTAGGGAAAGAGAAGGATAGGTAGGGAGAGTGTCAGTGTGTTTTACTGTGCTAAACCTTGTTGGTAGGGACAGGGAAGGACAGTGAGGGGAATTCTCATTGTGCTATACTGTGCTAAAGCATTCATCATCAACCCTCTTTAAAAAAAAAAATTATAGGGACAGAAAACTATAGGTAGGGAGAGTGCCAGTGTGTTTTACTGTGCTAAACCTTGTTTGTAGGGACAGGGAAGGACAGTGAGGGAAATTCTCATTGTGCTATACTGTGCTAAAGCATTCATCATCAACCATCTTTAAAAAAACATTTTTTATAGGGACAGAAAACTATAGGTAGGGAGAGTGTCAGTGTGTTTTACTGTGCTAAACCTTGTTTGTAGGGACAGGGAAGGACAGTGAGGGAAATTCTCATTGTGCTATACTGTGCTAAAGCATTCATCATCAACCATCTTTAAAAAAAATTTTTTATAGGGACAGAAAACTATAGGTAGGGAGAGTGTCAGTGTGTTTTACTGTGCTAAACCTTGTTTGTAGGGACAGGGAAGGACAGTGAGGGAAATTCTCATCGTGCTATACTGTGCTAAAGCATTCATCATCAACCATCTTTAAAAAAACATTTTTTATAGGGACAGAAAACTATAGGTAGGGAGAGTGTCAGTGTGTTTTACTGTGCTAAACCTTGTTTGTAGGGACAGGGAAGGACAGTGAGGGAAATTCTCATTGTGCTATACTGTGCTAAAGCATTCATCATCAACCATCTTTAAAAAAACATTTTTTATAGGGACAGAAAACTATAGGTAGGGAGAGTGTCAGTGTGTTTTACTGTGCTAAACCTTGTTTGTAGGGACAGGGAAGGACAGTGAGGGAAATTCTCATTGTGCTATACTGTGCTAAAGCATTCATCATCAACCATCTTTAAAAAAACATTTTTTATAGGGACAGAAAACTATAGGTAGTGTGACAGCAGGAAGGTAAAGTCACCTGGTTGCATCCAGGGGGGTAGATATATTTCTCCCAGATTCAGGCTTTATGCCAACTTATACAACTAGGGAGGGAGTTGATGAAGCCCAGCTGAGGCTAGTGGGCTCATGGATGATTCATACCTCTAGGGAGAGTGCTGGGCGTCGTGCAGGCAGGGAGTTGATGAGACCAGCTGAAGCTTGTCAGCTCGTTTAAGGCCTCTATAAAAACTCCCAGCTTCATTAGGTGTTTGCTCATGCCTGGAACCAGACCTGTGTGGACTGTCTAGGGAGAGTGAACCCCTGTGCGGTGAGACAAAGCCTGTGTGGCTATTTGTTTGGACATTTACTAAACCAGGGACTTAGGGACTAGGACAGCACCAGGCTGATCCCAGTTGTTAGTTAGGGAAACCTGCATGTTTAGTCAGAGGTCAAGCTGACCAGGATTTATTTTGTTTATGTTTCTTTTTGCTTTGCTGTGTTTTTGTCACTGTAAATAGAGAAATAAACCGCACCTTTTGATCTTGAAAACCACAACCTCCGTCTGCTGGGCCTGTTTTTGTGTGGGGAGCCCATCCAGGGGGTCACACACACCCGCTACCGAGTTAACCCCCTCACAGTTGGTGGAGAACCAGTGGCAGTTTTTTTAAGCCAGCATGGAGGAGATACTGAAACAGCTGGCTCTAGCAAATGCCAATCAACAGCAGACAAATGCAGGTTTGCAAAAGAGCTTCGCAGCCCAGCAACGAGCCCAGCAGCAATCTGAGGCCCGCTTCATAGACCTGTTGCAGAAGCAAGAGCAGAGACTACAACAACAGATGGAAGCAGTAATGCAGCAACGTCCGCAGACCAGTGAGGAAAGCCGTCCCACTAATACCGCGTCCTTTGGGGTGAGTCGTTTATTGACAAAAATGACTGGAGAGGATGATCCAGAGGCATTTTTGACCACATTTGAAAGGACTGCTGAAAGAGAAAAGTGGCCTGAGGAGCAGTGGGCTGGACTGGTGGCTCCTCTGTTAACTGGTGAATCGCAGAAAGCTTACTATGACCTAGAGCCTGACCAAGCAAAAGACTATGGGATGCTAAAAGCTGAAATATTGGCAAGGCTGGGTGTCACCCTGGCTGTCCGGGCTCAGCGTGTGCATAACTGGACTTTCCAGCTTGGAAAACCCCCCAGGTCTCAAATGTATGATCTCATTCACCTGAGCAGGAAGTGGCTACAGCCAGAGACTTTGTCCGCACCGGAGATTGTGGAACGTGTTGTGATGGATCGTTTCTTGAGAGCTCTTCCTACCGCCATTCAAAAGTGGGTAAGCCATGGAGACCCAGAAACGGCCGGTAAACTTGTGGATCGTGTAGAGAGATACTTGGCTGCAGAGAACCTGACGGCCTCTTCCAGAGACTCTCGGACTTTCCACCCTAAGACCAGACCATCCCCAGGGGCGGATAAGATGATTCCAAGGGGTGAGGGTGGAGAGAGTGAGAGGGTGGGAGCTCTGCCCAGAGTTTGGCGAGAACAGCCTGGGAAGTCGGGGGCTCAAGAGGCAGCCAAAAGGATTGTTTGCTACCGCTGCCGGCAAACGGGACATATTGCAGCAAATTGCCCGGTTGTGGAGGAACCCATGCAATGTGACTTTCTGACGGACAGACGTCAGTCGCTGTGTGCGACAGTCGCATGCACTGCCATTCGGGGAACTGAGAAACATTTATACAAAATGTGTATTAATGGTAGAAATGTTGTGGTATTACTGGATTCAGGTAGCCTTGTGACCCTGATAAAGGCTGAATTAGTTAAAACAGAGGTCTCTGGGAATAGCAAGGTAGCTGTTATTTGTGTGCATGGGGACACCCGAGAGTATCCAGTGACTACAGTATGTTTCAAGACCCCCAAAGGTACCCTCTCTCATCCAGTGGGGTTAGTATCTCAATTACCGCATGATGCCATTGTGGGAAGGGATTTTCCGAAGTTCTGGGAACTGTGGGATGATCCTGAGCCCCCCACTGGTGCCCCTATGTACCAGGAAGGTGATAGCCAGAACTCCTCTGAGAGTGGTGAGGACTCTCCAGAATTTCCCTTGTCAGTATTGGCAGGCGAGACTCAAGAAACTGGAGAGGAGCCCACCTCCTCAGACGAAAACCTACCGTCTGTGGAGTTTTCTGATCTTGAGGTTCACAGGGAAAATTTTGCCACAGAACAGTTAAAGGACCCCGCCCTAATAAAGGCACGGGAAAACGTAGTGGAAATAGATGGCGAGTTAGTGAACCCAGATAATACCTGCACTTACCCATACTTCAGCGTAGAGAAGGACCTACTGTATCGGGTGGCAAAAAGGGCAGAAGAAACCGTTGAGCAGCTTGTGGTGCCCAAACCTTACAGGAAGTTGGTGTTGGAGTTGGCCCATGGGCACATTCTTGGAGGTCATCTGGGGACAGAGAAAACCCGAGAGAGGGTATTACAGAGATTCTATTGGCCTGGGGTGATGAAGGACATAGAAAATTATTGTTCCTCCTGCCCTGTGTGTCAGAGGTCGGCCCCGATGCCACATTTCCGTAGCCCGCTGGTCCCTCTACCCATCATTGAGGTCCCGTTTGAGAGGATCGCAATGGATTTGGTAGGTCCTATAATCAAGTCCGCTAGGGGGCACCAGTACATATTAGTTATAATGGACTATGCCACCCGTTATCCAGAAGCGATCCCTCTCCGAAATACCTCGGCCAAAACCATAGCCAAAGAGCTATCTCTTGTTTTTAGCCGGGTGGGTATTTGTAAAGAACTGCTTACGGACCAAGGTACACCCTTTATGTCCCGGGTTATGAAAGAGCTGTGTAAATTGTTTAAAGTGACGCAATTGCGTACGTCTGTGTATCACCCCCAAACCGATGGGCTGGTTGAAAGATTCAACAAAACCCTAAAACAAATGTTGAAGAAAGTGGTGGATAGAGATGGAAAGGATTGGGACTGTCTACTTCCTTATTTGATGTTTGCTATTAGGGAGGTGCCCCAATCCTCTACGGGATTCTCCCCCTTTGAGTTACTGTATGGGAGACACCCAAGAGGGCTGTTGGATATTGCCAAGGAAACTTGGGAAAGTGAGAGTTCTCCCCACAGGAGTGTGATTGAGCATGTCGCCCTGATGCAAGATCGAATTGCACAGGTAATGCCCATCGTGAAGGAACATTTGGCCCAAGCGCAGTTGGCACAGCAGAGAGTGTACAACCGTGGAGCCAAGACCCGTACCTTTTCCCCGGGGGATAGGATATTGGTACTTGTCCCTACGGTTGAAAGTAAATTCCTTGCCAAATGGCAAGGCCCCTACGAGATAATGGAAAAAGTGAGCGAAGTGAATTACAAGGTCAGACAACCAGGAAGGCGAAAGCCCGAACAGATCTATCACGTTAATCTGTTGAAAGCCTGGAGGGATAGAGAGTCCCTAGTCGCAGAAACTTGGTCACCAGCTCAAACTGGTTGCGTGATTCCGGAGGTTGGAATAGCAGCCACCTTGTCACAACCCCAACAACAGGAGGTTAAGGAGTTTGTGCTTCGCAACAAGGAGGTGTTCTCTGAGCTGCCGGGACAAACATCTGGGGTAGAGCATGATATTATTACCCCGCCCGGTGAAAGGGTGAAGTTAAAACCCTATCGGATCCCAGAGGCCCGACGGGAGGCAATACGGGAGGAAGTACAGAAAATGCTGAACTTAGGGGTGATAGAGGAGTCCCAAAGTGATTGGTCTAGTCCCATTGTGTTGGTGCCTAAACCGGATGGGAGCTGGCGATTTTGTAACGATTTTCGTCAGTTGAACAAAGTTACAAAATTTGACACCTACCCCATGCCACGTATAGATGAGTTGATCGACCGGCTGGGAACAGCCCGATACATGACGACTCTTGACCTCACAAAAGGGTATTGGCAAATCCCCCTGGCCAAGTCGGCCAAAGAAAAAACCGCATTTGTAACCCCAGACGGGGCGTTCCAATATAAGAGAATGCCGTTCGGGTTACAGAATGCGCCGGCCACATTCCAGCGGAAAATGGACCAGATACTGAGGCCCCATCGGAAGTATGCTGCGGCTTACCTGGATGACGTAATTGTCCATAGCACAGATTGGGCCTCACATCTGCCAAAAGTGCAAGCAGTCCTAGACTCTATCCGGGAAGCGGGGTTTACGGCTAACCCCAAGAAGTGTACCATTGGGCAGGAGGAGGCCAAATATCTTGGGTACACCATTGGCAGGGGAGTAATAAAACCCCAACTCAACAAAGTCGAGGCCATCCAGAGTTGGCCACGTCCCAACAGCAAGAAGCAGGTACGGGCCTTTCTGGGAATCGCGGGTTATTATCGGCGCTTCATTCCCCACTTTGCTTCTAAGGCTGTGCCCCTAACCAACCTGACGAAAGGGAAAGGGTCGGTCATGATTAAATGGACCCCCGAGGCTGAGGCAGCGTTCCAATTCTTGAAACAAGCCTTATGTAGCCAGCCAGTGTTGTACTCACCCGACTTCTCTAAAGACTTTGTCGTACAAAGTGATGCGTCAGATGTGGGGTTAGGAGCAGTATTGTCCCAGGTCTGGAACGGGGACGAGCACCCAGTCATTTACCTCAGCAGGAAGTTGAAGTCCCATGAGGTAAATTACGCCACGGTTGAAAAGGAGTGTTTAGCGGTGAAGTGGGCTCTAGATTCCCTTCGGTACTATCTGCTAGGTAGGCACTTTGACATGGTTACGGATCACGCTCCGTTAAAGTGGATGGCTCAAAACAAGGAGACAAATAGAAGAGTGAATAGGTGGTTCCTGGCCCTACAGGAATTCAACTTCACAGTAAAGCATCGCCCTGGCGTTCAAATGGGGAATGTGGATGCTTTGTCTCGAGTACATGAATGCCTGATTGCTGGTGTTCCAACCCCAAGGTTAAAACAAGAGGGGGGGGGGTATGTGACAGCAGGAAGGTAAAGTCACCTGGTTGCATCCAGGGGGGTAGATATATTTCTCCCAGATTCAGGCTTTATGCCAACTTATACAACTAGGGAGGGAGTTGATGAAGCCCAGCTGAGGCTAGTGGGCTCATGGATGATTCATACCTCTAGGGAGAGTGCTGGGCGTCGTGCAGGCAGGGAGTTGATGAGACCAGCTGAAGCTTGTCAGCTCGTTTAAGGCCTCTATAAAAACTCCCAGCTTCATTAGGTGTTTGCTCATGCCTGGAACCAGACCTGTGTGGACTGTCTAGGGAGAGTGAACCCCTGTGCGGTGAGACAAAGCCTGTGTGGCTATTTGTTTGGACATTTACTAAACCAGGGACTTAGGGACTAGGACAGCACCAGGCTGATCCCAGTTGTTAGTTAGGGAAACCTGCATGTTTAGTCAGAGGTCAAGCTGACCAGGATTTATTTTGTTTATGTTTCTTTTTGCTTTGCTGTGTTTTTGTCACTGTAAATAGAGAAATAAACCGCACCTTTTGATCTTGAAAACCACAACCTCCGTCTGCTGGGCCTGTTTTTGTGTGGGGAGCCCATCCAGGGGGTCACACACACCCGCTACCGAGTTAACCCCCTCACAGTAGGGAGAGTGTCAGTGTGTTTTACTGTGCTAAACCTTGTTTGTAGGGACAGTGAGGGAAATTCTCATTGTGCTATACTGTGCTAAAGCATTCATCATCAACCATCTTTAAAAAAAAAATTTTATAGGGACAGAAAACTATAGGTAGGGAGAGTGTCAGTGTGTTTTACTGTGCTAAACCTTGTTTGTAGGGACAGGGAAGGACAGTGAGGGAAATTCTCATTGTGCTATACTGTGCTAAAGCATTCATCATCAACCATCTTTAAAAAAACATTTTTTATAGGGACAGAAAACTATAGGTAGGGAGAGTGTCAGTGTGTTTTACTGTGCTAAACCTTGTTTGTAGGGACAGGGAAGGCCAGTGAGGGAAATTCTCATTGTGCTATACTGTGCTAAAGCATTCATCATCAACCATCTTTAAAAAAACATTTTTTATAGGGACAGAAAACTATAGGTAGGGAGAGTGTCAGTGTGTTTTACTGTGCTAAACCTTGTTTGTAGGGACAGGGAAGGACAGTGAGGGAAATTCTCATTGTGCTATACTGTGCTAAAGCATTCATCATCAACCATCTTTAAAAAAACATTTTTTATAGGGACAGAAAACTATAGGTAGGGAGAGTGTCAGTGTGTTTTACTGTGCTAAACCTTGTTTGTAGGGACAGGGAAGGACAGTGAGGGAAATTCTCATTGTGCTATACTGTGCTAAAGCATTCATCATCAACCATCTTTAAAAAAACATTTTTTATAGGGACAGAAAACTATAGGTAGGGAGAGTGTCAGTGTGTTTTACTGTGCTAAACCTTGTTTGTAGGGACAGGGAAGGCCAGTGAGGGAAATTCTCATTGTGCTATACTGTGCTAAAGCATTCATCATCAACCATCTTTAAAAAAACATTTTTTATAGGGACAGAAAACTATAGGTAGGGAGAGTGTCAGTGTGTTTTACTGTGCTAAACCTTGTTTGTAGGGACAGGGAAGGACAGTGAGGGAAATTCTCATTGTGCTATACTGTGCTAAAGCATTCATCATCAACCATCTTTAAAAAAACATTTTTTATAGGGACAGAAAACTATAGGTAGGGAGAGTGTCAGTGTGTTTTACTGTGCTAAACCTTGTTTGTAGGGACAGGGAAGGCCAGTGAGGGAAATTCTCATTGTGCTATACTGTGCTAAAGCATTCATCATCAACCATCTTTAAAAAAACATTTTTTATAGGGACAGAAAACTATAGGTAGGGAGAGTGTCAGTGTGTTTTACTGTGCTAAACCTTGTTTGTAGGGACAGGGAAGGACAGTGAGGGAAATTCTCATTGTGCTATACTGTGCTAAAGCATTCATCATCAACCATCTTTAAAAAAACATTTTTTATAGGGACAGAAAACTATAGGTAGGGAGAGTGTCAGTGTGTTTTACTGTGCTAAACCTTGTTTGTAGGGACAGGGAAGGCCAGTGAGGGAAATTCTCATTGTGCTATACTGTGCTAAAGCATTCATCATCAACCATCTTTGAAATCCTTGTTTTTTGGACAGTCAGGGAAATTGTCATTGTGCTATTCTGTGCGAAAGCAATCATCCTCAACCATATTTAAAAATCCTTAAGTAAAGGGACAGAGAAGGACACCTGAAGGTAGCCCTTATTGCTTTTTTCCCATCTCCCTGCAGGCCATCCATTAGAATGTCTGGAAGGCAAACAAGGAGAGGCAGACAGTCAGGAGGCAATAAAAGAGGGCAAGCAGGCTCTGTGTCTGGGGGCAACAGTGCTGGTCGTGGACGCGGTGCATTGTCATCAGCACATGGCCATGGGACACGCTTGTCCTTCTTTTCGGCAGCTGGACATGTTGAGCCACATCATGCCGAAGACTTGGTAGAGTGGATGACCAAGCCCTCCTCCTCCTCCTCATCCTCTCTCACCCAGGCTCAGGGTACTGGCAAAGCAGCTGCCAAAGCGTCCTCTTCCCTGGTATCAATGTCAGACTCATCATCAGTCACTCCTTCCCTAGACCCACCATGTCCTCCTCCTGAGGAGTCCCCCGAACTGTTTGAGCACAGTGTTGGGTACATGCTCCAGGAGGATGCCCAGCGTTTCGAAGGGTCTGATGATGAAACCCAGCTACAGGAAGGCAGTAGCGTGAGAGCAGACAGAGGGGATGCTCAAGAAGGACACCAATCTGGCAGTCATGTTCCAGCAGCTGCAGCATACTGCCAGATTGGCTCCAGTGATGAGGAGGGAGGGGATGATGAGGTCACTGACTCCACGTGGGTGCCTAATAGGAGAGAGGAGGAGGAGGAGGATGAGGAGGAGGCACATCTCCAACGAGGCAGGATGCCCTTTGGTGGCCAGCGTAAGGGCAGTACACCGACGGAATCACACCGCAGAGCTCCGCCTGTGCAGGGCGCTGCCTCTGCCCGTCATTCAAAAAGTTCTTTGGTGTGGGCCTTTTTTGAGGCTAGTGCATCAGATCGCACAGCTGCTGTTTGCAACATATGTCTCAAGCGTATATCGCGTGGCCAAAACATCAGCCGCTTGGGTACCACATGCCTGACCAGACATATGTTGACCTGCCATGCAGCTCGTTGGCAAGCCTACCTCAAAGACCCACACCAAAGAACAAAGCGGACCTCTCCTTGCACCGCATCAGCTGGGATCTCCAACCCCACTATAACTTCAGTCCTCTCTGAAACATGCACTGAGAGGAATGAAGGTGTAGAATTAGGTGTGTCACAGCCAAGTACTTGCGGCCACTCTGCTAGCAGTACACCGACGTCCGATTCTAGCAGGCAAATTTCCCTGCCCCAGCTGCTGGACCGTCGAAAGAAGTTCACTCCCAGCCATCCACATGCCCAGCGGTTGAATGCTAGCTTGGCTAAATTGCTAGCGCTTCAACTGCTGCCTTTTCAGTTGGTAGACTCGGCCCCCTTCCGTGAGTTTGTGCAATGTGCGGTTCCTCAGTGGCAGGTTCCCAAACACCACTTTTTCTCACGGAAGGCTATTCCGGCTCTCTACCGGCATGTGGAAGGCAATGTCTTGGCCTCGCTGGACAGGGCGGTCAGCGGTAAGGTGCATATTACCGCTGACTCATGGTCCAGCAGGCATGGACAGGGACGTTACCTTTCTTTCACGGCCCATTGGGTCACTCTTTTGGTAGCTGGGAAGGATGCAGGACAAGGTGCAGTAGTGTTGGAGGTTGTTCCACCGCCACGCCTCCAAAATGCTACTACTGGTTGTGACACACCTCTCTCCTCCACCCCCTCCTCTTCTTCTTCCTCCATGGCCTCTTCCTGTGCTTTGTCCTCTGAACCAGCGGTGCTCCGTAGCCGTTCAAGGGGCTACGCAAGTACGCAGGCAAAAAGATGCCATGCCGTGCTTGCGCTGGTGTGTTTGGGGGACAGAAGCCACACTGGGGCAGAGGTCCTGTCTGCTCTGCAGGGCCAGGCCGAGAGGTGGTTGACGCCACGCCAGCTTAAGCCAGGAATGGTGGTTTGCGACAATGGCACCAACCTCCTCTCCGCCCTCCGACAGGGACAACTGACCCATGTGCCCTGTGTGGCTCACGTCCTTAACCTGGTGGTGCAGCGGTTCTTGGGCAGGTACCCGGGCTTACAGGATGTCCTGAGGCAGGCCAGGAAAGTCTGTGTGCATTTCCGCAGATCTTATAATGCCAGTGCTCGCCTGGCTGAGCTGCAAAAGGAGTTGAACCTGCCCAAGAACCGCCTTATATGTGACATGCCCACCAGGTGGAACTCAACGTTGGCCATGCTGCAGCGGCTGCACACGCAGCAGAGGGCCATCAATGAGTACCTGTGCGACTACGGCACCAGGACAGGGTCAGGGGAGCTCGGTTTTTTTTCTCCACGCCAGTGGGGCATGATCAGGGATGCATGCACTGTCCTGGCACCATTTGAGGAGGCCACGAGGATGGTGAGCAGTGACAGTGCATGCATCAGTGACACTGTACCTCTTGTCCACCTGTTGGAGCACACGCTGCGTGGAATAATGGACAGGGCACTTGAGGCAGAACAGAGGCAGGAAGAGGAGGACTTCCTTGCCTCTCAAGGCCCCCTTTACCCAGACAGTGTTCCTTCTGTCCCACCCATCGCACAGGAAGAGGAGGAGGAGGAGGAGGAGGAGGAGGAGGATTGTGTCAGCATGGAGGTGGAGGCTGGCACTCAGCATCATCAGCAGCAGTCTTTTAGGGATGATTTACAGTCCCAAGAAACCAGTGGACTTGTACGTGGCTGGGAGGAGGTGGCTGCGGATCATGTCGTCCTTAGTGACCCAGAGGACTCCGGACCGAATGCCTCAGCTAACCTACGCTGCATGACCTCCCTGATCCTGCAAAGTCTGCGGAAGGATCCTCGTATTCTTCGGATCAAGGAGAGGGACCATTACTGGCTGGCCACTCTCCTTGATCCACGGTACAAGGGTAAGGTTGCGGACCTTATGTTACCGTCGCAGAGGGAGCAGAGGATGAGACAACTCCGGGAGGCCTTGCAGAAAGGTCTGTGCAACGTGTTCCCAGAGACTGGGAGGTTACAAACTCCTGGTCCTGGACAACGAGTTGCTGAGGCTTCGGCCAGTCAAAGAAGGAGCGGTGGGGAAGGTGGCCGTCTGACCGATGCGTTCAGACAATTCTTTAGTCCGCAGCCCCAAAGTATGATCGGTTCCAGCAACCATCGCCAGCGTCTGATAAACATGGTGCAGGAATATCTAGGGGCAAGGTCAGACTTGGACACCTTCCCCACCGAAAATCCTCTGGCTTACTGGGTCTTGAGGATGGATCACTGGCCAGAGCTTGCACAGTATGCAATTGAGCTACTGGCCTGTCCTGCATCCAGCGTTCTTTCGGAACGCACATTCAGTGCTGCTGGAGGATTTGTCACGGATCACAGGGTGCGCCTGTCCACCGACTCGGTTGATCGACTGACTTTCATCAAGATGAACCAGTCTTGGATCTCCACCAGCTACCACACACCTGATGCTGATATAACAGACTAATTGATTTTAACATGTCACATCCCTTCAAGACTGATGCTGATGCTGAGTGCCTGTGCTGTTATGTTGACTGGCTATCCTCCTCCTCCGAGTCCTCAATGATACGATTGATGATGATAGCTTGGAAGATCATTTTTGTTTATGGGTGCCGCCACCAGTGCCTAACGCCCAATTTTTCAGCCCCTGTTTAACAGGGGCGTGTAATTACAATTTTTCTAGCAATACTTTGCAACAGGGCTCATTGCTGTGCTCCAAGTACAGTATCTGTGAGGGGTTGCAGTGTTGTGCCACCAGTGCCTAAGGCCCAATTTTTCAGCCCCTGTTTAACAGGGGCGTGTAATTACAATTTTTGAAGCAATACTTTGCAACAGGGCTCATTGCTGTGCTCCAAGTACAGTATCTGTGAGGGGTTGCAGTGTTGTGCCACCAGTGCCTAAGTCCCAATTTTTCAGCCCCTGTTCAACAGGGGCATGTAATTACAATTCTTGATCTAATAATTCACAGCAGGGCCCATTGCTGCACCCACCAAGAGTAACTCTGAGGGCTTACAGTGTTGTGGCAACGCCACCACCACCACCACCACGAAAGGCCCAATTTTTCAGCCCCTGTTCAAAAGGGGCATGTAATTACAATTCTTGATCTAATAATTCACAGCAGGGCCCATTCCTGCACCCACCAAGAGTAACTCTGAGGGCTTACAGTGTTGTGGCAACACCACCACCACCACCACGAAAGGCCCAATTTTTCAGCCCCTGTTCAACAGGGGCATGCAATTACAATTCTTGATCTAATAATTCACAGCAGGGCCCATTGCTGCACCCACCAAGAGTAACTGTCAGGGCTTACAGTGTTGTGGCACCAGCACCACCATCAAAGGCCCAATTTTTACTACCACTGTTCAACAATTATATGTAATTACAATTCCTGATATAATAGTTGACAGCAGGGCGTTCCAGCACCAACCAAGAGTAACTGTGAGTGCTTACAGTGTTGTGCCAACACCAACAACTAAGGGGCCTATTTCTGCAGAGTATATACGGCAGGTCCCTACTTTCAAACATCCAACTTACAAACGACTCCTACTTGCAAACGCAAGAAGACAACAGGAAGTGAGAGGAAATCTACCCCTAGGAAGGAAAATTCTCTCCTGTAAGAATTAATATGTACTGTACTGATGCTTTATCACCAATCCTTGTTTCAAGAAAAACACCACATTTCAAAAACAGTTGTCATTGGGACGGAAAGTGAGGTGAAATGTTCTGAACAGGGGCACAGACAGCAAAACAAATGTTACAGGGGTGATAACCCTTACCTATGTTTTCCAAAAAGTTTAAAAATAGATTTTTGGGCTGGAGCTACACTTAAACAATGTACCTGTTCAAAATTACAAACACATTCTACATAAGAACAAACCTACAGTCCCTGTCTTGTATGCACCGCCTGTATACGGCTGTTCAGAGTATATAGGGCCTTTTTTATTTTATGTGCGGTGTTCCCCTTAATATCCATACAAGACCCAAAGGGGTTGGTAATGGGCTGGGGTAGGGGGGGGGGTCATGGGGTAGCTATGCCATTTTTCTTAAAGATTTTCATCCATATTACCGGGACCAGACATTACATTAAAGCCGCAAGCAGTTTTAAATGGCTTTTTTTTCCTTTAGAAGTGTCATTTTGTGCAGGGACAGTTCTAAACACGGGAAACACGTGGCACTTCACAGACATACTTTAGACACCCCCCAGGTACGATATTTAAAGGAATATTTGACTTTTTTTTTTCACTTTATGCATCATTAAAATGACTGCTCCCGAAAAACGACCGTTTTTAAAACTTCTTTTTGCATTGATACATGTCCCCTGGTGCACAACCCGGGTTCCCAAACCCTTTTTAGGACAATAACATGCATAATAGTTGTTATAATTAGCACTTTAGAATTCGAACGTTCGCATCCATTGTATTTAATAGGGTTCTAATGTTCGTACGAACTTTCGGTCCGTTCGCGGGTTCTGGTGCGAACCGAACCCGGGGGTGTTCGGCTCATCACTACTGATCACCAATGTAAGGGGCATTCTTCCCACTGATCACCAATGTAAGGAACATTCTTTCCACTGATCACCAATGTAAGGAACATTCTTCCCACTGACCACCAATGTAAGGGACATTCTTCCCACTGATCACCAATGTAAGGAACATTCTTCCCACTGATCACCAATGTAAGGAGCATTCTTCTCACTGACCACCAATGTAAGGAACATTCTTCACACTGACCACCAATGTAAGGAACATTCTTCACACTGATCACCAATGTAAGGGGCATTCTTCCCACTGATCACCAATGTAAGAGACATTCTTCCCACTGATCACCAATGTAAGGAGCATTCTTCTCACTGACCACCAATGTAAGGAACATTCTTCCCACTGATCACCAATGTAAGGGGCATTCTTCCCACTGACCACCAATTTAAGGAACATTCTTCCCACTGACCACCAATGTAAGGAACATTCTTCCCACTGACCACCAATGTAAGGGGCATTCTTCTCACTGATCACCAATGTAAGGAACATTCTTCCCACTGACCACCAATGTAAGGAACATTCTTCCCACTGACCACCAATGTAAGGGGCATTCTTCTCACTGATCACCAATGTAAGGAGCATTCTTCCCACTGATCACCAATGTAAGGGACATTCTTCCCACTGATCACCAATGTAAGGAACATTCTTCCCACTGACCACCAATGTAAGGAACATTCTTCCCACTGACCACCAATGTAAGGGGCATTCTTCTCACTGATCACCAATGTAAGGAGCATTCTTCCCACTGATCACCAATGTAAGGGACATTCTTCCCACTGACCACCAATGTAAGGGACATTCTTCCCACTGACCACCAATGTAAGGGACATTCTTCCCACTGACCACCAATGTAAGGGACATTCTTCCCACTGACCACCAATGTAAGAAGAACTCTGACCACCAATGTAAGGAGCATTCTTCCCAGTCAGCACCTACATAAATGGCATTCTTCCCACAGACCGCCAAGGTAAATGGCAGTCTCCCCACTGACACCCAATGCAAGGAGCATTCTTTCTACTGTTAAAGACAGTTTAATGAAGCCCTTTTTCCATTAACCAACTACCAATGTAAGGTGGCTATTCGCCCACTGACTACTAGTTAAAGGACTAGGACTACTAGTCTTTCACTGACCACCTATGTAAGAGGGGCCTTCTCCACTGGCCTCCTACATGGACCACTAATGAAGGGGGCACTACACTTAACACCAAAGTCATAGGGTCCTTCTCCACTGACCACCAATCTAAGGAACCAATCAGGGGAGGTTGCTATAAATAGATTAGCAGGGAGCTGGTCCCATTACAAAACACCTCTGATAGTCTCTGCCTATGATGAGAGGGGGTTTGTGCCTTTCCTCCAATCAGCAATTTTAGCTTTCTTTCTCGTACATCACGGGACACAGAGCGACATAGTCATTACTAATGGGTTATATAGATACCGTCAGGTGCTGGCACTTGCAACTTCCAAAACCGGAAGTACCCTCCCCTATATAAGCCCCTCCCATCCGGGAGCACCTCAGTTTTTTGCCAGTGTCTAAGGTGTTGGCCAAGAAGAAACATGTGTTTTTCACTGAGCTTGCGTACAGGTTCTTTTGGGCCTCAGTAAGCTATTCCGGATCCGACCAAAAAAGCTTCATAGCTAAACGGTCGGTACCCGGGCCTTGCAGAGAAGAGCAAGGTTTTGCCTGTAATGCTTCTCTTAGGAGAGCTGGACCCTGGGATCCAGAGCTCTGGTCATACCCACGACCAAGATGTTTTCTGTGCAGGGTGCTATACAGGTCCAGGGGAGTGGAATCCTTGGGAACCCGGTCCCTGAAGGTTTGATTACAATGCCTGCCGTGATAGGTGAAGTTTGGGCTTTTGTGGACCAAACAAAGTCCTGCGGCGGGGAACAGGTAAGTGGGGGCCCCCAGGAACTTGGTTCTATTGGGGGACCCCCAAGCCTAATTTGTCTTTCTGTCTGTTACCTAATGGTATTCCCGCAAAATTCTGTGCATGCCTGTAACTACTAAAAAAATGTAATAATTTTTAATGGTGGTCAAGAAAAAAAAAAAAAAAAAAAAAAAATGTTTTATATATATATATTTAATATATTAGACTGCGGTACCTGTGTTTGTCCACTAGAGGCCGCTGTGGAATGTTTTCTTGTCATGTGGACTAGCTTCTTCTCAGCAGAGCAAAGTCCAGGCAGATGGTGAGTTCTCTTATAGGAAACTGCTTCCTCTGCCATGTTGCAGTGCTCGTCCATCCCCCGGCCTGCGGCAAAGAGGGGCCCTGGCTCCTGTCCCTTGTTACCATATTTGAAATTAGCGCCGAAGGCGCACGTGCCCGCGCGCGTGCACGCGCCTCTATATATAGAGGTGAGCCGGGAAAGGGGGCGGAGCCTGGGGGATGACGCTCTGTGTGCGCCGCAGCGCTTCTGCGCATGTGCGGGCGTCCCAGCAGTTTAAAAAAACCACAATATTGTAGTGAGCTGGCTATGAAGTACAGAGACAGAGCTGGCAACATTTAAAGGCATACAGCAAGCGGTTGATACAGGCATCCCCTAGAAAGGCACATTAGTAGACACCAACTGTGATATAGCAGCAATTGTGCTAGACTATTCTCAGTAAAAGAGGTGTATTACGGCTGGAATACCTCAGCTTTAGGCTTAGGAATATGCCGTCCAGAAGCTCCGGAACTGAATCTTCCAGGAAGCGAAGGGGGTCTCATCGGGCTCTGAGGATCTTGGGCATACTCCTGCTGCACCAGTCTCCCCTGAAGTTCAGAGGTAAGTGACCGTAGAGACCCCGCAGGGGTACTTGGTACTGTGGCTGTCCTCAGTCACCTGCTCCTGTGTATGTAACAGAGGAGGTTTTTTCCTCAGCTCTGGGAGGATTAGAGAGAGATTGTCAACATTTATCGCTGCCTCCCTGTCAGGGAAAGCACGCCCGATCTCCGTCTCCTCCTTCAGAATGCCTGTTAGCAGAGCAACAGTCCCATACAGGGATCGACCTGCCTGAAGGGGATCAGGATAAGGTTGATTCTGTTATAGAGGAATCAACAGTGGGGGAACCTTTTCTCAGCATCTCAAGCTGAAAGATTATGGGTTCAGTCTCTGACTAACATGGTCCGATCAGCATTTAAAAATGCACCTTGCGGAACCATCAACCACTACTGTATCCTCGTTGGGGTCGCTAGAAGCCCCCAGACTGTTTGTTCTTTCCCACTTCACCCTTTACTGAAAGGGCTCATTTACCAGGATTGGGAACGTCCTGAGAAAATATTTATTCCCCCAAGAGATTTCCGGTGGTCTATCCCATGGAGGATAAGTTCATCAAAAAAAAAAAAAAAAATGGAAGGTCCCTACAATGGACGCAGCCATCTCTTGTATGTATAAATCACTGACATGTCCAGTGGATAATGTCCAAATGTTCAAGAACCCAATAGATAAAAGATTGGAGTCCTTATGAAAATCTGCTTGGTGATACAACCAGCAGTAGCAGCTATTGGGGTCTGCTAAGCAGTGAAGGATCAGTTGAAACAGGTCTTGAGGGACTTGACAGATCAGCAGGCTTTGCCCTAGCTGATCTACCTAGAGCCTTAGGCTTTGCGGTTGACGCCATAGAGGATTCAGTCCATCAGGCCTCCCGCCTTACGCTGTCTATAGTACATATGCGTAGGCTCCTATGGCTCAAAAACTGGTCTGCTGAAGCTCCCTGTAAAGAATGGCTGGTTAGCGTCCCATTTCATGGTGAACGCTTATTCAGGGAAAACCTGGACAAATATCCAGAAAATTTCCAGCGGTAAAAATACGCTCTTGCCGGTTAAAAGCAGAGTTAGAGGTCCCTCTTTAAGAGGCCTGCTTCTCCAGTCCCTGGGGCATCGGCTGTGTAACAGTTCCGACGGCCTCCTCGGTCAAATCCCGGGGGTAAAAAACAGGGACAGTAGCAGGGTAATGAGAAACCCTGGGTCAGGGGAGGTACAAAACCTCCCCCAAAGTTAAATTCATGAAGCCCCCACTCAGTCGGGTGGGGGGAGGACTCCAGTTGTTCGCAAGAGACCTGGCGGGACACGATCAAGACAGATAGGTGCTCTCCGCAGTAGGTTTGGGATACAGTTTGGAGTTAAAAGACTCTCCTCCTTCCCATTTTTGAGGTCAAACGTGCCAAGGGATCCCCGGAAGAGAGAGTCCCTCCTGTTGGCACTAGAACAACTATTGCTCCAAGGAGTAATTATGGAGGTTCCCCTGGAAGAATGAGGGTTCGGGTTTTACTCAAACCTCTTTACAGTCCCGAAGCAAACGCGGACGGGAGGCCCATATTAATTCTAAAAGGGCTATACAAATTCCTGTATATCAGGACTTTCCGATGGAGTCGATCCGATCGGTGGCCACTGCCCTACAAGGGGAGGATTGGTTAGCCACGATCGACATCAAAGATGCTTATTTGCACATTCCCATCTTTCCAGTCCACCAAAAATTTCTACGCTTTGCAGTAGAAGGGCGCCATTTTCAGTTCAGAGCCTTACCCTTCGGTTTGGCCACAGCACCACGAGTGTTTACAAAAATTCTGGCCCTTTATTGGCCAATCTAAGAACACAAGGTGTAATGATAATGGCATATCTGGATGACTTGTTGCTGATAGACCACTCAGTGAAAAAACTAGACGTGGTCGTTCACAAGACGATCAAGTATCTGGAATCTCACGGTTGGATTATCAACCGAGACAAGTCAGCCCTAAAAACCAGTCAAAAGTCTGGAATACTTGGGGCTAAGGTTGGATTCAGGCCAGAGAAAAATATTCTTGCCTCGAGGAAAGGTGTTGTCTTTGAAAGATTTGATCCACTTAGTGGGTACAAAAAAGACAGCCGTCCATACGCCTGTATATGAGGCTGCTGGGAAAAATGGTGGCATCATTCGAAGCAGTACCCTACGGTCAATTCCATTCAAGGAAATTTGCAAGGGGCCATACTGTCAGCCTGGAACAAAAAAGTTCAGGCCCTAGACTTACAATGTCCTTGTCCCCTTCCGTTCGCAAGAGCCTCCGTTGGTGGTTGGTTCCCCAGAATCTGGAAAAAAGGAAATCCTTCAGTCCGATTTCTTGGAAGGTGGTCACTACAGATGCCATCCTTATAGGCTGGGGAGCAGTACTGGAGCAATAGTCTCTCCAGGGCAGATGGTCGGATGCAGAAAAGGCCCTGACCATCAATCTCTTAGAGATACGAGCAGCCCGGTATGCCCTAGTAGCATGGACATCCAAACTCCAAGGGTCCCCTGTCAGAATGCAATCAGACAATGCCACAGCAGTGGCATATATCAATCATCAGGGGGGCACCAGGAGTCGTGCAGCCCAGAGGGAAGTAAATTACATCCTGAAATGGGCAGAAAAATATGTCCCAGCCATATCTGCGGTATTCATTCCAGGAGTGGAGAATTGGAAGGCGGACTTTCTAAGTCGCCAGCAATTAGGCCCAGAGGAAGGGTCCCTTCACCCCGAGGTTTTCTGGACAATATGTCAGCGGTGGGGAACATCGGATGTAGATCTTCTAGCATCCAGATTCAACGCAAAGGGGGACAGGTTTGTCTCTCGGACAAGGGATCCCCTAGCTTGCGGCTCGGATGCCCTAGTGTTCCCTTGGGATCAGTTCAAGCTGATATATGCATTCACACCGCCACAATGGTTACCTCGATTACTCCGCAGAATCAGGGTAGAAAAGAAACCGGTGATTCCGGTGGCTCCAGCGTGGCCCCGAAGAGCGTGGTACGCGGAGATTGTAAAATTTCAGTGGGGAGTCCTTGGACTCTCCCACGTCGTCCGGCTTTCGCAAGGACCGATATACCACCCTTCCTTACCAGCCCTAGGTTTGACGGCCTGGCTATTGAAGCCCACATTCTAAAAAAGAGAGGGC
This sequence comes from Rana muscosa, assembly GCA_029206835.1. Taxonomy (NCBI): domain Eukaryota; kingdom Metazoa; phylum Chordata; class Amphibia; order Anura; family Ranidae; genus Rana; species Rana muscosa. The sequence goes on from CM055119.1 coordinate 195,940,590, forward strand.
TCTCTAATGCTGTGGTATCTACCATGATCAATGCCAGGAAGCCGGTATCCAGGCAGATCTACTATAGAATCTGGAAGGCGTACATCGCGTGGTGTGAGGCCAAGAAATGGCATCCACATAAGTACGTAATAGGTAGGATTCTGGACTTCCTACAGTGGGCTGTAGATAGGAAGCTTGCCTTGAGTACTATCAAGGGTCAGATTTCGGCCTTGTCAATATTTTTTCAAAGGCCCTTGGCTTCGCATTCACTAGTCAAAGCCTTTATACAAGGAGTGATGCGTATTAGTCCTCCGGTTAATATTCCCATATGTCCATGGGATCTAAACTTGGTTCTGTCGGTTCTACAGAAACAACCATTTGAACCATTACAGCATATTTCCTTGGTGCTTCTCACCAGGAAATTGATTTTTCTAGTAGCCATTTGTTCGGCTAAAAGAGTATCGGAATTAGCAGCTATGTCCTGTAAGGAGCCATATCTGGTTATCCATAAGGACAGAGTAGTGTTACGTCCTCATCCAGCCTTTCTTCCTAAGGTGGTATCGAGGTTTCATTTGAACCAAGATGTGGTTCTTCCTTCTTTTTTCCCCAAACCTACTTCGGTAGAGGAAAAGTTATTGCATTCTTTGGATGTAGTAAGAGCAGTTAAAGCTTATCTAAAAGCCACTGCTCAGATTCGCAGAACGGATACTTTGTTTATTCTGCCGGAAGGCCCCAGAAAGGGTCAGGCAGCGTCAAAATCTACTTTAGCCAAGTGGATTCGACAGGTCATTATGCAAGCTTATGGCTTGAGAAGGAGACCGCCTCCGTTCAAAGTTAGAGCGCACTCCACGAGAGCAGTTGGAACTTCATGGGCAGTGCATCACCAGGCCTCCCTGGCTCAAATCTGTAAGGCCGCAACGTGGTCTTCAGTTCACACGTTTACTAGGTTCTACCAGGTGGACGTTAGAAGTCAGGAGGATGTCGCCTTTGGGCGCAGTGTGTTGCAGGCCGCAAAAGATCCTCATGTCTGATAGCGCTCAGCTTATATATGGTGTATCCCCCCCCTCATTGGGCATTGCTTTAGGACATCCCATTAGTAATGACTATGTCGCTCTGTGTCCCGTGATGTACGAGAAAGAAAATAGGATTTTTATAACAGCTTACCTGTAAAATCCTTTTCTTAGGAGTACATCACGGGACACAGAGCTCCCGCCCCTCTTTGGGGACACTTATTGCTTTGCTACAAAACTGAGGTGCTCCCGGATGGGAGGGGCTTATATAGGGGAGGGTACTTCCGGTTTTGGAAGTTGCCAGTGCCAGCACCTGACGGTATCTATATAACCCATTAGTAATGACTATGTCGCTCTGTGTCCCGTGATGTACTCCTAAGAAAAGGATTTTACAGGTAAGCTGTTATAAAAATCCTATTATTTTAGCTATCTTGGCTGTATGTCCAGACATCACACTCTGTGGTAACCAGGAAGAGAAAATCTCCTAACATGATCTGAACTTTCTAAACAGTATATAAATGTGAAGACAGCAGATATAAACGTAAAACCTATGTTGGGAGATTGGTTTCATCTCTGTATATCCTCTGAGGCTGTTCACTTCACTGGGTGTATGGAGGGTTTACATCCACTTTAAGGGTAAGTGTACACTTACCACCAAAGTCATAGGGTGCTTCTCTACTGACCACAAATCTAAGGAACTCTTCTCTATCAACCACTAATGATGGAGGCACTACATTAATCATCAAAGTTAGCAGGCTATTCACTGACCCCCGGGGTGAGGAAACAATTTTCGCTGCCTGTTTTTCTTTTCTTGCCATTATCATTTCTATTTGTTTCATTTCATTATTATTACTGAAAATATTTTTGCTGTATAGAGCAGCCCCGGGTGTCAAATATGCCAAACACTTTCCTTATTACTTTATTTACTTTTTTTCCATCTAGCAGAACTAGGGTTGTCAGTTTGAATGCCAACCTGGGTACTACTTGCATGGAGTTTGCATGTACTTCCTGTGTCTGTGTGGGTTTCCTCCGGGTACTCTGGCTTCCTCCGACACTCCAAAGACATGCTGGTAGGTTAATTGGTTCCTGTATGTGGATGTGAGTTAGGGACCTTAGATTGTAAGCTCCTTGAGGGCAGGGACCATAGGTGTGCGCAGCCTGTTGCATTAGGGTGTGCACCTGAAAGCTCAAAAACACGGTACCGATCTCTCACTGTGTTCATTCAGAATGGGAAGGGGCTGGTAAATGACATTACCCCTTCCCCCACTCATCCTGAAATATCATCTATGTGTGCCCACTGCAGTAGCAAATGGGAGAGGAGGGAAGCCAGCCATGCTGTAGGAAAGGACACCGGGCAGCAGGGAGAATCTGCACTGCAGGGAGTGATAAGGGTGTGCCTGGGCACACCTGGCACACCCTGTGCGCACGCCTATGGCAGGGACTGATGTGAATGTACAATATACATATAAAGTGCTGTGTAAATTATTGACCCTATATAAGTACCTGTAATAAATAAATATCTACAACCTAATGCTTCCAGTAATGTACCACAGGGTGTAGATACAATAATTCTTACCATGAATTCCCTGAGGGCCGGGTTCACATATGTGCGGCCGTGGTTTCTAGCCTGGGGTCCGGTGCGTTCCTGTTCACCGTTTCAGGTGCGATTCAGGTCTGAATTACAAAAGACAAACAAATACTTTGGGGGCACACCCTAAAAAATGCATTAAAGATGGTGCAGCCATAAGACCAAATAGATGACTAAGACTGGCCTTATGGCTGCACCATCTTTACTGCATTTTTTAGGGTGTGCCCCCAAAGTATTTGTTTGTCTATTGTATAGATCCTGACCAGATCCCTTGGGCTGGAGCACCCCCCCCCCCCCCCCCCCTGCCATTGTCTCTTATTAGTGTCCACCTGTGTTATAGGACACAGGTGTCACACACAAGGCCTGCGGGCCGAATCCGGCCCTCCAGGCCATTTTATGTGGCCCTCGCACCTCTCCTGCAGCCCTCCTCTGGTCCTTCTCCAGACCCCTACTTTCTGCTTTCAAGCAATGCATCCAGCTTCTTCCCAGCAGCAGCATAAGGAAAGGGGGGTGCGCTGTGATGTAAGGGAGGGTGGGGGACTCAACTTCTGATGGTGGGTTGGCTCTTGACATCTAAGGTAAGGGGAGGGGATGCTCTCGACATCTAATCTTACAGATACAACCGGCCCTTTTGAGGACAATCATAATGCTGATGCGGCCCACGCAGGGGCGGATCCAGAGTCTAGTCTCGGGAGGGGCACTGCCAGAAAATACTTTTATATTTTTTTGGGGGCAATTGATCGGGGAAATGGCTGGTATTGGCGCTTCAATCATCACGGCACCATGGTTGTTATGGTCTCAGGGTGATTGAAGCGCATTATTTCTATTATTACATTGTAATATAAAAATAAATAGTTCAACTCACCATAATGCCGAATCAGTGGGAGCCCCGAGTGTGTCACTTGCCACGTCGCCTGCCACCAAATGTGGATTGTCACTTGCCACGTCGCCTGCCACCAAATGCGGATTGTCACTTGCCACGTCACCTGCCACACGTTGCGGATTGTGACTTGCCACGTCACGGATTGTCACTTGCCACGTCACCTGCCACCAGATGCGGATTGTCACTTGCCACGTCACCTGCCACCAGATGCGGATTGTCACTTGCCAGTCATTTGCCACACGTTGCAGATTGTCACCTGCTGTGTCACTTTCCTGCTAAGGTGCTCTGTCCCAAAGTCAGGCAGCAGAGAGATGATGTAATCTCTCTGCTGCCCACGGCTGCCTGCACAGTGAGGGCGGAACTGCAAGGATGCAGGGCGGGCGCCAGGAGATGATGTCATCTCTCTGCTCCCGTGCCTGTCGGCTCCCTGATTGTACAGCAGCGCTCACACACCGAGCCGCCCCCCCTCTCTCACGCGCCCACTCACCGATTGAGCGCCCGCTATCTGTGCCCACGAAGCCGCACACCCGTGGAACGGCCCGTCCGCGGAAACGCGGAGCCGCCCGCTTGCGGAACCGCGGAGACGCCGCCCGCCGAATCGCAAAGCTGCCTGCGCTGTCACCCGCGGAGCTGCCCGCTCTCACCTGCATTCTCGGAGTGGGCAATTGCCCCGTTGCCCCCCCCCCCTGAATCCGCCCCTGGGGCCACGATGAAATTGAGTTTGACACCCCTGTTATAGGAGCAGTCTTTTATTTCTCCCATATAGAAGACTGTATTTCTCCCATGGTTGAGAAGCAGGATCTTCCATTGTATGAATAGCGTAGGACCCACTGATAATGGGGTACTTTGATACAGTAAGTGGGCTTAAAGCGGAGCTCCACCCTAAAGGTATTTGCACCCACTTCTGGGAGTCCTCTCTGCGGGAAATCTGCGGGAAGCACGTCACTTCCCGCAGAATACCCGTTGTGTTTTGGGAGACACTCGGCTCCCAGAACACACAGTGACCAGTCAGAATGGCGCAGCGCGACTCGCGCATGCGCCGTAGGGAACCGGGCAGTGAAGCCGCAAGGCTTCACTTCCTGGTTCCCTCACCAAGGATGGCGGTGGGGTGAGTCGCGCGCGCTTACGCTTTCCCCGACTTGTTCATTCCCCGACTTAGTTGGGGTAGGCGGTACACTTTGGTGGGGGTCAGCCACGCCCAGTGACCTTTGACCTCTGGGGACCCGCCCTCTGACCTTTGACCTCTGGGGGGAGGTCCCTGTTCAAGAGCCTGGGTCCTAGCCTTGTTCTTAAAGGGAAAACACTAACCCTAACCCTAAGCCCTAAACCCTAACCCTGACCCTAACCCCTAACCCCCTAACCCTAACCTAAGGCTTCACTTCCTGGTTCCCTCACCAAGGATGGCGGTGGGGTGAGTCACGCTGCGCCGTTCTGACTGGTCCCCGTGTGTTCTGGGAGCCGAGTGTCTCCCAGAACACAACGGGTATTCTGCGGGAAGTGACGTGCTGTAGCTGCTGTAGCTGTAGCTGCTGGCTTTTAATATTTTTTTTTTTCGGCGGAGCTCCACTTTAAGCACCATATAGCCATACGGTGTGACCAAATCCCCATATTTTTTTGAAAATGTTCAGGTGTTTTAAATAGCCTTGCAGGACTTAAATGTCATTTTTGTACGTGTGCGCTGTAATATTTTGTTCAGGTCTGAATTATTCGCACCTGAAACTGACCCAAAAACGCACAGGGCCCCTTTGGAATTAGGACCGCAGCCGCCCCGGACATGTGTGAACTGGCTCCATTGAGAGCCAGTAACACTCTCATGTCATGCGAAGAGGTCCCCGCTGTGTCCTGGGAGCTGAGTGTTTCCCAGCACACAGCGGGGGGGGGGGGGGATGCGAAGGGGCGAGACTCCCGCGGGAGTCTATACCTGGAAGTGGTGCAAATACCTGTTTTATACAGGTATCTGCACCCCCTCCCCCCTGAAAGGTGTCAAATGTGACACCGGAGGGGGGGAGGGTTCCAAAAAGCGGAGGTTCCATTTTGGGTGAACCTCCGCTTTAATCTATAAATCCAAAAGCAGGCAGAAAACAGACAGTACACATGCAGGGGTGAATGGCTGACGCGTTTCACATCAAAAATTGATGCTTACTCATTCGCACACATGTGATCCTAGCCTTAGCCCTGAATGTTTTTTCCAAGGGTCCTTCCATCTTAAAAAGGCCGAGGAAGGCCAATCTAGGGGAGAAGCGCGGTTCAATCTCCAGATAGAATTTCTCTTTTCCCAGGTTTGTCACTGCCGATGAATCTTCCGGTTGCGATGTATTGGTTTGGACACAGAACTGTGATGACGGTTTCATTGATGCGTCTTTATTTGCAGTGCGATTGCACCGCTAAATTAATCTACGGAGGGAAAAGTCGTTAATATTTGATTTAAAGTTTATTGCATTTTACCAAATTGATATCTTGACATTTCAAGTGGAAAAGATAATCTGTTTTTCTTTGGATAAAATAAACATTGCTGCTGTGACAGGTCATATTAATACATTCTTTAGGGTTTTCTATTCCTTTTTTTTTTTTTGGGGCTATTGAAAATCTATAATGAAAACAGAACCATTTAATTGCAGGCTTTTAGACTATGCTCAGTGCAGCTGTATAATAGATGTGTGATAAAGGGGGTTTGCTTTAAATACAATTCTATTTTTATTTTTAAAGCACATTTATAACTCATTTTTTTATCAACTAAACTGGCCCAAAAAAAACCTGCAACACAGCATTTTTGGCCATTCCACGTTCTGAGACGCTCTAAAGCCTCGTACACGCGATCGGATTTTCATCCCCCGACTTAGTTGGCCGGGAACTTGTATTGCATACAAACGGCAAAGAATTGTCGGCCAACAAACACGAAACTACGTGTTTTTTTCAGCTCTTTAGCGCCACCCTTTGGGCAACTTCTGCTAATGTTGTGTTATGGTGAGCATTGCTTCTGAGCATGCGTGCTTGTACTAGAGCTGCAACTAACGATTATTTTTTCTGTCGACTAATCTAGCGATTATTTTTTCGATTAGTCGACTACTTAGTCGACTACTCTAACGATTATTTTTATTTAATTTTTTTTACTTAATCTAGTCATGGGGCGCACCCCAAACCATCCCCTGTAAATGATAGTATAGGGAGGTATAGTGGCAAGTTAGGGTGGTATAGTGGCAGATTGGGGTGGTATAGTGGCAGGTTAAGGTGGTATAAGGTAAGTTGGGGTTGTATAGGGCAAGTTAGGGTGGCACAGGGCAGGTTGGGGTGGTATAGGGCAGGTTGGGGTGGTACAGGAAAATTAGGGTGGCACAGGGCAGGTTGGGGTGGTATAGGGCAGGTTGTGGTGGTACAGGAAAATTAGGGTGGCACAGGGCAGGCTGGGGTGGTATAGGTCTGTTTGGGGTGGCACAGGGCAGGCTGGGGTGGTATAGGGCTGTTTGGGGTGGTACAGGGCAGGCTGGGGTGGTATAGGGCAGGCTGGGGTGGCAAAGGACTGTTTGGGGTGGTACAAGGCAGGCTGGGGTGGCACAGGGCTGTTTGGGGTGGTACAGGGCAGGCTGGGTGGTACAGGGCTGTTTGGGGTGGCACAGGGCAGGCTGGGGTGGCACAGGGCAGGCTGTGGTGGTACAGGGCATCTTGGAACTCCATGTAGTGACACTGTAACTTACATAGCATAGTAACTTACATAGCATACCTGCAGATGAAGACCCGGGCTTGTGGGCGGGGCTGCTGTGTCCTCGCCTCTATTTGCTTCAGCTACGGCATCATCCATAGTGAAGGAGTCTGTGGGAGAAGAGGAGGAGGCAGCCACACCACCAGCTCCGCCCACTAACTCCGGCTCACTCGGGGATAGCCTGACTGAGGATGTTACAGGCAGCCTCCCCGCAAGGCTGGATGACCTGCTTGCTCCGCCTCCTCCACAAGCAATACAGTACAGTGTTTATCGGCGCGGCGGCCCCGGTAACTCGCAACGTGTGACGCGTTGACGCCTTTACGCATGTCGACGTATTTCCGTAGTCGACGTAATCGATTACGTTGATGCGTCATGGCAGCTCTAGATTTGTACTTTGGAGTTTTGTCCAAAGGACTTCTGTACACACGATTGGATAATCCGACGACACACATTTGTTGGCAGACAATTTTAAAGCCTGCTATCCCACATTTGTCCGCGGAAAATCCGACAACAATTGTCCGATGGAGCGTACAAACGATCGGATTTTCCGACAACAGCCCGTCATCACACAATTCCCGTCGGAAAATCCGATCGTGTGTATGAGGCTTTAGTTGCAGTTGGGTTGATTTACTAAAACTGCAGAGTGCAAAATATGGAGCATAGAAAATAATCAGCTTCCAGGTTTTTTTTTGTCAAAGCCTAATGCTGGCCATACACTATACGAAAAATCGGTCGTTCAGACAGTTCGTTCGTTTTTCGAACAGTTAATGGGCACAAAATTGATAATCATTGGGACGTTTTTGAGCCGAAAAAAATGAAGGACAAGTTTGGAAATTTTCTGCCGAACGAACGATAAATTGAAAGGCTAATGTGTTTCCCGTCCGAACTTTCTGCACTAGGTATATGTAAAAAAAACGAACCAATTTTTTATTTATTTATGTCCACTGGACGATTTATTGGTCAATACATGATGGCACTATCGTTTGTTGCGCTCACAGGCCGAACGTTCGTTTTTTCGAAAGTTCGTTCGGACGATTTTTCGTATAGTGTATGGCCAGCATAATTGAACAAGCTGAAGTTAGAAGCTGCACAGCTGTACCAGATTTTGCACTCTCCAGTGTTAGTAAATCAATCCCACTGTTTGGAAAGCGAATGCCTACTAAGGTTGCCACCCTTATGGGATTGACTTGGACAGTCTGGATTTTGACACTCCTGCCCGGGTTCCTGTCCACCTGAAACCCGGACACAACATACACTATATTGTCAAAAGTATTGGGACACCTGCCTTTACAAGCACATGAACTTTAATAGCATCTCAGTGTTAGTCCGTAAGGGTTCAATATTGAGTTGGCCCACCCCTTTGCAGCTCCAGCTCTTCTGGGAAGGCCGTCCACAAGGTTTAGGAGGGTGTCTATGGGAAAAAATGTTTTTCCAGAAGCGCATTTGTGAGGTCAGGCACTGATGTTGGATGGGAAGGCCTGGCACGCAGTCTCCACTCTAATTCATCCCAAAGGTGTTCTGTTGGACTCTGTACAGGCCGGCCAAGTTCCTCAACCCCCAAACTCGCTCATCCATGTCTTTATGGACCTTGCTAGCTGCAAAGGGTGGGCCAACTCAAAATTTAACCCTACAGACTAAGACTGGGATGCGATTAAAGTTAATGTGCTTGTAAAGGCAGGTGTCCTAATACTTTTAACAATATAGTGTATGTTGTGTCCGGGTTTCAGGTGGACAGAAACCCAGGCAGGAGTGTCAAAATCCAGACTGTCCAGGTCAATCCCATACGGGTGGCAACCCTAGTAGGCATTTGCATATGTAAAGGCAGGCATCACAGTACTTTTGACAATATAGTGTATCTCCAGTCCCAACCATCAGGTAAATCTGTGCTGGGGGTGCAGCCAGTGCAGGAACCCAGTGGGGTATCCTCAAACTGAGTGAGGATTTAATACTGTTGGCTGCGCCTGCCTGTGCTACAGTATGTGCTCTTTGCCTTCTCCCCTATCAGTCAACTCAATTTTCTCCTTTGCAGTCATAGGACCGCCGTTGTCCTAGCAACCGATGACGCTTTTGCCTCTGTGCACACATGCAGTGTAATTTTCCTAGCTCCGCCTCTAACACTTACTCACTATGAGATTTGTTTTCTGTATTCTGCAAAAAAAAAACTGGTTGATCCTGCTGCTCTCTATCTCCCCCTACTGTTCATGTCCCTAATTCAGCTAGGAATTTTGCAGCTGTGGTGGCAGCTCTGCACATGCTCAGTTTTCAGTGAGTTTCTAAAATGAGCATTTCCTCCCTATCACATCTGAGCAGCCCATGTGACTATAGAGTCACACATGTGGGCGTAAACACAGTGGTAAATGACAGCCCACTCCCTCCCTCCTCCTCCCCCATGCCCACTAACCAGCTTAACACAATGGGGGGGATGGCGGGATATTACATGTAGATTAATGAAGACTTCACCCCCCTGTTATTCTAAGACACAGACTGGAGGGGCGTGACACAGCCTGTGACTGGCAGAAATCTGCCCACACCATGTTATTGCCAAACGATAAGAAAGATTTGACTTCAAATATATATTTGTATGGCAATTTAACCACTTCAGCACCGGGCCTATTCTGGCACTTCTCTCCTTCATGTAAAAATCATAATTTTTTTGCTTTAAAATTACTTAGAACCCCCAAACATTAGATATATTTTCTTAGCAGACACCCTAGGGAATAAAATGGCGGTCATTGCAAATTTTTATCTTGCACGGTATTTGCGCAATAAATTTTCAACTGCCTTTTTTTTGGAAAGAAAAACGGTTTCATGAATTAAAAAATAACAAAGCAGTAAAGTTAGCCCAATTTTTTTGTATAATGTGAAAGATGTTGTTATGCTGAGTAAATAGATACCCAACATGTCACACTTTAAAATTGCGCACACTCATGAAATGACACCAAACTTCAGTACTTAAAAATCTCCATAGGCGATTCTTACATTTTTTTTACACGTTACCATTTTCGCATTACAGAGGTCTAGTGCTAGAATTGTTGCACTTGTTCTAATGCACGCAGCATTACCTCACATGTGTGGTTTGAATGGCGTTTACATATGTGGGCGGGACTTATGTGTGTGTTCACTTCTGAGCGCGAGCTACCGGGGACAGGGACGTTTAAAAAAAAAAATTTTTTTTTTGTTTTTTTTACTACTTTTTTTTTTTTGATCACTTTTATTCCTATTACAAGGAATGTAAACATCCCTTGTAATAGGAATCTATTGTGACAGGTCCTCTTTATGGAGAGATGCGGGGTCAATAAGACCCCACTTCTCTCCTCCAGGCTGGAAAGCATGAGATCGGTAAAAAAAATTCACTGATCTAATGCTGACAGCCGAGATCACGGCTTTGTTTACATACGGGAACCTGGTGTGACGTCATAACATCGCGCCCGGGCCTCTGACAGTCATAGAGATGACTGGTGACCATCTGGTCACCAGTCATCTCTATGCTTCCCATCCGGCGCCGGCCAATTCGTTCTCCGGGCCCCCGATGGCACGGGAGAGCCCGGAGAAGCACCGGATGGCGGCGGGAGGGGCGGGGACGTCCGCTCCCGCCGCCTATAATAACGATCAAGCGGCGGAACTGCCGCTATGGTCATTTTTATCGTGCACAGAATCGCCAGCTGAAAAGAATGATATCTGAATGATGCCTGCAACTGCAGGCATCATTCAGATGTCACCGCACAAAGTCAAGGACGTCATTTGATGGTGGGTGGTAGGGAAGTGGTTAAAACCGTTTATTGATATTATTTATTTTATTGTTTATTTCAAATGGCGCGTACACATGATCGGAATTTCCGACAACGAAACCGTGTGTTTTTTTTTCCGTCGGATGTTGGCTCAAACTTGTTTTGCACACACACTGTCGCACAAATGTTGCTTGGAAATTCCGATGGTCAAGAACGCGGAGACGTACAACACTACGACGAGCCAAGAAAAATGAAGTACAATGATTTCGAGCATGCGTCAAATTGATTCCGAGCATGCGCAGCACATTTGTGCATCGGAAATGGCTACACACGGTAGCAATTTCCGACAAGAACTTTTCTTGTCGGAAAAATTGACATCCTGCTCTCAAACATTTGTTGACGGAAATTCCGACAGCAAATGTCCGATGGAGCCTACACACGGTCAGAATATCCGAACAAAAGCTCACATCGAACATTTGTTGTCGGAAATTTCAATTGTGTGTACATGTGCTTCTCTCTTTTGGCAGCCCCTCCCCACTATCCACTAAACATGTGGATGGGATGCGATCTTCCTCCACCCGCCTCCGCCGCCTATGGGTCTGCAAAGTTCATGGGTCCCCGAGGTACGATGGGGAAAGGAATGTGCAGGGGGGGGGGACTCTGATGGAGGACACAAGTGTGGAGAGGACTCTGATGGAGGACACAAGTGTGGACGGGACTCTGATGGGGACACAAGTGTGGAGGGGCTCTGATGGGCACACAAGTGTGGAGGGGGCTCTGATGGGGACACAAGTGTGGAGGGGTTCTGATGGAGGACACAAGTGTGGTGGGGGCTCTGATGGAGGACACAAGTGTGGTGGGGGCTCTGATGGGCGCACAAGTGTGGAGGGGACTCTGATGGGCGCACAAATGTGGAGGGGGTTCTGATGGGGGACACAGGTGTGGAGGGGCTCTGATGGGGACACAAGTGTGGAGGGGCTCTGATGGGGACACAAGTGTGGAGGGGGCTCTGATGGGGACACAAGTGTGGAGGGGACTCTGATGGGGACACAAGTGTGGAGAGGGGCTCTGATGGGGGACACAAGTGTGGAGGGGCTCTGATGGGGACACAAGTGTGGAGAGGGGCTCTGATGGGGACACAAGTGTGGAGGGGACTCTGATGGGGACACAAGTGTGGAGGGGACTCTGATGGGGACACAAGTGTGGAGGGGACTCTGATGGGGACACAAGTGTGGAGAGGGGCTCTGATGGGGGACACAAGTGTGGAGGGGCTCTGATGGAGGACACAAGTGTGGAGGGGCTCTGATGGGGGACACAAGTGTGGAGGGGACTCTGATGGGGACACAAGTGTGGAGGGGCTCTGATGGAGGACACAAGTGTGGAGGGGCTCTGATGGGGACACAAGTGTGGAGGGGACTCTGATGGAGGACACAAGTGTGGAGAGGACTCTGATGGAGGACACAAGTGTGGACGGGACTCTGATGGGGACACAAGTGTGGAGGGGCTCTGATGGGCACACAAGTGTGGAGGGGGCTCTGATGGGGACACAAGTGTGGAGGGGCTCTGATGGGGACACAAGTGTGGAGGGGCTCTGATGGGGACACAAGTGTGGAGGGGCTCTGATGGGGACACAAGTGTGGAGAGGGGCTCTGATGGGGACACAAGTGTGGAGGGGACTCTGATGGGGACACAAGTGTGGAGGGGACTCTGATGGGGACACAAGTGTGGAGAGGGGCTCTGATGGGGGACACAAGTGTGGAGAGGGGCTCTGATGGAGGACACAAGTGTGGAGAGGGGCTCTGATGGAGGACACAAGTGTGGAGGGGCTCTGATGGGGGACACAAGTGTGGAGGGGACTCTGATGGGGACACAAGTGTGGAGGGGCTCTGATGGAGGACACAAGTGTGGAGGGGCTCTGATGGGGACACAAGTGTGGAGGGGACTCTGATGGAGGACACAAGTGTGGAGGGGCTCTGATGGGGACACAAGTGTGGAGAGGGGACTCTGATGGAGGACACAAGTGTGGAGGGGCTCTGATGGAGGACACAAGTGTGGAGGGGACTCTGATGGGGACACAAGTGTGGAGGGGACTCTGATGGGGACACAAGTGTGGAGGGGCTCTGATGGGGACACAAGTGTGGAGGGGCTCTGATGGGGACACAAGTGTGGAGGGGACTCTAATGGAGGACACAAGTGTGGAGGGGCTCTGATGGAGGACACAAGTGTGGTGGGGGTTCTGATGGGGGACACAGGTGTGGAGGGGGCTCTGATGGGGGACACAAGTGTGGAGGGGCTCTGATGGAGGATACAAGTGTGGAGGGGGCTCTGATGGGGGACACAAGTGTGGAGGGGCTCTGATGGGGGACACAGATGTGGAGGGGGCTCTGATGGGGGACACAGATGTGGAGGGGGCTCTGATAGAGGACACAAGTGTGGAGGGGCTCTGATGGAGGACACAAGTGTGGAGGGGCTCTGATGGGGTACACAAGTGTGGAGGGGACTCTGATGGGGAACAAAAATGTGAGGGGGGACTCTGATGTGGGACACACATGTGGGGGCGCTGATTGGGACATGGGCAGGAAGGGTTTTAATGGGTGTGGGGAGGTGGCTCTGAGGGGACACAAGCGTGTGGTAGGAGTTCTGATGGGGACACAAATGTGTGGGGTGTGGCTGTGATGGGAACAGAAATGTGCAAGAGTTCAACGGTTGTTAAATGTACTCAGTTCTAAATGTTATATATGATGAACTTTTAGGAAAATTGTATTTTCCTTTTTATTAATATAATAAATATTGATTTTTACATTTATCTATTGTCATTGGATTACTTTTGGTTTTTCAATCTATATGCCATTATTTGACACCTTCAAAAAATCCCGAGGTATGTGACCTCAAGCCCATCTTTTTAAATTAACTAATCACTGGGATTTGGTGTCCATCTTGTTTTGCTCATTCCTGCCCTTTAAAAATCTTCCAATCGGGTGTTACCCACCCATCACATTTTTTGGCATGAGCAAATATAGATATATTAATAACTCCGATGAAAAGGAGTTCACTTAATACATATTTTACTAACTTGTTGAACAACCAAAAAACCTCCAAACAAATTGAGATTGATGTTCTATATATATATTCATGTGTTATATTCTCATATGTCTGTATTTTCATTGACTGTTATACTTTAGTCAGTCTAATTCTATTTATTATTATTTTTTCTCTGTGGCGTAGTATGAATTGAGGTTTATCATTCATCATTTATCATTTTTCTCTTTTTTTCTTTTTTTCTTCTTTTGGTTATGCTTTATATATCTACAGGGTTGGTCTATTAGATTTGGACATTATCCTGTGGGTAAATAGTATATAATAGTCCATTACGGATATCATTATCATCATTTTCATATTTTTACTTTACAAATTGACGTTTTGAGGCATTTTTTCTATCATGAGTGATTATTGTGGCAGTGCCTTCATTGGCCTGATGGATAAAATACATCAATCACAAAGTTCGGCAGGAGGGGGACTCACTATGGACCGTTTTTTTCTTAGACTTCAAAGAATGTTGGAAAAGAAAACACGTACTTACTGGAACAAATGGTACTTTACCAAATATTTGGAGGATAAGATTGCCCCTTGGGGTCTTAGAATCCAAATATTTCCAACTATCAATAAACTAGAAATATCATTTAAACAAAAATGGGAACAAAATCTGCAGGAATGCTCCATCAAGATGATGGAGCTTCTATGCAGTCATTTTAACTCAGAATTAGAGATCCTTGATCTTGAGATAGCTAGCTTGTACCAGGAAAATAGTTCTATTTTCCTGGAAGAGCTTTACTCTACACGAGAGGAAACTCTCAAAACCAATCTTGAACTATATGTACAAGAAATCCTTAAAACAAAAGAAAAAAAGTACATGAGGGACAAGCTATCTTATGACAACAATATAGCTTACAATTGGGCTCCAAAAAACTCCAACAAAAGACGTACTCAGAAATTACGCAAACCTAGGGAATCTGGCCCAGAACCCACTGATTCAGACAATTCCTCCTCTTCAGTTTCCTCACAAGCAGTAGACTCAAATTTAGTCTCTGCCCAGTCAGCTTCCTTTTCACAGCAAACTGGAAATACCAATCCACGCCCTACTGGGAAGCAATCTAGATATGGAAGTCGAACTCAGGTCCACACTAGAGCCAGAACAGCCAAGAATCTATCCACCAATGCATCTGTACATGTAGAATCAGGCAGTGATACACCCAACACACCTTCTACATCAGTTGTCAATTCACAGGTGGATTTTCGCCCGGCTCCTATCTTCACCCAGGTACCAGCCGAATCGCGAAAGATGCCAAATGCAGAGCCAGTATTGCCCAAAGCAATGAAGCTAGCTTTGAAATAAAGGGATTTTTATAACAGCTTACCTGTAAAATCCTTTTCTTGGAGTACATCACGGGACACAGAGCGACTTAGTCATTACTAATGGGTTATATAGTTTACCTTCAGGTGTTGGCACTGGCCAATTCCAAACCGGAAGTACCCTCCCCTATATAAGCCCCTCCCACCCGGGAGCACCTCAGTTTTGTAGCCAAGCAATAAGTGTCCCAAAAAGAGGGGTGGGAGCTCTGTGTCCCGTGATGTACTCCAAGAAAAGGATTTTACAGGTAAGCTGTTATAAAAATCCCTTTTTCTTTTTCGTACATCACGGGACACAGAGCGACTTAGTCATTACTAATGGGACGTCCCAAAGCAATGCCAAATGAGGGGGGGGGTACATAAGCTGGGCGCCATCAGGCATGAGGATCTTTTGCGGCCTGCAACACACTGCGCCCAAAGGCGACATCCTCCTGACTTCTAACGTCTACCTGATAGAATCTAGTAAACGTGTGTACCGAAGACCATGTTGCGGCCTTACATACTTGAGCCAGGGAGGCCTGGTGATGCACTGCCCATGAAGTTCCAACCGCTCTTGTGGAGTGCGCCCTAACTTTGAACGGAGGCGGTCTCTTTCTCAAGCCATAGGCTTGTATTATGACCTGTCGAATCCACTTGGCTAAAGTAGATTTTGATGCTGCCTGACCCCTTCTGGGGCCTTCCGGCAGAACAAACAAAGAATCCGTTCTGCGAATCTGAGCAGTGGCTTTTAGATAAGCTTTAACTGCTCTTACCACATCCAAAGAATGTAATAACTTTTCCTCTACTGAGCTAGGTTTGGGGAAAAAAGAAGGAAGAACCACATCTTGGTTCAAATGAAACCTCGATACCACCTTAGGAAGAAAGGCTGGATGAGGACGTAATACTACTCTGTCCTTATGGACAACCAGATATGGCTCCTTACAGGACATAGCTGCTAATTCCGACACTCTTTTAGCCGAACAAATGGCTACTAAGAAAACCAATTTCCTGGTGAGAAGAACCAAGGAAATGTGTTGTAATGGTTCAAACGGTTGTTCCTGTAGAACCGACAGAACCAGGTTTAAGTCCCAAGGACATATGGGAATACTAACCGGAGGGCTAATACGCATCACTCCTTGTATAAAGGCTTTGACTAGTGAATGCGAAGCCAAGGGCCTTTGAAAAAATATTGACAAGGCCGAAATCTGACCCTTGATAGTACTCAAGGCCAGCTTCCTATCTACAGCCCACTGTAGGAAGTCCAGAATCCTCCCTATCATGTACTTACGTGGATGCCATTTCTTGGTCTCACACCACGTAATGTACGCTTTCCAGATCCTATAATAGATCTGCCTGGATACCGGTTTCCTGGCATTGATCATGGTAGATACCACAGAATTAGAGAGCCCTCTCTTTTTCAGAATGTGGGCTTCAATAGCCAGGCCGTCAAACCTAGGGCTGGTAAGGAAGGGTGGTATATCGGTCCTTGCGACAGCAGGTCCGGACGAAGTGGGAGGGTCCAAGGACTCCTCACTGACATTTTTACAATCTCCGCGTACCATGCCCTTCGGGGCCACGCTGGAGCCACCAGAATCACTGGTTTCTTTTCTACCCTGATTCTGCGGAGTAATCGCGGTAACAATTGTGGCGGTGGGAATGCATATATCAGCTTGAACCGATCCCAAGGGAACACTAGGGCATCCGAGCCGCAAGCTAGGGGATCCCTTGTGCGAGACACAAACCTGTCCACCTTTGCGTTGAATCTGGATGCTAGCAGATCTACATCCGGTGTTCCCCACCGCTGGCATATTGCCTGGAAAACCTCGGGGTGAAGAGACCATTCCCCCGGGCATAATTGTTGGCGACTTAGAAAGTCCGCTCTCCAATTTTCCACTCCTGGGATGAAAACCGCAGATATGGCTGGGACATATCTTTCTGCCCACTCCAGGATGCAATTTGCTTCCTTCTGGGCTGCACGACTTTTGGTGCCACCCTGATGATTGATATATGCCACTGCCGTGGCATTGTCTGATTGAATTCTGACAGGGGACCCCTGGAGTTTGGATGTCCATGCTACTAGGGCATACCGGGCTGCTCGTATCTCTAAGAGATTGATGGGCAGGGCCTTTTCTGCTTCTGACCACCTGCCCTGGAGAGACCATTGCTCCAGCACTGCCCCCCAGCCGATGAGGCTGGCATCTGTAGTGACCACCTTCCAAGAAACCGGACTGAAGGGTTTCCCTCTTTCCAGATTCTGGGGCACCAACCACCAATGGAGGCTCTTGCGAACGGAAGGGGACAGGGACATTGGTAAGTCTAAAGCCTGAACTTTTTTGTTCCAGGCTGACAGTATGGCCCTTTGCAAATTCCTTGAATGGAATTGACCGTAGGGTACCGCTTCGAATGAAGCCACCATCTTTCCCAGCAGCCTCATGCAGAGACGTATGGATGGTTTTCTTTTTGTACCCACTAAGTGGGTCAAATTTCTTAAAGACGACACCTTCTCTGGAGGTAAGAAAATCTTTCTCTGATTTGAATCCAGCCTTAGCCCTAAGTATTCCAGACTTTTGACTGGTCTTAGAGCTGACTTGTCCCGGTTGATAATCCAACCGTGATATTCCAGATACTCGATTGTCTTGTGAATAGCTACTTCCAGCTTTTCCACTGAGTGGTCTATTAGTAGCAGGTCGTCTAGATATGCCATTATCGTTACACCCTGTGTTCTTAGATTGGCCAATAATGGGGCCAGAATTTTTGTGAACACTCGTGGTGCTGTGGCCAGACCGAAAGGTAAGGCTCTGAACTGAAAATGGCGCCCTTCTACTGCAAAGCGTAGAAATTTCTGATGGGCCGGAAAGATGGGAATATGCAGATAAGCATCCCTTATGTCGATCGAGGCTAGCCATTCCTGCCCTTGTAGGGCGGTGGCCACTGATCGGATCGACTCCATCCGAAAAGTCCTGATATTTAGGAACTTGTTTAGCCCTTTTAGATTTAATATGGGCCTCACGTCCCCATTTGGTTTGGGGACTGTGAAAAGGTTCGAGTAAAACCCGAATCCGCTTTCTTCCAGGGGAACCTTCATGATTACCCCTTGGAGCAATAGTTGTTCTAGTGCCAGAAGGAGGGATCCTCTCTTTTGGGGATCTCTTGGCACATTTGACCTCATAAATTGGGCAGGAGGAGTGCCTTTTAACTCCAGCTTGTATCCCAGACTTACTGCGGAGAGCACCCATCTGTCTCTGATGGTGTCCCGCCAGGTCTCTGTGAACAACTGAAGTCTTCCCCCCACCCGATTGAGCGGGGGCAATACTTCATGCCTTAGGGGGAGGTTTTGTACCTCTCTTGATCCAGGGCTTCTTGTTACCCTGTGATTGTCCCTGATTTCTGCCCCCTGAATTTGACCGCGGAGGCCGTCGGAACTGCTTCACAGCCGATGTGCCCGGGACTGGAGAGGTAGGCCTCTTAAAAGAAGGACTTCTACCCTTGTTCTTAACCGGTAAGAGTGAACTTTTACCGGCAGAAATTTTCTGGATATATTTGTCCAGATCTTCTCCAAATAAGCGTTCTCCATGAAATGGGAAGCTAACCAGCAGTTTTTTACAGGGAGCTTCAGCAGACCAGTTTTTGAGCCACAGAAGCCTACGCATATGTACTATAGACAGCGTAAAGCGGGAGGCCTGTTGGATTGTATCCTTTATGGCGTCCACCGCAAAACACAAGGCTCTAGGCAGGTCAGCTAGGGCATGAGCCTGCTGATCTGGTAAGTCCCTTAAGACTTGTTTCAACTGATCTTTCACTGCTTGGCAGACTCCAATCGCTGCTACCGCAGGTTGTGTCACCATACTTGCTGTAGAGAAAGCAGATTTTAGTAAAGACTCCAATTTTTTATCTATTGGGTCTTTGAACATTGGAACATTATCTACTGGACATGTCAGTGATTTGTTAACAGAAGAGATGGCTGCGTCCACTATAGGGACCCTCCATTTTCTTATGAACTTATCCTCCATGGGATAGATCACCGGAAATCTCTTGGGGGGAGCAAATATTTTATCAGGATGCTCCCAATCCTGGTAAATAAGCCCTTCTAATAAAGGGTGGATTGGGAAGGAACAGACCGCCTGGGGAGCTTTTAGCGACCCCAGCGAGGAAACCGTAGTGGATGGTGGTTCCGCCAGAGGCATTTTAAATGCTGATCGGACCATGTTAGTCAGAGACTGAACCCATAATCTTTCAGCCTGAGAAGCTGAGAAAGGTTCTTCCACTGTTGATTCCTCTATAAGTGAATCAACCTCATCCTGATCCCCTTCAGGTAGGTCGATCTCTGTGTGGGGCTGTTCCTCCACTAACAGGCACTCTGAAGGAGGAGACGGAGATCGGACGCGCTTTTCCTGTGACAGGGAAGCAGCGATCAATGCTGTTAATCTCTCTTCCAATCCTCCCAGAGTTGAGGATAAAACCTCCTCTGTTATATATACAGGAGCAGGTGGACTGGGGACAGCCGCAGCACCAGGCATTCCTGCGGGGTTTCTACGGCTACTGACCTCTGCATTCTCAGGGGAGATTGGTGCAGTGCAAGCATGCCCAATATCCTCAGAGCCCGATGGAGACCCCTTTGGCTTCCTGGAAGATCTATTTCCGGAGCGTCTGGACGACATATCCTTTAAGCACAAAGCTGAGGTATTCCCGTCGTCATACACCAATTTTTGCTGGTAATAGTCTAACACAGGTGCTGCTATATACCAGCTGGTGTCCACTAAAGTGCCTTTCTATGGGGATGCCTGCATCAACCGCCTCTGTGTGCCACTGTTTGTTGCTAGCTCTGTTTGCATGCAGCTGACACTTGTACTGTGTCTTTTAACCATGCTGGGACGCCCGCACATGCGCAGAAGCGCCGCGGCGCGCATCGAGCGTCATCCACCCGCCCCGCCCCTTTTTTTTTCATAGGAGGCGCGTGCACGCGCCCGCGCGCGCGCCCGTGCGCCAATGGCGCCCTTTTCGAAAACCAACAGAGGACTAGGAGCCAGGGCCCTTTTTGCCGGAGGGCCTGTGCGGTGGATGAACGCAGCAACAGGGCAGAGGAAGTGGATTCCCTCAGAGAAACTTACCAGCTGCCTGGATCTTTTGAGTTGAGAAAACCAAAGATCCACATTTACAAGAAAAATGGACTACAGCGGCCTCTAGTGGTTTAACACAGGTACCGCGGTCCCTGTTTTTTTTTTTTTTTTCTTGACTACTATTAAAATTTTACATTTTCAGTAGTTATAGGCAAACACAGATATTTAGCGGGAATACCGTTAGGTAACAGACAGAAAGACAAATTAGGCTTGGGGGTCCCCCAATAGAACCAAGTTCCTGAGGGCCCCCACTTACCTGATCCCCGCCGCAGGACTTTGTTTGGTCCACAAAAGTCCAAACTTCACCTATCACGGCAGGCATTGTAATTAAACCTTCAGGGACCGGGTTCCCAAGGATTCCACTCCCCTGGACCTGTATAGCACCCTGCACAGACAGCGTCTTGGTCGTGGGTATGACCAGAGCTCTGGATCCCAGGGTCCAGCCCTCCTAAGAGAAGCATTACAGGCAAAACCTTGCTCTTCTGCTGCAAGGCCCGGGTACCGACCGTTTAGCTATGAAGCTTTTTTGGTGGGATCCGGAACAGCTTACTAAGGCCCAAAAGAACCTGTACGCAAGCCCAGTGAAAACACATGTTACTCTTTGGCCAACACCTTAGACACTGGCAAAAAACTGAGGTGCTCCCGGGTGGGAGGGGCTTATATAGGGGAGGGTACTTCCGGTTTGGAATTGGCCAGTGCCAACACCTGAAGGTAAACTATATAACCCATTAGTAATGACTAAGTCGCTCTGTGTCCCGTGATGTACGAAAAAGAAAATTAACTTATCATCTGTAGTCCTTTCTGAGGATCAGACTTCGGTCCTACAACTGGGTTTGATCTTTTGCCCCATACAAAAAATTAATTCCTTTGAAATGATCAAGGATGTTAATTTATTTGCCCGAAAATTGATGTATCGTACCATCTTTGACAAGTCCAAATCCGCAACACCAGCTCCTGTACCTTCATGTGAATCCACTCCTCCTCCCCCTCCTCCCACAAATATGACTCTTAATGATATAAGAGCCCTTGAAGAACTCATGGAGTTGTGGGATGAGGGACACATTGATGAGGATGAAATTAGGGAAGCAGACAATTTACAGGGAATTGTTCATGTTTCCACCCCCCCTTCTGCCTTGGGTGTGGCAACAACTGAAGTGTCCATGGGCTCCATTCCCGTTTTTGGTAACTATAAGCCTAAATCTAGAAACTTCCCTGCCCTACAAGGTAATCCCAGTATCTGGGCATTTACTAATCAAGTAACGGTGGAGATAAGAAAAACTAAGTGGAAGCAAGATAAAAAATCGAATTTAACACCTGCACAAATCCTAGCTATAACATCTTTACAATCCAATCAGGGTGTGGTAATTAAACCCTCCGACAAAGGGGGGAACGTAGTAGTCATGGATAAGGATCAATACGAAAGTATGGTCTTTAGACTCCTAAGTAGGGATGAGCTCGGTGTTCGAGTCGAACATACGTTCGACTCGAACATCGGCTGTTCGATCAATCGACGAAGATCGAACGATTTGGGCCGTTCGCGCCTAATTCGAGTGACGCGAACGGCCCACAATGCACTACGCCATTGCAGTGTCATCCAGGCGCTGTGATTGGCCAAGCATGCACTGTGACCCCGCATGCTTGGCCAATCACAGCGCCGGCAGCGAGGAGAGCAATGATTGGCCACAGGCAGGATGCCTGTGGCCAATTATTGCTGAGGGGGTTTAGTACACGCCCCACACTATAAAAGGCCGCCAGCACGGCGGCCTAGTGTAGTGTGTTCCGGAGCAGGGAAAGAGAAGCATAGGCAGGGACAGTGACATTTATTTTTTCTTGCTTAACCTGGATTCCTTTAGTTTAGGGAAAGAGAAGGATAGGTAGGGAGAGTGTCAGTGTGTTTTACTGTACGAATCCTTGTTTCTAGGGACAGGGAAGGACAGTGAGGGAAATTCTCCTTGTGCTATAGTGTGCTTTAAAAAAACCTTTTTTCTAGGGACAGAAAACTATAGGTAGGGAGAGTGTCAGTGTGTTTTACTGTACGAATCCTTGTTTCTAGGGACAGGGAAGGACAGTGAGGGAAATTCTCCTTGTGCTATAGTGTGCTTTAAAAAAACCTTTTTTCTAGGGACAGAAAACTATAGGTAGGGAGAGTGTCAGTGTGTTTTACTGTACGAATCCTTGTTTCTAGGGACAGGGAAGGACAGTGAGGGAAATTCTCCTTGTGCTATAGTGTGCTTTAAAAAAACCTTTTTTCTAGGGACAGAAAACTATAGGTAGGGAGAGTGTCAGTGTGTTTTACTGTACGAATCCTTGTTTCTAGGGACAGGGAAGGACAGTGAGGGAAATTCTCCTTGTGCTATAGTGTGCTTTAAAAAAACCTTTTTTCTAGGGACAGAAAACTATAGGTAGGGAGAGTGTCAGTGTGTTTTACTGTACGAATCCTTGTTTCTAGGGACAGGGAAGGACAGTGAGGGAAATTCTCCTTGTGCTATAGTGTGCTTTAAAAAAACCTTTTTTCTAGGGACAGAAAACTATAGGTAGGGAGAGTGTCAGTGTGTTTTACTGTACGAATCCTTGTTTCTAGGGACAGGGAAGGACAGTGAGGGAAATTCTCCTTGTGCTATAGTGTGCTTTAAAAAAACCTTTTTTCTAGGGACAGAAAACTATAGGTAGGGAGAGTGTCAGTGTGTTTTACTGTACGAATCCTTGTTTCTAGGGACAGGGAAGGACAGTGAGGGAAATTCTCCTTGTGCTATAGTGTGCTTTAAAAAAACCTTTTTTCTAGGGACAGAAAACTATAGGTAGGGAGAGTGTCAGTGTGTTTTACTGTACGAATCCTTGTTTCTAGGGACAGGGAAGGACAGTGAGGGAAATTCTCCTTGTGCTATAGTGTGCTTTAAAAAAACATTTTTTCTAGGGACAGAAAACTATAGGTAGGGAGAGTGTCAGTGTGTTTTACTGTACGAATCCTTGTTTCTAGGGACACGGAAGGACAGTGAGGGAAATTCTCCTTGTGCTATAGTGTGCTTTAAAAAAAACTTTTTTCTAGGGACAGAAAACTATAGGTAGGGAGAGTGTCAGTGTGTTTTACTGTACGAATCCTTGTTTCTAGGGACAGGGAAGGACAGTGAGGGAAATTCTCCTTGTGCTATAGTGTGCTTTAAAAAAACCTTTTTTCTAGGGACAGAAAACTATAGGTAGGGAGAGTGTCAGTGTGTTTTACTGTACGAATCCTTGTTTCTAGGGACAGGGAAGGACAGTGAGGGAAATTCTCCTTGTGCTATAGTGTGCTTTAAAAAAACATTTTTTCTAGGGACAGAAAACTATAGGTAGGGAGAGTGTCAGTGTGTTTTACTGTACGAATCCTTGTTTCTAGGGACAGGGAAGGACAGTGAGGGAAATTCTCTTTGTGCTATAGTGTGCTTTAAAAAAACCTTTTTTCTAGGGACAGAAAACTATAGGTAGGGAGAGTGTCAGTGTGTTTTACTGTACGAATCCTTGTTTCTAGGGACAGGGAAGGACAGTGAGGGAAATTCTCCTTGTGCTATAGTGTGCTTTAAAAAAACATTTTTTCTAGGGACTGTGAGGGGGTTAACTCGGTAGCGGGTGTGTGTGACCCCCTGGTTGGGCTCCCCACACAAAAACAGGGCCAGCAGACGGAGGTTGTGGTTTTCAAAATCAAAAGGTGCGGTTTATTTCTCTATGTACAGTGACAAAAACCACAGCAAAGCCAAAAAGAAACATAAACAAAATAAATCCTGGTCAGTTTGACCTCTGACTAAACATGCAGGTTTCCTAAACTAACAACTGGGATCAGCCTGGTGCTGTCCTAGTCCCTAAGTCCCTGGTTTAGTAAAAGTCCAAACAAATAGCCACACAGGCTTTGCCTCACCGCACAGGGGTTCACTCTCCCTAGACAGTCCACACAGGTCTGGTTCCAGGCATGAGCTAACATCTAATGAAGCTGGGAGTTCTTATAGAGGCCTAAATGAGCTGACAAGCTGCAGCTGGTCTCATCAACTCCCTGTCTGCACGACGCCCCACACTCTCCCTAGACATATGAGTCATCCATGAGCCCACTAGCCTTAGCAGGGCTTATACAACTCTCCACCTAGTTGTATAAGTCGGCGTAAAGCCTGAATCTGGGCAAAATATATCTACCCCCCTGGATGCAACCAGGTGACTTTACCTTCCTGCTGTCACATACCCCCCCCTCTTGTTTTAACCTCGGGGTTGGAACACCAGCAATCAGGCATTCATGTACTCGAGACAAAGCATCCACATTCCCCATTTGAACGCCAGGGCGATGCTTTACTGTGAAGTTGAATTCCTGGAGGGCCAGGAACCACCTATTCACTCTTCTATTTGTTTCCTTGTTTTGAGCCATCCACTTTAACGGAGCGTGATCCGTAACCATGTCAAAGTGCCTACCTAGCAGATAGTACCGAAGGGAATCTAGAGCCCACTTCACCGCTAAACAATCCTTTTCAACCGTGGCGTAATTTACCTCATGGGACTTCAACTTCCTGCTGAGGTAAATGACTGGGTGCTCTTCCCCGTTCCAGACCTGGGACAATACTGCTCCTAACCCCACATCTGACGCATCACTTTGTACGACAAAGTCTTTAGAGAAGTCGGGTGAGTACAACACTGGCTGGCTACATAAGGCTTGTTTCAAGAATTGGAATGCTGCCTCAGCCTCGGGGGTCCATTTAATCATGACCGACCCTTTCCCTTTCGTCAGGTTGGTTAGGGGCACAGCCTTAGAAGCAAAGTGGGGAATGAAGCGCCGATAATAACCCGCGATTCCCAGAAAGGCCCGTACCTGCTTCTTGCTGTTGGGACGTGGCCAACTCTGGATGGCCTCGACTTTGTTGAGTTGGGGTTTTATCACTCCCCTGCCAATGGTGTACCCAAGATATTTGGCCTCCTCCTGCCCAATGGTACACTTCTTGGGGTTAGCCGTAAACCCCGCTTCCCGGATAGAGTCTAGGACTGCTTGCACTTTTGGCAGATGTGAGGCCCAATCTGTGCTATGGACAATTACGTCATCCAGGTAAGCCGCAGCATACTTCCGATGGGGCCTCAGTATCTGGTCCATTTTCCGCTGGAATGTGGCCGGCGCATTCTGTAACCCGAACGGCATTCTCTTATATTGGAACGCCCCGTCTGGGGTTACAAATGCGGTTTTCTCTTTGACCGACTTGGCCAGGGGAATTTGCCAATACCCTTTTGTGAGGTCAAGAGTCGTCATGTATCGGGCTGTTCCCAGCCGGTCGATCAACTCATCTATACGTGGCATGGGGTAGGTGTCAAATTTTGTAACTTTGTTCAACTGACGAAAATCGTTACAAAATCGCCAGCTCCCATCCGGTTTAGGCACCAACACAATGGGACTAGACCAATCACTTTGGGACTCCTCTATCACCCCTAAGTTCAGCATTTTCTGTACTTCCTCCCGTATTGCCTCCCGTCGGGCCTCTGGGATCCGATAGGGTTTTAACTTCACCCTTTCACCGGGCGGGGTAATAATATCATGCTCTACCCCAGATGTTTGTCCCGGCAGCTCAGAGAACACCTCCTTGTTGCGAAGCACAAACTCCTTAACCTCCTGTTGTTGGGGTTGTGACAAGGTGGCTGCTATTCCAACCTCCGGAATCACGCAACCAGTTTGAGCTGGTGACCAAGTTTCTGCGACTAGGGACTCTCTATCCCTCCAGGCTTTCAACAGATTAACGTGATATATCTGTTCGGGCTTTCGCCTTCCTGGTTGTCTGACCTTGTAATTCACTTCGCTCACTTTTTCCATTATCTCGTAGGGGCCTTGCCATTTGGCAAGGAATTTACTTTCAACCGTAGGGACAAGTACCAATATCCTATCCCCCGGGGAAAAGGTACAGGTCTTTGCTCCACGGTTGTACACTCTCTGCTGTGCCAACTGCGCTTGGGCCAAATGTTCCTTCACGATGGGCATTACCTGTGCAATTCGATCTTGCATCAGGGCGACATGCTCAATCACACTCCTGTGGGGAGAACTCTCACTTTCCCAAGTTTCCTTGGCAATATCCAACAGCCCTCTTGGGTGTCTCCCATACAGTAACTCAAAGGGGGAGAATCCCGTAGAGGATTGGGGCACCTCCCTAATAGCAAACATCAAATAAGGAAGTAGACAGTCCCAATCCTTTCCATCTCTCTCCACCACTTTCTTCAACATTTGTTTTAGGGTTTTGTTGAATCTTTCAACCAGCCCATCGGTTTGGGGGTGATACACAGATGTACGCAATTGCGTCACTTTGAGCAATTTACACAGCTCTTTCATAACCCGGGACATAAAGGGTGTACCTTGGTCCGTAAGCAGTTCTTTACAAATACCCACCCGGCTAAAAACAAGAGATAGCTCTTTGGCTATGGTTTTGGCCGAGGTATTTCTGAGAGGGATCGCTTCTGGATAACGGGTGGCATAGTCCATTATAACCAATATGTACTGGTGCCCCCTAGCGGACTTGATTATAGGACCTACCAAATCCATTGCGATTCTCTCAAACGGGACCTCAATGATGGGTAGAGGGACCAGCGGGCTACGGAAATGTGGCATCGGGGCCGACCTCTGACACACAGGGCAGGAGGAACAATAATTTTCTATGTCCTTCATCACCCCAGGCCAATAGAATCTCTGTAATACCCTCTCTCGGGTTTTCTCTGTCCCCAGATGACCTCCAAGAATGTGCCCATGGGCCAACTCCAACACCAACTTCCTGTAAGGTTTGGGCACCACAAGCTGCTCAACGGTTTCTTCTGCCCTTTTTGCCACCCGATACAGTAGGTCCTTCTCTACGCTGAAGTATGGGTAAGTGCAGGTATTATCTGGGTTCACTAACTCGCCATCTATTTCCACTACGTTTTCCCGTGCCTTTATTAGGGCGGGGTCTTTTAACTGTTCTGTGGCAAAATTTTCCCTGTGAACCTCCAGATCAGAAAACTCCACAGACGGTAGGTTTTCGTCTGAGGAGGTGGGCTCCTCTCCAGTTTCTTGAGTCTCCCCTGCCAATACTGACAAGGGAAATTCTGGAGAGTCCTCACCACTCTCAGAGGAGTTCTGGCTATCACATTCCTGGTACATAGGGGCACCAGTGGGGGGCTCAGGATCATCCCACAGTTCCCAGAACTTCGGAAAATCCCTTCCCACAATGGCATCATGCGGTAATTGAGATGCTAACCCCACTGGATGAGAGAGGGTACCTTTGGGGGTCTCGAAACACACTGTAGTCACTGGATACTCTCGGGTGTCCCCATGCACACAAATAACAGCTACCTTGCTATTCCCAGAGACCTCTGTTTTAACTAATTCAGCCTTTATCAGGGTCACAAGGCTACCTGAATCCAGTAATACCACAACATTTCTACCATTAATACACATTTTGCATAAATGTTTCTCAGTTCCCCGAATGGCAGTGCATGCGACTGTCACACACAGCGACTGACGTCTGTCCATCAGAAAGTCACATTGCATGGGTTCCTCCACAACCGGGCAATTTGCTGCAATATGTCCCGCTTGCCGGCAGCGGTAGCAAACGATCCTTCTTGCCGCCTCTTGAGCCGCTGATTTCCCAGGCTGTTCTCGCCAAACTTGGGGTAGAGCTCCCACCCTCTCACTCTCTCCACCCTTACCCCTTGGAATCCTCTTATCCGCCCCTGGGGATGGTCTGGTCTTAGGGTGGAAAGTCCGAGAGTCTCTGGAAGAGGCCGTCAGGTTCTCTGTAGCCAAGTATTTCTCTACACGATCCACAAGACCACCGGCCGTCTCTGGGTCTCCATGGCTTACCCACTTTTGGATGGCAGTAGGAAGAGCTCTCAAAAACCGATCCATTACAACACGTTCCACAATCTCTGGTGCGGACAAAGTCTCTGGCTGTAGCCACTTCCTGCTCAGGTGAATGAGATCATACATTTGAGACCTGGGGGGTTTTCCAAGCTGGAAAGTCCAGTTATGCACACGCTGAGCCCGGACAGCCATGGTGACACCCAGCCTTGCCAATATTTCAGCTTTTAGCATCACATAGTCTTTTGCTTGGTCAGGCTCTAGGTCATAGTAAGCCTTCTGCGATTCACCAGTTAACAGAGGAGCCACCAGTCCAGCCCACTGCTCCTCAGGCCACTTTTCTCTTTCAGCAGTCCTTTCAAATGTGGTCAAAAATACCTCTGGATCATCCTCTCCAGTCATTTTTGTCAATAAACGACTCACCCCAAAGGACGCGGTATTAGTGGGACGGCTTTCCTCACTGGTCTGCGGACGTTGCTGCATTACTGCTTCCATTTGTTGTAGTCTCTGCTCTTGCTTCTGTAACAGGTCTATGAAGCGGGCCTCAGATTGCTGCTGGGCTTGTTGATGAGCTTGCTGCTGGGCTGCAAGGCTCCTTTGCAAACCTGCATTTGTCTGCTGTTGATTGGCATTTGCTAGAGCCAGCTGTTTCAGTATCTCCTCCATGCTGGCTTAAAAAAAACTGCCACTGGTTCTCCACCAACTGTGAGGGGGTTAACTCGGTAGCGGGTGTGTGTGACCCCCTGGTTGGGCTCCCCACACAAAAACAGGGCCAGCAGACGGAGGTTGTGGTTTTCAAAATCAAAAGGTGCGGTTTATTTCTCTATGTACAGTGACAAAAACCACAGCAAAGCCAAAAAGAAACATAAACAAAATAAATCCTGGTCAGTTTGACCTCTGACTAAACATGCAGGTTTCCTAAACTAACAACTGGGATCAGCCTGGTGCTGTCCTAGTCCCTAAGTCCCTGGTTTAGTAAAAGTCCAAACAAATAGCCACACAGGCTTTGCCTCACCGCACAGGGGTTCACTCTCCCTAGACAGTCCACACAGGTCTGGTTCCAGGCATGAGCTAACATCTAATGAAGCTGGGAGTTCTTATAGAGGCCTAAATGAGCTGACAAGCTTCAGCTGGTCTCATCAACTCCCTGTCTGCACGACGCCCCACACTCTCCCTAGACATATGAGTCATCCATGAGCCCACTAGCCTTAGCTGGGCTTATACAACTCTCCACCTAGTTGTATAAGTCGGCGTAAAGCCTGAATCTGGGCGAAATATATCTACCCCCCTGGATGCAACCAGGTGACTTTACCTTCCTGCTGTCACAGGACAGAAAACTATAGGTAGGGAGAGTGTCAGTGTGTTTTACTGTACGAATCCTTGTTTCTAGGGACAGGGAAGGACAGTGAGGGAAATTCTCCTTGTGCTATAGTGTGCTTTAAAAAAACATTTTTTCTAGGGACAGAAAACTATAGGTAGGGAGAGTGTCAGTGTGTTTTACTGTACGAATCCTTGTTTCTAGGGACAGGGAAGGACAGTGAGGGAAATTCTCTTTGTGCTATAGTGTGCTTTAAAAAAACCTTTTTTCTAGGGACAGAAAACTATAGGTAGGGAGAGTGTAAGTGTGTTTTACTGTACGAATCCTTGTTTCTAGGGACAGGGAAGGACAGTGAGGGAAATTCTCCTTGTGCTATAGTGTGCTAAAGCATTCCTCATCAACCATCTTTGAAATCCTTGTTTTTTGGACAGTCAGGGAAATTGTCGTTGTGCTATTCTGTGCAAAAGCAATCATCCTCAACCATATTTAGAAATCCTTAAGTAAAGGGACAGAGAAGGACACCTGAAGGTAGCCCTTATTGCTTTTTTCCCATCTCCCTGCAGGCCATCTATTAGAATGTCTGGAAGGCAAACAAGGAGAGGCAGACAGTCAGGAGGCAATAAAAGAGGGCAAGCAGGCTCTGTGTCTGGGGACAACAGTGCTGGTCGTGGACGCGGTGCATTGTCATCAGCACATGGCCATGGGACACGCTTGTCCTTCTTTTCGGCAGCTGGACATGTTGAGCCACATCATGCCGAAGACTTGGTAGAGTGGATGACCAAGCCCTCCTCCTCCTCCTCATCCTCTCTCACCCAGGCTCAGGGTACTGGCAAAGCAGCTGCCAAAGCGTCCTCTTCCCTGGTATCAATGTCAGACTCATCATCAGTCACTCCTTCCCTAGACCCACCATGTCCTCCTCCTGAGGAGTCCCCCGAACTGTTTGAGCACAGTGTTGGGTACATGCTCCAGGAGGATGCCCAGCGTTTCGAAGGGTCTGATGATGAAACCCAGCTACAGGAAGGCAGTAGCGTGAGAGCAGACAGAGGGGATGCTCAAGAAGGACACCAATCTGGCAGTCATGTTCCAGCAGCTGCAGCATACTGCCAGATTGACTCCAGTGATGAGGAGGGAGGGGATGATGAGGTCACTGACTACACGTGGGTGCCTAATAGGAGAGAGGAGGAGGAGGAGGATGAGGAGGAGGCACATCTCCAACGAGGCAGGATGCCCTTTGGTGGCCAGCGTAAGGGCAGTACACCGACGGAATCACACCGCAGAGCTCCGCCTGTGCAGGGCGCTGCCTCTGCCCGTCATTCAAAAAGTTCTTTGGTGTGGGCCTTTTTTGAGGCTAGTGCATCAGATCGCACAGCTGCTGTTTGCAACATATGTCTCAAGCGTATATCGCGTGGCCAAAACATCAGCCGCTTGGGTACCACATGCCTGACCAGACATATGTTGACCTGCCATGCAGCTCGTTGGCAAGCCTACCTCAAAGACCCACACCAAAGAACAAAGCGGACCTCTCCTTGCACCGCATCAGCTGGGATCTCCAACCCCACTATAACTTCAGTCCTCTCTGAAACATGCACTGAGAGGAATGAAGGTGTAGAATTAGGTGTGTCACAGCCAAGTACTTGCGGCCACTCTGCTAGCAGTACACCGACGTCCGATTCTAGCAGGCAAATTTCCCTGCCCCAGCTGCTGGACCGTCGAAAGAAGTTCACTCCCAGCCATCCACATGCCCAGCGGTTGAATGCTAGCTTGGCTAAATTGCTAGCGCTTCAACTGCTGCCTTTTCAGTTGGTAGACTCGGCCCCCTTCCGTGAGTTTGTGCAATGTGCGGTTCCACAGTGGCAGGTTCCCAAACGCCACTTTTTCTCACGGAAGGCTATTCCGGCTCTCTACCGGCATGTGGAAGGCAATGTCTTGGCCTCGCTGGACAGGGCGGTCAGCGGTAAGGTGCATATTACCGCTGACTCATGGTCCAGCAGGCATGGACAGGGACGTTACCTTTCTTTCACGGCCCATTGGGTCACTCTTTTGGCAGCTGGGAAGGATGCAGGACAAGGTGCAGTAATGTTGGAGGTTGTTCCACCGCCACACCTCCAAAATGCTACTACTGGTTGTGACACACCTCTCTCCTCCACCCCCTCCTCTTCTTCTTCCTCCATGGCCTCTTCCTGTGGTTTGTCCTCTGAACCAGCGGTGCTCCGTAGCCGTTCAAGGGGCTACGCAAGTACGCAGGCAAAAAGATGCCATGCCGTGCTTGCGCTGGTGTGTTTGGGGGACAGAAGCCACACTGGGGCAGAGGTCCTGTCTGCTCTGCAGGGCCAGGCCGAGAGGTGGTTGACGCCACGCCAGCTTAAGCCAGGAATGGTGGTTTGCGACAATGGCACCAACCTCCTCTCCGCCCTCCGACAGGGACAACTGACCCATGTGCCCTGTGTGGCTCACGTCCTTAACCTGGTGGTGCAGCGGTTCTTGGGCAGGTACCCGGGCTTACAGGATGTCCTGAGGCAGGCCAGGAAAGTCTGTGTGCATTTCCGCAGATCTTATAATGCCAGTGCTCGCCTGGCTGAGCTGCAAAAGGAGTTGAACCTGCCCAAGAACCGCCTTATATGTGACATGCCCACCAGGTGGAACTCAACGTTGGCCATGCTGCAGCGGCTGCACACGCAGCAGAGGGCCATCAATGAGTACCTGTGCGACTACGGCACCAGGACAGGGTCAGGGGAGCTTGGTTTTTTTTCTCCACGCCAGTGGGGCATGATCAGGGATGCATGCACTGTCCTGGCACCATTTGAGGAGGCCACGAGGATGGTGAGCAGTGACAGTGCATGCATCAGTGACACTGTACCTCTTGTCCACCTGTTGGAGCACACGCTGCATGGAATAATGGACAGGGCACTTGAGGCAGAACAGAGGCAGGAAGAGGAGGACTTCCTTGCCTCTCAAGGCCCCCTTTACCCAGACAGTGTTCCTTCTGTCCCACCCATCGCACAGGAAGGAGGAGGAGGAGGAGGAGGAGGAGGAGGAGGATTGTGTCAGCATGGAGGTGGAGGCTGGCACTCAGCATCATCAGCAGCAGTCTTTTAGGGATGATTTACAGTCCCAAGAAACCAGTGGACTTGTACGTGGCTGGGAGGAGGTGGCTGCGGATCATGTCGTCCTTAGTGACCCAGAGGACTCCGGAGCGAATGCCTCAGCAAACCTACGCTGCATGGCCTCCCTGATCCTGCAAAGTCTGCGGAAGGATCCTCGTATTCTTCGGATCAAGGAGAGGGACCATTACTGGCTGGCCACTCTCCTTGATCCACGGTACAAGGGTAAGGTTGCGGACCTTATGTTACCGTCGCAGAGGGAGCAGAGGATGAGACAACTCCGGGAGGCCTTGCAGAAAGGTCTGTGCAACGCGTTCCCAGAGACTGGGAGGTTACAAACTCCTGGTCCTGGACAACGAGTTGCTGAGGCTTCGGCCAGTCAAAGAAGGAGCGGTGGGGAAGGTGGCCGTCTGACCGATGCGTTCAGACAATTCTTTAGTCCGCAGCCCCAAAGTATGATCGGTTCCAGAAACCATCGCCAGCGTCTGATAAACATGGTGCAGGAATATCTAGGGGCAAGGTCAGACTTGGACACCTTCCCCACCGAAAATCCTCTGGCTTACTGGGTCTTGAGGATGGATCACTGGGCAGAGCTTGCACAGTATGCAATTGAGCTACTGGCCTGTCCTGCATCCAGCGTTCTTTCGGAACGCACATTCAGTGCTGCTGGAGGATTTGTCACGGATCACAGGGTGCGCCTGTCCACCGACTCGGTTGATCGACTGACTTTCATCAAGATGAACCAGTCTTGGATCACCACCAGCTACCACACACCTGATGCTGATATAACAGACTAATTGATTTTAACATGTCACATCCCTTCAAGACTGATGCTGATGCTGAGTGCCTGTGCTGTTATGTTGACTGGCTATCCTCCTCCTCCGAGTCCTCAATGATACGATTGATGATGATAGCTTGGAAGATCATTTTTGTTTAACGGTGCCGCCACCAGTGGCTAAGGCCCAATTTTTCAGCCCCTGTTTTACAGGGGCGTGTAATTACAATTTTTGAAGCAATACTTTGCAACAGGGCTCATTGCTGTGCTCCAAGTACAGTATCTGTGAGGGGTTGTAGTGTTGTGCCACCAGTGCCTAAGGCCCAATTTTTCAGCCCCTGTTCAACAGGGGCATGTAATTACAATTCTTGATTTAATAATTCACAGCAGGGCCCATTGCTGCACCCACCAAGAGTAACTCTGAGGGCTTACAGTGTTGTGGCAACGCCACCACCACCACCACCACGAAAGGCCCAATTTTTCAGCCCCTGTTCAAAAGGGGCATGTAATTACAATTCTTGATCTAATAATTCACAGCAGGGCCCATTCCTGCACCCACCAAGAGTAACTCTGAGGGCTTACAGTGTTGTGGCAACGCCACCACCACCACCACCACGAAAGGCCCAATTTTTCAGCCCCTGTTCAAAAGGGGCATGTAATTACAATTCTTGATCTAATAATTCACAGCAGGGCCCATTCCTGCACCCACCAAGAGTAACTCTGAGGGCTTACAGTGTTGTGGCAACGCCACCACCACCACCACCACCACCACGAAAGGCCCAATTTTTCAGCCCCTGTTCAACAGGGGCATGCAATTACAATTCTTGATCTAATAATTCACAGCAGGGCCCATTGCTGCACCCACCAAGAGTAACTGTCAGGGCTTACAGTGCTGTGGCACCAGCACCACCATCAAAGGCCCAATTTTTACTACCACTGTTCAACAATTATATGTAATTACAATTCCTGATATAATAGTTGACAGCAGGGCGTTCCAGCACCAACCAAGAGTAACTGTGAGTGCTTACAGTGTTGTGCCAACACCAACAACTAAGGGGCCTATTTCTGCAGAATATATACGGCAGGTCCCTACTTTCAAACATCCAACTTACAAACGACTCCTACTTGCAAACGCAAGAAGACAACAGGAAGTGAGAGGAAATCTACCCCTTGGAAGGAAAATTCTCTCCTGTAAGAATTAATATGGGAGAAAGGTGTCTCCTCTGTACTGATGCTTTATCAGCAATCCTTGTTTCAAGAAAAACACCACATTTCAAAAACAGTTGTCATTGGGACGGAAAGTGAGGTGAAATGTTCTGAACAGGGGCACAGACAGCAAAACAAATGTTACAGGGGTGATAACCCTTACCTATGTTTTCCAAAAAGTTTAAAAATAGATTTTTGGGCTGGAGCTACACTTAAACAATGTACCTGTTCAAAATTACAAACAGATTCTACATAAGAACAAACCTACAGTCCCTGTCTTGTATGCACCGCCTGTATACGGCTGTTCAGAGTATATAGGGCCTTTTTTATTTTATGTGCGGGGTTCCCCTTAATATCCATACAAGACCCAAAGGGGCTGGTAATGGGCTGGGGTGGGGGGGGGGGGGGTCATGGGGTAGCTATGCCATTTTTCTTAAAGATTTTCATCCATATTACCGGGACCAGACATTACATTAAAGCCGCAAGCAGTTTTAAATGGCTTTTTTTTCCTTTAGAAGTGTCATTTTGTGCAGGGACAGTTCTAAACACGGGAAACACGTGGCACTTCACAGGCATACTTTAGACACCCCCCAGGTACGATATTTAAAGGAATATTTGACTTTTTTTTTTCACTTTATGCATCATTAAAATGACTGCTCCCGAAAAACGACCGTTTTTAAAACTTCTTTTTGCATTGATACATGTCCCCTGGTGCACAACCCGGGTTCCCAAACCCTTTTTAGGACAATAACATGCATAATAGTTGTTATAATTAGCACTTTAGAATTCGAACGTTCGCATCCATTGTATTTAATAGGGTTCTAATGTTCGTACGAACTTTCGGTCCGTTCGCGGGTTCTGGTGCGAACCGAACCCGGGGGTGTTCGGCTCATCACTACTCCTAAGCAATCACGACTGGTATCGAAAAATTCCAGAGAGTCATGTAAATTATACCACCGTAAAATTTCGACAGCTAATAGGTAAAGCTTATCAATTGGGAACCATTCAGAAATTCACTTGGGAGTTTCTGAATGTTACTTTTCCACATACTCCCACTCTATATGCCCTCCCCAAAATCCACAAAAGCATCCACAATCCACCAGGTCGACCCATTGTATCTGGAAATGGCTGTCTCACTGAAACAGCCAGTCAATTTGTGGATGATCTCTTAAGACCCATTGTAGAGGGCTTGGAATCTTATCTACAGGATACAAGTGACCTTTTAAGAGCATTGGATGGCCTTATGGTCCCCAAGGGGGCGTGGCTTGTGGCCCTTGATGTGGAGGCCCTCTACAATTCCATCCCCCACCAGTTGGGTGTGGAGGTTGTGGGGGGATTCCTGTCGGGTGGCACCACAGTCTTGACTGCTCATGATCAGTTTGCCTTGGATTTGTTGCATTTCATTTTGGCCAACAATATTTTTCTTTTTTTGGGATCCCACTACCTCCAGGTGCAGGGAGTGGCTATGGGGACCAAGTGTGCCCCAAGCTACGCTAACCTGTACCTGGGGGGGTGGGAGCATAATTTATTTTTTCAGGATCACATGCAACAATTTGCTGACTACATACCGTTATGGCGACGTTTTATAGACGATGTCTTTTTCATATGGACGGGAAATAAGGAGGACCTCTCCCTGTTCTTTGAAAAATTGACACCTAATAATTACAATCTTAATTTCACCATGGAGAGTAGCCAAGAAAGTTTAACATTCCTTGATATTAAAATTACTGTTGATTCAGACGGCCTACTAGGCACAACCTTATACCGCAAACCCTCGTCTGGTAATGCGCTTTTGCATGCCAGCAGTTCTCACCCAGCCCCATTGGTCACCAGCATACCTTATGGGCAATATCTTCGCCTACGTAGGAATTGTAGCGAGGAATCTACCTTTGAGGTAGAAGCCGACGCCTTGCGTACTCGCCTTTCAAGACGAGGTTATAGTGGTAAATGCCTTAGAAAGGCCTACCATAGGGCAAAAGGTCAGAAACGACTGTCCTTAATTCATCACCCCCCGAAAATTAGATCCAATCAAGGGGTGCGTCTCATAACCAGATACTCTGGTCAGCATCAGCAAATGAGGAATATTCTTCAAAAGCATTGGTATCTTTTGGCTGGGGATCCTTCGGTCTCTAAACATCTAAGGGATCACCCCGAAATTACTTTTAGACAATCAAAATCATTAAAAGACCTATTGGTCCACAGTCATTATAATCCCAATGCCAAATCTTTACTTCAAAACACAGGAACAAAAGCTTGTCACAAATGTGGGTACTGTCGATACTTATATGCTTCTCGGAGCATTTTGCTACCAAATGGCATTATGTACAAACCCAAATTTTTGGTCAATTGTCAGAGTATTGGTATAGTATATATCATGACATGTACTTGCAAAGCCTACTACATAGGCAAAACCAAACGTCCCTTTTTCCACCGTATAAGGGACCACGTCTCCTTAGTTCTCAAAAAAAGAATGGAAACTCCAATAAGCAGACATATGGGATTGTTCCATGATTTTGATGATTCTGCTATGCATTTTTTTGCACTTGAACATGTTCCACCCAATCCTCGGGGTGGTGACTATGATAAAATTATTTTACAACGCGAAACAAAATGGATTTCAAACCTGGATGCTCTTCAACATCCAGGCTTGAATGACGCTATAAGCTTCAAACCTTTTTTATAATCGTCACTTTTCGTTTTTCCCTTTTTTCTTTTTTTGTTTCGCTGATTCACTATATACATTTTTTTTAAAATATGTGTATTACGTGTGGAGCCTACACCACCACCTTTCTATTTATTTATTTAATTCACTTGGTATACATTCTCAATGTGTTTAGAAGGTTCTAATTGATGTGGTCATCTGAGATTGCACCGAGACCAATTTCACTTGAAAATATTTTCTTGTTATGATACCAATTTTGGTTTGATTCTAATCAACTCTGCGGGTCCAATTTTGGTCTTTATTGATGGTGTTAACTAAGGTATTCAAAATTTTGTTTTATATTTATTTATGTTTAAAATAATTGTTTTCCAGCCTTTAGATTCGGAGATATTCCTACTTGGGTCTGTATGGACGCGAGGGGCAGGCATTTCTCTATCTTTTATCATTGGTTTAGGTTTTGTCAGCCCAGTAGGGGTTAACCAAATTGGCACCTGTCACGCTTTGGGCCGTCTTAACCACCATCATTTTGACTCCATTGCATTTTCTTTGAATTCCATGGCAATCACGTTTTCCAACTACGTCTTTCCCCTCCATGTTCATTACATTTTGAGGGATCCGGGAATTTCCAAAATGGCCGTTCTAGCTTCATCCGGCCCAATACAATCAAGCCTTCAGCGTCCAGCTGCCAGACACTGCCCCCACTTTATGCGTCCGCCGCACGGCAATGACATCAGACGTTTGCCGCGCTGGGATGAGTATAAATTGGCGGTATTTTGCCATACCACTCTGTCATTTCCCTTGTGCGGAGGGATTGTGAGACTGTTTGGCAATCCGTCGGTTCTTATTTGGTATGGATGCCGCTACTTCAGCGGCTTGAATCAAGTACTCCACTACTTTTAGAAGGTATGTTTTTCCTTATACTCTTTCTGGCTGTTAGATGGATATGGACTTTGGTCCTTTTTGACACTATGATATCCATCACTATTATCATTCTATTTCAATGCACAGGATCTTTCTACAAATTTGCATGACATTGCTGCGGTTTCCAACAGCAAGATCCAGTATTGCTATTTATATTCTACTAAAATCAATGATTCAACCAATCAGGTATTTTTACTTATACATTTTATTTACTTTTTTTGAATCCAATTTGGAATTCACCCATTGCATATTATCTGCATATTATTTTCAATTAATTTCTACTCATCTACAGGTCCCAATTTAGTAATTTCTTCTTATGATTTTCTGGCAGGATCATTATCAATATTGACTTCACCGCCTCTCTACAAACAACATTTGTGAGGCTGTATTTTCAATTAGATGGAATACCTCTGTGACCATCCCTCTCCGCAGGTGGAGCTTTAGGGCAGTCTGAGATTTCGGTCTTAAATTGCCAAAATACCTCCCTTATTTCCAACATTTTATTGGTAGGTGCTTTAGTTGACCACATCGCTTACTGTTATTTTGTTATTTCAGTATACTATGTAATTATTTTCATTAGATTTATGTTTTCCTGATTCTATATGATCTAACGATATTGGACGTATATATCAATAACTACTTTGAAATAGTGACAATTAAAATTTGCATTTTGTTGTCACTCTATATTCGTTTGGGGATATTCCAATATATGTATTGTATAATGCAGTTCATGGATGTTCCTTTGTTCATTTTGTGTATTTCATTATAGTGTACTACTATACCGTGGTTTACTCCTGAAGAAGCTCCAACTTCGAGCGAAACATGTAAAAAAAAAAAAAAAAAAAGAGTTCAACGGTTGTTAAATGTACTCAGTTCTAAACGTTATATATGATGAACTTTTAGGAAAATTGTATTTTCCTTTTTATTAATATAATAAATATTGATTTTTACATTTATCTATTGTCATTGGATTACTTTTGGTTTTTCAATCTATATGCCATTATTTGACACCTTCAAAAAATCTCGAGGTATGTGACCTCAAGCCCATCTTTTTAAATTAGTTTTTGGGTCCTGCAGCGAGTTACCTCCCCTCCGCCGGTTCTCGTCCCTAGAGTGTAGGGAAAAGTCTATTTTCTCTAATAAAGAAGGCCAATGTCCAGACAGTGTTAAACTCCAACAGACAATTTTATTTTCTCTTTGCTAGTAACTTAGTAGGAAAGTTGAAGATAGAGATAGAGTTGGATAGGGAGGCAGGTTCAGGCACGCGGCACTTCTTTACCCTCGTCACCACTCAAGCCTGAGTGGGTTTTGCTCACCCGGATAATTCCCTCTCACGGTCCTAGCAGCCGGAGTGAAGCACGAACAATTACTTTAGCTTGGTTTCTCCTAGGGACGTGTTGGAAGATCCTTTGCCACAGAACCTTTAAGCTCCTAAGTCCTGAACTTTCCAGCACTTGTAACTAGAGACCATAGGTGCCAATGGGGCACGTTACAAGGGCTTAAGGTATATCACAGAATCCTTCCCTCTGACAGGTAACCAGGCCTCTCCCGAGACGGGGACATCCTTCACCGATCCCCTTAGAAAGGTCCTCCCCCGGTTGCCTCTCCTTCAGAGCGGGTCACCCTCCCACGGGCACCCTGGGATTCCGTTGCTTGGTTGTAGGCCTCAGTTAAAGGTACTGGGCCTACCTGGAACGATGGGGCCTTGGGCTAAAGGTGCCCGGGACCCAGCACATTCACAGGCACCCCTGGCCATGAGGGCCACTGAAGGTGGGGTACGTGCTGAGGACGAAGACCAAGACCCAATGGCGTCTGCCCCTTAAGTACCCTCTCCCGGCATTCACAGAAGGTAGACCATGCCCACTGTACAACCGCCGAGAGAGGACACCCAATCACACCACAATGCCACCTGTGGTTCGACCTGAGACCTGGACAACAATGCCACCCACAGGTCAAAGGGGAACTATACACCCAGGCAACACCACAGCAGAGCAGAGTCCAAATTAAAGTGGAGCTCCACCCTAAATTTTGACTGGTGCTGATCGGATTCCAACCCCCCTCCGGTGTCACAATTGACACCTTTCAGGGGGGAGGGGGGTGAAGATACCTGTCTAAGACAGGTATTTTCACCCACATCCGGGAGTCCTCTCTCCGGGAATCTGCGGGAGTGACGTCACTTCCCGTAGTGTTCTGGGAGACACTCGGCTCCCAGAACACAGGAGCACCAATCAGAACGGCGCAGCGCGACTCACGCATGCGCCGTAGGGAACCGGGCATGAAGCCGCAGGGCTTCACTTCCTGGTTCCCTCAGCGAGGATGACGGAGGGAGCAGCAGAGCGATGAGCGATCGCTCGTCCTCTGCTGCGGACGTCGCTGGACTCCAGGACAGGTAAGTGTCCAAATATTAAAAGCCAGCAGCTGCTGTAGCTGTAGCTGCTGGCTTTTAATATTTTTTTCTGGCGGAGCTCCGCTTTAAGGAATTTCAACAGCCTGAGCCAAACTATAGCTCAGGCTACCCCCTAAATTTCAAATATAGCGGCCCCAAATATGGGGACCCCGCTACACCTATTTTTCCCTCATCAGAGCGAGATGTGTGCAAGATAAATCACGGCGCTGTTTTCACGCTCCATCAGATTTACAGAAGAGATAAATTGACCAACAGGTGACAGGTTGATGTTTGAAAGTACAAAATTGTCTTTTTATAGGCAGACAATAAAGAGGCCCATATACATAAACTGATTTTCATTAGCAGCCGAGCCAATCTGTGCATCCCCGAAGATAATGAGGACGAGTAGAATTTAACGGAGGTATAAAAACAAATTCCCGGCAGCTAAGGGGACCTAATTAAAAGCTGCTTCTAAACACAAGGATGAAAGCAGAGGTCCAAAGCTCGGCTCAGGCTGGCTTTAGCTTGTATCCGTTATTCCAAAGAGTCTGAGCTTCAGTCGGCATTTACAAAGCATTTAACAAACATGCCTGAAGCCCTTAAAGCACCCTTCAACTCTTGTCTGCAAGTGTAAAACCGAGGCCTTAATGGAGGAGCTGGATGTCACTTTTAACAAGCTTTTAGGAGGCAAGCTTGAAGTCTCGATAAAGCTTCCTGTAAGCCTCCTGAAACCTGCTGCAAGCTTGTTTAAAGCCACAGCCGACACTGTCATCAAGATCTGTATTCAGCAGTCCCACACTGAAGGGGAAGGGCGCTTTAAGGGCTCTGCATGCAGTGTTTGCATTGTGAAAGAAATTTGCAACATGTTAAATGCTGCATTTAGGTTCGGGCACATCTCCTCCTCTGATCATTAACCACTTCCATACTGGGCACTTATACACCTTCCTGCCCAGACCAATTTTCAGCTTTCTGCGCTGTTGCACTTTGAATGACAATTGCCCGGTCATGCTACACTGTACCCAAACTAAATTTGTATCATTTTGTTCCCACAAATAGAGCTTTCTTTTGGTGGTATTTGATCACCTCTGCGATTTTTATTTTCTGCTAAAAAATAAAAAAAGACCGAAAATTTTGAAAAAAATAAAGTTTTTTTTGTTTCAGTTACAAAACTTTGTAAATAAGTTAGTTTTCTCCTTCACTGATGGGCACTGATGGGGCTGCACTGATGGGCACGCATAAGGCGGCACGGATGGGCACCGATGAGGTGGCACAGATGGGCAACGATCGGCGGCACGGATGGACAACGATCGGCGGCACGGGTGGGCACAGATAGGCAGCACGAGTGGGCACAGATAGGCGGCACGGGTGGGCACAGATAAGTGGCACGGGTGGGCACAGATAGGCAGCACGGGTGGGCACTGATGGACACATATAGGCGGCATGGATGGGCACTGATAGGTGGCATAGATGGGCACTGATAGGTGGCATGGATGGGCACTGATAGGTGGCACTGTACTGTACTAATGGATGCCAATCAGTGCCAAACAATAATGCCTGCCAATCAGTGATGCCCATTGTGGGCACTAATTGGCATCCATTGTGGCACTGATTGGCATCCATTTAGTATATAATTAGCATCCCTGGTAGTCTAGTGTGCAATACCTAATACCTATAGGTGGGCTTCCCTGGTGGTCTAGTGGCATCCCTGGTGGTCCAGTGGGCATCCTCGGGGGGGCTGTGCTGATAATGGATCAGCACAAACCCCCCCCTGTCAGAGGAGCAGCCGATCGGCTCTCCTCTACTTGCGTCTGACAGACGCGAGTGAGGAAAAGCCGATGACCGGCTTTTCCTGTTTACATCGTGATCAGCCGTGGTTGGGCATGGCTGATCACGTGGTAAAGAGTCTCCGTCGGAGACTCTTTACCTAGATCGGCGTTGCGGGGTGTCAGACTGACATCCCGCAACAACGATCGCCGCGATGCGCGCCCCCGGGGGCGCGCAGCAGCTCAGAATCCTGAGGACGTTAGGATTTTGAAACCACTTTGCCGCCGTCAATTCCGCTATAGGGCGGGCGGCAAGTGGTTAAAAAGGTTCCACTTTAAACTTTTTTTTTTTTTTTTTTAAACCAGTGTAAGCTTTATTGTACTGAAAGAGATCTGACTTATGTACATAAGGTAAGGTGACCAGATTTTTTAAATGAAATCCGGGACATATTTTTTTTTTACTAGTAATGGCGGCAATCAGCGACTCATAGCAGGACTGCGATATTGCAGCAGACAATTTGGACACTAATGCCCCGTACACACGAGCGGAAATTCCGTCGGAAAAAACCTTGGATGGTTTTTCCGACGGAATTCTGCTCAAGCTTGGCTTGCATACACACGGTCACACAAGTTCTCTGAACTTTAGACCATCAAGAACACGGTGACGTACAACACTACGACGAGCCGAGAAAATTAAGTTCAATGCTTCCGAGCATGCTTCAGAATTTTTTCCGTCGGAAAAATTGAGAACCTGCTCTCAATCTTTTGCTGGCGGAAATTCCGACAGCAAAAGTCAGATGGAGCCTACACATGGTCGGAATTTCCGACCAAAAGCTCACATCGGACTTTTGCTGGCGGAAATTCCGACCGTGTGTACACGGCATTAGTGACACTTTTGACGCTTTGTGGGAACCAGTGATACTAATACAGTGATCAGTGCTAAAAATATGCACTGTCACTGTACTAATGACACTGGCTGGGAAGGGGAGAACATCTAGGGCAATCAAAGGGCTAAATGTGTACCTAACAAGTGTTTTCTCACTGTGGGGGAGGTGATTTTACTAAGGGAAGGTATAGATCCCTGTACCTGCTTTGCAGGAACACAGGATCAATTAATTTGTACCGACTGTCTTTGAAATTTCCCCAGCCCCTGTTTAGATACAATCCGGGGACAAAACTGGGGAAAGACTTGGTCCGGGGACAGTGTCCTCAATCCGGGGACTGTCCCCTGAAACCGGGGATGTCTGGTCACCCTAACATAAGGGTCATCTCATTGGGTCCCAAGCCATAGTTCGGG
The DNA here is from genome assembly GCA_029206835.1 of Rana muscosa. Lineage (NCBI taxonomy): Eukaryota > Metazoa > Chordata > Amphibia > Anura > Ranidae > Rana > Rana muscosa. The sequence continues at coordinate 195,984,223 of CM055119.1, forward strand.
GGTAAGCAACTTTGTCCTTTCAGGTGCTGCTGAAATACAAGTCCCGTTCATGCATAGTTGCCAACATTGCAAAAAAAACATCCGGGACACTTTTTTTGCATGGGGGCGGAGCCTTGTGATAATTAGGGGGCGTGGCATTCATTTGTAGGCGTGTCACACTGTAATAAAAAATGTGGCGTGGTTTTCGCGCGCTAGTGGGTGTGGCTTAAATGGGCGTGGCTCAGAAGGGGTGTGGTTAGAGTCCGAGATGAAGGAAGGAAAGAAAGAAAGAAAGAAAGAAAGAAAGAGAAGCCAGATCATACACCACAAAAGAAATGTGTATTCCAGAAAGTTTAACAAAATTGGCAGATAAGTATACTCCAAAACACCTGTTGTTGGCACTTCAATCATCCCAGCACCATGGTTGTTATGGTGTCAGGGTGATTGAAGCGCATTATTTCTATTATTATATTGTAATATAAAATGAAATCATTCAACTCACCATAATGCCGAATCAGTGGAAGCCCTGAGCGTGTCACCTGCCACGTCGCCTGCCACCAGATGGCCTCCCCAGCAGTCCGTCCTTGCAGCAGGTGCCTCCCCAGCAGTCCGTCCTTGCAGCAGGTGCCTCCCCAGCAGTCCGTCCTTGCAGCAGGTGCCTCCCAAGCAGAGCCCCCTCCACACTTGTGGACAAGGGTCCAAAAATCATGATTGTCCCGGGAAATTCGGGACTGTTTGGCAACTATGCACTACACTGATTACCCCGCCACCCACTACACTGATTACCCCGCCACCCACTACACTGATTACCCCGCCACCCACTACACTACACTAATTAACCCGCCACCCACTACACTACACTGATTAACCCACCACCCACTACACTACACTGATTACCCCGCCACCCACAACACTGATTACCCCGCCACCCACTACACTACACTGATTACCCCGCCACCCACTACACTACACTGATTACCCCGCCACACTAATTTCTACACTACACTGCAATAGTACGGTACCTGCGGTGCGTGAGGATGTGCTGGTGGTCCGAGGGGTCTGCCAAATGGAGTGAGCCAGGAGGACCCAGCCAGCGGAGCCCCGGTCCTTCCATCAGTGTCCCCACTCGTCCCACTCGTCGGACACACGGGGGCGGGGCGGAGGGTTGTTGGCAGCGGCGGCGGGTGCTGATGGGCGTCAGTGTCCCCCAGCCAGCGGAGCCCCGGTCCTTCCATCAGTGTCCCCGCTCTTTGTCGGACACAGGGGGCCGGGCGGAGCCGGAGGCTAGTTAGCGGCGGCAGCGGCGGCAGGTGCAGCAGGCTCCCTTGTGTTCAGTGGAGAGCGGGGAGGAGTCGCCAATCCCTGCAGCCAGTAGCCTTCAGTGTACAATAGAATATTTTTATTTGTACACTGAAGAGAGAAGCCGATTGGCTGCCCCAGGCTCTGCACTGAACACAAGGGGAAACTGTAAACAATCATGGCGGCGGCAGCGGCCATTTTTGTGTAGCCGCTGGTGTTTTAAGCCTAAAGCTTTCCCGAATTTACCGGGACAAAACGGGACAAAAAGAATTGGGCTTGTCCCGAATCGGGACAAGCCCAATTCGGGACAAGGGTCCAAAAATCGTGCTTGTCCCGGGAAATTCGGGACTGTTGGTAACTATGTTCATGCTTGTGGCTATCAGAGTCTCATTAGTGGTAATTCCACAAAAGCCAGAGGGTTGAGGTTTGCCTACCCCTGCCCTATTCAATAGAGGCCATAGTTTCCATACACTGGAATGACGATGATGACCAAAAAGCCTGAAACAGCTGTATGCATGTTAGGGTTGCCACCTTTTCTTCAAGCCGAACACGAAAACCCCTTTCACACAGGCTTTCTGATAAGACCTGTCAATTTTTCAGGTGGACCTGATCGGAGCCTCCATTCACCCCTATGGAGCGGCGGATAATAGCGGTGATATGTTCGCTGACACCTGCCGCTATGTGATCCGATTCTGTCCGTGAAATCCAGACGGATGGTGACCCTATTTTCCATCCGTCTGGCGGATCAGATGAAAATGGAGAACAGAGTTCTGACAGGTCCATCTCTGCACAGTGAGCAGAGACAGACCTGTCATCTGCCTGCTCAGTGGAGATCAGCAGATCGATCCCCCGCTGAGCAAAGTGGAGTCTGCCGGCAGGATCGTCCGTGTGAAAGAGCCCACTAGCGTATGGCACTGCGCTTGCTTAACTCAACCCATTCAACTGAATGAGGCTGTGCAGCAACTGTGTGCAATGCACAATGGCTACAGCACAGTGGTATGGGATTTTAGGGGTTAAAAACAGGTGGTTAGGAAAAAACATAACGCTTCTTCACCACCTGTCAAATACTTCTAAGAAATAATCCACTGTGGATTACTCTTCAGAGTGCTCTGCGACTTTGTTTACACTTGTGGTTGGGGGACAGTAAAAAATAGAGATTGAGCTGTGTTTTTACTGCTACCCAACTGTTCCTCTTAAGCTGCAAAGACAGCAGAGGGGCGATGTGCACACGCAACAGTCAAAATTATTTTCATCACATTGTGGCAAAAATTGTTTGCACTGGTTGGTTCAGCGAGCTGTAATGCCTGCTGAATGTGGCCCATCCAAGTGAATGGGGGTTTCCTGCATCCGTGTGCAATGCATTCAGTTGCAGAGTGCTGCTGTAGGGTTTAAACAAGTGGTGAGGAGGTGATATAACACCTCCTCACTGCCTGTCAAATTCCCTCTGAAGAGCAATCCAAACATGGATTATTCAGTAGTTCCCACAATCTAATCTGAGTCCCGACATTCTCTTCTATACAGATACACTGAGTAATGCAATTGCCGGGAACCGCAGCACAAGGATTACTCCGCCTGAGCCCGAAAACCATCAAATAGTCCCGGCAGAGTAATCCTTGTGCTGCTTATCCCGGCAATTACATTACTCAGTGTATCTGTATAGAAGAGGATGTCGGGACTCAGATTAGATTGTGGGAAAGGCTGAATAAAGATAAGAACTTTCTCCTAATAACATTAACTACTCATGTTCCTCCACCAGCTAAGCAGATGGAGCACAGAGCTACAGTGCAGTTTGAATCATGTGTCCGGGTAGCAGGCGGAAGGAGACCCGGACACATGATTCAAAACCCATACTGTCCGGGTGAATCCCGTACAGGTGGCAACCCTAATTTGCATGTAGGCAGGTGCAGTCTGTTTTCTCTACTGCAGGTGGTGCTTTTCATGGCGGCACTGCAGATGGAGAGGAAGCCAAGAGGAACTTGGTTCCTCTATGGTTTCCTGAGTCCTGGGAAAGCTATCCAACTGGGGACTCTGTCGACGATCTTGGGTCAGGCAGAGCCTTTTTAATAAGGTTGCCAGTGCCACCTGTCCAGGGTTCACCTGGACAGTCCAGGTTTTGAATCATGTGTCCAGGTTTCAGGCGGACTAAAACCCAGACACATTATTCAGACCAGGCTGTGGCTCCCAAAGTAACCAAGATAGTCAGACAAGAATCTGTTGTCGTCTGGGGGCAGGTTCGGCATCACTGGGGAGCAGGGCAATGATGTCAGCAAGAACAACTTGACCACACCGACTGTTCGCTGCTGCACACTATGCGCACCACATTACTACTCTCCTTGGGGCACCCAAAGGTGACAGTTTTTTAATCTGTTTTTTTGCTTTCTTCTTTTTAACTTTTTGTGATGATTTGTTAATAAATATACTTGTATTTTTATAATTGGTGCCTACAAAGTCCATTTTTTTGTACTTACAACATTTTGATCTCACCTATAGCAAGAGCATTGTTCAACTTTAATCAGAGCTGCACAGTTTGTTTTTATCTACATGTAGCACTTACCCCCAAAGGAGCGGCTGGTTAATTTTGGGTCATGCAAACTACCTCCATGGCTTCCATTGTCAGGGTAAAAAGTTTGTAGAAAAGTCAATGTCCACACGGATGTAAAACCTCAACAATAAGGCTTTATTTTCTTGTTGCTGTAAAACTCGAGAGAAAGTGGGAAACGAGAGAAGCAGGGGAAGGTTCAGGCACACGGTACAATAGATGCACACAGTGTATTCACCACTCAAGCCTGAGTGGGTATTGCTCACCCGGATAGTCTCCTCTCACGGTTCTAGCAGCCGGTATGATGCAGTGATCAGATTTTGACAGTCTCTGCCACAAACTGCTATAGATGAATAAAGGTCTCTGCCACAGACCTAATGAACTTGGGTCTCTACCACAGACCTGATGAGCTTTAGGATGCATCCGGGAATCCTCTGCCACAGGATTTTAACTGTCCCAAACCTCCTGACAAGCAATAATAGAACTTTTGAGTGTATCCCTCCTTGAATGAGTTTCCAGGCCTCTCCCGAGACATCGGCGCCTTGCCAGTCTCCTCTGGGGTAGGTCCTCCCCTGGCTCCCTCTTCAAGAGCCTCCTTCCCATGGATGGACAGATTGGGATACCCCTCAGAAATACAGGCCCAAACCAGCAGAGCTGGGTCTGGCGAGCAGAGATGTAGCCTCGGGCTGAAGGTGCCCGGGACTAGAACACACACACGCACCCCATACCATGAGGGCCACGAGGCGCACCAGAAGGACCAGAACCAATGGCGTCTGCCCCTTATGTATCCTTCCCCAGCATGCACAGCGGGTTAACCACGCCCACTGCACGGCTGCCGAGAAAGGACACCCAATACTGCTGTGATACACCCTTGTTCCAACATGGGCCAGTGGTGGCAGTGCCACCTACAGGCAAACAGGGAATATAACTGCCAGGCAGTATCACAACCAGAGCAGAAGCAGAATAGAAATCAGTAAGTCTGAGCCCAACTATTAGCTCAGAACACCCCCTAAATTTAACATAGCATGGACCAATTTGGGACCAGCGCTACATACAGATACCCCTTATCTGTTTTTTGGTAAAGGTGACTTAACCCTTTAACTTTATGATGGGAACATGGAGACACTCATTTGTAAGGTGTGTTTTTCCATAGCAACTCCTCACATTGTTCCTGTCAGTTTATAATTCGAGCAAAAGACACAGCAGCAAAGGGCTGACAGGTTGCTATGGTGACACCAGGCCTGGCGTGTTTACAGGCCTGGAAGTAGTTTGGGCATTGCTGGTCCTGTATCTTTCCCCAACACACCTGAGTGCAATCACCTGTAATGTGGGTCACACCTGGACTGTGCTGGCTGTGGAAGGTGGAGGTATGGCCGCTCTCTGGTACTGTGTATTACACATATGGACTGTGAGGGCTGCTGTGGAGGTATGGCCGGCCTCTGGTACTCTGTATTACACCTCTGTTTTGAGGGCTGCTGTGGAAGGTGAAGGTATGGCCGCCCTCTGGTCAGGTTATTATCTTCCAGAGACATGCTATAGATGGAGGTTTTATATCTGAACATTGCACACAACACTGTGACTGAACATGGCGGACGCTGGCTGAGCGCAGACTGAAGAGCTCACATTGATGTGGATGGTAAGGGGGTTCTGCTGACCTGTGGAAGGACCCACCTATGTGGGGAGCTAGGTTGTAAGGTAACCTATTACTGCGTGTACCTACCTCTGAAAAGTTGGAGAAGAAATTATCTGAAAATCAGGCAACTAACTGTGTGGGTACCTACCTTAGAGGAAACTTACCTGTGTGCATACCTACCTGTGAAGAAACATATGTGAGGAAACTAACCTGTGGTACCTACCTGTGAGGAAACTTACCTGTGTTTGATACTTACCTTTTGAGGAAACGTACCTCTGTTGATGCCTACCTGCGAGGAAACTCACCTGTGTTGATGCCTACCATCGAGGAAACTCACCTGTGTTGATGCCTACCATCGAGGAAACGTACCTGTGTTGGAACCTACCATCGAGGAAACGTACCTGTGTTGGAACCTACCATCGAGGAAACGTACCTGTGTTGGAACCTACCATCGAGGAAACGTACCTGTGTTGGAACCTACCATCGAGGAAACGTACCTGTGTTGGAACCTACCATCGAGGAAACGTACCTGTGTTGGAACCTACCATCGAGGAAACGTACCTGTGTTGGAACCTACCATCGAGGAAACGTACCTGTGTTGGAACCTACCATCGAGGAAACGTACCTGTGTTGGAACCTACCATCGAGGAAACGTACCTGTGTTGGAACCTACCATCGAGGAAACGTACCTGTGTTGGTACCTACCTGCGAGGAAATGTACCTGTGTTTTGTGCAACTATCCCTGAAAGGAGACACGTTAATACTGAGTACCTGGGTGGAAGCATATGTTGGAGAAATGTACCACTTTAGATGTATTATCTGTAAGGATGCTGGGCTGTGGGGTACCTACCTCCATAGAGGTACCTTCTACTACCCCCAGAGAACACCTACCTACTGGACATGTAGCTGTGAGATTGCTGAAAAGGTAACCGACTTGTACTTACCTGTAGTGGCCCTCACTTGTCAGGAGGAAAGAGACTTATGGGTGTGCGAACCTACCTGTGATTAACTCAACTGCCAGTATATTAACCTGGGGAAAAAATAGCTTCATTACCTTGCCTCCATGGACGCTTGACGGAAAACCTTTTTGTCTGGCGGTGTGATCAGCCATCTCTCCTATGACAGTGAGGAGGTAAGTGGCTCTGTGCCTTCCAGTATTTGTTCATGTCACTTTCATCCTATGTGTTCCATTTTCGTTTTATGTATGGGTTTTATCGATTTGTACGTATCGTGGAGCTGAGGGATCCCCACTGTCTGAGCACATTCAGATACAGACTTTTGCATCAGGTATTTAAAGGGTAACCCTACTTTCGTGGTAAAAAAAATAAATAAAAAAATAGCAAACGAGAGAGAGAGAGAGGTATAAATATATATATATTTTTTTATTTTTATATATATATATCTATCTCTCTCTCCTTGTACAAATGCCACACAAGTCCTATTGTAATTGAAAGTTGTTGTTCTTGTTTCCTTTTCAATCTGCAGCGCTGCAATTGTCTGTTAGGCTACTTTCACACTGAAGCGCTGGCAGTATAGCGGCGCTGTTTTTAGCGCCGCTATACCGTTGTTTTTGTTGCGATTTGCGGGCGCTAGCGGGGTGATTTTAACCCCCGCTAGTGGCGGATAAAGGGTTAAAAACGCCCGCAAAAAATGCCTCTTTTCGGCGTTTTTCGGGTGTTTTGAAGGCGCTACCCCATTGATTTCAATGGGCAGGGGCGATACAGGAGCGGTATTTTTACCGCTCCTACCGCGCCTCAAAGATGCGGCTTGCAGGAGTTTTTTTTTTTTTTTTTTTTACCTTCCTGCAAGCGCACCGCTCCTGTGTAAAAGCCCTCGGGCTTTCACACTGGATACAAAGGAGCGGCTTATTCGGGGCGCATTGCAGGCGTTATTTGTAGCGCATTAGCGCCTGAAAAGCGCCTCAGTGTGAAAGGGGCCTAAGGGTCCTTTCACACGGGCGGATCCCGTGATGATCCGCCCCGTGAACATCCGCTTGCTCAGCGGGGATCGCTCCGTTGATCCCCGCTGAGCCGGCGGATGACAGGGCGGTCCCTGCACACTGTGCAGGGACCGCCCTGTCAGATCTCCGCTCTCCTCTATGGGGGGGATCGTATGAACATGGACCGTCTGTCCGCGTTAATCTGATCCGCTCTGCAGACAGATGGAAAAATAGGATTTACCTCCGTCTGCAGAATCGGACCATAGCGGGGACGGATGATATTGGGTGTCAGCGGATGTTCATCCGCTGACACCCGCTATCCCATAGGGATGCATGTATGTCCGTATTTTCATCCAAAAACGCACGTGTGAAAGGGGCCCTAAGTGCAATATGGCAACCTGGAGGCGTTCTGTACACAAATGATATACAGAGCGCCCCTTACAAATGTCATTTCCTGCTTGTGTGATTGGCTTACTGATTTTCCCAGAAGTCTGCACTAAGATACAAGTCAGATTTTGGGCATCCCCTGCAACCAAAATGTAATTTTTGGTGACTGGAAGTTTGGCTTCAATTTGTTAGTGTATCTAAATCTGCTAGTCCATCTAACACTCCGCTCCCCCCCCCCCCCCCGACTGACAATTCTGCTGCCCAAAGGTGTCCCCTGTGCTCCTTTATTCAGAGTGGGGGCGCTCTAATACAGGAGGTGTGTTACTGACCAGGAGAAAACAGAGAAAAAAAGAAAACTAATGCAGCCACCACATCTAATGATTGGGGAGCTGCAATATATGACATTTTGGTTTTATTATCGCTGTAAGCAGTGGTCAGAGCAGGCATTTTATTGTTGCAGTGCTATGTTAAGGTAGCAAAGGGAGGAAATAATGAAGCTGAATCCCGTTAGGGGCCCAGTCACACCAATTCTATTTGCAGCCTAAAGCCCTGTCCACACGGTCGGACTTTTGGCCAACAAACTTCATTTTAAGCAAGTTGGACCAACAATCCGACCGTGTGTACGCTCCATCAGACAAACTTTTTTTGCTTTTTTCTTGTTTTCATCGGACAAAAGTTGGGTCTGCAAACGGACAAACTTTTGCCCAACAAAAGTCCGATGAAGCAAAGTCCGACCGTGTGTACAGAAAACCATCGGACTTTTGTCCGATGGACAAAACAACTAATGTTAAAATCAACCAACAATAGCAGAAGTTGACCAAAGGGTGGCAGTAAAGAGCAGAAAAACCACGTGATGTTGCAAAAAGTTTTGGGAAAGTTTGCAGAAAATCCGAGCGTGTGTATGCTATGGGTGTTCCCGGCCAACTCCGTTCGGACAAAAAAAACACGGAAAAGTCCGATGGAAGTCCGACCTTCTGTACGAGGCTTTACACACACTGTATTATTCACTTGAACGGACCTGCAGCGTTTGTTGTAGCACAAGTGCGTTTGCATTGCGTTTCTGAAACACAAGGCAAAGCGCGCTTTTTCTGTTTGCCATGCGTTTTGAAAACCCACAGATGTGAATGGATCATCATTGTTCTTGTGTAAACAAACATATTTCACTTATCGGGCCCCATTCACATTTAGAGTAGTTGGACTGTGCGTTTTGTGGAGCGTTTTCCCCATGGCACACCTAGGGCAGCCTATTGATTTCAATGGGCTGTGATACACATGGCAGAATTGGCTCATGGGACATTCACACGTGTTGCAGGTTGCATGTGTTGTTTTTTTTTTTTTTGTACTGTGCATTTTTTCGCTCCTTCTTTTTTTTACATGGCAAAATGTGTGTTTTTTGTTTCTGCATGTGGGTTGCCATTAACAATTAATGGTACTGAAAGCACGCCTAATTAATTTTAGGTGTATAAAGGTGGCCATACTCCTATACAATGTGATTGTACAATCTCCTTTAGAGTTACCCAAACTATTGAATAGGAGGACCCACCTACCTATCCTTTCACTCTGTAGCCAATCAAGCAGGCCCTTGCCCTACATTAGGGGTGTCCAACCTGCGGCCCCAGAGAGTTTAGCATGTGGCCCGTCTGCAGAAACGTGGGAATGCCGTGCAAACATAGAAGCTATGGCAGCTTACATTGACAAGCCAGACAAATGCATGCCTGGAGAGATGCCATGCAAACCTAGTTGATGGAAGCAGGGGGTATGTGGGCAGCTGGTGAACTCCTTCCTGTGCCCTATGCCGCGTACACACGGCCGTTTTTCATGACAAGAAAAATGCAATTTTTTTTAATTTGGTCATTAAAAATGATTGTGTGTGGGCTCCAGAGCATTATTCACGACGTGAAAAATGGGCATTAAAAATTTGGAACATGCTCTAATTTTTCTCGTCGTTTTTCTCGTCATGAAAAACGGCAGTGTGTAGGCTTTAACGACGTGAAAAAAACGTGCATGCTCAGAAGCAAGTGATGAGACGGGAGCGCTCGTTCTGGTAAAACTACCGTTCGTAATGGAGATCGCACATTCGTCACGCTGTAACGGACTGAAGAGCACGAGGCTGAAAAGCGTGAATCGTCTCTCGCCAAACTTTACTAACACGAGGATCAGCAAAAGCAGCCCAAAGGGTGGCGCCATCCAAATGGAACTTTCCCTTTATAGTGCCGTCGTACATTTCGTACGTCACCGCGCTTTGCTCAAGCATTTTTTTTCATGATCGTGTGTAGGCAAGGCAGGCTTCAGGCCAGGTTCACATATGTGCGAATTGGATGCGGGTATGCCCAACTAGCAATGGAGCCGGTTCACACATGTCCGGCTTCGGCCGCATTCCTAAAGGGTATATCTTTGAGTCCAGTTCTGGTGCGAATTCAGGCAAAAATTGTAGTACAGACATTATGAACGAGGCAGTATAATAATTGTGTATCTTCATTCAGAAATTCCATCCTCGGCTGTGACAGAATAACACCTGACCCTGACTACTTTTTAATCGTGTGTTTGTACTGAGTGTAGCGCTGCCACTGTAGGGGCCCTGCTGGTGATTGTGAACACACCAAGTCAAGAAGAAGTCCTTGCACTTTGTTTTTTTTTTATTAGGGGAATTAAACTTGGATGGGGTACATGGGATGCCCACCTGATTAATGAAATATACATTGAGACTGAACTATATACACTCTGGGGTGTGTGTGTGTGTTTGTGTATGTATGTATGTGTAATATATATATATATATATATATATATATATATTAAATTGTGTGTGTGTGTGTGTATATATGTATATGTATATGTATATATATATATAAATATGTAGCGCTACCCCCAGTTAAGAGAGCCGCTGGTATTGATTTGGGCCCTGCAGTGCACCGCTGTCAACCCCTGGCAATCGGCTCTAACCTCCCGTGGCACAGCTAGTAAGGGGAGATAGGACCGCGTGACCGCAACTCTAGGTGACGCAGTCCTATGGCAAACACACACAGTGATATACTTTAAAACTTCTATTAAAGTAAGTGAAACTGACACCAATGTACTTGACCCAGATATTTTACTGAGGCTAATGGGCAAGTAATAAACAACAGTATAACAAGTTGCAGATCCCTGCAATAAACAGTAATAAAGATAAACAGAGTAATCAGAATAATTAAGTATTGCTATGCAACTCTAGCGCTGCCCTTTTACAGCTACTTCCCCTCATGGGTAGACTAACACCCAGCAATGTCTACCTATGCAGTCAGGCCTGACTGATCTAAATGGAAGTTCAGTGAAGCAATATTCGCTAGCAATCTTTTCGGTGGTGCACTTGAAGAACAACTTTGTAATCCCAACGAATAGTAAAGATAAAGTATCTGTCTTTAAACAGCTCTCACCACCTGGACAAGTCCAAGTCCCTTTCCTCCATCGATTCGTCTAGGAACAGGAATCCACCGACATCCAAGTCTTCAATCCTTCTGGTGTACTGCAGCAAGGAGTATTAGGTGTCTCTGAGGCTCTGCTAGGCTGGCAGAGGGCTCTTTGGAAAGGAGCACACGGCCCGGGCTTCAGGCCTTGTGCACACAGCAGTTCAGCACAGACATCCTCTTGCTAGGAGAGGGGTGTCCAAAGAGACCGACCAAAACTCCGCCTCCCCTTTATAAAGTCTGCCCCAGCAGTCTCTGTTCTGGAGCAATGCACCCTGGGTGCTGCAAGATGTACTGGGAGATGTAGTCTCTCTGTATTAAAGGGGAATACCCCGCTACACACTCCCCCCACTTTAAATCTTTGGTCCCCAAAGACAGCATCAACAATATGTACATAAAAGATAGTTCACGGTTGTAAAGGAACCTGGCAGGGGAATCTCCCACCTAGCATGGTTGTCCTGCTCACAGGCCATATTATTGGAAGTGGCCTGCCTAACTGTGCCAGAGAGTGAGTTGGGGTTGCCCTCCACCAAATGTACAGTGGAGGGACCAGATGTGGGCATGGTCCTTCTTGAGGTTAGGACCGTGTCTTCGGAACTTTCTCCCATCTGATCATGAGTTAGTTTCCGGGGAGGATGAATGACTCTCTTCCTTCTCTTCTCCCTGGGAGTCACAGTCTCAGCTACTCTTGGTTCTTCCTCTGGTACTGAAGCAGGAACCTCTTCCGGTAGTGAGGGTAAGGGATCACATCTGGGGACAGCAGGGGCTAAAAGCCGTTTCACCAGATCGGTATTGGTCCCAATGATGAGAGAGCTTCTTGAGGGCCCTGGCAGCCAGGGACAGACAATGGCCAGTGTCTCAAAGTTCTGGGGCTCCCCAGCCCTCAATGGATCACACGACAACTTGATCCGCACACATCCATCACAAGAGTACTCTTCTGCTAGGATACCCTGAATCTTGGTGTCTCCCATCTCTTCCAGGGGCAGGTATGACAGGTACTTCTTGTAAAAGTCTCTGGTCATTAGGGTAACCTGAGCACCTGTATCAAGGATGGCTCTGGTGTAGATCCCTTCGATCAGAACAGGCACTACAGGCAGAGGACCTACCAATTGGGTAGCAGTCCTTTTGGAAACACCTGTAACAGCAGGCTGGCATACTTGGACTTGTGCTCTCTTCAGCTTCCGGCGCTGGGAATGCCGTTTCTGGCGTTGTTTGGAAGGCTGATAGGCGTTGTTCACTGAGACAGCATAGACTGCAGGTGTCCTCCACCGCTCCCTCGCAGATTCAGGGAAAGTTACTTTTGAAGGCCCGGATCTTCTCTCCATTCTTGGGTCACTTCTCTGAGGCCTCCGCCAGCCTTCTGTCTCCATTCGTGGACTTGGACATACTCGCTGGTAGTGGCCTACACCTCCACAGTTGAAACAGACAATCTCTCTTCTCTCCTGTGGGGAGGTTGATGTTGAACTGCTCCGGCGTGGTTCACTCTTAATTTCCTCTGGTTCCTCCATTCCTGAGTTTTTAGACAGGAGTGAGGTCAAAAGATCCAGCACCTGGGTCATTTGGTTCTTCAGGATCTCCACTTCTGAGTCCCATTCAGTAGCCATGGCTGATCTGACTCCCACCGCAGGGAGGGTAGTTGGTTCGGTATGTTGACTCCTCCTTTTCTCTTCCAACACAGCCTCCTCCTCCCTGACTATCCGAACCAAGTTGGGGTGTTCCAGGCTCTTCCCATCCTGTCGGGTGCGTAGCGCCAATGCAATAGGATCCAGGGGCTGAGCTCCCCTCAATACCTGTTGAGCACGGGCCTCGTCTACTTTCCCTGGGTCGATCCCCTTCTTCAAAATGATCCTATGCAGGATCTTGTCTAGACGTCCCATATATTCTGATAGTTTCTCGCCTGTCTTCTGGTAGCAGTGCTCCAGCTGATAGGTAAGCTCAGTGATTTTTTCTGTCCCACCGAACACATTCTGCAGGATGTCTAAGTAATCCTGTGCAGTACAGTCTTTCCTGCTTATCTTCAGGTTACGTATGGCATCCAGAGCAGGCCCCTTTAAACTTTCAACAATCCTCTGCTTCTTTTGTCGCTCCGGGACCTCCCATTCTTCTAGGGCCTGAGTGGCGCCGTCTAGCCACTCTTCAAATCCCTCTTCTTCCGAAGGTACAGGTTTCTTTCCAGAAAATATCCTGAGTTTCCTGTATCCTGACATCGGGTAGTCTGTGGGATCCTTCTTACACTGGGCTACAATCTCCCCCAGGACCGCGCATAATTCTGCGCTGAGGGTGGCAGGCGGTGGAGATATCTGTGGAGATGATGGTTTTGGTGTCTGGAACCATTCTTCCTTCACTGGCTGCGTATGTATCAAGTGATAGATTTGATTATCTATGGCTTGTATACTTGGACTTTTAAATTGCTCTGGGATTTCGTCTTTCCATTCTACCAGTGCGTACGTAAACGAGGCATTTGACCTTGTATCCATCACCCATGCTTTCTGGCTCGGTGATAGTGACATTATTAGCTGCTTTATCGCTTCTTCTTGCCAGATCCCCCCCGGGAGTTCAATAACTACCGCCGCGGTTGGATCGGTACCAGCCGCTGCGCACCACTGTGACATTGCTAGCGGGTCCATGCTGGTACTAGGAACAGGAATCCACCGACATCCAAGTCTTCAATCCTTCTGGTGTACTGCAGCAAGGAGGATTAGATGTCTCTAAGGCTCTGCTAGGCTGGCAGAGGGCTCTTTGGAAAGGAGCACACGGCCCAGGCTTCAGGCCTTGTGCACACAGCAGTTCAGCACAGACATCCTCTTGCTAGGAGAGGGGGGTCCCAAAGAGGCCGACCAAAACTCCGCCTCCCCTTTATAAAGTCTGCCCCAGCAGTCTCTGTTCTGGAGCAATGCACCCTGGGTGCTGCAAGATGTACTGGGAGATGTAGTCTCTCTCTCCTCTGCTTTCACTTCCATAATGTCTCTCTACTTCCTCCCGACTCACCTCTCACCTGGAACTTCTTGTCTCTCTGCATTAAAGGGGAACACCCCGCTACACATAATATATATATATATATATATTATGTGTAGCGGGGTGTTCCCCTTTAATGCAGAGAGACAAGAAGTTCCAGGTGAGAGGTGAGTCGGGAGGAAGTAGAGAGACATTATGGAAGTGAAAGCAGAGGAGAGAGAGACTACATCTCCCAGTACATCTTGCAGCACCCAGGGTGCATTGCTCCAGAACAGAGACTGCTGGGGCAGACTTTATAAAGGGGAGGCGGAGTTTTGGTCGGCCTCTTTGGACACCCCTCTCCTAGCAAGAGGATCTCTGTGCTGAACTGCTGTGTGCACAAGGCCTGAAGCCTGGGCCGTGTGCTCCTTTCCAAAGAGCCCTCTGCCAGCCTAGCAGAGCCTTAGAGACATCTAATCCTCCTTGCTGCAGTACACCAGAAGGATTGAAGACTTGGATGTCGGTGGATTCCTGTTCCTAGACGAATCGATGGAGGGAACGGACTTGGACTTGTCCGGGTGGTGAGAGCTGTTTAAAGACAGATCCTTTATCTTTAGGCCCCATGCACACGAGACGCAGGTGCAAACTCTGCTGAACACACGTTTTTAAACGCTGAAACCGGCGTTTAAAAACGCGCGTTTGGCCGCGTTTGCAGCCGCGTTTATTGGCGTTTAGCGGCGTTTTACCGCGTTTGCGTTTATAAGCGTTTCATCATAAGACCCTCCCTAAGCTCAAAAAACAGTAAATTTTAACCATTTCAGCCAGTTTGTGAGACCAGAGTGAGTAGCAGCAGCTGAGAGAGCCGCAGTGTACTTGTATTTAGCGTATCACTTGCCACGTCACCTGGCCACGTCACCTGGCCATGTTACCTGCCACGTCACCTGCCACAAGTTGTGGATTGTCCACTTGCCACGTCACCTGGCCACGTTACCTGCCACGTCACCTGGCTACGTCACCTGCCACAAGTTGTGGATTGTTCACTTGCCACGTCACCTGCCACGTCACCTGGCCATGTCACCTGCCACGTCACCTGGCACAAGTTGTGGATTGTCCACTTGCCACGTCACCTGGCCACGTCGCCTGGCACAAGTTGTGGATTGTCCACTTGCCACGTCACCTGGCCACGTCACCTGGCCATGTTACCTGCCACGTCACCTGGCCACGTTACCTGCCACATCACCTGGCCACGTCACCTGCCACAAGTTGTGGATTGTCCACTTGCCACGTCACCTGGCCACGTTACCTGGCCACGTCACCTGGCCACGTTACCTGGCCACGTTACCTGCCATGTCACCTAGCCACTTCACCTGCCACAAGTTGTGGATTGTCCACTTGCCACGTCACATGCCACGTCACCTGGCCACGTCACCTGCCACGTCACCTAGCCACGTCACCTGCCACAAGTTGTGGATTGTCCACTTGCCACGTCACCTGGCCACGTCACCTGCCACGTCACCTGGCCACGTTACCTGCCACGTCACCTGGCCATGTCACCTGCCACAAGTTGTGGATTGTCCACTGACCACGTCACCTGGCCACGTCACCTGGCCACGTCACCTGACACAAGTTGTTGATTGTCCACTGGCCATGTTACCTGCCACAAGCTGTGGATTGTCCACTTGCCACGTCACCTGCCACAAGTTGTGGATTGTTCACTTGCCACGTCACCTGGCCACGTCACCTGCCACATCACCTGGCCACGTCACCTGGCACAAGTTGTGGATTGTCCACTTGCCACGTCACCTGGCCACGTCACCTGGCCATGTTACCTGCCACGTTACCTGCCACATCACCTGGCCACGTCACCTGCCACAAGTTGTGGATTGTCCACTTGCCACGTCACCTGGCTACGTCACCTAGCCACGTCACCTGCCACAAGTTGTGGATTGTTCACTTGCCACGTCACCTGGCCACGTCACCTGCCACGTCACCTGGCCACGTCACCTGGCACAAGTTGTGGATTGTCCACTTGCCACGTCACCTGGCCACGTCACCTGGCCATGTTACCTGCCACGTCACCTGGCCACGTTACCTGCCACATCACCTGGCCACGTCACCTGCCACAAGTTGTGGATTGTCCACTTGCCACGTCACCTGGCCACGTCACCTAGCCACATCACCTGCCACAAGTTGTGGATTGTCCACTTGCCACGTCACCTGGCCACATCACGTGCCACGTCACCTGGCCACGTTACCTGCCACGTCACCTGGCCATGTCACCTGCCACAAGTTGTGGATTGTCCACTGACCACGTCACCTGGCCACGTCACCTGGCCACATCACCTGACACAAGTTGTTGATTGTCCACTGGCCACGTTACCTGCCACAAGCTGTGGATTGTCCACTTGCCACGTTACCTGCCACAAGTTGTGGATTGTCCACAATGCAATGCAGGCAATTACAGTTTTCTTTTATATTTTTTAATAGTTTTTCATCATTTGCCATCATTTTAGAGATTTCTAATGTTAAAAAATAGGTCACCTTTAAAAACGCTTATAAACGCAAACGCGGAAAAACGCCGGTACCGCGTTTAGCCGCGTTTAGCAGCGTTTAGCGTCTGAAACGTGGAAAACTTTTGCGTCTGAACCCATTTTTTTGCTTCTGAAAAAACAAGGTTAAACGCAACTGCTTGTAAACGCCAAAAAACGAGAGTGTGTGCATGGACACATAGGATAACATTGAATGGGTTCAGGAGCAGTTGAAAAAAGCGTCCAACTGCCTCTGAACGCGCGTTCAACAGCAAATAACAGCGTCTCGTGTGCATGGGGCCTTACTATTCGTTGGGATTACAAAGTTGTTCTTCAAGTGCACCACCGAAAAGATTGCTAGTGAATATTGTTTCACTGAACTTCCATTTAGATCAGTCAGGCCTGACTGCATAGGTAGACATTGCTGGGTGTTAGTCTACCCATGAGGGGAAGTAGCTGTAAAAGGGCAGCGCTAGAGTTGCATAGCAATACTTAATTATTCTGATTACTGTGTTTATCTTTATTACTGTTTATTGCAGGGATCTGCAACTTGTTATACTGTTGTTTATTACTTGCCCATTAGCCTCAGTAAAATATCTGGGTAAAGTACATTTGATGTCAGTTCCGCTTACTTTAATAGGAGTTTTAAAGTATATTCTGTGTATGTTTGTTATAGGACTGCGTCACCAACAGTTGCGGTCACGCGGTCCTATCTCTCTATCACCAGCTGTGCCACGGGAGGTTAGAGCCGATTGCCGGGGGTTGACAGCAGTGCACTACAGGGCCCAAATCAATATCAGCGGCTCTCTTAACTGGGGGTAGCGCTACATGTGTATATATATATATATATATATATATATATATATATATATATATACACGTGTGTGTGTGTGTGTAATATAGATTTCTCCTCAACTTCCAGCACAAATGCTTGCTTGCAGACTATCACTCCCAGGACCAGCTAGCACTGTTATGGGGACCTGACACTGACTGTCAGGCCCAAAGCAAATGCCCTTTGCAGGCAGGAACCAAAAATATGGTAGTCCTTTGTGCTAGCTGTCCCACATGTGGCTACTGCTCCCAGTACCACCTCTTCAGGCCCTGCCAGCCCTCCCGGCTGCAGCTGCCTCTTTCCACTGCCCGTGCCACCACAGTCCTGCTGACTGGCTCTGCTTCATCCCAGTCCTCTCAGGCATGCCTCTCCAGTCCTCTTGACTGTGTGTCACTCACCAGCCCTATTGGTTGTTCCTTGTCCTCCTGGAGACTTGCCCGGCAGTGTTCTTCAGCTGTCCTCTTTGCTCCCAGTGCCTCCTGGCCAGGACACCTTTGTTATTTTTGGAAGGCCCTCTGTCCGCACGCGAGCCCAGGCCCAAGGTCACCCCCCCTGACTGGGGAGCTCCCTCAATGGCCACCACAGCCTAACACTCCATCTCCAGCAGGCTCATGCAAAACTGTTGCAGCTGGCTACCCAGGACTCTAGGGGCTGGGGATGCAAATACATAGGAAGACTGTTGCATAACTTTGCTAACAGGCAGCCTGATTTGCATTAGTTTGCTTGATAGTTGCCCCCTGCAGCTCTGTATTTGCCTCTACATCCAACCACCACCACCCTGCTACCCAAAGCATATAGTTTGGACATATAGTTCTGTATATTTGATCCTATAGGGGACATTTTATTAGTTTTGTTGCACAACAAGGTAATGCTCAACAGAAGCATTAAGACACAATTACTAAATGACTATAGGGCAGTGATGGCAAACCTTGGCATCCCAGATGTTTTGGAACTACATTTCCCATGATACCCAAGCACTCTGCAGTGTAAATGAGCATCATGGGAAATGTAGTTCCAAAGGTTTGCCATCACTGCTATAGGGTATGTTTATTGAAATAAAAAAAATATTGCTTTGCAAATGTTCCTGCATTCAAACAATCCCCATAGTGTGTGTAATATGTGTGAATTGTAATTTTTCTTTTTTCCTAAAATTCTTAGCGCCATCTAGTGTTCTCCATCTGGTATTTTCCTCCTTATGGCGTTTTAAAGAAAATACAGCATTATGACCACTAGATGGAGCTTATGATCATAGGAAAATGATGTTTCACACGGTACATAAATTATGGAGATTATTTTTGAGTGCTGAGATATTCATGTAGCAATTTTTTATTGTAATTGATTTTTTTTTCTTAAGCACTTAAGGACCGGCTGATGTAGATTTACGTCGGCAGAATGGCGCGGACAGGCATAATCGCGTACCTGTACGTCCCCCTATAAATGCCTGCCGTGTGGTCGCGCACCGCCATGCTCGCAACCCTGCCGCCTTCCCCGTGAGTCGGACCGTGGGTCCCGCGGACTCAATCGCCACGGGGATCCCCGCGATCGTCTCACGGAGGTATAGAGTGGGGAGATGCTTGTGTAAACAAGCATCTCCCCACTCTGCCTAGTAACAACGACACGGATCTCCGCTCTGTGTACTCAGAGCGAAGATCAGTGTCGTGTGACACACAGCCCATCCCCCCCTACAGTAAAAAAACACTCAATAGGGAACACTTAACCCCTACAGCGCCACCTAGTGGTTAACCCCTTCACTGCCAGTGTCATTTTCACAGTAATCAATGCATTTTTATAGCACTGATTGCTGTAAAAATTACAATGGTCCCAAAAATGTGCCAAAAGTGTCCGATGTGTCCGCCATAATGTCGCAGTCATGATAAAAATCGCTGATCGCTGCCACTACTAGTAAAAAAAAAAATATATATTAATAAAAATGCCGTAAAACTATCCCCTATTTTGTAGACACTATAACTTTTGCGCAAACCAATAAACGCTTATTGTGATTTTTTATTTTTACCAAAAATATGTAGAAGAATACGTATCGGCCTAAACTGAGGAAAACCTTTTTTTTTATATATTTTTGGGGATCTTTATTTAGCAAAAGCTCTATTTTTGTTTATAGCGCAAAAAATAAAAACCGCAGAGGTGATCAAATTCCACCAAAAGAAAGCTCTATTTCTGGGGAAAAAAAGAATGCCAATTTTGTTTGGGGGCCACGTCCGCGCAATCGTCAGTTAAAGCCATGCAGTGCTTAATCGCAAAAAGGGGCCTGGTCCGGGGCTGAAGTGGTTAATGGATAGACCTCCCCTATGTGTTCACCTTTTTATGGGTTGCTAACTTTTTTGATAAATGTGCTGCAAATCGCAGACCTCACCTCCTATGTATCCCAACTGTACTCTTGAAGCCACAGCCCGGCTGGTTCTATACCAGCAGTTCAGCTGCAGAAAGTGTTTTCCAGCGCCTTCACTTATGCACTATTTAGTTCATATGTTTAATTCACAAAACAATTCTGTTATCCTTTCAAACATTTAGTAGCTGAGCCAGCTGTAGTGACAAGAATGCGTCGTATCACTTTCTAGAAGCATCGCCAACATGTGGTGCCTTCGTGCTCAGAAACCTAGATAGCTCCAAGTGATCCGATGGGGTAAATGGAGTGCTTTGTCACTTAGGGGGCAGTAAAAACAGCTGGCTATGTTATTGTTTTGCCACCTCCTGACTGCCCACTTGAAGGAGAACATGCAGCCATCTGGGGCTGTACATATGCCCTGGCCACAATGCTATGCTTTGTGGCTGTGGCAAAAGTAATGCCCGTGGTTCTGACGCAATAATGCAGGCTTTTCAGGGATAAAACAGGTGTTGAGAGGGCAAAATATGGCCTCCCAGCCGCCAGTCAACCACCCTCTAAAAAGTGATCCACATAGGGACAACAAGGGCTGACATAAATGTGAACAAGCCATAAAGGTTCATTACTCTTTCACTAAATATCCCACCATCCCTGGGTCATTCCATCTAGTACACTGCACAGGGCTGTCTTTAAAGCAGGGCAATAGGGGAAGTTGCCCTGGGCCCTGTCATTGTTGGGTCAAATGCAGCTGCCTCATACTTGGCAACTATGCCGGTTTATATTCCCTTGTCCCTTGAAGATTTAATCCCGTGCTGTGTCCCAATATCTCAGTGTGACTGTGAAGTGCTGTTACTAATGCTGCCCAGCTCTGCCCTATTGCCATGCCCCCCACTACATACTTGTCAAAGATTTCCAACTTTGCTCTGCATGATTCAGAATTTGCCACAGTGTACTGCCTCCTAACAAATTCCCTTCCCCCGCCACTGATCCCATCAAACATCCCCAGCATTCCCACTGATCACACACTCCCTCCCTCAGCATTGCCACTGATCCCAGAAGTCCTCTGTCTATTGATGGGTCCCCTCACCTCCCCAGTCCATGGTGTGCAGGCAGTGAGGAGATGATGTGCTGTAACCAATCAGTAAGCAGTAATGATGTGCACTAACCCCCTAGCAACCAGTTAGTGAGTGGTAAGGATGTCCAGTAACCTCTAGCAACCAATCAGTGAGCAGTATTGATGTACAGTATTCTCTAGCAACCAATCATCAAGCAGAAGCCATGTGCTGTAACCTCTAGTAACTAATCAGTGAGCCGTAATGTGTGCTGTAACCTCTAGCAGCCAGTCAGTGAGCAGTAATGATACGTTCTAACCTCTACCAACTAATCGGGGCCCAAAAAAGTGTTTGCCCAGGGTCCAATCAATATTAAAGACGGCCCTGACACGGTAATTGGACCTGACACAGCTACAAACAGGAAGAGCAATTCACAGAGAGTTCCCCAAGCAGTTCCATGCTGAGAGGCCGAGTCAGCTTAAAGTTGGGATCCCTCCAGAGTCTGGACCAGAGTAATGTTAGCCGACAGCAGACTTTAGGCCAATGTCCGCTGACTCTGGGTCACATAGAACTAATGCCTCGTTTCCACTGCGCGGATCGGTTCGGTACGGTACGCTATTTTGGGTGTTTCCATTATGAAAGCGTGCCATTAAACCGAACCGTACCGCACCATTCAGGGTCCTGCTTCAGACGTGGGGCCATAGAAAATGGAACGGTACGGTTAGGGCGGAGCTACTGGTGTCACACGATACATTCCACTGATTGGTGGACAGAAAATCGTCAATGCTGACGTCGAAGCAAAGCGCCAAACAAGCACCTTGTCGCCCTCAATATAAAGGAGAAGGATGCCTGCAAACAGCAGGGTCTGGTCATCTGAGGAACTATCTACTTTCCTGAGGATTATTGGTGATAGCGTTATTCAGAGTGAGCTTGATGGATCAGTGAGAAACGAAAAGGTGTACAAAGATATTTCTCAACGAATGGCAGCCGAGGGATTTGAACGGACATCGGGGCAGTGCAGGGCAAAGCTTAAGAAGCTTAAAGGACAATATAAAAAAATTAAGGACGACAACAGCCGTAGTGGAAACAGTCGGAGTACTTGGAGGTGGTACGATGACATGGACGCCATTTACGGACATAGGCCGGCAAACCAAGGCAGGGAGGGTGGTCTGGACTCTGCAACTGCAATTCTCGAATCCATGGTAGACCCCTTTGGTAAGTTTTAATTTTTTTTTAAACCATAGGATTTCGCTATGCTAACCTTTAAAAAAAATATATATAACCAAATGTTTTTTTCAGAAACAGCTGATGGACTCTCCAATGATGCGTCAAACTTGTCAGATGATGGACCTTCAACGTCTTTCAGCAGCACCAGTAGTATCTCATCAAGCCAACCACAGAGTACCCAACCACAGATTAGCCTACTACAGAGTACCCAACCACAGAGTACGCCCAATGCACCCCGGCACAATGGTAAGACATGATGATAATAGTGAAATGTGTGCATTTTCTTAAAATAACTAATCAGTGGGGTAGAAGAGCAGTGGGTACAGAGGTGTAAGAGGTGAGAAGGGGGTTCAGCAGTGGGGCAGATGTGCAGGGGGTACAGAGGTGTAAGAGGTGAGAAGGGGGTTCAGCAGTGGGGCAGATGTGCAGGGGGTACAGAGGTGTAAGAGGTGAGAAGGGGGTTCAGCAGTGGGGCAGAAGAGCAGTAGGGCAGATGTGCAGGGGTTACAGTTGTGGGGCAGTAGATAAATGTGATGCAGTCTGGTGTGGCAGATGAGAAAGGGGGTTACAGTATTGTTTTGACAGATGTTACCAAAAACACTAGTTTGATATTTTGTATATTATAGGTCATAGGAGACGTTTGCAGTTGGATCTGCGCACAGTCATGGAGGATATGAGGGCAGCAGAAGAAAGGCAGCTGGAAAGAATTGAGAATGAATCTGAAAGGCGGTTTCAGGCACTGCGTCAGGATGCACAGGAAGCTATGCGCCAGGAGGCAGAAATCGCCCGTCAGCAGATGGAGCAGCTGTCTACCTTCAACCAGGCCTTCCTCGGTGTCCTAGGTCAGCTTGTTCAAGTCCTTTCAGCCAGTCGTGAACCCAGGTCACCACCCAGACCGTAGTGCCTTTCATGTAGCAAAGGACCTGTACCCATTTTTTTTTATTCATTTTTTATAAAAAAAAAATCTTAGTTTTCTTTAACAGAATATATGGAACGATGAGTTTTTTGTGAAATAAAAACCATGAGCGAATTTTTTGAGTATATATTTTTTATTATAAAACATTATTAACAATATAGCAAAAAGGTATTAAAATTTTTAATAAATCATGGTAAAAATTTAAACATTGAGGTGCAGCATCAGAGCCTGGCGTATTTCACTGCACTCTTCTTCCATATCATGGGGTGCTATACTGGTACTGGCTCTTCTGGAGATGTATTCCAATCCTGGTCAAAGTCTTCTCCATGACTTTCACAAAGATTGTGAAGAGCACAGCAGGTAAGCACCATGGATTTGGCAAGTTTAATGTCACTGTCATTCCTCTTCATAAGACACCTCCATCTACCCTTAAAGGAGCACTATACCTTTTTTTTTTTTTTTTGCTTTAAAATAACAAACATGTTATACTTACCTCCACTGTGCAGCTCGTTTTGCACACAGTGGCCCCGATCCTGGTCTTCTGGGGTCCCTCGGCGGCTGTCTTGGCTCCTCCCCGCAAGGACTCCACATCTTAATGCGAGTGAGCTCGCATGGTGTGGAGTGATTGCGGGCGCGCTCCCGTGATACAGCGGCGGCCATAGCCGCCGACTGTATCACTCGGCCCCGCCCCCCGGCGTGCCGCGTCATTGGATGTGATTGACAGCAGCACCAGCCAATGGCTGCGCTGCTTTCAATCTATCCAGTGTAGCCAATCGGCGGCCAGGCAGAAAAACGAAGAGGATGACAGGGACGAGCATGGGACTTTCGAGGGGCCAGGTAAGAAAAACGGGGGCTCGGGGGGGGGGGGGGGCGGTATTGTCGAATGTTTTTTCACCTTAATGCATAGGATGCATTAAGGTGAAAAAACATGTAACTTTACTACTCCTTTAAGTCTTCCAAAAGCATTTTCCACTACGACACGTGCCCTGGATGTTTTTTTGTTGTAGGTTTGCTGTTCTGTTGTCAGGCGGCCATTGTCAGGAAATGGTTTCAGGAGCCAATTTTGTAAAGGGTAGGCAGAGTCCCCAAGAACATAATACCCAACATTAACCCCACAAATGTTCTTAGTGGAACCAGGGTACAGTCCTCCCTGGCCAACCCAGTCCCAAAATGTGGACAATCGTAGAACACGAGCATCATGCAAACTCCCAGGCTTTCCTACATTCACATTCCAGAATAGTCCCTTGCCATCCACTACTCCCTGGAGGATGATAGAATGCCAGCCTTTCCGGTTGAAATAGTCAGTGTGGTATTCTTGTGGTGCTATTATTGGTATGTGTGAGCCATCAATAGCACCAACACACTGTGGAAGGCCCCACCTGTTCTCAAAGTACTCAGCCATGTCTTTAAGCTTTTCCCTGTCCGGAAAATGCACAATTTCAGGAGCTAGCAATGTGCAGACAGCCTTACAGAAGTCCTGCACACACCGGCACACTGAAGATTTACTGACACCGAAAAGATGACCAATACTTCTATATTCACTGTTAGTAGCCAGCTTCCACAGTGCAATGGCAATTCTTTTCCTCACTGGCAAACTGGCTCTGAAGTTGGTGCTTTGCTTCTCCATCGCTGGACGTAGCTTGGTACAAAGGTATGAGAAAGTTTCCTCAGACATTCTAAAATTCTGCACCCACTGTGTGTGTGTGAATCCCGGGACGGTCACATCCCACCACTCATTGGCACGGGGGAAAGCCCAAATGACTGGTCGGCGGCGCTGATTTGCCAAAAGCAGAAGCATCTAAAAAAAAAAAAAAACACAGATGGTAACATATCACAAAAAAAAAAAAACATTATACATATATAACATATGTGTCTGGTGGGTCAGTGTGTGTATGTGTATGTCAGGTAGGTGGGTCAGTGTGTGTTTGCATGTCAGGTAGGTGGGTCAGTGTGTGTTTGCATGTCAGGTAGGTGGGTCAGTGTGTGTATGTGTAAGTCAGGTAGGTGGGTCAGTGTGTGTTTGCATGTCAGGTAGGTGGGTCCGTGTGTGTATGTCAGGTAGGTGGGTCAGTTTGTGTGTGTGTATTTAAGGTAGGTAGTGTGTATGTCAGGTAGGTCTGAGTTAAGTCGGTCAGTTGTGCTTACCCTATAGCGCTGCCGTCTTTGTCTTTGCCGCACAAAGGTGTACTTCTCCTCCCGGCTAAACATCCAAGCTAGCAAATTTCTTTTCTTGAATGCTGTGTTTCTCATTGCCGCTCGCAACCTTCTCTCATACAGTGCGGCATGTATTTGGACTACAAAGAACCAAAAGGCCAGTAGAGAAAACACAAGCTGCTGGATAACCTCCATTATTGTTTTTGTTGTGTAGCTGGCGCTGACTAACGCTGCGTCACGTTTCTCGTCGCACTAGTGTGACATCACGCAAGGCATTTTTTCTAAAATCTGTATGGTCCCTGGCGGTTCGACTTGCAGTGGAAACGCTCACGAGAATAGACCGGACCATTCTAACCGTTCCAAACCGTACCGACCCGAACCGTTCCGCTCAGTGGAAACGTAGCATAAGTGTACTCCTTTGACCCACAGGAGACGTATGGCCAAAAGAGCTTTGGCCCTTAGACATGTGCATGGCGAAAAAAATTGTTTAATTTTGATTCGTTGATCTAGTTATTTTGTTTAGTTAAATTCGGTTGATTCGTTCAATTCGGAATTTTCGAATTTTCTTTGAATTTACAGTTTTTTTGTTTAATCGATACATTTTCGAATCGGTCGGAAAGAAAATGCTATATTTTTTTCCTTCCGAATGCAGCAAGTGAACAAACAAAAGAAAAATCTTCATCAAATGATTACAATGACTCTTTAAATCACCTTTTGGCCTAACACAGCATTATTTCCAAATGGTACTCTCATAACACGCACAGGGGGGGTTATTTACGAAAGGCAAATCCACTTTGCACTACAAGTGCACTTGGAAGTGCAGTCGCTGTAGATCTGAGGGGAAGAGCTGAAATGAGGGGAAGCTCTGCTGATATCATGCAATCATGTGCAGGCTAAAATGCTTTTCTTTCTCGTACATCACGGGACACAGAGCGACATAGTCATTACTAATGGGTTATATAGTTACCGTCAGGTGCTGGCACTGGCAACTTCCAAAACCGGAAGTACCCTCCCCTATATAAGCCCCTCCCATCCGGGAGCACCTCAGTTTTTTGCCAGTGTCTAAGGTGTTGGCCAAGAAGAAACATGTGTTTTTCACTGAGCTTGCGTACAGGTTCTTTTGGGCCTCAGTAAGCTATTCCGGATCCGACCAAAAAAGCTTCATAGCTAAACGGTCGGTACCCGGGCCTTGCAAAGAGAAGAGCAAGGTTCTGCCTGTAATGCTTCTCTTAGGAGAGCTGGACCCTGGGATCCAGAGCTCTGGTCATACCCACGACCAAGATGTTTTCTGTGCAGGGTGCTATACAGGTCCAGGGGAGTGGAATCCTTGGGAACCCGGTCCCTGAAGGTTTGATTACAATGCCTGCCGTGATAGGTGAAGTTTGGGCTTTTGTGGACCAAACAAAGTCCTGCGGCGAGGAACAGGTAAGTGGGGGCCCCCAGGAACTTGGTTCTATTGGGGGACCCCCAAGCCTAATTTGTCTTTCTGTCTGTTACCTAATGGTATTCCCGCAAGATTCTGTGCATGCCTGTAACTACTAAAAAAATGTAATAATTTTTAATGGTGGTCAAGAAAAAAAAAAAAAAAAATGTTTTTTTTATATATATTTAGTATATTAGACTGCGGTACCTGTGTTTGTCCACTAGAGGCCGCTGTGGAATGTTTTCTTGTCATGTGGACTAGTTTCTTCTCAGAGAGCAAAGTCCAGGCAGTTGGTGAGTTCTCCTATAGGAAACTGCTTCCTCTGCCATGTTGCAGTGCTCGTCCATCCCCCGGCCTGCGGCAAAGAGGGGCCCTGGCTCCTGTCCCTGGTTTCCATGTTTGAAATTAGCGCCGAGGGCGCACGTGGCCGCGCGCGTGCGCGCGCCTCTATATATAGAGGTGAGCCGGGAAAGGGGGCGGAGCCTGGGGGATGACGCTCTGTGCACGCCGCAGCGCTTCTGCGCATGTGCGGGCGTCCCAGCAGGTTTTTAAAAAGCCACAATATTGTAGTAAGCTGGCTATGAAGTACAGAGACAGAGCTGGCAACATTTAAAGGCATACAGCAAGCGGTTGATACAGGCATCCCCTAGAAAGGCACATTAGTAGACACCAACTGTTTATTATAGCAGCATTTATGCTAGACTATTATCAGTAACTGGTGTATTTCGGCTGGAATACCTCAGCTTTGTGGCTTAGGAATATGCCGTCTAAAAACTCCGGGACTAGAAATTCCAGGAGGAATAGGGGGTCTCCATCGGGCTCTGAGGATCTTGGGCATGCTTTGGCTGCACCAGTCTCCCCTGAAGAATCAGAGGTTAGTGACCGTAGGGCACCCCCAGGAGTACCTGGTACTGTGGCTGTCCTCAGTTCACCTGCTCCTGTGTATGTAACAGAGGAGGTTTTTTCCTCAGCTCTGGGAGGACTGGAAGAGAGATTGTCAGCATTAATCGCTGCTTCCCTGTCACAGGAGAAAAGCGCTCGATCTCCGTCTCCTCCCTCAGAGTGCCTGTTAACAGAGCAACAGTCCCATACAGAGGTCGACCTACCTGAGGGGGATCAGGATGAGGTTGATTCGGTTGCAGAGGAATCAACAGTGGAAGAGCCGTTCTCAGCATCACATGCTGAGAGGTTATGGGTTCAGTCCCTGACTAATATGGTCCGATCAGCATTTAAAATGCCACTTGCGGAGCCATCCTCCACTTCTGTCTCCTCGTTGGGGTCGCTAAAAGCTCCCCAGACTGTTTGTTCCTTTCCGATCCATCCTTTACTGGAGGGGCTCATTTACCAGGATTGGGAGCATCCTGACAAAATATTTACTCCCCCCAAGAGATTTCCGGTGGTCTATCCCATGGAGGATAAGTTCATCAGAAAATGGAAGGTCCCTACAGTGGACGCAGCCATCTCTTGTGTGAATAAATCACTGACATGTCCGGTGGAAAATGTCCAAATGTTCAAGGACCCAATAGATAAAAAATTGGAGTCATTATTGAAATCTGCTTTTTCTACAGCAGGATTGGTGACACAACCAGCAGTGGCAGCTATAGGGGTCTGCCAAGCAGTGAAGGATCAGTTGAAACAGGTCTTAAGAGACTTGCCGGATCAGCAGGCTCTTGCCCTAGCTGATCTACCTAGAGCCTTATGCTTTGCGGTGGACGCTATAAAGGATTCAATCCATCAGGCCTCCCGCCTTACGCTGTCTGTAGTACATATGCGCAGGCTTCTATGGCTCAAAAACTGGTCTGCTGAAGCTCCCTGTAAAAAATTGCTGGTCAGCTTCCCATTTCATGGGGAGCGCTTATTCGGGGAAGACCTGGACAAGTATATCCAGAGAATTTCCAGCGGTAAAAGTACACTTTTGCCGGTTAAAAATAGAGTTAGAGGTCCCTCCTTTAAGAGGCCGGCTTCTCCAGTCCCTAGGACATCGGCTGTGAAACAGTTCCGACGGCCTCCCCGGTCAAATCCCGGAGGTAAAAATCAGGGACAGTTGCAGGGTAACAAGAAGCCCTGGAGCAGGAGAGGTACAAAACCTCCCCCAAAGTCAAATGCATGAAGGGTTGCCCCCACCCAATCGGGTGGGGGGAAGACTTCAGTTGTTCACAGAAACCTGGCGGGACACGATCCGAGACAGATGGGTGCTCTCCGCAGTAAATCTGGGATACAAATTGGAGTTAAAAAACTCCCCTCCTTCCCGCTTTATAAGGTCAAACGTGCCAAGGGATCCCCAGAAGAGAGGATCCCTCCTGTTGGCACTGGAACAATTATTGCTTCAAGCAGTAATTATAGAGGTTCCCCTGGAAGAATGGGGGTTCGGGTTTTACTCAAACCTCTTTACAGTTCCGAAGCCAAACGGGGACGTGAGGCCCATATTAAATCTAAAAGGGCTAAACAAATTCCTACATATCAGGACTTTCCGGATGGAGTCGATCCGATCGGTAGCCACTGCCCTACAAGGGGAGGAATGGTTAGCCTCGATCGACATCAAAGATGCTTATTTGCACATCCCCATCTTTCCAGCCCACCAAAAATTTCTACGCTTTGCGGTAGAAGGGCGCCATTTTCAGTTCAGAGCCTTACCCTTCGGTCTGGCCACAGCACCAAGAGTGTTCACAAAAATTCTGGCCCCATTATTGGCCAATCTAAGAACACGAGGTGTAACGATAATGGCATATCTAGACGACTTGTTGCTGATAGACCACTCAGTGGAAAAACTAGAAGTGGTTGTTCACGAGACAATCAAGTATCTGGAATATCACGGTTGGATTATCAACCGAGACAAGTCAGCCCTAAAACCAGTCAAAAGTCTGGAATACTTGGGGCTAAGGCTGGATTCAGACCAGAGAAAGATTTTCTTGCCTCAAGAAAAGGGGTCGTCTTTTGAGAGATTTGATCCACTTAGTGGGTTCAAAAAGACAGCCATCCATACGCCTGTGCATGAGGCTGCTGGGAAAAATGGTGGCATCATTCGAAGCAGTACCCTACGGTCAATTCCATTCAAGGAAGTTGCAAAGGGCCATACTGTCAGCCTGGAACAAAAAAGTTCAGGCTCTGGACTTACCAATGTCCTTGTCCCCTTCCGTTCGCAGGAGCCTCCGCTGGTGGTTGGTTCCCCAGAATCTGGAAAGAGGGAAATCCTTCAGTCCGATTTCCTGGAAGGTGGTCACTACAGATGCCAGCCTTATAGGCTGGGGAGCAGTACTGGAGCAATGGTCTCTCCAGGGCAGATGGTCGGATGCGGAAAAGGCCCTGCCCATCAATCTCTTAGAGATACGAGCAGCCCGGTATGCCCTAGTAGCATGGACATCCAAACTCCAAGGGTCCCCTGTCAGAGTTCAGTCAGACAATGCCACAGCAGTGGCATATATCAATCGTCAGGGGGGCACCAGGAGTCGTGCAGCCCAAAGGGAAGTAAATTACATCCTGAGATGGGCAGAAAGATATGTCCCAGCCATATCTGCGGTATTCATTCCAGGGGTGGAGAATTGGAAGGCGGACTTTCTAAGTCGCCAACAATTATGCCCAGGGGAATGGTCCCTTCATCCCGAGGTTTTCCGGACAATATGTCAGCGGTGGGGAACACCGGATGTAGATCTGCTAGCATCCAGATTCAACGCAAAGGTGGGCAGGTTTGTCTCTCGGACAAGGGATCCCCTAGCTTGCGGCTCGGATGCCCTAGTGTTCCCTTGGGATCAGTTCAAGCTGATATATGCATTCCCACCGCCACAATTGTTACCTCGATTACTCCGCAGAATCAGGGTAGAAAAGAAACCAGTGATTCTGGTGGCTCCAGCGTGGCCCGAAGAGCATGGTACGCGGAGATTGTAAAAATGTCTGTGGGGAGTCCTTGGACCCTCCCACATCGTCCGGACCTGCTTTCGCAGGGACCGATATACCACCCTTCCTTACCAGCCCTAGGTTTGACGGCCTGGCTATTGAAGCCCACATTCTAAAAAAGAGAGGGCTCTCTAATGCTGTGGTATCTACCATGATCAATGCCAGGAAGCCGGTATCCAGGCAGATCTACTATAGAATCTGGAAGGCGTACATCGCCTGGTGTGAAGCCAAGAAATGGCATCCACGTAAATACGTAATAGGTAGGATTCTGGACTTCCTACAATGGGCTGTAGATAGGAAGCTTGCCTTGAGTACTATCAAGGGTCAGATTTCGGCCTTGTCAATATTTTTTCAAAGGCCCTTGGCTTCGCATTCACTAGTCAAAGCCTTTATACAAGGAGTGATGCGTATTAGTCCTCCGGTTAATATTCCCATATGTCCATGGGATCTAAACTTGGTTCTGTCGGTTCTACAGAAACAACCATTTGAACCATTACAGCATATTTCCTTAGTGCTTCTCACCAGGAAATTGATTTTTCTAGTAGCCATTTGTTCGGCTAAAAGAGTATCGGAATTAGCAGCTATGTCCTGTAAGGAGCCATATCTGGTTATCCATAAGGACAGAGTAGTGTTACGTCCTCATCCAGCCTTTCTTCCTAAGGTGGTATCGAGTTTTCATTTGAACCAAGATGTGGTTCTTCCTTCTTTTTTCCCCAAGCCTACTTCGGTAGAGGAAAAGTTATTGCATTCTTTGGATGTAGTAAGAGCAGTTAAAGCTTATCTAAAAGCCACTGCTCAGATTCGCAGAACGGATACTTTGTTTATTCTGCCGGAAGGCCCCAGAAAGGGTCAGGCAGCGTCAAAATCTACTTTAGCCAAGTGGATTCGACAGGTCATAATACAAGCCTATAGCTTGAGAAGTAGACCGCCTCCGTTCAAAGTTAGGGCGCACTCCACGAGAGCAGTTGGAACTTCATGGGCAGTGCATCACCAGGCCTCCCTGGCTCAAATCTGTAAGGCCGCAACATGGTCTTCGGTACACACGTTTACTAGGTTCTACCAGGTGGACGTTAGAAGTCAGGAGGATGTCGCCTTTGGGCGCAGTGTGTTGCAGGCCGCAAAAGATCCTCATGTCTGATAGCGCTCAGCTTATATATGGTGTATCCCCCCCCTCATTTGGCATTGCTTTAGGACATCCCATTAGTAATGACTATGTCGCTCTGTGTCCCGTGATGTACGAGAAAGAAAATAGGATTTTTATAACAGCTTACCTGTAAAATCCTTTTCTTGGAGTACATCACGGGACACAGAGCTCCCGCCCCTCTTTGGGGACACTTATTGCTTTGCTACAAAACTGAGGTGCTCCCGGATGGGAGGGGCTTATATAGGGGAGGGTACTTCCGGTTTTGGAAGTTGCCAGTGCCAGCACCTGACGGTAACTATATAACCCATTAGTAATGACTATGTCGCTCTGTGTCCCGTGATGTACTCCAAGAAAAGGATTTTACAGGTAAGCTGTTATAAAAATCCTATTTTTTTAAAATTTTCCTTGCATGTCCCCCTCAGATCGACAGCGACTGCACTTGAAAGTGCACTTGTAGTGCAAAGTGGATTTGCCTTTCGTAAATAATAGGATTTTTATAACAGCTTACCTGTAAAATCCTTTTCTTGGAGTACATCACGGGACACAGAGCGACTTAGTCATTACTAATGGGTTATATAGATACCGTCAGGTGCTGGCACTGGCAACTTCCAAAACCGGAAGTACCCTCCCCTATATAAGCCCCTCCCATCCGGGAGCACCTCAGTTTTGTAGCAAAGCAATAAGTGTCCCCAAAGAGGGGCGGGAGCTCTGTGTCCCGTGATGTACTCCAAGAAAAGGATTTTACAGGTAAGCTGTTATAAAAATCCTATTTTCTTTCTCGTACATCACGGGACACAGAGCGACATAGTCATTACTAATGGGATGTCCTAAAGCAATGCCAAATGAGGGGGGGGATACACCATATATAAGCTGAGCGCTATCAGACATGAGGATCTTTTGCGGCCTGCAACACACTGCGCCCAAAGGCGACATCCTCCTGACTTCTAACGTCCACCTGGTAGAACCTAGTAAACGTGTGTACCGAAGACCATGTTGCGGCCTTACAGATTTGAGCCAGGGAGGCCTGGTGATGCACTGCCCATGAAGTTCCAACTGCTCTCGTGGAGTGCGCCCTAACTTTGAACGGAGGCGGTCTACTTCTCAAGCTATAGGCTTGTATTATGACCTGTCGAATCCACTTGGCTAAAGTAGATTTTGACGCTGCCTGACCCTTTCTGGGGCCTTCCGGCAGAATAAACAAAGTATCCGTTCTGCGAATCTGAGCAGTGGCTTTTAGATAAGCTTTAACTGCTCTTACTACATCCAAACAATGCAATAACTTTTCCTCTACCGAACTAGGTTTGGGGAAAAAAGAAGGAAGAACCACATCTTGGTTCAAATGAAAACTCGATACCACCTTAGGAAGAAAGGCTGGATGAGGACGTAACACTACTCTGTCCTTATGGATAACCAGATATGGCTCCTTACAGGACATAGCTGCTAATTCCGACACTCTTTTAGCCGAACAAATGGCTACTAGAAAAATCAATTTCCTGGTGAGAAGCACCAAGGAAATATGCTGTAATGGTTCAAATGGTTGTTTCTGTAGAACCGACAGAACCAAGTTTAGATCCCATGGACATATGGGAATATTAACCGGAGGACTAATACGCATCACTCCTTGTATAAAGGCTTTGACTAGTGAATGCGAAGCCAAGGGCCTTTGAAAAAATATTGACAAGGCCGAAATCTGACCCTTGATAGTACTCAAGGCAAGCTTCCTATCTACAGCCCATTGTAGGAAGTCCAGAATCCTACCTATTACGTATTTACGTGGATGCCATTTCCTGGCCTCACACCAGGCGATGTACGCCTTCCAGATTCTATAGTAGATCTGCCTGGATACCGGTTTCCTGGCATTGATCATGGTAGACACCACAGCATTAGAGAGCCCTCTCTTTTTTAGAATGTGGGCTTCAATAGCCAGGCCGTCAAACCTAGGGCTGGTAAGGAAGGGTGGTATATCGGTCCCTGCGAAAGCAGGTCCGGACGATGTGGGAGGGTCCAAGGACTCCCCACAGACATTTTTACAATCTCCGCGTACCATGCTCTTCGGGGCCACGCTGGAGCCACCAGAATCACTGGTTTCTTTTCTACCCTGATTCTGCGGAGTAATCGAGGTAACAATTGTGGCGGTGGGAATGCATATATCAGCTTGAACTGATCCCAAGGGAACACTAGGGCATCCGAGCCGCAAGCTAGGGGATCCCTTGTCCAAGAGACAAACCTGTCCACCTTTGCGTTGAATCTGGATGCTAGCAGATCTACATCCGGTGTTCCCCACCGCTGACATATTGTCCGGAAAACCTCGGGATGAAGGGACCATTCCCCTGGGCATAATTGTTGGCGACTTAGAAAGTCCGCCTTCCAATTCTCCACCCCTGGAATGAATACCGCAGATATGGCTGGGACATATCTTTCTGCCCATCTCAGGATGTAATTTACCTCCCTTTGGGCTGCACGACTCCTGGTGCCCCCCTGACGATTGATATATGCCACTGCTGTGGCATTGTCTGACTGAACTCTGACAGGGGACCCTTGGAGTTTGGATGTCCATGCTACTAGGGCATACCGGGCTGCTCGTATCTCTAAGAGATTGATGGGCAGGGCCTTTTCTGCTTCTGACCACTTGCCCTGGAGAGACCATTGCTCCAGTACTGCTCCCCAGCCTACAAGGCTGGCATCTGTAGTGACCACCTTCCAGGAAATCGGACTGAAGGATTTCCCTCTTTCCAGATTCTGGGGAACCAACCACCAGCGGAGGCTCCTGCGAACGGAAGGGGACAAGGACATTGGTAAGTCCAGAGCCTGAACTTTTTTGTTCCAGGCTGACAGTATGGCCCTTTGCAACTTCCTTGAATGGAATTGACCGTAGGGTACTGCTTCGAATGATGCCACCATCTTTCCCAGCAGCCTCATGCACAGTCGTATGGATGGCTGTCTTTTTGAGCCCACTAAGTGGATCAAATCTCTCAAAGACGACCCCTTTTCTTGAGGCAAGAAAATTTTTCTCTGGTCTGAATCCAGCCTTAGCCCCAAGTATTCCAGACTTTTGACTGGCTTTAGGGCTGACTTGTCTCGGTTGATAATCCAACCGTGATATTCCAGATACTTGATTGTCTCGTGAACAACCACTTCTAGTTTTTCCACTGAGTGGTCTATCAGCAACAAGTCGTCTAGATATGCCATTATCGTTACACCTCGTGTTCTTAGATTGGCCAATAATGGGGCCAAAATTTTTGTGAACACTCTTGGTGCTGTGGCCAGACCGAAGGGTAAGGCTCTGAACTGAAAATGGCGGCCTTCTACCGCAAAGCGTAGAAATTTTTGGTGGGCTGGAAAGATGGGAATGTGCAAATAAGCATCCTTGATGTCGATCGAGGCTAACCATTCCTCCCCTTGTAGGGCAGTGGCTACCGATCGGATCGACTCCATCCGGAAAGTCCTGATATGCAGGAATTTGTTTAGCCCTTTTAGATTTAGTATGGGCCTCACGTCCCCGTTTGGCTTCGGAACTGTAAAGAGGTTTGAGTAAAACCCGAACCCCCACTCTTCCAGGGGAACCTCTATAATTACTGCTTGAAGCAATAATTGTTCTAGTGCCAACAGGAGGGATCCTCTCTTCTGGGGATCCCTTGGCACGTTTGACCTTATAAAGCGGGAAGAAGGGGAGTTTTTTAACTCCAATTTGTATCCCAGATTTACTGCGGAGAGCACCCATCTGTCTCGGATCGTGTCCCGCCAGGTCTCTGTGAACAACTGAAGTCTTCCCCCCACCCGATTGGGTGGGGGCAACCCTTCATGCATTTGACTTTGGGGGAGGTTTTGTACCTCTCCTGCTCCAGGGCTTTTTGTTACCCTGCAACTGTCCCTGATTTCTACCTCCGGGATTTGACCGAGGAGGCCGTCGGAACTGTTTCACAGCCGATGTCCTAGGGACTGGAGAAGCCGGCCTCTTAAAAGAGGGACCTCTAACTCTATTTTTAACCGGCAAAAGTGTACTTTTACCGCTGGAAATTCTCTGGATATACTTGTCCAGGTCTTCCCCGAATAAGCGCTCCCCATGAAATGGGAAGCTAACCAGCAATTTTTTACAGGGAGCTTCAGCAGACCAGTTTTTGAGCCACAGAAGCCTGCGCATATGTACTACAGACAGCGTAAGGCGGGAGGCCTGATGGATTGAATCCTTTATAGCGTCCACCGCAAAGCATAAGGCTCTAGGTAGATCAGCTAGGGCAAGAGCCTGCTGATCCGGCAAGTCCCTTAAGACCTGTTTCAACCGATCCTTCACTGCTTGGCAGACCCCAATAGCTGCCACTGCTGGTTGTGTCACCAATCCTGCTGTAGAAAAAGCAGATTTTAATAAGGACTCCAATTTTTTATCTATTGGGTCCTTGAACATTTGGACATTTTCCACCGGACATGTCAGTGATTTATTCACACAAGAGATGGCTGCGTCCACTGTAGGGACCCTCCATTTTCTGATGAACTTATCCTCCATGGGATAGACCACCGGAAATCTCTTGGGGGGAGTAAATATTTTGTCAGGATGCTCCCAATCCTGGTAAATGAGCCCCTCCAGTAAAGGATGGATCGGAAAGGAACAAACAGTCTGGGGAGCTTTTAGCGACCCCAACGAGGAGACAGAAGTGGAGGATGGCTCCGCAAGTGGCATTTTAAATGCTGATCGGACCATATTAGTCAGGGACTGAACCCATAACCTTTCAGCATGTGATGCTGAGAACGGCTCTTCCACTGTTGATTCCTCTGCAACCGAATCGACCTCCTCCTGATCCCCCTCAGGTAGGTCGACCTCTGTTATGGGACTGTTGCTCTGTTAACAGGCACTCTGAGGGGGGAGACGGAGATCGAGCGCTTTTCTCCTGTGACAGGGAAGCAGCGATCAATGCTGACAATCTCTCTTCCAGCCCTCCCAGAGCTGAGGAAAAAACCTCCTCTGTTACATACACAGGAGCAGGTGAACTGAGGACAGCCACAGTACCAGGT
The DNA here is from genome assembly GCA_029206835.1 of Rana muscosa. NCBI lineage: Eukaryota > Metazoa > Chordata > Amphibia > Anura > Ranidae > Rana > Rana muscosa. The sequence goes on from CM055119.1 coordinate 196,020,888, forward strand.
ACTCCTGAGGGTGCTCTACGGTCACTAACCTCTGATTCTTCAGGGGAGACTGGTGCAGCCAAAGCATGCCCAAGATCCTCAGAGCCCGATGGAGACCCCCTATTCCTCCTGGAATTTCTAGTCCCGGAGTTTTTAGACGGCATATTCCTAAGCCACAAAGCTGAGGTATTCCAGCCGAAATACACCAGTTACTGATAATAGTCTAGCATAAATGCTGCTATAAGAAACAGTTGGTGTCTACTAATGTGCCTTTCTAGGGGATGCCTGTATCAACCGCTTGCTGTATGCCTTTAAATGTTGCCAGCTCTGTCTCTGTACTTCATAGCCAGCTCACTACAATATTGTGGTTTTTTTAAACTGCTGGGACGCCCGCACATGCGCAGAAGCGCTGCGGCGCGCACAGAGCGTCATCCCCCAGGCTCCGCCCCCTTTCCCGGCTCACCTCTATATATAGAGGCGCGTGCACGCGCACGCGCGCGGCCACGTGCGCCTTCGGCGCTAATTTCAAAAAATGGTAACAAGGGACAGGAGCCAGGGCCCCTCTTTGCCGCAGGCCGGGGGATGGACGAGCACTGCAACATGGCAGAGGAAGCAGTTTCCTATAAGAGAACTCACCATCTGCCTGGACTTTGCTCTGCTGAGAAGAAGCTAGTCCACATGACAAGAAAACATTCCACAGCGGCCTCTAGTGGACAAACACAGGTACCGCAGTCTAATATATTAAATATATATATAAAAAAAATTTTTTTTTTTTTTCTTGACCACCATTAAAAATTATTACATTTTTTTTAGTAGTTACAGGCATGCACAGAATTTTGCGGGAATACCATTAGGTAACAGACAGAAAGACAAATTAGGCTTGGGGGTCCCCCAATAGAACCAAGTTCCTGGGGGCCCCCACTTACCTGTTCCCCGCCGCAGGACTTTGTTTGGTCCACAAAAGCCCAAACTTCACCTATCACGGCAGGCATTGTAATCAAACCTTCAGGGACCGGGTTCCCAAGGATTCCACTCCCCTGGACCTGTATAGCACCCTGCACAGAAAACATCTTGGTCGTGGGTATGACCAGAGCTCTGGATCCCAGGGTCCAGCTCTCCTAAGAGAAGCATTACAGGCAAAACCTTGCTCTTCTCTGCAAGGCCCGGGTACCGACCGTTTAGCTATGAAGCTTTTTTGGTCGGATCCGGAATAGCTTACTGAGGCCCAAAAGAACCTGTACGCAAGCTCAGTGAAAAACACATGTTTCTTCTTGGCCAACACCTTAGACACTGGCAAAAAACTGAGATGCTCCCGGATGGGAGGGGCTTATATAGGGGAGGGTACTTCCGGTTTTGGAAGTTGCCAGTGCCAGCACCTGACGGTATCTATATAACCCATTAGTAATGACTATGTCGCTCTGTGTCCCGTGATGTACGAGAGAAAACCCCCACAGTCTTTGATTTCAGCAATATTTGTAGTGAGAATTCGACTGGACTTCAATGTAAAATTTGATTCGAATTTCAGTCCGATTTTCCGAAAATTCGAACGAATTTCGTTACGTTATTCGGAGCATTTGGTAAAATTTGTTTATATTGTAATTCAGATATTCGGATATATCAGAATATTGAAAAATGTGTCCAAAATATAAATTCAGAACGAACCGCACATTTATTAATTCAGAGACTGCATTAAAGTGGAAGTAAACCCTCCTATCGTTTTCAGCCAAGGAAGCTGCCATCTTCTTGACCTTTTGTTTAATCTTCAACTGCCATGATGCTGCCAGTTATGACACCAGCCATTGGATGGTTTGACAGTTTGGTTGAGAGCACAACCAATGTGGCAGTTAGCATTTCCGGCATGCTGGGAATTTAACTGTTTTTTTAAACTGTTAAATCAAAGGGTTTACTTCCACTTTAAGGTAAAAACATGTAGACTTTAGAATCACTTTAAGCCATATGAAAAAATAATAATTGTTTTTTCCCAACTGTCTAACTGCCACTTTTGCTCAACAGCTTGGCCTGTTAAAGTGGAGTTGAACCGCTGTGTGTATATATAAAAAAAAATGTAAATGCCACCCAGGAGCTTTATGGCATAATAATAATTTAGCTTTAAAGGAAGTGGAAAAATAACAGATCTACTGGCAGGATCAACCGGTGTTAAAACGGGATGCCCCAAAAAAAAAATGCTATTGGCAGACTGTGTCATATACTGTATATGTTGTGTTTTTTTTTTCTTTTTGACCATTATTCCACCTCAATGTATATTATAGACAATGAAACAGGGGCAACAGCAACACCTAGAGTAGAGGCACCTCACTAATGAAGTCCCAAGACTTCCCGTGTTATAAACCCCAATAACCAAAATCCTATTCATGGTGGACTGATCCGGTGATGAGGACTCGGCAAGCAATCGGACAATATTACTGAATTGTGGAAAACCGTGGTTTGGAATAGCAATTTCCTTCTTTAATTAAATCTCTGTCACTGTGTTGATACAGTATAGTACATTGTTGTGACAGCCCCGGAATTGCGTGTGTATAATATACAGGGATTGCTGGAACAGATGCCTTTAGATTTAAAAAGAGATTATACACATGCGTTGTGATATCTTATATCTTGCATTTTACGATTCGCCAGTGAATTGCGGCGTCTTGCCTTGGTAATTACAAGGAGGAACAGATGGCGCGGGGATGAGTTTAGAGTGTTGCAGAAAATTAAACTTGTGACTTGTGGGTAATGGCAGCATATGTATGTGATAGGCCAGCCCTTCCTCCCCTTCCTCTACAGACGGTAAAATCTGATTGTAAGCACACATAGAATTGTATAAACATGACGGAACTGGGAAACTTTCACTGGGGGTTATAACTTTAGATGGGTTTGAAGGGCGACTCCAGGCAAAACCTAAATTGTAGTTTTGGGTGACTGAATTACATGCTCCTTGTATATATCAGCAACTCCAGCCATGAAATAGTCCAGTGTTTCTCAACCTTTTTCAGTCAAGGCATCCTTTAGAATTGTGGAAAGGGATGGTCGGCTCTCAGTATGACATCCAAAATAGTATTCCTTTATTAAATACACGTACAGAGCTGTACAACAGCCTACGCGTTTCAGACATTAGTTCTTAGTCTTTTTTTTTTGCACATTCTTGCACGTCGTCTATTTTACATGTGAAACATGCAAAAAAACTGGAAGCTTGGTTTTTAAAATCGCACTTTACCAAAATGCATGGTACTGGGTTGCTAGATGCATGGGGGGTGCCATGGCACCTGCACGTCTGCAAAATGCAGCACATTTTTGTATGGTGCAGGAAAACGCGTGACTTTTGCACACGTTACTGCACCTGATGTGAACAAGCCCTAAAATGTAGTTTGTGTGGTTTCGGTGGTCTGTAGGTTTTAAATCCTCTCCCCCGAAATCTCCCCTGCAAGCACAAATCCCCCCCCTTCGTAGCACAAATTCTCTGCACTCCTATCACAAATGTACCCCTCGTTCCTAGCACAAACTCCCTTCTACTAATCACAAATCCCCCCCAAAATTGCCAATCCTAGCTCTAATCCCCACTTCTAGGACAAACCCCCCCCCCAAAATCCCTGATTCTAGCGCAGATTCCCCAAAAAATCTCTATTATTATTATTATTATTATTATTATTATTATTATTATTATTATTATTGTTACGTATTAATTTGTTACGTTCCATTCGTTATTTCAGATAATTCGTAATCGTTACGTTCACTAACGGACAAATTTGAAAGGAAATTCCAATACCTATAATTTTAATAGTTAAGTTATTCTCTCAGATTTCCGAGATTTCCGATTTTCAAATTTGTCCAAATTCATTAAACAAATTTGGAACAAAACTAATTGCACATTTCTAGTAGCCCCCCCCCCCCTTTTCCCTTGTAATAATATAAAGGCTTTCTGCCAATATGCATTTTCAGTTCTCAACCATGACGAACATTCTCGTGATTTTCAGGTGTAATTTTCTCTATAAATGAAGGGATTGTGTATTTTTGGGAGGCCGTGGTTTGTAACACTTCCTTACTTGAAGATGCTGCTGGTGAAGAAACACTTTGTCATGATCCAGAAGCAGCAGAAAGAGTGTTTTTTCTGGAATGGTAACTCTGGAGGGAAAAGCTTGTTCATTCTGGTCCTCATCATTTCATTCCATAAAGTATTTTGTAATGTCTTTAGGGAACCTCTGGCATGCCAGGACGTGTTTCGCCATCCTTGTAGCATTGGGAAAATTTTCTTCTCACAAGATCTACAAATTGCAGCTTTGCTCTGGGCAGAAATCGCACTGTGGAAATAGTTTCCAAACTCTAGATGTTGGTCTCCTCATTTTACTGAGAGGAGGAAAAGAAAAAAACTATTTAATGAGCAGACTATAGGGAAACATTATGCTGTGACGGTGGAGAACATTAATAGGAATCATTTAAAGGTCCTAAAGATAAACTAATTTGTCAGACACATTTACCCTCTTGCCTGTCAGTTTCTGTCCTCTCAGGCCTTAATTATCATCTGTATCCCCATACCTCCCAACTTTTTCACATGGGAACGAGGGACACCTATTAGCAAAAGTATGTAGGCATGGGACACACCCCCTGCCACTCCGTCTTAAAGCAGAATTATAAAAAAAAAAAAAAAATTGGTTAAACCCACAAGTGATTTTTTTTTAAATTTGTTTTGCTATTTTTTACCACTACTATTAAAAGATAAAAAGTGCATTTTATATACAACTATATAGATCAGACCAGAATGAGGGACAAATGAGGAGGAAAGAGGGACATTGTTCCAAATCAGGGACAGTCCCTCGAAATCAGTAACAGTTTGAAGCTATTTATCCCAACAATCGCCCAGCTGTAAGAGGGACAAGATGGTGCCCACAAGCAAACTAAACTGTAGACTTTCCCCTGCAGTGCCCCCTAGTGCCAGGAATGCATATTTCTCTTGTTTGAAAACTGCATTGAAAAGTACAGTGTTACCTGAACTGTATTCCAGGATTTGCCTGTCTTCAGCTGAGAGAACTTACGATAATTTAAGACTTTACATGAAGTCTCAAATCTTTCAGTAAGATCTTCATGTTATATGGTTTCTATACCATGTCATAGATACAGTATATTAGTATTGAAAAAGCACATTCCACACTTTTTTCCAGAAAAAGAAAAAAAAAAAAAAACTGCTTTGAAAAAACTTGGAAAAGTGTCTTTTTTTTTTTTTCCAGGCCTTACCACCTCTAGTCTGCACATGAGTTGTGGATCTTGCACAGACACACCACAGGGATCTTTGTCAGATCTACGGGACCTGGCAGAGATTCACAACATCTGTCTGCGCATGAACCGGCTCTTTATTAAAGATGGTGGCGCTGGAGAAAGGGGGAGAAGGGAGAACTTTTAACATTCTTTAACACAAGACAACGCTGAACTCCTAGTAAGTATGTGTGTGTGTGTTTTTTTTATTTTTTTTGAGATGGGGACAAGAGTTGGGGGATGGGGGGGGGTGTAAGGCAGAGTGAAGTTCCTCTTATGGACCACCCAGATATAGGAGCGGCAAAAATCATGTGCGCCACCAGGCGACCCGCTCCCCCTGTGATTGGACACAGCGGGAGCCAATCAGCAGGTTCGGGGGTTCCCCGGGACCCGCCGATCATTCTCTGGAGAGACATAACACGGCGGTCTGCCTATGTAAACAAGGCAGACCGCCATTCTGTATTAGTGTCGCTGGTCACCAAAAAAGTGTCAAAGGTGTCAATTAGACCCGGTTCACACAGGGGTTGCTTCAAAGTCCCCCGACTCTGAAGCCGCCCCATACAGCGCGGCTTGCAAAAGGACTTCTGTGTAGAAGTCAATGCAAGTCGCTCTGAAGTCGCCCCAAAGTAGTACAGGAACCTTTTTCCAAGTCGGAGAGACTTGAGTCGCTCCCATTTGAACGGTTCAATTGTACAGACTGGAGCGCGACTTGTCAGGTGGCTAAGTCGCCTGACAAGTCACCCCTGTGTGAACCAGGGTCTAATTTGTCAGTTTTCTCTGCTGCAATGTCGCAGACCCACTAAAAACCACTGATTGCTAAATATACGCTTATTGGGATTTTTTTTTTACCAAAAATTTGTAGCAAAATACATATTGGCCTAAATTAATGAAGAAATTTTAGATTTTCAATTTTTTTTTTTTTTTATTGGATGTGTTTTATATCAAAGTAAATTGTCGCTCTTTTTTTTGTTTATAGCACAGAAAAATAGAAACCGCGCAGGTGATCAAATATCACCAAAAGAAAGCTCTATTTATGGGAAAAAAAGGACATCAATTTTATTTGGGCACAGCGTCGCACGACCGCGCAATTGTGGGTTAAAGTAATGCAGTGCCGTATTGCAAAAAATGGCCTGGTCAGGAAGGAGGGTAAAACCTTCCAGGGCTGACGTGATTAAGGACAGCGCGAGTAATTTCACGCTTGCCATTCCATCAGATGAGAGCATCGTCTTCCCTCAGATTCGAAATTGTAAACCTCCCTTTCAGTTCGAGTTACAATTTCAGTCTCCTCACCTCAAATGCAGTTAACGGGGAGATTAAAGAAGTCTTAAATGCACTTGGAAAGAAAAGAAACAGTTACCATGACGACGGCATTTAAAATAAGCGCAGGTCTTCTATAATCTCAATTGCCACCAGAATGTATGCAGAAAGGAAAGTTAAAATTCCCTTCACACGTATGAGTTTTGGCAAAATAAAAAGGACCTAAAAGTTTTTAAATCCGGGGAGTGGGAACAGCGGGGAACCTGCACACTTTTTCTCGTCATTTTTCAAATCCGTAATTAATGGTGTCTCTTGCGCCGCTTTGACAACCCACGGGCTTTCAGAAATGCAAATGACATTCCTGAGTTTGAAAGATGGAAGGGGGAGAAAAAAAGGAGTACAAATAACTAGAGGCGTTTGCAGGTAACTAAAGTGCTTTCATTGCCGGCGGTGACATAATGTTGGGCGGTGGGGGACTCGCTTGTACACTTGGATTTCTGTTGTTCTTTCTTTTTGGTTATAAAATTAATGTTATCAAGAAAGATCCACAGGTTAGCAAACTCATGCAGAGCGCACACACTCAGAATAAAGAATTAGGGGGAGTTGTATAGTCCATGTTTGCATTCCCTTCTAAAGGCTTTGAATCGTCTTCCAGTTGAGCTAATATAAACACACAAGTGACTGTAGACTTTTTATGGGTCCATGACCTGAAGTATTGAAGCCAAAGGACCATGATGATAGCCAGTCAAATGGCAATTTCAGAAGGAAGCCAGCAGCTGGTGACGGCTGCGCCTTTGAAAGTGGCAGTGTCTTTTAATTCGGTTGATCTGGAGTTGGAGTGTGGTGGAGACGAACCTGGGGCATATGCATTGGCTGGTGACATCCAGTTGAGGTGCTGAGGGGGGTTGGTCTCCAGTTTGGTGGTGGCAGCAGAGTTTTGGTGAAGATGACAACAGGTAGCATCAACAGCACAAAACCAGCACAGAAACCAATAATCTCTTTTAGCTTGGTCTATAAAGGGGTACTCTTTCTTTTACTGAACATCAATCTACTGAGGCTGTTTGTCACTGAGAACCATCAGTGCCCTGCTCTGAGAATCAATGGCAAGGGGCATGCTTACCTTGCCTTCATTGTCTCAGACAACGTGGTATCCTTCCCTTTGCAACTGATGTGTCCTAAAGGTCAGTGGCAAGGGGTTTTCCTTCCCTTGCCCCAGCAGTTAGTGGCAAGGGGGCATCCTTTCCTAGCCTCCATTGTCGGTGGCAAGGAGAAATCCACCCCTCTCCAACAGTTTCTTGTAAGGGGGCGTTCTTCCCTCTCCCTGATGCTTAGTGAAAAAAGGTGCAGCCTTCTCTTGCACCAACGTTCAATGGTACGCGGGTGACCTATTTTTTGCCTTGAAAGCTGGTGGCAAAGCAACATCCTTCCCTCGTGTCAATGGACAATGGTAAGTGACAAGGTCTTCCTTCCCTAGCCCCAGCAGTCAGTGGCAAGGGGACATCCTTCCCCTTTGCATCAATGGACAGTGGCAAGGGGGCATTCTTCCCTCGCCCCAGTGGTTAGTGGCAAGAGAACGACCTTCCCTCGCCCCAATGGTTGGTGGCAAGGGAAACGACCTTCCCTCGCCCCAATGGTTGGTGGCAAGGGAAACGACCTTCCCTCGCCCCAATGGTTGGTGGCAAGGGAAACGACCTTCCCTCGCCCCAATGGTTGGTGGCAAGGGAAACGACCTTCCCTCGCCCCAATGGTTGGTGGCAAGGGAAACGACCTTCCCTCGCCCCAATGGTTGGGGGCAAGGGAAATGACCTTCCCTCGCCCCAATGGTTGGTGGCAAGGGAAACAACCTTCCCTCGCCCCAATGGTCGGTGGCAAGGGGACATTTCCCCCCCCCCAACTGTTAGTGGCAGGGGCCCGAAAATCAAAGCAGTGCAGGATAGCAGCAGAACTGCATTTGGTAAGACCGCTATGCTAGGTGAAGTCAGGGGTTGCTAAGGATGCTGTGGGTGCAGACACCTGTTGCTTCCTCAGCAACCACTCACATCACAGTGCCCCATTTACTTACATGGCTGGAAATTCCTGGTCACCAAACAAATGGGTCTGGGATAGGGGGTTGACATCATTGCACAATTATGGCCACGTTTTGGCAATAACATTGCCCAATTATGGCCCCATGGCCACATTTGGGCAATAATGTTCCCACTATCCCTGCCCCTTCTCTTCTATTGCCAATGATCATTTGGGAAGCTGTACCCTTTTTCTTTGTCCAATCACTAGAGACTGATATTACCTCAGGGCTATTACCTCAAATGGTCAACACTGGTGGGTTGGGTAAGCGCTATGGGACAACTATGGAACTGTTTAACCCTAGATTGACTAGGAGGTCACAATACAACCGTCAGGCTCCTTCAGCAGTGAGCACTACACTTCATATGAGCCCCGCTCTTCAGTATTCTGTACACAGTGTATATATATTTAGGATTCAGAATAGCTGGAGATTAAAATCTTCCTCATTGTACAGCGCACGTCTTCACAAGTTCACTTTTCTACTGTCATTCGGATGATTATTGCAGACGACTTGAATTTTAAACTAATTCCTGTCCTCTCCACTCTCCGGCGCGGAGGTAATTTTACATCTGACATCCTCTTCTCTGCAGAACATTCTCGATCTCCGGGTCCTTGCCTCAACAAGTCATCTCGAGCTGCCATGCTAGATGACTTTTATTGATTGTTACAAAATCTTTTTAGGAAATGTCACTTCAAAAAAGCATTATCGGGGGAAGAAACATTACAGCTCTCCGGAGAATCTAGCGGTAAACTTTGTCCTGTCGGATCTGGCTGCGGTTATTTTAGCATGCATGAAGGCTTATTTTAAAGAATGCCCCTCGTTAAAATTCACTCTTCACCTGAATGAAATAAAGTAGGTGTCAGCATTAACAAATTACATTATTAGTTTGAATAAAAATGTATCTCTTTGTACCAGGAATAAAATGTAAACGTAGATTCCCTGATCCCGGCCTGGACAGCCAGAGTCATCTGGTCTGCGGTTATCAAGATAACTTCATTGCAAATCATTTTCAATCTGTAACATAAGAAAATTATAAAGGCTGCCCCATGTACATCTATAATAAATCTTCCTATAGATAAATTGTTTTGTATATATTACACATACTGATAATATGGTTTACATTAAATCTGACCTCCAGCCTTTCCTTCAGTTGTACCGGCTCCTCTCCTGGACTGCAGGGCCGCTGATAAGGGGGTACCACTGGGCCTCCTGTAGGGGTCCCGCCCTGTCACTTTATCAGGGGGGCCTGGCCTGTTGCGGCTTCAAACCTCATTTGTTTAATTTGTTTTCAGAATTTGATTTGTTTATTCGAATCGATTCAAATGTTCCAAATTCCTTCAAATTGAACTCAATTCAGAAAATTAGAATAGATTTGGATTGCATTTGAAATCGAAGTTATTCTACTCGAAATTAGAATTTTGGAAGATAGTTGTATTTTTTCTATTTTATTTTTTTCTATTCTTTTCTATCATATTCTATTATTTTCTTTTTTAATTCAAATGTATCCTATTTTTAATTCTATTTTACATTCTATTCTATTCTATTGCAATTTGAATTTATTCTATTTGAAATTGGAATTTCAGAAGGTTATATTCTTTCTATTTGTTTTTTACTATTCTAGTCTCTTCTATTATATCCTGTTCTTTTCTATTATATTATATTCCTTTCTATTCTTTTCAATTTAATAATTTTCTGTTGTATTAGAATAAATTTTATTTGAAATTCGAATTTCAAAAGGTTATATTCTTTCTATTTTATTCCTATTTTTTTATTTTTATTCTATTCTCTTCTATTTTCTATTATATTTTATTCCTTTCTTTTCTATTCTTTTCAATTTAATTTATTTTCTATTGTATACGGATTTATTCTATTTGAAATTTGAATTTCAGAAGAAGGTTATATTCTTTCTATTTTTTTTTTATTCTATTTTATTCTATTCTTTTCTTTTTTTATTTTTTTCTGTCATGTTTTACGATTTTCTATTTTCTTTTCTATTGTATTATATTAATTTCTATTCTATTATATTTTATTCTTTTTGGAAATTTGAATTCGATTTAAAAACGATTCGAATTTCATCCGAAATGTTTCTTTATTTCGCATTCGTTTAAATTTGTTACTATTGTAATTTGGAAATTCGTATACATCAAAATTTGTCCGAATTTCAAATCGGAACGAAAGTAAACTGCACATGTCAACTCATTATATCCTCACCACTATATGCAGCGAAGTGCTCGCCTTCTGAATGTGTCACCCCCCCCCCCCCCCCACAGGCTGGATGTACGAGACGTCTCCTGCTGGCAGTGTAGGGACAAAGTCACCTAGAGCCCAGGGAGAGCATGCCAAACTGTCCCCCCCCCCCCCCCAAGATGTATGAGCATTATGTGTCAGAAAAAATCCCCCGCAAAAGCACTGTGCACTAATCTGCATGCTTACCCCCTAGGCATAAATTCCCGATCCTCCAAGTACAAATCTGCCCCCCTGCTGAAATACCTCCTCTGAACACAAATCTTTGCCCCCCAAATCCCCCCCCAGCTCAAATGCACCCCCCAAAAAACATCACCCCTCCTAGCACAGATCCTCTACCACCAAAAAATTTCCCCTTCTAGTATGCATCTTCTCCCCCCCCCCCTTCAAATGTCCCCCTCCCAGCACAAATTCCCCCCCAAGTCCCCCTCCTAGCAAAAATCCCCCTAAATCACCACTCTTAGCCCCCCAAATTTCCCCTCTTGGAACAATGCTTACCACCTGCCTCCCAACAAATTTCCCCTTCCAGCACAAATCCCCTCCCCCCAATCTCCTTGTGACCCCCCTCCCCCCACCTTACATGATACCACAGTGCCCAGGGCAGTCACCCTTCCTGCCCACCCCTTGTCCCAGCCCTGATTGCTGTTGATTTATATCCCGCAGCGCTGTCAGCAGCAAGGGAGCAACAACTTGCTCATCCAGCTGGTGAGGGAGCGGCACATACAAAGCAGGTGAGTGTTCTTCTTCCTGTACATTTAAAGGATCCTAAAGGATGCCAAAGTCCACTAAAATTATAACCAAGCAATCTGACCAGATAGGTCCATATCAGGAGGGCCTGCAGTGCATGAGCGGTCCATTCGTGAGGTTCACATGCGTTTCCTTGACTTTACTGTGGGATTCTGCAATGCCTGTGCTAGAAACTTCTCAGTTACGCCTTGATAAAGGAAGAAGGCGGGAGTTGGGCTCTAAGCAGGTTTGAATAAATACATACCAGATTTTAGATGATCAGTAACAGCTTGGATAATGGCGTACGCTATTTCAGAAAACTTTGCAGATGTACTGCGGCATTGCTTTTATTTACGTTTAGCTTTGATTTTATGCAGAACGGCTCTGCGTGGGCTCTTTGAAAATCCGCCGTATTGTCCTGGAAATCTGTCTTAAAACTTTCAAATTTCAACTGTCATATATATGCAACTTTATTTTTTCTTTAAGTAATGCAATATGTGATAAGTTTAAAGCAGAGCTCTAGTTTTAAAGTGAAACTTCACGTTTTCAATCAACATTGACTATTTTGTAATCCTTATGCCGCTAGCATTAGTAAATAGAAAGGTATGCCGTATTTACTTGTTTTAAACTTTTCCATTTTTTTCTGTTATTTTCATATTTCTGGCCTGAGAAAATGATCTCATACATCCCAGGAGTCTTCAGGAGGAGAGGAGGGGCTTTCTCAGCTAAGTACACCCTCCTGCTTGCATGCCCGAGCCAAGGGCAGACAGATGAATTCCAGGAAGTAAATGCTATAGGAATCATTTGCCCTTACTCAAGATGGCCACAGCCAGATATGATAATTGGGGGGGGGGGGGGTGTAATAGGATTTTCCAGAAACATTAAAGCATGGAGACATGGATGGGGGAGTTTGCTTTGAATATTACAAAATAAATAAAATGGCATTTTTCGTTTGTGGTGCTCAGATGCAATGTAGTTCCGCTTAAAAAAAAAAAAAGTCAAAAATACACAGGCAAGCAGTTTTTGAAATAACAAAGCAGCAAATGCATTCATTCTGACGCTGTGCCCTGCAGAATGCGTTCTGCTAGTATCATTGAACCCAACTTCTTTTGAACTCAGGCTGTCATGGACACACCCCCGTGAGATGCGTTATCATGCCGGTATGGGTTAGGAATCAGGATACTAATGCTCTCAATGACGCATACACTGTCCCATAGGTGTGCGCAGCCTATTGCATTAGGGTGTGCACCCCAAAGCTTAAACACGTGTGTATGTGTGTGTGTGATAGAGATAGAGAGATATATATATATATATATCTCTATCTCACACACACACACTGTTATAAATAAATGTATACAAACATTTAATAATTTATAAAAACATGGACAGTGTCAGTAGAGGAGTGGATGGTGTCAGTGGGGCCTGGGCAACAGGGGAAATCTGGACCGCACTGGGTTATTAGGGTGTGCCCAGGCACACCCCCTGCACACGCCTATGCACTGTCCTTACATGAGTATCATTCAGTGCAGTAGGGTGCCAGGGTGGAAGAGGAAAGACGTGATGTCACATAGAATGGGAGATTCCCCCAGTGAGGTTTTTTGGCAGCTAGATTCAGTAATTGAGAACAATGTATATTTAAAAGGTTTTATTAGATAAAATTCAAGTGAGGTAGTAATTAAAATATGAGCTCTGGTAACCTACAATCTTAAAATTTCTACACAAAAATGCAAACACCAAAAATTGTCATACAGCTCAACATATCACATGTGGGAGCATGTAGCAAATCTAACGCGTTTCAACTCCTTCCAGGGGTCTTCTTCAGAGGTTTTGGTGTTGCTATAAGAGAATACATAGTCAATTTCAATTGATGTCACTGGACCCAGAAGACCCTGGGGAAAAGTGTGTGTGTGTGTGTGTGTGTATGTGTATATATGTATGTATGTATGTATATATATATATATATATATATATATATATATATATATATATATATATATATATATATATATATCTCTATCTCGCTGTATCTCACAAAAGTGAGTACACCCCTCACATTTTTGTCAATTTTTTATATCTTTTCATGTGACAACACTGAAGAAATGACACTTTGATACAGTGTAAAGTAGTGATTGTACAGCTTGTATAACAGTGTAAATTTGTTGTCCCCTCAAAATAACTTGACACACAGCCATTAATGTCTAAATCGTTGGCAACAAAAGTGAGTACACTCCTAAGTGAAAATGTCCAAATTGGGCCCAATTAGCTATTTTGCCTCCCCAGTGTCTCGTTAGTGTTACAAGGTCTTAGATGTGAATGGGGAGCAGGTGTGTTAAATTTGATGTTATCGCTCTCACTCTCTCATACTGGTTACTAGAAGTTCAACATGGCACCTCATGGCAAAGAACTCTCTGAGGATCTGAAAAAAAGAATTGTCACTCTACATAAAGATGGCCTAGGCAATAAGAACATTGCCAAGACCCTGAAACTGAGCTGCAGCACAGTGGCCAAGACCATACAGCGGTTTAACAGGATAGGATCCACTCAGAACAGGCCTCCCCATGGTTGACCAAAGAAGTTGAGTGCACGTACTCTGCGTCCTATCCAGAGGTTGTCTTTGGGAAATAGATGTATGAGTGCTGCCAGCATTGCTGCAGAGGTTGAAGGGTTGGGGGGGGGTCAGCCTGTCAGTGCTCAGACCATACGCTCCACACTGCATCAAATTGGTCTGCATTGCTGTAGTCCCAGAAGGAAGCCTCTTCTAAAGATATTGCACAAGAAAGTTTGCTGAAGACAAGCAGACTAAGGACATGGATTACTGGAACCATGTCCTGTGGTCTGATGAGACCAAGATGAACTTATTTCGATCAGATGGTGACAAGCGTGTGTGGCGGCACCCAGGTGAGGAGGACAAAGACAAGTGTGTCTTGCCTACAGTCAAGCATGGTGGTGGGAGTGTCATGGTCTGGGGCTGCATGAGTGGGGAGCTACAATTCATTGAGGGAACCATGAATGCCAACATGTACTGTGACATACTGAAGCAGAGCATGATTCCCTCCCTTCAGAGACTGGGCCGCAGGGCAGTATTCCAACATAACGACCCCAAACACACCTCCAAGATGACCACTGCCTTGCTAAAGAAGCTGAAGGTAAAGGTGATGGACTGGCCAAGCATGTCTCCAGACCTAAACCTATTGAGCATTTGTGGGACATCCTCAAACGGAAGGTGGAGGAGCGCAAAGTCTCTAACATCCACCAGCTCTGTGATGTCATCATGGAGGAGGGGAAGAGGACTCCAGTGGCAACCTGTGAAGCTCTGGTGAACTCCATGCCCAAGAGACTTAAGGCAGTGCTGTAAAATAATGACGGCCACACAAAATATTGACACTTTGGGCCCAATTTGCACATTTTCACTTAGGGGTGTACTCACTTTTGTTGCCAGCGGTTTAGACCTTAATGGCTGTGTGTTGAGTTATTTTGAGGGGAAAACAAATTTACACTGTTATACAAGCTGTACACTCAGTGGCGTCACTAGGGTTGGTGTCACCCGGTGCAAAAAAAAATGGTGTCACCCCCCAACAACTATAGTCCCCCCTCAGTACAGACCCCCCTCCACTAACTACAGACCCCCCTCCCACAGTATAGATCCCCTCCCTCAGTACAAACCCACTCCACTAAGTACAGACTCCCCGCCATCAATATAGACCCGCCTCCCTCAGTATGAACCTCCCCCTCAGTACAGACAACCCCACCTCAGTGCAGACTGCTCCATAAGTACAGACACCCCCACCTCAGTGCAGACCCCCTCAGTTACAGACACCCCCTCAGTTACAGACACCCCCTCAGTTACAGACCCCCCTCAGTACAGACACCCCCCTCAGTACAGACACCCCCCTCAGTACAGACACCCCCCTCAGTACAGACACCCCCCCTCAGTACAGACACCCCCCTCAGTAACAGACACCCCCTCAGTAACAGACACCCCCTCAGTAACAGACACCCCCTCAGTAACAGACACCCCCTCAGTAACAGACACCCCCTCAGTAACAGACACCCCCTCAGTAACAGACACCCCCTCAGTAACAGACACCCCCTCAGTTACAGATCCCCCCTCAGTTACAGACCCCCCCTCAGTACCAGACCCCCCCCCTCAGTACAGACACCCCCCTCAGTACCAGACCCCCCCCCTCAGTACAGACACCCCCCTCAGTACAGACACCCCCCTCAGTACAGACACCCCCCTCAGTACAGACACCCCCCTCAGTACAGACACCTCCCTCAGTAACAGACACCCCCTCAGTTACAGATCCCCCCTCAGTTACAGACCCCCCCTCAGTACCAGACCCCCCCCCTCAGTACCAGACCCCCCCCCTCAGTACCAGACCACCCCCCTCAGTACCAGACACCCCCCTCAGTACCAGACACCCCCCTCAGTACCAGACCCCCCTCAGTACAGACACCCCCCTCAGTTACAGCCCCCCCCGGTGCAAACTCCCTCTTGTGCAGACCCCAGCAGTACAGACACCCCCTCCCCCCATCAGTAAAGATGCCCCCTTACCTTTCAGACCTCAGAACAGAGCGGCAGATACACACAGCGGTGTGTCTCTCGAGCGCGGGCTCCTCCTCCTCCTCTGTGGATGTAAACATAGAGGAGGCAGAGGGGGCGGCGGCTTCCTTCCGCTCCGCTGAGGGACACAGCCGCAGCGTGAGCCTATAGGCACAGGGCAGCGGGCGGGCGATGTCAGTGTGGCCGCTGCGCTACCCACGGGTGTCACCCCTCTGGTGGGTGTCACCCGGGTGCGGCCCGCCCCCCCCCGCACCTGGCTAGCAACGCTAGTGTGTACACTCACTACTTTACATTGTAGCAAAGTGTAATTTCTTCAGTGTTGTCACATGAAAAGGTAGAAGAAAATATTTACAAAAATGTGAGGGGTGTACTCACTTTTGTGAGATACTGTAGATGTACGTTTTGTGTGTGTGCGTGTAACAATAGACCCCCCCCCCCCCAGTAGCATCAACGTAACGTCTTTCCCAGCAGTCAGCATCAATAGACCTCTACCTCAACAGTAGATGCCTAACAGCGACATGAGACCCCCCACCAGCAACAATAGAGTCTTAAGCCTCGTACACACAGCTGGGAATCCCGTCAGGAAAAAAACGTTGGTTTTCCTGGCTGGATTCCTGGCAAGCTTTCCTTGCCAAGCCGTGCATACAGACGGCCATTCAAAAGAACCACCATTCTTTTGAATGGCAAGAACGCGGTGACATCATCAACTACGACAGCCTGCGCTCGTCACATTCGATGCCGTCATCGCCACCATCTTGCTACACCCTACACTACCCTTGTATGCTACCGCTGAATGCGTCAAAGTCTTTTCGAGCATGCACGGGTTTACCTGGGGACAGGTAAGCATACGCACTCACGGTTTTCTCGGCAAGAAACATAGTTTCTCTATTTTTCTCGTCGGGATTCCCGGCAGTTTTCTCGCCGAGAAACCATACACACGCACGGTTTTCACGGCAAAAAGCTCTCCCAGCAGCTTTCTTGCCGAGAAAACCGTGCGTGTGTACGAGGCTTGACACAAAAACAGACCCCCCCCCCAGTGACAACAGATCCCCCCGCAGTCAGCATTAATAGACCCCCCAGCACACACCACGCCCCTTGCTATTACATACATTCAGTGCTGGAGGTGCAGAACAGCGTTCCCCCAGGGCTTTTATTTTTTATTTTTATTTTTTTACTGATGCTAGCTACTTATACTAGGTAATATCTGGGTCTGCAAAGGCATTTGGTGCTTACAACATGATTTTTTTTTTGTTTCTTTTGTGGCTATACAGAATATATTTAAATGAGAGGTTTTTGAGTTCAGATTAAAAAAATTAAAACAAATTGCCGGGTGCAAAACCTTTTAATCATCGGAGATCTATAGGGTGTACTTCATTCACAGATCTGGACAGCCTGGTCGTCTTCACAGCAGCCGAGACCAAAGCTAAAGCTGACAACTTTTCTACGTTTTTATTAACTTTATTCCTCCCTTCCTCCATACTCATTATTGGTAATAAGGGAGGTTACAGCAGGGGAGTGAATGTAAAGATAATTGTCTCTGTGCTGTGCGCTGTCCAGAGTTCTGAACGAACGCCTCCATTTCATCTTCCATGAATCTTGATTAATCTTAAAGTAGATGTAAACCTATTTTGTTTTAAAAGTGTCATTTAAAAAAAGTGTAAAAAAACATTTGTTTAGATTCGTTATTTACATAAATTTGTTTAGTTAAATTTGTTAAATTAGTTTTTTTTTATTTGTTTTGTTTATTCTAATTTGATTTAAATTTTCCAAATTTGGTTAAATTGAGTTCAGATTAATTTGACCGAATTCGGAAAATTCAAATGGAATTTGAATTTAAATCCAATTCCATCTGAAGACCATTCTAAATTCAAAATAGAAAAAAAATTGAATTTTGGAAGATGGTTATATTCTTTCTATTCCATTCTATTCTATTCTCTTTTTATTTATTATTTTTTTCTATAATATTCTTTTCTATTCAAATGTATTCCATTTGAAATTCAAATTTCGGAAGATCGTTATATTCTTTCTATTTTATGCTATTCTTCTTTTCTTTTTTTTTTCTTTTTTTTTTATTCTATTTATTTTCTAATATATTCTGTTCTTTTCTATTCTAATTCAAATTTATCCCATTTGAAATTCAAATCTTGGAAGATGGTTATATTCTTTCTATTTTACTCTATTCAAGTTTTTCTATTCTATTTTTTCTATTCTATTTATTTTCTAATATATTCGGTTATTTTCTATTCTAATTCAAATTTATTCCATTCAAATCTGAATTTTCTTTATTCAAAAATCGAATTTTGGAAGATGCTTATATTCTTTCTATTTTATTATAATCTATTCTATTGTTTGTTTTTTTCTATTCTACTTTCTATTGTATTCCAATTCAAAGTTATTCTGTTTGAAATTCGAATTTAAAGGGGTTGTAAAGGTTAATTTTTTATTTTCTAAATAGGTTCCTTTAAGCTAGTGCATTGTTGGTTCACTTACCTTTTTCCTTCGATTTCCCTTCTAAATGGTTTTTTTTTCTTTGTCTGAATTTCTCACTTCCTGTTCCTCCTCAGTAAGCTTGCCCCATCATCAGAGGCGTTATGGTCTGGGGGTTAGTCAGCGTGCTTGCCCCCTGCCTTGGGACTACATCCCTGCAGGGAGACACTGTGTAGTGCCAAGGGAAGGGGCGAGCAAAAAAAAACATTTAGAAGGGAAATCGAAGCAAAAGGTAAGTGAACCATCAATGCACTAGCTTAAAGGAACCTATTTAGAAAATAAAAAACAAACCTTTACAACCCCTTTAAGAAGTTATATTCTTTCTATTCCTTTTATTTTCTATTCTTTTTTTTGTTCTGTTTACACTATTCTTGTATATTCATTCCCTTTATTTTCTATTCTATATTTTTCTATTCTTTTATTTTCTTTTCTATTTTTTTTATATTCGGGAATCAAAATCGAATTAGAAAACATTTCGAATTTTGATTCAAATGCAATTCAAATTCCGTCCAAATTTCAATTGGTTATTTTGGATTTGTGTAAATACGTTACAATTTGTAATCAGGAAACTCGAATACATCTGAATTTCCGCATAACGAAAAATGTATCCGACAGTCGATTTTAGAACGAAACAAACCGCACATGTCTAGTAACAACTGTAATAAAACGAACAATAAACCCTTGCTAATACCTTTTTCTAGCTTTGTTAGTGTTGGTCATGTGACCACTATTCCCCACTTCCTCCCTGAGCTTGGTGGCGTGGGGGGTGGGGTCTGTTCTCTTAAGTGGACAGTTATCAATCAGGAAAAGCGGGACTGATTAGGGGCGTGTCTGCCGGTGACATCACAGGTTAGTTAACTAGGGGACTACAAGCATACCGAATGTCAGCACAACATCCTGTATGTTCCAGGGAGCAAGCAAATGTAAAAACTGGCCATGCTGGCATAGATCTGCTTTCATGATTAGCGTGAACAACAAACAGGAAAGGGATACCTCTAAAGGTGATTGTCAGGATCGCCGGGTATTTACTGAGTCTTATGATACTTATTTAAGTGGTTGTAAACCTCAGACATGAAATATGAATCAAGCATATCCCTCTACAGTGTGTGCTTGTCTCAATCCAGAGCACTAAGGGTTTGATTTACTGAAGGCAAATAGACTGCACTTTGCAAGTGTAGTTGTTTCAGAGCTTTGTAAATAAGCAGAAGCTCTGCTGACTTCCATCATCCAATCATGTGCAAGCAAAAATGCATTTTTTTTTTTCTTGCAAGTGATTGGGTATTCTTTGCAAAGTGAAGCTTTACCGGATTTACTAAGCTCTATAGCAACCATAACAACCGACTAACAGACATCTCTTTAGCCTTTGAATTTACCTTACCTGTTTACTGTAGCTATAGAGACAATGGACTGTTCAAACTGTCAATTGAATACAACAATGGTATCTACATTCCCATTGTATCCACTAGCATTTGTGTGAGAAGTTCTGTGTCTGTGAAACCAGAATGCCGTGTCCGTGAAACCAGAATGCTGTTCCAGTCTTATAATAAAAAATCATATTTTATATCAAACTCAACACATTCCGCCCTTGATTTATTTATTTATTTTCAAACTTCTATACAGAAAATCACTTTATTGCTAAGATAACTCATACTAAACATTAATTTGCCTTGAATGCAACCCTCACCCATATTTCTGCCACTGAAAAGGTCAGGCTTTGGCTAAAAGTTTATTAGAAAGTTGCTAAAGTTCTTTAGAAACCAGTCCAGGCTTGTAATACATTAAAGGCCTTGCTCTCCACAGCTCTTGTGGTATTCCATCATTCATGAAACCACTTTTCTCTGGTCTTCCTATGGATCAAATCGAAGCCTGTGGAGTGGAAATCAAAACAGATTATCTGTTCCTTCTAATAATACATAATACGGCAATTTAGGCACGATCTTTACTCTAACTAGCTTCTTGCCTGGATCTCTGACCAACATTTTACCACCTGTCTGTATCCACTTCTGATCCCCCCCCCCCCCAACATCTATAGGGAGGAAAGGACATATACAGATATTTCCCAGAAGATCACTGCTGTTTATTTTGGAAGGCTTGATGTTGTACAGCCTCACTTTTCACTCTTGCTGAGAAGTATCCACTAACCAATCAGAGTCCCAGGCACTATCCTGAAGCTCATCTGCCAATGCAAATAGAACTTCAAACCTTCCTGCCAGATTCTCTCTCATTCCAAGATAGGCAGCTTTCCCCAATTTACACACCTACTCACAAAAATGAAAGTATAAAAAGCTGATAGAATTAAACATATATTTATGAGTACTTTCAATAAAAAGAAGAAAACACACTAATCAACAAAAAGGGCACAGTACAGAGGGGGAGGTAGAATGGCACAGTACTTAGGAAAACCGTGACTGTCCCAACAAATTCGGGACAGTTGGCAAATATGATAAAATTCAAGATAATCATGGGGGCCCCCATGCACTTGGGCATACCTCCCAACTTTCTGAGATGGGAACGAGGGACACCTATTAGTAAATGTATGTAGGCATAAGACACACACCCCTGCCACGCCCCAGTAAAGGAGAATTCTGCAAAAATATGATTAGCTAAACCTACAAGTGCTTTTTCTTTTTCTTATTTTTTCCACTACTATTCCTTTTATATTGGCTTTAAAAATTCACAATTTAGAAATTTGCCAAAAGGTTTAGCACTGGGAAACACTTTCTGAAAGATAAAAAGTGAATTTTATATATCATTATATAGATCGGAATAAAATGAGGGACAAATGAGAAGGAAAGAGGGACAGAGGGACTTTGTTCCAAATTGGGGACAGTCCCTCGAAATCGGGGACAGTTGGGAGCTGTGCTTGGGGCCCCTGGGCAGTGCCCAGGGGTGCCCATGCATTAAGATGGCCCTGCCCACATCACCATACTGGGGCCATATTGGAGGGAAGTAAGTGAACCCAGCAGTGTGCTATTGGACTGCGCAGAGTTATGCCGAGGATGCCAGATATTGCCGTCACTGGCAGGATCTGCCTACCCTTGCTAACTTGAATTTTCGGATGTCCTAAATCTTGCAGAGGAAGCACTATTTAATTATTTCATGTAAGAAATCCCACTCACTTGTTTCCCAAATAACACTTCCGAGTGCAATAACTCTGAGAATGGCTGAAGCCATATTTCACCGGCACGGCAGATGGTACCCCCGAGATGGCAGAAGCCGTAAAAGTATTGAAATGATCAACCGTAATGACACTCGCTAATCACTAAAACACACACTGTTAATTTAAGATTAACGCTCTATGGAGGAGGCTTGTTGTCTCGCTCGCCTCCGTCCACAAAGATAAATCTAATTATTTCCAGAGGTGACAGCTGTGTCTTCACACTGATCCCAATCATTGAAGACAAAGAGTCATTAAAGAAACGCTGAGAGCAAATGCAGAAACCTCAGGTTAGTCCGTTTGAAGAAGACGGTCCCTGAGAACTTTAAAGCGAAACTAAACTCTCTCAATTAACATGAATTTATTTTAACCCATTAGCTATACCCGACAACCCTGGGCTGTGGTTATGGGGGTCTGCAGGCAGGGGGCTTATCGGAATCTGGAAGCCCCCTTTAATGAAAAAGGAATAAAAACACACACACAGTTTTTGACAATTCTTTTATTAAAACAAAAAAAAAACAATGTCCCCTGATGTAGATTCATTGTCAATCACCACACCTGCCGCACAGGCAGAGCCTAAAAAAGAAGAAAAAAAAGCTCCGCCCACGACTAAGGCTAATCGCCATCTGCCTGCTCTGCCATTTCTTAAATAGGTAAGGGGCGGAGCCACCTGGCAATGTCACCTGGTGGCACCGTCCCATGTGACATCATTGATCGGTGCATGCTGGGTCGGTGACGTCACATGGGGCAGTGCCACCAGGTGGCCACGCCCCTCAACTATATATGAAGTGTCGAATGACACGGATTTAGGATTTGGTGTGTGTGTTTGTAGGGCAGTCCATTCATTTTATTGGGCTGCCCTATGCACAAACGCAGAAAAGAAGTCCCTGAGGATGCCATCAACAATTATTGGCACAGCTGCGCATCTGCTAAATGTCACCACTTTCCTGTGCTTGTCGGAAAGTGCGCAATATTGCATGCATTCCCAACACGCAGTCGTTTTACAGGAAAAAATGTGAGCTTGCACTGTGCCAACTCCAGGATTAGACTTTTGTGACTAGGCCCCCGCAGCTGAAGTCTCGGCTGGGAAGACAATGGGGGTTATTTACTAAAGGCAAATCCACTTTGCACTACAAGTGCAAGCTACAAGTGCAAAGTGCACTTGAAAGTGCAGTTGTTGTAGATCCGAGGGGGACATGCAAGGAAAATAAAAAAACACATTTTAGCTTGCACATGATTGGATAATAAAATCAGCAGAGCTTCCCCTGATTTCAGATCTACCCCTCAGATTTACAGTGACTGCACTTCCAAGTGCACTTTCAGTGCAATTTCAAGTGCACTTTGCACTTGTAGCTTGCACTTGTAGTGCAAAGTGGATTTGCCTTTAATAAATAACCCCCAATGTCTTCTAGATGGCAACTTCAAAAACCTTGGCCCTGGGGCAGAGCCCCTGCACAGGGGTCTCCTCCAACAGGACTGGAACCAGGAACTCCTGCTGCTCCGATCTCGGGCTCCACGCTATTTGAGTTCTTCCACCACCTTCTGGGCACACCTTCCCAGGCATTTGCTGGAGTTAAATAAATATTCAGACTGCATACCCTGTTCTTCCTTTCACTATAATTCTAAAATACTGGGGGAAGTAAACAGAGCAGCACCCTGGGAGACAGTGAGCAGACCTAAACAATCAACCCCTGCTCCACTGATTACAGAGGAGCTAACTAAATTTGCCGAACAACTCGCACTACTGTGGGAGGGTGCCACATGAACGTGAACTAAAGGATATGTAGCGGCCTCACACTCTCTTTTTATCGGTTATGCGGCTGTTGTCTGGGGGTACCTGGGAGAGAGAGTGCAGGAACACTACGCCAAGCTCTCACCTCGTATGTGCATGAGGGTTGAGCAAAGTCACTTGATTTACCTTCGGGTCTGTTCATTGCATACGGAGCCTCTGCTTCCTTCGTGGAGATGTGTCTACCAGTAATAGAGCCCCACACCATTAAAAGTCCAACACTCTTTTATTTCTCCATTTGCCAGGATTAACATAATCAGTTGAACTCTTGTAACAGACAGACAGGGGTGTGGATACGAGTAGGCCCAGTCACAAATGAACTCTCCTATTCCTTTTTTGCGTGCGAATAGGCTTGGCGCACGGTCTCTGCCACCGACCGTGAGGTTGGTAGCTGCCACCTACCGAGTGAACTGTTGAGGCCCCTGCCACAGGCCTGAATGTAACGGTCTCTGCCACCGACCTTAGAACATGGACCCCCTTCCGTGTGAATACAGCCCCTGTTTGGAAAGGACATCCATCCCGACGGTCTCCGGAGGCCCTGTCCCGGCACTGGCAATATGCTGCACCAGATCTATGGGAAGGTCACCTGCACGGTCCGTTACGCCTGGATTCAGGTACCCGATACTGTGGGCACCTTGGGACGATTCCTCCCAGGTGGGACCCAGTGGAAGAAGCTGGGCCCCAGGCCTGAATGATGTACCTCACCCCAGACTGAGGGTGTCTGGGGTGACTCCCGAACTCCTCATGTCCAGGCCTAGGCCGCCTGGACACCGACTGCGGACAGCAGCCCCCAGGCTGAAGGTGCCTGGGGCTCGGACCTCGTGGCGAAGATGTCCGCCCCCTTTATACCCTCTACCAGCAAGCACGGCGGGTTCCCCGCCCCACCGTACAACCGCTGCGAGAGGTCACAAAGGGTACGGCACTGCAGTGATGGTTCAACCCTGGCCCAAAGTGACAGCGCCACCTGCTGGGTCGCAGGGAACAAGACATCACTGATGTCTTCACCCGAATTAAACATTCACAAAAGTACATACCCGCTACAGATATCTAAATCAAGAACACACATTTGGCCCATTCACAGTTGCCACATGCTAAAATGGTCCATTTTAGTGGGTTGGTCTCTGTTGTGTGCCAACAGTGGGGCACTGTTTTGAAATGTCAAAGCAAGAATTCTTCATTTCTGTGCACCCCAGCAGCAGCGTGGTGACTTCAAAGGAGCTCTGGAGCATTGCGGAACAATGCAACATGTCTACATTTCTCTGCAAAGCATTGCAACCCACGTGAATGAAGGCAGCAATGCAATGAGAACAGGACCCATAGAAAACAACTGCAGTACAAGGAGCCAAGCAGTTACAGGATAGGAGGAGAGTGACAGTTTAGCTCATTTGTATGCTGCTTTTACTTTCACTGTCCAGTCACAGTGTTAGGGAAAGGGGGGGGATACCTGCGTAAGAGGAGGACGAGATCACCTCAAATGTTAGACAGGGCTGTGCTGTGTGGCAAAGATGTGGAAATCTCAATACTGGATGGAAAGAAATACAAATGGTTTGCCAAGTAAAACGGCTCCTATATGTGGATTTCATCTGTGTGTGTGTGTATAGCTGTTTGCCCGGAGTTCAGCTTTAATTATCTCCATTTCTGATAATCTCCTTTTCTTTAATAAAGCCTCTGTTAGAAATGTTAATGAGAATCGTGCTGTTTTTTTTATCCACTGATCAGATAGGAAGACTCTGACGTAGTGCGGTTCTCATTTTGGCAGCGCTGAGCGCTCTCGGTATAAAGAAGCGCCTGTCTCTGTTGAATGATTTGGGAATTTTATCAGCGTGTCTGCGATTCCGAGTCCTGTACAAACACAGAGCTGAGCGTTTCTGTGACTTATAACTCCGGCAATAATACAGACCTCCCCGTCTAGACCCACTTATTTCTGTGAGATCGGCATTGCCATGTTGGTGCACAGCAGCATTTGACTTAAAGCTGAACTTCGAGTTTGAAAAAAAAAAAATATGGTGTGTGGGGGGCACTTTTTTTTTTTTTTTCTCCTAAAAGAGGACCCATCATTTCAGTTATGCTGTCACATAGAGGGTTATTGTCTTTTTTTTTTTTTTTCCTTAATAAACATACTTACCATGGTATTACACAGCTGTACCCTTACCTGCTCTTCTGGGGCCCCTGCCAACATGTAAGAGGGGCTTTGTGGTTGGCTGGTTTTGGTGCCAAAGCACAAGTCCCTACCCCTGATCTCATCCAGCCCTGCTAGAACACTGTCCCTCCTGCTGAGACTGAACCCTCTGCCATCTTGTGCCCTGCTCCTTGCCGTAAGAAGGAATGTCCACACACAAAGTAGTTTTGCTGCACTTTACTTGTGGCATTCCGGAAACGGCATTAGTCGCATCACAGGGACATACATTCCAGAGTCACTTGACATTACACAGTCCATTACATTTAGTGGACGGTCTGCAGTAAAAGTCACATGTAAAAGCATGTGCAGCACCTCAATAGCAATCTCCCATACAGTCTCTCCTCTGCCCAGGGTCATCAGTACTCGCAGGACTGTGCTCTCTGCAGTCGCCTCCTTGCTAGGTACATCTCTCCCGGGGACACACCAGTGAAGCAGCCTTACACAGGGACCTCCAGACTGGCTTAAAAGGCCTTTTGCAATCTATCCTAGCCCTCACCTCCCATAGGGGACGGACTACAGCTGGCATCTCCTGCATACGGGTCCACTTCTCCCAGCCTCTTGCCCTGTCCAGGGCCTACATTTCGTGTGGAAAATCCTCATAGGTGTGGGGTATTCAGCTCTAATGCCCCAAGACTCACTGTGCCTCTCCCTACCTGACTTTTATATATGGGTGCTGCCTCACCCGTGACATCACTCCAGTGCTAAACCCAGGGGTATTCTTCCATTGCTTATATCCACAATGCCACTCAAGGGTGCAACCCTCCACAGACCAGGGAGTCTTCTAAACACACTGTTCGCGCCCTCCTGAGTGTTTCTTGCAGCCTACCTAAAAGGGGCCTAGCACCTGACGATACTGTCTACTGTAACCAGACACTGATCTGGTACATAGCCACCTAGTGGTAAAGTCGCTAACTGCACCTGCCTACAGGCACTCTGCTCCTCCTCCTTCCCAGAGTACCCCCATAGCAAGCCATGTGTAACTGGTTCCCTCCTTACAGGATTTGATTGACAGCAGCAGGAGCCAATGGCTCTCACTGCTGCATCTGTGTCCTGTGAGGAGCGAAAGAGACCAGCACTGCTGCAGAAGAGCACAGTGCTGGATCAAGAGATGACTCCGGTAAGTGTTCGGGGGCAGGGGGCGATACAACTAGGGTTGCCCCCTTTTCTTGAAGCCAAACCCGAACACTTTAGCAGCGCACAGCAATTTTTTGTAGTATACATTATACATATATTTTGTGATTTAATAGACAGACATGTGCATGACAAAAACATTTTGTTTCGTTTTGATCCCTTAAACTAGTTCTTTTGTTTAGTTCAATTAGGTTGATTTGTTCAATTCGTATTCAGAATTTTCTTCGAATTTACCCTCCTTTTTTTTTTTTTTTTTCTTTTTTTTTTTATTATTCAAAATGTTCAAATCGATTTACATTTTCAAATCGGTCGAAACGAAAATGTTTTATTCTTTTCGATTTGAATGCAGCAAAGTAAACAAACAAAAGAAAAATCTTCATCAAATGATTACAATGACTCTTATTAAATCCCCTTTGTCTTAACAAAAACAGCAATATTTCCAAATGGTACTCTAATAACACACAGTCTTTGATTTCAACATTTATGGTGTCCTTTTATCGAACTGCGGTAAAATACTGCTATTCCGTTCTCATGCATTCTCAGAGGAGATCGCTCTCCTCTGAGTGCCTGTTTATGATGCTCTGTAGGTCGCTTCTCATGTGGAGTTGTGAAGCGATCTACAAACGCCGGCAACTCCTAAGAACGGCTCCTCTCACTGTAATCTCGCGTGATGTAGCGGGATTACAGTATGAGGAAGTGTAAAATACAAAAGTTGAACACGAATCGCCACACATTATACACGACATATTAATAAAATAATAAAGTTACATTCCCCCTACACAGTATACATTAACCTAATTACTAAAAAAACATTGTTTTTATCAATATTTAAAGATCATACATGTGCCTATTTAAATGTGAATGGTGTACAGTAAATGAAAGGAATACACATATGTAATACAGCTATACACCATTCATATATATGAAAAATATATTTATAATCATTAAAAAATAATTTTAATTAGGTATACAAATATAAACCCTGTATAACTGTATGTAGCGGGCATTTAAATTTGGGGGGGGAGCATCTGGGTTATTCAACCCGGATGCACTAATTGTTAGGTAGTCTGAGAATCCCTTTTGTGGTTCTTGGAGGACTCTGGTGGTGCAAGGTTCCCTGCGGCCTGCAGGTGGCGTTGTCGCCCTGGGCCGGAGTTGAACCCGCACCACAAGACTGCTCCCTTTTTTGTCCTTTCCTGGCGCTGGTACAGCGGGGCGGAGAACCCGCTGTGACGCAAAGGGAGAGGGGATAAAAGGGGCGGATGCCCTTACCACGGGGTTCGTTCGTGCGGAGGTGCAGAGTTCGGAGTCGGAGGACGTGGCCGCACCCAGGCACCTTCAGCCTGGGTGCTGGCGTTCCAGGTCCAGGTGCCCTTGACCTGGCCGGAGCGAGAGATGGAGTCCATCCCAGGCACCTTAAGCCTGGGGTGAGGTACTATGGCCAAGGCCTGGGCCCCAGTAACTTCGACTGGGTTCCACGAGGGTGGAGGAGTCCGAGGGGCCCTAAGGTGTTGGGACCCGTATCTGAGGTGAGGAGGCCAGGGAGTGTAACCCTTCTGAATAGCCCGGTACAGCATTAATCCGGTGATGGCGGGGCCTCTGGTAACTCTCTTGGAGGGATGTCTTCCCCCTGCAACGTAGCGAAGGTAACTCCAGTTCCTGTTCATTAGAGTCGCTGGAAGAGACTCTGAAGCCAAAAAGTACGTTTTACAGCCACTGTGCTTAGCAACCGTTGGTGAAACCTCAACGGTTTAGTTTCTTTGAGGTTTGTGCCTTGACCTACTCCCCACCAATACTGAACTGTTCTATGGGTCTCAAACTGTCTGCTCGCAAAGGACTATTTGTTTGCCGTTATGGAATAAATAAGTGTTGGACCTTTTCAGTGTGTGGTACTCCAATTACTGGGAGCAAAGGGGGTTATCAGCAGAACAGACTTGGCTCTAAGCGTATACACAGCCCGAAGGTAATCTGGTGCTGGCCTTCACCTCTACATGCTGTAATCTAGAGGACATGGGCCGTGGCGCACCTCGCTCTCCCCTTCAAGGTACCCCTAGACCAGAGCCAGAGTAACCACTAAAGAAGAGAGAGAGGGTGAGGCCGCTACATGTAATAGAACAGTCCATGGGTAAAACCATATTTTAGGGTTTACACTTTTTTTTTTTTTTTTACTAATAAATAAAAAATTATATAAAAATGACTTTAATAATAGCATTTTAATGCAGATAGAATTTTTTTTATATATATATACATACATATATATATTGTGACAGCAGGAAGGTAAAGTCACCTGGTTGCATCCAGGGGGGTAGATATATTTCGCCCAGATTCAGGCTTTACGCCGACTTATACAACTAGGTGGAGAGTTGTATAAGGCTAGTGGGCTCATGGATGACTCATACCTCTAGGGAGAGTGTGGGGCGTCGTGCAGACAGAGATGAGGAGACCAGCTGAACCTTGTCAGCTCATTTAGGCCTCTATAAGAACTCCCAGCTTCATTAGATGTTAGCTCATGCCTGGAACCAGACCTGTGTGGACTGTCTAGGGAGAGTGAACCCCTGTGCGGTGAGGCAAAGCCTGTGTGGCTATTTGTTTGGACTTTTACAAAACCAGGGACTTAGGGACTAGGACAGCACTAGGCTGATCCCAGTTGTTAGTTAGGAAACCTGTATGTTTAGTTAGAGGTCAAGTTGACCAGGATTTATTTTGTTTATGTTTCTTTTGCTTTGCTGTGTTTTGTCACTGTAAATAGAAAATAAACCGCACCTTTTTGATTTTGAAAACCACAACCTCCGTTTGCTGGGCCTGTTTTTGTGTGGGGAGCCCATCCCGGGGGTCACCCACACCCGCTGCCGAGCTAACCCCCTCACAGTTGGTGGAGAACCAGTGGCAGTTTTTTTTTTAAGCCAGCATGGAGGAGATACTGAAACAGCTGGCTCTAGCAAATGCCAATCAACAGCAGACAAATGCAGGTTTGCAAAAGAGCCTTGCAGCTCATCAACAGAGCCTTGCAGCTCATCAACAGAGCCTTGCAGCCCAGCAGCAAGCTCATCAACAGAGCCTTGCAGCCCAGCAGCAAGCTCATCAACAGAGCCTTGCAGCCCAGCAGCAGACAAACGCAACTTTGCAACAGAGTCTGGAGGCTCAGCAACAAGCCCAGCAGCAATCTGAGGCCCGCTTCATAGACCTGTTGCAGAAGCAAGAGCAGAGACTACAACAACAGATGGAAGCAGTAATGCAGCAACGTCCGCAGACCAGTGAGGAAAGCCGTCCCACTAATACCGCGTCCTTTGGGGTCAGTCGTTTATTGACAAAAATGACTGGAGAGGATGATCCAGAGGTATTTTTGACCACATTTGAAAGGACCGCTGAAAGAGAAAAGTGGCCTGAGGAGCAGTGGGCTGGACTGGTGGCTCCTCTGTTAACTGGTGAATCGCAGAAAGCTTACTATGACCTAGAGCCTAACCAAGCAAAAGACTATGTGATGCTAAAAGCTGAAATATTGGCAAGGCTGGGTGTCACCCTGGCTGTCCGGGCTCAGCGTGTGCATAACTGGACTTTCCAGCTTGGAAAACCCCCCAGGTCTCAAATGTATGATCTCATTCACCTGAGCAGAAAGTGGCTACATCCAGAGACTTTGTCCGCACCAAAGATTGTGGAACGTGTTGTAATGGATCGGTTTTTGAGAGCTCTTCCTACTGCCATCCAAAAGTGGGTAAGCCATGGAGACCCAGAGACGGCCGATGGTCTTGTGGATCGTGTGGAGAAATACTTGGCTACAGAGAACCTGACGGCCTCTTCCAGAGACACTCGGACTTTCCACCCTAAGACCAGACCATCCCCAGGGGCGGATAAGAGGATTCCAAGGGGTGAGGGTGGAGAGAGTGAGAGGGTGGGAGCTCTACCCCAAGTTTGGCGAGAACAGCCTGGGAAATCAGCGGCTCAAGAGGCGGCAAGAAGGATCGTTTGCTACCGCTGCCGGCAAGCGGGACATATTGCAGCCAATTGCCCGGTTGTGGAGGAACCCATGCAGTGTGACTTTCTGACGGGCAGACGTCAGTCGCTGTGTGCGACAGTCGCATGCACTGCCATTCGAGGAACTGAGAAACATTTATGCAAAATGTGTGTTAATGGTAGAAATGTTGTGGTATTGCTGGATTCAGGTAGCCTTGTGACCCTGATAAAGGCTGAGTTAGTTAAAACAGAGGTCTCTGGGAATAGCAAGGTAGCTGTTATTTGTGTGCATGGGGACACCCGAGAGTATCCAGTGACTACAGTGTGTTTCGAGACCCCCAAAGGTACCCTCTTTCATCCAGTGGGCTTAGTATCTCAGTTACCGCATGACGCCATTGTGGGAAGGGATTTTCCGAAGTTCTGGGAACTGTGGGATGATCCTGAGCCCCCCACTGGTGCCCCTATGTACCAGGAATGTGATAGCCAGAACTCCCCTGAGAGTGGTGAGGACTCTCCGGAATTTCCCTTATCAGTATTGGCAGGGGAGACTCAAGAAACTGGAGAGGAGCCCACCTCCTCAGACGAAAACCTACCGTCTGTGGAGTTTTCTGATCTTGAGGTTCACAGGGAAAACTTTGCCACAGAACAGTTGAAAGACCCCGCCCTAATAAAGGCACGGGAAAACGTAGTGAAAATAGATGGCGAGTTAGTGAACCCAGATAATACCTGCACTTACCCATACTTCAGCGTAGAGAAGGACCTACTGTATCGGGTGGCAAAAAGGGCAGAAGAAACCGTTGAGCAGCTTGTGGTGCCCAAACCTTACAGGAAGTTGGTGTTGGAGTTGGCTCATGGGCACATTCTTGGAGGTCATCTGGGGACAGAGAAAACCCGAGAGAGGGTATTACAGAGATTCTATTGGCCGGGGGTGATGAAGGACATAGAAAATTATTGTTCCTCCTGCCCTGTGTGTCAGAGGTCGGCCCCGATGCCACATTTCCGTAGCCCGCTGGTCCCTCTACCCATCATTGAGGTCCCGTTTGAGAGGATCGCCATGGATTTGGTAGGTCCTATAATCAAGTCCGCTAGGGGGCACCAGTACATATTAGTTATAATGGACTATGCCACCCGTTATCCAGAAGCGATCCCTCTCCGAAATACCTCGGCCAAAACCATAGCCAAAGAGCTATCTCTTGTGTTTAGCCGGGTGGGTATTTGTAAAGAACTGCTTACGGACCAAGGTACACCCTTTATGTCCCGGGTTATGAAGGAGCTGTGTAAATTGTTCAAAGTGACGCAATTACGTACATCTGTGTATCACCCCCAAACCGATGGGCTGGTTGAAAGATTCAACAAAACCCTAAAACAAATGTTGAAGAAAGTGGTGGATAGAGATGGAAAGGATTGGGACTGTCTACTTCCTTATCTGATGTTTGCTATTAGGGAGGTGCCCCAATCCTCTACGGGATTCTCCCCCTTTGAGTTACTGTATGGGAGACACCCAAGAGGGCTGTTGGATATTGCCAAGGAAACTTGGGAAAGTGAGTTCTCCCCACAGGAGTGTGATTGAGCATGTCGCCCTGATGCAAGACCGAATTGCACAGGTAATGCCCATCGTGAAGGAACATTTGGCCCAAGCGCAGTTAGCACAGCAGAGAGTGTACAACCGTGGAGCCAAGACCCGTACCTTTTCCCCGGGGGATAGGATACTGGTACTTGTCCCTACGGTTGAAAGTAAATTCCTTGCCAAATGGCAAGGCCCCTACGAGATAATGGAAAAAGTGAGCGAAGTGAATTACAAGGTCAGACAACCAGGAAGGCGAAAGCCCGAACAGATCTATCACGTTAATCTGTTGAAAGCCTGGAGGGATAGAGAGTCCCTAGTCGCAGACACTTGGTCACCAGCTCAAACTGGTTGCGTGATTCCTGAGGTTGGAATAGCAGCCACCTTGTCACAACCCCAACAACAGGAGGTTAAGGAGTTTGTGCTTCGCAACAAGGAGGTATTCTCTGAGCTGCCGGGACAAACATCTGGGGTAGAGCATGACATCATTACCCCGCCCGGTGAAAGGGTGAAGTTAAAACCCTATCGGATCCCAGAGGCCCGACGGGAGGCAATACGGGAGGAAGTACAGAAAATGCTGAACTTAGGGGTGATAGAGGAGTCCCAAAGTGATTGGTCTAGTCCCATTGTGTTGGTGCCTAAACCGGATGGGAGCTGGCGATTTTGTAACGATTTTCGTCAGTTGAACAAAGTTACAAAATTTGACACCTACCCCATGCCACGTATAGATGAGTTGATCGACCGGCTGGGAACAGCCCGATACATGACGACTCTTGACCTCACAAAAGGGTATTGGCAAATCCCCCTGGCCAAGTCGGCCAAAGAGAAAACCGCATTTGTAACCCCAGACGGGGCGTTCCAATATAAAAGAATGCCGTTCGGGTTACAGAATGCGCCGGCCACATTCCAGCGGAAAATGGACCAGATGCTGAGGCCCCATCGGAAGTATGCTGCGGCTTACCTGGATGACGTAATTGTCCATAGCACAGATTGGGCCTCACATCTGCCAAAAGTGCAAGCAGTCCTGGACTCTGTTCGGGAAGCGGGGTTTACGGCTAACCCCAAGAAGTGTACCATTGGGCAGGAAGAGGCCAAATATCTTGGGTACACCATTGGGAGGGGAGTAATAAAACCCCAACTCAACAAAGTCGAGGCCATCCAGAGTTGGCCACGTCCCAACAGCAAGAAGCAGGTACGAGCCTTTCTGGGAATCGCTGGGTATTATCGGCGATTCATTCCCCACTTTGCTTCTAAGGCTGTGCCCCTAACCAACCTGACGAAGGGGAAAGGGTCGGTCATGATTAAATGGACCCCCGAGGCTGAGGCAGCATTCCAATTCTTGAAACAAGCCTTATGTAGCCAGCCAGTGTTGTACTCACCCGACTTCTCTAAAGACTTTGTCGTACAAAGTGATGCGTCAGATGTGGGGTTAGGAGCAGTATTGTCCCAGGTCTGGAACGGGGAAGAGCACCCAGTCATTTACCTCAGCAGGAAGTTGAAGTCCCATGAGGTAAATTACGCCACCGTTGAAAAGGAGTGTTTAGCGGTGAAGTGGGCTCTAGATTCCCTTCGGTACTACCTGCTAGGTAGGCACTTTGACATGGTTACGGATCACGCTCCGTTAAAGTGGATGGCTCAAAACAAGGAAACAAATAGAAGAGTGAATAGGTGGTTCCTGGCCCTCCAGGAATTCAACTTCACAGTAAAGCATCGCCCTGGCGTTCAAATGGGGAATGTGGATGCTTTGTCTCGAGTACATGAATGCCTGATTGCTGGTGTTCCAACCCCGAGGTTAAAACAAGAGGGGGGGGGGTATGTGACAGCAGGAAGGTAAAGTCACCTGGTTGCATCCAGGGGGGTAGATATATTTCGCCCAGATTCAGGCTTTACGCCGACTTATACAACTAGGTGGAGAGTTGTATAAGGCTAGTGGGCTCATGGATGACTCATACCTCTAGGGAGAGTGTGGGGCGTCGTGCAGACAGAGATGAGGAGACCAGCTGAACCTTGTCAGCTCATTTAGGCCTCTATAAGAACTCCCAGCTTCATTAGATGTTAGCTCATGCCTGGAACCAGACCTGTGTGGACTGTCTAGGGAGAGTGAACCCCTGTGCGGTGAGGCAAAGCCTGTGTGGCTATTTGTTTGGACTTTTACAAAACCAGGGACTTAGGGACTAGGACAGCACTAGGCTGATCCCAGTTGTTAGTTAGGAAACCTGTATGTTTAGTTAGAGGTCAAGTTGACCAGGATTTATTTTGTTTATGTTTCTTTTGCTTTGCTGTGTTTTGTCACTGTAAATAGAAAATAAACCGCACCTTTTTGATTTTGAAAACCACAACCTCCGTTTGCTGGGCCTGTTTTTGTGTGGGGAGCCCATCCCGGGGGTCACCCACACCCGCTGCCGAGCTAACCCCCTCACAATATATATATATATAATTATTCTAATATGTAGTGTTACCCCCTAGAGGGCCACTGGATTAAATTTTGGTCCTGCCGTTACCACACCTTTTTCTGTCCCAGTACTATGAGTCTATGATAGGAAATGTCAAACAGATGTGAGCGCCAGTCACCTCAGTCTTTTTCTAATGCTTTAATAAAAGAACTTGCAGTAGTAGAAGGATAGAGGGTTAGGGGAAACTTCAGATACCTTTTTGCAGATCACTGATAAATTTCTTGGATCCAAAGGACAAAATGGCTTTCTGGCATCGGATCTTGCAACACCCGGATAGGCCTCTCACACCGACCTAGCAGCCAGTATGATGCACGGACAAGCCTCTCTCACAGACTTGGCGATCGGTGGAACTCCTGGATAATCCTCTCTCACAGGACTTTGTAGCCAGCAGTTAGTTGTAGAACAGCTGCCCAGTACCAGAACCTTTAAAGTGGTTGTAAACGCAAATTTATTTATTTTTTTAAAACTAACAACCTGCAAGACAAAGCCATAATGAGCTAGTATGACTAGCATACTAGCTCATTATGCAGTACTTACCTTAGATCGAAGCCCCCGAAGCTGTCCACGTCTTCCCCTCTGGCCGTAGTCAGCGCTGTGATTGGCCGGAGCGGCGAAGACGTCACTCCGCGCATGCGCGCGGGAGCCGTCAAAACCGGCGTTGCCGGTTTTATGAATGGGAATTTCACTGCGCCGTAGTCTACGGCGCGCTAGCGCCGTAGACAACGGTGTATACTTTTGGGCCAATGTCGCCTAAACCGTGTAGGTTTAGGAGATATTGCAAACACCTACAGGTAAGCCTTAATCTAGGCTTACCTGTAGGTGTAACTTCTGGGGGACTGTATACAACCACTTTAAGCCATCCGGCAGTACTGTGAGGGTAGATTAGCTTAGGTGCGTCCTCCAAACGAGTCACCAGGCCCTTCATGAGACAACAGCCTTACGCCTGATTCTCTCCAGCAAAAGTCCTCCCTTGGGTCTTTTCAGTTTGACTTGGCTTCTTTCGTGCAGGCAAGACAGCACAGGACCACCTCCGGATAAATAGGACCCAGACAGACTTCTGGGCCTACTTGCAGCAACACAGCCTCGAGCCAGCAGGTCCCGAGGTAGAAGAGCGTGATACAGCCTTAGGCCAGGAGGGCCATGAGGCAGAGAGCCTCGAGGTAGAAGAGACTGAAAACATGGCATCTGCCCCCTTAAATACCCTCTTCCAGAATGCACAGCAGCAAGAACACTCCCACTGGGCTGTTTCTGAGGAAAGAATATTCAACGCACTTCAGCTTGCTGTATTTCTCACACTGGCCTGTGGTAACTGTGACACCTACTGGCAACAGTGAGAAATGCGCACAACATAGCCAAAATTGGAACAGAAGCTAATTAAACTTTGTACAATCTGAACTATTTACAATTCAGACAAACACTGAATTTACACCATAGTGATCACTTTTTAATACTTGGTTGCAAATCCTTTGCAGTCAATTACAGCCTGAAGTGTGGAACGCAATGACATCACCAGACGCTTGGTTTCATCCCTGGTGATGCTCTGCCAGGCCTCTACTGCAACTGTCTTCAGTTCCTGCTTGTTCTTGGGGCATTTTCCCTTCCATTTTGTCTTCAGCAAGTGAAATGCATGCTCAATCGGATTCAGGTCAGGTGATTGACTTGGCCATTGCATAACATTCCACTACTTTCCCTTGAAAAACTCTTTGGTTGCTTTCGCAGTATGCTTCGGGTCATTGTCCATCTGCACTGTGAAGCGCCGTCAAAGAGTTCTGAAGCATTTGGCTGAATATGAGCCGATAATAATATTGCCCGAAACACTTCAGAATTCATCCTGCTGCTTTTGTCAGCAGTCACATCATCAATAAATACAAGAGAACAAGTTCCATTGGCAGCCATACATGCCCACGCCATGACACTACCACCACCATGCTTCACAGATGAGGCGGTATGCTTTGGATCATGAGCAGTTCCTTTCCTTCTCCATACTCTTCTCTTCCCATCACTCTGGTACAAGTTGATCTTGGTCTCCTCTGTCCATAGGATGTTGTTCCAGAACTCTGAAGGCTTTGTTTGGCAAACTCTAATCTGGCCTTCCTGTTTTTGAGGCTCACCAATGGTTTCCATCTTGTGGTGAACCCTCTGTATTCACTCTGGTGAAGTCTTCTCTTGATTGCTGACTTTGACACACATACACCTACCTCCTGGAGAGTGTTCTTCATCTGACACACATACACCTACCTCCTGGAGAGTGTTCTTCATCTGACACACATACACCTACCTCCTGGAGAGTGTTCTTCATCTGGCCAACTGTTGTGAAGGGTGTTTTCTTCACCAGGGAAATAATTCTTTGGTCTTCCACCACAGTTGTTTTCCGTGGTCTTCCGGGTCTTTTGGTGTTGCTGAGCTCATATATATATATATATATATATATATATATATATATATATATATATATATATATATTACACTATAAATTCCTAACCTGCTCATTTTGGGGTGTGTAATGGTAGGAAAGATGTGCTCTGACTGTACGGGCTGCTTGTGTGTGAAGGATGGAAGTCAAAGCACTTCCTGCTTCCTCCAGAATACTCAGCCAGCTTCGCGCTTCTCTCTCTGATTCTCCACCTCTGAGCTGGTGAATCGGAGTGAAAATTCTGTCACAGATCGCCAGTGAGGTGCCGAGATCGCACCTTCATACACTGGCCGTTTCTGTGACAGTCAGGTACAGATTCTCACTGTGCTGCGATGATCAGTGGAGAACATGTTCTCCACTGATTACATCAGTTTCATAAACTGGTAATGACCTGAGATCAGCGGCGAGACTCGGGATCGCCACTGATCTCAGTTTAATAAACGGACACCAATGTGTAGTTAGAATTCGACTGAGTTCAATGTAAAATTAGATTAAAATTTTGTTACGTTATTCGGAGCATTCGGTAAAATTAGTTTATATTGTAATTCAGGTATTCAGATATGTCCGAATCTTAGAATAACAAAAAAATGGCCAAATATTAATTCGGAACAAAACTAACTGCACATGTCTAGTGATTTAAGTTTTATATGGAGTTAATCACAATAGTCTCCGCTTACATCAAAGCCCACAGAGTTGTCCTTTTGCACCTGAATCCCGCCGAGTGGCCCTGCGCGCCTGAATCCCGCTGAGTGGCCCTACACTGTTTTTGAGTTTAATACCGCTTTAAGCCCAGTTGGTTCTGGTTCTCTTTAAACATGACCTATATATTCAAGTAACTTGCTTCCATTTTATTATTCCAAATATGTTGCTGCATACAGCGATCTAATTATAGATCTGGAGGCGGCTCGCTCTGCTTTCTTGAATTTTTTTTTTTTAAATCTAATCATTAATTTTGAGGTTCATTATAACGATGGCGCCCTTTAAAAATCAGAAGTGACTTTTACATAAGTGCAGATTTCCTCCCCCTGTCTGTTTGTTAATCCGGAGACCAAGTTGGATGTTCTGTCAGTTCAAAGAGTTTCAATCGCTCTTGTTGTAAGACATTACCTCTCATTTACATTTTTTAATGAGCAACTTATTTCACGGGAACTCTCAGACCACTCGGGAGTCGGAGGAGAAGATATAGGAAGAAATTAGGAGATCAGTCATTGTGTGGAGTCGGCGGAGACGTTCCAAGTCCCACTAGTTATGGATGCGACGCTCCATGTCTGCAATGACATTAAAGCGGAGTTTCACCCAAAAATGCAACTTCCGCTGTCTGGATTCCTACCCCCCTCCGGTGTCACATTTGGCAAATTTCAGGGGGGGAGCAGATACCTGTCTAATACAGGTATTTGCTCCCGCTCATGGCAAAAGATTGCCGCAGTATCCGCGCCATATCAGACCCCTCCTCCACCCCCCCGCTGTCTTCTGGGAGACGCACAGGGACCACTCAGAACCCACAGCGTGACTCGCGCATGCACAGTAGGGAACCTGGCTGTGAAGCTGCACCCGGAGCTGAGGTGACACTTCCAGGTATTTATTATCTCTCAAAGAGATCACTGCACTCCCCCTGACAATGCCTTCATTTGCTTTTCTCTCAAGGAGGACAGAGCCATTTTTATTCAGGCATCATCCAGTGTCAACATCTACTTCCTTGACTGAGATGCCAGCTCAGAAATGAGACATTCATGTAAATCTTGGTGCCTGTGCAGTTCTTGGCTGTGTTCGCCAATATCTTCCACAGATCAGCCCCTGCTGCAGTCTCCTGTGAGCCGAATTTGCATGGGCACGGCTGCCCGCTCATTTAAATGGGCTGCTGTTCCTGCGTTTCATGCAGATAAAAGGTTCCATCCTGCACCTTTTATTTTAGATTGCAGACATTGGCATAGTGCAAGGCGATTTTGCCCCGTGCGATTTCCCGCAACTGAAAATGGGCTGCGGTTTCAGATGTGTGGAGGTGCCATTAAAAATGAATGGTAGCCCCATGCACCTGCAAAGGAGCAGCGTGTTTTTTTGGCTGCGTGGGTGCGATTTTTACATGTTGTTCCACACCCAGAACCACCTGCACAGGTAAGAACCTAGCCTTAGGGACTTGATACAACATTACCATGTCGCTGGGGGAGGGGAGATTGAGCAAATGCTTCCTTCTGTCTGTAGTAGACTCATGACATCATCTCGGCCTAGGCAAAGTCAATGACTGAAGCGTAAAGCAGACCTTCACCTGGCTCCTCCCTTCCCTCTTATACAATTGGATAGTATTTCCCTATATATTATTTTGAAAGGTTTATTACCTTTTTTGTAGTGCTTCCTGTCTAGGTGATAATCGTGTACCCCCAGCCTCCTGGGATGTCATGTAACTTATCCAGGAGGCATTTTTTACTGATGGGCACATACGCGTGATGGAAATCTACACATTGCTGAATCAAAAGACCTGCAACAAATCTGCACGAGACCTGTAGCATATCTGAGCACATGCAGGGGATTCCTGCATATAGCCCTGGCTCTGCGGCACTGCTGCATGGTCTGGACTATCATTCTAATGCTAAACACAGGTTTCTCTCCCTCTCCCCAGTCACAGACAGCTAGAAGAAGGCAAAGAGAGAGAAAGATAGCTGCAGGACATTTTGCTGGGGCTGGGTTCCAGCACATAGAGCTAAAAGGAAGCTACACACACCACCTGGGACAGCAGAGGAGACTGTGATTGGCTGCTGCGCAGCCTGGGAGAGGTAACGGATTACTGGGAGCTGCCTGGAACTATAGGGGGTATAGTATATAGGGGACAGTTCTCTGTCAAGCCAAGGACCAGATGGGACTAGAAGTCCCAAGAGGACAAAAAGCTGCAGCAGAAAGAAAAAGCAGAAACGCGGGCTCGGGGGAGCCCCAGGTTGGGATGTCAGAGGTGACCAGAGACTGGGCTGTTGGGGAGCTGCCTCACTGGGAGTGTTCACCGCAGTGTCAGAGATTGGGCTGCCATATACGCGTGGGGCGAGTTAGAGGAAAGGGGGGCCACTGCATCCATGAGAGATTGTCACTACAGGGCCTTGCAGCATTGCATGAAGGTCAGCCTTGGTGCTGCGTTGTGTTAGAGATTTTGAGTTTATTACTATTGTAGCACACCAATCCTTTTGCCCCCACTTACCTTCACCTGCGGGGGGATAGAACACACCATGCCACAAGCCCGTGTCCTCCTTATCAGAGGTCGGGCGTTGTTTACATATTTCGGTCCTGCAGCGAGTTACCTCCTTCCACTGGTTCTCGTCCCTAGAATGTAGTGAAAAGTCTATATTCTTCCACAAGAAGGCCAATGTCCACACGACTTTAACTCCAACAAAGAGTTTATTTTCCTTTGCTTCAGTTAACGGGAAATTGAAGAGAGAAAGAAGCTAGCGAAGATAGGAGGTAGATTTAGGCACACAACACCCGACTCACTAGTCGCCACTCGATCCCGAGTGGGTTTAGCTCACCCGGATAGATCCCTCTCACAGTTCTAGCAGTCGGAGTGAAGCTCGAACAATATTATCACTTTGTCCCCTCCAGGGACAGGTTCAGGAGATCCTCTATAGCAGTAGAATCCTGTTATTCCTGAATCCAGAACTGTCCTTTAAACCTCTGTAGAGTTTAGAGAACAGATGATGCCAATGGGCACTCTACAGGGTTAGCTTTGTTGAGCAAGGAATCCTTCCCTCTGACAGGTCACCAGGCCTTTCCCAAGACAGCGACCTACTATCACTCATCTCCTCTGTGGGACTGATCCTCCCCTGTCTTCCTCTCGGTCAGAGCGGGTACCCTCACCTGGGCACCCTGGGACTCCAATGTGCTGATTGTAGACCCAGTTAAAGGTACTGGGCCTACCTGGAACGTTGTAGCCTCGGGCTAAAGGTGCCCGAGACTCCTCGGCCAGTCCACGCACCCTTTAGGGGCACACTCCCCCCGAGTACTCCTCTCCCCGGTCACTCCTTTCCAAACATGGTGTCTGCCCCTTATATACCCTCTCCCGGCATGCACAGCAGACGAGGCCCCGCCCACCACACGGCAGCCGAGAGAGGACATCCAATATGCTACTGTGTCACCTGAGGTTCGGCCCTAGGCCTGGGCAACAGTGGCACCCACAGGCCAAAGAGGAACGGTACACCAGACATCACCACAGCAGAGCAGAGTCCAGTATCAATTAGAAGGCCTGAGCCAAACTATTGCCCAGGCCGTCCCTTAAATTTTGGCATAGCGAATCCCCCAAATTTAGGGGTCCACTACACTATTTTAAGTAACAGTTTCTGAAATCTATATGAAACTTGTTCGTTTTTGAAGGTTACTGACAGAGGACAGAGAAAAGTAATTTGCTGTGTATGTAATTTCTATTCTGAGTCACTATGTCAGGACATTGACAATGGGTGTAGTGATGTAACTTAACTATAGACTGAAGCCATATAAGCATCTATGCAAGAATGGGTGTTACTTTTGTATTTTGCTGACATATAGATTTGAGAATAGTATAAAAGACTGTTACAACAGGCATAGATGGAGACTACACACACACATATCATTCCTTCACATACACAGAAGGAGAAAGACATTTTCATACACGTGCATCCTCTCACTGAAAACATTTTGTTTACTTTAGGCCTATATACAGCCTACCTCGCAAACAGCTGTTCTAGCAGACACCTCTCTGACAATAGAGAAGCAAGAAGCTGAATCTTTTCCTGAAACTTTATTTTTAAGCTTTTATTCCTAATATATTTTGTTTTACTACATCAAGTTGTATGAAGATCTTTAACTTTGTATGTGTAGCACTGACCCCCGAAGGAGCTGCTGATTAATTTTGGGTCATGCAAACTACCTCCATGGCTCCCGTTGTCGGGGTAAAGTGTTTTAGAAAAGTCAATGTCCACACGGATGTGAAACCTCAACAATAAGGCTTTATTTCCTTTTGCTGTAGAACTTGAGAGAAAGTGTGAAACGAGTGAAGTAGGGGAAGGTTCAGGCACACGGTACAATAGATGCAAACAGTCAGTATATTCACCACTCAAGCCTGAGTGGGTAATGCTCACCCAGATAGTCCCCTCTCACGGTCCTAGCAACCGGAATGATGCAGCGATCAGATTTTAGACAGTTTCTGCCACAAACTGCTATCTGTGAACGAAGGTCTCTGCCACAGACCTGGTGAAGTTTAGGATGCGTCAGGGAATCCTCTGCCACAGGATTTCAAACGTCCCGAACCTCCAGACAAGCAATAATAGAGCTTTTGAGTGTATCCCTCCTTGAATGAGTTGCCAGGCCTCTCCCGAGACATCAGCGCCTTGCCAGTCTCCTCCGGGGCAGGTCCTCCCCAGGCTCCCCTCCTCGAGAGCTTCCTTCCCATGGATGGACAGCTTGGGATACCTTTTTGAAATATAGGCCCGAACCAGCAGAGCCGGGCCTAGCGAGCAGAGATGTAGCCTCGAGCTGAAGGTGCCCGGGGCTAGAACACACACATGCACCCCATGCCATGAGGGCCACGAGGTGCACCAGGAACTCCCCTCCTCAATGGCGTTTGCCCCTTATGTACCCCTCCCCAGCATGTACAGAGGGCTTACCACCCCCACCGGATGGCTGCCGAGAAGGGACACCCAATATTGCTGTGATACACCTGTTTTCCAACATGGGCCAGTGGTGGCAGTGCCACCTATGGGCGAACAGGGAAATAACTGCCAGGGAGTATCAAAACCAGAGCAAAAGCACAATTTAAAAGAAATCAGCAAGTCAGAGCCCAACAGTAGGCTCAGACTATCCCCTAAATTTGAACATAGCGTGGACCATTTTGGGCCGGCGCTACACATGTATTTTCAAGTTGATGCCAAGTGTGCACAAATAAAACTCACACTTTGTTTAAGACAGCCTGGCTATTGAACTTTTGAACGAAACGCCTTGAAAGAAGACACTGATTGGCATTACACGTGTTTGGTCTACTTTTACACGTTGCACGAAGGGTCGTTGTTTTTATCCGGAATCAGGGGACCCATACACCAGTGACTGCTTTGTAAGTAAGAGCTATATGTGAATGCCTGCAGACACTGCAGCTATTTAGGTCCCAGCATTGCATGCACCTGAATGGAATCCCTATACATAGATGTGCCACAGGTCTCTGCTGGGTCCCAACGACCTGCCCACATGTAGAATATCCAAAGACGGCAGTGCAGGACAGTTGGGACCGGACAACCAGATAGTGTCAAGCTGAACCTTTTACCAACAGTGCAAGGCCCATTGCCCAGCAATGCCAATGCTTAGTCCTTATTGAGAGCAGAAGTAAAGGAAAATCCTGCATTTTTTTAGTTGTCCCCAGAACAGGACTAGAAGGTAAATTTTCCAAGCGGGGACACTTGTTCCTTTTATAACTGTCTAGAAGGGCATGTCCTTCTTCTCTTTGTTGTGCCATTAGGACAGGAAAATTCCCCCAATGGGACCCAAATGGCAAAAAAAAGCCTGACCGATATTAACCCTTCCTTACTATATCTAAAATGGCAAAATAACTGTTTTGGCTTTAGATGTACCTCAAGCAGTTCACTCACAGTGCATATTATAAAAGATAAAAATAATGAACTGTAAATGGTCCTTTGCCCTCGTTCAGTGGAATTTCACTTAGACCGTTTTAATATTTCAGGACTTCATCCAGTTTGGCTCGGCGCCGCGGCAATCCTCCAGAGTGTGATCTCAAACACACAAGAAGGGAAAGTTTTTTTGAAGCGCTGATCATTTTTTGAAATGTTATTTAGCCACAATGAGAAAGCCAACCGCCGCCCCCCCCCCCCCCCCCTCCAGATATCTGAGAGTCAAAAAAATAAATTGACCGACTGCTCCATCAAGGCAGAAACATTTACAAAATCATTTAAAAACGCCTAAGTACAATACATCAAGGAATGCAAACATATCTCCTTCACAATTACCGCCGCTTCTTTCACAGTGGGAGCTCAGGCTTGGCACGCACCCCAGAACGTGAACTAATTTTTTTTATTTTTTTTATTTTTTTTTTAAACATCCCCTTGCGCCAGCAGCGAGCAGTACATAATCCTAAAAAAATAAATAAAGGACCCTTTTCTATTTTTTTTTTCCAAGCGTACAAGCTGTAGGTTTTGCTTTGCAGCTAATGTCTAATTTTATTTAGCAAGGAGGAAAAAAAAATTGTATAAACTGATTAGGCGTTGGATGACGGCTGCGAAAATGATCCAGTTAACGCGACAATTAAATTTCCATTT
Organism: Rana muscosa; assembly: GCA_029206835.1. Lineage (NCBI taxonomy): Eukaryota > Metazoa > Chordata > Amphibia > Anura > Ranidae > Rana > Rana muscosa. Next base: position 196,065,365 of record CM055119.1, read on the forward strand.
TTATTCTTCAATTAAATTGCAGGGGTGTTAAGTGTAAACCTGCGGAAGATCATTTTTTCGTTATGGGAAAAAAAAAATAAAGCATCACAAACTTCTAATGAGATTTGTGAGATGGAAGTTTTAAGAGAGTTGGCAAGAGCTCAGCAGATTTGCAATGTGTTTACGCACAACTGCGTGAAGGACGGAATGAAGGTGCAAGTCAGAGTGCTGACGGAGGGGGAACAAAGCGCCGAAGAGATGCAGAAAGTGCCAAACTTTATATTGTTATTGGAGTCTCATTACAAAGGACGAAGTTGTATTATTTTAAAGTATAACTGAAGATATAAGTGTTCCTTTAGTTTTGGATAGAGTGGAGAGGGATTAGAACCCATCAGCTTTTTATTGCTGTCTACGTCCCTGTTGGGGAGATTCACCTGGTGGCCGTTGTCACTGAAAGTGAAAGACATCCCAAATTTTGGGTAGTCACCTACAGAGGGGGAAAGTAATTATTTGATCCCCTGCAGATTGTGTAAGTTTGCCCACTTACAAAAAAAATGAAGGGTCTATAATTTTTTTCATAGGTGTATTTTAAGCACTTAAGGACCGCCGCCTGTACATATACGTCAGCAGAGCGGCACGGACAGGCATAACCACGTACCTGTACGTCCCCTTTAAGATGCCGCCTTCTCCAAAAGTGTCCGATGTGTCCGCCATAATGTCGCAGTCATGATAAAAATCGCTGATCGCCGCCATAACTAGTAAAAAAAAAATTATAATTATTAATAAAAATGCCATAAAACAGTCCCCTATTTTGTAGAAGCTATAACTTTTGCGCAAACCAATCAATAAACGCTTATTGCGATTTTTTTTTTTTTTTTTTTTTAAGCAAAAATATGTAGAAGAATATGTATCAGCCTAAACTGTGGGAAAAAAAATGTTTCTCTTATCGTCCATGGACTGACACAGCTGGATACTGTAAACGTGTGGGTATATGTCCCTGCTCGCAGGAGAAGATCTAGGCAGAATGTTAGATTGTTAGAAACATACATTCTAGAACAAACCAGAGCTAAACAGCCTCACCCAGGGGGGCGGTCCCTCCAGACATTACCCTCCCACCTGGAGCTAGCAGCCTCAGTTTTTTTCTGCCTAGCAGAAGGAGAAGACGTGGCTCTCTCAGGGGCCAGTCTCCCGGAAGATTTTATTTTTTTAATTTTATTCCTTTGGGAATTTTATTATTTTATTTTTGGGACCTTCTGTCTCATGATCCTATACTTCATCCTGCTTTACAGTCCACGGCTTTAATGGCATGGCTGTTTAAAGCCAGGTGCTGAAGGTCCGAGTTCTCTCATATTCGGTCATCTTTTCTATGTTGTTGACACGGGAATCTTCCTCCAGAAAGATATCTCACCGTACCTGGAAGGCTTACATCGCTATGTGCGAGGAACTTGAGTAGCGTCCTCGGATGTATTCCGTTCCCAGGATTTCGCTGTTCTTACAGTGTGGTGTGACCCAAAAGCTGGCCTTGCATACCTTTTTTGAGGGTCGGATTCGGCCCGGGCTGTCTTTTTCAACGACCACTACCGGGCCATTCCTTGATTAGCACCTTTTGTGCAGGGTGTTCGCCATGTGATCCCCCCTGTCAAGCATTCTCTCCCTACTTGGGATCTGAATTTGATGCATCTTGGTTCTCCAAGAACATCCCTTTGAGAATATCAGAGAGATTCCTCTCTTGACCTTGTCCCGGAAGGTGGCCTTCTTAGTGGCCATTGCTTTGGTTAGACGGGTGTCTGAGTTGGCGGCCTTGTCCTGCAAGTCACCTTACTTGGTCCTCCATAAGGATATGGCGGTGTTGCGCCCATGACAGTCCTTCTTTTCAAAAGATGGTCTCGGCCTTTCACCTTAAAGACATTGTTCTTCCGTCCTTGTGTCCTCACCCATCGCATCCCTGAGAGTTTGCGCTTCATACATTAAGATAGGTACAAGCCTTACGGGTGTACCTGTCTGCTACTGTTTCCATTCGGAAATCCTGTGTCTGGTCCAAAACAGGGCCGAGCGGTGTCGTCTGCCACAGTCTCTAGGTGGATCAGGCAGACCGTCATACAGGCCTATGCCCTTAAGGGGCGGGTGCCTCCCTTTCTGGTTGTGGTGCATTCCACCAAGGCAATTGGTGCTTCCTGGGCCTTCCGACATCAAGTGTCGGTTGCACAAGTGTGCAAGGCGGCGACCTGGTCGTCCATTCATACCTTTTCAAGATTTTATAAGGTTGATGTGGCTGCATCTTCGGATGCTTCCTTCGGCCGCAAAGCGTTGCAGGCCGCTGTTTAATGTTGCAACTCCTCTGTTGAGGAGCTCTGCTTGTTTGGAGTGAAGTTTTGGTTGTTCCTTTACTACTGCTCCCACCCTTCTGATACTGCTTTGGGACGTCCCACACGTTTACAGTATCCAGCTGTGTCAGTCCATGGACGATAAGAGAAAATAGGATTTTTGTACTCACCGTAAAATCAATTTCTCTGACATCCATGGACTGACACAGCACCCACCCTTCCTTTTAAGGTTTGTACTGCTTTTTTACGAACTGAGGTCTGCTAGCTGCAGGTGGGAGGGTAATGTCCGGAGGGACCGCCCCCCCTGGGCGGGGCTGTTGAGCTCCGGTTTGTTCTAGAATGTATGTTTCTAACAATCTAACATTCTGCCTAGGTCTTCTCCTGCGAGCAGAGACATATACCCACACGTTTACAGTATCCAGCTGTGCCAGTCCATGGACGTCAGAGAAATGGATTTTACGGTGAGTACAAAAATCCTATTTTTTTAAATATATTTTTTGGGGATAATTATTTTAGCAAAAAGTAAAAAATATTGCATTTTTTTCAAAATTGTCGCTCTATTTTTGTTTATATCGCAAAAAAATAAAAAAAAGCAGAGTCGATCAAATACCACCGAAAGAATTTTCTATCTGTGGGTAAAAAAAGGGCGCAAATTTTGTTTGGGTACAACATTGCATGATCGCGCAATTACCAGTTAAAGCAGCGCAGTGTGAAATTGGAATAAGCCCTCTGGTCCTTAGGCTGACAAATGGTACGGGGCTAAAGTGGTTAAATGATAGAGACAGAATATTAACCAGAAATCCAGAAAAAAAAACACGATACAAATGTTTATAAATTGAGTTGCAGTTTAATGAGGAAAATAAGTATTTGATCCCCAAGCAAAACATGACTTGGTACTTGGTGGAGAAACCCTTGTTGGCAAGCACAGAGGTAAAATGTTACTTGTAGTTGGTGACCAGTTTTGCACACATCTCAGGAGGGATTTTGGTCCACTCTTCTTTACAGATCTTCTCTAAATCCTTAAGGTTTCTTGGTGTCACTTGGCAAGTTTTAGCTTCCTCTATAAATTTTCTATAGGATTAAGGTCTGAAGACTGGCTAGGCCACTCCATGACCTTAATGTGCTTCTTCTTGAGCCACTCCTTGGTTGCCTTGGTGGTATGTTTTTGGTCATTGTCATACTGGAGGGGAGATGGTTCTCATCCAAGATTTTACAATATGTAGCGGGTGTTTGCTTTAAGGCCCAGAGACTACCATACCCAGGATGCATTTCCCCATGCAAGGACTGCTGGGGTATGTAACCAGGGGGCGGACCGGAGTACGTTCTCTTTGGACACCGCCGCCCAGCAAGTGGAACTCTGTGCTGAGTCTGCTGAGAATACAGGGCCTGAAGCCTAGGCCTGTATTACTCCAAAGAGCCTTCCGTACCCACTGAGGAGCCTGAGGGACGTCTCATCCTGCTGCTGTTCTGCTACTACCAGGAGGACCGAAGACCCGGGTGTCGTGGAATCTGTGTACCAAGACACAGCAACGGTAGATACGGACACGGACTGGTCCGGTTGGGTGAGAGAGCACCTGCTCAGAGAATAATATAGGATCTCTAGACCCAGTAACTGTTGTTCGGAACTAACGTTAGTGTTTGCAGTTGCACGCCGGAGGGACAGTGCATTGAATAACGCTAGTAGATTTATTCTGGGTTCACCAAGTTATCAAATTCCTTTATTCTTGTGGATTACAAATTGTTCCAGAAGTGCACCACCATTTGCTAGCGAAGATCTTTCTCTGCAGAACTTTCACATAGTACAGTCAGGCCTGACTTAGCAGTGTAGACCTTGCTCTGCACCATTTTGCCCACGAGGGAGAAGAGCTGCAGCGGGGTACGTTAGTTTCTTGTCATAGGATTGTATATCTGTCTGTTTGCTAAAATACTCTTTCATTGCAGGGCTCTGCATATGTTTATGTATACTGTTTTGCCTGCTTAACCATTATTCTCAGTAAAGTGCCAGGGTTAAGTATATCAGTCGTTTGTGTCATTTACTGTGCAGGAGAAACGGTTAGTGATGGCTACACCATATTGTTGTGTGTCTTTATTGTGGGATTGTGCTGCCAAGAATCACAGGTTACACAATCCTATCATTCCCTACTAACTGTGCCAAGGGAGGGTAGAGCCAATTGCTGGTGGTTGACAGTGAGTGCTACAGGGCCCGAAACAAATCATACAAGCGGCCCTCTTAGCTGGGGGTATCGCTACAAATACATGGCCTCATCCATTGGCTCCTCAATGCAGCAAAGTTGGCCTGTACCTTTTAGCAGAGAAACAGCCCCGAAGCATAATGTTTCCACCTTCATGCTTGACTGTAGGGATGGTGTTCTTGGGCTCATAGTCAGCATTTTTCTTCCTCCAAATACGGTGAGTCAAAGACTCGCCTCCTGCTCTCTGCAATACTCTTGGCGCCTCCCTTTGAGTTCACAGCAGCCAGAATTGGGTATAAATGCCCGCTGACAGTATTGACTGTCAGCGCGCATTGAAAACAACACTGGAAACTACATTGGGTGGTATACATCCACCACAATGTTGATTTGCAGCAAAACCCCTGGGAAGCACAACATTTTTCTCGTGGACCATCAGTGGTCCACAGACCACTGGTTGGCAACCACTGCCCTAGACTGTGCATTGAGCAAGAAGAGTGACTGTTGCGGTGTGCCTGTCAACTACTACCCTAATCTGGGAAAAGAAAGGAAAAATAGAAAAGCGCCTCTTAGCAAAACAGATTTATTATGTAGCAGACAATTTGTATCAAACACTTACATCATGGTAAGTTTCAGGTGTCATCCAGTAGGATTAATGTTTATATTGCGTCCAGGATCTCTGACGCTACTCCACGGATTTCCCAGGTCCCGGTTATGGCGGCCGCAAGTAGCCGGGATACAGGCTGGCTTGTCCGTGATAGGAGACAGCAGCGAAAGATGGCAACGGTCGGTCCGGAGAGGAGCGTCTGACGTCAACTGGATGGTGCAGGGAACCACTGGGACCTGGGAAATCCGTGGAGTAGCGTCAGAGATCCTGGACGCAATATAAACATTAATCCTACTGGATGACACCTGAAACTTACCATGATGCAAGTGTTTGATACAAATTGTCTGCTACATAATAAATCTGTTTTGCTAAGAGGCGCTTTTCTATTTTTCCTTTCATGTCATTTTCCTTGAGTCGGCTTCAACTTGGAGAAGAGCTGCCCTGGGCAACTGAGTTTTTATTAAAGACTTCCTATCCACAATTGTTACTATAGAGTTTTTCAAAACCTTATGCTACCTGCCATCCCTTGGTAACAGTAATAACTTTATGTCCATCTGATTGGAATACTTTTTTTGTTTTTTTGATTTTCAACCTTTGTATAATATCCTTTACACATTTAGGATTAATCGTGTTTGTCTGTGCAGGCTTCCCAAGCGCTTGCATTTGCTATTGTTTTTCTAATCTGGGAAAAGAACCTGGAGCAAATCAGCAGACCCCCTTCTTGGGGTGTGTGCTACAAGTGATTATGCCAGTAGGTGAACATGTCCTACAATGGTGGAACAGTCCATGGCCTTGTAGGTGGACATAGAACACTTGGTAAGGGGGTCAAAAGAATTCCTTTGCCAGTCCACAAGCGAATCTGGTTTTAACCAAACACATGTGTCTATACTTGGCACTCTAAAACCAATGTTACTTAGCCACCAAACCCATTGTAGCTCATAGCACATACCCTGCATGCTGAACAAGGTGAGATTAAGAGTGCTTTATCTTGTCACGGTGTTGATCTCCCAGCTTAGCTGGAAATAAGGAATCAATGAGAAGATTAAATTAGTTGTGAAGCTTCTTACACATGCAGATGGGTCTAATCAAAGTGGTGCATTCTTTATATCCCAGACTTGGGATCTCTGTAGCTGAACACTAACATATTTGGACAGCACCCCTTTAATGTCATTTGACACAGACCTCTACAGATGACTTACTGACTCAGCAAGGGATGTATCGGCAGTTATTGTAAAGGGCGCAGGCGGCCGATCGATGTTCCATTTTCCTGTTAATGGGATGTTCGGGCTTTTCACTGGAGATAATTAGTATTGATTTAAATTTCTTGTTAAAAGATGTCAACAACTTCTTTACAACAGTTGGGAAAAACATATGAAGCGCTACCCCCAGTTAAGAGAGCCGCTGATATTGATTTGGGCCCTGCAGTGCACCGCTGTCAACCCCCGGCAATCGGCTCTAACCTCCCGTGGCACAGCTGGTGATAGAGAGATAGGACCGCGTGATCGCAACTGTTGGTGACGCAGTCCTATAACAACATACACAGAATATACTTTAAAACTCCTATTAAAGTAAGCGGAACTGACACCAAATGTACTTTACCCAGATATTTTACTGAGGCTAATGGGCAAGTAATAAACAACAGTATAACAAGTTGCAGATCCCTGCAATAAACAGTAATAAAGATAAACAGAGTAATCAGAATAATAAAGTATTGCTATGCAACTCTAGCGCTGCCCTTTTACAGCTACTTCCCCTCATGGGTAGACTAACACCCAGCAATGTCTACCTATGCAGTCAGGCCTGACTGATCTAAATGGAAGTTCAGTGAAACAATATTCGCTAGCAATCTCTCGGTGGTGCACTTGAAGAACAACTTTGTAATCCCAACGAATAGTAAAGATAAAGGATCTGTCTTTAAACAGCTCTCACCACCTGGACAAGTCCAAGTCCGTTCCCTCCATCGATTCGTCTAGGAACAGGAATCCACCGACATCCAAGTCTTCAATCCTTCTGGTGTACTGCAGCAAGGAGGATTAGATGTCTCTAAGGCTCTGCTAGGCTGGCAGAGGGCTCTTTGGAAAGGAGCACACGGCCCAGGCTTCAGGCCTTGTGCACACAGCAGTTCAGCACAGACATCCTCTTGCTAGGAGAGGGGTGTCCAAAGAGGCCGACCAAAACTCCGCCTCCCCTTTATAAAGTCTGCCCCAGCAGTCTCTGTTCTGGAGCAATGCACCCTGGGTGCTGCAAGATGTACTGGGAGATGTAGTCTCTCTCTCCTCTGCTTTCACTTCCATAATGTCTCTTTACTTCCTCCCGACTCACCTCTCACCTGGAACTTCTTGTCTCTCTGCATTAAAGGGGAACACCCCGCTACACACTCCCCCCACTTGAACTCTTTGGTCCCCAAAGATAAACTTCAACAAATACTGTTTACTATTTTGGACAATGTCGAGCATGATGTTGGCATAGGGAATTCCCACCAAAACTTTGGGATGGAACTCTCTTGCCCACAGGTCACACTACCATGAGTGGCCTGCCTAACTGTGCCAGAGAGTGAGCTGGGGTTGCCCTCCACCAAATGGACGGTGGAAGGATCAGGTTGTTCAACACTTCTCCTAGCCGTTACAACAGAGTCCTCTGAGCTCGTCCCCATTTGGGGGTAAGTTAGTTTCTTGGGAGGCCTGATGACTCTGCGAGCCCTCTACTCTCTTGGTGCTTCTGACTCTGGCACCACAGGCTCTTCTTCAGGAGTAAGTTCAGGTAACATTGCTGGTTCTGGAACCTCTGATTCAGAAGTCGACTGACGTATGGAATCTCTAGAGTCCTCCTCTGCGCAAGTGTCAGGAACATCTTCCCAGTAATCAGCTGAGGGACTGAAGGGTATGAATTCAGTAGCCTCCGGATTCAGCGTTGCATCTGGGGTATCCCCTCCATTTGGGAGATCTATGGCGGACGTTCCCAGAGTCGAGGGAGGCCACAGCCAGTCCAGTTCTCCACCTTCTTCTGTACTCAATTGGGAGGCCTCCCCATCTTTGGCTCGAGAGGTCTGGGACCGAGTGTTCGGCCTAGGAATATCCAGGATAGAGGCCGGTTCAGGGGAGTCTCTCACGGGAGGTATTCTGACTGCCTCAGCAAGTGGGAGCAGGTGGTTCCGATGCCATATCTTCAGTGGACCCACCTTTCCTTCTGGCTTTAGTTTGTAGACAGGCAAACCGGGCAACTTCCTACAGACAACATAGGGCTCAGATCTCCACCTGTCGGCAAGCTTGTGTTTTCCAGGGACCCCCAGATTGCGTAGCAGTACTCGGTCCCCGGGCTGCAGATCTTGCACTCGAACCTTCAGATCAAAATTTCTCTTGTTGCGGGCCCCCCTTTGATCCGAAGCCGCCTGGGCTTGTTCATAGGCCACCTACAAGCTACGTCTAAGTCTGTCCACGTATCCCTTGTGGGATGTAGCTGAGGTATTGTCTATAGAAGTGCCAAAGGCCAGGTCCACAGGTAGCCTTGCTTCTCTCCCAAACATAAGTCGATAAGGGGAGTAGCCAGTGGCGTCACTTGTGGTACAGTTATAGGCATGTACTAGGGCTGATATGTGCTGACTCCAGTGTTGCTTCTTCTCTGTTTCTAAGGTTCCCAACATGTTGAGCAGGGTCCGGTTAAATCTCTCCGGCTGAGCATCTCCTTATGGGTGGTAAGGCGTGGTTCTGGTCTTCTTTATTCCTAATGAATCCAAAAGTCTTCGGATCAACCGACTCTCAAAGTCCCTTCCTTGATCTGAGTGGAGTCTCTGTGGTAGTCCGTAATGGACAAAATACTTCTCCATAAGTATCTTGGCCACGGTGGATGCCTTCTGGTCTTTGGTTGGGAAAGCTTGAGCATAGCGGGTGAAATGGTCGGTTATTACCAGAACATTCCCCAATCCACTCAGGTCGGGTTCGAGGCAGAGAAAGTCAATGCATACCAGATCCATTGGGCCTTGACTCTGTAAATGGCCCATTGGGGCAGCTTGATGGGGTAGGGTCTTTCTCTGAATGCATCGTGCACAGGAATGGCAATACTCCTCTACTTCTGCCCTCATGCAGGGCCAATAGAACCGATTTCTGACAAGCTGGAAGGTCCTTTCTGCCCCTAGGTGACCATGATGGTCATGCAGGGCAATTAGTACAGTCTCTCGGTGCTTCTCTGGAAGAAATAACTGCCACTTATCTTCTGAGTCATCAGAGGGGCCCCTTCGGTAGACCACTCCCTGATGTACCTGTAGCCTGTCCAATTCCTTCCTCAACAGGCGAGCCTCCTTTGAGGGGTGATGTAGGAATTTGTTGGGATCCTGATTCTCCAGGGCTTCGAGGACCAATCTCCCCATGGGGTCTTCCAATTGGTCACACCTCAACTCCTTCTTGGACAGTCTCGGTAGGTTGTCTTCCTCCAGTTGAGTTACCCCACAATAGTGTTTGGGGACTCCTACCATGGTAACCCCTATTTCTTCTGCTCTGGAGCCTCCTCTGGCTTGGAATTCAGCCCCTTGACAAAGGGCCCGCACCCCGTCCGGTGCCACTTGGGTCCAATCTTCCCAGTCATTTGTCGTGGCATGAGACCTCCGGGACAGGGCATCTGCATCCCTATTTCCGGCTCCTGGTCTGTACTTCAGACTGAAGTTGAATCCAGACAATGCGGCCAACCACCTGTGTCCGGTGGCATCTAGTTTCGCGGTGGTGAAGAGGTAGGTCAGGGGGTTGTTGTCTGTCTTCACAGTAAACTCTGCCCCATACAAGTAGTCTTTTAGCTTGTCTACTACCGCCCATTTGAGGGCCAGGAATTCCAGCTTATGAGTGGGGTAATTCTTTTCTGAGGGGGTCAGGCTCCTGCTCACATAGGCCACTGGTCGCAGTTGTCCTTCATGTTCTTGGTAGAGTACACCACCTAGACCCTCATGGCTGGCATCCACATGTAATTCATAAGGTCTGGTAGGGTCGGCGTAGGCCAGGACTGGGGCAGTGGTTAAGCTCCTCTTCAGAGCATGAAAGGCCTCTTCACACCTTGGGTTCCACTGATCTTGAACTGACTCACCAGGCCTCCTGGGCCCTGAGTCATCCTCTTCCCCTTCTGCCTTTAGCAATTCATTCAACGGGCGGGCAATCCGAGCAAACCCCTCCACAAACCTCCTATAATAGGAGCAGAACCCCAGGAAGGATCTGAGCTCTGTTACTGTGGTGGGTCGTGGCCAGGAAGTGACTGCTTCCAACTTCTCAGGATCTGTGGCCACCCCTTCTTCAGACACTATGTGCCCCAGATAGTTCACAGAAGACTGGTAGAACCGACACTTCTCGGGGGAAAGCTTAAGTCCCTCTTCGCTGAGTCTTCTTAATACTTTCTCCAACCTGGCTTCATGTTCTTCCAAGGTTCTTCCAAAGACAATGACATCGTCCAAGTACACAAGGACTTCTATAAGATTCATGTCTCCAACAGTCTTCTCCATAAGGCGTTGAAAGGTAGCAGGAGCTCCAGACAGACCCTGAGGCATCCTATTGAATTCGAAGAATCCCACCGGGGTTATGAAGGCGGTCTTCTCCCTGTCTTCTGGGTGCATAGGGATTTGATAGTACCCACTCTTGAGGTCCATCACACTGAACCATTTGGCTCCAGACAAACTTTGTAGGGCATCTTCTATCCTTGGCGTGGTGTATTGGTCAGGGATGGTTCTCCTGTTGAGAGTCCTGTAATCGATACAAAGCCTCAACGACCCATTCTTCTTTCTGACCACCACGATTGGGGAGGCATAGGGACTTCTAGACTCCCGGATCACACCAGTCTTCTTTAGTTCTACAAGTTGTTCCCTCAGATCCTCCAGATCTGCCAGGGGGACCCACCTGACCCTCTCTCGGAAGGGCTTATCTTCTTGGAGGCGGATCCGATGGGTGGCACTTCTTGCACACCCCACATCGAATTCATCTTCGGAAAAGATCTTCTCCCACCTGGTCAGCTGGGCCTTGGCTCTTTCTTTCCAAGCCCTGGGTAGGTTCGGGTTTTCCACGGACAGTTTCTCCCAAACATCTCCTCCGTCACCCGTCCCCTTGACTTCGGACCAAGTGACCGGGGCAGCAGGGCTCACCTGACCAAGCAACACTCTGGCAGGGATCTCCATGGGTCCTCCCGTAGTGTTCCTAACACTCACCGGAACTCTGCCATGGGCCTTCTTCAGGGCCTTGAACGGAATCACTTCTGGTATCACTTCCAGGCCTGAGGACTCTTCCCTTGGGTCTGATTCCAGCATGACAAAGGGGCCAGGTTGTTCCCACGAAAGCTTCACAGTGGCCCTAAGACAGGTTACTTCTCCGGGCTGTAGCACTACTCCTTCTCTGCCAAGTCTCCACACCTTCCCTATCCCCTCTCCCTGGGTCTTCTGCTCTAAGACCAGTCGTTGGTAGGCCGTCTTTAGCATGGGATGGATTTTGGTGGCTGAATGGTTTCTCTCTTTCACTAGAGGGGTCAGGCGTCTCCTGACTAGATCCGTGTTTGTCCCAATGATCAGGGAAATCTTGCTGGCTCCAGGCGGCCGGGGACACACAACTGCCAGGGTGTCAAACACTTCAGCCTTCCCAGCCACGGATGGGTCGAAAGTCATCTTTATGGGCAGGTACCCATCATAAGGGAAACTCTGGGTTCCAAGTCCCCATATCTCCAGCTCTTCTATCTTCTGGATAGGCAGATGACTCAAGTGCCTATCATAGAAGTCCCGGTATAGTAAAGTCACCTGTGCTACGGTGTCCAAAAGAGCTTTAGTATAGACTCCTTCCACTTGAATGGGCACAGTAGGAGACGGGCCCACCAGTTCCTTTGGGTATGGCCGGACTGGGGTCACCTCTTTTTTTTGGCTTTCGACCCTTGCCCTGCTCCTTTTGGACTTAAATTTTTCCTGAGCCTGGCATGCATTGACTTTCTCCCTCTCAATGGGGGCACAAACCCGCTGAGGGATGTTATTGTTCCTTTTAGGTGGATGTTCCTTCTTTGGGGTGCTGTACTTCCACTGAGGGGTCTTGCCCCCTCCCTCTGGGGTACATCTTGGTGGGGGTGTACTATACCTCCTCCTAGGAGTTTTGTCTCCTCCATTCTTGGCCTTTTTTTTTAGTTTGGAGCGCACTGAAGATGATGGGCACCCGGTTGACTCCTTCACCGGGGCCCTTTGGAGTTTCCCGCCGGCTTGCAATTATCTGTTCTCTTCTTCTTTGGGCTGGAGCATACGTTAGCAAAGTGGCCACTCCCTCCGCAGTTATAGCAAATCACCTCTTCTCGGTCCTGTAGGGAGGCCGGTGCTGAGGTGTTCGGGAACAACTCCTTTCTTGGGCTTGGTTTCTCTCGTCTTCTCTGATCTTTCTCCATCAAAGAGGTCAGCATCTCCAACACTTGGGCCATTTGCGATTTCAGAGTGTCAACCTCCGCATCTCTTTCTGGGCTCTTGACAGAATGGACCAACACTGGTACAGGTGTGACATTCGCCTTGGCCACCTGCTGATCTTCCTCCAGCGCCTCTTCGTCCCTAATAATTTTTATTAGATCAGAGTAGGTTAGTGACATTCCTCCTCCTGAGGTTTTCAGGTGCAGCCAGACCGGGTCTGAGCGCCGCGCTCCCCTCATGATCTGCTTCATGCGTGCTTCATCTGCATCTTTGGGCAGCATTCCCTTCTTCAGTACAATCTTGCATAACTGCCTGTTCAGCCTTCTAACATATTATGACAGTTTCTCATTCGGCTGCTGGAGAGTGTGTTCAATTTGATAAATCATCTCTGACACCTTCTCCAGCTGACCAAACTCTTCCTGCAGCATGGCCAGGCAATCTTGAGCTGTACAGTTTTCATTTCCAAACCGGAAGCTCTTCACCGCTTCTGCCGCGGCACCTTTCAGACTTTCTAAGACTCGCTGTCTCTTCTGTGCCTCAGGCACCTCCCATGCTTCTACTGCCTGCGATGCCTGTTCCATCCAAGTGTCAAAATCTTCCTCCCCCGCAGGGACGGGGAGCTTCCCTGAGAAGGTGCTAAGCTTCCGGTAACCGGCCTCCACATGCACCGTACTGCTTTTCTGGCACTTAATTACAAGGTCTCCTAGAGCATTCAACAATTCAGGCCCTATAGCGGCCAGCGGTGATCCCGGGCTTAATAGTTCCTTAAGCTTTTCTGCTTTAGGGGATAGTGGTGGAGATAATTGTGGGAGTGATGGCTTTGGTGTCTGAAACCATTCTTCCTTCACTGGCAGCGTATGTATCAAGTGATAGATCTGATTATCTATGGCTTGTATACTTTTAAAATGTTCTGGGATTTCGTTTTTCCATTCTACTAGTGCGTATGTAAACGAGATCACTGGATCTGGCCTAAAATCCATCACCCATGCTTTGTGGCTCGGAGACAGTAACAATACGAGCTGTTTTATCTCCTCTTCCTTCCATCTTTCCCCCGGGAGTACAATGACTACCGCCGTGGTTGGATCGGCGCCAATCGCTGCGCACCACTGTGACATTGCCAGCGGGTCCATGCTGGTACTTCTGACCGGCTTGATTGCAGTGTGCAACGTACAAGGATCCCGGACTCGAGCCCCCACGTGAAGCGCTACCCCCAGTTAAGAGAGCCGCTGATATTGATTTGGGCCCTGCAGTGCACCGCTGTCAACCCCCGGCAATTGGCTCTAACCTCCCGTGGCACAGCTGGTGATAGAGAGATAGGACCGCGTGATCGCAACTGTTGGTGACGCAGTCCTATAACAACATACACAGAATATACTTTAAAACTCCTATTAAAGTAAGCGGAACTGACACCAAATGTACTTTACCCAGATATTTTACTGAGGCTAATGGGCAAGTAATAAACAACAGTATAACAAGTTGCAGATCCCTGCAATAAACAGTAATAAAGATAAACAGAGTAATCAGAATAATAAAGTATTGCTATGCAACTCTAGCGCTGCCCTTTTACAGCTACTTCCCCTCATGGGTAGACTAACACCCAGCAATGTCTACCTATGCAGTCAGGCCTGACTGATCTAAATGGAAGTTCAGTGAAACAATATTCGCTAGCAATCTCTCGGTGGTGCACTTGAAGAACAACTTTGTAATCCCAACGAATAGTAAAGATAAAGGATCTGTCTTTAAACAGCTCTCACCACCTGGACAAGTCCAAGTCCGTTCCCTCCATCGATTCGTCTAGGAACAGGAATCCACCGACATCCAAGTCTTCAATCCTTCTGGTGTACTGCAGCAAGGAGGATTAGATGTCTCTAAGGCTCTGCTAGGCTGGCAGAGGGCTCTTTGGAAAGGAGCACACGGCCCAGGCTTCAGGCCTTGTGCACACAGCAGTTCAGCACAGACATCCTCTTGCTAGGAGAGGGGTGTCCAAAGAGGCCGACCAAAACTCCGCCTCCCCTTTATAAAGTCTGCCCCAGCAGTCTCTGTTCTGGAGCAATGCACCCTGGGTGCTGCAAGATGTACTGGGAGATGTAGTCTCTCTCTCCTCTGCTTTCACTTCCATAATGTCTCTTTACTTCCTCCCGACTCACCTCTCACCTGGAACTTCTTGTCTCTCTGCATTAAAGGGGAACACCCCGCTACACATACAATGCGTTACTTTTTACCTTCGAGACCATTTCATTACCTCGTTCCTAGAACTGCCTGGAACTTCCTTGGCTGTCCAGTCCTAAATCTGCAATGGAGCTCCATTTTAACAATCTTTTCTGTTTAGAAGAACTCTTGCTTCAATCTTTTCAGTGTTCTGTCTTCTGGGAGACAAAGTACATGTAGTAAGCCCTTACACAAGACGAGTGGCAGCAAGAGCAATGCACAGGGAGGGGGGAGTCAGACTCTTGTCCCTCTGCATTCCTCTTGCTGCACTTTAAAGCGGAGCTCCACCCACAAGTTTTTGTTTTTTTAAAGTCAGCAGCTACTAACACTGTAGCTGCTGACTTTTAATTAGGATACTTACCTGTCCTACTCTCCCGCACTGATGATGGCCCCCCCGATGCCGATCCTTCGATCAGTGCAGGTCCCGCGCCGCCATCCACACTAAGGGAAACAGGCAGTGAAGCCTTACGGCTTCACTGCCCGTTTCCTACTGCGCATGCGTGAGTCTCGCGCCGACTTGTGAATGGGCGGCTGCTCTCTGGGATTACACACAGTTCCCAGAAAGCAGCGCGCCCCATTCACTAGAAGAGGATGGGGAAGAAAACAGACCGCGGTTACAGAAGAGGCAGATTACGGACTTCCGCATAGCAACGGTGAGTATACATTTTTTATTTTTTTTTCAATTTTTTTTTTTTTTGTGAATTTTTTTTTTTTTCTGGGTGAAACTCCACTTTAAAGGCTAACTCCATTTAGTGGGGTTGATTTACTAAAACTGGGGAGTGCAAAATCTGGTGCAGCGCTGCATAGAAACCAATCGGCTTCTAACTGCAGCTTATTCAATTAAGCTTTGACAAAAAAATATGGAAGCCGATTTTCTTTGTGCAGAAAAAACAATAAGTGTACTGGCACGCTTCTATGTTCTAACCAGTTTTAAACCTGCTGCATAACTACTATTATTGGATCTCTCACACCTATACATACTCTCATAAATGGTATACAAATGTAAACAAAATGGTGCAGCGCTCCTGTGTACTCAAAATCCGGGTCCTGGAAGCCACCAAAAAAAACACACAATGGTGTAAAGGTAGGGGGAAGCAAGGTGACGTGTTTCACGTGACAGGCGCGATTAGCCTGTTGTGTGAAACGCGTCACCTTGCTTCCCCCTACCTGCACATCATTGTGTGTTTGTTTTTGTTTTGTTTTTTGCTTTTATTTGTCTCCTGAATAAACAAACATAATTGCATCGTTCATGGGAGTGTAGCTATCCTTTTTTCTCACTCTAGTGGAAAGGTGCTTCTTCTAATTCTGTGCCTAATATTCTCCTGGACCACAACTGGGAGTGAAAGACTGTTGCTGTCACCTAGGGAAGTGTCCTCACCAACTTTATGCCTAGACATTTTGGAGTATCCCCTACCCCGGTGTAGGCTACCCCACTGTCTTCCATAGTTAGAAGTTTCTGCAAGTCATCAACTAGACCGATTTCTGAGGCAGAGAGAGTGAACTGTTGCTGTGTGCCTGGCTGCTTCTGCACTAACTTTGTAGAAAAACCTGTGGAATCCAGCAACCCTTTCGGGGGTGAGAGATATGTATATATATGTAACACCCGGGCCACTTTTCTCTCCCTTCTTTGGCTCACTCACAGGAGGAAAAGGCACACGATGCCACCATGCCCGTACCCTCTGGTTTGCAGAGGTTAGGCACACTTATAACTTACAGGTCTTGCAGCGAGGTTCTCCTCAAAGTTGGTTCTCGTCCCTTAGAATATAAAAGACAAGTCTCTATGTGACGGATCTCGCATACCCCAGGTGGGCACATCCGCCAGACCTGTGTCTCCTGTCCTCCAAACGCACCCGCAGCCTCCAGATTCGCCATAACCAGCCCTTAACCCCTCAATCACGAGACAATCCACACAGGTGTTGAGGGTTAAACATGCAGAGCATTAACAGTTTATTAAATCCAAAACATACACTTTTACACACAGTTAGGGACACTCCCCTTAGCCTTGTCATAGAGGGGGGGTAGGGGACAAGGAAGAAGCAATGGGAACTTAACATTGGAACAGAGACTACAGTTAAACATAAAGGGATTATGGTAAGCAGGCAGCCCTTCAATACACATCCCCTGCGGAGAGATGTCTGCAGTCCAGACCATTGTCTATGTGCCATGAACCAACACAATTAAACACAGCAACAAGAGGGGGGATGGATGGGGGAGAAGGGATGTAGCATTACATTACATTATCTCAATGCCAGCTTTCCCCCAGTCTCTCAGTCTGGGCCATAATCTGTGGGTAAGCGGCCAGCCCACAGTCCCTTCCAAAACACACAGTGACAGTGGGTTCTGTCACACTCTATATCCCCAAGTAACTCCAAGGTCCACACCAGTATTAACTCCAACGTAGAGTTTATTTTTCTTATGCATGAATAACCACAAAGTTGAGAAGAGAGAAAGGTGTTAGAAGAGCAGATCAGACACTCCTGGCTTCTTCGCCACTCGATTCCGAGTGGGTACAGCTCACCCGGATTGTCACCCAAGGGCACTAGCAGCCGGCATGTAGCTCGAACAGTCAATCAGATTTTCTTAATGGATGCGATCGGGAGATCCCCAGCCACAGAATCTATAGTGTCCCGAACCTCCTAATGGTCCCGTTGTTTAAATCCCTTTTCGGATGGATGACATCCCTCCAGAGAGTTACTGGTCCCCTTCCTTCACTGTGATCTCCCACCACCAGTCCTTTGGAACGGTCCTCCCCCAGCCTCCTCTTTCAGATGCGGGTCCCCTTGCAAGGAGGCACCCTGGGATTCTTTGTTCCCGAAGTGGGCTCCAACTAAAGGTGCTGGGCCCAGAGCTGAAGTTCTAGTCCCAGGACTAAAGGTGCCTGGGACTGAGGCGCACGTGGCCCCATGACCTGGAGGGCCATACACTTGAACTTGGACCGTAGGTTCTCCCTCCGGGCACGGCCTCCGGGAATTGCTCACTCTCTAATGGCGTCCGCCCTTTTTGTACCCTATCCCGGCATGCACCGCAGGTAGACCACGCCCACTGCACGGCTGCCGAGAGAGGACACCCAATCGCCACTCCATCACCTGTGGTTCAACCCCGAGTACAAGTGACAGCGCCACTCATACTTCTAAGGGGAACTGCATGCCAGGTGAAGACAGCAGCAAGACAGAGCCCAATAAGAATTGGAAGATCCGAGCCAACTACCACTCGAATCGCCCCTAAATTGAGACCCCCGCTACACATACATAATTAAAAAAAATTTTAGGCTAGGTTCACACTGCTGCAAATTCAAAATCGTGCGATTTTTACCGTGATTTTGATGTGAATTTGCTGCGATTTCAGGGAATGCCAGTCTATAGAGCTGAATTCGCATTGCACACGGATCAAACTCGCACAGGACCCTTTTTTTCCCCGCAGCTTAGATTAGCAACACATTGATGTGACCGGCACAAATGTAAAACAATGTTATTTTAAGTGACTTGCGAATTTGAGCAATCGCAACGGCTCAAATTCGCAATAGAATTCGCAGCAGTGTGAACCCGGCCTGAATAAGCCCCAACAATTCAGTAACCCTTTTTTTTGCAATGCTCCATCCAGACGTGAGTTGTTTAGTAAATTGGTGGGTTTGAGGTCAATGTGAACAACGTCCCTAAATACTGGATACAAGATTGTAAATCCATCAAGATGTGCCGTGCCCACCTGTGTACAATTATGTGTAATGATGGCATTTAAGATTAGCGAGCACTGCTTCAGTCTGCCGTATTGTTCATTTATAATAGCGTGCTTTCCCAATATACCAACTCTCTGCTGTAGAATTGTGGATGAGGTTTAGAATAAATCATACCCTTGGTTGCAGTTTGGTCCCTTCCACTACATATAAAAGTCTCTGTGCAACCTACACATAGCTCCCAACAGTCCCTGATTTCGAGGGACTGTACCTGATTTGGAGCAATGTCCCTCTGTCCCTCTTTCTTCCTCATTTGTCCCTCATTTTGGTCTGATCCATATAGTTGTATATAAAATGCACTTTTTATCTTTCAAAAAGTGTTTCCCAGTGCTAAACCTTTCACCCAATTTCTAAATTTCTGCATTTGTAAATTTTAAAAGCCAATATAAAGGAATAGTAGTGGTAAAAAAAAAAAAAAGCCCTTGTGGATTTAATTAACCTTTATTTTGGTTAATTCTCCTTTTAAGGGGGTGTGGCAGGGGGCGTGTCCTATGCCTTTATATGTTTGCTAGTAGGTGTCCCTCATTCCCATCTCAAAATGTTGGGAGGTATGCCTACAGAGTTCTAGAAGGGTTGTGTCTCTCCTGTACAAGCTACATTCTGGATAGTAGTTGTGGCACTCCTGTATAATAAACTTATATCTAGAGAGTGGGGGATGTCACTCCTCTAGAATATAAGACCTCTGAAGAGCGGTGATGTTGCTTCTCTAAAACAGGGGTTTCCAAACTTTCTAAGCAAAGGGCGACTTTACTGATCTTCAAACGTTAGAGGGGCCAAACTTTGGCCAATGGGAGTAGAACAATCCATAATAAGCAGATGCAGAATAAACAATGCCTCTGGCTTGGGGGTCAGTGGGAGCAAAAAAAAAAAAATTGCATAGTGCCCATTGTCACCAGAAGGAGGAATTATCGCCCCATCATTGGTATTAGCGGGAGGAATGGTGCTCCATTGTTGAGTTTAGTGGGAGTGATTTGTGCTTCATCATTTGGTTTAAATGGAAGGAATAGTGCTCCCTTTTTGGCATCATTGGAAGGCATAGTGCCCTATTTTTGGTGTCAGTGGACAAATTGTGTCCTATTTTTTTGGTGTCAATTGAAGGAATAGTGCCCCATTATGGATGTCACTGGCAATCGTGCCCCATCATTGGTGTCGGTGGACGAATAAGTGCCCCATCATTGGTGTCAGTGGGAGGAATAGTGCCCTATCATTGGTTTTAGTGGGACAAATAGTGCCCCATAATTGGTGTCAGTGGGCGGAATAGTGCCCTATTATTGATGTCAGTGGGAATAGTGCCCCATTTTTGGTGTCAGTGGATGGCATAGTGCCCCATTTTTGGAGTCCGTGAAAGGAATAGTGCCCCATTTTTGATGTCCGTGGGAGGAATAGTGCCCCATCGTTGGTGTTTGTTAGTGGAAGAAATGGTGCTCCATCCAGTTCAGTGGAAAGAATAGTGCCCCATTTTTTTATGTCAGTGGAAGGAACAGTGCCACATTATTGATGTCAGCGAGAATAATGCCCAATTATTGATGTCAGTGGGAATAATGCTCCATTGTTGGTGTGGGGGAAGGGCATAGTGCACCATTGTTGGTGTCGGTGAAGGGCATAGTGCTCTATTGTTGGTGTCGGTGAAGGGCATAGTGCTCTATTGTTGGTGTCGGTGAAGGGCATGGTGCTCTATTGTTGGTGTCGGTGAAGGGCATAGTACCCCATTGTTGGTGTCAGTGAAGGGCATAGTGCTCTATTGTTGGTGTCGGTGAAGGGCATAGTGCTCTATTGTCGGTGAAGGGCATAGTGCTCTATTGTTGGTGTCGGTGAAGGGCATAGTGCCCCATTGTTGGTGTCGGTGAAGGGCATAGTGCCCCATTGTTGGTGTCGGTGAAGGGCATAGTGCTCCATTGTTGTCAGTGAAAGGCATTTTTGGTGCTCGGAACGGTTTGGGGGGCAGGAGGCACTCTTTGGCGAAAAGAAGCACCTAATCAGGGTGCCAAGCGGTTCAGTCACTGTGTCAGTGGGAGGAATAGTGCCCCATCATTGGTGTCAGTGGGAGGGAGAGTGCCCTAAGAGCCAGATAAAGTCAAGTGAAGGGCCGTAGTCTAGAGACCATTGCTCTGGAAAGTTGTGATGTCACTCCTATAGAAAATATAACTTATATTAGGAGAACGGTTTTGTCACTCCAGTAGAACATACCCGGTAGTTTATATTTGGACAGCGGCGTTGTCACTGCTACAGAATGTAAATTCTTTCTGCAGAGTAGATGGTTGTTGTCACTCCTGCAATATATGACGTTTGGAGGCCATCGCTGTCACGCCTGTAACATACTACAGTTTGGACTGTATTTCTGCTCTTGAAATATTAAAATCTATTAGTCTCCACAATGTAGAATGCGGTTATACGTCGGCTGACTAGCGGAGTACATTTGGGCGCGGGCCCCGCACGGCTCCACTCCGCTATATAATCCTCCATCTGTCTCGATTTGCATAGCAGCTCACCAAATTCTATATGTGAGTCTCTTGCACAAATGTCACATCTATAAAGCCGCAGGACGCTGGATGACTTCTCCATTACCGCGCTATAAAACACTCTGACGCTACATTCCCATCTCCACCGCGCCCGTGTACGTTTTTTTTATGAATATCTGGTTGGCAAAGTCATTTATTTTTCACAATAAGACTCTGGCAGTAATAGATTTCCTCCTCCTTCTGCTTGCTTCTGATCTATAAAGCCGACAAAGGGGCCCGAGAGGCATATAAAACTATCTTCAAACATTTTATCTCAAATCATAAAGAATAATTATCTGTTCGGATTATCGCTCCAGCTACTTTCTGCCTCAAAATTTAAAGCGTCTCTCCGGAGCTTGGCTCGGTTGGGAATGGGAAAAGGTTGGAGGGCCGGCAAAGAGTTTGATATCATCAGCGTCCATTGAAGATCTCTTTTGTAACCGCTAAAAGTGACTTGTGCCTCGTACACGCGATCAGATTATCGTACGACGTATTGTTCGCATTTTGTTGCATAAAACTAATATCGAATACAACAGTGCAAAATGTGCTCTACGAAAAGTATAATTTTTGTCGTACGATTCTGGAAAAACTTTATGGTGTGCGTAGCTACGTATTACGTATCTGAAATGGTGTCAAATACGTGTGACCCCTGTGTCCTTCTGGTTTATTTTTGTGTTTCCGATCATGCGTGGTGTTTGTCTATCGATTTTTAGCGGACGCATACTGTACTGATTAAATGATTTGTCATACGACGGGCTATCGTCCGAGCAAAGTTTTCGTGTTTGTCCCTTCGGATTTTGTTGGACGGATTGTCGTGAACGGCTGTCGAAAGCTGTGTACTAAAAATAAGATTATCGAACGATCTATCCGAAATCGATTTTTATCATCCGTTAATCTGAACGTGTGTACGAGGCATTAGAGTGGAACTATGGGCAAATTCAAAAACGGTTGATCAATAGCACTGATGTAGCGTTTTTTTTTTTTTTTTCCTGGGGTCTTCTTTGTAACGGAGGTTTTATTAACTTTTGATCCTTCCATTAAATCCATTATTGTTCCACTTCCTTTACCAGGGTGACATTGCTGTTGGTTCTACAGTGACATCGCACAGGCGCATTTTCAGGCTTGGACAGTGTTGTCTTAGATCAGTGATGGCAAACCCGTGGCACGCGTGCCGCTGCCAGCAAGCCGAGCCCTCTCTGTGGGCACGCCATGAAAAATGAGAAAAGCACACACACTAAAATCCATTCGTCCGCACCGCAAACTATATCTCCCACAGTTCTCTAGGCTAGCGGTGACTTGTCCGAGTGGGCGTGACAAAGAAGAAGCGCCCGGGGGTGACGTGCATGTGTCAGGTAGGTGAGTGTAATAGTCAAGGTGGTGAGTGCATGTGTCAGGGAGGTGAGTGCAATGGTCAGGGAGGTGAGTGCAATGGTCAGGTAGGTGAGTGTATTCACAATGTTGCACAATGCATTCCTGAACCCTGCATTCTGAGCACATCTGGGAGAATCGTACGTTTTTGGTCCCTTAGGGCTCATTCAGAGGGATGATCAGTCCCATCCTCTGTACAGAGACGCTGGCAGGTTTAATTCTGTGTCCGCACTTTGAAAGAAAGAAAGTTGTGTAGCGCCCTCCTCACTCCCCTCTCGTTCTTCAGCTCGTCTCTCTTGTCTAGGGGTATCTTTTAGAGGGGAGGGAGCGGGGACACTACGCCAGGCCTTTGTCACAGGTGTCAGTGTGATATAAGCAAAGTTCTTTTTCCTTCGGGTCAGTGCTGTACACCTGGAGCCTCCACCAAGAGTTACCTTGAACAATGTCTGTCAGGAAATGAGCCCCACACCATTAAAGTTCAACACTCCTTTATTCTTCTTGAATGAACACAATCAGTTGAACTCCCTTGGTAGAAACAGAACAGAAAAGGAGGTGTGGATGCGAGTAGGCCCAGACACAATGTATTCTCTACTTTCCTTCCTGAAAGTGGGTTGCGGTCTCCGAGCGAGGGGGGAATTTCCTTCCAGGCGGTCTCCAATGAGAGGCTCACCTGTCACCGGCAATCTGCTGCACCAGGTCTTCGAGTGAGGAGCTCCCCCCGGTCCATTACGCCTTCCAGATTCGGGTAACCACTCCCGGGGTTCCCTAGGATCTCCTTCCCTCGCGGAACTCAGTGTTGGGCACTGAGCTCCGGACCTCCATCTGAGTACCTCACCCCAGGCTAAAGGTGCCTGGGATAGAACACGACCTCCGGCTGTCCTCTAGGCCTAGGCCCGCCTAGAGAACTGACACGAACCACCGTCCACAGGCTGAAGGTGCCCTGGACTCTCCCCGTGACAAAGATGGCCGGCCCCTTTATACCCTCTCCCAGCAAGCACGGCAGGTTCCCCGCCCCACCATACCGCTGCCGAGGGAGGACAAAAAGGAGGCCCGACACACAGCAATGATTCAACCCCATCCCAGGGTGACAGTGCCACCTGCTGGGCTGCAGGGAATTACACATCACCAATATCTCTGCCAAGTTCAAATTCACACCCAGGAAAGTACATACCCGCTACAGTTGGTTTTGCGCAGTTTGGGCACTCGGGCTCAAAAAGGTTCACCATCACGGTCTTAGATGGATGACTTTAAGAGCCCATTCAGACCAAGGTGCCAACACACCAAACCAACCCATCTGTGCTGCAGCAAACCCTGATGCATGGTAGTGTACGGTGGTGCATTGTGGTTTAGGAGAAAAAGTAAAGCTCGAATTCTTAGGTCTCTCATGGTGCATTGGTAGCCCATTCATATGAAAAGTCTGCCTTAACACAAAGCACATGAAGGCAGCCTTTCTCAACATTTTTACCCCCAAGGAAACCCTTGAATCTGTTTTCAGGTCTAGCGGATCCCCTGCCAAGACCAGTAATGCACCTTACTTTGGTGGTCGGTGGGAATATTGCCCCCATTTCAATGGTGGTTGGAATGCCACACTTGGACAGCTCAACAGCTTATTGGCTACACAGCTTTGAAGGCACCATCAAATGGGAGGTCAGTCGGCTACAGCCCAAGGAACTTCCTTACCCCTTCTGGGGGAACCCTAGGGTTTTTATGGAACCCTTGTGGAGAATGGCTGCATTAATGTATATGGGTTAACACCACATTGAATGGGCCCATAGTGTAAAAAAATAAAAATAAAGCTAAGGTAACTGCTTCTGTTTTTTTTCCAAGTTTGAAGCCAATGAGTACATGGCACTGTACTGTGTTATTGCAGCACTTGGGTCAAAATTGGTCCTTTAGGCTAAATCTGCCTTATGTGACCAGGTTTAATGGTACACCCATAATCCCCAGCCTCTCACCCTTCAACCACCCCTTTTCTTAAACCATCCCCATATTTCCATTTTAGGGCCCCTTTCACACAGTCAATCCAATCAGGTCCGCCTTTAATTTTTTTAGGTGGACCTGATTGAAAGGTCCATGCATTCCTATGGACCTGGTCCAATCAGGCCTGCTAAATGAAGGAGGACTGCGTTTTTTTTTCCGCTAGGGTGGACTGGATCGGAGGTAGCCGGGTGTAAACAGACAGCGGAGTTGGTTTACACCCAGCCGCCCATAGAGCAGAGCGGGGTCTGCATAAACTGAGCAGGCACGGACCTGTCATCTGCCCCGCTCTGCTCCGATCAGCAGGGGATCACGTGCAATTCTGTGTGTTGCATAGAGCATTGTTTTTCAACTCCAGTACTCAAGTATCCCCAACCAGGTCATCTTTTCAGGATCTCCCTCAGATGAAACGGCTGTGGTAATTACTAGGGCAGCGAAACTGATCAAATCACCTGTGCAAAATAATGGAAAGACTGAAAACATGACCTGTTAGGGGTACTTGAGGGCTGGAGTTGAGAAACATTGGCATAGATGCAGGGACATGCAATTAGCGGACCTCCGGCTGTTGCAAAACTACAAGTCCCATCATGTCTCTGCCTCTGTGTGTCATGCTTGTGGCTGTCAGCGTCTTGCTATGCCTCATGGCGGTGTTTCTCAACTCCAGTCCTCAAGGCGCCCCAACAGGTCATGTTTTCAGGCTTACCATTATTTTGCACAGGTGATTTGATCAGTTTCACTGCCTTAGTAATTACCACAGCTGTTTCATCTGAGGGAAATCCTGAAAACATGACCTGTTAGGGCGCCTTGAGGACTGGAGTTG
The DNA here is from genome assembly GCA_029206835.1 of Rana muscosa. Lineage (NCBI taxonomy): Eukaryota > Metazoa > Chordata > Amphibia > Anura > Ranidae > Rana > Rana muscosa. Next base: position 196,090,458 of record CM055119.1, read on the forward strand.
AGAAACACTGCCTCATGGGACTTGTAGTTCTGCAACAGCTGAAGGTCCACTAATTGCATATCCCTGGCATAGAGCAAGCCCATTCACCTGAATGGGAAGCCCTATGCGGGTTTATTGCCTAAAAAAAAAAAAGCTCCTGCTCCTTTTCGGTTGACAAGCTTCACGTAATTTTGAAAGGCGCGATTTTCAGAGCGACCATCGTGGTAGAATTGCATCGCTATTAAGGGATAATTGCACCCAAATGTGCGATGTGCAGCAATCGGCACGCGTTTCGGGATTGCGGACAGAATCGCAGCAACTCTGCCTGTAATCCCAAATCGCGAGACGTGAACAGGGCCTTACCCATGTAGTGTGGTAAGTGTGCAAGGGATTTTTTATTTATTTTTTCCGCCCAGAGTTGGGCTTTAACCATTCCCCTTTCTATCCAATGCCAAATAAAGTTCTGGGCTTTACATACACAACATATTTAGATGCATTTATTCTCTCCTCTCTGCAGCCTACGCGGGATGTAAGTAAAAACAAAAGCAAAAAAGTAAAACGACATAGGTGAAGGGCTGGGCATGACTGAGGAAACAGGGGACTGAAAGAGGGTAGCCATTGGCTGAGCAGGAGGGGGTAGGATTGGCTGAGCTGGAGTGGGGAAGGGCCAGGGGCCAGATAAATAAGGGGGGACTCCTCCCCCTGGCAACACAGCAGGGGTGAAAGTTCAGACATGTCCCACGTTCAGGAGCTGCTCGCCCAACTGCGGGCTGAGGCAGCGCAACAAGGCCCAGGTTGGCTCCAGGAGACCTTGGGGCCAATGCTGGCGGTGCCGGCGGTGGATGCGGCCACCAGGGGGAGGGAATCGGCGCGAGCTAGGCAATCCAAGCCGCCGGAGCGCTTCTCTCCCGATCCCTCCTCACGAGCTCAGCGTCGCTCTGGGCGTCCCTATACGAGGGCCCCTTCGGGCCCCCCGCGAAGCGAACAGCCATGCCCGCGGGGGGGGGGGGGGGGCGCCGGAAGGAATCCCCATCTTGGACAGGGCTCGGGGGCGGTCGTTCCGGGAGCGGCCACGCGGCCCGCGCGGCGTTTGGAGTCCGACACTGCGGGCCCTGCCCCCCGTGTGACTTCACCGGGGCGGGCGCCTTGGCGGGGGAGATCGGAGAGCACGGTGGTCGGGCCCACCACCGCGGCCGGCAACCAGGCACCTGTGAGGGGAGTGCGGCTGAGTGCGGCAGGAGACGGAGCAGCAACGGAGGGGCGGGACCTGGCATCGGTGGAAAATCGGCGAGGAAATCGGCGAACGGGTCTGGTGGGCAGAGCCGGATGGCGTCAGGACCCGCGGCAGCCAGGGATCCTTCCCCTGGTGGGCCTGCTTCTGCAGACGAAGATTCAGTGCAACGGTCGGAGGGAGAACTGGTGGACTCGGAGGACGATGGCGTTCCACAGGGACGGTCGGTTGCGGTGGAGACGGGACGATCGGCTGGTGGGTCACTTCCTGGGCAGCCTAGTAAGTCAGTTTCTCATTTGTTTTCCGCTGGGTTGTCTGATGTGAGGCCTGATAGGGATGGTTCGTCAGGGGGTAGGCAGGGGGTTCCCCTGGGAGGGGTTGCTGGGGCCGGTGGCTTGCAGGGATCTGTGGAGATGGATACGGGCTTTAAGGGGTTTTTGGCAGGGATTAAGGAGCTTGTGGGTAAGTTTGAGAACCAGGGCGGTGTCCCCGCTAGCCCGGCTGCTGCGTGGGTCCCTCCACCGAATGGGGACGGGGGTTTCGTGGTGGCTGCTGCGGCACCAGCGGTGTCGGTGGCGGCGGTGCAGACTACAACAGTGGAGGACGCGCAGCAGGCTGCAGTTGGCAAAGGGGATGTGGGCAGACAGGACCTGGTTAGGTTGGCGGATTCAGCTAGGTGCGATATGTACATTTTTTTTGAGGGGCCGCTTGGGGCGCATCTGAAGTCGGAAGTTCGGGACAAGATTTGGAAGGGTGAGTACGTTGAGATTTTCTCGCTGCTTCCGCTGGAGAAGTTTAATTTGGACAGGGTCAAGCCGGACGATTCCAAGAAGGAGGATGAAGAAAAACGTAGGTATCGCCTGATCCCGCGGACGTTCATGAATTGGCTGCAAGCCTTTGCCATCCTAGCTAGCGTAATTGGGCAAAAGAAGCCTGAACATTGTTCGGGTCTTTAGTATGGAGGGTCGTGCAGATACAAGCATGAGTGTTCCGGTTGTGGGGGTTCCCATACCCTGTCCAGATGTTTTAGGCAGGGGAAGGGGCGATCGGGGGAGTCTGCGAACAAGAGGGAGGACTCCAGTGATGGTGGCAAGGATGCGGCCGTTTCTCGGTAGGTATCCGGATAGACAGGCCGCTCAGTTGTTGGAAAAGGGTTTTGCTGAAGGGTTTGAGATTCCGTGTGCTTTGGGGGTGGTTCCACCGGTGGCTCGTAACCTGCGTTCAGCTTTGCAACACCCGGAGGTGGTTTCGGAGAAACTGCGGAAGGAAGTTGCGTTGGTCCGCATGTGTGGCCCTTTTGCGTTTGCTCCGCTTGCAGAATTTGTGGTGTCCCCACTGGGAGTGGTGCCTAAAAAGGAGCCTAACAAGTCCTGGCTCATTCACCACCTTTTCCAAAAGGGGGGCGGTCAATGATGCTATCGATCCTGACGCTTGCACGGTGGGGTATACGTCTTTTGATGCGGCGGTGTTTTGGGTTAGGCATTATGGGCGGGGGGCATTGATGGCGAAATCAGATGTGGAGGCGGCGTTCCGCCTGCTGCCGGTGCACCCCGATAGTTTGTTTTTTGGGTTGCACATGGAACGGGGAATTCTATGTGGATCGATGCTTACCAATGGGATGCTCCGTATCCTGTGCGCTGTTTTGAGAAGTTTAGTTCCTTTCTGGAATGGGTGGTCAGGGAAGTGTCGGGTGTAAGTTCAATCATACACTACCTGGATGACTTCCTCTGCGTGGGCCCAGCTTCATCTAAGATTTGCGCAATGCTCCTGGCAACGCTGGAACACATCGCTGAACGCTTCGGGGTGCCTTTGTCGCCCGACAAAACGGAGGGGCCAAGTACGGTCATTACGTTCCTAGGGATTACGTTGGATTCGGATGCAATGGAATGCCGTTTGCCGGTGAAAAAATTGGTGGCGTTGAAGGAGGAGATCAGAGGTATGTTGGGTTTGTGGAAGGTTCAGCTGAGGGCGTTGCAGTCATTACTGGGGAAGCTCAACTTCGCTTGTCGCATTCTGCCGATAGGCAGGGTATTTTGCCGACGGCTGTCGGCAAGTACAGCCGGGGTGCAGTCACCACGGCATTTTGTGCGACTGGTGAAGGCGCACAGGGAGGATCTACAGGTATGGCATACGTTCTTGGAATCTTTTAATGGCAGAGCGTTGTGGATGTCAGGCCCCGTTAGTAATTTAGATCTGGAACTTTTTACGGACGCGGCTGGCTCCACTGGTTTTGGAGCATTTTTCCAAGGCAGGTGGAGTGCTGGCCCGTGGCCGGCGGGTTGGGTGGAAGCCGGATTCACGAAAAACCTGGTGCTGCTGGAATTGTTCCCGGTGGTATTAGCGGTGGAACTGTGGGGAGAGGCTTTCAGGGATCTGAAAGTGCGTTTCCACGGTGACAACCTTGGGGTGGTGCAGGTGATCAACAGGGTGTCGGCCTCTTCACCTCCGGTAGTTAGGCTGCTGCGGCATTTGGTGCTGCGATGCCTGCAATTGAATGTTTTTGTATATGCGGTTCATCTTCCCGGGGTGGAGAACGTTATTGCTGACGCTTTGTCTCGCTTTCAGTTGGACAGGTTCCGAGAGTTGGCGCCGGACGCGGAACAACTGGGGGCGCCTTGTCCCGACTGGCTGTGGAGGATTGCGTTGGAGTAGTTTCCGGATGGATCAGAAGATCAGGGAGTGAGACGACGTGGGTTGCTTATAACAAGGTATGGCAGGAATGGGTGGCTATGGGTCGGATGATGGGTGTGGATACAACAGGACCTGAAGTGAGGTTGTTGTTGTATTTTATATCCAGGCAGATGGAGGAGGGGGTGTCCGTCTCGATGTTGGGTAGGAAGTTGGCTGGGTTGGCCTTTTTGTTTAAGTGGCAGGGTGGCCCGGACTTTACTAAGGACTTTTGGGTGTGCCAGGCGCTTAAAGGTTATAGACGGTCCAGGCCGGGCAGGGACTCCAGGCGACCAGTGTCGTTTGAGGTTCTGCAAGGAATTTTTAGCTCGGTTATCGGAGGTCTGCGCCTCGGTATACGAGGTTTCCTTGTTTAGAGCTGCTTTCGCGTTAGCGTTTTTTGGGGCGTTTAGGATCAGTGAGCTGGTCAGCCCTTCCATGAAGGTTCATGGGGGTATTTGGAGTACGGAGGTGGGCTGCCAAGGAGAGAGTGTTGCTGTATGGTTGCGGAGGTCCAAAACGGACCAAAAGGGGAAGGGTAAGTCGGTGCAGATCTTCTCGCTGCCAGGCTCTCCGCTTTGTCCAGTGGGGGCCGTGCAAGGGTTTATGGGGGTGCGACCGCCGGCTGAAGGGTCGTTTTTGATCCATGCCGACGGGTCCCCGTTATCAAAATTTCAATTTGTGTCTGTGTTCAAAAAATGTTTGAAGGTTCTGGGGTTGGACGATAGGGAGTTTGCGTCGCACTCTTTTAGGATAGGGGCCGCTACTGAGGCGGCTCGGTGGGGGTTGGATTCGGAGTCAGTAAAGCGCATTGGTAGATGGGAGTCCAGTAGATTACGCCTGTACATACGTCCCCAGGTATTAGTGGGGGTGTGAGGGTTGGGGGCGGGGGCCTGTTTTGTCGAGCATTTGGGGGGGGTTATCTGCTTGTTTTTGGGTCTGCTGTTGATTACGGTGGTATGCTTGTTCTTTTCTTTCAGGTGCAGAGCCGGCCCTGGTCTGGATTTTGGGCCATTCATATGTGTTGGGGGGGGCAAAAAGGGCGCATGTTAGGCCGGAAGGACGGCAATTGGGGTTTCCTAGACAGGAGGCCTGTGTTCGCTGGCTGGGAGTGCTGGGAATGCTATGGAGTAGAATGGTCCCAGAAGTGCATCGGTTTGCACATCTTGACCGGCCGCCTGACGTTATAGTCCTGCACGTAGGCAGCAATGATCTAGGAGCCAGATCTATGTTGGATGTGACGAAGGATGTCAAGTTTGATATACTTTGTCTGCGCAAGGCATTCCCGGACATGGTGATTGTGTGGTCTGACATGGTGGCTAGGACATCATGGAGGATGGCAAGGTCTTTGGAGGGTATTAATAGGGCCCGGAGAAAGATCAATTGCGATGTGGCTAGGTTTGTGGTGAAGAATGGAGGGCTGGTGATACGGCATATGGAGTTGGAGGTGGATACATGGCGCTACCTTCGGGGTGACTGGGTGCACTTGAATGATGTGGGTATGGACATGTGGATATTGGGGATACAAGATGGCATCCAAAGGGCTCTTAGGGTGTGGAGGAGCACCCAATCGTAAAGGTTTTTTCAATTGGGTGCTGTGGCGGGTGTCTGGTCTTTGAAGGGGAAGGAGGATACCTCGGGAAGAAGAGTTCAGGACCTGTCGTTGGTATGGGTCCTGATTGTGGGCTTCCAGTTAACGGAGGTTTAGCTGGAAGCATAGGTAAAGAGGGCACTGCGGTCATTGTTTTCTCTGAGCCAGCATGTCGGCTTGAGGCCTATTAACAGATTTGAGAGGTACCGCAGTGCAATAGTTACACAGATGGTAATCGAGGTTCCTGCAAAGATCGACACTGGGATTTTGACTGATGGGTTTTTCATAACAGATGTTTATGTTATTGTTAATTGAAATATTATTTTAATAAATAAGGCCCCTTTCACACGGAGGTCCGTTCAGGTCCGCCTGTCAGTTTTTTAGGCGGACCTGAAACGGATCCTCCATGTACCCCTATGGAGGCACGGATGTCAGCGGAGACATGTCCGCTGACATCCGCTCCGCCAAAGTGTGACGGAGGAAAACCCTATTTTTCCTTCCGTCGGCGGAGCGGATCGGATGACAACGGACTCTACGGTCCGTCGTCATCCGATTCCCCATAGGGGAGAGCGGCGCTCTGACAGGGCGGTCCCTGCACAGTGTGCGGGGACCGCCCAGTCATCCGTCGGCTCAGCGGGGATCAACGGAGCGATCCCCGCTGAGCAAGCGGAGCTTCACGGGGCGGATCTGCACGGATCCGCCCCGTGTGAAAGGACCCTAAGGCTGCTACGGCCTATGTTTTCCCCAATGCCAGTGTGGTCTCGTTTACTTAGGTAAGGGGCTTAATGTGGTGATTGTGAAGGGTTTAAATTAATGGAAGGTACATCGGTTATACTATAGTCATGTGACCCTTCACCCTTCCCACAATCCCCAGTGGTGAGAGTTTGGCTCATGCTTGAGGTGATGGTCCTTACTTGTGACTCTTTATAACATTTTATTCTCCAACTTTATGGGAAAATTATAAAAATCCCTTTTGCAATTTTGTTACAGATTTGGTGTAAAAAAAGTCTCCAGAGAGGCTATTTCAGTTTTCTGCCTTCCGAGAGGAGCTGAGAATGTCTGTCTTGTCAGTTCTCAGAGCGCTGACCTCCTTAGGAGAAGGAAACTGTGCTAGAGGTGAAAACCACTTCAATACTATATATAACCGCCATCGTAAAAAGGTTTACGGTTTTCTTTATCTGTTTGTCTATTGTTATATGTGTGTGTATATCATTCTCTCTTTGTCTGAGAAAGGAGGACACCTTGGTGGGTAGATGGCATTGGGGGGTGTCTGCAGGTCGCTGTATCACAGGTGGGCATGGCTGCATTGCAATAAATATTGGGAGGGACGTAACCAACCCCCCTTAACATTATGTCCCCAACCCCCCCCCCCCCCCCCCCGGAAAATGTCCAAAAAAAAAAAAGTTGCATTTTTATTTTCAAAACACTTGCTAAATGTGGATTTCTAGGCCTGAAATTACTTAACCACTTTAATACCTGGCACTTTTACCCCCTCCCTGCCCAGGCCAATTTTCTGCGCTGACGCACTTTTTGACAATTGCGCAGTCATGCTACACTGTACCCAAATGAAATTTTTTCATAATTTTTGTTCACACAAATAGTTTTCTTTTGGTGGCATTTAACCACTTAGGGACCGGAAGGATTTTCCCCCTTAATGACCAGGCCATTTTTTGCGATACGGCACTGCGTCGCTTTATCTGACAATTGCACGGTCATGCGACGCCGTACCCAAACAAAATTTACGTCCTTTTTCTCCCACAAATAGAGCTTTCTTTTGGTGGTATTTGATCACCTCTGCGGTTTTTATTTTCTCTTGTCATCCATGGACTGTCTTATACACCTTTACACGTGGGTTATGTCCCTGCTTGCAGGAGAACACCTAGGCAGAATGTGAGATGTTATACATACATTCTAAACAGCCAGAGCTGAACAGCCCCGCCCAGGGGGGCGGTCCCTCCGGGCATAACCCTCCCACTGCAGTCAGCAGACCTCAGTTTTTTTCTGCCTAGCAGAAGGAGAAGACGTGGCTCTCTCAGGAGCCAGTCTCCTGACCTATTTTTATTCTTTTGGAAAAAAAATTCCTATTTTTTTTTTTTTTTTTTTTTTTTGAGATCTTCTATCAACTGTCGGCTGGGCAACAGGTTGGGTACAAGATATCCTCGTAGTCTTCCCTGTCCGACCATCGAGCGTGCTGATCCTCGCCTTGTGTGCGTGAGACTCAGTTCACGACATGCCCCACGACTCCAGGGGTGGCCGGTGGGCTTCCAGCTCCGCGGTCCTCTCAAGATAGAACAGTCCGGCTGTATCTTTCGCGGTGGACCGGGCCGACAGCTACTCAGTACCGCACTGTGATAGTTCTGTCAGAAACACACCAGCGGGTCCCTCAGGGGACGGGTAAGTAGTCTCTCCTGGCTGCAGGTGAGTACATGCTGTGTGTTTCTTGTGTGGGGGGATTTCCCTGTCTCCCCCTGTGTTTTTAATGTCACTCTCTGTTCACTAGTGCTGGCGCTGTACTATGGGGGGTGCCTGGGGGCCATACTGTCCTGGGGGGGGGGGCTCATGCTGCTCTGCACTCGCTGGGGCTGTTTTGTTTTTGGAGGTGAGGGGCCTGGGCGCCGTTCGGCACCATGTTTTGTGTGTGTGCTGATTTTTACATTGGCGGCCATCTTGCCGGGGCCCGCCGGAGCACATTGCGGCGGCCATTTTCTTGTAGCCGCACGTCTTTTCTGGCACTAGTTTGGCCTCTAGCGCCGCTGGAAACGGCGCGAATCTCCTCACACTCTCTCCTCTCAGCTCACTCACGCTGAGCAGCGCGGCGCAGTGAGACAGAGCGGCGGAACCGAGCGGTCCTGGTCAGGTTGGTGGGTTCCCTGGGCATTCCCCTACTTCAGTCAGCACGGCCTGTGGGTGGTCTGAGAGGGACATTATGGAGTCAGAGTCACCAGCTTCCCCTAACATGCCAGAGGCAGCAGCCAGTGCTCCAGCACCTGCGGTCCCTATGGACCAGTTGTCGGCAGTCCTGGAATCATTTCTGACCAGGATGGAAGCTGTGTGTGAGCACAAGGGAGCAAAAAAGCGCCCTCTCCCCACTTTATCTCCACAAGGGGAGTGCTCTGCTTCAGATATGGGCCTAGTTATTGCTGCTCAGGACCCTAGCTCTGAATATTTGGATGGTTTTGAACAGGACATTCCTTGTGAGGAAGACTCCAGTTCTGAGTCAGTAAATGACAGGGCGCTTGTTAGTGAACTCATTGATGCTGTGAGGGACACTCTCAAGCTAGATGCTGCGACCGCAGAACCTCAGGCGGATACAGTCTCCTTTGGTTCTTTTAAGACCAAGCCTTCTAAAAAGGTTTTTCCATATGTACCTTTCTTTGACCAGCTCATTGACCAGGTCTGGGAAAAGCCGCAGAAGACTTTTATGGTCCCGCGGCGTTTGTCTATTAGATACCCCTTTGAAGACGCCCTGCTTAAAAAGTGGGCTTCTCCCCCGGTGGTCGACCCTCCAGTCGCCCGTTTAAACAAGGCCACCACTCTCCCGATGGAGGGGTCTCCTGCGTTTAAGGACCCCACTGACAGGAGGTCAGAAGTGGTGAGTAGAGCCATGTTCGCCTTGTTGGGATCCGCTCTACGGCCCGTAGTAGCGGCGACCCTTGTGTCTCAGACACTCACGGAATGGGCAAAAATTTTGCACCAAACTGTGCAGGAGTATAACCTTCCTCCAGACACTATTGCTCTGGCCCACCAGATGGTGCAGGGTCTGATATATGTGTGCGACGCCACGTTGGACGCGGCCCCTTTAATATCCAGGGCCTCTGTCTCGGCGGTGGTATTGCGTCGTCTCATCTGGTTGAAATGCTGGTCTGCTGACCTAGCCTCTAAGAAGCTCCTGACGGATCTACCTTTTAAGGGTGGTAGACTTTTTGGTGCTGCTCTGGATGACATCATCAAGGATGTCACGGGAGGTAAAAGCACTCTCCTTCCTCAAACTATCAAGGGTAAGGAGGCCCGACGTAAACCGGTTCCTTCCTTTCCAGCAAAAAAGGGTTTTTTTCGTCCGTCAGAGTCCACGGGTAAGCCATCCCAGACTGACAACAGTGCGGCTGGCGGGCACAAGCGCCCCTGGGTGCGTAAGCCGAACAAGCCGGCTCCCAAGCCCGCCTCCGCGTGAAGTCTTGCCCCCGCCCGTCTCTGGGGTGGGGGACGACTTCGCAGGTTCACGGATCGGTGGACCTCCTGGATCTCCGACCGGTGGGTGTGCGAGGTGGTCACCTCAGGATACAGAATAGAGTTCCGCTCCTGGCCCCCAGACAGATTCTTTCCCTCAAATCTCCCTCTCCTTCCTGCCCGTCGGGCAGCCCTCTTGGGGGCTGTACAGGATTTGATCGGGTCCGGAGTAATTGTGCCGGTTCCGTCCCAGGAGAGGTTTCAGGGGTTCTACTCGAATCTGTTTGTTGTTCCAAAAAAGGACGGGGTTCGGCCGATCCTGGACCTCAAGGCCCTGAATACCTTCGTGAAGGTGCAAAAATTCCGCATGGAATCCATTCGCACGGTGGTCGCTACACTCCGTCAAGGGGATTTTCTGGCATCCTTGGACATCAAGGACGCCTACTTGCATGTTCCGATCTGCGCAAGCCACCAGAAGTTTCTGCGCTTTGCGGTCGGCGAAGTCCACTATCAATTTGTGGCTCTTCCCTTCGGCCTGGCCTCGGCACCGAGGGTGTTCACCAAGGTGCTTGCTCCGGTCCTAGCTTTGCTGAGACAGCGAGGCATTGCTATCGTGGGCTATCTGGACGATTTCCTTCTAAGAGCAGACAGTGGCTCAGAATTGGAAGAAAGTGTGACTATCGTCAGTCAGACCCTCAGGGAGTTTGGGTGGCTCCTGAACGTTCAGAAGTCGGTTCTAGTCCCGACTCAGCGTCTGGAGTATCTAGGTCTGATTCTGGACTCCTTGGAAGCAAGAGTCTTCCTACCTCCAGACACACTACTGACACTTCAGTCTGCAGTACGGGTGCTGACGTCCCGAAAATGGTCGTCAATCCGCTTTTGCATGAGAGTCCTGGGACTCATGGTGGCCTCCTTCGAGGCCGTTCCTTATGCCCAAGCGCACACCAGGGCCTTACAGAAAGAGATCTTGTCCACTTGGGACAAATCCCAGTTGTCCTTGGATCTTCAGATCCAGGTGAGTCACCTGGTCAGGGCGTCCCTGACGTGGTGGTTGAGGTCCCCGGCTCTTCGGTCCGGGAAGTCGTTCCTCCCCATCCAATGGACGGTGATCACGACGGACGCCAGCCTGACGGGCTGGGGGGGGAGTCTGGGGAGTCCTGTCGGCCCAAGGGCTTTGGACTCCGGACGAAGCCCTCTTACCGATCAATGTGCTGGAGATACGGGCAATCAGACTGTGCCTCTCCTCATGGTCGGAGAAACTACAGGGTCACTCCATCAGGATACAATCGGACAACGCCACAGCAGTGGCGTATCTCAACCATCAAGGGGGGACTCGGAGCTCAGCTGCGGCTTCCGAGGTCGCCCGCATCCTGAGGTGGGCCGAAAGAAGCGTGCCGGCTCTGTCGGCCGTCTACATTCCGGGCGTAGACAATTGGCAGGCGGACTATCTAAGTCGCCAGACGCTGGACCAGGGGGAGTGGTCCTTGCACCCGGAGGTCTTTCAACTCCTTTGCAGACGGTGGGGCACGCCGGATGTGGACCTGATGGCTTCTCGACTCAATCGCAAGGTGTCGAGGTTTGTGGCCAGATCCAGGGATCCCTGGGCGGATGCCTCGGATGCGTTGGTGGCCCCATGGGGTCAGTATCGCCTGATATACGTTTATCCTCTGCTGCAGTTGCTCCCTCGCCTGCTCCGCAGGGTAGCGGCCGAGGGAATTCCGGTGATCCTCATTGCTCCGGATTGGCCTCGGCGTCACTGGTACGCCGATCTGGTACGTCTCGTCGCAGACGTTCCCTGGCGGTTACCGATACGGGGGGACCTTCTGTCTCAAGGTCCTATATTTCATCCTGCTTTACAGTCTCTGGTTTTAACGGCATGGTTATTGAAAGCCAGGTGCTGAGAGACCGAGGTCTCTCGGATTCGGTCATTTCGACCATGTTAAGGGCACGGAAGTCTTCCTCCAGAAGGATCTATCACCGTACTTGGAGAGCTTACATCGCCATGTGCGAAGAGCTGGACTGGCGCCCAGGAACGTATTCCGTTCCCAGAATCCTGCATTTTCTGCAGCGTGGCGTGACCCAAAAGCTCGCTTTGAGTACCATTAAGGGTCAGATTTCGGCCTTGGCCATCTTCTTTCAGCGACCGCTGGCGGGTCATCCCTTGGTTAGCACCTTTGTGCAGGGGGTTCGCCATGTGCTCCCCCCTGTCAAGCCTCCTCTCCCCCTGTGGGATCTGAATTTGGTGCTCTCGGTTCTCCAGGAACCTCCCTTTGAGAATATTAGAGATATTCCCCTCTTGACTTTGTCTCAGAAGGTGGCCTTCTTGGTGGCCATTACTTCCATTAGACGAGTGTCTGAGTTGGCGGCCTTGTCCTGCAAGTCGCCCTTTTTGGTCATCCATAAGGATAAGGCGGTGTTACGTCCGCGACCTTCTTTTCTGCCAAAGGTGGTCTCGGCCTTCCACTTAAATGAGGACATTGTCCTCCCGTCCTTGTGTCCTCACCCATCGCATCCCAGAGAGTTTGCGCTTCACACTTTGGATGTGGTACGAGCCTTGCGGGTGTACCTGTCGGCTACTGCTTCTATTCGGAAGTCTGACTCACTATTTCTGACTGTCTCTGGTCCAAAACAGGGCCAAGCGGTTTCGTCTGCCACCATTTCTAGGTGGATCAGACAAACCGTCATTCAAGCTTATGCTCTCAAGGGGCGGGCGCCTCCCTTTCCGGTTACGGCACATTCCACCAGGGCAATTGGTGCTTCCTGGGCTTTCCGACATCAAGCGTCGGTTGCACAAGTGTGCAAGGCGGCGACCTGGTCGTCTGTTCATACCTTTTCTAAGTTTTATAAGGTTGATGTGGCTGCATCTTCGGATGCTTCCTTCGGCCGCAAGGTGTTGCAGGCCGCTGTTTGATGTTGCAACTCCTCCGTTGAGGAGCTCTGCCTTGTTTGGAGTGAAGTTTTTGGTTTTCCATTTATACTGCTCCCATCCCTCTTGACACTGCTTTGGGACATCCCACGTGTAAAGGTGTATAAGACACGCTGTGTCAGTCCATGGATGACAAGAGAAAATAGGATTTTTGTACTCACCGTAAAATCCGTTTCTCTGGCATCCATGGACTGACACAGCACCCACCCTTCTTTTTAAGTTTGTACTGCTTTGTTACGAACTGAGGTCTGCTGACTGCAGTGGGAGGGTTATGCCCGGAGGGACCGCCCCCCTGGGCGGGGCTGTTCAGCTCTGGCTGTTTAGAATGTATGTATAACATCTCACATTCTGCCTAGGTCTTCTCCTGCAAGCAGGGACATAACCCACGTGTAAAGGTGTATAAGACACGCTGTGTCAGTCCATGGATGCCAGAGAAACGGATTTTACGGTGAGTACAAAAATCCTATTTTTTGCGCTATAAACAAAAAAAGACTGACAATTTACAAAATCAAAACACTGTATTTATTGGCGTATAACACTCACTTTTTCACTCTGCAAATTGGTTGCAAATAGTGTGTGCGCGTTATACGCTAATAGTGCTATTTGGCCTGCCTCGGAGAGAACGGGGAGGGGGGCGGGACGAGCGCCAGCAGATTACATACAGCGAGAATCTCCTTTTTACTCAGCGGCCTCTGTAATAGGAAGTCCCGTCTCCTGGGCCGGCATTGGACCAGTGTTCTGTCTATCACCAGAAGTTCTGTCTATCATCCCGCCCCCCCTCCCTAAGATGGGCATTTATCAGGCTGCATTCATGGCAATGGGGAGGCTGCAGATGGACATTGATTAAGCTGCAGATGGGCAATGATCAGGCTGCATTGATGGGCACTGACCCTTATTTTGCTTCAAAGTCCTTTCTTTTTTTTTCTTTTAAAATTTAGTTTGTGCGTGTTATATGCCGATAAATACAGTATTTTTTTACTTAAATATGGGGGCAGAGACAGCAATAATCCCTCTCCACTCCAAAACTAAAAATGAAAAGTTTTGCCTTTTGGTTATACTTTAGTAAAAACTGATCATTGTAAGCATACCCTGTCAGTGATAAATGGTTTGTCTCATTCATCTAAATGCCACTTTTGCAGGACAGTTCGGTCTGTTATAGAAGTTGAATACAGACTTGCCAGCCTGATCATCAGGTGAAAAAAAAGGAACAAAAGCAAAAAAAGAAAACAAGTGCAGCCACTAGATCTAAAAATTAGCAAGCTGCAATAGAATACATTCTCTATTTTTGGGTTTAATAACACTTTAACCCCCTTCACCCCCCCCCCCCCCCCAAATACAGACACACAATATTTTCTGCAAACAGAGAATCTGGAGAGGAAAAAAAATATGCTTTTTACGTTTTCCAATATTTGCACAACTGATTATCACACCTACTGTGTATACGGAGTAAAAAATAATTACTGTATATACTCGAGTATAAGCCGACCCGAATATAAGCCAAGGCACCTAATTTTACCACAAAAAAATGGGAAAACGTATTGACTCGAGTATAAGCCTAGGGTGTCCATCTGCATGCCTCACTGTGTCCATGTGCATGCCTCACTGTGTCCATCTGCATGCCTCACTGTGTCCATCTGCATGCCTCACTGTGTCCAATCTCCCTACCTGATCTCCGGCGCTGTGTGACTAGACTGACGTTTAACATGGGAGTCTATGGAAGGGGTGCCCGGCTTTAAAAAATCGGTGCTCCCCGGCTGTAGGTCCCCCGGCCAACAAACTTTGCACACTTGTAGAGGAAGAGTGGGGCTACATGTGTGCCATGTTTGTGGTCCAGAGGCGCACAAAGTAGAAGATGGACACAGACTCGAGTATAAGCCGAGGGGGCATTTTCAGCACAAAAAAATGTGTTGAAAAACTCGGCTTATACTCGAGTATATACGATATATTAAAGCCGTATTAAACGCAAAAGCAAATATTTATTATATCACAGCTTACCCATTCTTAGATGTGACAGCTGCGTTCATTTTTCTTTTTTAGGCTTTCTTCTATATTCACCTGGTGATCCAGCCATTAAGTCTGTTGTTTTTCAACAGAACAAGCTCTCTTGCAGATGCGGCAGTTACAGGTAAAAGACAAACCCTTTACCACCGACAAGGGTGCTAACCATGATCAGCTTTTATTTATTCAAGTAAAACCTTTATCCCAAAATGGGGAAAAAAAACAAAACCTGTTTGCTGTAACTGATTATAAAAGTGTTAGCTGGAGTTTGGCTTCCTTTTTGTCAGTTTATCTAAATCTGCTAGTACCTAAATCTATTACCTAACACTCCCCTCCCCTAGACTGACCATGCTGCTGTCCAAAGGTGCCCCCCTCTGCTCCTTCATCCAGAGTGGGGGGGGGGGTGCTCTAAGGGCAGGTGTTACTGGGTGTTACTGGGCAGATCACCAGGTGAAAACAGAGGAGGGGAAAGACTAAAAAAGAGAAAACGAATGCAGCTGCCACAGCTAATGATTGGTAAGTTGCAGTATATGACATTTGTGGTTTCGGGTTTAATACCGCTTTAATTCCTATTTTTGGCAAAACTCCAAAGACGAGTCTGTCTGTGGAGACTAAATAACAAATTTATTGCGCATTAAAACTGTGTGTGCCCGTGAAACACCGAACAATTACAATAATCATACAAGCAATGATTTAACAACCCTTTACAGCCCATCATTTTAGGATTAACTGTAACTAATAGCCCTGAATTATTTCAGCAAGAGTGATATGGAATATGTTTACATACAAATCTGCTTGCATGATATCCTTTTAATATTTGTTTTATTATTTAAAATCTTTTTTTTTTTTTTTTTTTTTTTACTTTTATTAACCACTTAAGGACCAGACCTATTTTTTTAACTTTTGTTTATAAGTTAAAATATTTTTTTTTGCAAGAAAATTAACTTTTTTTTACAAACATTTATATATTGTGCATGCCACACTTTTCACATATTAATTTTGAAAAACATTTATCATTTTCCTTCCACTTTGTGTTGGTCTATCGCATAAAATAAATTTTGGTTGTAAAACAACAAAATGTAGAAAATTTCAAGAGGTATGAATACTTTTTCAAGGCACTGTAAAACTCTGGGCAAAAGATAATTTGGTTGTCAGTGGCACTAGAGATTGCCCCCCCCCTTTTTTTTCTGCTGCCCCAAACCTTGGTGGTCAGTGGCACCAACATTTTTTTTTTCTCTTCTGCGCTAAGTATTGGTGGCCGGAGGTACTAAATATATTTGTCCCTCCTGCCCCAAGCATTGGTGGTCAGTGGGCTTTCCATAAAAAGTTGTATTCCCTCCACTCCACTGTCTCTGCCTGCTCCCAGGGCTGCCATCAGGAATTTTGGGGCCCCTTGCACAGCTTCAGGGAACTGGGGGGGGGGGTGGGTGCTGCCGCCGCAAACTGGGAACTGGAAGGGGGGGCTGCCGCGAATTGAGAAGCGGGGGGTGCTGCCGTATGTCATCCCCCCAGAATTAAATTAAGGTAGGGGGTGCTTTGGGTGCTGCCGAACGGAGAGAAAAAAAAAAAAGTAAGGGGGGTTGCCATCCGGGCACCTGGGGACCTCCAGGCCCCTTGCAAGGAAAAAAAAAGGGGGGGTTGCCATCCGGGCCCCCGGGGAATTTAGTGCCCCTTACAATAAAAAAAAAAGGGGGGTTGCCATCCAGGCCCCTGTAGACCTCCGGGCCCCTTACATGTGTACTGCCTGTACCCCCCTGATGGCGGCCCTTCCTGCGCCACCCCAGAATTCTACAAATACTGACAGGCAAGAGATCATTCCACCCAGACACTGCAGGGTGAGATCCACCGCTGGATACTGGAATGAGGGTTAGAGAGACTGCAAAATGGGTTCCTAGATTACTGACATAAAGGGGGGGCTGAAGCCTTCATGTCTGCATTCCAAAGTTATTTTGACTGGAGTGTACCTTCCAATGCAAAAAAAAAAAAAAAACACGCCAAGTTTTAAATCCATAAAATTTATTGTCAGATATAAATATCTTCAATTTTGTAACTTATTTACATTTGTAAAGTTGCAAAATATCTCAATATATTCCACCGTCACCCCACCATTCAAACCCATCTAAAAACATCATAAAATATTCAGAAATAAAAACTCTAAAGCCCCTGAACCAGTCCGCACGCTCGCCCCTAGAAAAAAAAAGAAAAAGTACAGCAGGCAAAGGTCTGACGTTTTGCTACACAGTAGCAAAGGAATCAAGTAGTGTAAAGAGAACCGGGTCTGTGCTGAGCTGTACTGTACAGCGCCCCCCTGTGGGAGGGAGGAGGGATCGGACAGGCCGTGCGCGTGTGTGCGCTCCGCTATGTCACTATATTTTTGTGAAAGTTTGTTATGCTCCATTTCTGTCCGCTGCATTTCTGAAGCACCAGCTGATAGCCGAACTCATTGTCGTTGTTTTCTTGAAGTTCCAGACAGCGCTTGGACTTCTTGTTTTGTATCGCTCCTCCCTGGAACAAAGAGAAAAACAGGATGAGTGCGGGGAAATCATCTGCCAACGCATGCCAGCCAGCCAAACAAATACTGTTAGGGTGTTATTTGGGAAATGTTCATGTTTTTGGTTTAAAGCAATGAAACATAATTTTCAACTTTTTGATTTTTTTAAGGGTCTAAAGATGTTCTATGTTGGGGGTATTGAATTAAAATTGATGGGGGTCCAGTAATTAAACTTTTCATCCAGCCGTGGTCCGAGTCTCATGTTTGTGCTCTGACTCGGTTTTTTCACATCACAGCCATTCCCCCGTCACATTAGCATCATCAGACCTCCAATTTACATCACACCCCCCCCCCCCCCTTTACATTGCAGAACCCCCCCCTTTGCAATATAGCCCCTTCTTTACATCACAACCCCCTTTGCATCCAAGTACCCCCATTTTACATCATAGCCCCCATTTACATCACAGCGCCTTCTTTACGTAAAGGGGTTGTAAACCCTTGGGTTTTTTCACCTTAACCACTTCAGCCCCGGACCATTTGGCTGGCCAAAGACCAGGTCACTTTTTGCGATTTGGCACTGCGTCGCTTTAACTGACAGTTGCGCGGTCATGCGACGTGGCTCCCAAACAAAATTGACGTTATTTTTTTTCCCACAAATAGAGCTTTTTTTGGGTGGTATTTGATCACCTCTGCAGTTTTTATTTTTTGCGCTATAAACAAGAATAGAGCGACAATTTTGAAAAAAATGCAATATTTTTTACTTTTTGCTATAATAAATGTAGCGCCCTACTCCCATTGGGTAGACGCTATATATGTTAAATTTAGTTATCTGAGCTGTAGTTCAGCTCAGAAAGAATTATGTAAATTGTTGGCTCTGTTTCAGTCTAGCTGGGTTGCGCATTTTCTACCTGACAGTAGGTGTCACTGTCATCACGGGTCAAGGTTGGAAATGCAGCAGGCTAGGTGTATTGGGTATTCCTTTCCCAGAAGTGGCTCAGGGGGCGTGGTCAACCCGCTGTGCATTCTGGGAGGGGGTACTTAAGAGACAGAGATGGCTCTATCGGGGTTTCGTTGCCAGATCCTGACCTGAGGGCCCTCCTGGCCTCAGGGATGTACGAGCCATTTTCATCCTCGGGGCCTGCTGGCCCGAGGCTCTGCAACTGAGAAGTAGGCCCAGGAGTTGCTGGGGCCTACTAGTCCAGGGATGGTCCTACGCGGTCTTGCCTGCGGGAAGAAGCGGAACAATTGAGGGACGCATCCTGGCCAGTTTGCCTCATGGTACTGCCGGACGGCTGAAAGATTCTGGCACTGTGAGCTTTTGAAGGAACTTTTTGCAAAGTGTCAGTGTGGTTACACGATCTTGTGGCAGAAGATTATGGAACGATTACACGGCACTCATCAATTCTGTGGCAGAGACTTTGAGCGAGCTTTGCACTGGTTGCTAGGTCAGTGAGAGTAGGCCTATCCGGTGGTTGCTGAATCCGGCGTGGAACTGTTTTGTCCTCTGGATCTGAGATTGTGCCCGTGATCCGCAAAGTAAGGTGCCTGAAACTCCCCTCTCCCTCTACCTCTCTGTTGGAACTGGTAAAATAAAGCCTCTTGAAGTAAACGTATCCAGGTGTTGGTTAGAGTTGCCACCTCATCCCTTTAAACCCGAACACATATGAATTACACAGGTTCTGTGGCTGATTAAGGTGATAATTAAACTCACTCGGTGCCTCATCTGCATTTAATTAGCCTCAGAACCTGTGTAATTCATGGGTGTTCGGGTTTAAAGGGATGAGGTGGCAACCCTAGTGTTGGTGTGAACATTTGTAAAGGAGGATCCCAGACACGAGTGCGGTGAACAGAAAAGGTAACGGTAGGCCCAAAACTTTAAACCAGCAGCTCCTACGGGGGTAGTGCTACATGTGAGGGAACTCGTCCGGGATATCTGCCGTTGCCTATAGCAACTAAAGTGAACTGTTCATCTGGGACTTATGCTACAGAGGGCTCTGGACTGTCATTTTTTTTTTTTTGTCAAAGAGAAGTGTGAGAACTTTGCGATCACTTCTAGGCCGAGTGGGCTTTGGGCGGAGCCAAGAAAGTAAGAAAGCCTGCGAGCTACGTACCAAAAAGAACAATTGGGAGTAGTTCCCGCCTGCTTGCTGCGTGAGACGCTGCGTGTGTGTGTGTGTCCAGTGTTCAGAGAGAGACGGAGCACCACCATGTCTTCAACCCTATCAATGCAGTCTGCTATGGGGCCCCGGATGTTTCCTGTGGGTACCTCCACCAGTGTCATACTGCCGGGGACTGTACTAACGGACACTGGTATTCATCTGGAGCCGCATGGACGGTTCATGCTCTATACTATCGGTGATGTAGAGGCTTTGGGGATGCTGTGCAACAGGTGTGATGGACTGGCTATTCACCCCCGACCTTTTGTTCGATGCCTACGATGCGGGGAGTACCTGTTTACTGTGGAGCAACCCACCATGCCGCCTCGTGCCTTCATAGTGGACTGGACCACGGGCAACGTAACGGAAAAAGTTGCTGCCTTCAATCCAGTGGTTAGGCCTACATCTGCTGCCGTGAGTAATCCCAAGGGGAATGGCGCTGTTACCTCTATGGGAAACTGACAGTTGCACGGTCATCAGCGGACATCGCCGCTATTGTCGCCTTAACTGTATCTACCTCCGATGCACCTGTTTTTGTTGCACCTGCACAAAGGAAGGTGGGATGCGTGAAGGCCTCCCGCGGACGAGACTTACCCCAGAGACTGCCGAACCGCATCCGGAGAAAAGTTTGATCTCCGAGAAGTCCACGACAGGAATGGGTGAGAGATCTAAGGGGAGCATGTTGGGGACAGTATGTAATTATCTGCCGGCGGAAGAGCTGGGAGATTCGGAGATAGACTCTTTGTCAGACATCAGCGGGTGATAACGATTTGTTTGAGACTATGTTGCAAATTTTGGGTTGTCCCCAGAAAAGTAATAGAGGGGGAATCCTAGTTCTGGTGTCCTGGGGGTCCCAAAAGAATTTCTTTTACTTTTGTAGAGATTTGCTCTCACTTCCTGTTTTGGCTATGGGATAGGAAGTGACAGGAAATCTCCGCAATGGGACACAGATGGCGGAAAAAAAAAAAAAATCTGACATGGGTTATAACCTTCCCTTGCTCTATCCAAAATGAGAAAAAAATAAAAAAGTTTTGCCTATAGTTCTACTTGAACTGCTCGGTTTTTATCTAGGGGAGAGGAAAAGAGAGTTATACTTACCCGATCTGCCGATCCTCCCAGCACAAGACAAGTCCGGCACCCCCACACTCCAGCAGTCTTGAGTTGTGGACTGTTCCTGATGTCATCATGCCCAGCGTAGACTCCATAGACCAGGAACAGTCCACCGATGGACCATGGGGGAGCGACGTTTTTCAGTGGAACGGAGGATCAGGTGAGTATAAGCTTTCTGGTCACCCCAAGACAAAACAAGCAGTAGACCTGTACAACGTGGGCACAGTCCCACTGCATGGGAAAACGGAATTTTTTTTTGCCCGGTGATGGGCTTTAATTGTATTTCATTTGTGTTTATAGCTATTTGCCTAGAATTTAGCTTTAATACTGCAAGAAAAGTGGGGTAACAATCAAACAAAACACTGCATTTTATTCTCCTTTTATCCCACTTGTGGTAGATAATATACACCGCACACCGAGTGCGCTCATCCCTCACATTTCGCCAAAATATCACAAAGCGAGGAAAAGGAGTCTAGACATTATCTCAGATTACATTTCCATATGTCTCATTTATTATTAACGTGATTTTACTGTTAGTAAAAATAAAAAAAAAACTTCCATTATATCCTGCACAAAGCTGACCGTAACGTTCCCTATTAAATCTATAAATTATCCTAAATTTGCAAATTACGTAACGAACCGAGGCGATGCTTTGTTTTGCTACTTAAAGAGGAACTGTAGTCTGCTCACATAATTTGTAATAAAAACATCTTTGCCATTCTGAAGCTTCCCTCCAAACACTTTGCATATTAGTTTATATATACTGTAAGTCTGTACTTGCCAAATATGCTGCAGAAATCTCCCTCCACTGAGTCTGGCTGCAGCCATTTTAACTGTGGGCAGCTGAAGCTGCTGCCTGTTCACTTCCTGGATTTACACACACACACACACGCCTCCAGCTCTGCAGCTCTCATTGGCCCTCTTATAACTCACTCCCCCTCCCTGGCAAACTCTCATGAGAGTGAGAGAGAGAGCTGTGCATGATGTCATAAGCCTAGGCTAATGACCAGACAAACAGGAAGTGGGCTGTATAAGGGATTTACTGGCAGAAAAAAAAATGTTTTACTATCCAAAGTTAAAACAACAAGAAGGGCAGAAGATTTAATAGATGGAAGGATCAAAAAAAATGACTGAAGTTCCGCTTTAATCTGACAAATTTTGACATCACTGGTGGAACTGTTAAGGGATGAAACGCATTAGAAGTTTCGGCATTAGCTGTGATCTTTAAAATATCGAGCCGTTCACCGCTCTGGTAAAGTCAGATCCTGGGTGAGCGAGAGAAGACTTCACGCTGGTAAATAATTACTATTTCGTTATGAAAATTTGTTTTAAAACCTCGTCAGGAGAAGAGGGAGAGAAAGGCGGCATAAAATATACATGACAGCAGTCTGCTGATTGTATAATCGCTGTAATTGGAGTTACATTATCATATCACGCCATCGATCTACATCCAGAACGGTTTAGTGCAGTATATGGATATTAATGTTCCACTTCACTGATGGAAATAAACATCTTTCAGCTTCTCCACTTGTGTCGTATACAATAGACGTTCTTACATTAGGCTGATAAACGAAGATTGGTTCCTAAGTACGGGAGACAATGGAAGGGGTGACTGCAGTGATGTACGTCGCTGAAGAACACCATGTATCTTTTATGTGTGAAAACATATACAAAGTATTATCTGTTCTCTTCTGATCCACCCACGCTGTTCTCAATGGCAAACAAAGCATGAGTGTGGCAACAATTTAAAGCGGTATTAAACCCAAAAACAAACATTTTATTATATTGCAGCTTACCAAGGTATAGGTGAGTATGTGACCCCCACCATATGACAGTGCTTGGGGCTTCCAGGTATAGGTGAGTATGTGACCTCCGCACTATGACAGTGCTTGGGGCTTCCAGGTACAGGGGAGTATGTGACCTCCGCACTATGACAGTGCTTGGGGCTTCCAGGTACAGGGGAGCATGTGACCTCCGCCATATGACAGTGCTTGGGGCTTCCAGGTACAGGGGAGTATGTGACCTCCGCCATATGACAGTGCTTGGGGCTTCCAGGTACAGGGGAGCATGTGACCTCCGCCATATGACAGTGCTTGGGGCTTCCAGGTACAGGGGAGCATGTGACCTCCGCCATATGACAGTGCTTGGGGCTTCCAGGTACAGG
This sequence comes from Rana muscosa, assembly GCA_029206835.1. Classification (NCBI taxonomy): domain Eukaryota; kingdom Metazoa; phylum Chordata; class Amphibia; order Anura; family Ranidae; genus Rana; species Rana muscosa. The sequence goes on from CM055119.1 coordinate 196,112,938, forward strand.
GGAGCATGTGACCTCCACCATATGACAGTGCTTGGGGCTTCCAGGAACAGGGGAGCATGTGTCCTCCACCATATGACAGTGCTTGGGGCTTCCAGGTACAGGGGAGCATGTGACCTCCACCATATGACAGTGCTTGGGGCTTCCAGGTACAGGGGAGTATGTGACCTCCGCCATATGACAGTGCTTGGGGCTTCCAGGTACAGGGGAGTATGTGACCTCCGCCATATGACAGTGCTTGGGGCTTCCAGGTACGGGGGAGTATGTGACCTCCGCCATATGACAGTGCTTGAGGCTTCCAGGTACAGGTGAGTATGTGACCTCCGCCATATGACAGTGCTTGAGGCTTCCAGGTACAGGGGAGCATGTGACCTCCGCCATATGACAGTGCTTGGGGCTTCCAGGTACAGGGGAGCATGTGACCTCCGCCATATGACAGTGCTTGGGGCTTCCAGGTACAGGGGAGCATGTGACCTCCGCCATATGACAGTGCTTGGGTCTTCCAGGTACAGGGGAGTATGTGACCTCCGCCATATGACAGTGCTTGGGGCTTCCAGGTACAGGGGAGCATGTGACCTCCGCCATATGACAGTGCTTGGGGCTTCCAGGTACAGGGGAGTATGTGACCTCCGCCATATGACAGTGCTTGGGGCTTCCAGGTACAGGGGAGCATGTGACCTCCACCATATGACAGTGCTTGGGGCTTCCAGGTACAGGGGAGTATGTGTCCTCCACCATATGACAGTGCTTGGGGCTTCCAGGTACAGGGGAGTATGTGACCTCCGCCATATGACAGTGCTTGGGGCTTCCAGGTACGGGGGAGTATGTGACCTCCACCATATGACAGTGCTTGAGGCTTCCAGGTACAAGGGAGTATGTGACCTCCGCCATTAGACAGTGCTTGAGGCTTCCAGGTACAGGTGAGTATGTGACCTCCGCCATATGACAGTGCTTGAGGCTTCCAGGTACAGGGGAGCATGTGACCTCCGCCATATGACAGTGCTTGGGGCTTCCAGGTACAGGGGAGCATGTGACCTCCACCATATGACAGCGCTTTGGGCTTCCAGGTACAGGGGAGTATGTGACCTCCACCATATGACAGTGCTGGGGGCTTCCAGGTACAGGGGAGCATGTGACCTCCACCATATGACAGTGCTTGGGGCTTCCAGGTACAGGTGAGTATGTGACCTCAACCATATGACAGTGCTTGAGGCTTCCAGGTACAGGGGAGCATGTGACAGTGCTTGGGGCTTCTGGGTAAAGGGGAGCATATGGCCTATCCCAAGTTACAGTGCTTGGGGCTTCTGAGTAAAGTGGAGAAAGTGACCTCCAGCATGTGACAGTGCTTTGGGCTTCTGGGTAAAGGGGAGCATATGGCCTACCCCAAGTTACAGTGCTTGGGGCTTCTGAGTACAGTGGAGCAAGTGACCTCCACCATATGACAGTGCTTAAAGTTTCCAGGTACAGGGCAACATGTGACCTCACTCATGTAACAGTGCTTGGGGCTTCCAGGTACAGGGGAGCATGTAACCTATCCCAAATGACAGTGTGTGGGGCTTTAAGGGGCAGGCGAGCATGTGACCATACTTGGGGCTTATGGGTACAGGGCAAAATGTGACCTCTACCATATGACCATGCTTGGAGCTTCCAGGTACAGGGAAGCTTGTAACCTCTTCCATGTGACAGTGCTTGAAGCTTCTGGTTACATTGGGATTGTGACCTCCACCAAAGAACTTCTGGGTACAGGGGAGCATGTGACCTCCACCACGGAGCCTTTGGGTAAAAGGAAGCGCGTAACCGCCTCCAAGTGACAGTTCTTGGGTCTAAGCGGTCAGTTACCAAGCATGAACACTGCCATGTGTAGAGGGGGTGGTGATGTCATTCACCCAGAAGGCTCAGATGTAGAAGCCTACTCCTGCAGCAAAGAGGTGGTGAAGGAGTGTGGATGGGTAGGTATCAGGGGACACCGTCACTCTCTGAAGGGGTTGATGATGGTGTCTCTTTAAAGTGCATGTAAACCCAAAAAATCTTTTTTCAGTTTGTTTGGCATTATGTCTCACAGGATACAGCTTCCTTACAAACAACGTGTTTTGTGACTGTTGGCAAAGTTTCTTACATGGAGATCCTGCCAGTAACAGCACTAAGACACTTCCTCGCAATTGGCAGCAGTGTTGTCAGGCTTCTGTGTTTGCTCCTTCAATTGGCCATTGAGCTACTCATCAGGTCTCTTTGATAGACTGCTGAGAATTGTGAGGCATTGCCTTAGTGTTGTGAGCTTGCAACAGAAAGTGCTTTACAGATTCACAAAACAGTTTGCCTAAAGCCTCGTACACACGATCGGATTTCCATCGGACAAATCCGTGGATTTTTGTCCGAAGGGTGTTGGCCGTGAACATGTTCTCCATACAGACGGCAGAACTTTTTCAGCCAACATTCACGAAACTACGTGGTCTTTCTGCTCTTTAACACCACCCTTTGGGCAACTTCTGCTAATGTTGTCTTATGGTTAGCATTGGTTTCGGAGCATGCGTGTTTGTACTTTGGATTTAAGTCCGATGGACTTCTGTACACACGATCGGATAATCCGACGGAACACATTTGTTGTCGGACAATTTGAGAGCATGACCATCCAACATTTGTTGTTGGAAATTCGGACAACAATTGTCTGATGGAGCATACAGACGGTCGGGTTAAACCCGACAAAACACGTCCATCGGACAGTTGTTGTCGGAATATCCAATCGTGTGTACGGGCCTTTAGAATACTAGATACAGTGAAGCATAATGGCAAACATACTGAAAAATCTATTTAGGGTTTACATAAAATTTAAAGTGGAGCCTCGTTCCCTTTCTTTACCCCCCTCTGGCGCTGCCATTATTACGCAAAGTGCTCTGCCTGGCTTTCGGGTCCTGGCTGAGCCCTTTGGTGCATCTGCATATATGCAGGTGATTTTCTGTGCATGCGTAAAGACGGGGAAGGTTGGGGACTTCCCTGATAGCCGTTTTTACACATGCCAAGGAAACCAGCGTGTAGCACACAGATCCTATTCCCCCTTACCTTCCTTTAGGGGGATCAGACACACCATGCCACATGCCTGCATCCTCTGGATTAAAGGTCGGGCAGTGTTATGTATTTGGGTCCCGCAGCGAGTTGCTTCCTTTCACTGGTTCTTCCCTCTTTACCTTTCCCAAAGAAGGTCAATGTCCACACAACACTTCAACTCCAACAAGAGTTTATTTTCTCTTTTTGCTTCAGTAACCAGAAAGTTGAAGAGAGGAAATGGGGTTAGCAGAATAGAATGGATTCAGGCACACTCTTGGCTTCGTCGCCACTCGGTCCCGAGTGGGTACAGCTCACCCGGATAGTCACTCAATAGCACTAGCAGCCGGCATAAAGCTCGAACAGTGACTTAGTCCCCTCCAAGGACAAAGTCAAGGAGATCCCTCCTTTAATAACGACACTCCACAAAGGCAGTCTGCGAAGAAAGGAATCCTTCCCTCCGACAGGACACCAGGCCTCTCCCGAGACAGCAATCTTGTATTACTCGTCTCCTCTATGGGATCGATACTCCCCCGGTTTCCTCTATGTCAGAGCGGTCGCCCTCACCTGGGCTTCCTTTCTGGTTGTAGACCCAGTTGAAGGTACTGGGCCTACCTGTAATTCCGCAGCCACGGGCCGAAGGTGCCCGAGACTCCTTAGTCAACGTTGGGCGGGTACTACTTCTTAGACAAAGGTTCCCGGGTACTACTCCTCCTGAACAATGGCGTCTGCCCTTTATATACCCTCTCCCGGCATTCACAGCAGGCCGGAACCACCCACCGTATGGCAGCCGAGAGAGGACATCCAATAGCCACTCCATTGTAAGAGCAGCAGGAGGCAGGACAACATGACAATCTTTAGGGTGAAGGAGAGTACCTCCTCCTCCTCCTCCATCCATCAGGGAAGACACTCCCTGATTTTTTTACCTTTCAGCTGGTGTGTGACCATGCAATATAATGAAGGATTTCCCTTTTTTTTTTTCTTTTTTTTTTTTTAAAAGCTAAATTAAAAAAAAAAATGTTTTGATTTTGAAAGAATTAGAAAAGCTAATTAATTTGCCTGAAATTTTTTTTTAATCTTGTCTTACGTGAGCTATGCCAGCTGTGAGCACCAATCTGCTGAGCGAGTTAAAACCTTGCCATGCTGGGACTTGCAGTCCCTCAGGAACGGCTGTGCAGGCACTAGCCCAAACACGATAGACTCCTATGACTGGTCTACGCTCGGCCACCTACCCCCTCTCACCATGCAATTTCTCTCGAAACTTGCTGCTTAATGAGCTGATTGTAATGTAAACACAGGAAGGTCACTAATTAATGAGTGTGCATTGTACATAATTGCATTTCCAGCCTGGAGGAAAATCATTTGATATTCGCACGTAGCCAGCACAAGGGCTTTATGGAGAGCAACTGAAGTGAAAAGCGGACGAGTTTAATGTATAAATAGCACGGTAATAATAAGCAGAGGTAGAATTTATTTGATGTGAAGAAGATTATATATAGATCTAGGTAGATCTTATAGAAACTTGTATGGGGGGGGGGGGGGGGGTTGTATCCTTGTTATTTGCTGATTTTAGAAAAAATGTAAAACACAATTCTTATGATTGTAGTGGTGGTTATTTGTACAGTTATGCCGGTATTCCTATTATCCACCTCACGCCCGCCGTACGAGAATATACGGCCGCAAGGTGGTTGTCAAATGCCGGGAGGCCGTTAATATACGGCCTCCGCTATTTGGCCACTGGGGGGCGCGCGAACGCGCCCGGCGCATCACTGAGATGCCGATGCGCGTGCCTGGCGGCCGCGATGTCCGCCAGGCACCCCCGATCGGCGGTTACAGAGACAAGGACATGGATCTCTGTGTGTAAACACACAGATCCATGTCCTGTCGGGGAGAGGGGACCGATGCTGTGTCCCTTGTACATAGGGACACAGATCGGTCACCTCCCCCAGTCAGTCCCCTCCCCCCACAGTAACAATCACACATAGGGAACACATTTAACCCCTTCCTCGCCCCCTAGTGTTAACCCCTTCCCTGCCAGTCACATTTATACAGTAATCAGTGCATATTTATAGCACTGTTCGCTGTATAAATGTGAATGGTCCCAAATTAGTGTCAAAAGTGTCCGATGTGTCCACCATAATGTCGCAGTCATGAAAAAAATCACTGATCGCCGCCATTACTAATAAAAAATATATATATATAAAAATGCCATAAAACTACCCCCTATTTTGTAAACGCTATAACTTTTGCGCAAACCAATCAATAAACGCTGATTGCGATTTTTTTTTACCAAAAATATGTAGAAGAATACGTATCGGCCTAAACTGAGGAAAAAAATATATATAAAAAAAAAATTGGGATATTTATTATAGCAAAAATCAAAAAATATTGCTTTTTTTTTCAAAATTGTCGCTCTATTTTTGTTTATAGCGCAAAAAATAAAAACCGCCGAGGTGATCAAATACCACCAAAAGAAAGCTCTATTTGTGCGAAAAAAAAGGACGTCAATTTTGTTTGGGAGCCACGTCGCACGACCGCGCAATTGTCATTCAAAGCGTGACAGTGCTGAAAGCTGAAATTTCGCCTGGGCAGGAAGGGGGTTATGTGCCCAGTAAGGAAGGGGTTAAGCACTGCAGTGTATGTCATTATCTTATAGACAGTGTTACAACTGAACAGGTAAACCACCAAACTAAACACGCCAATGAGATCCATAAATCAAAGCGGTTTTTACCTGTGAAAGGATTTGTATTCATGTCCATCCAGTCCTGATATTTACACAGGAGAGCCCTGTCTGGCAGGGCAGGAGACCTAATTTTTATTTTCTGTAGCAGCTAACACTAATGCCCCGTACACATGACCGGTTTTCCTGACGAGAAAACTGCAATTTTTTAGATTGGTTGGGAAAACCGGTGGTGTGTATGCTCCATAGCAGTTTTCCCGACGAGAAAACTGCCCGCAAAAAAATTAGAACCTGCTCTATTTTTTCCCGTCGTGTTTCCCATCGGTCTTTTTCTCGTTGCGAAAACCGCTCGTGTGTATGCTTTTCCGAGGGGAAAAAAAACGTGCATGCTCAGAATCAAGTATGAGACGGGAGCGCTCATTCTGGTAAAACTAGCGTTCGTAATGGAGATAGCACAGTCGTCACGACTAAAAAGCACGAATCGGCTCTCACCAAACTTTTACTAACACGAGTATCAGCAAAAGTAGCCCAAAGGGTGGCACCATTTGAATTGAACTTCCCCTTTATAGTGTCGTTGTACGCGTTAAGCGTCACCACGCTTTGGTCGAGCGTTTTTTTTACCTGAACGTGTGTATGCAAGGCAGGCTTGAGAGGAATCACGTCGGGAAAAACATCGGTTTTTGGCATGTCAGGAAAACCAGTCGTGTGTGCGAGGCATTACAGGACTTGTCCTTCTCTCAGCCTGTGACTGGAGAGTAAGAAGAGACGCAGTAGACTGATGAGCTTATCTGTCACTCTGGTTTCTCCACTGATCAGCATGTTTCTTGTTGGCACATGAGCTGTCAGGACCCGCATCACCTGCTGGTTGTAGTTCTGGTGTCCACAAGCAGCCAGCAGATCCCAGTAATCAGTCTCCACTTGATTGCTAGCAAAGAAAAACACTGAAGCACCAGGGAATAGTAGAGGAAGAAATAAATACCCTCCCGGCAGCCATCAGAGCCCAGTAATCAGTCTACACCTGATGTTGGCTGCTGGGAGGGTATTTAGTGCCTCCTCCTACTATTCCCTAGTGTTTCAGTGTTTTGCTTTGCTAGCCAGATACTGCTTGCCATTTATCTTGCTCTTGCCCTGCATCCTGCTGCCTTATATCTGCTTCCCTTTTTTGTGATTCCAGTCCTGGTTCCCCCTCCTCTTTGCATCTCTGGTATTACCCTGTTTATCCGTGTTCCCCATTTTTGTATATAGTTGCTAGTTATGCTTTCTGCTACTTAAAGGGGGATTCCACCCGCGATTTTTTTTTTTAAAGTCCGCAGCTACAAACACTGTAGCTGCTGACTTTTAATAAGCACACTTACCTGTCCTACTCGCCCGCGATGTCAGCCCCCCCGAGGCCGATCCCTCGATCCTGGCGCCGCCATCCTCAGTAAGGGAAACAGGCAGTGAAGCCATGCGGCATTCACTGCCCGTTTCCTTCTGCGCATGCGCGAGCCGCGTGGTGCTTTGTGAATGGGCCGGCTGCTCTCCGGGATACACACAGTTCCCAGAAGGCAGTGCGCCCCATTCACAAGAAGACACCGCGAGTAGGACGGTGGAAGAAGACCAGCCGCGGATGATGAAGAGGCAGATTAGGGACTTCCGCATAGCAACCGCTATTTCTGGTAAGTAAAATTATAATTTTTCTTCGATTTTTTTTTTTTTTTTTTTTTCTTTCTTATTTTAGGATTTTTGGGAAAAAAAAAATTTCAGGGTGGAACTCCACTTTAAGGCCCGTACACACGATACGAAAATCAGGAGAAAAGTTTTGTCCGATGAACGATCTGACGATTTTCGGATTGTTATTATGGTGGTTTCGACAGCCGATTCCGGTTTTTCGTCCGACAATAGCTGGATGTGCAGACTATAACATTTTTGTCGTCTGTAAATGTAACGTCCAATTTTGATTTTAATTAGTACGGTTTTCGTACAAAAAAAATCGTAAGAGCAAGACGCATGCTCAGAAACAAAAAAATACATACAAATCTAGTCAACACATTACATCACTTCTGAAGTTGTATTCTGTCCTACGAGAATTTTCGTATGGTGAGTAACCTCTTCCCTTTCGACATGGGACTAGCATGCAACAAAAAACGGACGAACGGTTGTCCAAAAATCTAATCGTGTGTACGAGGCTTTAGGTTGCTGGAGGGCTTCATTTTAATGTAAGTCTCTCCTAATGTGCCAGTATGCAATGCATACTAGCACATTATGATATTGCCTTGCAGGGGAATTTTGTTTTTTCAATCTGCGGTTTACTATCGCTTTAACTTGTATTTTCACGTTTGCTGTGCGTTTTGGTTACTGGTGTTAGGAGACTGGGATGGGACCAGACTATATATGATTTAACCTCCTGACCACAGTACATTTACTGCAGCAGGGCGGCACAGAAAGGCTGGATCACCTCCATTTACATCATCCAGCCTGTTCTGGGTTAGGGGCGGATGTGTGTGTGCCCCCCTGCTAATCCACACTGTCTCTGGCTACAGCAGGATTTTGTTAACAGGTCCCGGCCAATGACTTATGGCTGAAACCTGCTGATTGCCTGTAGCCAATCACAGCACAGAGTCCTGTGTTTACATACACACAGGGCTCCTTACATACAGTGCCTTGAAAAAGTATTCACACCCCTTGAAATTTTCCACATTTTGTCATGTTACAACCAAAAACTTAAAAGTATTTTATTGGCTCGTATGTGATAGACCAACACAAAGTGGCACATAATTGTGAAGTGGAAGGAAAATGATAAATGGTTTTTAACATTTTTTACAAATAAATATGTGAAAAGTGTGGGGTGCATTTGTATTCAGCCCCCTTTACTCTGATACCCCTAACTAAAATCTAGTGGAAACAATTGCCTTCAGAAGTCACCTAATTAGTAATCAGACTTCACCTCTGTGACATTTTATCTCGGCACAAATACAGCTGTTTTGTGAAGCCCTCAGAGGTTTGTTAGAGAATCTTGGTGAACAAACAGCATCATAAAGGCCAAGGAACACACCAGACAGGTCGAAATAAAGTTGTGGAGAAGTGTAAAGCAGGGTTATGTTATAAAAAAATATCCCAAGCTTTGAATATCTCACGGAGGAGCACTGTTCAATCCATCACCTGAAAATGGAAAGAGTATGGCACAACTGCAAACCTACCAAGACATGGCCGTCCACCTAAACTGACCAGGCTGGGCAAGGAGAGCATTCATCACAGAAGCAGCCAAGAGGCCCTTGGTAACTCTGAAGGAGCTGCAGAGATCCACAGCTCAGGGGGGAGAATCTGTCCACAGGACAACTATTCGTGGTGCACTCCACAAATCTGCCCTTTTATGGAAGAGTGGCAAGAAGAAAGACATTGGTGAAAGAAAGACATAAGAAGTCCTGTTTGTAGTTTGCGAGAAGCCATGTGGGGGACACAGCAAACATGTGGAAGAAGGTGCTCTAGTGAGATGAGACCAAAATTGAACTTTTTGGCCTAAAAGCAAAACGCAATGTGTGGCGGAAAACTAACACTGCACATCACCCTGAACACAACATTTCTTCAGCAGGGACAGGGAAGCTGGTCAGAGTTGATGGGAAGGTGGATGGAGCCAAATACAGGACAATCTTAGAAGAAAACCTGTTAGAGTCTGCAAAAAACTTGACAGGAGCGGAGGTTTACCTTCCAGCAGGTCAACGACCCTAAACATACAGCCAGAGCTACAATGGAATGGTTTAGATCAAAGCATATTCATGTGTTAGAATGGCCCAGTCACAGTCCAGACCTAAATCACATTGAGAATCTGTGGCAAGACTTGAAAATTGCTGATCACAGACGCTCTCCATCCAATCTGACAGAACTTGAGCTATTTTGCAAAGAAGAAGAATGGGCAAAAATGTCCCTTTCTAGATGTGTAAAGCTGGTAGAGACATCCCTAAAAAGACTTGCAGCTGTAATTGCAGGTAAAGGAGGTTCTACAAAGTATTGACTCCGGGGGGCGCTATACAAATGTATCCCACATTTTTCACATATTTGTGAAAATTTTTGAAAATCATTTATCATTTTCCTTCCACTTCACAATTATGTGCCACTTGTTGGTTTATCACATAAAATCCCAATAAAATACATTTACGTTTTTGGTTGTAACAAAATGTGGAAAAATTCAAGGGGTATGAATACTTTTTCAAGGCACTGTAGATCAGCGATCTGGCTGTTTGTTCTCCCTGCAAAGCAGGATGTTGGTAAAAGCAGCACACAATACACATTTTTAGGTACACAGTTAACCCCTAGATGTTAACCCCTTCCCAGCCAGTGCCATTAGTACAGCATCAGTGTCATTAAAGTGTTTGTTAACCTAAAAAAACAAAATAGATCCTGTTCCCCTAAATCATGTTACACAGCACAGCGCTTGTGCTGTGTAATTTGGCCCCCTGTATCACCTAAAAAACCTGGCTGGTCCTGCCTGATTCCCCCCCGCCCCCCGTAAACTGACCACAGTTTATCATAGCTGCTGAGCCTTGACACCGTGGTCAGTTTACGTGCCTCTGTCATCTGCAGCTCTCCTCTGTCCTCTCCCCCCTCCCTCCCTGCCTGTCTGCTCATGACACTGCCTGTACCTTTTCCTCCTGCTGCTTTAAAAACTATAATATATTCATGCCATCCCCTCTGTTATATAACAATGTCCCAGTGTCTAATCTATATATAAAAAAAATAAAATAAAAAATATGCTGATTATACCTTATATCAGAGCGTCTCCTGGCACTCACGTGACTCCTCACCTCTCTCCTCCCCCATATAGCTGTCAGCCCGGGATAGGAGCTGAGGAGTCACGTGAGCGCAGGGAGATGCTCTGATATAATGTATAATCAGCATTTATTTATTTTTTTAAAGATAGATCAGACACTGTCTGGGACACATATTGTTGTATAACAGAGGGGATGGCATGAATAGATTATAGTGGCTTAACAACCACTTTAATGATGTCCGTGTCTGTTAGTGCCTGATTCCCCATCACCCTATCACTGTTCCACTATAAGTCGCAGATCACCGCCATTACTAGTACAGTGTCATAGCTGTATAAATTCCAGTGTATATATACCGTAGTTTGAAGACACTATGCTACCATAAAATATACACTTTTTGGGATGTATTATTATTTTTTTTAACAAAGACAGGTAGCAGAATACAAGTTGGCCTTAATTTTTGAAAAAATTCTATTATTTTTTTTATTGGATAGTTTATATTTATATTTCAAAATGTTTTTTTTTTTTTTTATATAATAAAAAATAAATGTAGCGGGGTCTTCAGATTTAGTGGGATACACCTGGGGGTAGTGTGACCCAGGTGTGTAATTATGTCAGGAATTAGACCCCTTTTTGTTATTCGTGGAGGAATGGGGGATGTAATATTCTCCTTTGCCTGTGGGTGGCAGAGTACCTACAGGCTTCAGGTAGAATCATCACCATAGTGCTACCCTTTTTGTTCCTTCCTGGAGATGGTACGGCTGGGGCGGGGAACCCGCCGTGGTGTTGATGGGAGGAGATAAAAGGGGGGAGACGCCCTCGCCACGAGGTCTTCGGGGATCATCTCGTCACGCACCCAGGCACCTTCGGCCTGGGTGCGGGCGGTTCAAGGTTCCGGCCTAGGCGCCCTAGGCCTGGCCGGAATGAAGCTGGGATTCCATCCCAGGCACCTTCAGCCTGGGATGAGGTACTATTGAGGAGGCCTGGGACCCAGTGACTCCGACTGGGTCCCGCAAGGGTGAAGTGATTCCAGGTTGCCTCTTGCGAGGGGACCCGCATCTGAGGTGAGGAGGCTGGGGAGGTCACTCGTCCGAAGATTCCGGTGCAGCGTCAACCCGGTGACGGATGGGCCTCCGGTAACTCTCTTAGAGGACATCTTCCCCTGATAGGGGCTGCAACGCAGCGGAGGTATTCGAATTAAGACTCCTGCAACCCTTGATCATAGCATAGGGGGTGTAGGGACCCAGATCAGTATAGTGCCTCGACCTGCTCATCCCACCGTATCCTGCCATCGCATTGCCTGTGTGTGGAGATACGAAATAAAACCAACAGTTGGACTGTGATCGGTGTATGGACTCTGTTAATGGGAGCAAAGGGTGGTTTGGTGGTTTTCTGCACAACAGACTCGGTACATGCCCAAGACACACCGGCCCGAGGAAACATCAGATATTGGCCTTCACCTCACCCACCGTTGTGGGGAGGACATGGGCCGTAGCGCACCTCACTCTGTCGCGTGACATGCCCCTAGCTAAAGAGGACGGGGTGAGGGGGCCGCTACATAAAAATCCCAGTGGTGATCAAGTACCCAAAAAGCTTTGTGTGAAAAGAATGATATAAATTCCATTTGGGTACAGCGTTGCATGACCCCGCAATTGTCAGTTAAAGTAGCGCAGCGCTGAATAGCAAATAATGATTATGCGCTCTGCTCATAAAGGGGGTAAAATCTTCCAGAGCTCAAGTGGTTAATGATATATTAATAAAGAGCTGCAGAATTTTTTTTTTTTTTTTTTATCTGCTGGTTCACCTTTTAACAATCTCTCACAAGAGGAAACTAGAATACCGGCTTTAGAAATGAGAGAAGCAAAGTACGAGGCTGTAACTTAGAAAAGACTTGGGGATTCTGAACCGATGGCAGAATAATACGGGCTCCCCGCCTGCACACACAGCCCACTATATTTCAGCGGTGACCACTTACTGCTGCAATTCTGGGAGGTACAAAGTGTTCCAATATGTGCTTAGCTTAAAAGAAATTATGTTTGATCATTTAAAATGGAGCTCGCCGGTGCATGCTGGGAAGTAGTCGGAATCTCAGTGTGCAATGAAATCTAATTAAAATCGTATCCAAGATTCTGGGAGATCTAGCAGGCTGTTGAGATAGGTAGATGGGAGCCTATAATTGGGGCCGCCATCAGGAATTTTGGGGCCCCTCACACAGCTTCAGGCATGGGCCCCCTGTAGCAGAGGAGGGCCGGGGGGGGGGTGCTGGCACCGCAAATTGAAAAGCAGGGGGGTGCTGAGGCCGGGGCCCTGGGGACCTCTGGGCCCCTTAGAAGAAAAAAAAAAGGGGGGGTTGCCATCCGGGGCCCTGGGGACCTCCGGGTCTCTGGGGACCTCTGGGCCCCTTACAAAAAAAAAAAAAGGGGGGGTTGCCATCTGGGCCCCTTACAGGTGTACTGCTTGTACCCCCCTGATGGCGGCCCTGCCTATAATGAGTGGACACCATCCAATGACCACACTTTAATTAAATACAAGAGCCCGGAAGGGTCATTTTGATGCTCAGTACTAATTCGCTTCTCGGCCTTTTGGCTAAGATCAAGTGTAGTATCTGTTCTCATCAGTTGCCAGGAGGTGGCGCTGTGCTAACCGTCCCCAGTACACGGCGAGGTGGAAAGGGATGGCGGTGGCATATGCAAAACCTGCTGGTGTGGAGGCGGAAGCCTTCTGATGAGGATAGAGAACCATTGGGTCGAAAATGAAGGGCCGGGTCCCTGGCCTTCTGGCCTGGATTTGGTGCTGCTTTCCAACCCTGCCAGTGGTTCGGGAGAGGAACGCCGGTCCCCTTTAGGGTGGGGGGCTGGTCATTACATCCTGAACGTAATTAGGTGGGAGCAATGGGGGTGATGGGGGGGGGGGTGCTCAGCGGCCTGGGCTCTCTCCCTGAGCTCCCAGAGCTCCAGTCCCTTTCTGGTTGGGAAGGAGGTTGCGCCTGTCTGGGCTGTTGGCCAGGGTTGAGAGAAAAGCCAGTGGTGATTGTGCCCCTGGAGTGGCAGTCCAGGGGGTGCCATACTTGCACTGTGTCGAAGGGCACTTTCGAGTGTTGGCACCTTGGTCACGTCACCACACACACTATTTTCACACCTGCCTCCTGGGCCGGGCCTTTTGGCTAGGACCGGAGGAATTTTTTATTCCTGGCCGGAGGGCCTGGCCATTGTATTGCACAATGGCCACTTTTCACTCTCCCACCTTCCTTCTCCCCACTTTCTTTTTATTTATCCCCGTGTGTGTCACTTTTTTGTATTATTTTGTTGATTGTGTACACGTTTTGTCACTGTGTGTTTAGTAGGGTGTAGGTCCTCTGGCCTGCCCTGAACGACTTGGGAGTCGGTGGACATGGCCTTCTGGCTTAGTTCGCCTGCTCTCATGGGGTCTCCCTTCGGGGGAGCCCCACCTAGTACTTGGGTGGGTCTGTTTCGGCAGACCCTCCAGAGAAAGGGGTCCGTCTGGTTTCGAACAGATGGACCACGTGATGTACCTCAGTCCCCGTCTGGAGCCTAACGCCCCGGGGGATCAGGGTAAGGTCCTTCCATGTGTAGGACAAGTGTTACACCCGTTGCACGTTTTGTTTCACTCTTTATGTGTGTGCACTTTTTTTGGCACCGGGTGGAGTTTTTGGGTGTGTTTACCACGCCATGGGCTTTTCAAAAAATAAAAAAATAAAAACTAATTTGTGGAATGCACCCTGAAATGATCATTATCTACATTTATTTATTATTATTTTTTTACTACTCCCTTTAATTATGGGTTTAAAAGGCACTATAGCCACCAATACAGACACTGACCGTAAAGTACTGCAGTATTTGGTGATGCTTTTATTGTAGTGAAAGGATATATTCATAAGTGTGATGAAGAGGATGAACCTGAAAAAAAAAAACTAAAAAAAGGCAGAAGTCCCAAAAATAATTTGTTTTGATTTATCCAAATGGACTAACATTATTAAAGAGGAACTGCAGTCTGCTCAAATAATTTGTAATAAAAACATTTTTTTTTTTGCCATTCTGAAGCTTCCCTCAAACCACTTTGCATATTATTTTATATATACAGTAAACCCCCCTCCATCGCGGGGGTTACGTTCCAGACCCACCCGCAATAAGTGAAAATCTGCGAAATAGAAATACCCTATTTAAATACACACTAGGCATGTTTTTATAACTTTCACTGTACTTTAAAAGCATTTTAAGGTCTTTAAACACAATTTTAAAACAATAGAAACACATTTAAACACATAAAAGATACTGAGAGACATAGCAAGAGCAATGGAAAACACAAAAATATTTAATTAACAAGGATTTAATCAATAAAATAATGTTAATAGGTCTTACAGAAAAAAACGCAATATACCGGGACAGCGAAAACTGAACCGCGATATAACGGGAGTTTACGGTACTGTAAGTCTGTACTTGCCAAATAGGCTGCAGAAATCTCCCTCCACTGAGTCTGGCTGCAGCCATTTTAACTGTAAGCAGCTGAATCTGCTGCCTGTTCACTTCCTGTATTTACACAGACACACACCCCTAGACCTGCAGCTCTCATTGGCCCTCTTATGACTCAACCCCCTCCCCTCCCTTCCTAGCAAAATCTCACAAGCGTGAGAGAGAGAGAGCTGTGCATGATGTCATAAGCCTAGGCTAATTATCAGACAAGAAACAAGAAGTGGACTGTATAAGGGATTTACTGGCAGAAAAAAAAATGTTTTACTATCCAAAGTTAAAACAACAACAAGGGCAGAAGATTTAAAGGAGTTGTAAAGGCAGAAGTTTTTTTTTTATCTTAATGCATTGTATGCATTAAGATAAAAAACCTTCTGTGTGTAGCACCCCCCTATTACCGTATATATTCGAGTATAAGCCAACCCGAATATAAGCCGAGGCACCTAATTTTACCACAAAAAAATGGGAAAACGTATTGACTCGAGTATAAGCCTAGGGTGTCCATCTGCTTGCCTCACTGTGCCCATGACTAGACTGACGTTTAACATGGGAGTCTATGGAAGGGGTGCCCAGCTTTGAAAAATCGGTGCTCCCCGGTCGTAGGTCCCTCAGACAACAAACTTTGCACACTTGTAGAGGAGAACTGGGGCTACATGTGTGCCAAGGTTCGGGTTCAGAGGACCTACGACCGGCCGGTACCAGGTCCCCAAAATCACCAGAGAAATTACCGTTTAACATGAGAGTCTATGGAAGGGGTGCCCGGGTTTGAAAAATCGGTGCTCCCCGGCCGTAGGTCCTCCGGACAACAAACTTTGCACACTTGTAGAAGAAGAGTGGGGCTACAAGTGTGCCAAGTTTGGGGTCCAGGGGACCTACGGCCGGCCGGGACTGGGTCCCCAAATTCCGGGAGATCAGGCGCAAAAAGGCGACTCGAGTATAAGCCGAGGGGGGCATTTTCAGCACTAAAAAATGTGCTGAAAATACTCGAGTATATACGGTACCTACCGGAGCACCTTCTCTCTATTAAAGTGGAACTAAACTCATAACTCCTAACTGTCCCTGATTTTGAGGAACTGTCCCTCATTCGAAACAAAGTCACTTCCTCCCCCTCATTTGCCGCTCATTTTGGTCTGATCTACATAACTGTGTATAAAATGCACTATTTATCTAACAAAAAAGTGTTTTCCAGTGCTAAACCTTTCCTCCAATTTCTAAATTGCTGCATTTGTAAATTTCAAAAGCCAATAAAAAGGTATAGTGGTGGTAAAAAAAGCACTTGTGGATTTAACCAATCATTTTATTTTTTTATTTTGCCTACCGGGCACTTTTACCTCATTCCTGCCCAGGCCAATTTTCAGCTTTTAGCGATGTCGCACTTTGAATGACAATTGCGCAGTCATGCAACACTGTACCCATATAATGTTTTTATCATTTTTTCACACAAATAGAGCTTTCTTTTGGTGGTATTTAATCACCACTGGGTTTTTTATTTTTTGCTAAGCAAAATTTAGCAAACAGGTAATTTTCCTCCTTCACTGATGGGCACTGATGAGGAGGCACTGATTGGCAGCACTGATGGGCACTGGTAGGACTGCACTGATGATCATTTTTTTAACACAAGCAGGTTATTGGCTTTCTTCTTCTCTCCTCATGCTGTCAGCGTGAGGAAAGAAAAGCCGACAACTGGCTTGTGTTTACTGATCAGTTGTCATTGGACACAGCGGATCACGTGGGAAAGGGCCGCTGTGACCCTGATCTGTGTGAGGGGCTGAACTCGAAGGACTCGTGATCAGAGCACGGGAAGTGCGATCTTGGGAGGACGCCAATAGACCCCCCCCCCCGACAAAGTAAGCCTGTGCTGTAGACATCATTCGGCTATAGCGCGGACGGGAAGGGGTTAATGGAGGTATGACAGGGGGTATGTCCTATGCCTACATACTTTTGATAATAGGTGTCGCTCGTTCCCATCTCAGAAAGCTGGCAGATATGTAAACTCTCTCAATCAGCATGAACCATTTTTAATCCTGATAGAAATGGTAAATAGGGAGGTATGTATATATATATATATATATATATATATATATATATATATATATATATATATATATATATATATATATATATATATTTGTTTTAAACTTCATTTTTTATGTTTCTTCAACTTTAGGCTCAAATTTTTTTGGGGGGAGAATTGGATCCATTTTATATTTTTGTAATTCCAGTGTTCCCCAGCAGGTGTCAGGTGTCAGCAGCCAGCAGACCCCAGTAATCAGTTTCCATCTGATGCTGGCTGCTGGGAGGTTATTTAAGTCCTACCCTATTAGTCCCCTTTGCCTGCGCGTTTTGCTGCTGCCAGAGCCTGTTGCCATTTATCCTGATCTTGCTCCAGCCCCGTGTCCTGCTCTCACTTGTTCCTTTACCCAGTCCCCCCACTTTCTATTTGCTCCCTGCACCCCCAGTTTTCCACTGCCTTTCTGTGTTCCCTATTTTGTTTATCGTTAGTTAGGCTTTCTGTTTGTTAGGTTTATTAGTCTTAGTATTCTGTCACTGGGTTCTTGGTTCACTCATTTTTTCATGGTTGCTGTGTGCTGGTGTTTGGATGGTTTTTATTTCACCGTAAATAAATCTCACTTAATGCATACAAAGTCTGGTCCCAGTCTCCTGGGTGTAGCCACACAGATATTGCCATCCCTGCTGCTGGTTCCTGACAGGTGACATCTACCTGGCAGGCTTGGTCAGGTAAGTTCAGACTAAAATCCACACATGCCTGAGCTCATTGCTCTTCTTGGGTTTGCAATCAATGCTTGGGCACCAAATGGGGGGCAGGAGGGGTACACGTGTGCCCCATAACTTGAGATTCTGTTTTCTTTTGGGGGGGGGGGTGTTTGGGTTGTGCTTTACAAATAGAAATACATATTTCATTTTGAGTGCTTGTATTTTTTTTTTTTTTTTTACCGGTTTACAACAAATTCTGCCTAGATGCTAATTTTGTGCTTTTCGAATGCTTGCAGTGTTTTACAGACAGTTTTGCATTTTCTATGTATTTCAAAGTGATCCCTGTATGGTTTTTAGGCATGTGTTGAAAAAAGCAAAACACGGGGGTGTTTTATGATGAGCGGCCCTCAGCAGATAATGGCATGTATTATACACAGCAGCTCAGGGATATGGTTGGGTTATTTTAGAGATATGAGGATTGATTGGTTGTAATACTCTTGTATCTCTCCTGTCTCTCACCAAATGTGAATAATGACAGAATCAGACGCCAATTAATCCGGCAAGGCTTGATTACACACATTAGTGCGCGCGGTTTACAGCTCGCTATCCACTCAGAGACAATATTGTGTCCCAGCACATGTGCTCGTTTTAAAATGAATTCTGAAGCCACCAAGTCTTCAAGCCTTTAATTATTTCCTGTGTGTACCGTCAATCATACGTCACCGGGGTATGGAAAGTGCAATATCACACCACACCAGGAAATGTAATCTGCAAATAATAGCTTGTTCTATAGAAACTGATCTGAGAGGGATACAAATCCCACAGGAGAATGTGGATTCCCTTCATGCGGATATAGGATATTGGAAATCAACCAACAGTTTCTAAAAAAAAAAAAAAAAAAAAAAATGTATACAATGCTGCTTTCTGTATCCCACCCTAATAGATTGTAAGCTCTTCAATCTTCTGTATCTTCTCTAATAACTTATAAAATGTAAGCTTACCCACCTACTGTATCCTCCTAATACATTGTAGGTTTTCCACCTTTAGTATGTTCCATAATTGACTGTAAGCTCTTCAACCTTCTATATCCTCCCTGATACCCTAATAGATTGTAAGCTCTTCCACCTCCTGTGTCCTCCCTTCTACCCTAAGAGATGTGAGCTCATCTACCTGCTCTATTCTCCAGTATATCCTAATAGATTGTAAGCTTCTCTATCCTCCCTGATACCAATAGATTGGAGCTATTCCACCATCTTTATCCACTTATATCCTAATAGATTGTACTCTCTTCCACTTTTCTGTATCCATCCTTATATCATGTTAGATTGTAAGCTCTTACACATCCTGTGTCCCTCCCTTATACCCTATTAGATTGTAAGCTTTTCCACCATATGTATCCTACTTTATACCCTAATAAATTGTATGTTTTTCTGCCTTCTGTAGCCTCCTATATACCCTATAGACTGTAAGCTTATCCACTCACTTTGTCTTCTGTTACATTCTAATAGATTGTAGTAGGTTTGTCCCAATACCGATCATTTGTGCACAAATGCTCCTGATGCCTAATCCGATACCTGGGAATGCGGCGGAAGTCAGCAGGCGGAGAGGACGGAGAGCGAGTCAACAGGCCCAACAGCAGTGGAACTAGGGGTAAGCCGGCCGAGGCAGGGGTGCAGGGCGCAGCCACATATTCGGTCAAAATCGGTGACCGGAGCCATCACATTCGGTAAAGGAAGTGACGTTCCGTGTCTTCGTTGGAGGTTAAACATCACAACGCCAATCCTGGTACACCCTGCACTTGGCCGCAGTAAGCCAGCAGCGGACATCTCGTTACACCCAGCCCATATAGTTTGGGCTGGGTGTAACGAGATGTCCGCTGCTGCTTAATGCGGCCAAGTGCAAAGTGTACCAAGATGGACATCGCAGCATATAGTTTAACCACCTTCCTACTGTGCACGAAAACCCCCTTCCTGCCCAAGCCATTTTTCAGCTTTCAGCGCTGTCACACTTTGAATGACAATTGCGCGGTCGTGCGACGTGACTCCCAAACAAAATTTGTGTCCTTTTTTTCCCACAAATAGAGCTATCTGATGGTGGTATTTGATCACCTCTGCGGTTTTTATTTTTTGCGCTATAAACAAAAGAAGAGCGTCCAGTTTGGGAAAAAAAACACTATTTTTTACTTTTTGCTATAATAAATACCCATTTTTTTTTAAATAAAATTTTCCTCAGTTTAGGCCGATACGTATTCTTCTACATATTTTTGGTAAAAAAAAAAAAATCGCAATAAGCGCGTATTGATTGGTTTGCGCAAAAGTTATAGCGTGTACAAAATAGGGGATAGATTTATAGCATTTTTATTTTTTTATTAGTAATGGCGGCGATCTGCGATTTTTTATTGTGACTGCGATATTGCGGCGGACACATCGGACACTTTTGACACATTTTTGGGACCATTCACGTTTATACAGCGATCCCTGCTATAAAAATGCATTGATTACTGTATAAATGTGATTGGCAGGGAAGGGGTTAACCACTAGGGGGCGGGAAGGGGTTAAATATGTTCCCTCAATGTGTTCTTACTGTGGGGGGAGGGGACTGACTGGGGGAGGTGACCGATGGTTGTCCCTATGTACAAGGGACACACCATCGGTCCCCTCTCCCTCACAGGACGTGGATCTCTGTGTTTACACACAGAGACCCACTTTCCTGCTCGTTTCCCGGGCAATCGCGGGTGCCCGGCGGCAATCGCGGCCGCCGGGCACGCGCAACGGGGCCTTGTGAACGCGGCGGGCGGCGCGCGCGCCGCTGGCGGCGAGCGCGCGCCTTCTAGCTCGTTTTAAAGGGAGGACGTCATATGACGTCCTCCCAGAACGAGAGTATCCTCCGCCCGCCGTCAATTGACAGTGGGCGGTGGACAAGTGGATATACTATATGATAAATGACATGAATGATGAGAGGAAAGGAAGGATTTTGCAATGCTATATGCCATATAGCATTGCAAAATCCTTCCTCTCCTCTCATCATTCATGTAATTTATTATGCCAGGCCAGCAATTGCCAATCAGTGCTGCATTTCAGTGCCCATCACTGCCTACCCATCAGTGCCACCAGTCATCAGTCAGTGCCACCACATCAGTGCTACTGTCACATGACATTAAAAAAGAAAGTATCTGTATCGGCGAGTACTTGAAAAAAAGTATTGGTACAACCCTAGATTGTAGGTTCTTTCACCTTTTACATGTTTCCTAATAGATTTAAACTCTTCAACCTTCTCTATTCTCCCTTATACCGTAATAGAGTACCTCCACCTTCTATATCCTCCCATATATCCTATTAGATTGTATGTTCTTCCACCATATCTATCCTCCCTTATACATTAATTAGATGGTAAGCTCTTCCACTTTCTGTATCCTCCCTTATATACCCTAATAGATTGTAAGCCCTTCCACCTTTGGTATCGTCTTTAATAGATTGTAAGCTTTTCCACCTTCCCAATCCTTCCATATACCTTTAAAAGATTGGAAGCTCTTCTGCCTTCTGTAGCCTGCTGTATACCCTATTAGATTGGAGGTTCTTCCACCTTTTGCATGTTTATTAAGATTGTAAGCTCTTCAACCTTCTCTATCCTCCCTTATACCCCCAATAGATTGTAAGCTATTCAACCTTCTCTATCCTCCCTTATAGCCTAATAGATTGTAAGCTCTTCCACCTACTGTATCCTACCCTTTATACCCTTCTAGATTGTAAGCTTTTCTACCTTCCGTATCCTCCCTTTACTTTAATATACTGTAGGCTCTTCCCCCTTTTTGTATGTTCCCTAATTGATTGCAAGCTATTCAACCTCAATCTCCCTTATTCCTTAGCTTGTATCCTCAAAGAATTGTAAGCTCTTCAACCTTCTCTATCCTCCTTTTATACCCCAATAGATTATAAGCTCTTCAACCTTCTCTCTTCTCCCTTATACCCTAAAAAGATTGCATCCCCCTTATTAGATTGTAAGCTTTTCAACCTTCTCTAGCCTCCCTTATACCTTAGATTGTATCCTTAATGGATTTTTTAAACTCTTCCACCTTCTCTATCATCCCTTACACCCTAAAATATTGCATCCTCCTTAATAGATTGTAAGCTCTGCAATGAAACCTGCAAAAAGTAGTGCAGGAACCTTTTCCGAGTCGCAGCAATTTGAACGGTTCCATTGCTGACAATAAGGTGCGACTTGTCATGCGATTTGGAACTGTCAAATCGCATTAAAAATTGCACCAGTGTGAATGGGGGCTTGTAATACATTTATTTTACAATGTTTGAGCCAGTGAGATCATAAAGAATATGTAGTCAGTAATACATGTAGACATATCAGAGAGGAGTTCCTTAAACACAATGAGAAGCATCAGTTCCTGTAGAAGGGAGGGATCACACGTCTATTTGTGACTAGTAATATCAGGTCATTTCCATAAAGTATCTTATTTTTCATTTACAATCCATTATAGTGGGGAGAATCTCGCACACTAATGTACTATGACAAGTGCGGGGTGATTTCGTTGTTGTCATCTTTGCACTAAGTGGCACAAATCGTCCAACAGGATATTTTTCCCTTCCCTGCTGCGGCGTTCCAAATTGTACATCTGTATTATCTGTCTGGAAACCTCGGCTTCTAAGTGCCAAATGACTCTGTCGGAGAGGAAGATGACAACAGATAACGGCCACCGAGTGGTTTGTGCCTTTGAGGATGAAAATGAATCCATTTTTTTTTTCTTTTTTTTGTTCATTACCCCGAGAATAAAAATACAATTTTCTCTGGCCGCTCGGCCCCTGAAAGCCATTCCTGCGTTGACCTCCCGCGAACGCCAGATCTCTCATCCCGTTTCTGCTGTCAGAATCTGTGTCTGTAATGAACCCGCGACGGAGGACACCGTGATCTGGCAATTTGTCACATTCAATATCTCCAAGTCAAAAAAAATTTGATCACAATCCAGAATCTATTTGTTTGATGGGGCCAAGAGAAATTTGTCTGCTTCTATTTTCAGAAATCGCAAAATCTCTTTCTGCTTGTGACAAGCCGACAAATGCCAGACTAAAGCTTTAGCGATGACCCAAATGCATCACTGTCCCTTCTAAGTTATCTCGGCGTACGTGATGACAAAGTGTCTGAAATGAGAACTGTCCGTACTACAGTCCTGCAGAAGCTATCTGTCAGGATGATTTAGATGAACTGGGCCATGGGTTGGAATGTAGAAAACTGCGGCGGGGTCTATTCAAGGCTTTGTTATTTTTAAAAGGGTAACTTTCGTACCTTTTTGTCAGGACCTGGATCACCTGCTGATGGCACTGTGGTTCCCTGTGTGGTGGATTGAAGTTCCAGTGTCCATCAGTAGGTGTCTCCCAGCAGATGCCAATAATGAGTCTCCACCTGATGCTGGCTGCTGGGAGGGTATTTAGTTCCTCTTCTACTGCACCATTGCGCTTTAGTGTTTTACCTGCTAGCCAGAGTCTTGCTTGCTAATTTATCCTGTGCCTTATTTCTCATCCTTCCTCCTGTATCCTGTACCCTGCTGCCTTGTACCAGCTCCCCTTGTTCCTGATTCCAAACCTGGTTCCCCCATTTCTTGTATCTCTCGTATTGCCCCGTCACAAACCAAACCCTCAACGGACCTTCTATCTCAGACCCCCTTCACATCACAGCCCCCCATCCTTACACCAAAGTCCCCTTTACATGATAGTCCCCCCTGCCCCTTCTTTACATCAGTCTTCCCTTTATATTACCACCCCCTTTACTTAACAGTCTGTGTTGCGTTTGTTAAAAATATGATTTTTTTATATTAATCAGACATAGGATACATGGGACAATATTACAATAGTGAGTTGGTCAGATTACTGTCAGTCTTTTGGTTTGAGTAGATTTCTCAAACAAATAATGTTTTCTACAATGGGGTTAGATACCATTGTTGTATTCAACAGGATAGCTACAGTAAACAAGTAAGACATTACTTGTTTGAGATTTCTTTCAGCTCTCAAACTGAAAGAATGACTGTTAGATTACTGACAGATTTGGTTTGAGTAGACAATAGGTAGATAGCATTGTTGTATTCAACAGTCCATTGTTTCTACAGCTACAGTAAACAGGTATGTTTTCTGTTGTTTGGTAACTCAGCCTGACACATAAAAGCAGGCATAAGCTAGGACACACACATCATGTTGCTGTAACATCAGAAGAAGCCACTCATCATAAGAAAAACAGAACCTGGTCTCCAAGAAGAATCATTGCCAATGGAGATCACGAGTAACAGAAGATAAGTAACATAAATGTATTTGTACTGTTATAGACCATAGGCTGTTCTATTTTCTAGGCATTTTGCTTGTTATAGATATCTGTCAGTCTTGTAGTGTATTCCTAATATTGTAATAGTTTTGTATGTACGGCATCTTGTATAGTAAAAACACATTTACACACTGCAGAAGTCTCAGCTTCCTTGTTATACCACAGAGTAACCTTGCTAGATAGACGCAAGCAAAACACAGTCCCCCCTAACACAACACACAACAGACCCCTCTTTACATCACAGTCCTGCCTTCATTTTAGAGATTCCTGTCCTTTTCATTACACCGCAGCACTTCATGCCCCCCCCCCACCATCACTGTTCTACCTTACGTGCACAATATGAGAGGCATGGCAGGTCTGGGCAAAGGGCGGGGCTTTTCATGTTAAGGTTGGTGAATGATTGCTTGGACTGCCCCACAGCCTAACAACCAATCGCCCACTTCCCAACTTGAAAAGTCCCACCCTCTATCCAGACCTGCCGCACCTCTCACCTTGTGCCCTTCCTTGATGATTGTAGCAGCAGTGGGCAGGGGAGCC
Organism: Rana muscosa; assembly: GCA_029206835.1. NCBI lineage: Eukaryota > Metazoa > Chordata > Amphibia > Anura > Ranidae > Rana > Rana muscosa. The sequence continues at coordinate 196,137,456 of CM055119.1, forward strand.
AGCAGCTGAGAGAAGATACACAGGCATCCATTTGGCGAGGCTGTGGTCTGGATAGGACTGTAACTCGGTCCAGATGTAGACCGTGGTCCACCATTTAGTGATGCCTGTTCTAAAGGGTTCGCACAGGTTTTATATATACACAGTTGGTCCAAGCTGGGACATGTAACATATGTGTGACAGTTCTAACCAAGTCAGTGGGCAAGAGGCTTGCTCTGAGTGCTCTCCAGAAGCCCCTATCTTGGTTAGGTTTGTCACAATATGTAAAAGTATCCATACCTGCAATTCTCCTTTTAAGGAACAACAAGTTCCAGTATTTCTGGCAGCAGGTCTGTCTGTAGAGTGTTTTGAGGGCACCCATATCATGGTGCTGGTATTCACTTGCAGCGTACCTGAATAAAATGCCAGTAGAGTTTCATCCTCTTTGCTTTGGCATAGTTGCATTCGATCAGTCGGGGGCGGCTGTTGACATCCACCAAACAGCGGTTGTCGTCATCGTCGATGGTCGGGCTCAGCACCCCCACATGTATCTGTTGCATGCTGGTGTAGTAAACATTCTGAGAAAAAAAAAAAATCAGATCCACATTATAGAAAAGATACAAAGATTCTTCCAATCAGTGTAAGGAGAACTAAATTAGGACCATTGTGATTCTATGACATTCTTGTGTTGCCTCCAAATTCTCCAGGTCTCAATATAATCGAACATCTGTGGGATGTGCTGGAACAAGTCCGATCCATGGAGGCCTCACCTTGCAACTTACAGGACTTAAGTGTTTGTAAACCCACTTGTTGGACTTCTACCTATAGGTAAGCCTAGAATAAGGCTTACCTATAGGTAGTGGATATATCTCCTAAACGTGCGCCATTTAGGAGATATTTCACTTGTAGTCCGCCGAAAAACGTAACTGCGCATGCGCGGGGAAGAAACAAAACCAAGTGCCGTTTCTTCCCCAGCCTGTGCCGTGAATGGCGGCTCCCGTGCGCATGCACGGGAGTGACATCACGCGGCTCTGGCCAATCACATCGCCGGAGTCAGCGACCGGAAGGAAGAGGGGACAGAAGATGGACGCTGCCTACTGTGGGGACATCGCTGGATTCTTTTACAGGTAAGTGGCACATAATGGGCTAGTATGCGATGCATACTAGCCCATTATGCTTTTCATTTGCAGGCTTTGCAGCGAGCAAAAGAGGAAGCAAAACCCATCAGGGTTTACTTCCTCTTTTAAAGGATCTGCTACTGACAGCTTGGTGCCAGATACCACAGCATACCTTCAGAGGTCTAGTAAGGTTTATACTTTGATGGGTTATGGTGGGTGGTAATAATGTTATGGCTCATCAGTGTGTATATATACGTATGTATGTATATGTGTATATATATATATATATATAAATATATTTTACACATTGAAGCAAGTTTATTGGATCAATATACCTGTTTATGTTCCTTCAATGCAAGGCCCGCGAGTGCCTTTTCCACTGGACTGTTTGTAATTACTTGCCTTAAGTGCACCCAGGCAGTCCTTGCTCTTATGCAGTGACCACCCTCAGACTATACACCAGAGAGAGACAGACTAATACTTTAGGCCCCTTTCACATTGAGGGGTATTTCAGGCGTTTTAGCGTTAAAAATAGCGCATAAATAACGCCTGAAATAATCCTGCCCCAGCATTCTCAATGTGAAAGCCCTAGGGCTTTCACACTGAGGCGATGCGCTGGCGGGAGGAAAAAAAAATCTCTTGCAAGCCGCATCTTTGGAGCGGTGTGTGTATACCGCTCCTTCCCATTGAAATCAATGGGACACCGCGGCTATACCGCCTGCAAACGGCACCGCTAGCGGCTTAATATCGCGGTAAAAACAACGGTATAGTGGCGCTAAAAAAAGCGCCGCTATACCACCAGCGCACCTGCCCGCCCCAGTGTGAAAGGGGCCTTACTACAATTTTTTTTACTATGACAAATTTTTCTAGACTAGGGACTAAAATTATAGTTCATTATACTGTATACTCTAAGCAAGGGAATAACTTCACAGCATGATATAGAAACTTCACAAGACAACCTCAATAAAATAGAGGGATGGGCAACAACATGGCAAATGAGGTTCAACCACTTGACCACTGGGCACTTAAACCCCCTTCCTAGCCAGACCAATTTTCAGCTTTCGGTGCTCTCACATTTTGAATGACAATTACTCAGTCATACAACACTATACCCATATGAATTTTTTGTCCATTTTTTCCCCACAAATAGACCTTTTTTTGGTGGTAGTTGATCACCATTGGGTTTTTTATTTGTTGCGCTATAAAAGAAAAAAGACTAAAAATTCTGTAAAAATAAATACATTTTTCTTTGTTTCTGTTATAAAATTTAGCAAATAAGTAATTTTTCTTCATAAATTTTGGCCAAAATTTATACTGCTACATATCTTTGGTAAAAATAAGTACAAATTGGTGCATACTATTTGGTCTTTGTGAAAGTTATAGAGTCCACAAGCTATGGTGCCAATATCTGAAAATTGATCACATCTGATGTATTTCTTGAGACCCTAACATGCCAGAAAAGTACAAATACCCCCCAAATGACCCCTTTTTGGAGACATTCCAAGGTATTTAGGTATGCTATTACTCCCGAGTATGACGATACCACATGTGTGAGAATTTTACACAGCGTCAGGGCTGCCATCAGGGATTTTGGGGCCCCTTACACAGCTTCAGGCATGGGCCCCCTGGAGCAGAGGAGGGGGGGTGCTGCCGCCGCGAGTTGAGAAGCGGGGGGGTGCCACGAATTGAGAAGCGGGGGGTTTGGGTGCTGACGAACACAAAAAAAGCAAAAGAACAAAAAAAAACAAAAAAAAGGGAGGTTGCCATCCGGGGCCCTGGGGACCTCTGGGCCCCTTACAAAAAAAAAAATAAAAAAAATGAAAAAAAAAAATTAATAAAAAAAGAAAAAAAAAATTTAATAAAAAAATTAATAAAAAAAAAAAATTATAAAAAAAAGGGGGGTTGACATTCGGGGCCCTAGGGAACTCCAGGCCCCTGGGGACCTCTGTGTCCCTTACAAAAAAATAAATAAATGACCTCCGGGCCCCTTACAGGTGTACTGCCTGTACCCCCCTGATGGCGGCCCTGCACAGCGTGGCCACATACAGAGGCCCAACATGCAGGGAGCACCTTCAGGCGTTCTGGAGCACCCAGGCCAATGCTGACATTTCTCTCCTACATGTAAAAACCATCATTTATTTGCTAGAAAATTACACAGAACCCCAAAACATTATATATATGTTTTTTTAGCAAAGACCCTAGAGAATACAATGGCAGTCATTGCAAATTTTTATCTTGCACGGTATTTGCGCAGCAATTTTTCAAACACGTTTTTTTTGGGGGAAACGTTTTGTGCTTTAAAAAAAAAAAAAAAAACGTAAAGTTAGCCCAATGTTTTTGCATAATGTGAAAGATAAAGTTACGACGAGTAAATAGATACCTAACATGTCACCCTTCAAAATTGCACACGCTCGTGGAATGGCGCCAAAGTTCGCTACTTAAAAATCCCCATAGGCGACGCTTAAATTTTTTTTACTGGTTACATGTTTTGAGTTACAGAGGAGGTCTCGCTCTAACGTTCGCAGCGATACCTCACTTGTGTGGTTTGAACACCGGTTTCATATGTGGGCGGGACTTATGTATGCGTTTGCTTCTGCATGCACGCACACAGGGACAGGGGCGCTTTAAAAAAAAAATTATTGTTCATTTTACTTTTATTTATTTTAGTTTGACACTTTTTTTTTCAAAAATATTTTTTTCGATCACCTTTATTCCTATTACAAGTATTACATGTAAACATCCCTTGTAATAGGAATATGGCATGACAGGTCCTCTTTACAGTGAGATATGGGGTCAATAAGACCCCACATCTCACCTCTAGGCTGGAAAGCTTGAAAAAACAAAAAACGATCCTGGCTTTGATCGTAGCGGTGAGTCGGTAGACGCACCGGAGGGTGGCGGGAGGGGGGACGTCCCCTCTCGCCTCCCGTAAGAACGATCAAGCTGCCGAACAGCCGCTATGATCATTCTTATGGTGTAGGGAATCGCCGGCTGAAAAAAGCTGATATCTGAATGATGCCTGTAGCTGCACCCATCATTCAGATATCCCCGCGCAAATTCAAGGACGTCATATGACGGCCGGCAAGTGGTTAAAATGCATTTTTTTATTTTTTTTACACAAAATTGTCCATTTATACAATATTTCTAACACATAGCATATACATACCAAAAATGACACCCCAAAATAGATTCTCCTACTCCTCCTGAGTACGGCGATACCACATGTGTGAGACTTCCACAGCCTGGCCACATATAGTGGCCGAGTACAGCAGAGCAGGGCCGGGTATGGCAGAGTATGGCTGAGCATGGAGGGATGGCTGTGCATGGATGGATGGCTGGATGTGACTGCAATTGTCACAGAGCAGCGCTGTGGGCACTACAGATCCAGCCCACAGCGCTGCTGCCACCGATCTCTCCCCCTCTCCTCTCACACTGTACCGATCGGTACAGAGAGGGGAGAGAGGAACCGGCGTCATGACATAACGCCGGTTTGTTTACAAGTGATCGCTCGTCATTTGACGGAGCGGTCACGTGGTAAATGCCCGCTATCAGTGGCCATTTACCGTGATGCACCGGGTCAGGTCACAGACACTCCCGTGTGCGCGCCCCAGGGGGCGTGCGGGAGCGCGATTCTGGGAGGACGTCAATGTACGCCCTCCCAGAATTAACGAACCGCCCTGTAGCCAGCATTCAGCTATGGGTCGGTCGTAAAATGGTTAATGTTGAAAAATTTATTCATCACTGTCCACGGAGAGCTATACTTCATTATAATAGTCCAGTTTTGAGATGCTGGTCTTGAGCAATCCTGATGCTCACTCCTTCATCCCACCTCTCTTTCCCACCTTCCTACTGTGAACATCTCTTGCCGCGTACACACGATCGGAAATTCCGACAAGAAATGTCCGATGTGAGCTTTTGGTCGGAAATTCTGACCGTGTAGGCTCCATCGGACATTTGCTGTCGGAATTTCAGCCAACAAAATATTGAGAGCAGGTTCTCTATTTTTCCGACGGAAAAAGTTCCTATCGGAAATTCCGATCGTCTGTATGCAATTCCGACGCGCAAAAAAACACGCATGCTCAGAATCAAGCAGAAGAGCCGAACTGCCTATTGAACTTCATTGATCTCGGCTCGTCGTACATCTTGTACGTCACCGCGATCTTGACCTTCGGAATTACCGACAAGATTTGTGTGACCGTGTGTATGCAACACAAGTTTGAGCCAACACTTCATCAGAAAAAAATCCATGGTTTTCTTGTCGGAATTTCCGATCGTGTGTACGCAGCATCTCTCTTTTTTCCTCTCCCCTCCTCTTCTTCCTCTCCCCTCCTCTTCTTCCTCTCCCCTCCTCTTCTTCCTCTCCCCTCCTCTTCTTCCTCTCCCCTCCTCTTCTTCCTCTCCTCTCCTCTCCTCCTCTTCCTCTCCTCTTCTTCCTCTCCTCTCCTCTTCTTCCTCTCCTCTCCTCTTCTTCCTCTCCTCTTCTTCCTCTCCTCTCCTCTTCTTTCTCAATGTTTATTCAGACTTCTTATTTTGATCTGCCTAGTGTTTTGCAGCTTGCGACAAAGTTACCTGGCTCATTGATACCTACTCTAACTCACAGGCTACAAGTTTTGTTTATTAATATGCTATTTATACTGTTGGATGTTATCACATCCTCAGCGGCTACTTTTCAGCTGTCTAACACCTTCTCTGCAATTACAAAAAGTCCTTTTATGCTATGTTTTGTACTTAAAATGTTTCAATAAAAATCTATTGAAAGTGAAAAATGTAAAGTAATGCACTTGGGGGCCAATAACATGAATGCAAGTTACTCACTAGTGGGAGAACCTCCAGGGAATTCCAGGATGGAAAAAGATCTGGGGGTCCTAGTAAGTGACAGGCCCAGCTATGGCATACAATGCCAAGATGCAGCAAGCAGAATATTAGCATGCATAAAAAAGGGTATTTACTCAAGAGAGAAATCTATAATCCTGCCACTTTACAAGACTCAGCCGCATCTTGAGTGTGTCATCCAGTTCTGGTCAACAATCCTCAGGAAGCATGTGCTGGACTGGAGGATCTCCATTACAAAAACGACTACAAACGTTAAACCAATTCTCCCTGGAGAAGAGACGCTTGAGGGGAGTTATGATAGTGATATACAAATACCTCAATGGTGATTCTAGCATAGGGAGGAAACTATTCAGTCTCAGGGAGCTTAAAAAGACACGTGGCCACTCAATTAAGTTGGCTGAGAATCGGTTCAACCTTAAACTGGTAGGGAGTTTAAAAAAGCCTTAAAAGAAATCCCGATGGCTCCCCGGCCACCTGGCACCCCAGGATGCAGCGTCAAATAGGCCACATGCGACTTGCAGGGAGTGCAAGTTTACGGTTTGAGTGGTAAGGATGTGGACTCGTGGTATCAGCGGGAAGTGTCAATAATAATAAAAAAAAAAAATCTTAGATGGGCATCTTGGCAAACGCAATATAAAGTAATATAGGAAATGGTATTGACAGAAACACATGCACATACACCTACACAGGATGGACTGGTGTCTTTATTTACCCTTACCTACAATAAAACTATAATTTTTGACTGGAGTTCCATTTTAAAACTTTGTTACTTCAGGAGCGAGATCTCTGTACTTGCGTTCCGAGTTCCGCCCACATGGCACAACCATAGCGAATGTGATCGAGACTAGAGATGTGCACGACCGATTTAAAATGTGTTTTTCATTTTAGATTCGTTTAAGTTAATAATTTTGCTTTGTCATATTCGTTATGTTAGAGTGATTCGTTTTCGGATATGGTTTTGTATATTTATATTAGTTTTGTACATTTTGTTATTTTCAAATTGAAAATTCAAATTTCAAAAGACGGATATATATATATTTTATTATTTTCTATTCTAATATAATCTATTATTTTCTTTTATAATCCGTTTTATTCCATTCTGTTCTATTCCATTTTGTTTTATTCTTTTCTATTTTATAAAGTAGCCCAAGTAGGAATCCTCCTATTTCACTTTTATACCTTATTGTATTTATTGCAATGTGTTTTCATTTCAAATATAATTTTTTTTAATTCAAAATATATTTTTTTTAATTCGGATAATTTGTTTTGTTTATTTTGGATTAGTTGAAATTTGTTAATATTGTGTTTTTCAGCAATTCAGATGCATCCTAATCTCAGAATAATGAAAATGTTGTGATCCGTGAATTTCGATTCATAATCTCAATGAATAACACATGTCTAGTCGAAACCCAAGTGATGCCACACCGAGGGGTTTGATTCACTTCTACCTAAAACTGCCAGGGAAGTCAGAACTCCTGACCTGTATCCGGCAATGGCAATTACCACCTTTCTACTCCTATTCCACCTTGGCAGACACCACCTGCCACACTATTTCATTCCAACTATAAGATCCATATGGCACGTCCAAATATCTGGTTGATGAATACAACCATTTTCAACCTATGATGTTCTGGATGGTCGGATTTATGACACAGACTATCAACCGGATTTGTGTCTAGGGGAAAGTATTAGTCTACTTCTCCTCCAAAGCCATGGTCAATATGGAGCTACACCACTAATTCATGCAGTAAGACTATTCTACCTTATATGGATTTCTGGCTGATGTCATCCCTGTGTTCTGTTGCCTGTGCGCTGCTCTGACGGGCATGGCTTTCTTTTCACGTTTGAGTTATATTTTTCTTCTTTATGGGTGGAGAATCAACATTTGGGATATAAGCTACAGTTCTGTAAATCACAAAGCCCTCTGTCCCTGAAGAAGATCTGCATTTTTTTTTTCGAAATGCGTTGGACGTTCTGTCTGTCTGACAATTTCTGGGCTCTCCTTGCAGCTGTTTTCCATTTCTGCTCCCAACATTTGTGTGTGTTTGCATCTATTCCCATTTTCATGTTGCTATGTGCTACCAATGTGCAATAAATGTGAATATTTTTACTACTAAATTGTTTGTGGCCCGCTTAAAGTGGTTGTAAACCCTTTACAACCACTTTTACCTACAGGTAAGCCTAGATTAAGGCTTACCTGTAGGTGCTCGAAATATCTCCTAAACTGCCACGGTTTCGGAGATATTTGCAAAAGAGACAGGCGCCGATGTCAACTGCGCACTTTAGAAACGGCGATCGTGCCGCTTCTAAAGGAGATCGTGTCGTGACGGGCGGCTCCCACGCGCATGCCAATCACAGCGCCGGAGCCGCAATACCCGGAAGGAAGAGGGTGAAAGATGGACGCTTCGTGGAGGCGAGGAAATCTGGGACATCGCAGGCTTCGGTTTTCAGGTAAGTGACACATAATGGGCTACTATGCAATGCATAGTAGCCCATTATGCTTTACCTTTGCAGGGAAACAAAGAGGAAGTTAAACCCATCAGGGTTTACTTCCTCTTTAAAGTCCCAATCTGAGGAATTCATGCTTTACCTATCTACTCTAATACGTTCACTTTAAGATGCAATGCAGGCCAGAGGTGATATTATGAACCCCATAGCTGTCCCCACCAGCATTCTGCAAGCTCCTCTGTCCCTGGATCTATGATGTCTGATGGTGAAGCAAGATACAGAACCCAGAAAAGGGCCAGTATGTATACAGAACTCAATATAAATATATATATTTGTACGGTGTCTCATTAGTGTGTTTGTTTTCTCATACGCCAGCAAAGAGGATAGGAGTATTACACAATCTGCTCGGTGTAGAAGCACGCATTGATTACAGCATTCCATCACTGTCAGGGCGCCGTACAAGAACCGCATACGGGGAACGCAACCTTCCTACAGATTCTAATTTACATGGTTTTCTCTGTAAGATTCACAGCATGATGCAAAATATTGTGTGTAATTTTGCTGTCTGAATGGTATGTTTTCGACGCACGGCAAATACAGCGTAGATAAAACATCTGATGAAAGTGCTTATGCAGCACCTTAACCTGCTCCCAGCTGAGACAGAAGATTAATGTTTTCTTCTGCGTGCTCTCAAATTAGAGGTCTTCCGAACAGCATGGGAGCAGAGAGGGCTCGTTTAAGTGACATCTTCTCCTGGAAACTCTGTGTGAGCTTTCTATACATCTTCCCCTATAAAAGTGACAAGGCTCTTAAGAGGTTCTTCTGGAAGGAGTTATGTTTAGGGAACCATGCGGATGATTTCCAATAAGGACCCAGGCTTCATATGGCCCTTCTATTCCATAACATTTCTCCTTTATGACAACAAAACAATGCTTCGTCATACATGGGCATATAAGTGTAGCTGCAGCAAAATAACAAATAGGCTTTATGGCACCTCTGTTGGGTGCAGAAGTATCCATTGTTTTTGGGGCACAAATACTAAGCAAGGTGACCTTTTGCCCTAAAGTCAGTGAACACCCAATTGTATCTCTTTACAGAAATTAATGTGTACAGTATCTCACAAAAGTGAGTACACCCCTCACATTTTTGTAAATATTTTATTATTATATCTTTTCATGTGACAACACTGAATACAACACTCATACTGGTCACTGGAAGTTCAACATGGCACCTCATGGCAAAGAACTCTCGGAGGATCTGAAAAAAATAATTGTTCTACATAAAGATGGCCTAGGCTATAAGAATATTGCCAAGACCCTGAAACTAAGCTGCAGCGCGGTGGCCAAGACCATACAGTGGTTTAACAGGACAGGTTCCATTTAGAACAGGCCTCGCCACGGTCGACCAAAGAAGTTGAGTGCACGTGCTCCGTGTCATATCCAGAGGTTGTCTTTGGGAAAGAGACGTATGAGTGCTGCCAGCATTGCTGCAGAGGTTGAAGGTGTGGGGGTGGGGGGTCAGCCTGTCAGTGCTCAGACCATACGCCACACACTGCATCAAATTGGTCTGCATGACTGTCGTTTCAGAAGGAAGCCTCTTCTAAAGATGATGTACAAGAAATCCTGCAAACCATTTGCTGAAGACAAGCAGACTAAGGACATGGATTATTGGAACCATGTCCTGTTGTTTGAGAACAAGATAAGCATATTTGGTTCAGATGGTGTCAAGCGTGTGTGACGGGAACCAGGTGAGGAGTACAAAGACAAGTGTGTCTTGCCTACAGTCAAGCATGGTGGTGGGAGCGTCATGGTCTGGGGCTGCATGAGTGCTGCCGGCATATGGGAGCTACAGATCATTGAGGGAACCATGAATGGCAACATGTACTGTGACATACTGAAGCAGAGCATGATCCCCTCCCTTCAGAGACTGGGCAGTATTCCAACATAACGACCCCAAACACACCTCCAAGACCACCACTGCCTTGCTAAAGAAGCTGAGGGCAAAGGTGATGGACTGGCCAAGCATGTCTCCGGACCTAAACCCTGTTGAGCATCTGTGGGGCATCCTCAAACGGAAGGTGGAGGAGCGCAAGGTCTCCAACATCCACCAGCTCTGTGATGTCATCATGGAGGAGGGGAAGAGGACTCCAGTGCCAACCTGTGAAGCTCTGGTGAACTCCATGCCCAAGAGGGTTAAGGCAGTGCTGGAAAATAATGGCGGCCACACAAAATATTGACACTTTGGGCTCAATTTGGACATTTTCACTTAGGGGTGTACTCACTTTTGTTGCCAGCGGTTTAGACATTACTGGCTGTGTGTTGAGTTATTTTGAGGGGACAGCAAATTGACACTGTTATACAAGCTGTACACTCACTACTTTACATTGTATCAAAGTGTCATTTCTTCAGTGTTGTCACATGAAAAGATAGAAGAAAATATTTACAAAAATGTGAGGGGTGTACTTACTTTTGTGAGATACTGTGTGTGTGTGTATATATATGTGTATATATATATATATATATATATATATTGTGAGGGGGTTAGCTCGGCAGCGGGTGTGTGTGACCCCCGGGATGGGCTCCCCACACAAAAACAGGCCCAGCAGACGGAGGTTGTGGTTTTCAAAATCAAAAAGGTGCCGTTTATTTTCTATTTACAGTGACAAAACACAGCAAAGCAAAAGAAACAAACAAAATAAATCCTGGTCAACTTGACCTCTGACTAAACATACAGGTTTCCTAACTAACAACTGGGATCAGCCTAGTGCTGTCCTAGTCCCTGGTTTTAAATGTCCAAGCAAAATATAGCCACACAGGCTTTCTCTCACCGCACAGGGGTTCACTCTCCCTAGACAGTCCACACAGGTCTGCTTCCAGGCATGAGCTAACATCTAATGAAGCTGGGAGTTCCTTATAGAGGCCTAAATGAGCTGACAAGGTTCAGCTGGACTCATCAACTCCCTGTCTGCACGACGCCCAGCCCTCTCCCTAGAGGTATGAGTCATCAATGAGCCCACTAGTCTCAGCTGGGCTTATACAACTCTCCACCTAGCTGTATAAATCGGCGTAAAGCCTGAATCTGGGCGAAATATATCTACCCCCCTGGATGCAACCAGGTGACTTTACCTTCCTGCTGTCACATACCCCCCCCTCTTGTTTTAACCTCGGGGTTGGAACACCAGCAATCAGGCATTCATGTACTCGAGACAAAGCATCCACATTCCCCATTTGAACGCCAGGGCGATGCTTTACTGTGAAGTTGAATTCCTGGAGGGCCAGGAACCACCTATTCACTCTTCTATTTGTTTCCTTGTTTTGAGCCATCCACTTTAACGGAGCGTGATCCGTAACCATGTCAAAGTGCCTACCTAGCAGGTAGTACCGAAGGGAATCTAGAGCCCACTTCACCGCTAAACACTCCTTTTCAACGGTGGCGTAATTTACCTCATGGGACTTCAACTTCCTGCTGAGGTAAATGACTGGGTGCTCTTCCCCGTTCCAGACCTGGGACAATACTGCTCCTAACCCCACATCTGACGCATCACTTTGTACGACAAAGTCTTTAGAGAAGTCGGGTGAGTACAACACTGGCTGGCTACATAAGGCTTGTTTCAAGAATTGGAATGCTGCCTCAGCCTCGGGGGTCCATTTAATCATGACCGACCCTTTCCCCTTCGTCAGGTTGGTTAGGGGCACAGCCTTAGAAGCAAAGTGGGGAATGAATCGCCGATAATACCCAGCGATTCCCAGAAAGGCTCGTACCTGCTTCTTGCTGTTGGGACGTGGCCAACTCTGGATGGCCTCGACTTTGTTGAGTTGGGGTTTTATTACTCCCCTCCCAATGGTGTACCCAAGATATTTGGCCTCCTCCTGCCCAATGGTACACTTCTTGGGGTTAGCCGTAAACCCTGCTTCCCGAACAGAGTCCAGGACTGCTTGCACTTTTGGCAGATGTGAGGCCCAATCTGTGCTATGGACAATTACGTCATCCAGGTAAGCCGCAGCATACTTCCGATGGGGCCTCAGCATCTGGTCCATTTTCCGCTGGAATGTGGCCGGCGCATTCTGTAACCCGAACGGCATTCTTTTATATTGGAACGCCCCGTCTGGGGTTACAAATGCGGTTTTCTCTTTGGCTGACTTGGCCAGGGGGATTTGCCAATACCCTTTTGTGAGGTCAAGAGTCGTCATGTATCGGGCTGTTCCCAGCCGGTCGATCAACTCATCTATACGTGGCATGGGGTAGGTGTCAAATTTTGTAACTTTGTTCAACTGACGAAAATCGTTACAAAATCGCCAGCTCCCATCCGGTTTAGGCACCAACACAATGGGACTAGACCAATCACTTTGGGACTCCTCTATCACCCCTAAGTTCAGCATTTTCTGTACTTCCTCCCGTATTGCCTCCCGTCGGGCCTCTGGGATCCGATAGGGTTTTAACTTCACCCTTTCACCGGGCGGGGTAATAATGTCATGCTCTACCCCAGATGTTTGTCCCGGCAGCTCAGAGAATACCTCCTTGTTGCGAAGCACAAACTCCTTAACCTCCTGTTGTTGGGGTTGTGACAAGGTGGCTGCGATTCCAACCTCAGGAATCACGCAACCAGTTTGAGCTGGTGACCAAGTGTCTGCGACTAGGGACTCTCTATCCCTCCAGGCTTTCAACAGATTAACGTGATAGATCTGTTCGGGCTTTCGCCTTCCTGGTTGTCTGACCTTGTAATTCACTTCGCTCACTTTTTCCATTATCTCGTAGGGGCCTTGCCATTTGGCAAGGAATTTACTTTCAACCGTAGGGACAAGTACCAATATCCTATCCCCCGGGGAAAAGGTACGGGTCTTGGCTCCACGGTTGTACACTCTCTGCTGTGCCAACTGCGCTTGGGCCAAATGTTCCTTCACGATGGGCATTACCTGTGCAATTCGATCTTGCATCAGGGCGACATGCTCAATCACACTCCTGTGGGGAGAACTCTCACTTTCCCAAGTTTCCTTGGCAATATCCAACAGCCCTCTTGGGTGTCTCCCATACAGTAACTCAAAGGGGGAGAATCCCGTAGAGGATTGGGGCACCTCCCTAATAGCAAACATCAAATAAGGAAGTAGACAGTCCCAATCCTTTCCATCCCTATCCACCACTTTCTTCAACATTTGTTTTAGGGTTTTGTTGAATCTTTCAACCAGCCCATCGGTTTGGGGGTGATACACAGATGTACGTAATTGCGTCACTTTGAACAATTTACACAGCTCCTTCATAACCCGGGACATAAAGGGTGTACCTTGGTCCGTAAGCAGTTCTTTACAAATACCCACCCGGCTAAAAACAAGAGATAGCTCTTTGGCTATGGTTTTGGCCGAGGTATTTCTGAGAGGGATCGCTTCTGGATAACGGGTGGCATAGTCCATTATAACCAATATGTACTGGTGCCCCCTAGCGGACTTGATTATAGGACCTACCAAATCCATTGCGATTCTCTCAAACGGGACCTCAATGATGGGTAGAGGGACCAGCGGGCTACGGAAGTGTGGCATCGGGGCCGACCTCTGACACACAGGGCAGGAGGAACAATAATTTTCTATGTCCTTCATCACCCCAGGCCAATAGAATCTCTGTAATACCCTCTCTCGGGTTTTCTCTGTCCCCAGATGACCTCCAAGAATGTGCCCATGGGCCAACTCCAACACCAACTTCCTGTAAGGTTTGGGCACCACAAGCTGCTCAACGGTTTCTTCTGCCCTTTTTGCCACCCGATACAGTAGGTCCTTCTCTACGCTGAAGTATGGGTAAGTGCAGGTATTATCTGGGTTCACTAACTCGCCATCTATTTTCACTACGTTTTCCCGTGCCTTTATTAGGGCGGGGTCTTTCAACTGTTCTGTGGCAAAGTTTTCCCTGTGAACCTCAAGATCAGAAAACTCCACAGACGGTAGGTTTTCGTCTGAGGAGGTGGGCTCCTCTCCAGTTTCTTGAGTCTCCCCTGCCAATACTGACAAGGGAAATTCGGGAGAGTCCTCACCACTCTCAGAGGAGTTCTGGCTATCATATTCCTGGTACATAGGGGCACCAGTGGGGGGCTCAGGATCATCCCACAGTTCCCAGAACTTCGGAAAATCCCTTCCCACAATGGCGTCATGCGGTAACTGAGACACTAAGCCCACTGGATGAGAAAGGGTACCTTTGGGGGTCTCGAAACACACTGTAGTCACTGGATACTCTCGGGTGTCCCCATGCACACAAATAACAGCTACCTTGCTATTCCCAGAGACCTCTGTTTTAACTAATTCAGCCTTTATCAGGGTCACAAGGCTACCTGAATCCAGCAATACCACAACATTTCTACCATTAATACACATTTTGCATAAATGTTTCTCAGTTCCCCGAATGGCAGTGCATGCGACTGTCGCACACAGCGACTGACGTCTGCCCGTCAGAAAGTCACACTGCATGGGTTCCTCCAAAACCGGGCAATTTGCTGCAATATGTCCCGCTTGCCGGCAGCGGTAGCAAATGATCCTTCTTGCCGCCTCTTGAGCCGCTGATTTCCCAGGCTGTTCTCGCCAAACTTGGGGTAGAGCTCCCACCCTCTCACTCTCTCCACCCTCACCCCTTGGAATCCTCTTATCCGCCCCTGGGGATGGTCTGGTCTTAGGGTGGAAAGTCCGAGTGTCTCTGGAAGAGGCCGTCAGGTTCTCTGTAGCCAAGTATCTCTCCACACGATCCACAAGACCATCGGCCGTCTCTGGGTCTCCATGGCTTACCCACTTTTGGATGGCAGTAGGAAGAGCTCTCAAAAACCGATCCATTATAACACGTTCCACAATCTTTGGTGCGGACAAAGTCTCTGGCTGTAGCCACTTTCTGCTCAGGTGAATGAGATCATACATTTGAGACCTGGGGGGTTTTCCAAGCTGGAAAGTCCAGTTATGCACACGCTGAGCCCGGACAGCCAGGGTGACACCCAGCCTTGCCAATATTTCAGCTTTTAGCATCACATAGTCTTTTGCTTGGTCAGGCTCTAGGTCATAGTAAGCTTTCTGCGATTCACCCGTTAACAGAGGAGCCACCAGTCCAGCCCACTGCTCCTCAGGCCACTTTTCTCTTTCAGCAGTCCTTTCAAACGTTGTCAAAAATACCTCTGGATCATCCTCTCCAGTCATTTTTGTCAATAAACGACTCACCCCAAAGGACGCGGTATTAGTGGGACGGCTTTCCTCACTGGTCTGCGGACGTTGCTGCATTACTGCTTCCATTTGTTGTAGTCTCTGCTCTTGTTTCTGTAATAGGTCTATGAAGCGGGCCTCAGATCGTTGCTGGGCTTGTTGCTGAGCTTCCAGACTCTGTTGGTGAGCTTGCTGCTGGGCTGCAAGGCTCTGTTGATGAGCTTGCTGCTGGGCTGCGAAGTTCTGTTGTTGAGCTGCAAGGCTCTTTTGCAAACCTGCATTTGTCTGCTGTTGATTGGCATTTGCTAGAGCCAGCTGTTTCAGTATCTCCTCCATGCTGGCTTAAAAAAAAACTGCCACTGGTTCTCCACCAACTGTGAGGGGGTTAGCTCGGCAGCGGGTGTGTGTGACCCCCGGGATGGGCTCCCCACACAAAAACAGGCCCAGCAGACGGAGGTTGTGGTTTTCAAAATCAAAAAGGTGCCGTTTATTTTCTATTTACAGTGACAAAACACAGCAAAGCAAAAGAAACAAACAAAATAAATCCTGGTCAACTTGACCTCTGACTAAACATACAGGTTTCCTAACTAACAACTGGGATCAGCCTAGTGCTGTCCTAGTCCCTGGTTTTAAATGTCCAAGCAAAATATAGCCACACAGGCTTTCTCTCACCGCACAGGGGTTCACTCTCCCTAGACAGTCCACACAGGTCTGCTTCCAGGCATGAGCTAACATCTAATGAAGCTGGGAGTTCCTTATAGAGGCCTAAATGAGCTGACAAGGTTCAGCTGGACTCATCAACTCCCTGTCTGCACGACGCCCAGCCCTCTCCCTAGAGGTATGAGTCATCAATGAGCCCACTAGTCTCAGCTGGGCTTATACAACTCTCCACCTAGCTGTATAAATCGGCGTAAAGCCTGAATCTGGGCGAAATATATCTACCCCCCTGGATGCAACCAGGTGACTTTACCTTCCTGCTGTCACAATATATATATATATATATATATATATAATCTCAAATCTGTCTTCATTCTGGTGCTAGGAGATGCAATGTAATATTCTGTCTTCATCTGACACATCTTTGATATCTGTATGATTAGGGTGTCACTAAGCAATAATGTTTCCTTCTCATGTAAAAGAAAAAGAAATCCATTAAGAATCTGTTATAAAGTATCTTGTTAGCTGTGAGGGACTGACCTACAATAGATGACAAATACACTCCAATTATTCGTTTTATCCAGGATTTCTTCTTTCGTAGAGTAAGTGGAAAATCTATACATTCCCCCCCTCTCTACGTGTCTTGGTGACCATGATGAGGAAATGTAAAACTTCAGAGTTGCCTCAGGAAGAGAGGAGAGATCTTCTAATGGGGTGACCTCTGTCAGGAAAGGGATTTTCCTCACTTTGGAGAGATTTCCTCTCGCTCTCTGTTGTGCCTACAGGTAGAAAGTGAAGGGAAATCTCCCTAATGGAAAACAGATGGCATACGAGAAGCTGGCCCTTACTACTACTACTCTCTCTCTCCCAACAAATAAAGGGGAAGAAGCACTGCTCTTTATGTTTCTTTTTATTCAAATTTGCATGTTATACAGAACCAAGAACAAGAGTTTTGGGCACACTTCCTTACCTACTTGCCTAATGGGCACTTTTACCCCCTCCTGCCCAGGCCAATTTTCAGCTTTCAGCACTGTCACACTTTGAATGACAATTGCGCGGTCATGCTACACTGTACACATATGACATTTTTATTATTGTTTTCACACAAATAGAGCTTTCTTTTGGTGGTATTTAAAGCGGAGTTCCACACTAAAGTGGAACTTCTGCTCATCGGATTCCTCCCCCCCTCCGGTGCCACAATTTGCACCTTTCGGTGGGGAGGGGGGACAGGATACCTGTCAAAGACAGGTATCCTTTCCACTTCCTGGAGTTCGGCCACGGCCATGACGTGGCCGTGACGTCACCGCGGGGCTCCGTCCTCCTCATCCCCTGGCCGCCGGGCTAATAGGAGAGAGGAGCGGGGCCTCGTGCATGTGCAGAAGGGTTCCCGGCGTGAAGCCGAAAGGCTTTACTGCCGGGTTCCCTTACCCGCAATGGCGACGGCAGCACCCGACAGCTGATGTGAAACATCAGCTGCGGTGCCGACATCGAGGGACACCAG
Source organism: Rana muscosa (assembly GCA_029206835.1). Taxonomy (NCBI): domain Eukaryota; kingdom Metazoa; phylum Chordata; class Amphibia; order Anura; family Ranidae; genus Rana; species Rana muscosa. The sequence continues at coordinate 196,155,149 of CM055119.1, forward strand.
GACAGGTAAGTCTCTATTTATTAAAAGCCAGCAGCTGCAGTATGTGTAGCTGCTGGATTTTAATTTTTAATTTTTTTGCCCTCGGTTGCCTGGAACACCCCTTTAATCACTTGAAGAACGGGCCTTTTTCTGGCTTTTTTTGCTTACAAGTTAAAATCTGTATTTTTTGCTAGAAAATTACTTAAAACTCCCAAACTAATTAATATATATATATATATATATATATAAACAATTTTTAGCAGAGACCACAGAAAAGAAAATGGCGATCATTACAATATTTTATGTCGCACTGTATTTGCGCTGCGGTCTTTCAAACGCATTTTTTTGGGAAAAAATACACTTTCATGAGTTTAAAAAAAATAATAAAAAAACAGTAAAGTTAGCACAATTTTGTTGTATAATGTGGAAGGTTATATGCGGAGTAACTATCATGTCATGCTTTAAAATTGCACACACTCATGGAATGGCAACAAACTATGGTACTTAAAAATCTCCACAAGCGACACTTTAAAACATTTTAACGGTTACCAGTTTAGATTTACAGAGGAGGTCTAGTGCTAGAATTATTGCTCTCACTCTAATGATCGTGGCAATACCTCACGTGTGGTTTGAACACTGTTTAAATTTGCATGTGTGACTTCTGCGCGAGAGCACGGAGGGATGGGGCGCTTTTAAATTTATTATTTTTTTTTCTTATTTTTTTTTTATTTTTACACTGTCCCTTTTTAAATGTTGTTCTGTTTTTTTTTTTATCAGTTTTATTGCCGTCACAAGGAATGTGAACATCACTTGTGACAGCAGTAGACACATATCAGGTATTATGGAGGGATCTGAACTCCTACAATGCCTTGTACACACAATGGGAATTTCCGATGAAAAAAGTCTGATGGAGTCCGACTGAGTTTTTTCATCGGAAATTCCGACCGTGTGTGGGCCCCATCGGAGAAATTCAGATGAATTCCATCGGAATTTAAATATAGAACCTGTTCTATTTTTTTCCGATAGAATTCCGTCGGAATTCCGATGGGAGTTTGGTCGGAAAAAGTTCAGATCGTGTGTACGCGGCATAAGACACCAAATCCATATTTTGCACTTAAAAGCATTCAAAATGACGACCTTTTTAAAAAAAAGATGGCGCCTTTAATGCTCCAGTAAACCAGAAGTGATGTCATGACGTCACTTCTGGGTTACTAGATCCGATCAAAGCCGATTAGCCCCGTCTTCTGCAGCCCTGCTCTCTGGTCTTCTGTGTCCTCCTCCCCCCTCCCCTCCCTGTCAGCTCGTACCAGTGCTCGTCCACTCCCCTCCTGCATGTATTAGAAGACATTGTTGTTATCATCCCATCTGTTATAATAAATGCTGTGCCCCACTGTATGTGTTTTCTAAAAAATTTGCAGATAAATATCTTATTTTATAGTGCCGCTTGGCAGTCTCGTGACCGTCCGTCTCTCTCCTCCTCTCCTCTTCCCGGCTGACGTCAGCGGGGGTTTTCCCGGCTCCGCCCTCTTTGCTGTCAGACCTGGAGAGGTGGGTTAACAACCACTTTAACTACTCGCCGACTAGCCGCTGCATTTGTACCGGGGCAGGTTGGCACGGCTGCGCGAGTCGCCATCATTGTACATTGGCCGCTTTAAGAAGCTATAGGGGGCCCCAACGCCGGAGCCAATGCGCATGGCCGGCGGGCGCGATGTCCGCTGGCCACCCACAATGGCTCCTCTGAGAGTCAGAATGGGGATATAAACAGACATATCCCCGTTCTGTCAGGGGAGGAGAGACAGATCTGCTGTTCCTAGTCTGATTACGAACAGCGATCTCTCTACTCCTCCAGTCACTACACTCCCCCCACAGTTAGAAACACCTCCCTAGGGAACACTTAACCCCTTAATCGCCCCCTAGTGTTAATCCCTTCACCCCCAGTGTAATTTATACAGTAATCAGTGGCTATTTTCTTAGCTCTGAACGCTGTATAAATGTCACTGGACCCAAAAAAGTGTCAGGTGTCCGATGTGTCCGCCACAATGTCGTAGTCCCACTAAAAATCACAGATCAACGTCATTACTAGTAAAAAAAAAAAAAAAAAAAAATGCCATAATTCTATCCCCTATTTTGTAGATGCTATAACTTTTGTGCAAACCAATCAATAGACATTTATTGAGATTTCTTTTTTTTTACCAAAAATATGTAGAAGAATACATATTGGCCTAAACTGATGAAGAATTTTTTATTTTTTTGGGATATTTATTATAGCAAAAAGTAAAAAATATTGTGTCTTTTTTTCAAAATTGACGCTTTTTTTGTTTATAGCGCAAAAAATATAAACCACAGAGGTGGTCAAATACCACAAAGAAAGCTCTATTTGTGGGGAGAAAAAAAAGGACATAAATTTTGTTTGGGTACACGTCGCACGACCGCGCAATTTTCAGTTAACCACTTCAGCCCCGGAAGATTTGGCTGCCCAATGACCGGGCCATTTTTTTGCGATATGGCACTGCATCGCTTCAACTGACAATTGCGCAGTCGTGCGATGCTGTACCCAAACAAAATTGACATCCTTTTTTTTCCTACAAATAGAGCTTTTTTTTGGTGGTATTTGATCACCTCTGCGGTTTTTATTTTTTGCGCTATAAACAAAAAAGGAGCGTAAATTTTGATAAACTTTTTGCTATAGTAAATATCCCAATTTTTTTTTCTTTTAAAAACACATTTTTTCTCAGTTTAGGCCGATATGTGGTGTTCTACATATTTTTGGTAAAAAAAAAAAAAAAAAAAACGCAATAAGCGTATATTGATTAGTTTGCGCAAAAGTTATACCGTCTACAAACCATGGGAAAGATTTATGGCATTTATATGGCGTTTTTTTCTTTTTTAAATTTTGTTTTTTTTACTAGTAATGGCGGTGATCTGCGATTTTTATTTTTTTATTTTTTTGGGGGGTATTGTGACGTTGCAGCGGACAGGTCGGACACATTTTTTGGGACAACTGACATTTACAGGGTGATCAGTGCTATAAATATGCCCTGATTTACTATGTAAACTGTCACTGGCAGGGAAGGGGTTAACACTAGGGCGCGATAAAGGGGTTGAATGTGTTCCTTATTTTGTGTTCTTACTGTAGGGGATGGGGATTGACTATAGGAGATGACGGATCGTGTTTTCTACTTTGTAGAAAGACATGATCTGTCTTGTCTCCTCAGACAGCACGGGGATTTGTGTGTTTACACAAACACAGACCCCCGTGCTTCCGCTCGTGCACGCGATCGCGCCCACCGGCCACGCACATCGGGTTCCCTGCCATGCGCGCTCTCCTGGGGCGAAATCCCGTATATATACCATTCTGCCGCAGTATATTTGCATGAGCCGGTCAGGAACCGGTTAAAGCGACGCCGTGCTGTATCGCAAAAAATGGCCTGGTCATTAAGGGGGCAAATCCTTCTGGTCCTTAAGTGGTTAAGCTACATTGTGAAGGCATTTTGAATTGGAAATAAATACATTTTGTAGTACCGGTATTTTGGACACGGCACCCTCTTTTTTAAGATTATACATTTTTTTAGATGGGACCCATGAAATACAGTTGAAATGTAACCATATCATTCTTCAGAAAATGGAAAATAAAAGCACAGGCAGCAAACCTAATTCACCCGCGTTTTGTAAGCTTTTCAGGCCGGCGGGCTGATTACATACAATGCTACCTGTGCCTCGTCTGCTATTGATTGTGCTCCATTTTATCCCAATACTTACACCTGTATTAAAAAAAATTGATGGATGATCCAAATTGGATTGAAGAAGAAGGAGGCAGCGCTGATAAGAGCAAGCTGGCCTGAATGACTGTGCCTGGTTCAGGATCTGATCTACTATCCTTCTGTTGCCCTGTACAGTCTGTTGTGACATGAGCAGGCCTAATGCATAGCTCCCAACTGTCCCTGATTTGGAACAAAGTCCCTCTTTCCTCCTCATTTTGGTCTGATCTATATAGTTGTATATAAAATGCATTTTTCTCTTACCATCCATGGACTGACACGGTGTCTCTTTACACTTTACACGTGGGTTATGTCCCTGCTTGCAGGAGAAGACCTAGGCAGAATGTGAGATGTTATACATACATTCTAAACAGCCAGAGCTGAACAGCCCCACCCAGGGGGCGGTCCCTCCGGGCATAACCCTCCCACTACAGTCAGCAGACTTCAGTTTTTTTCTGCCTAGCAGAAGGAGAAGACGTGGCTCTCTCAGGAGCCAGTCTCCTGACCTATTTTTATTCCTTTTCTGGAATTCTTTTTTATTTTATTTTTGAGAATTTTCTATCAACTGTCGGCTGGGCAACAGGTTGGGTACAAGATATCCTCGTAGTCTTCCCTGTCCGACCATCGAGCGTGCTGATCCTCGCCTTGTGTGCGTGAGACTCAGTTCACGACAGGCCCCATGACTCCAGGGGTGGCCGGGTTTGCTTTCATGCTCCCACGGTCCTCTCAAGACTGAACAGTTCCTGACTGACTGTATCTTTCGTGGTGGACTGGGCCGACAGCTACTCAGTACTGCACTGTGATAGTCCTGTCAGAAACACACCAGTGGGTCCCTCAGGGGACGGGTAAGTAGCCTCTCCTGCCTGCAGGTGAGTACAAAAGGCTGTGTGTTTCTCTGTGGGGGATTTTCCCTGTCTCCCCCTGTATTTCATTGTCACTCTGTCACCATTGCTGGAGCTGTGCTGTGTGGGGTGCCTGGGGGTCACACTGTTATTGGAGGGGCTAATGCTGGTCTGCAGATATGCTTGGGGCCTTTTTTGTGTATTTTGGGGCCTGAGCGCCGAGTGGCGCTGTGTGTGTGCTGTTTTTTTTTTTTTTTTCACTTTTTGCTGAGTCATGGCGGCCATCTTGCCGCGGATCGCCTCAGTGAAGTGTGGCGGCCATTTTCTTGTAGCCCGTGCGCTCTTCAGCACTAGTTTTGGCCTCTAGCGCTGCTGTAACAGCGCAAATCTCCTCACAGCTCACCAGCGCGGTACAGACAGCGGAACTGAGCGGTCCCTGGTCCGGTTTGGTGAGTCCCCTGGGCGCCCCCTCCTCAGTCAGCACAGCCTGTGGGTGGACTTTTTATCTGAGGAGTCTCAGAGGGGGGGCAATATGGAGTCTCTGTCACCAGCTTCCCCTAAATGTCAATGGACAACAGGCAGTGCTTCAGCACCTGCGGTCCCTAGGGACCAGTTGTGGGCAGTCCTGGAATCATTTCTGACCAGGATGGGAGCTGTGTGCAAGCGCAAGGGAGCAAAAAAGCGCCCTCTCCCCACTTTACTTCATGAGGGCAGTGCGCTGATTCAGATATGGGCCTAGCCACTACCGCTCAGGACCCTAGTTCTGAATGTATTGGATGGTTTTGAACAGGACATTCCTTATGAAGAAAACTCCAGTTCTGAGTCAGTAAATGACAGGGCGCTTGTTAGTGTACTCATGACTGCGGTGAGGGACACTCTCAAGCTAAAATGCTGCGGATGCAGAACCTCAGGCGGATACAGTCTCCTTTGGTTCTTTTAAGGCCAGGCCTTCTAAAGAGGTTTTTCCATATGTACTTTCTTTGACCAGCTCATTGATAAGGTCTGGGAAAAGCCGCAGAAGAATTTTTTTTTATGGTCCCGCAGCGTTTGTCTATCAGATACCCCTTGAAGATGCCCTACTTAAAAAGTGGGCTTCTCCTCCAGGGGCGACCCTCCAGTCGCCTGGTTGAACAAGGCCATCACTCTCCCGATGGAGGGGACTCCTGCATTTGAGGACCCCACTGACAGGAGGTCAGAAGTGGTGAGCAGAACCATGTTTGCCTTGTTGGGATCCGCCCTACCGCCTGTGGTAGCGGCGACCCTTGTGTCTTAAACACTTACAGGTTGGGCAAAAATGTTGCACCTAGCTGTACAGGAGCATAATCTTCCTCCAGACACAGTTGCTTTGGCCCACCAACTGGTTCAGGGCCTGGTTTATGTGTGCGACGCCACGTTGGACGCGGCCCCTTTAATATCCAGGGCCTCTGTCTCGGCGGTGGTATTGCGTCGTCTTATCTGGTTGAAGTGCTGGTCTGCTGACCTAGCCTTAGGAAGCTCCTGACGGATCTACTATTTAAAGGTGGTAGACCTTTCGGTGCTGCTCTGGATGACATCGTCATGGATGTCATGGGAGGTAAAAGCACTCTTCTTCCTTAGACTAGCAAGGGTGAGGAGGCCCGCCGCAAACAGGGGCCTTCGTTTCCAGCAAAACGTTTTTTTTTTCGTCAGTCAGTCCACGGGTAGGCCCTCTCAGACTGACGGCAGTGCGGCTGGTGGGCACAAGTGCCCCTGGGTGCGTAAGCCGAACAAGTGGCTCCCAAGCCCGCCTCCCCGTGAAGTCTTGCCTCCGCCCGACTCTGGGGTGGGGGGACGACTTCACAGGTCACGAATCGGTGGTCCTCCCGAATCTCCGACTGGTGGGTGTGCGAGGTGGTCACCTCAGGATACAGGATAGTATTCCGATCCTGGCCCCCAGACAGATTCTTTCCCTCAAATCTTCCTCTCCTTCCTACCTGTCGGGCAGCCCTCTTGGGGGCTGTACAGGATTTGATCAGGTCCGGAGTGATTGTGCCGGTTCCGTCACAGGAGAGTTTTCAGGGATTCTACTTGAATCTGTTTGTCGTCCCAAAAATAGGACGTGGTTCGACCTATCCTGGACCTCAAGGCCCTGAATGCCTTCGAGAAGGTGCAGAAATTCCGCATGGAATCCATTCGCACGGTGATCGCTACACTCCACCAAAGGGATTTTCTTCTGGCGTCCTTGGACTTCAAGGACGCCTACTAGCATGTTCCGATCTGCGCAAGTCACCAGAAGTTTCTGCGCTTTGCGAACAGCGAAGTCCACTATCGATTGTGGCTCTTCCTTTCGGCCTAGCCTCGGCACCAAGGGTGTTCACCAAGGTGCTTGCTCTGGTTCTAGCCTTCTGTTACAGCGAGGTATTGCTGTCGTGGGCTATCTGGACGATCTTCTGCTAAGAGCAGAAAGTGGATCAGACTTAGAGGAAAGGTAACTATCGTCAATTAGACCCTCAGGGACTCGGGTGGTTCCTGAACATTCAGGAGTCAGTCCTGGTCCCGACTCAGTGTCTGGAGTATCTAGTTCTGATTCTGGACTCCTTGGAGGCAAAGGTATCCTACCTCTGGAGAAGTTGCTGACACTTCAGTCTGCGGTGCGGGTGCTGACATCCCAAAAATGGTTGTCAATCCGTTTTTTGCATGAGAGTCCCGAGACTCGTGGTGGCCTCCTTCGCGGCCGTTCCGTATGCCCAATCACACACCAGGGCATTGCAGAAAGAGATCTTGTCCACCTGGGACAAATCCTTGTTGTCCTTGGATCTTCAGATCCAGGTGATTCACCTGGTCAGGGCCCCCCATGACATGGTGGTTGAGATCCTCGGCTCTTCGGTCCGGAAAGTCGTTCCCCTTCCATCCAATGGACGATATTCACGACGGACACCAGCCTGACGGGCTGGGGTGGAGTCTGGGGAGTCCTGTCGGCTCAGGCCTTGGACTCCGGACGAGCCCGTTTACCAATCACTGTTCTGGAAATACGGGCCATCGGACTGTGTCTCTCCTCAGGTCGGAGAGAGTACGGGGTCGCTCCATCAGGAGCCAGTCAGACACCGCCACGGGGGTGGCGTATGTAAACCATCAAGGGGGAACTCTGAGCTCAGCTGCGGCTTCCGAGGTAGTCCGTATCCTGAAGTGGGCCGGAAGAAACATGCCGGCTCTGTAGGCCATTTTACATTCTGGGCATAGACATTGGACAGGCGGACTATCTGAGTCGCCAATCGCCAGACACCGGACCAAGAAGAGTGGTCCTTGCATATTTAAACTCCTTTACCGACGGTGGGGCACGCCGGATGTGGACCTGATGGCCTCTCGACTCAATCGCAAGGGTCGAGGTTGTGGCCAGATCCAGGGATCCTTGGGCGATGCCTCGGATGCGTTGGTGGCCCCATAGGGTCCTTATCGCCTGATATAAACTCTGGCGATCCTAATTATTCCGGATTGGCCTCAGCATCACTGGTACGCTGATCTGGCACGTCTCGTCGCGGACGTTCCCTGGCGGTTGCCGATGAGGGAGGACCTTCAGTCTCAAGGTCCTATGTTTCATCCGGCTTACAGTCTCTGGCTTTAACGGCAGGGCTGTTAAAAGCCAGGTGTTGAGGGACCGAGGTCTCTCGGACTCGGTCATTTTGACCATGTTAAGGACACGGAAGTCTTCCTCCAGGCAGATCTATCACCGTGCCTGGAAAGCTTATATCGCCATGTGCGAAGCGCTGGACTGGCGTCCTCGGACGTATTCCGTCCCCAGAATCCTGCGTCCTCTGCAGTGTGGAGTGACCCAAAAGCTTGCTTTGAGTAGCATAAAGGATCAGATTTCGGCCTTGGCCGTCTTCTTTCAGCGACCTCTAGCGGGTCATTTTTCTTGGTTAGCACCCTGTGTTGGGGGTTCGCCATGTGCTCCCTCCTGTCAAGCCTCCTCTCCCACCGTGGGATCTGAATTTGGTGCTCTCTGTCCTCCAGGAACCTCCTTTTGGGAATATCCGGGATATTCCCCTCTTGTCTTGTCTCAGAAGGTGGCCTTTTTAGTGGCAATCACTTCTGTTTGACGAGTGTCTGAGTTGGCGGCTTTGTCTTGCAAGTCGCCATATTTGGTCATCCATAAGGATAAGGCGGTGTTGCATCCGCGACCTTCCTTTTGCCAAAGGTGGTCTCGGCCTTTCACCTAAATGAGGACATTGCCCTCCCGTCCTTGTGTCCTCACCCATCGCATCCCAGAGAGTTTGCGCTTCACATATTGGAGGTGGTACGAGCCTTACGGGTGTACCTGTCTGCTACTGCTTCTATTCGGAAGTCCGACTCACTGTTTGTGACTGTCTCTGGTCCATAACAGGGCCAAGCGGTTTTGTCTGCCATCATTTTAGGGGAATCGGACAAACCGTCATTCAAGCCTATGCTCTCAAAGGGCGGGCGCCTCCCTTTCCGGTTACGGCGCATTCCACCAGGGCAATTGGTGCTTCCTGGGTTTCCCGACATCAAGCGTCGGTTGCACAAGTGTGCAAGGCGGCGACCTGGTCGTCTGTTCATGCCTTTTAAGTTTTATAAGGTTAATGTGGCTGCATCTTCGGATGCTTCCTTCGGCCGCAGGTTGCTGCAGGCCGCTGTTTAAAGTTGCGACTCCTCCGTTGAGGAGCTCTGCCTTATTGGAGTGAAAGTTTTGGTTTTTCCATTTATACTGCTCCCATCCCTCTTGACACTGCTTTGGGACATCCCACGTGTAAAGTGTAAAGAGACACCGTGTCAGTCCATGGATGGTAAGAGAAAATAGGATTTTTTGTACTCACCGTAAAATCCTTTTCTCTGACATCCATGGACTGACACGGCACCCACCCTTCCTTTTAAGTTTGTACTGCTTTGTTACGAACTGAAGTCTGCTGACTGTAGTGGGAGGGTTATGTCCGGAGGGACCGCCCCCTGGGTGGGGCTGTTCAGCTCTGGCTTTTAGAATGTATGTATAACATTTCACATTCTGCCTAGGTCTTCTCCTGCAAGCAGGGACATAACCCACGTGTAAAGAGACACCGTGTCAGTCCATGGATGTCAGAGAAAAGGATTTTACGGTGAGTACAAAAAATCCTATTTTTATCTTTCAAAACATGTTTCCCAGTGATAATCCTTTCATCCAATTTCTACATTGCTGAATTTGTAAAATTCAATAGCCAATATAAAGGAATAGTAGTGGTAAAAGAAAGCACTTGTGGGTTCAACTAATTTTTTTTTTTTTTGGGTTAATTCCCCTTTAAGGAGGCGTGGCAGGGGGTATGTCCTATGCCAGTGATGGCAAACCTTGGCACCCCAGATGTTTTGGAACTATATTTCCCATGATGCTCATGCACTCTGTAGTGTAGTTGAGTATCATGGGAAATGTAGTTCCAAAACATCTGGGGTGCCAAGGTTCGCCATCACTGCCCTAGGGTCTTTAAACATTGGATTACATCAAAGGTAATTCGCTTCCACTCGTTACTGACTCCTAGAGGATTCAAATCCTTTACTCTCCTCCAAAAACTGGATAAGTAAATATTGTCTAAATCCATTCCTCATGTGTATTCTTCTTTTATATCTGTGAGCTTTCGTGTATTTCTCCCAGATTTGTGCAGTAATCCAGTGTGAGACTTTTCCTTCCTGTAATAAAGACCGCTCACTGCTGCTCTCTCTCCTTGTGCAGGAGAACTGGTCTTGTCTCCGCCCCCTCCTGTAGTTTTCTGCAGGAAGCCTGTAGAGGGTGGAGCCTGCTGGGCCCCTTCCATAGCTCTGTTCTCTCTCCTTGTGCAAGGTGTTTGGTCTGGTCTCTGCCCCCTCCGGTAATGTTCTGCAGGCACCTGTAGTAGGTGGGGTCTGCTGGGTCCCTCCCACAACTCTATTCTCTGCACATGTACAACACAGTGATGATGTCACCACTAATTTTGCAAGATAATATCCAGCAAGCACTGTGGCTTTGCTGCCAAGAAAGAGAAGTATAGGAAAGTTTTTCTTTTTGTTTGTGTTATTTATTTTAAATCATACTTGCGTAAGTGGATGCTGCATCTGTCCCCCGATGGCTTCAAGACTGAGAACCGAGCAATCAAATGCGGCCGCTCGCTCGGTTTTCAGAGCTCCCTGAGCAGAGAGCTGGTGACCGTCAGTCGCCGGGGCTCTCTGCTCTGCACCCCCTCCCCCCCACTACAGCGCTGGGCTGTGGAGGGGGTGGGAGCAGCCGGCTCAGGCTCTTAGTGGCTAGCTGAGAGGATGAGCCAGCTGACGGTCCAGGCACAGGGGCGGATCCTGACCATTTGGTCGCAATCTTTCCCGAGCCTGGACCGGCTCTGTGATGGCAGCCGTCAGCGGGCTTCAGCCTGCTGTCTGCTGAAAACGGGTCACAGGAGTTCAGATCGTACTGCACTCCTGTGATCCACAGGAGAAGTACAGCCAAACGAGCTTTCCCCCATACTTCCTCTTTTAAAGTACAGTATTTATCCGTTGTCTTTATTGTATATTCCCATCATGCCATCCACACCAAGTAGTATTTCAAGGACCTGCACTGCATACTAATTTCTGCAGTCGTATTTATGCTGATTGTACTGGCCCTAGGTCAGGCAGGTATTCATAGACTGTAGAGTCGATACCCTGCAGGCACATAAAATAGGAGTCTACCTCCTCAGGGTGAAGCATACAGCATGGCAGACGCTGATAAAAAAAACAGCACGATGGCTTTCAAAGGCAACGCAACCTGTTCATGCCGCCAGCTACCAGGCGTTTTCCTCTGGCTGTTCTGGGCAGGCTGCCAGACTCCTATGTCCTGAAGAAGGGTTCCTTTTAAGAGCCCCCGATACGGTGCTCGGTTATCAATGAGTTGAACAAAAAACTTTATTTATCCTTCCTTTAAACCTCTTGTATTTTGGCTCTTCTACACTGGAATGTATTCATTTATGGAAGCAAAGAATTGTATAGGCAGCCTTTTTTTGGTTTGTTTTTTCGGAGCATAAGAGGGTTATAAATAATTTTGGAAAAAAATCTGTCAAATACATTTATATAATGTCTGTCTTTTTTTTTTCTTGGAATCCAGATAAAAGATTATTTCTGCGTATCGCATAATGTACATTATTTAGCCTCTCGTGTTCTAATTGCAAGATGTTGGAAAATCCCTGGAATCAGCACTCTGGTGCATTCTCATTGGTCTGTGTAATTTATCATGTGAAAGCCTATGGGGGGGATTATGTAATCCATAAAAAATCCCACAAGTCATTATTATTTTCTGTAGATTGACCTATTTTTTTTCTTCTTTTTTTTTTTTTCTTTCCCCCTCCGTGTTTTCTGCCACTGCTCCACATTCTGCGCTCCGTGTTCATCTAACGCTCGGAGGGATTTTCAGTGTATATTTAAAAGGTCCAAAATGGATTTTTATCTTTGCCAGATGTCAGCCGGCCGGGCGATCTGTTCCAGGCTGTGAGCTTCTATATCGGAGTGAGCACCAAAAGTGATCAGGTACACACAGGTGTGTCAGAGGTTGCAAACGTAAAACTGAATTCCAGGCATAGGTGTTGCACAGCCGATTGCATTAGGACAGGGGTATCCAAACTTTCAAAACAAAGGGCCAGTTTGTCATCCTTCAGACTTCATGGGGGCTGGACTGTAGCCATTGTGAGTAGAAAATGTCCCAGCATCGGTGGGTGTAAACAATGCCCCATCTTTGGTGTCAGTGAGAGGAATTTTGCCCCGTCATTGGGCTCCATTGTTGGTGTCATTGGGAGGATTTGCGCCCCATCGATAGTGTCCCTTGGCCCCATTGTTGGTGTCATTGGGAGGAATTGTGCCACATCGTTGATGTCATTCGGGCCCCATTGCTGGTGTCATTAGGAGGAATTGTGCCCCATTGTTGGTGTCACTGGGAGGAATTGTGCCCCATTGTTGGTGTCACTGGGAGGAATTGTGCCCCATTGTTGGTGTCACTGGGGGGAATTGTGCCCCATTGTTGGTGTCACTGGGGGGAATTGTGCCCCATTGTTGGTGTCACTGGGGGGAATTGTGCCCCTTCATTGGTCTCACTAGGAGGATTTGCGCCCCATCGATAGTGTCCCTTGGCCCCATTGTTGGTGTCATTAGGAGGAATTGTGCCCCATTGTTGGGGTCATCGGGAGGAATTGTGCACCTTTGTTGGTGTCAGATGAGGAAAATTGTGCCCCTTCATTGGTGTCATTGGGTCCCATTGTTGGTCTCACTGGGAGGATTTGCGCCTCATCGATAGTGTCCCTTGGCCCCATTGTTGGTGTCATTGGGAGGAATTGTACCCCATCGTCGGGTACTTTGGGAGGAATCATGCTCCTTTCTTGGTGTCAGATGGGGGAATTGTGCCACACCATTGGTCCCACTGGGAGGAATTCTGCCCCATCGTTGGTGCCATTCGGGCCCCATTGCTGGTGTCATTAGGAGGAATTGTGCCCCATTGTTGGTGTCACTGGGGGGAATTGTGCCCCTTCATTGGTCTCACTAGGAGGATTTGCGCCCCATCGATAGTGTCCCTTGGCCCCATTGTTGGTGTCATTAGGAGGAATTGTGCCCCATCGTTTGGGTCATCGGGAGGAATTGTGCACCTTTTGTTGGTGTCAGATGAGGAAAATTGTGCTCCATTGTTTAGGTCAGTGGATAAAATGGTGCCCCAAGGGCCGGATAAAAGCAAGCGAAGGTCCACATCCGGCCCCTGGGCCACAGTTTGGAGACCACTGCATTAGGGTGTGCACCCCCAAAATTCAAACACACATGACTTTCTCTGCAGTCTCAGCTGCACAGGGCAGTGAATGAATGGGAAGTGCTCTGTGCTGAGTGGCTTTCTGTTCATTTACAAATTGAAGCATAGTAAACACAGTTTACTATTCCTCAGTTATGAATCGACACAGCGAGTGTGTTCACTGTGGTAATTAACCACTTCCCTACCCGCCCATAGTCAAATGACGTCCACAGAGGGGATCTCCCATCCTGGGTGGACGTCATATGACGTCCTCGGCTTTGTAGGGGGGACATCTGAATGATGCCTGCAGCTAGAGGCATCATTCAGATATCCTTTTGTTGTGCCGGCGATTCTGTGCACCATAAGAACGATCATAGCGGCGGTTCCGCCGCTTGATCGTTCTTATAGGCGGCGGGAGGGGACATCCCCCCTCCTCCCGCCGCCATCCGGTGCTTCTCCAGGCTCTCCCGTGCCATCGGGGACCCGGAGAGAATCGTTCGGCGCCAGTGGTGGGTCACGTGACGAGTATAGAGATGACTGGTGACCAGATGGTCACCAGTCATCTCTATGACCGTCGGAGGCCCGGGCGCGATGTGATGACATCACGCCCGGGTCCTCAGATGTAAACAAAGCCGCCATTGCGGCTGTAAGTATGAGATCAGTAAAAACATTTTCACGATCTCATGCTTTCCAGCCTGGAGGAGAGATGTGGGGTCTTATTGACCCCGCATCTCTCAATAAAGAGGACCTGTCACACACATTTCTATTACAAGGGATGTTTACATTCCTTGTAATAGGAATAAAAGTGATCAAAAAAAAAAAAAAAGTAAAATAAGTGTAAAAAAAAAAAAAATTAAAACGCCCCTGTCCCCAGTAGCTCGCGATCAGAAGCGAACGCACACGTAAGTCCCACCCACATATGTAAACGCCGTTCAAACCACATATGTGAGGTATCGCCGCGTGCGTTAGAGCGCTTGCAACAATTCTAGCACTAGACCTCCTCTGTAACTCTAACCTGGTAACCTGTAAAAAAAATTAAAGTGTCTCCTATGGAGATTTTTAAGTACCGAAGTTTCTAGCGCCATTCCATGAGTGTGCGCAATTTTAAAGCGTGACATGTTAGGTATCTATTTACTCGGCGTAACATCATCTTTCATATTTTCCCCAAAAAGTGGGCTAACTTTACTGTTTTTTGTTATTTTTTTAATTCATGAAACCATTTTTTTTCCAAAAAAAAGGCGTTTGAAAAATTATTGCGCAAATACCGTGCAAGAAAAAACATTGCAATGACCGTCATTTTATTTCCTAGGGTGTCTGCTAAAAAAACATATATAATGTTTGGGGGTTCTGAGTAATTTTCTAGCAAAAGAATGATGATTTGTACATGTAGGAGAGAAGTGCCAGAATAGGCCCGGTATTGAGGTGGTAAAAAAGGCCTGGGGTTGAAATGGTTAAAAAAAGGAAGGGGGCAGCAAATTACATATTTACAAGCCCCTTCCTCCGCTTTTACATCCTAAAACATCCCCCCACCGCAGTCGAGAGGGGAGGAGGGAAGACAACAGCACTGCTGGGCAGGAAGCCCAGGCAGTAGGGCGAATCTACACCGCACGTAGTGATTAGGGGGTGCCCAGGCACCCCTGGCACACCCCCTGCACACCCCTTTGATTCCAGGTATGATTTTTACCACTCGACCTCCAGAATGTTTTCCCCTCTTTCGTGGCAAGACCACTTTTTGCTATTCAGCTCTGCATTAATTTAACTGGCAATTGCGTGGTCATGCAACACTGTCCCCAGTTGAGATTTATATATTTTCTCTTATCGTCCATGGACTGACACAGCTCTCAAATTGTTTACGTGTGGGTATATGTCGCTGCTCGCAGGAGAAGATCTAGGCAGAATGTTAGATTGTTAGAAACATACATTCTAGAACAAAACCATAGCTGAACAGCCCCGCCCAGGGGGGCGGTCCCTCCGGACATAACCCTCCTACCTACAGCAGCAGCCTCAGTTTTTTTCTGTCTAGCAGAAGGAGAAGACGTGGCTCTCTCAGGAGCCAGTCTCCTGGAAGATTTTACTTTTAACTTTTATTCCTTTTGGGAATTTTATTATTTTATTTTTGAGACCTTCAATCAACTGTCGGCTGGGCAACAGGTTGGGTACACTGGTATCCTCGTAGTCTTCCCTGTCCGACCATCGAGCGTGCTGATCCTCGCCTTGTGTGCGTGAGACTCAGTTCACAACATGCCCCATGACTCCAGGGGTGGCCGGGTTGCTTTTATGCTCCCGCGGTCCTCTCAAGATTGAACAGTACCTGTCTGTATCTCTTGCGGTGGACCGGGCCGACGGCTACGCAGTACTACTCTGTGATAGGTCTGTCTGAAACAAGCCAGTGGGTCCCTCTGGGATGAGTAAGTAGTCTCTCCTGCTGCGGGTGAGTACATGCTGGCTGTGTTTCTTTATATGGGGGGTTTCTCCCTGTCTCCCCCCAGTTATGCTGCTCTCTGCACCCTGTACTGGTGCTGTGCTGTGTGGGGGTGCTTGGGGGTCACTCTGACCTGGCTGGGGGCGCTTATGTCTGTTTTAGTGGACTCTGGGAGAGGAGCAGTGTTCTGGTGTGTGGGTGTTTTACTTTACTGTGTGCGCCATTAGCGTTGTGTGGTGATTTTGAAAAACGCGCTCGGCGGCCATATTGCCGTGTATCAATGGCGCAGTAATGCATGCGCCCGGCGGCCATTTTCTTGAAGCCGCAGCACTTTCGCTTTCGGCCTCTATCGGCGCTGCTGCGGCGCGAATCTCACAATCTCCTCACACTCTCCTCAGGCTTCACTCGCGCTGCAGCACGGTTTCATACAGCAGAACTGAGCGGTCCTTACAAGGGTTGGTGAGTCCTCTGGATATCCCCTCCTCAGCGCAGCCAGTGGGTGGACTGTGTCATTCACTATAATCGTGTCTAAAGGTCTCAGAGGGTGGCAGTATGGAGTCTAGTCCTGCACCTGCGGTCCCTAGCGACTAGTTGTCGGCAGTCCTGGATCATCCTTGTCAGGATTGAAGCGGTGCGAGAGCGCAAGGGAGCTGTAATGCACCCCCTCCCCACACATTCTCCTGTAGGGGAGTGCTCTGTCTCAGATGTGGGCCTAGCTACTGCTGCTCAGGACCCTAGCTCTGAGGATTTTCATGTTTTTGAACAGGATATTCCTTGTGAGGAAGACCCCAGTTCTGAATAACTGACAGGGTGCTTGTAAGTTAACTCATTGATGCTGTGAGGGGCACTCTCAAGCTGAATGTTGAGGCTGAGGAAGCTGTCTCCTTTGGTTCCTTTAAAGCAGTTTCTTCAAAAAAGGTTTTTCCATATGTGCCTTTTTTTGATACATTCATTGACCACGTCTGGGATAAGCCACAGAAGACTTTGATGGTCCCGTGGCGCCTGGCCATGGGGTACCCCTTTGAGGAGGACCTGGTTAAGAAGTGGGCTCTCCCCCAGTGGTCGACCCCCCCCCCCCGGTCGCCTGTTTGAATAAGGCTACCACGCTCCCAATGGACAGGACTCCTGCATTTAAGGGTCCCACTGACAGGAGGTCAGAAGTGGTGGGTAGAACTATGTTTACCTTATTGGGGTCTGCCTTACCGCCCTATAGTGGCGGCGACACTTGTGTCTCAAAACACTCAAAGGATGGGCAAAGATTTTGCACCAGACAGTACAGGAGCATAATCTCCCTCCTGAGACCATTGCCCTGGCTCACCAACTTGCGCAGGGTTTAGTCTCTGTGTGCGATGCCACTTTGGATGCGGCCCCTTTAATATTTGGGGCCTCTATCTCTGCTGTGGTGCTGCATCGCCTTATCTGGCTGAAATGCTGGTTAGCCGACCTAGCTTCCAAATAGCTCCTGGCTGACTTGCCTTTTAAGGGCGGTAGACTGTTTGGGGCCGCCCTGGATGACATTATTAGGGATGTCACAGGGGGTAAGAGCACCTTCCTTCCTCAGTCTGTTAAGGAAAAAGAGCCCCACCGTAGGCCGGGCCCTTCCTTTCCGGCAAAGAAGGAGTTTTTTCGTCGGTCAGAATCCACGGGTAAGCCCGCCCAGACTGAAAAAAGTGCCGCTGGGGGACATAAGCGTCCCTGGGTGCGTAAGCCTACCAAGCAAGCTCCCAAGCTGCCGCCGCATGAAGTCTTGCCCCTGCCCGACTCTGGGGTTGGGGGGACGTCTTTGCAGGTTCGCGGTTCGGTGGACCTCCCGGATCTCCGACTGGTGGGTGTGCGAGGTGGTCACCTCAGGATACAGTATAGAGTTCCGTTCCTGGCCCCCAGACAGATTCTTTCCCTCAATTCTCCCTCTCCTTCCTGCCCGTCGGGCGGCTGTACAGGATTGATCAGGTCCGGAGTGATTGTGCCGGTTCCGTCACAGGAGAGGTTTCAGGGTTTCTACTCGAGTCTGTTTGTAGTCCCAAAAAAGGGACGGGGTTCGGCCAATCCTGAATGCCTTGGTGATGGTGCAAAAGTTCTACATGGAATCCATTCGCACGGTGTTCGCTACACTCCATCAAGGGGATTTTCTGGCGTCCTTGGACATCAAGGACGCCTACTTGCATGTTCCGATCTGCGCAAGTCACCAGTAGTTTCTGCGCTTGCGAACGGCGAAGTCCACTATCAATTTGTGGCTTTTCCCTTCGGCCTAGCCTCGGCACCAAAGGTGTTTACCAAGGTGTTTGCTCCGGTTCTAGCTTTGCTGAGACAGCGAGGCATTGCTATCGTGGGCTATCTGGACGATCTTCTTCTAAGAGCAGACAATGGCTCAGAATTAGAAGAAAGCGTGACTATCGTCAGTCAGACCCTTAGGTACTTCGGGTGGCTCCTGATCATTCAGAGGTCGGTCCTGGTCCTGGCTCAGCATTCGGAGTATCTCGGTCTGATCTTGGACTCCTTGGAGGCGTAGGTATTCCTACCCCTGGGGAAGTTACTGACATTTCAGTCTGCAGTGCGGGTCCTGACATCCCCGAAAATGGTCGTTAACCCGTTTTTGGCATGAGAGTCCTGGGACTCATGGGGGCCTCGTTCGAGGCCATTCCATATGCCCAATCACACACACTGGCATTACAGTAAAAGATCCTGTCCACTTGTGACAAATCCCCATTGTCCTTGGATCTTCAGATCCAGATGAGTCACCCAATCAGGGCATCCCTGGCGTGGTGGTTGGGGTCCCCGGCTCTTCGGTCCGGGAAGTCGTTCCTCCCCATCCAGTGGACGGTGATCATGACGGATGCCAGGCTGACGGGCTGGGGTGGAGTCTGGGGAGTCCTGTCAGCCCAAGGGCTTTGGACTCCGTACGAAGCCCGTTTACCGATTGATGTTCTGGAAATACTGGCAATCAGACTGTGCCTCTCCTCGTGGTCTCTGTTGGCCAGTCCTACATTCCAGCGTAGACAATTGGCAGGCGGACTATCGGAGTCGCCAGACGCTGGACCAGGGTGAGTGGTCCTTACACCCGGAGGTTTTTCAAATTCTGTGCCGGCGGTGGGGCATGCCGGATGTGGACCTGATGGCCCCTCGACTCAATCGTAAGGTGTTGAGGTTTGTGGCCAGGTCCAGGGATCCTTGGGCGGATGCCTCGGATCCGTTGGTGGCCCCATGGGGTCATTATCACCTGATATGTTATCCTCCGCTGCAGCTGCTGCCTCGCCTGTTGCGCAGGGTTGTGGTCGAGGGGATTCCAGTGATCCTCTTTGCGCCGGATGGGCCTTTGTGTCATTGGTACGTCTCATCGCGGACGTTCCTTGGCGGTTACCAATGAGGGAGGACCTTTTGTCTCAAGGTCCTATATTTCATCCTGTTTTACAGTCCCTGGCTTTAACGGCATAGCTATTGAAAGCCAGGTGCTGAGAGACCGAGGTCTCTCGGATTCGGTCATTTCGACCATGTTAAGGGCACGGAAGTCTTCCGCCAGGAAGATATATCACCGTATCTGGGAAGCTTACATCGCTATGTGCGCTGAGCTGGACTAGCGTCCACGGACGTATTATCGTCCCCAGTATCCTGCGGTCCTTGCAGCGTGGCGTGACCCAAATGCTTGCTTTGAGTACCATTAGGGGTCAGATTTCGGCCTTGGCCGTCTTCTTTCAGCGACCGCTAGCGGGTCATTCCTTGGTTAGCACCTTTGTGCAGGGGGTTCGCCATGTGCTCCCTCCTGTTAAACCTCCTCGGGATCTGAATTTGGTGCTCTCAGTTCTCCAGGAACCTCCCTTTGAATATATCAGAGATATTCCCCTCTTGACCTTGTCTCAGGAGGTGGCCTTCATAGTGGCCGTTTCTTCTGTCAGACGGGTGTCTGAGTTGGCGGCCTTGTCCGGCAAGTCGCCCTATTTGGTCATCCATAAGGATAAGGCGGTGTTGCATCCGCGACCTTCCTTTTGCCAAAGGTGGTCTCGGCCTTTCACCTAAATGAGGACATTGTCCTCCCGTCCTTGTGTCCTCACCCATCGCATCCCAGAGGGTTTGCGCTTCACACATTGGATGTGGTACATGCTTTGCGGGTGTTCCTGTCTGATACGGCTTCTATTCGGAAGTATGACTCACTAGTTGTGTCTGTCTCTGTTCCAAAACAGGGCCAAGCTGTGTCGTCTGCCACCATTTCTAGGTGGATCAGACAGACTGTTATACAGGCCTATGCCATTGAGGGGCGGGCGCCTCCCTTTCCGGTTACGGCGCATTCCACCAGGGCAATTAGTGCTTTCTGGGCTTTCTGACATCAAGCGTTGGTTGCACAAGTGTGCAAGGCGGCGACCTGGTCGTCCGTTCATACCTTTTCAAAATTCTATAAGGTTGATGTGGCTGCATCTTCGGATGTTTCCTTCTGCCGCAAAGTGTTGCAGGCCACTGTTTAATGTTGCAACTCCTCCGTTGAGGAGCTCTGCTGGTTTGGAGTGAAGTTTTGGTTGTTCCTTTACTATTTGCTCCCACCCTTTTCTTATACTGCTTTGGGACGTCCCACACGTAAACAGTGTGAGAGCTGTGTCAGTCCATGGACGATAAGAGAAAATAGGATTTTTGTACTCACCGTAAAATCCGTTTCTCTGACGTCTGTGGACTGACACAGCACCCACCCTTCTTTTAAGGTTTGTACTGCTTGCTACGAACTGAGGCTGCTGCTGCAGGTAGAAGGGTTATGTCCGGAGGGGGGGGGGGCTGTTCAGCTCTGGTTTTGTTCTAGAATGTATGTTTCTAACATCTAACATTCTGCCTAGATCTTCTCCTGCGAGCAGGGACATATACCCACACGTAAACAGTATGAGAGCTGTGTCAGTCCACGGACGTCAGAGAAACGGATTTTACGGTGAGTACAAAAATCCTATTTATTTTTTTTTCACACAAATAGAGCTTTCCTTTGGTGGTGTTTGATCACCACTGGGTTTATTTTATATTCTATAATTGAAAAAAGACCCCAAATTTTGAAAAATAAAAACAATATTTTCTACTCATAAAAGTCACATCCAATAAAATCTAATTTCTTCATAGATTTAGGCCAAAATGTATTCTGCTATATGTCGCAAGTTCTGGCAAGTGCGGACAGTGATCAGGGCTGATCCCACTAACGCTGTGTATTTGGGGACACTGGTATAGTTCTGACTATGACCAGAATACAGACCCAGACACAGTAGTGTATTTAGGTTTTGTGCTGCCCTAGGTCTGACTAAAAATCGTGCACCCCCTAATTTAAATATGACCCACCCCTTGCTGTTTAAGACCCGCCCTGAAATTTTCAAGTGAGGACACTAGTTCTGAGGGCCTGGAGGCAATGGATTCCCTTAATTTGCATAGATTTTCTCTCACTTCCTGTTTGGCTATGGGGCAGGAAGTGAAGGGAAATCTCTGCAATGGGACAGGGATGGTAAAAAATAAACTGACAGGGGCTATAACCCTCCCTTGCTCTATCCAAAAAAAAAAGGAAGGTTTGTGGTCCAGGATGATAGGAACGTCAAAATTAGAAGCAGAGCCCCCCGCCCCCCCACACAGCACGCCTGCATACGGAAAGCAGTGTGGCTGCTTTATGGGGGCGCTAGACTAATTTGCCTCTCAGCCCAGTCCGCCCCATAAGACTGGGCTGCGCTACACTAACAGTGTAGCGCAAGCCTGCGGGGATTCTTTCCATGCTGCCCCCCCCCCCCTGCAAAGTGCTGCCCTAGGCCTGGCTGTCCTTTCTTCCTGATTTCAGCTCTGAACGGCAAGAGTCCTTTCACACCAGGGGGGATTCCGCCTGTAATCCGCTTGCTTAACAGGGGATCGGATAACAGGTCCCTGTCTGCTTGGCTTATGCAGAGGGAACACGGACACAGCCTACTCTCCTATATGGGCGGCCATCCGATCTTGGGTCTGCGAATCCAATTGGATGTCGGCAGCTGTAAACCTGTCCGTTTACACCCGCCACTCTATAGAGGAGAATAGAGGTTTCCGAACGGGTCCACCTGAAAAACGGACAAGTGGACCCTAATTGAAATCGGGGAGAAAAAAAGAAAAAAATTAATCTGTGTTGTGCGTTTCCTAATGCACACATATCTGTGCTGGGATTGGCTACAGCCATCAGCAGGTTTACAGCCAAAATCATTGTCTGCAAGCCTGCTGTAAAATGTTGTTATCTACTACAGATAAAATGCCTAAAATAAGAAATATATATTCTCCAACAGGATTCTGCTCTAAATAGTGAGTTCAGATGCAGACAATGGATAGTTTTCCCATATAACATCACATAACCTGCACGCCAATGCCACTGAGACAATCGTTCCAAAAAAAGAACAGACGTCAAATGGGTCCCCCTAGCGCGAGCAGCCGAAAGGCCTCAAATTTACATTTGTTCCCAGATTGACTTTTAACAGGGAATGACGGATCCATAGGAGAATAGGGTGCAGTTATTTGCATTAGGCTGCAATTATTTAGTTACTTCAATTACGTCTGTTCCTGAGCTTAAATAGGCTCTGCGGGGGGGTCTTCCGTCACTTCGTCTTCTATTTAAGCGTGGCAAGGTACAGTCATTGCTCAAGATCAAGATTTCATGAGCTTGGGGGCCTTTACACACAGGGATCATTGTAAGCTTTGTACACAAAATCTGGCTTTCTAAAAGGGACAAATATAATCCTTAATGTATATAATAACGCACAAGGAAAGTATAGTAGAGGTGTGAAATAATAAAATGACGTACATTTTATTATCAGACCATATAAAATCTTATCATAAATAATACTTTATAAAGTAAAGGTACAATGTTGTACAAATTTATTAAATTCAGTTATTTATTTCAGGTACTTGTATAGCGCCGTCAATTTACACAGCGCTTTACATATACCTTCACATCAGTCCCTGCCCTCAAGAGCTTACAATATAAGGTACAATAAGGTGGGGGAAAAAGGTACAATAAGGTGGGGACTGCTGTAGAGAGACTGCTGCTTTCACAAGATCGCAGCAGTCTTTCTGTACTGCATACTGAAACACTGACATTTTCTGCTGTGGAGGTGTGCAAGGCAAAAAAATGGTAAGCTATTCAACAGTTACTTTTTTTTTTTTAAAGCACTTAATTGACATTAGCTAAAAAAAAATGTTTTACATCAAAATGAATAGTAGAAAACAAACCTGTGGTGTCATCCCATGGCAGATGTAGACGATGGGGATATTGTCAGTGTCTGGCCCCTGGTCAAGGCACAGGTCTGTTTTCAGGGAGTTCTGCAGCTGCAAAATTTAGAGAAAAACATTTGCGTTATTAGATGTGATGAATAGCAGAGAAAAATCTGTAATAACTCCGCCATAGAGCAGAAATTCTAATTACATTTTTATGTAGGGTTTCCCCGGTGACTGTCCCCGGTTTGTGGGGACAGTCCCCGGATTGAGGACACTGTCCCCAGACCAAGCCTGTCCCTGGTTTTGTCCCCGGATTGGATTTGAACAGGGGCTGGGGCAATTTCAAAGACAGTCAGTGCAAAATTAAAAAGTCTGAATTACACCCCCCGCTCTGCCGCTACTACTAGCTTAGGGGGGGGGTGTATTTTTTCCATTATCTGTGCCCCTTTCTGATGATCATGTGCTGGTCGGAGTGGAGGGAATATTTCTTCAGTTTCGGGTGCCCATTCCGCTCCGCTCACATGTTCTTCTGCCTTGGCTCAAGT
Source organism: Rana muscosa (assembly GCA_029206835.1). Taxonomy (NCBI): domain Eukaryota; kingdom Metazoa; phylum Chordata; class Amphibia; order Anura; family Ranidae; genus Rana; species Rana muscosa. Next base: position 196,178,578 of record CM055119.1, read on the forward strand.
CCCGGCCAGCCGCCTGCCTGCTTATCTCCTTGCCTTCCCTGGTGGAGTGATCTTCCTCCGCTCCCCACCCAGTAGTAGCCGGGGTACGGAGAGTAAGACTTGACAGGCGACGGGCAGAGAGTCGCTGATTGCCGCCATTACTAGTAAAAAAAAAAAAACGTGTCCCCGGATTTAATTTTAAATATGTGGTCACCTTACACTAGAGGGAGTATTTCTGCCCTATTTGTGCAGTCACTCAAAGCTGATCCTGTGATCCCAGGACATGGCCAAGATGGGGGGGGGGGGGGGGGGCTCTCCTGGTAAACTTGGGACAGTTGGCATTTATGCTTCTTATAAAGTCTGTTCCTCAGCATTAGTGGGAGGTGGTGAAGGGGGGGTCTATATTCTGCTGCTATTTTGATTTACTAATTAACTGTTTGACAAAATAAAGCTGTCTATCAAACATAGGAGAACATAGGAAAGGACCTCTATGTAGTCTGCAGAGATGAAACCAAGAGGTCATAGAGAATCCCCGGTCCGCTCTATGCCTGCACAGCAGCTGAGTAACCTTCCAAAAAAGCCACACGACACACTGTTTATAAAACATTTGCTGTGTGAATGGTATAAGCATTCTTGAATGATCCTTGTACTTTGTCTAATATTTTAATTTCCTATGATTGTCGGCTCCATCTAGTGGCCATAATGTGGTATGATAGTTCAGAAAAATACCACATACTAAATGGAGCTGACAATCGTAAAAAAATAAACACATTTCAGGGATTATTTGTGATAGCTGTGCGAATGCTGATGCAAAAAATACTGGGTTCTATATATAAATCTTTCACTGTCTGAATGCATGCATTTTTATTTTTTTTTAACTTGCAATGTGTTACCAAAAAAATAAAAAAACTTTAACTCACTGAGAAATTATACTTTACCCTTTTAAAGTGTCACTAAACCCTAGACATGTGCAATTCGTTTCGTTCTGAATTAGTTTTTTAAGGAATTTCGGCAAATACGTTCATTCGGAAATATCCAAATTAACGAAAACCCGCTTAACCACTTGCCGACCCGCTGCACGCCGATATACGTCGGCACAATGGCAGCGGTGGGCAAATGGGCGTACAGGTATGTCCCCTTTAATGTTACCGCTGGCGGGGCACGAACGCCGTGCCCGCAGGAGCATCAAACTCAATGTTCGCCCGCGATCGTGACACGGAGAGGCAGAACGGGGAGATGTAAACAAGGCATTTCCCTGTCCTGCCTAGTGACATGACAGGGATCTACTGCACCCAGTGATCTGGAGCAGTCATCGCTGTCATGTCAGTGGCAGCCCACCCCCCCCCCCCCCACAGTTAGAATCACTCCCTAGGACACAATTAACCCCTTGATCGCCCCCTAGTGTTTAACCCCTTCCCTGCCTACACAGTAATCAGTGCATTTTTATAGCACTGATCGCTGTATAAATGACAATGGTTCCAAAAATGTGTCAAAAGTGTCCGATGTGTCCACCATAATGTCGCAGTCACGATAAAAATCGCTGATCGCCGCCATTACTAGTAAAAAAAATTATTATTAATAAAAATGCCATAAATCTATCCCCTATTTTGTAGACGCTATAGGTGTGTTAGAAGCAAATGAATATTTGCTTTCCTAACACTGAATCGCCTCTCTGCCAATCAGGAAGCGCGGGTCTGATACCAGTTTCCCAACTGGCTGAAAGGTAAGGCGATCCTATTAGATGCCTAGGAGGAGGAGGAAGCACGGCGGAAGCCCCCGTGAACCACGCCACAGGAGGACGAAGAAAGCTGCCGCTCGCCGGGACATGCTGCCTGCCCGCCTGCTTTCTAGATGGGGTAAGTGCGGAGCTTTGATGTCCCAACAGTCCTCCCGGGGAGGGGGGGGGATTATGGCTGTTTGCCTGCACTTCTTCTGTGGATCACAGTAGTGCAGATCGTTCTTCACTCCTGAAACCTGTTTTCAGCAGACAGCGGGCTAAAGTCACAGAGCCGGTTTCAGGCTGGGTAAAGATCGCAACCATATGGTTGGGATCTGCCCACATTCCTGGACCGGCACCTGGCTCAGCCTCTCAGCGAGCCACTGAGAGCCTGAGCTGGGCATTCCCGCCCCTCTACAGCCCAGCGCGCACAGGTGGGGGGAGGTTGAGCAGAGAGCTGGTGACTGACAGCCACCAGCTCTATGCTAAGGGAGTTCTGAGAACCGAGTGATCAGCGGTGTTTGATCGGTTCTCAGCCTTAGAGCCGGCAGGGGGTAGATGCTGCATCCACCTAGGCCAGTGGTTCTCAACCTCAGCCCTCAAGTAACCCCAACAGGCCATGTTTGCAGGTTTTCCTTTATCTTGCACAGGTGCTTTAAATCATAATCAATGGCTTGGTATTTTGGACAGCTATTTTATCGAAGAGAAATTACCAAAACATGGCCTGTTGGGGGGGGGGGGGGTACTTGAGGACTGAGGTTGAGAAACACTGACATAGGCAAGTATGATTAAAAAAAAAATTCCCACACTTCTCTTTTAAGTGATTTCTGAAATGTACTGAAAGGATAGAGGATTACATTGAATATTTCCTTTATGATGTGTTCCCAGTGTCTCGGCTTGCCTTTGGTAAAGAAATACGATTTGTAAACTCTGCTGGGCAGAGATGAATGGCCTGTATAGAATTCTCTATTGATAAAGCAATGCAAAATATATTGCTGCTACTGCTATATATTTCAAAGCCTCCCAATAATAATAATATTATTATTATACAGGATTTATATAGCGCCAACAGTTTACACAGCGCTTTACAATATAAAAAGGGAGACAATACAGTTACAATACAATAAAATACAAGAGGATTAAGAGGGCCCTGCTCAGTAGAGCTTACAATCTAATAGGGTGGGGCAGGTGGTACAAAAGGTTGTAACTGTGGGCAGGGCCGCCATCAGGAATTTTGGGGCCCCTTACACAGCCTCAGGCATGGGCCCCCTGGAGCAGAGGAGAAACGGGGGGGGGGGGGCAGCCGCGAATTGAGAGGCGGGGGTTGCCACGAATTGAGAGGCGGGGGGTGCTGCCGCCGTAAATTGTTGGAGGTCGGGGGGCTTTGGGTGCTGACGAACAAAGAAAGAACAACAAAAAAAGGGGGGTTGCCATCCGGGGCCCTGGGGACCTCCGGGCCCCTTACAAAAAATTAATAAAAATAAATACAAAAATATGTGTGTGTGTGTGTGTATATATATATATATATATATATATATATATATAAATTTTAATAAAAAATACATAAAAAAGGGGGTTACCATCCAGGGCCCCGGGGACCTCCGGACCTCTGGGCCCCTTACAAAAAAAAAAAAATTTATATAATTATATTTTTTTAAATACCTAAAAAAGGGGGTTACCATTCGGGGCCCTGGGGACCCTTACAAAAAAAGATTAGAAAAAAAAAAGGGGGGGGTTGCCATCCGGGCCCCTTACAGGTGTACTGCCTGTACCCCCCTGATGGCGGCCCTGACTGTGGGGAATGAGCTGATGGAAGTGGTAAGAGATTAGTTGGAGGTGTGATAGGCATCCCTGAAGAGATGAGTTTTCAGGGATCGCCTGAAGGTAGCAAGAGTAGGGGATAGCCGGACAGGTTGAGGTAGTGAGTTCCAGAGGATGGGAGAGGCTCTGGAGAAATCCTGGAGACGAGCATGGGAGGAGGAGACGAGAGAGCTTGACAGTAGGAAGTCTTGAGAAGAGCGGAGAGGACGGTTTGGGATATGTTTGGAGACAAGATTGGTGATGTAGCTCGGGGCAGTGTTGTGGATGGCTTAGTAAGTTGTGGTTAGTATTTTGAATTTAATTCGCTGGGTGATCGGGAGCCATATTTGCATTGAACAGTCCTACAGGGCATTCCGTGATACTGGGAGGGGGAGGGGGGTTAAGCAGTACAATCAATAGGAGGGTCACGTAGATGCACATTTTTACGAGGTACGCCAAAGTCAGTGTCTTTGGGATGAAGCGACATATTAATCAAAGGCAAACCAGCCTGAGAAATTGGATCTGCTTCTTCAAGCAAAGAAAAAGATATTCACTGTCCCATTTGATTAACAAACTCATTCCGGCCATAATATGAAACATGATTGCCAATCTATGTCAGGGAGATAAAGATTTGCCACTGCGAGCTCGCATGTTTAGCGCGTCATTGTCTGAGAGGAGTTTTTAACCTTGGACACGGGCCGGTGTCTCGGCACCCGAATGACAAATGAAAATGTTTTTTTGTACCGGTTGGGAAAATTAGTTGTCTGTGTATAGAGAGAAGGCCGTATGATCATCTCTTCTTAATCTGGAGGGGGAGGCAGGCTTGCATAAATTTGTGAGAATAAATCATGAATTGCAAAGTGTTAAGAAGCACTCCGCCTCTAATCCAGGGACACAACAATTAGACCCCTTTCACACTGGGGCGGTTTGCAGGCGCTATTGCGCTAAAAATAGCGTCTGCAAACCGACCTGAAACAGCGGCTGCTGTTTCTCCAGTGTGAAAGCCCCGAGGGCTTTCACACTGGAGCGGTGCGCTAGCAGGACCGCTCCAAAAGTCCTGCTAGCCGCATCTTTGGAGCGGTGAGAGGAGCGGTGTGTATACCGCTCCTCCACCGCGCCTTCCCGTTGAAAGCAATGGGAAACCGCGGCTATACCGCCGGCAATGCGCCTCTGCAGAGGCGCACTGCCGGCGGTATTGACCCTTTTTCGCCCGCTAGCTGGGGTTAAAACCGCACCGCTAGCGGCCGAATACCGCCCCAATTCCGACGGTAAAGTGCAGCTAAAAATAGCGGCGCTTTACCGCCACCGCACCTCCCGCCCCAGTGTGAAAGGGTTTAGAATGTCTAAAAACCATATAAGGGACACAAGTGTTGAACAGTCCAGAAAAAGTTCATATACAGCGGGTATAGAAAAGAATCACATTTTTTTGCTTTAAAGCCTAAAATGAAGACAGACACAGTTTTTGTTTTATGCAGCTGTATTTACTGAGTGCAACTTATAACATCCAAGTAAAAAATATAACACTAACATGTCAGAATTTTTTTTTTTACTTTAAAGACCCCTCTCACACTGGGGAAGTTGCGGGCGTTGGCGATAAAGCGTCCCTGTTATACCGGCGCTATTCGGCCACTAGCGGGGCACTTTTAACCCCTGCCAGCGGCCGAGGAAAGGGTTATTATCGCTCAAAAAGTGCTGCTGCCGAAGCGCTTTGCAGGCACTTCGGCAGCAGTGCCAATTAATTTCAATGGGCAGGGGCGGTGGAGGAGCAGTGTACCGTTCCACCACCGCCTCAAAGAGACTGCTTGCAGGACTTTTTGTCCCGTCCCGCAAGGACACACCCCGGGTGTGAAAGCACTCGGTCTTTCACACTGGAGTGGCTTGAGAGGTGCTCTTCAGGTGATTTACAGAAGCTATTTTTAGCGCTAAAACGCCTGAAAAGCACCTCGGTGTGAAAGGGGTCTAAGCTTTAGGCCCCTTTCACACGTGTGTGACTTGGGACTGCAAAGTCAGAAGACAAGTCATACCCCCATGATTTCCAATGAGTACCATTCATATCTGTGCGACTTCAAAGTAGTCCCTGCACTACTTTGGTCCGACTTTGATGCGACTTGAGGTCAATGTTACACAGGCATTGCTTCAAGTCGGGGCAAAATCGTGCGACTTTTGCACAAGGGCCTAAAAAAATACCCTGATGTTAAAGCAGCTTACCCACAATTCAGTTTCCACTCTCACTCTGGGCACCCGGTACTACTTCTCCTCCTACCCCTCCTCTAATTTCCTCCTATTCTCATCTCTTATGCATTCTCTCGGTTTCTGACTTTCAGTGCAGCCTGCTGGCCCGACGTGGGGAACCGCGCCATTCTATCCTCCTTCATTAATAGTCATTGAAATATAAGACACAGCCATGAGAACCTCTCATTGATTTTTTATTTGATTTTTTTGTATTGTACTGTCTTATGACACCGAGTACACAGCATGTTACTGTTCTTTGCCACCATTGATTATGTACCGAGTGGGGGCCGCATCTCTCCCGGAATTATCGGCTGTTTTTGTACCATTCCTATAAAACCTAATAAATCTTTATTCTTAAAAAAAATTTAAAAAAACAAAAAACAAAACACAGCCCCACTGTTAACTGCTACTCGGTACTGTTACTATGAAAATAGGTACCCAAGTCATTCACTATCAAAGCCTTTCCTTCCGATATTACCTCCTGTATATAATTATATTCTGCTAGGTAGACCTTTATTCTTTGCCAGGAAATGCAATGAACTGAAAGCCCAGCTGAACCTTTCTATATTATTACTATAAGGCAGTCAGGCTGCATAATAAATATGACCTTTGTTTTGTTTTTTAATACAGTAAAGCCTTGGATTGCGAGCATAATTCATTCCAGAAACATGCTTTTAATCCAAAGCACTTGTATATAAAAACAAATTTGCCCATAATAAAAATGGACACTCATGCCGCGTACACACGATCGGAAATTCCGACAACAAATGTTCGATGTGAGCTTTTGATCGGAAATTCCGCGGTGTGTAGGCTCCATCGGACATTTGCTAGAGGGGAATTTCAGCCAACAAAAGATTGAGAGCTGGTTCTCTATTTTTCCGACGGAAAAAGTTATTGTCGGAAATTGCGATCGTCCTGTATGCAATTCCGATGTGCAAAAAAACATACATGCTCAGAATCAAGCAGAAGAGCCAAACTGCCTACTGAACTTCATTGATCTCAGCTCGTTGTACGTCACGGCGTTCTTGACCTTCGGAATTTCCAACAAGATTTGTGTGACCGTGTGTATGCAACACAAGTTTGAGCCAACATTCCGTCGGAAAAAATCCACGGTTTTGTTGTCGGAATTTCCGATCGTGTGTACGCGCCATTAGATGATTCGTTCCACAACCATTTATTCATAAGTCCTTCAGTTTATAGTCCATATATAAAGATTATAGCAATGTAGTGACGGCCCTTACATAGCGGGCGCACGGACGCCGCCCCCACATCTATGCGTCCACCCATCTGATCTACATATCAGGGCTCCGAAAAATAGATTCCAATGGAGGGGTGTTTTTTTTTTGAGCACTGCCCCCACCCAGTTGTGCGACGATAGCGAATGAATTTTCGCACTAAAGTTCCTCCCTGCCAATCAGGAGGCAGGTCGTGAGACCCATTTCCCGATTGGCCAAAGCATCAGGCGATCCAATTGGATGGCAAGCACTTAGGCGGAAGAGAGAGGGAGACGCATGGCGGAGGAAGCTGCTGGATAACACCACAGCCCACCACCTAGATCGGGTAAGTGCCGGACCACTGGCCGCCTGGGGGGAGGGGCTTGGTGGTGGGGTTTGGTATGCCACTGCGATTGACAGAAGTGGGAGCCAATGGACTACCGCTGCTGTCTGAGCCAATCGGGAGGGAGAATCCCCACACAGCCAAGGTTTTTGTGAAAATTGCTGTATCGGAGGGGGCTCGGATAAGGATTGGGGGGGGCGCATAAGACACATAGTGCCGTGGCTTGGCCCCACCCTCTCCTCATTGGCTCACTGGCTGCGATTGACATAAGTGGGAGCCAATGGGCTGTCTCAGCCAATGAGGAGGGAGGGTCCCCATGTGGCTGAGGCTATCGTGAACATTGCTGGATCGGAGGGGGCTCAGGTGGAGATTTTTTTGGGGCGCTGCACACAAGGTTTTTTACCTTTTATGCATAGAAAACCTTTTAGCCTTTAAAGTTTACAACTGCTTTAAAGTAAAATAGAAACGTATGCACCCTGACTTCATTATCGTAAATAATACAGGAAGGTTCAATTGGGCTTTAACCAATTCCACATCACCACACAAGACAATGGCCTTGCAGCCCATAAAAAATCCAATCCAGACTTTTCACTCCAGAGACTACAGCCTGCCTATGCTATAAATACTTCATAGTGCGCTCCTTAATTATACTGACACTCCACCTATATCATAAACCTGCAAAATCAGCAACATCTTTCTTATGACTTTAGAAAATTTTCAGCATTTAACCCACCACTGGGCTCACCCTGTAGAACTCTATCAAAGCTGTTCCTTACTTTGATATGTAAGGTTTGAGCAGACAGCGCAGCAGGTTTTTATTCCTACTTTTATTCATTTCTGCACGTTAAAGGGGTTGTAAAGGTTCATGTTTTTTCACCTTAATGCATCATATGCATTAAGGTGAAAAAAACATCCGACAATACTGCCTCCCCCCAGCTTTACTTACCTGAGCCCGTTCACCTGCTTCGCTCGCCCCCGACGTCCTCTTCGCTGCTCAGCCTGGCCATTGATTGGCTAGAGTGGATGGATTGAAAGCAGCGCAGCCATTGGCTCGCGCTGCTGTCAATAACATCCAATGATGTGGCGCGCCGGGGGGTGGGGCCGAGTGATACAGTGAGTGGCTATAGCCACCGGCTGTATCACGGGAGCGCGCCCGCAAGAACTCACCGCCATGCGAGAGAGCTTGCATGAAGGTGGTTAGTTCTTGCGGGGAGGAGCCGAGACAGCCTCCGAGGGACCCCAGAAGACCAGGTTCGGTGCCACTCTGTGCAAAACGAGCTGCACAGTGGAGGTAAATATAACATGTTTGTTGTGTTTAAGCGGCTGCTGATATAGATGCATATAGTGAACATTTGGGTTAATGAATACGGTCACGTATTCATTGTAGTCTGTTATAAGTCACCTGTGAGCTTCTTTAGCGCTGGGATAGTGAAAGAAGGCCAGGGGAACTTCACTTTAATTTTTGTATAACATGTTTGTTATTTAAAAAAAAAAAAAAAAGCCTTTACAATCCCTTTAACTCTTCTTACCATGATTTATTGTGATCACCAATCGTGAAAGAAAATCACAACTTTTGGGTTGTCACCAGAACAGTAATAGAGGGGAAATCTTCCAATGGACATAGTTTTGACGATAACTAGGGATTCCCTCACTATCAGTGTTGCCAATCGTCAGTATTTTTACTGGCAGCCAGTAGAAAAAAAATGGGCACTTTTCTCCGGGCAGTAAATGCCAGTGACAGGAAAAGGTTGCCATTTCAAAATATGTCTGAGACGCTCACCTGAGACCATCCCAGTGCCTGCTACAGTGTGTTCAGGAGGCGACAGAAGAGGGCGGGTCTAGTGGAGGCGGTGCCTGAGCATGTTGTGTGATGTCATAGTGGACAGGAGCAAGGTAAGCCAGAAGAGGGACTGTCAGTGTTGTTTGGACTGGTGTGGACCGAAGGGACCACCTGGCATGAAGAAAAAAAAGTGTCACTGTGACAGTCAATTTCATGTGTGTGCACCCATTCTAATTTCTTGGCCTCCTAAGTCCTGTCCCTGAGCTACTTATTTACTATATAGAAAATAAAATCAGAAATATGCTTTTTGCCTTAACCACTTCAGCCCCGGAAGAATTTACCCCCTTCCTGACCAGGCCATTTTTTGTGATACGGCACTGCGTCGCTTTAACTGACAATTGCGTGGTTGTACGACGTTGTACCCAAACAAAATTGACATCCTTATTTTACCACAAATAGAGCTTTCTTTTGGTGGTATTTGATCACCTCTGCGTTTTTTTATTTTTTGCGCTATGAACAAAAAAATAGCACCAATTTTGAAAAAAAAAAGCAATATTTTTTACTTTTTGCTATAATAAATATTCCCCAAAAATATATATGTAGCGGGGTCTCCTTTAAGACTCTCGGAACTACATCTCCCAGAGTCCTGTTTGGCACCCAGGGTGCAGTGTTGCCACCGCAGAGACTCATGGGAGGGGCTATTTAAGAAGGAGGCGAGGCGGAGCTCGGTCTCTTTGGACACCGCGCTGCAAGCAACAGCTTCTTCCTGTGCGGATCTGCTGCAGTGCAAGGTCTGAAGCCTGGGGCCTTGCACAACTTCCGAAGAGCCTTCCATCCCGCTGCGGAGCCTGGGAGGCACCTGACTTTGTTTGCTGCGGACATCAGTTGGATCGGGGACCCGATCGTTGCGGACACTGTGTGTGGAGACATAGCGGGTGGAGGTCCCGGACTAGGATCGCGTCCGGAGTGGTGAGCGAGCACCTGCTCAATCAATCCAATCGGCTATACTGTGTTTAGGCCTATAGACTGCCTTGGCCCACCGATCATTTATTTGCTGTTTCCGCTGGAGACCGGTTGCAGGACAGAGTTAAAGGGTCTCCAGCATAGTGTTCCTTGTGACTGCCTACTTTGTGGATTACTATTCCTGAACGTGCACCACCATTTCAAGTTTGCATGCGAAGAAATCTTTATTCAAAAGACTGAGTTTGATTCTATGTCAGGCCTGACCAGGGAGGGGAGATAGAATATTGTTTAGTGCGCCATAGGGCGCGTAGATAGCAATAGCTGCACGTGGTGGATTACCGCTCTGTGCTATTGCTATATATATATATATATATATATATATATTACATCTATTGCTGCAGGGCTCTGTAAGCCAGTTATGTTATGTTTTAACCCATGCCCTTTTAACCTAAAGTAAAGCCGTTATACCTTGCCACTTGCTATCACTGTGTTATCATTACCCATAGTGCTTATACTTAATCTGGGGTTAAAGGGTGTATGTTACCAGGTGTAGATTGCGGAAGAAAACATCCCTAGACTAACTGTATCACAGGGGACTATACAAGATTGCCAGGGGTTGGTGGTGGAGCTGTACTCAGGGCCCGAAAAATCAAACCAGCGGCTCTCTTAACTGGGGGTAGCGCTACATATATATATAAAAAAAAAAAATTCTTTCTCAGTTTAGGCCGATACGTATTCTTCTACATATTTTTGGTAAAAAAATAAAAATCGCAATAAGCGTATAGTGATTGGTTTGCGCAAAAGTTATAGTTATAACAAAATAGGGGATGATAGATTCATGGCATTTTTTCATTATTTTTAATTTTTTATTAGTAATGGCGGCGATCTGCGTTTTTTTTTTGTTGGGACTGCGACATTATTGTGGACACATTGGACACTTTTGACACTGTTTTGGGACCATTGTCATTTATACAGCGATCAGTGCTATAAAAATGCACTGTTTACTGTTTAAATGTCACTGGCAGGGAAAGGGGTTAAACACTAGGGGGCGATCAAGGGGTTAAATGTGTCCTAGGGAGTGATTCTAACTGTGGGGGGGGGATGGGCTACCACTGACATGACAGCAATCACTGCTCCCGATGACAGGGAGCAGTAGATCCCTGTCATGTCACAAGGCAGAACAGAGAAATGCCTTGTTTACACCCAATTTTGGTTGGGTGCAACGTCGCACGACTGCGCAATTGTCAGTTAAAGTGGATGTAAACCCTGAAAAAAAAAAAAAACCTGCATGACAAATCCATAATGAGCTAGTATGACTAGCATACTAGCTCATTATGCATTACTTACCTTAGATCGAAGCCCCCGAAACCGTCCTAGTCTCCCCCTCCAGCCGCAGTCATCTCGCCGGAAGGTTACTTCCGGGTAACGCCGCTCCAGCGCTGTGATAGGCCGGAGAGGCGAAGACGTCACTCCTCGCATGCCGTCAAATCTGGCAAGGCTTGTGAATGGGATTTACAGTGCGCCTGCGCCGTTGTCTGCGGCGCGCCTGCGCCGTACACAACGGTGTAATCCCTTTTGGCAAATATCTCCTAAACCGTGTAGGTTTAGAAGATATTGCAAACACCTACAGGTAAGCCTTAATCTAGGCTTACCTGTAGGTGTAACTTGCAAAGGAGGGTTTACAACCACTTTAAAGCGACGCAGTGCCGTACCGCAAAAAGTGCTCTGGTCAGGAAGGGGGTAAATTCTTCCAGGGCTGAAGTGGTTTTAAGGTTAAGGACTACAGAACACCTCACCTCTATATTATGGAGAAGGAGAGGGAAAGATTTCAGTAGTCCTGTCGCTGTCCTGATATGGAGCGAATGTTGTCACCCTAGGACAGGACGTAGTAGGATCGCCAGGTAAAAAAATAAAGGAACAGTTTACTTTATGGATGTGTGGCTGAACTTTGCTTCACTGGAGTTCTCCTTTAAGGAATTTTAATAAGCCGCAGCATTTAAACAGCATGCCGCTAATGAAGCGGATTAGTCACGCGGGGTGCCCCGGCGTCTGGCTGTACATTTCTCTCACGCTGGTATATTTTAGGCAAAGTTTCGGGTTGTATAAAGTTCACGTCGCTTCTGTTTAGAAGTGGGAATGGGAGAAAGGCACAGCCGGACTGGCGCTGGGGAGGAGTGAGGCCCCCCCCTCCGGCTCATTCAGGATTACATAGAAATCTTCTGTCTGCAGATGAGGATTTCAGTGAAAGCTCCATGCACGGAATATTCTACCTGTGAGGCCCAAATACACAGCATGCCTGCAACCCTGACTTTTGTCCTTTCGGTTCCTCGGATAATATGCGAATGTTCTCTGATTCTGGTGTCATCACCCGACTTTGGGCTCAAAAAAAAAAGGTCCCCCAGCAGTAGGTCTCACAAAAATACTTACCTCTTCTCTGGCACTGGCATCTGCTGTAATGACTTTTCTAAGCAATCTTCTGAGTTGAATAAGGCTTGGTGTCATTCAATCTAGAAGACTGAGGGCATTATGTGAAGGGCGTCATGGGCCCGCCAACACGGCTTCTATGATGATTGAAAGAGCAGCACTGGGAGTCATCCAATGCCTACCAGCAGTGCTGCTCCAGTGTTCTCCCTAACATGGCCCCTGTCCGGTCATTTGTGATTATTCCATGAGATATGCTCCAGAATATGGGCACAGACCTGGATATATCTTTCAGTATCGATGGTGCTTTTCCAGATGTGGAAGTTGCCCATTCTTTATGCACCAATGACCCCCCAATACCATCAGAGATGCAGGCCTTTGATAACCAGCTGGAAAGGTCCCTCTCCGCTTTAGTCCGGAGGATATGGCGCACATGGTTGTCAAAAACAATATTGCATTTCTTTTTGTCTGACCACAGAACAGTTTTCCACTTTGCAACAGACCATTGGTGTATGCCTGGGCACACCCTAATTACCCCGTGTGGTGCCGCTTCCCCCTGCTTCCTGTCTCCCTCCTACAGTGCTGCCAGCCTGCCTCCCTCCTCTCCTCTTAGGAGACATTTAATTTCCTAAATGAACACAGTGAGTGATTTGTACTGATCGCTCCTGTCTTCATTCTTAACTGAAGCATAGTAAACGGTTTACTGCAGGCTGTAGAGAAAGGAAATGGGGAAATCTGTCCTCAGTTTCTTTCTATCTCAAAAGTGAGACATCAGGGGTCTGTTTCAGCAAAGCCCCATAATGAGGCTCCTAAAAATAATGTAAAAAAGTAATACAAAATATTGTAAAAAATAACAAAACAAAAAATTACTGACACCGTCCACTGCCCTACTGACACCAATCTTTGCTCTACTGACACCGTCCATTGCTCTGCTCATATATATTCATGTGTGTTTGTGCTCTGGGGTGCACACCCTAATGCAATAGGCTGTGCAGACCAATGCAACAGACCATTTTAAATGAGTTTTGGCCCAGAAAAGATGGCGGCGTTCCTGCATCATGTTCAGATATGGCTTCTTCTTTCCATGATAGAGCTTTACCTCGTATTTTCGGATTGGCACGGCGAACTGTGCTCACAGAGCGGGATTTCTGGAAGTATTCCTGAGCCCATGCAGTGATGTCCATCACAGAATCATGCCGGTTTTTAACACCGTGCCACCTGAGGGCCAGAAGATCACGGGCATCTAATATGGCATTCCGGTCTTGTCCCTTCCGCACAGAGATTTCTCCAGATTCTTGGATTCTTTTGATCTCAAAAAAGTTGGGACAGGGCAACAAAAAGCTGGCAAAGTAAAGTTCTGGCAAAGTTCTTTAGACGATGATATATTTAAAGTCTTTGCAGTTTTACTTTGAGTAACATTATTCTGAAATTGTTTGAAAATTTCTAGATGCAGCTTTTCACAGATTGGGGTACCTCTGCCCATCGTTACTTCTGAGACACTGGGGGTTATTTACTAAAAGCAAATCCACTTTGCACTACAAGTGCAAACTACAAGTGCAAAGTGCACTTGAAATTGCACTAAAAGGGCACTTGGAAGTGCAGTCGCTATAAATCTGAGGGGTAGATCTGAAATGAGGGGAAGCTCTGCTGATTTTATCATCCAATCATGTGCAAGCTAAAATGCTGTTTTTTATTTTCCTTGCATGTCCCCCTCGGATCTACAGCGACTGCACTTCCAATTGCAATTTCAAGTGCACTTTGCACTTGTAGTTTGCACTTGTAGTGCAAAGTGGATTTGCCTTTAGTAAATAACCCCCACTGACTCTCTAAGATGCTCTTTTTATATCCAGTCATGTTACTGACCTGTTGCCAATTAACCTGATTGGCTGCAAAATGTTCTTCCAGCTCTTCCTTGTTGGTACCACTTACTTTGCCAGCTTTTTGTTGCCCTGTCCCAACTTTTTTGAGATGTGTTGCTGCCATCAATTTCAAAATGACCTTATTTTTTTTTCTTAAAATGGTCCATTTTCTCAATTTAAGCATTTGATATGTTTTCTATTGTGAATAAAAAAAAGGGTTTATGAGATTTTCAAAACATTGCATTCTGTTTTTATGTAGATTTTACACAGAATCCCAACTTTCTTTGGAATTGAGGTTTATATAGCGCCAACAGTTCGCACAACGCTTTCAAAAATAGAGACCGTACCATTACAAGACAATAGAATACAAGAGGGAGCAGAGGCTCCTTGCTCATGGGAGCTTAAAATCTAGGAAGGGTCAAGTGATACAGAAGGTAATAACTGCTGGGGGATGAGCTGTTAAAGTAAGTAAAAGTCTATTTTATTAGGTGGAGGAGGGATAGACTTCTCTAAAGAGGTGATCATTTTTTGGTGATCACCTAAATGTGGACAGAGTAGGACAGCCGGACAGATAGGGGGAGGGAGTTCCAGAGGATGGTAGTCCTAGAGGAGAGCATGGGAGCAGGGGGTCTTGGAAGGAGAAGAGAGGATGGTTTTGGTGATATGAGATGAGGCTGGTGATGTACCTGGGGGAAAATTTTTAGATGGCTTGGTATGGTGTTAGTATTTTGAATTTTATGTGTTGGGCTATCAGAAGCGAGTGGCAGGATTGGCAGAGAGGGGTGGACACCGAAAGGTTGAGAAGTTGCATGAGTCTGGTAGCAGCATTCATGATGGACTGAAAGGGGGGCAAAACCTGTGCTGAGGTAGGGCAACAGGGAAGAAGTTGCAATAGTTGAAGTGAGAGAAAACCAGGGAATGACTGCGTAGCTTGGTGGTGTCGTTGGTCAAGACCGGGTGCATTTTGGAAATGTCGCGCAAGTGAAGGTGGCAAGATTTGGACAGCGAGTCAGAATCCAGGATTACACCTAGTTTCCTTGCTTAAGGAGAGGAAGCATCAGGTGGAAGTAAAGAATCTGATACACCTGGAAGTGTCAGATACTTCTTATTTTAACAATGCCTATGGGTATGGGTATAGCTCTAGTTAGGGATCTGAATGCAGGTGTATGCTCTGGCCTCAATCCTATAAACCAGCCATTCTCAACCAGGATTCCTCCAGAGGTTGATAGGGGGTTCCTTGAGCTGTGGCTGACTGACCTTCCATTTGATGGTGCCTATATAGTTCCAGGGCCAACACCACTTCGCAAAGCCAATTGCATGACAGCAATGATCTTATCAGCTGTTTGTAAGAGGGCATTCTTTCTATTGACCACCAATGTAAGGGGTATTGTAAGGGACATTTTTCCCACTCATCCTCTAATGACTAATGTAAGGGGTATTTTTCCCACTGGCCCTCGAATGACTAATGTAAGGGGCATTTTCCTCTACTGAATTGGTTTTAGCAGGGGTTCCTTGAGCACTAAAAATGTTAGGGGTTCCTAGGTGGTAAAACAAAGTTGGTTGAGAAAGGCTGCTATACGCAGTATGTACATTTTCACAGAAGAGAGATGGTGAGATGGTATATTGTCACATGGAAATATCACATAGTAGAGCTAAAAAATATCACATAGTAGAGCTAAAAACAGCACGTATGCACATTTTCTTGACAGTCCTGACTGTCAGCATGCAGCATTGCAGATTGACGTGCATCTTTAACAGAAGAGATGGGGACACTCACCACCCCGTAGGCAATGTTGTCAGAGTACGTTCTCATCTCGGGATACACAGTGACAAGATACCACCGAAAGGTCTTACACTGCAGCCTCTTCCTCAGGGCTTTCCTATCAGAAATGTCACCGATGTCAATCCCTGGGTCCTGCAGAGAGAGAGAAGGAGAAGAGAGGAGTCAGTTACTTGCTGTCCCATTGCCCAGCATGGAAGTGAGCGTGGCAGAGCTATCTCCATCCAGAGAGGAGATCATGTTGCTGCATTCTAGGAAAGTTACAACAAAGATGGTGTTTCTGAGCCGGTCACACACACAATACTGCCATTGAGGACCATCAATACTCCCTGTTATGTATTCAAATGAGAATAAAAGCATTTTTTTTTTTTTTAAGAATCTTTTCTTTAGGCTGAATGCACAAAGCTGCCCCTTCCACAGTATGTGGTAACACAATGCATTACCGTGCATTAAGGGGGCGCTGCATTTAGACGCTTTAATTTTAAATGGGTGGCAGCGCACCTTAATACACGTGAAATGTAATCACCAGAACTGTACTGCAACTATCCCAAACCCTGCAGCACTGCACCAGACCTGCTCCTCTCACTTGTCTACAGATGGACAGGGTTGCTGTTCAAAGAAACCCATCTTCACTCATCATTCAAGAGGACAGATGAATTAAAGCCGCACTCCAATCTCTGCTCTTCCAAGTAGTTTATACCAATTGTTAACAATGTAGATACAATGTTTCCACACAAAAAGCACGGCTTCCTTAAGACCCGGTTCACACAGGGGCGACTCCGGATGCGACTTTTGGTCGCCCCAAGTCGCGCTATTTTTAAAAATAATTGAAGTGAATGGAGCCGTTTTAATGTACACGACTGCAGTCGCTCCGACTTCAAAAAAGGTTCCTGTACTACTTCAATCCGACTTCTAGGCGACTGCTAGGTGACCTGTACCCATTGATTTCAATGGAAGTCGCTCAGAAGTCGGATTCCCTGTCTTAACAGAAGCAACTTTCCAGGAAGAGAACATACATTTCTCAGGCAAACCCCTCCCTCCCCCCTCCCTCCCACAGAGCTGATTCTTGTTTTATTGGCCACTGGAATGTCTCCTGTCCTGCAGGCAACTTGAAGTTGCCTTGTAAGTAGCTCCAGGTCGCGCTGTGATTCAAACTCAAGTCATGTCCAAGTTGCCTTGTAAAGTCGTGCTGGAAGTCGTGTTGCCCCTGTGTGACACGTTTAAACACAAATGGCTTGAGTTTTGCTTGCTTTTTTGCACGTACTGTAAGCTGGTCGGGGGGTTGTGGGGGGTGAATAGACAAGGGAGTGGCCAACCTTGGATTAGGCAGACATCGGGACGCCATTTCTGAAGGCTATATGGATGTAGTTGTGAACTCGAGGCCCATTGTAGGGGATGGTATGAGGCGAATGTTTTAGTTTTGGACTTTAGTGTTAATTTATTTGGAGCAAGTGGTTACTTTGACCTTCAGGGTTTTTACCTATTTGGGGTATTTTATTCATTGGGTGTGATTTACTTTTAAAGTGGGGTTTCTTGGACACTTAAATACATGAGAGATACCCATGGATGCCCTATATATTTGGTGAGTGCTTATATTAACGGGTTCCTATTTTATTTAAGTTGTTTGGGGTTTCTCAATAGTTATGTTTAGTTGTTTTGCTCTATAGGTAACCTCCTGGGCATTGTTGGATAATTGGGGTGTTATTGATCCATTATTCCTTGGGTATGTTCACTAATAGGGATGAGCCGAACACAACCCTGGATCGGTTTGCAGCAGAACATGCGAACAGGCAAAAAATGTATTCGAACACGCGAACACCGTTAAAGTCTATGGGACACGAACGTGAAAAATCAAAAGTGCTAATTTTAAAGGTTAATATGCAAGTTATTGTCATAAAAAGTGTTTGGGGACCCGGGTCCTGCCCCAGGGGACATGTATCAATGCAAAAAAAAGTTTTAAAAACTGAAGTTTTTTCGGGAGCAGTGATTTTAATAATGCTTAAAGTGAAAAAATAAAAGGTAAATATTATTTTAAATATCGTACCTAGGGGGGGGGGGGGGGTGTATAGTATGCCTGTAAAGTGGCGCATTTTTGCCCGTGTTTAGAACAGTCCCTGCAGCAAAATTACATTTCTAAAGGAAAAAGTCATTTAAAACTACTACTAATACTACGCGGCTATAATGAATTGTTGAGTCATTGAAAAAAATGGCATGGGTCCCCCCCCCAGTCCATTACCAGGCCCTTTGGGTCTGCTATGAATATTAAGGGGAACCCCAAACCAAAATGTTAAAAAAAATTGCGTGGGGGTCCCCCCAAATTTCATAACAGGCCCTTCAGGTCTGGTATGGATATTAAGGGGAACCCTGCGCAATTTTTTTAAAAATAAATGGCGTTAGGGGTCCCCCTCAAAATCCATACCAGACCCTTCAGGTCTGGTATGGATTTAAAGGGGAACCCCGCACCAAAATAAAAAAAAAATGGCGTGGGGGTCCCCCTAAAAATCCATATCAGACCCTTATCCGAGCACGTAACCTGGTAGGCCGCAGGAAAAGAGGGGGGTCGAGAGAGCGCCCCCCCTCCTGAACCATACGAGGCCACATGCCCTCAACATGGGGAGGATGGGGACAAGGGCATCATCCCCACAACCCTTGCCCGTGGTTGTGGGGGTCTGCGGGTGGGGGGCTTATCGGAATCTGGAAGCCCCCTTTAACAAAGCGGACCCCCAGATCCCGGCCCCCCATGTGAATTGGTAATGGGTACATTTTACCCCTACCATTTCACAAAAAAAGTGTCAAAAATTTAAAAAAACACACAAACACAGCTTGGGTCAAGTCCATTATTAAGAAAGAAAAAAAAATCCTGGTCCCGGGATAAGAAAAAACACGCCGCCACGACACGATCCGCCTCCATGGGAGGCGCCTGCCGAATGACGCTAGAACCGCCGTGACAGCTCTTAAATAGCTGAGGGCGGGGCCACCCATGACGTGCGCAGGTGACCCCGCCCCCCTCTGACCCCCTCCCTATGATTTAAAGGAATATTTCACTTTTATTTAACTTTAAGCATTATTAAAATCACTGCTCCCGAAAAAACTGACATTTTTAAAACTTTTTTTTGCATTGATACATGTCCCATGGGGCAGGACCCAGGTCCCCAAACACTTTTTATGACAATAACTTGCATAGTAACCTTTAAAAGTCTATGGGAGAAATCAAAAGTGCTAATTTTAAAGGGTGTTCCGCGGCTTTCCAATTTGCCACGAACACCCCAAATTGTTCGCTATTCGGCGAACACCCGATGTTCAAGTCGAACTTGCGTTCGACTCGAACATCGGGCTCATTCCTATTCACTATGTTGCATTCATTTCAAGAAGGTGAGAGTCAGTCATATATATTTGATTTAGGTGAATTATGGGTGGTGGTTTTCTTTTTTAGATTAGGTTTATGGCCTTAGATCAGGGGGTCGCCGTCGTACTGTCTGCTCTGCCTTCCCGGGAAACACAGCTGTGGCGGTGTAAGGCATAGCAGGACTACACAACTTTATTTAAGAGATTTTTTGATACTGTTTTTAAAAAGGCTGACACATTGTAAGTGTAAATCTAATTGAATTGCTCTAAATAAAGGATTCCCTACTGGATTAGACTATGTGCACCCTTTTATTTCCCTAATGAGTTACATATAGGTGGAAACCTTTGGAGATCGCTAACAGCCATATAAGATCGATCCACCAGTCTGAGACCATCAGAGGGGATTATCTGCCAGCTGGATGGACATCTGAGATACACAGACATGCTCTGAGTTCACTTACATCTGGTAAGTGATTTTCCTTTGGGGATTAGCAGACAAGCAGTGTGCGGAGGAAGACCATCTTTCCCTGTTTAGGATGTTTTTTGCGTCACAGATATAAACTTTCTATCTATAACTGAGTTTGTTGGATTATGCCTTTTAAGTGATTACGCAAGCAGAGTTTTGGACTGTGCATTTTTTGAACAACCTTTTATCGCTATTAATGTTCAAATAATTTCCTTTTATTTACACATATTTTGATTCATTATTCACCTTTATAGTAGCAGCTTGATCATTATATTTATTCCCATGAGCGCTGAGGGAGAGGTACTTAATATTCAATTATTTCTCATTTCTGTTTATATTCTACCTCAGCGTTTACCGGAACTGGACCCCATGAGTGGTGATATTCCCGGGACGTCCACGGCAGGAGACGGTAAGACATTTGGGGCAAAAGTGCCTGGGACTGTGCGCAGTTATTTACCGGCAGAAGAGTTGGAGGACTCTGACTTGGACTCTCTGTCAGATGCTGGAGATAACTATTTGTTTGCGCCCATGCCTAAAGAATTGTTATGGAACAACATGGGAGATGTTACCTCAACACATAGCTGTTCGGAGTGGACAGCTATGGACTCCGGGGAAACTACACCCAGAGAGGGAACCCCGGACATTGCTAAAGTGACTTTGCCTGTTAAGAGGACTTATCTTAAACCCGCCAAGTCTATGGTAAATAAGTCACCAGATTCATGTGTGTTACCCGGGACGGGGATTTCTCGGACATTGCCTAGATTCGCTCGTCTACAACGAGTGCTAATGAAAAGGGTAGCCACGGAATACGGCCTGGAGTTCCCGTACGTGCCAAAAGATATAATGCAGGAGATTGAGGCAAACAGGGAGCAGTGGTATGGTGAAGCCATCTGGGACTATTTGAAAGTACCAAAGCCATTCTGAAATTTGGACTATTCGTTCATCATGGCTGATCGGTTCAAAGGGTGCCAGTTATATTGGAGCTACGGGCTGCATATCTACGCCGATTTGGGTAGTTATTTGCAGACCATTGAAGGACAATGTTACATATTTTATCACTACCCTGGACAAGCAAGGAAAATCTCTGACTTTGCCGGATCCCAGGTTTTACCTATAAGTATTCAAAGTAACTCTTTGTCTTCAATTCCATTTATTTTCTTTTATGCAAGAAGAAAAAAAAAATCAACTGAGAGAAGGATTTTTGTTTACCTTCTCATCTTTGCTATGCTAACTAGACTTTGGGAAATTAGACAGTTAGGATTATGGTTGCTGAGGACGTCGGGATCAAGATGTCATCTGTTTCAGCCCGTGCTTTAAAGAACTCTTGTGTGCTATCTCTGACACTAGGTGGCAGTGGTCAGTGAAGTAGGGGGAGACTTTTTCTACGTTTATTACATAGTCTTTGAAAAGTAAGAAGGAAAGTCCCACCTCTAAAAGAGGTGTAGCTCTGCTTCTGTAGAAGTGTTTTAAAATTGCTACAGTTATTCGCTGTGTGTGTCTCTGTGTTTTGTTTTCTCTTTCAGGTAACCAGATCTTCTGTCAAGACCTCCAGAGAATGGGGAGGGCTAGATAGTTAGTGATGGGTGGTAATGTGCTATTATCTTATTGAAGGTTTATGTCATTGTTACATCTTTTGTCTTTTTCCTCCCTTCCCCATCCAAGTTTTTTTGGTTCAGGTACCAAAACCTCAGGCTTGAGGTGTTTTTTTTTCCAGACACTGGGGATAGTGTCTTTGTGCAGCAGGGGGGGGGGGGTATTTAGCGCCCTGCTCCCATCAACTGGGTGCTATGTTAAATTTAGTGGGTGTCTAAGCCAATAGTTGGGCTCAGACTCTGTAAATAATTAAGGCTAAATCAGCCTCTGTTCCGGCTATGGCTGTGTTGGAAGACTTCCCACTGTTTGGCCTGGGGCAATGCCACCTACAGGCAATGTGGAAGACTCACAGGCCAAAGTGCATTGGGTGCCTTTCCCCGGGAACAGTTCAGTGGGAGTGGTGTACCCACTGAGCATGCTGGGGAAGGGTACTTAAGGGGCAGACGCCATCTTTTGGGGTCCTTCTTCCCCTCGCGGCCCTCCTGGCGCGAGTAGTGTGAGTGTGCGTGTGAGATATTTCGGCCTCAGGACCATGTTGGTCCGAGGCTGCAACTCTGTCCAGTAGGCCCAGTTATGTTGACTGGGGCCTACACTTTGAAGGTGATCCTGTGCTGTCCGGCGGGAGGAAGCCACTCAATGGAGGAAACCAGAGGAGGACCTGTCCTGGAGAACACTGAGCAGAAGGCTGGTGTCTTGAGGAGGGCCTGGTAATTCTATTGGAGGATGCACCATAGCTAAAGTTCACCTTGCAGTCTGCCGGGTCGGCTTAAAGGCTCTTTGACTGCTTGGCTGGAAGTTCGGTTGTTAAGTCCTGTGGCAGAGGATCCCGGACTATCCAATTTCGTGCACAACCAGTCTGTGGCAGAGACTGGTCCTGATTATTGTCCGTGCATCATTCCGGCTGCTAGGCCAGGTGAGAGGGGCCTATCCGGGTGAGCAATACCTACTCGAGGAAGAGTGGTGAATGACTTTGTAGCTGAGAAGTTTTTCCCCAGTGATTTGTACTGTGTGCCTGAACCTACCCCTTTCCCTTCACCCTTCTACTATTCTTCACAAGTTTAAGCAAAAGGAAATGAAACCTAACAGTAAAAGGTTTTACATCTTGTGTGGACATTGGAGTTCTTACAGACTTTCTTCCCCTAGACAACGAATACTGAGGTAACGTGCAAGGCCCAAAATTAAACCAGCAGCTCCTACGGGGGTGTGCTACATGTACAAAACACATTTAGTTTAAAACTAAGTTTAAAGCAGAACTTTACCCATAACAACTGAATAAAATGAATGCTCTATAGCAAGGAACATTAATATTCCTCATTAATAATTATGCTACCAACATTAGTGTGTGCTTTTCTTCTTGCTGGAGGCTGCCATTTTGCTGAAGCCCAAAGCCCCTTAACAGCAGTAAATCTTTAGGCTGTCAGCAGTTTAGCCTCTACAAATTTGGCATAGTGCCTAAAAATAGAGGGTGACTGAACATGTGCAGAGCAGGGTGAGGCAGTGTATTACTGGATTATAAACAGTATAGGCGATTTTTATAATGTTTAACATAGCTACAGTGTACCTGCAAAAGCGGTCAGCTTGAAGTAATCAGGACTTGGAGTATGTAAGCCCAGCTATTCATATTTCTGATATGTGGCTGCTGTTCCATGTACTTGTAAGAGAAAGTCTCCTGTTCTCAATGTATTGCTTCCTTTTTGTGAAATCCCTGGTGTTTGTTACTTACCTATTAAAAACTGACCACACTAAGCAGGAGAAAACACTGTGGTCAATTCTCTAGCTGTGCTGGGAACTCAGCCTGCTCTCCTTCAATGACCAGACTTGTCCTGACAACCCACACCCTACACAGCCATTCACTGGGAAGATCAGTGTACTACTGTTTCTCCCCCTCCCCCCCCCCCAGCTCTTATGCAGCTGAGAACAGAGGACATGTGATCACTTATAAAAAAAAAAAAGGAAGGGGGTGGGGAAAAAGGTATTTATAATGTTTTGCCTTTCATTTCTATTTTAAACTAAATGGGTTGTTTTACAAGGTGATCGTTTTCAATCATCTTAAATTGATTCCCCAGTCCATTGGTGGAAGAACTCAAGGTGAACATTTTCTTTCTGAAAAAAAGATTGTTTGCTTTTCAATTCCTAAAAACGGCTAATTAACATTTATTATCCCTTAATTAACCCCTCCTCCCTCTTCCTGCCTTAGCTAGTTTAGTTTCATAAATGTATCCGTGGAGGGCGGGGGAGCAGCGTGTGGACATTTCGGGACCATCGAGGCTTGGTGCGTTTTTAGAGAAATAGCGACTTTTCTGGCCATAGGACATGGCTTTCTCATCGGAAAGTGGTAGATATACTACTCTGCTGTATTAGAATATATTGAACATATAAATGATGTATTAATAAATATAATATTTTGTAAATCTTTCCTTTTTCAAATAGAAACTAATCCCCTGAAGAGACCAATAAAGGTCGAAACGCGTAGGGATTTTGTGTGAAGCTCCACAGAAATACTAAGAGTTCACACAACATGAGCTATGTGTAGTTTTCCATTTTTTAATGAGTATGTTGTCAATGTTAGGGCCAGAACTGCTTTTTACTACTTCGACCTTTTATGTAATTATGGTAAAATAATTCTGCTACTATCAAACCACTAAATAAATACAAATTTTTACGTAAAATCTTCTCTTTTCAAATACTCATTTTGCTGCTAAAAAACCCATTGCGGGATCTTCCATTCAATTCTACAAATTGGGGTGTGCAGCACCTACAACTTATGTCTATGTGGTATCCAATTTTTCATAAATGTATTTTTCCTGCTAAAACAAAAATGTTTCTTTATTTACATTTGATTGCAATGGTTTAGCGTTGCATTTAAAAACATAACATTAAAAAAAACATAAAAAAAAAAATGTCACTCATAAAATACTAAGGGCTCGTACACACTAAGAAAATCGGGCAAACATTTTCGTCCGAAGAATTTTCGTATAGTGTGTACACAACTTTCCACAGTGGATTCCAAATTTTCGACCGAAAATTCCCGAAGGGACAAACTCCAAAAATTTTCGTGTAATGTGTACCGTTTTCGGATGATTTTCATACAAGAAAAATCAGAAAAGAAAAACTGTGCATGAACAGAAACCATAAACAACAAAAAAAAAAGCCTTTGTCGTACGAGAAGATTGGTAAGAATTTTCATAAAAATTTTCTTTCATCGGTTCTGACTTGCTGTGAAACATCGAAAAAAATCAGATGAACGTTCGCTCGATTTTCTTATAGTGTGTATCCCACTTTAGTCATGCATTGAACCAATACCACCACCACCCCCCTCCCCAATACCATTTAAAGCGGTAGTAACCCCCACTTGGTCATTTTTACCTACAGGTAAGCCTATAATAAGGTTTACCTGTAAGTAAAATTTATATCTCCTAAATGTGCACCGTTTTAGTAGATATTCACCCTGAATGCAGCCAGTTACGTCACCGGCGTATGCGCTCTGAAGGTCCGGCATAACCTTCGTGCCGCAACCAAGGGCGTGACATCACCGCCATTCTGGCCAATCACATAGCCGGAGTGCGCGAACCCAGAAGAACGAGGGGGGAACATGTCAGCCCTCTCAGCAGTGACAGTCCGGTGCTGGAGGGCTTCTTTCCAAGGTGGGTAATAACCACTTGCCGCCTGCCCTATTACAGAATGACGGCGGCAAAGTGGTTTCAATATCCTGACCGAACGTCATATGACGTGATCAGGATATTGAGCCGCTGCGCACCCCCTGGGGCGTGCATTGCGGCGATCGTTGTTGCGGGGTGTCAGTTTGACACCCCACAACACCGATCTAGGTAAAGAGTCTCTGACGGAGACTCTTTACCACGTGATCAGCCGTGTCCAATCATGGCGTAAACAACTTTTCCTCACTCGCTGCTCCTCTGACAAGGGGAGTTTGTGCTGATCGATTATCAGTGCAGCCCCCCCCCCCCCGAGGATGCCCACACTGGACCACCAGGGATGCCCACCACCAGGGATGCCAATCAGTGCCCACAATGGGCATCACTGATTGGCAGGCATTATTGTTTGGCACTGATTGGCATCCATCATTACAGTACATCCGTGCCGCCTATCAGTGCCCATCCGTGCCGCCTATCAGTGCCCATCCGTGCCGCCTATCAGTGCCCATCCGTGCCGCCTATCAGTGCTGCCTATCAGTGCCCATCTGTGTCGCCTATCAGTGCCCATCTGTGTCGCCTATCAGTGCCCATCTGTGTCGCCTATCAGTGCCCATCTGTGTCGCCTATCAGTGCCCATCTGTGTCGCCTATCAGTGCCCATCTGTGTCGCCTATCAGTGCCCATCCGTGTCGCCTATCAGTGCCCAACAGTGCCGGCTATTAGTGCCCATCATCAGTGCCCATCAATGCCACCTCATTGGTGCCACCTCATCGGTGACCGTCAGTGCAGCCCCATCAGTGAAGGAGAAAACGTACTTATTTACAAAGTTTTGTAACTGAAACAAAAAAAAAATAATTTTTTTCTAAATTTCCGGTCTTTTTTTTTTTTTTTGCAGAAAATAAAAATCCCAGAGGTGATCAAATGCCACCAGTGTAGCATGACCGCGCAATTGTCATTCAAAGTGCAACAGCGCTGAAAGCTGAAAATTGGCATGGGCAGGAAGGTGTATAAGTGCCCTGTATGGAAGTAGTTAAAAAATAAACCCTGTAAGGCAATTGCATAATGTGCTAGTATGTGATGCATACTAGCAGATTAAGCAATTGCCTTACAGGGCTTCTTTTTTTTTTTTTTTTTAAGATCCTGCGGTTTACAACCGCTTGAACTTGTATCAAAAATGATGTCAAAGGCACTGCCAAATCTATAGGTTCATAGCTGAAAGGTAAAATATGGACTGATGAATAGATGACCCTAGCTGAGGTTCGGATCCAATTTTGTAGCAGGACAGATGTGGAGTTTGGAGACCCATGCCAACGTAACAAAGATGACATTCTGAACCTGTGACCTTCCTTTCCCATTCTGCAGCTCACATACAACTAGCCGTTAGTAAAATACAAATATTGATTTAAATTGCCCAAGTTTATTTTTCCAGCTTCTTCCGAAATAACTACCGGTATCTGTTTAAAGCCACAACAGGAATTCTCCATCCTGTTCTACTGTTCTAAAGAGAAAGAACTGGATTTAAGTTATAATGGAGACGTCCACATTAGTCGCCTTTTTACGAATGGATCAGTTAAGCTAAATGTTACTGAGCTGTTTGAAATCGCAGGCATATTTGTCTTATCCCCGGGAAAGATAAATATGTTTCCAGGCGCGTCCTATGCTAATGTCCTCATTAAATGCACATTCTTTACATTTGGAGAGAGAGGAGCAAGTGACGGGAATAGAGGGAGTAGGATGCGCTCTCTGTAGGTATCCATCGCACAAGAGAAGTCCTTGTTGTCACACAGATGGGGGGTTGACAAGTTTCATCAAGTGATTGGCGCTTGTGGCGTCCCCTGACGCTTGCCGAATTATCATTTGTAAAGGTGAACATGGATTGTAGTCTATAGAGTTGGCTTGTTTTTCTCCAGAAATCACCTACCAACTTCTGCCGCTGTCATTTTCTGATAAATATTACACTTTTCAAGCTGCTAATCCAGCATGAAGGTAGGTGGGTGTCTTGTCACTTAATGCTGAACTCTGGGCAACCAGCTAAATATAGAGTTGCAATACTCATATGTGTGCAGTCTTATCTACTGAATAATATGTAATTCTTTAAGGCTGCCAGGCAGCACAACCAGGACTGATGTAAGGAGGGGAAAGAACTCTGATGGGGACTCTGATGTAAGAGGGGGGGGGTTAAAGAACTCTGATGGGGCCCTGATGTAAAGGGGGGGAGAGAACTCTGATAGGGACCCTGATATAAGGGGGGGAGGATCCTGATGGGGACCCCGATGTAAGGGGCAAAGAACTCTGATGGGGACCCTGATGTAAGGGGGGGGTAAAGAACTCTGATGGGGACCCTGATGTAAGGGGCAAAGAACTCTGATGTAAGGGGGGAAAGAACTCTGATGGGGACCCTGATGTAAAGGGGGGGGGTAAAGAACTCTGATGGGGACCCTGATGTAAGGGGCAAAGAACTCTGATGTAAGGGGGGAAAGAACTCTGATGGGGACCCTGATGTAAAGGGGGGGACTCTGATGGGGTCCCTGATGTAAAGGGTGAAAGAACTCTGATGTGGAACCTAGGGGGGAGTTTGATGGGGAACCTAATGTGAGGAGTTTCTCTGATTGGTTTAAAGATAAACGCAGAGTTTCTTTGCTGTGTTTAACCACTTAAGCCCCGGACCATTTGGTAGCTAAAGGACCAGAGGTGAATTCAGAATTTTGCACTGCGCTGCTTTAACTGTAAATTGTGCGGACATGCAATGTTGTACCCAAACGAAATTTGCGTCCTTTTCTTCCCACAAATAGAGCTTTCTTTTAATGATATTTGATTGCCTCTGCGATTTTTATTTTTTGCGATATAAACGGAAAAAACCGAAAATTTTGAAAAAAAATGATATTTTCTACTTTTTGTTATAAGAAAAATCGAATAAACTCAATTGTAGTCATACATTTAGGCCAAAATGTATTCAGCCACATGTCTTTAGTAAAAAAAAATGTCAATAAGCGTATATTTATTGGTTTGCGCAAAAGTTATAGCGTTTACAAACTAGGGTACGTTTTCCGGAATTTACACAGCTTTTAATTTATGACTGCCTATCTCATTTCTTGAGGTGCTAAAATGGCAGGGCAGTACAAAACCCCCCCAAATGACCCCATTTTGGAAAGTAGACACCCCAAGGAAATTGCTGAGAGGCATGTTGAGCCCATTGAATATTTTTTTTTTTTGTCCCAAGTGATTGAATAATGACAAAAAAAAATAAAAAATTACAAAAAGTTGTCACTAAATGATATATTGCTCACACATGCCATGGTTATATGTGGAATTGCACCCCAAAATACATTCTGCTGCTTCTCCTGAGTACGGGGATACCACATGTGTGGGACTTTTTAGGAGCCTAGCCACGTACGGGACCCCGGAAACCAAGCACCGCCTTCAGGATTTCTAAGGGCGCAAATTTTTGATTTCACTCCTCACTACCTATCACAGTTTCGAAGGCCATAAAATGCCAAAATAGCACAAAACCCCCCCAAATGACCCCATTTTGGAAAGTAGACACCCCAAGCTATTTACTGAGAGGCATGTTCAGTCCATGGAATATTTTATATTTTGCCACAAGTTGCGGGAATATGACAAACTTGTTTTTTTTTGCACAAAGTTGTCACTAAATGATATATTGCTCACACATGCCATGGGCATATGTGAAATTACACCCCAAAATACATTCTGCTGCTTCTCCTGAGTACGGGGATACCACATGTGTGGGACTTTTTGGGAGCCTAGCCGCGTACGGGACCCCAAAAACCAAGCACCGCCTTCAAGGTTTCTAAGGGCATAAATTTTTGATTTCACTCCTCACTACCTATCACAGTTTTGAAGGCCATAAAATGCCAAGATAGCACAAAACCCCCCAAAATGACCCCATTTTGGAAAGTAGACACCCCAGGAAATTGCTGAGAGGCATGTTGAGCCCATTGAATCTTTTTTTTTTGTCCCAAGTGATTGAATAATGACAAAAAGAAAAAAAAAATGTACAAAAAGTTGTCACTAAATGATATATTGCTCACACATGCCATGGTTATATGCGGAATTGCACCCCAAAATACATTTGGCTGCTTCTCCTGAGTACGGGGATACCACATGTGTGGGACTTTTTGAGAGCCTAGCCGCGTACGGGCCCCCGGAAACCAAGCACCGCCTTCAGGATTTCTAAGGGCACAAATTTTTGATTTCACTCCTCACTACCTATCACAGTTTTGAAGGCCATAAAATGCCAAGATAGCCCAAAACCCCCACAAATGACCCCATTTTGGAAAGTAGACACCCCAAGCTATTTGCCGAGAGGCATGGTGAGTATTTTACAGCTCTCATTTTGTTTTTGAAAATGAAGAAGGCCATTTTTTTTTTTCTTTTTTCAATTTTTAAAACTTTGTGACAAAAAGCGAGATCTGCAAAATACTCCACATACCTCTCAGCAAATAGCTTGGGGTGTCTACTTTCCAAAATGGGGTCATTTGGGGGGTTTTGTGCCATCTGGGCATTCCATGGCCTCCAAAACTGTGATAGGCAGTGAGGAGTGAAATCAAAAATTTACACCCATAGAAATCCTGAAGGCGGTGCTTGGTTTTCGGGGTCCTGTACGCGGCTAGGCTCCCAAAATGTCTCACACATGTGGTATCCCCGTACTCAGGAGAAGCAACAGAATGTATTTTGGGGTGCAATTCCACATATGCCCATGGCATGTTTGAGCAATATATCATTTAGTGACAACTTTTTGTACATTTTTTTTTTTTTTTCTTTTTGTCATTATTCAATCACTTGGGACAAAAAAAAAAATATTCAATGGGCTCAACATGCCTCTCAGCAAATAGCTTAAGGTGTCTACTTTCCAAAATGGGGTCATTTGGGGGGTTTTTGAACTGTTCTGGCATTTTATGCACAACATTAGGAAGTTTATGTCACACATCATCCACTCTTCTAACCACTTGAAGACAAAGCCCTTTCTGACACTTTTTGTTTACATGAAAACATTTTTTTTTTTTTTGCAAGAAAATTATGTTGAACCCCCAAACATTTATATATATTTTTAAAGCAAAGGCCCTACAGATTAAAATAGTGGGTGTTGCATTTTTTTTTCCCACACAGTATTTGCGCAGCGATTTTTCAAACGCATTTTTTGGGGGAAAAACACACTTTTTTTTATGTTTAATGCACTAAAAAACACTATATTGCCCAAATGTTTGATGAAATAAAAAATATGATCTTAGGCCGAGTACATGGATACCAAACACGACATGCTTTAAAATTGCGCACAAACGCGCAGCGGCGAGAAACTACATTCATTTTTAAAAGCATTTAAAAGCCTTTACAGGTTACCATGTTAGATTTACAGAGGAGGTCTACTGCTAAAATTACTGACCTCGATCTGACCTTCGCGGTGATACCTCACATGCATGGTGCAATTTCTGTTTACATATGACGCTAGACCGACGCTAGCGTTCGCCTTTGCGCAAGAGCAGGGGGGACAGCGGTGCTTTTTTTTTTTATTATTATTTATTTTGCTTTTTTATTTTATTTTTAAACTGTTCCTTCCATATTTTTTTTTTTTTATCATTTTTATTGTTATCTCAGGGAATGTAAATATCCCCTATGCTAGCAATAAGTAGTGACAGGTACTCTTTTTTGAAAAAAAATGGGGGGTTAGACCCTAGATCTTTCCTCTGCCCTCAAAGCATCTGACCACACCAAGATCGTTGTGATAAAATGCTTTCCCAATTTCCCAATGGCGCTGTTTATATCCGGGGGGGGGGCATTCCCTCCCACTGCTTGTAAAAGCAGTCTAGAGGCTAATTATCTGCTAGAATTGCTTTTACATGAAAGCCGGCCACTGGCTGAAAAGAATGATACCAAGATGATACCTAAACCTGCAGGCATCATTCTGGTATAAACATTCAAAGTCCAGCAACATACCAGTACGTTGCTGGTCCTTGTTGGACATGTATTGTAAGCTTTTTTTTTCATGCAGCCTGTTGGCTGAACGAAAAAAAGAGATTGATTGGTGGGTATGCCCACCATTAGAATACCTCCCTTCATCCACCCACTTCTAATGATGGGCATATATGCCGAAGCATGGGGGCATCCTCCCGCAAAAAAAGTTATGCCGCGTACACACGGTCGGACTTTTCCACGGGCAAGCCTTCGTCGGAATTTCGACCGTATGTACGTGGCATTAGGAGCAAAATTGCTCCTCCGCCCCTGCTGCCCCCATGCTTCGGCATATATGCTCTTTTTTTTTAACTGTGGTGGTGAAATCACCTCCTACAGCACTGGAGTCACGGCTTTATGTATCGTGGGAGCAAACGCTGTTGCTGTCAAGATAAATAATTCCGCGCTGCAGTTGAATGGCGCACCTGAAAACAAAAAAATTACATACCTGAAAAGCAAGCATGATAAAACATTGCAGAATGGAATACAGTAAAAAAGAGCAGAACAATAGATAGAAAATAGAGAGAGAGAGAACAATAAAACGACAACTATTTTTGTTTTTTTTATTTTATATTTTTTTTGTGTTTTTGTTTTTTACGTTTTTTTTTTTAAACTTTAACAACTGTAATGGTTCGGGTCTCTCAAAATGTAATGGCATCTTGGGAGACCCTGTGTAAGTGTGTCCTAGTCTGTAAAATGCTGTACCCTACGCTAAAAGTCCAGGTTTGTCAGGACAGAGTGGACAATAATAACGGGTGTCACGCCTAAATCCGCGCTTGCTACAGACACGACATCTTTTTTGGGGGGCTCGTTGGGTAGGGGTACTCGGGAGGACATGCGTATAATGCCTCTCATGCAGCCGGCTTACTGCATTTGGTTGGGGATGGTGAGGTGCAGAACCGCCTGGATACAGGAGTTCTGTGACTATCTCATTCTGGAATTTTAGAAGAGATAAAGTCCCGCCTGAAGCTCTGTATAGCACATGAGCGTTCAGCAAAGCCAATTGGAATAAGGATAGAGACACTTTTTTGTACCAGCGTCTCGCCTTACGGTCAATTAGATACAGCGCCATCAACTGGTCGTTGAGGTCCACCCCTCCCATATTTTTGTTATATTCGTGGACACAGAGGGGTTTCTCCACAACACCAGTCACCGTAGGAATTTGGACTGTCGTGTCTGCATGAAGGGAGGTAAGAAGGAAAACATTCTTATTGTCCCTCCACTTCATAGCGAGCAAGTTATTACACTTCAAGCAGGCTCTCTCCCCCAGCCTAAGACAGGCATCTACAAGCCGCTGGGGAAAGCCCCGGCGATTAGGTCGCACGGTGCCACATGCTCCAATCTGATGATCAAACAAGTGACTAAACAGTGGCACGCTCGTGTAATAATTGTCCACATACAAGTGGTACCCCTTTCCGAATAAGGGTGACACCAAGTTCCACACTATCTTGCCAGCGCTCCCTATGTAATCCGGGCAGTTGACCGGCTCAACCTGACTATCTTTTCCCTCATAAACCGTAAAGCTCCATACATAGCCTGTTGCCCTGTCACAGCACTTGTAGAGCTTGACCCCGTATCTGGCACGCTTGCTGGGAAGGTACTGCTTGAAAGCCAAGCGGCCAGAAAATTTAATCAGGGACTCATCAACGCAGACAGCTTGATCGGGAATAAACAAGGCTGCAAAACATTCGTTGAAGTGGTTTATGAGGGGCCGAATTTTATAGAGCCGGTCGTATTCAGGGTCCCCACGTGGACGACAAAGTTCATTGTCGTTGAAGTGCATGAACCACAAAATCTGCTCGTATCGTGTCCTGGGCATGGAGGCAGAGAACACGGGCATGTGGTCAATTGGGTGCGTGGACCAATAAGCACGCAATGACGGGAATTTATGTGTGCCCATGTTGAGGGAAAGGCCCAGAAAGGTCTTAAATTCGGAAACCGTAATTGGTTTCCAATCTTTGGCAATGGAAGGCAACTGGGGATTAGCGGCGATGAATTGACCAGCATATAAATTACTCTGGTCCACAATAGATCTATAGAGATCTTCCGTGAAAAACAGCGAATAAAAATCGATTGACATAAAATCAGCTGTTTCCACCTGAATACCGGGTTGGGCAGTGAATGGGGGAAGTACGGGTTCTGCAGAAGTGGTGGGAACCCAATCAGGATAGGCGAATTCTGCAGGAAGAGCACTATGGGTACGACGGACCTGCCTTTGTCTTCTTATTGGTGGCAGCGGGACACTACTTGTGCTTGCCACCTCGCCAGCTTGAACTGCACTTATGGGACTCGCCACGTCACCAAGTGATACTGCAGTGCTGGATGTACGTCCAGGCTGTACTAGGCCGCTGGTGCTTGCCAATTCACCAGAAGGAATAGCGGCGCTAGTACTACTCTGCTCCATGATACGAGAGCCCTGCGGTTCTTGCTCCTCAACAACCTCAGAAGATCGGGATCGGGTACGCCTGACCTTAGCAGGGACCTCAACTTCGTCGTCAGAGCTATCTGACGTGGGGCCGCTGACGTCACTGTCTTCTACGGGAAGATATTCTGAGCCTGAATCTGACAGATACGTGACCTCCTCTTCACTATCTGTCATGCTCAGAATCTCGTAGGCCTCTTTACTAGTGTACCTTCGACTTGCCATTTTGGGCTCTAAATTTAGGGGTACACTAGTAAGATTCACAGGAAAAAAAGCACACGACTGTCGTCAGCAAATATATCAAATGCTACAAAAAAAACTGTTAGCGGTCGCAGGGATCAGGACTGTCTCTGCGAACGCTGCAGTTATGTGTTTTGTGTTTGGTAAGTGACAGTGATCGATCGATACTGCACTTGGGTGGGCTGGGCTGGGCTGGGCGGAGGGGCTAAACGCAGGTGCTAGCAGGTATCTGGGCTGATCCCGCTAACACTGCGTTTTTGGGAACCCTAAACCGCTGGGGACGCTAGTATAGATCTGATCAGATACTATACCACTAAGGGAGGTGTATGCTTTGTGCGTGGGTGTTAGCGTTACTGGCACTAACCTAACGCTGCCTGGGGCGACGCAGACCCTCTCTGGCGCTAAAACCTAATTGATCTCACCCGCCGGGCGATCAGGGGGTTAAACCTTTATTGGGTTATATACGGCGGGTGCCCTGATGCTATAAAAAGCAAACTAACCAACCAGTGTCACCCGTAACCTTTATATGGTGATCACTGGTGAAAGGGTTAACTAGGGGCAATCAGGGGGTTAAAACCTTTATTAGGTTAAATATGGGGGTACCCGACGCTATATAAAAACCTGACGGGTTACCTAAATAACTAACTGGGTAACCAGTGTCACCAGTGACGCTTATACGGTGATCACTGGTGAAAGGGTTAACTCTAGGGGCAATCAGGGGGTTAAAATAATATATGGGGGTACCTGACGCTCTAAAAACCTGCGGCGAAACTAAAAATAAATAACTGGCTATCTAGGGCACCACCGGCACTAAATACAGCGATCGAAAATACGATCGCTTAGTGACGCTGGCGTTAGGGGGTGAAAGGGTTACCTGGGGGGCGATCAAGGGGTTAAACCTTTATTAGGGGGGTTAGGGGGCTACCCTGGACCTAAAGGGGCCTAATCCTAACTGCCCTGCAACTTTTTACTATCACAGATGACACTAAATGCAGTGATCAGTAAAATAAATGATCACTGCAATCGGTGACACTGTGATTGGGGGCTGGGGGGTGACATGTGTGCCTATGTGTACCTATGTGTCGGTGGACTGTTGGTGCACTAACCTGCTTCTTCTCTCCTCGGCGCCGGAATCAAAAAGACCGCCGCGAGGGAGATGACATCACTTCCTCCTGCCTGTGTTTACATCACATGGCGGAGGAAGCATTTTCATTCGCCGGGAGCGATCGCGAGGGGGTGGCTGAAATCGAATGGTCACCCCCTCATCTCTGATCGCTCCCCAACGATAAACGGCCGCTCACTGTATAGGAGGGGGGTCCGATCGGACCCCCCAACTGTACAAAGGCGATCACGTACACTCTACGTGATTGTGCCTGTCGGTGCCATTCTGCCGACGTATATATACAGTGAGCGGTCGTTAAGTGGTTAATGAAGTGTTTTCTCAGTTCCAAATCAAATCATGCTGCTATGAAAACAGATTTAGGTATTTGTGCTAATTGTATGCAAAAATACATTATATTCCCTTGTAAAGAAATTAGGGCTGTGGAAATTAACTATTAATTCCTCGATTAATCGATTAATTGTTTTGATCGATCAAAATTCTTTGAGCTTGCCGTGTCCATCTGAAGGGCTCCTTTGCTGTGCCTTCATATCTGCATGCCGGCAGGACCTAAATATCTGCCACACGCAAGGGCTGTTACACTTCCCTCTATCAACCTGGGATTCTACAGCCATCCACTGGGAGTTGTGATAGTTCCCTTCACGGGACATCTACATGCCGACGGACTGATGTTAACCCCTCCTCATCTGGATTCATCAGTGGTATCGTTGTACACATTTTTATACCAGTATCATACTTAGCTACAGGTTTTTCTGACTGCTTTTGCTACCGTTTGGTATTACTCGCACCATTTTTACAGTTTATGTAGCTACATCGATTTTATCTCCAGTACAATATTTATTTTGTTATCTACTTGAAGACTATAAAAGTTTTAATGCTATTCCCATCAAGTGCTGCCTTTGTGTGTTTTTTGTATCCTGCTATCGATTTTTCCAGTGGTTGGGAGCTGCACTGGGAATCGGCCTGCAAGGAGATCAGCTAAAAGTAGTTGGATCTATGTGCGTTATAATTAATCAAAATTAGTTGATTAATCGATTTAAAAAAAATCGATTAATCGAACACAAATTTTAATCAGTAACAGCCCTAAAAGAAATACAACTACATTAAATGTTTTTCATGTTCAGCTTCAGGAAGAACCTGTCAGGTTATAAATAGCCAATGGCATATGTGTTTTTGAGGGAGCATGCCCAGTTACTGTCAATCTGATTGTTTCTATATTACTTGGAGACAAAATGATAAGCACATACTTTTTCCCAATCAATGCTTCAAATACTCCATGCTTGTTTCAGGTCAGTGACTACTAAGTGATTTAACAAGGATAAGGATCATAGCCCCACTGACTGCACCTTCTGAGACACGTCAGCATTGCTTGAGTTTAGAAGAAGACGGATGTAGAATAAAAAGATGTTGGTGAGATGTCTTAAAGTTCACACCCTAGATCAGGTGGAGAGACGTCCTAAAGTGGACACCCTAGATCAGGTGGAGAGACGTCCTAAAGTGGACACCCTAGATCAGGTGGAGAGACGTCCTAAAGTGGACACCCTAGATCAGGTGGAGAGACGTCCTAAAGTGGACACCCTAGATCAGGTGGAGAGACGTCCTAAAGTGGACACCCTAGGTCAGGTGGAGAGACGTCCTAAAGTGGACACCCTAGGTCAGGTGGAGAGACGTCCTAAAGTGGACACCCTAGGTCAGGTGGAGAGACGTCCTAAAGTGGACACCCTAGGTCAGGTGGAGAGACGTCCTAAAGTGGACACCCTAGGTCAGGTGTAGGCAGGGCCGGAACAAGAGGTGGGCAAGAGAGGGGGGCTTCCCTGGGCACAATGGTTTACTGTAAGGATGAGGGTGCCTTCCTTCTGTTACAAGGCTGACAGGAGTAGTGACAGCTGCAATGATTTTGACAAGCGAGAGACTGCTGGGCGTAGGATCCGCTAAGCTTGCACATCATGAACGGGGGAGGGGGGCACTGGATGACCTTGTCCTCACACTGGGGGAGGGATGTCCTAAAGGTTACATCCTAGACCAGGTGGAGGGATGTCCTTAAGTGGACACCATAGACCAGAATCTTAGTTGCGTTCATTTAAATGTTTCCATTAAAAGAGACTATAGAAACAGTTGAAAGAAGCCTTCTTAAAACTAATATTTTAAAACCGATCAGTTCTCTTTTGCCAGCAAGATGAAGTTGTGTAATGTTTGCTTATTAAATATGGCAGATCATACTGCATCTTAGTTCGTTGTCTAAACGGAAATACCACTGTTCCTTGGTGAGGCATCTTGCCAACGCAGTCAGGGCTTGCATCCCAGTACATTGGAAATCAAACTCACCCCCTACCGTAGGCCAATAACTGCAATCAGTCAGACATTATGCAGATGGAGGAGGTTACCTCGTCTCTAAAGAGACAGGAGGCACGCTTTGAAAAAAAATAAATTGGTTCTATTGAACCCAATTCACCACCTCTGACTAGTACAAATAACTAATTGAGCAAGACGCTGTCAACTGAGACTGTCTTGGACCAAATGGGTGGCTCATCACCTCTTTTTTTTTTTTCCTTTCCCCCTATTCCTTTTCTTCCTTTCCTTATTGTCTTTTTCCAAATCTTGTATCTCTTTTCAGTATTGCCTTAAAAACCAGTGACGGAGGGCCCTGGGTCTTACCGTCAGTGACACGTGTTATCTGTATGGCCCCTTCTGTTGACTGGAAGACGGTTCTTATATTGTATAACTTGATTTTCTTGTTGCCAAAAAAAATAAAATATGGCAGATCAGAACGACAAAGTCGTAAAACCAAGATACTGAATAGATGACCATGACTGAAAAGCCCAGCGTACCCTCATGCTCAAATGTGAGGTTCCCTTCTATAGAGCAACTTGTGGCAGTCATCACAAACACCTGTTATCTTGGATTAACGACCATTAGTGACCACCGTACCTCTTGGGGGATGTTCCAGGCCATGTAGACGTGACTCTTAAACTCATCCATCCAGACCTCCGCCACTCTCAGGGCATTCCTGCGCACATGGGCCGTCAGATCTTCAGTGTACGGCTTGTGGGCTCTCTCTATGTGAGCGATACGGGAGCAGGGCAGAACCTCGACACTGCCCCCACACTGCCATACCTAGAAAGAAAAGGAATAATCTGAGTACAACGCACAGGACATGCAATAAATCGTTTTTTTTTTTTTTCATTTATAAACAAATATGCTCGTTGAGACTTAGAATTTTTTAATAGCCCTAGCTGGGTTTTTATAGATTTATTTTCTTTATGGTACTTAAACCGTACCACCACATTTGTCCACGTCCTCTTATTTTCCTTTCTATAGCACAGTATAGCTTGTCTCAAACTATCAACGGACAATAGATGAAATGTACTCTGGGGTGTAAAGAGAATCCGTCAAAGCTGGCCTTTTGCAAGAATTTGAGTACTCTGCCTTAAAATAATTATAACTGTGCAGGCTTACCTATTAAAGATTTATATTTTCCCATTAAAATAGCTGTAATTACTTTTTCTGAGCCTGAAACTTCAGCCCGAGTGTTGGATATCTGAGGTCATGTTACGTCTGACCCGGCATACCTGGTAATCAGCAGGTGAATAAAGGAGCACACAGCTTTAAGGTGTGGCCTAAATGCAGAGTAAAGATTTACTATTTTATAGGGAACATCTAGAAATATTAATTGTGCCAAGAAAAATGTAGCTTTACCATGAACGCTTCCTTAAAAAGAGCAGGGCACTGCTGGGCCTTGAGCCCATAGCTGTATATGCACAGTGCTAAGGCACTGCTGCCCTTGACTACTAATCTCAGAAGATTTGAAGATGTCATTAATGTGCAGCTCACTGTTCTCTTTGCTGGAGAGGAAGCTGTACCTGGTGATCTGCAGTGCAAGGATCTCCCTGCTTCATTTCTTTTTTTGCATTTGGGCTTCCACCACCTCAACCGCTACTTTTTTTTTTATCTTCTTCACACCAGTTATCATAAGGGCAGCTCTGAGATGAGGAAGCAAAACCCTGCTCCTCTACCAAAATGGCTATTTACTCATAAAAAGTGCAGAACAGGGCTTAGTAAGTCGGTTTGGGGGAAAGATTAGCTGTAGAGAGACCACAGATAATACTGGTGATTAGTCCCTTTGCCCTCTATTTGGGCACAGCTGTAAAAGTGGTTGTACACCCTGTACAACCACTTTCACCTACAGGTAAGCCTAGAATTAAGGCTTACCTGTAGGTGCTGGAAATATCTCCTAAACCTACACGGTTTAGGAGATATTTACAATGTCCCCGCACGCTGTCTTCTGCGCATGCGCCGATGTATGCTGTGATTGGCGACTTGCGCAGGAGTGACGTCGCGTGACCCCGGCCAGTCACAGAGCTGGAGTCCGCGGCCCCTGAAGGAAAGGGCGGTAGATCGTGGTGTTCTCGGGGTGCCCTGTGTGGAAGCCAGGACATGACAGGAGGAGAGGACCGGGAGGCAGCAGATCAGGCCACCAGCTGACTGCAAGGAGGAGAGGTAAGTGAGCCATCACACTGAGGCTGAGTGAAATTTGTGTAGAGGGGTATTTGTAGGGGGTAATTCTGGAGGTTAATAATGCATCCGCTGACACCAGTGCTGGGGTTTAACCACTTAAGGACCAAACCTGTTTTTCAGACTCTGTGTTTACACGTTAAAAACAAGTTTTTTTTGCTAGAAAATTACTTAGAACCCCCAAACATTATACGTTTTTTCTAACACCCTAGCGAATAAAATGGAAGTCATTGCAATACTTTTTGTCACACCGTATTTGCGCAGCGGTCTTGCAAACGCACTTTTTTGGAAAAAAATACACTTTTTTGAATAAAAAAAATAAGACAACAGTAAAGTTAGCCCAATTTTTTTTTATATTGTGAAAGATAATGTTACGCGGAGTAAATTGATATCCAACAAGTCACACTTCAAAATTGCGCCCTCTTGTGGAATGGCTTCCAACTTTTACCCTTAAAAAGCTCCATAGGCGACGTTTAAAAAATTCTACAGGTTGCATGTTTTGAGTTACAGAGGAGGTTTAGGGCTAGAATTATTGCTCTCGCTCCAACGATCGTGGCGATACCACACATGTTGAACACCGTTTTCATATGCAGGCGCTGCTCACGTATGCGTTCGCTTCTGCGGTACGGGGCGCTTTTAAAACGTGTTTTTTTTTTTTATATTTATTTTACTTGATTTTATTATTTTTACACGGTTTTAAAAAATAAAAATAAAAATTGGGTCACTTTTAAACCTATTATAAGGGATGTAAACATTCAGGTCCTCTTAAATATGAGATCTGGGGTCAAAAAGACCTCAGATCTCATATTTAGACTAAAATGCACTTTTGGTTGAAAAACAAAAAATTGCAATAAGCATATATTGATTGGTTTGCGCAAAATTTATAACGTCTACAAAATAGGGGATCGATTATTACATATTTATTAATTTATTACTAGTAATGGCAGCGATCTGCGATTTTTAGCGGGACTGCGACATTGCGGCAGACACATCGGACACTTTTGACACATTTTTGGGACCACTGACATTTATACAGCGATCAGTGCTATAAAAATGCATTGATTACTGTGTAAATGTCACTGGCTGAGAAGGGGCCAACACTAGGGGGCAATCAAGGGGTTAAATGTGTTCCCTGGGAGGTGTTTCTAACGCGGGCGGGGGGGACTGACTGGAGGAGGAAAGAGATCGCTGTTCCTAATCACTAAGAACAGCAGATCTTTCTCTCTCTCTTCCCCTGTCAGAACGGGGGGATCTGTCTGTTTACATCGACAGATCCCCATTCTGGCTCTTTCCTGCTATCGCGAGTGGCCCACGGACATCGCGTCCCCCGCCGAGCAGCGGGCGCGCGCACGCCTGCTATGGCTCTTAAAGGAGCCGACGTACACCTACGGTGATTTGTGGGAACGTGCCGACCTGCCGCAGTATAATGACGGTGGCTGGTCGGCAAGTGGTTAAAATATTTTTTTCCAGCAAGAACTAGTCTATGTGGTTTTTTTTTTTTTATTAAACTCTCCAGCATCTTCCCAACTATAGAGATTAAACTAACAGGTCTATAGTTACTTGGTAACAAGCCGACTTGACCACAAGCTGACTTTTCCTCTCTAATGGTCGTTTTTCTCGGCAGGTAATACATTTCATAGCTATGGGGTAATACAGACAGTCCTTGGCCGCTTTTATTGAATGCAACAATAATAACATTTATTCTGGACACACATCGGTGAATTGGCGCCCTCATCCTTTTCTCTTTATCTATTCGTTACTTCAGACAGTTTATGCATCAGATGCTATCAGAACAAATGACGGTCTGTTTCTAGAAAAGATGATATTCCTGAATCCGTCTTTCCTTGCATTGGATCCCGGCTGGCTGGACACGCACTGGCACAGAAGGACGTTTAAATAATGGATTGTGCGCAATCACCTCATCGCAGGACGGCCAGGATGGAGTTATCGGAGGATTTAATGACAGTATTGATCCATGCCAGAGATGAAAATCCTATTTAATTCAGTCACCCGTGCCTCTGTCCCTTTGCTTCGCATTACAATACAAAGAGAACAAATTATAGCTTGATTACCATCTGTTACGTCAATTATCCTGTACTCTGCTGACAACAAGCGTGAGCTTTTCTGTTATTACAAGGTCCATTGTACACTAGAATAGGCAGGTTTTCTGTACAGAAGACTTTCACTGTGCCCGGACTTACAATTACAAGGAGACTGTTGCCCAAATAACAGAATCAATGTGTGTGTGTGTGTGTGTGTGTGTGTATATACACACACACACACACACACACACACACACACACACACACACATATATATATATACATACATACATACACATATATATATATATATATATATGTGTAAGTAGTTTTCACATTTACCGGTATATCTCCTTCATATCCACTGGATAAAAATAGCCTTCTCAAATTTTGTAATACTAGGGAACCCCTGCAAATAATTTTATCTACTCCGCATGGTAGGTTAGTGTGAACAGTAAGTGAGAGAAGGGCTCGGCTTAAACTTTGTATACAGTGGGAGAGTGAATTTCATTGGTTGTCAATTCGAAGAATGCCCCTTACAATGGTGATCAGTGGGAAGAATGCTCCTTACATTGGTGATCAGTGGGAAGAATGTTCCTTACATTGGTGATCAGTGGGAAGAATGTTCCTTACATTGGTGATCAGTGGGAAGAATGCTCCTTACATTGGTGATCAGTGGGAAGAATGTTCCTTACATTGGTGGTCAGTGGGAAGAATGTCCCTTACATTGGTGATCAGTGGGAAGAATGCCCCTTACATTGGTGGTCAGTGGGAAGAATGCCCCTTACAATGGTGATCAGTGGGAAGAATGCTCCTTACATTGGTGATCAGTGAGAAGAATGCTCCTTACATTGGGGGTCAGTGGGAAGAATGCCCCTTACATTGGTGATCAGTGAGAAGAATGCTCCTTACAATGGTGATCAGTGAGAAGAATGCTCCTTACATTGGGGGTCAGTGGGAAGAATGCCCCTTACATTGGGGGTCAGTGGGAAGAATGCCCCTTACATTGGGGGTCAGTGGGAAGAATGCCCCTTACATTG
The DNA here is from genome assembly GCA_029206835.1 of Rana muscosa. Classification (NCBI taxonomy): domain Eukaryota; kingdom Metazoa; phylum Chordata; class Amphibia; order Anura; family Ranidae; genus Rana; species Rana muscosa. The sequence goes on from CM055119.1 coordinate 196,221,068, forward strand.
GGGGTCAGTGGGAAGAATGCCCCTTACATTGGGGGTCAGTGGGAAGAATGCCCCTTACATTGGGGGTCAGTGGGAAGAATGTTCCTTACATTGGGGGTCAGTGGAAAGAATGTTCCTTACATTGGGAAGAATGTTCCTTACATTGGTGATCAGTGGGAAGAATGCTCCTTACATTGGGGGTCAGTGGGAAGAATGCCCCTTACATTGGGGGTCAGTGGGAAGAATGTTCCTTACATTGGGGGTCAGTGGAAAGAATGTTCCTTACATTGGTGATCAGTGAGAAGAATGTCCCTTACATTGGTGATCAGTGGGAAGAATGTTCCTTACATTGGTGGTCAGTGGGAAGAATGTCCCTTACATTGGTGATCAGTGAGAAGAATGTTCCTTACATTGGTGGTCAGTGGGAAGAATGTTCCTTACATTGGTGATCAGTGGGAAGAATATTCCTTACATTGGTGATCAGTGGGAAGAATGTTCCTTACATTGGTGATCAGTGGGAAGAATGTTCCTTACATTGGTGATCAGTGAGAAGAATGTTCCTTACATTGGTGATCAGTGGGAAGAATGTTCCTTACATTGGTGGTCAGTGGGAAGAATGTTCCTTACATTGGTGGTCAGTGGGAAGAATGTTCCTTACATTGGTGGTCAGTGGGAAGAATGTTCCTTACATTGGTGGTCAGTGGGAAGAATATTCCTTACATTGGGAAGAATGTTCCTTACATTGGTGGTCAGTGGGAAGAATGCCCCTTACATTGGGGGTCAGTGGGAAGAATGTTCCTTACATTGGGGGTCAGTGGAAAGAATGTTCCTTACATTGGGAAGAATGTTCCTTACATTGGTGATCAGTGGGAAGAATGTTCCTTACATTGGTGATCAGTGGGAAGAATGTCCCTTACATTGGTGATCAGTGGGAAGAATGTTCCTTACATTGGTGGTCAGTGGGAAGAATGTTCCTTACATTGGTGATCAGTGGGAAGAATGTTCCTTACATTGGTGATCAGTGAGAAGAATGTTCCTTACATTGGTGGTCAGTGGGAAGAATGTTCCTTACATTGGTGATCAGTGGGAAGAATGTCCCTTACATTGGTGGTGATCAGTGAGAAGAATGTCCCTTACATTGGTGATCAGTGGGAAGAATGTTCCTTACATTGGTGATCAGTGCGAAGAATGTTCCTTATATTGGTGATCAGTGAGAAGAATGTCCCTTACATTGGTGATCAGTGAGAAGAATGCTCCTTACATTGGTGATCAGTGGGAAGAATGTTCCTTACATTGGTGATCAGTGGGAAGAATGTTCCTTACATTGGTGATCAGTGGGAAGAATGTCCCTTACATTGGTGATCAGTGGGAAGAATGTTCCTTACATTGGTGATCAGTGGGAAGAATGTTCCTTACATTGGTGGTCAGTGGGAAGAATGTTCCTTACATTGGTGATCAGTGGGAAGAATGTTCCTTACATTGGTGATCAGTGAGAAGAATGTTCCTTACATTGGTGGTCAGTGGGAAGAATGTTCCTTACATTGGTGATCAGTGGGAAGAATGTCCCTTACATTGGTGGTGATCAGTGAGAAGAATGTCCCTTACATTGGTGATCAGTGGGAAGAATGTTCCTTACATTGGTGATCAGTGCGAAGAATGTTCCTTATATTGGTGATCAGTGAGAAGAATGTCCCTTACATTGGTGATCAGTGAGAAGAATGCTCCTTACATTGGTGATCAGTGGGAAGAATGTTCCTTACATTGGTGATCAGTGGGAAGAATGTTCCTTACATTGGTGATCAGTGAGAAGAATGTTCCGTACATTGGTGGTCAGTGGGAAGAATGTTCCTTACATTGGTGATCAGTGGGAAGAATGTTCCTTACATTGGTGATCAGTGGGAAGAATGTTCCTTACATTGGTGATATGAGGAAAGAATGTCCCTCACTGATAGCTAAAAATAAAGTTAATAATTTTAGAGGCAGAAATTGCTCAAGGAACCCTGGTGGAGAAAGGCCACTTAAAGGTCATATTTAAAATATGGACAAATATGTGATAGCACACACCTTCTACCCATAGGTGTGCCTGGAACACAATAGGAATTCAGGAAGGTTTAAAGAAAGCTAATCATACCTGCCCACGTATTTATAACACAAACAGGGGAATTCAAGCTTAAAACCTTAGGCCCATTTCAGACGATCTGCCCGCTCGGATCCGCCTGTCTGTTTTTCAGGCGGATCCAAGCAGGACACCCATTGACTTCTATGGGCAGGCAGATGTCAGCGGAGATGTGTCTGCTGACACCCACCTGCCATTCGATCTGACAAGATCCGCTCAAAACAGACAGATTGGCGATACATTCGCCATCTGTCCAGTTGTCCGATTTCATCCGATCTCCCCATAGAGGAGAGTGGGGCTCTGACAGGTTCTTTTTACCTCCATTCCTTTTGTCTACAACAATGTTTTTTGGGCAAGCGTGTGACACAAAAAAAATACTTTTATACAGAATAGTATTATTACAGTTGCCTAAATGCAATATTTTCCCCTATGATGATAACAGATAGTACCCTTCTGGAAAAGCCGACGGCAGCTTATGACTGGGCCAAACCATGGGAAAAGAAAAGAGGATCTTTACAAATGATAAAAAAAAGTTAATCTGGAGTTTTCCTTTTAAGATTATTTGCTGCAAAAAAGCTATGGAGTCATTATTCTGTTAGCACCTGTGTACAGAGGGGAGGGCTGCTGCCCTCATCACAATCTGTGCAGCACAGCTGACAATCTGCTTCTTGCACTTCTGTGTAGCTAATGTTGATATTTGTCCTCTGAAACACATTACATGTACTAAATGTATCCCCTTCCTGCCCACTCTGCACGTTCTCCGCAGGCATGGCACGCGGCCCACGCCACAGATGGCTGCTGGGTAAGGGCTTGAATGCGGAGCTGGCCAAACTGGAAGGCGCTACCCTGCCAGGCAGATTGTACGAAAATTTGTAGCTGTACCGCTCATAAAGAAAGAAAGACAATAAAATAATTGTTCTCCTCCGTCCTTAGGATGAATTCAAACATATACTCCCTTGAAATGTAAAGATTGCATTCGGATAGAAGATGCCAGACCTTAATCTGGACCCGATTGATCCTGTGGATTTAGGGTCAATAGAGACATAGCAAAAATTCTGACAGCAGTAGATTTGGTTGGAGTTCTGCTTTAAGCCCTGGTTCAAACTGGTGCGATTTGACATGCGATTTGGCATGTCAAATCGGCGATAATTGCAGCAAATTGCCGGCAATGGCACCGTCCTAATCGGTGCGACACCGCACCGATTTCAAAAAGTAGTTTCTGTACTACTTTTTGCGATTTCTGCCGCGATTTACATTGACATCTGTGTCAGATGTCTTTGTAATCGTGGCTGAAATCGGGACGGCCAGCGAGAGTGAAATCGGGCGAGTTCAGCTGAACTCGCACGGCTTCACTCCCGCAGCCCAGTGTGAACCTGGGCTTAAAGCTGAACTCTAGTAATAAAGTAAAATCACTCACATTCAGTGATGCTCCATCCGTACCTCGAGGGTTACCTGCTCTTTTCTGTCTAGGGGGACTTAGAATAGCACCATAACTTACCTGATTCTCTGCTCAATCAGGTTATTCTATGCTACCAGCAGTGATGGCCTGTCCATACAGGGTGCCCCCCCCAAAAAATCGGAGCACCAGCCGCCACTGGCTACCAGACAGGTCCCTGCAGCCACTTCGCCCCATGCACACTGGCAGACTAAAGTCCTCTGACATTTTTAAAGGATATCTAAAGGTCTTTTCTTTTTTTTTTTTTTTAAACAAACATGTTATACTTACCTCCTCTGTGCAGTTGATTTTGCACAGAGTGGCACCGATCCTCCTCTTCTGGGGTCCCTCAGCGGTGCTCCTGGCTCCTCCCATTCTCGCGTGCCCGGTGGAGAGTCGCTCTCCCTCGGGGCACCCGTGCGGGCATACTCCCGTGTCTTGCTGCTGCATCTATTGACACAAACAGCAGGATTCAGCCTGCCCCCCATGTCATTGAATTTGATTGACAGCAGCGGGAGCCGATAGCTGCGCTGCTATTAATCTATCCAATCAGGACATGAGACACCGGCTGGGGGGCAGCTGCATCACAGGAGGTTTTTCACCTTTATGCATAAAGGGGAAAAACCCTGAGGGTTTACAACCCCTTTAAGACCGATGCAGGGACCATAGGGTGAAGAACAATCCACTGCTGGAGCACAGCACAGCGCCACCAGCTGGTGAAGCAGAGGATCGGGTAAGTGAAAGTGCTTTTCCTGACCCCTAGACAGAAATGAGGATTTTTTCCTGGGCTTGGGCTTTAAAGTAGAACCAAGGGCAAAACTTTTTTTAACTTTGTTTAGAATTGGACAGAGTGAGGGAGTCATAACCCTGGCATTTTTTTTTTTTTGTCATCTGTGTCCCATTGAGGAGGTTCCCTTTCACTTCCTGTCCCATCCCCAAAACAGGAAGTGAGAGGAAATCGCTCCAACATGAAGGATTCCTGGGGTGTCACCAGGACTAGTGTCCCCATTTGAAGATTTTCTCTATTTCTATTCTGGGGACAAAACCAAAATTTGTGATTTTCTTTCACTTTTGATTATAATAGTAAACAGGACAAATAGAGAGGGTTATGCCCCCTAACAGGGGCACAGACATCAGTAAAAATCTGGCAGTGGTTCTAATCCATAGAATGCTGAGAAATACAGGCAGATAATTCATGATGCCATACCATCACGTGTGATCGGCCCCCAAATTTATTCTGCAGCAGGACAACCACCCCAAACATACAGCCATGGGTGTCCGCTGAACTTTTTTCAGGGAGGGGCAATACATAAAGATGTACACAGTGGTGTTGTGGCACAGAGGCACTGCTGTTACCTGTAGTTCTTCAGCGATAGGGCAGGCCCTGGCAGCGTATTCAGTCTCTTGTCTCGGCCACTGCACGCCACGCACCTGTGGGAGGAGCCAGCGCCGTGCCGGCCGGATCGGCATAGGAACATTTACACAGGCAGAGGCAGGCTGAGGCAGCAGCCAATCACGGAACAGCTGGGTCAGGGTCACGGTGATGTAAAGCAGAGGCGGAGCCAATCCAATGCTCGGGCCGGGGGTGAGGAGGGAGGGATGGATAGTCGGAAAAGACTGAGAGCAGCCCCAGCCCCCAAGCCAGCAGCAGTCTGCAGACTTAGAAAAAAAAGTCCATGCTTGCCCAAAGGCGGCAATTGCAACACAGGGGGCAAGTGTGTGTCTTCACTCTGACTTCCAGGGGGGGGCAATTGACCCCCCTTGCCCTATGGAGCGGACGCCCATGCATACAGACTGATGCCCAGCAATGTCTACCTATGCAGTCAGGCCTGACTGAACTAAATGGAAGTTCTGTAAAGGAATCTTTGCTAGCAAAACTCGGTGGTGCACTTGATGAACAAAGCTTTGTAATCCAACAGGGTAGTAGAAATACAGTATTTGTCTGTGAGCAAGTGCTCTCTCACCAACCGGACCAGTCCCAGTCCGTCTCCTCCGCCAATCCGGGTCTTCGGTCCTCCTGGTACAGTACAGCAAGGATGAAAAGATGTCTCTCAGGTTCCGCTAGGCTGGCGGAGGGCTCTTTGGAAGAAAATGCCCAGGCTTCAGGCCTGGGTTTTCAGCAGTCTCAGACAGAGTTCTTGCTTGCTAGGCAGGAGGTGTCCAAAGAGACAGAATAAACTCCGCCTCCCCTTTATAAAGTCCCCCCCAGCAGTCCTTGCTCGGGGGCAATGCACCCTGGTTGCTGTAAGATGTCTTGGGAAATGTAGTCTCTGGATATTAAAGGGGAATACCCCGCTACACAGCATTTTTCACATCTGTCCTCAAGAAACTTACAATCTAAGGTCCTTAATTCACATTCAAACATACATATACCAGTGTCAATTAACCTACCAGCATGTCTTTGGAGTGTGGGAGGAAACCCACGCAGGCACAGGGAGGACATGCAAAACTCCAGGAAGGTAGTGGCGTGGTTGGGATTCGAACCGACGACCCTAGTGTTGCCAGATAGAAGTGCCAACCACTTAACGACTGTGCTGCGTTAAGACAGCCCATTGAAAAAAAAAACAGACTGCCCAAAACACTAAAACATTCCGAAGATCGGATGAAGCACAAATTTTTAACACGCTGCAATGCACTATGGTGCGGTACCCAAAATCAATGGCACAGCAATGCATGTAATGTGCGTTGCCACAACACGAAAAACGTATATGGGCCCTCAGTAAATCAGCCTCAGGGCCACAGCCTGCCGAACATAGACTTTGCCTCCAGAATATTTGCAGGGCCTCGCTTTTCCAGCACACCTAAAAAGTTTGCTGAAGTCGGAAAACTCTTCCATTTTAAATCATTCACTAATTTGCTCTAAAGTGTTTACATCGGTTCTTTTCTTGGTGCTGGTTGTCACGAACAGCCAGTTAGGGAGAGAAATATGCCAGATGCGATTTCTATTTCTGAAACTGACAAAGTACTAAAATGTTCCAAACAGTAAATATGGTGCAGTCTGTGAAATGCTGTAAAATGTTTCAGGAAGATTAAAAAAAAAAAACTGCTGTAATTTTACCTTGTTTTCTGGGAAAAGCTTTTTTTTATTTCATTAGTGAATGAGAAACCATAATAAAACTAAAATAAACTCTTACCAACCACGTAACACATGTGCGGCAGCAAGAAAAGGTGGACCCAAGGGCGGACTGGGCCAGGACCCTAATTCCCACGTTCCACACATATGTATCCATGGTGGCTAAGGTTTCAATCACTATGTCAGGGTTTCTCAAACAGGGTTCCATGGATACCTTGTGCTCCTCCAGAGGTTGTTGGGGTTCCTTACGCAATGTGCAATTTCTGCCTCTTACACAAGTTCCCACTGACACCATTGATTTTTTTTAGCCATCTAAAAGGGGGTAATTCGTCCCAATGTCCACAAGTGTCAGGAGCATTCTTCCCACTGACCACCCCACTAATGTATCGTGAGTTGTAGATTTATGCCCCGTACACACGATCAGACCTTTGTCCGACCAAACTTTCATCGGAATTCCATCGGAGTAATATAGAACATGTTCTATATTTAAACTCCGATAGAATTCATCGGAATTTCTCCAATGGCGCACACACACGGTAGGAATTTCCGATGGAAAAAGTCCGTCTGACTTTTTCCATCGGAAATTCCAATCGTGTGTACAAGACATTAGTCATTTTTAGCAGGGGTTCCCTAAAATTGAAAAGATATTTCAACTAGTTATGATTGGGAGCTGACAGGACTGGCTATTGATCATGTGACTGTTGTGACAGCCAATTACAGATGTCACGTGTTCGGTAAGTCCATTTGGTGAAGACCCTTTTCTGTTCCAGCATGACTGTGTCTCTCTATAGAAGGCCAAGCTCCATAAAAGACATGGTTTGATGAGTTAGGAGTGGAGGAGCGCAAAAGTCCTGTGCAGAGCTCTAATCTCAACCTTACTGAACATCTTTGGGATAAACTGGAACAATCCAGGTCTCCAACATCTCCATTAGGACTTGGTTTGACCAGTTTGTTGTGAAGGAACTCGAGAGTCTTGCACAGAGCCCTGACCCCAACCCTATTGAACACCTTTAAGTGCATCTATACCCAAAACTCAGGTCTTTTTGTGTCGTAGGAGGCTCTTTTGAAGAGACTCCGTCACTTCCTGTCTGGTAAAATAGTTGTCCACAGGACAGGGAGATAGGGGTAATTTCTCTTGACAGCAGCAAAGATAGAAGTTACATTTTTTTAATTTATTTTTTTGGAGTGGCATGCAAGAACCTTTTATTGTTGTCTGTCTCCCTGTTGCAGATTTCCCTCACTTCTTGTCTGGTGATAGATTGTCCCCAGAACAGGGTGACCAGACATCCCCAGTTTCCGAGGACAGTCCCCGGGTTGAGAACACTGTCCCCGGACCAAGTCTGTCCCCGGTTTTGTCCCCGGATTGGATTTGAACAGGGGCTGGGGCAATTTCAAAGACAGGCAGTGCAGAATGAAAATAAATACATTCTGAATTACACCCCCCCGCTCCGCCGCTCCTACTAGCTTAGGGGGGCGTATTATTTTCCATTATCTAGCCTGGGGCCCGGAGAGTAAAGCCCTGTACACACGATCGGATATCCTATGGATTCTAATCCGATAGGTTTGTCCATCGGAAATCCGATGAAGCTGACTTCCATCAGTCTTGCCTACACTCCATCAGTCAAAAAACCGACCGTTCCAAATGCGGTGACGTAAAACACCCAGATGAGCCGAGAAAAATTAAGTTCAATACTTCTGAGCATACGTCGACTTGATTCTGAGCATGCGTGGGTTTTTTATCCGATGGACTTGCCCATAGACGATCGGAATTTGCTATCAGTTTTTGATCCATCGGAAAAATGTAAAACATGTTCTATTTTTTGAAACCGATGGAAAAAAGACCGATGGGTCCCACACACGATCGGTTTGTCCGATGAAAAAAGTCCATCGGACTGTTTTCATCGGTAAAACCGATCGTGTGTACAGGGCTTAAGACTTGACAGGCTGTGAGGCAGGTGGCGGCGACGACGGGCAAAGAGTCGCTGATTTCTGCCATTACTGGTTAAAAAAAAACATGTCCCCGGATTTCATTTTAAAAATCTGGTCACCTTAAAGTAAGAGGAAACCTTTGTTACAGAGCCCCAGGTACTAGAAAATGCTGATAAGGCTTCTAACTTTCCCTCATTCTAACCAAAACTTTAAAAAAATAAGTTATGACTAAGAATATACTTTAATGGTGACGTGGAACGAGGATTGTGAGTCAGGTCTTCTTGGCCAACATCAGTATCTGACTTCAGAAATGTTCTTTTGACTGAATGAGCTTAAAAATTCACAGACACACTTCATAATCTTGTGGAAAGTCTTCTCAGACGAGTGGAGGATGTTACAGATACAAAAAAGGAACTAACTTCATATTAATGCCTATGGCTTTGGATGGGGTGTCCAACAAGCTCATACTGTATACATGGGTGTGACAGTCAGGCGTCCACAAACTTTGGCCACATAGTGAGCAAACTAGGTTGCTTATATCTACAAAAAAATGTGGCTGGATGATATTCATCTCACACCGGTCTCAGCCAGCATGACAAAAACCAAAAGTAACAAAATTACCATGAGCATTATGACTCTGCTAAGCATGCAAAATCTGCCCGGCATCTGCTATTGCCTTTACCCTTATGTGAGCAGAGCCTATCGCCTGATGGGGACACCCTCACAAACATGCCAATGCCTGGGACATGGGCACGGGGGATGCGGTCATACGTTTGCCTTGCACAGTTCCACTTAATACACTGAGAACTTCTTTGCAAAGCTCTTGTGTAACCATGTAACTGCACACCTTCTCCTCTCTTCCAAATGTAGCATTTCTGATTGGGACACCCACTCCACCAGCACAGCCATCATTGTCACCTCACTCCCAGTGACAATGTGAGGATCTGTTGTTAATGAGCGTGAACACTTTGCTGGATCTACTTCTCCCTCTCGCTTCCATACCTCCAGGCTAGGTCCTTAGGTTCCCGGTGCCACGATATCAGTCCCGCTTGTGGGCTACTGATTGCTAGGGAGAAGGTTAGGCTCACCAACCCCTTGCTACCAGGGTTACCATCTCCCATACCATGGCACTAACTCCGCTGGTTGGCTGCTATAACATTCTCCACCACTTAACTGGTTACCCATGGCAACAGTGCTTGGCCACATCTCCTGCCAACTCTTTATCATGATTAAAGGGGTTGTAAAGGTACACGTTTTTTTCACCTTAATGCATTAAGGTGAAAAAACATCTGAGGATTAGCGGCCCCCCAGCCCCCCCGTTTACTTACTTGACCCCTCGAAAGTCCTGCGCCGTGAACGCGATGGCTTCTCGGCCGGGCTTCTCGGCTCATTCATTGGTTTATTGAAAGCAGCGCAGCCATTGGCTCGCGCTACTGTCAAGTGATACAGTGAGCGGCTATAGCCACCGGCTGTATCACGGGAGCGCGCCCGCAAGAACGCACCACCATGCGAGAGAGCTCTCATGAAGGGGGATAGTTCTTGCGGGGGGAGCTGACACAGCCACGAGGGACCCCAGAAAAACAGGTTCGGGGCCACTCTGTGCAAAACGAGCTGCACAGTGGAGGTAAGTATATCATGTTTGTTATTTTAAAAAAATATAATTTTACCTCTACAACCCCTTTAACCTTTTCATGGTGACCCTCTTGCATCTCCTTTTAGTACAAGCCCTGCTGTTTTGATACGCTCTTACATGCACCCTTTTTGTTAGAAATTTTAGACCAGGCATGAGAACTTTACTTGAACTTCTTGCAAATACAGAATTAATATATCACAGTCTCTCACAGATTCCTCCATACGTGGTTCTAGTTCATTCTACGTCAGGCTGCCCAATGCATACCTGATGAGAGTCCATATCAGACTTTGGGTAGCCCGGGTACCCCAGAAAGGAGGCCACATGCTCAGTACAGCTTTCCATGGTGCAGCATTTCTTCTTCTTTATTCCCATGTGGAAAGGAAGCTCTGAAAGAATGCCTCCTCCTAGATGTATAGCCCTCCACAAGGGGGCAGAGCTAGGAACACCCAGGAGTGAGCTGACGTAACCGATTCCTAACTCCCTGGGCATCCTGTTACACAAAAACTCACCAACATTGACTTTGCTATAACCGTGCAATTCAGTAACATGAGGAAGAACACACCCTAACAGAAAGCAATTGTCTACACATACAGTGCCATTAAAAGTTTTCATACCCCTTCACATTTTCTACATTTTGTCATGTTACAACCAAAAACGTAAATGTATTTTATTGGGATTTTATGTGATTGACCAACACAAAGTGCCACATAATTGTGAAGTGGAAGGAAAATGATAAATGGTCTTCAATTTTTTTTACAAATAAATATCTGAAAAGTGTGGCGTCCATTTGTATTCAGCCCCCTGAGTTAATACTTTGTAGAACCGCCTTTCACTGCAATTACAGCTGCAAGTCTTTTTGGGGATGTCTCTATCAGCTTTGCACATCTAGAGAGAGGGATATTTTTGTCCATTCTTCTGTGCAAAATATCTCAATCTTTGTCAGATTGGATGGTCTGGACTTTGACTGGACCATTCTAACACATGAATATGCTTTGATCGAAACCATTCCATTGTAGCTCTGGCTGTATGTTTCGGGTCGTTGTCCTGCTGGAAGGTGAACCTCCGCCCCGGTCTCAAGTCTTTTGCAGACTCTAACAGGTTTTCTTCTAGGATTGTCCTGTATTTGACTCCATCCATCTTCCCATCAACTCTGACCAGCTTCCCTGTCCCTGCTGAAGAAAAGCATCCTCACAACATGATGCTGCCACCACCATGTTTCACGGTGGGGATGTTGTGTTCAGGGTGATGTGCAGTGTTAGTTTTCTGCCACATACAGCATTTTGCGTTTAGGCCAAAAAGTTCAATTTTCATCTCATCTGACCAGAGCACCTTCTTCCATGTTTGCTGTGTCCCCAACGTGGCTTCTCGCAAAATTGAAAACGGGACTTCTTACGTCTTTCTTTCAACAATGGTTTTCTTCTTGTCACTCTTCCATAAAGGGCAGATTTGTGGGGAGCACGACTAATCGTTGTCCTGTGGACAGATTCTCCCACCTGAGCTGTGGATCTCTGCCAGCTCCTCCAGAGTTACTATGGGCCTTTTGGCTGCTTCTCTGATTAATGCTCTCCTTGTCCGGCCTGTTTGCAGTTGTGCCATACTCTTTCCATTTTCGGATGATGGATTGAACAGAGCTCCGTGAGATGTTCAAAGCTTGGGATATTTTTTTGTAACCTAACCCTGCTTTAAACTTCTCCACAACTTTATCCCTGACCTGTCTGGTACTGTATGTTCCTTGGCCTTCATGATGCCGTTTGTCCACCAAGGTTCTCTAACAAACCTCTGAGGGCTTCACAGAACAGCTGTATTTATACTGAGATAAAAATACACACAGGTGGAATCTATTTACTAATTAGGTGACTTCTGAATTAGTTCCACTAGATTTTAGTTAGGGGTATCAGAGTAAAGGTCTATCACATAAGATCCAATAAAATACATTTACGTTTTTGGTTGTAACATGACAAAATGTGGAAAATTTCAAGGAGTAGGAATACTTTTTTCAAAGCCAAAAATACAATTTACATAAGTACTATTGAAGCTGCCCCTTCCTACCCATCATCCTCAGATACAAGCCTATTATGATGAATAGAGCCCTGCCTCTGTACCGGATTACATTTATCGGAAAGCACAGGAACACTGAGAAGAGCTTTTCCGCTCTCTACCCTGAAATGACCCCGCGTTTTCATAATTTTTTTTTTTGACAGAACTTGGATGATTTGGGCAGTGCCATGTTTATAATTGCCTCACATTTGCTCATGTTCAACAGTTTACTATATGTAAAATGTTTTTCCAGTTCCAATGACAGAGCTCGGAACAGACCATAAACCAGCGCGGAGAAAACACATTATTCCCAGCATTGTAAATGTTTGGGCAGAGCAGTTTGCCATCTTCATTTGTACTGTTTTGCCGACAATTAGCATTTTTTCCAGCCGTAGTTCCAACATTAACACTTTACAGAAAAACACGCACACACAAGAGCATACCTCCACGTACAATGAAGTGTAAACTGCACTGAGCATCCGGATATCAATCATCGTACTCAACATTCGCAATTGTGATATTATGAAGAATTCAATTCTGGATCCTGTGCTTAAAAAAAAAAAAAGCAGGCAGAGGACAAAGGACTCATCACCAGTACTGCCCTACAGCTTATGTTTCCCCATTATCGAATTACCATGCCTCGTTCTGTCACAGTGTAGCGGCGGCGTTGGTAGAGGCAGGGCTTTTTTTCCTTATCTGGGAGTCTCCAGTAGGAAGACCAGTGAGCAACACAGTAGTGACCTGACCAAACCTCTCTCCAAATCTCCCGAAACTATTAATAAAACAGCGATGCCTTAAATCTCACGCTACGGATAAACCGTTATGAGAATATAGAACAGGAGTGCCTAGGCACACTCACATACCAGGAAGTGCAATACTATTTTCAGGAGGAATTTGTAACAAAAGTTAGTTTTTTTGGGTACTTAGGCACAAATTAACATTTCTAAATGTTCCTTATAGCCAATCTTTTATCTGCATCTTAGGTTGTTAAAGTGAATTTCCAAAATAAAAACAGATGTTTCAAATCATCAAGGATAGCAAGTAGTGAATTTGACAAATTCTACTCCATGTTCCATTCAGAGATGGGAAATAGTAACTCCTTTTTAGGTATCACATGCCACACCTTCAGCACCCAGAAAGAAGTGGTCCCCACTGGATCCAGGGTGGAGTACAAGCTTACTGCACATGGTGGGTACCTATTAACTGATAAGGGTTCCACCCTGCCACCGTTACCAGTTCACAGATAGGATACAGGTTCACCTTTTTAGATATATGTCATCACATGCCACGTTCCCGGCAACCATAAATATGTGGGCCCCCACTGGATCCAGGGTGGAACACAAGCTTCCTGTAAATGGTGGCCACCTATGAACGGATAAGGGGTCCACCCCATCCCCCTTTACCTGTTCACAGTTGGGATACTGTGATGGAACTAATAAAATTACTATATTATGTCTATGTTATCCCTCTCTTTTAACCACTCAAATATTGTTATTTTCTTTTCTTCTTTATTATTTGTATTGTTTCTTTGCTTTCTTGTTGATATATATATATATATATATATATATATATATATATATATTAGTAATCTTATAACCAGCCAGCAGTAATTTCCTTACATAAAAACAAGAAACAAATGTTTCTATCCACTCCTTACTCTTCACTCCTTACCCCCTCTTTTCTGCCCCTCCCATCGTGTACTGAAATATGGCGCTGAGCTAAGGAATGCAGCATCGTGGCCAAGAACAGATGTCGTCAGGAAAAGGACCATATACAGATGAACCGATAATATACTCACACATGTGATGACGTTTGCTTATGTCACTTTGTTTATATAAGGGGCTGTGACCCTGAATAAAGCCCGGTTGATGAAAGAGAGCTTATACTGACTGGTGTGTCTCAGTGTGATCCTTTTTGCATGCATGCATTCACATGACCTTGAATTTGGGTCAGAGGCAGAATAGAACATACATCCTGGAATTGGACCAGGGATAAATCTATTACAATACCATGACATCATTTTAGATAACCGACATCACATGCCACGTCCTCTGCACCCAAAAAGAAATGGAACCCCCACTGGATCCGAAGGGGACTTCCTGTAAATGTTGGGCACCTATGAACTGATAAGGGGTCCACCCTGCCCCCTTTACCAGTTCACAGATGGGATATGTAACACCTTTTTAGATATTTGACATCACATGCCACATCCTGTGCACCCAGAAAGAAGTGGGACCCCCACCAGTTCCAAGGGGAGTACAAGCTTCCTGTAAATGGTGGGCACCTATGAACTGAGAAGGGGTCCAACCCCCATCCATTCCATTTACCAGTTCACACAGCAGATGGGTTCAGTCAGTGGTAAATTGGCGAACCACAGTGAAGGTTCGCTCTGAGTCTCTGGGTGAACCGATCTGCTCGCTACTTAGAATTTATTTAGATGATCATCACCCATGCCAAGCATTGAAATATTAACATTCGTGGGTGGTACCACAAAGATGGAGGAAAGCGACGAGTCACAAAACCCATGAAGGGGAATTGAAAGATTATTGCATAGAAAAACAGAGAATGTAACAATGCACAGATAGAAAAGGTCAAAGGAAGTTCACTATTATGCCGCGTACACACGATTGGCCCTTTTTCCGAACAAACTCCCATCGGAATTCCGATGGAATTTCATCGGAAAAAAATAGAACAGGTCCTATTTTAAAATTCCGATGGAATTCATCTGAATTTCTCCGATGGGGCCCACACACGGTCGGAATTGCCGATGAAAAAACTCTGACTTTTTTCATCGGAAATTCCTATCGTGTGTACAACACTGCATTACTGTTCTCTGAAATTAAAAACGGACAAATTAAAACTCCTCACAAAAGCCGAAAACCTCTATCTAAACAAAGGGTGTAATCTGCACAAACAGTTTATGCTTGTCTGTACGATGCAGAACACTGTGTTTGCTGGGCCTCCTCGCGTTCTGGCGTTTTATAGCCCAGCAGTTATATAAAGGGAATGAGCAGTTTCATTATGATATAAAATTATAAACGTAGCCTGAATGGCGCGTTACACTTCACAATTGGCTGTGCTTATTGCAGATTTACAGAAACACTGCGGGAATGACTACTGCCATGCCAACATTCGTAATTCCTGGCGCAATTATGTTTCCAGCATTATCTGCAAGTCTGTGGGACCAGGACCCCAGGGAGCTGGGCACAGTGTAAAACAAGAAATGCTGCCACATTGCATTTTACAACCAACCTCTCCTGACTGTTCTTACAAATCCTGGTCCAAAAGGTACTGCAAATGGTTACCTGAAAGTAATGTTTGTCATGATGACAACAGTGGCTATGCCTGTTGAACCATATGTGGCAATGTGTGTGCATGTGTATGTGTGCCATAACTTTATGATCACTGATCGGTTAAGTGAATAACATTTATTATCTTGTTACAATGGCATCTGAAAGTCAGTGGCATATATTAGGCAGAAAATGAATGTGCTGCCCCTGAAGTTGATGAGTTGAAAGCAGAATAAATAGGCATCTCAGTTTGCTTGGGATGGGCGCTACATGTGTATGGGGCTTTGCAGCAGCAAACGAGGCAAGGTGCCCATGCTGACCCGTGCCCACAGCCAAAAGCACCTACAATGGACATGTGAGTATCAGAACTGGACTACAGAGCAATGGGAGAAGGTAGCCCGGTCTGATGAATCACGTTTTTCTTTTACATCATGTGGATGGTTGGGTGTGTGTGCGTCACTTACCTGGGGAAGAGATGGCACCAGGATGAACTATAGGAAATTGGTAAGCCAGCAGAGGCAGTGCGATGCTTTGGGAAATGTTCTGATAGGAAACCTTGGCTCCTGCCCATCATGTGGATGTTACTTGACACGTACCACCTACCTAAACATTCTTGCTGACCAAGTTCACCCTTTCATGAAAACGGTATTACCTGATGGCAGTGGCCTCTTTCAGCAGGATAATGCACCCTGCCACACTGGAAAAATGGTTCAAAAATTGCTTGAGGAACACAATGAGTTTGAGATATTGGCTTTGCCTCCAAATTTTCCAGATCTCTATCCAATTGAGCACCTGTGGAATGTGCTGGAAAAACAAGTCAGATCCAAGGAGATTCCACCTCACAACTTTCAAGACTTGAAGGATCTGCTACTGAAGGCTTGGTGCCAGATTCCACAGCATATCTTCACAGGTCTAATGGTGTCTGTGCTTCAACGGGCCAGAGCTGTTTTGGCAGCAAAAGGAGGACCTACTTAATATTAGATGGGTGGTCAAAAAGTTGTGGCAGATCAGTGAATAAAGAGGTCTTGCAGGACTGTGAACAGTATATCTGTTTTCTTAGAAGCTTTATGCATTCTGCTCTGAGTCCTGAAGCCCGGAGACTTTATAGAGCTTTGGGTGGCAATAGGCCTCTATTCCTAGGTCCACAGTTTACCTGGTAGCCAGACCTAATTTTTAGTCTCAACTGTGCACAGACTTTTTTATATGTGGGCTGGCTGATGCACTCCCTCTCTGTTGGGCGAAAAACCTGAGTGGTGAGAGAACACAAAAAAAAAAATCAAGATTTGCCAGCTTGTTTTGGAAACCTCATAAGGGGGCACTATGTTAGTCAGGAACTGACCTGAGTTTAATTAGTGGGTCGGACGAGCAGATGTTTTGCTTGTTTTAGGCTGCGAACGTGCTGTACAAAGCCCTCCTGCATTGTGTTTGCTGCCTTGCTGAATAAAAGTGCAGGACAAACCCAGTGGCGTCACTAGGGGGGTGGGTTTGGGGTGCGGGCCGCCACTGGGTGACACCTGTGGGCAGCGACACCGCTAACGCCGCACCCCTACACTAATCTGTGTCTCAAGTCTCGCTGGGTGTCTCCCTGTCTTGCAGAGCGAACCGAAGCCACCTCCCCCTCCTCTGTGTTTACATCCACACAGGAGGAGGGAGTCCAAGGGACACCGCTGTGCATATCCCGCACTGTTCTGAGGTCTGTACAGTGTCTCTACTAACTTTGCACATCTAGACTTTGCAATATTTGCCCGCTCTTCTTTGCAGAACTACTCAAATTCAGTTAGATTTGATGGTGACCATTTGTTGACTGCAGTCTTCAAGTCATCTGTTCCCCTCTATAGTATCAACCTGAATTTTGGTTTTCTTATGGCCTGGCCCCAAATGCAGTTTTCTGGTAAAGTCCTCTATTACCACCAGACTGCGCTGATACATGCAGTACCGGGTGACAAAAGCCTGCCCAATGATGAACTTAACCCCTTGGAGCCGTTAGGCAAAGGATTAATGACCGATATTGCTTGTGGTCTCGCAGCAGCTGATCTTTTCTCTATTACGGACCATGCCTTTTTCTGCACTTTCTCCGTCTGGATAACAAAAAAAGTGCGAACCTAAGTGTTGCAATTAGATGCTCTGTTAATAAAGTAAAAAGATAAAATGGCCACTTACAAACGCAAGGCAAAATGGCACATATCTGATCACTAGTGATTCTCCATAGTACTGTAGGTTTGACAAAGTGGGCGTCCCCTGAAACTCTGAGCCATGCCCAAGTGTGGCAGTGTGACTTCCACAGTGTGACATCAATCAGGCTCTCTCCTGGACCCATCTTGAATAGTGGATCCGCTGTAGTTGAAACCTTTCGGCTGTGTCCACCTGCCACCTCCGGGCTCCAGTGCTATGGAGAAGCACTAGTGTTCTGATATGATGTGCCATATTGCCTCGTGTTGGTGAGTGGCCACTTTATCTTTTTACTTTGAATAAAGCATCTGATTGCTACATTTAGTTATTTCCTTTATGTTTGTTTGTTATTGTAGTTGGGAGATTTTCTGGATGCTGCAGGTCGGTTGAGCAATAATGCTTTTGCCAATCCAATTACAGTGGAATAAACTACACATGGACTTTTCATAGTTTTGTTCTGTGGTTTCCGTCACTTTTTTGACTTTTTTACTCATGGTTCTCCCAATGCCAGCTACTGGTATTCTCTAGATCAGTGGTCCCAAAACTGTGGCCCTTTTCTTGATTTTATCTGGCCCTTGAGGCTGCCAATTATACCAACAATAGGGCATAATTCCTGCCACTGACACCAACAATGGAGCACTATTCCTACCACCAACACCAACTATTTTTCCCCCTATTACCAAGGATTGGGCATTGTTTCCTCCCACTAGGCACAGTCCAGCCCCCTCAAGTCTGAAGGACAATACACTGGCCCTGTCTTTAAAAAGTTTGGAGACCCCTGCTCTAGAAGTTACGGCCATCTTGGTAGAGGCAGGGCTTTGCTTCCTCACATCAGAGCCTCCAGCAAGGAGAATCGTGAGCAGCGATGTGGTGGCATCCCCAAATCTCACTCCAAGTCTCCTGAGACTAGCAGTCAGAGGCAGCAGTGACACCAAAGATATACAGCTATGAATATATACAAACAGGGGTGCCTATAAACTGTTACATACCAGTAAGCGTTCTATTTTTCAAGAGGAATTCCAGACAAAGGGTACATTTTTTTTTTTGCTTAGGCAAAATATTTTTTGATGTTCCCCATAACAAAGTAAATCTTTACTTTTGACTTCAGGTCAACTTTAACAGAACGCTTTATCACACCAAGCGGCACACGTGCCTCCTTCACATAACAAATCCGCTCTACTGGCTGCTCTTCCATGTCACATAGGCTTCCCATTTCTGTTGCAGATCTAAAACTTTATTGAACATGACGTGCCTATTCCAAACACGGCATGCTACTTAACATATGTAAACGGCCTTTAACTTTGAACATCATGGTTGAATTTTGGGTTTTGCCCAGAGACTTTTTTTTTTTAATACCTTTTCCTATTTAATTGGCCCCTACAGACAGCGGAGACTCTCTTAGTAAGATATGACTTTCATATGAAAGGTTTAACAGCTGCAGCTCATACACTTGGACAGAAAATTGCGGAATCCATCTGCAATCGTGTACATCAGTGCAAGCCAAGGCTGCAGATTGATCAGAGAAGGTCTGCACGCCAAGTACACAATGTGTTCGCTCTGTGTGACCTTGAGCGGTCTTGGTTGGCGCTACTGGGCTGTCATGAGTCCAGACAGATACAAATCCGGGAGTTCTACAGCCCTGGCGCCTCTGGAAAGTTTAATTATTCTGAATTTCACCTGGACTTTGGCTGGACATTTATTCTACAGATACAGGAGATGCAAAAAAAAAATCCAACTCTGATGTGGCTCCAAGGCATTATTACGGTACCAGTCCTGCAGAATGTGCCAGTGACTATGAAAATGTAATGGTTTGGGGTTAAATTATACTCAGGGCTTTTTTCCCAGCAGGAACGTGGTGGGAATGGCATTTTGACCCCTCCATCAATGAATGTATGCAGTGGCTAGTGGGGTGTGTTGAAGGGTTCAATGATGTCAGCTGCTGGGGGATTCATTGTTGCTGGGGAGGGAGGAGTCTATTGTTACTGGGGGGCCCGCAGCAACAATTGACTCACTAGCAACATAAGACCCCACCCCATCTTATGTTGCTAGTTGGTCAATTGTTGCTGGGAGGGATCTACTGTTGAAGGATGAGTCTACTCTTACTGGCTGCTGTAGGGTCTATTAATGCTGGCTGCTGGGGGATCTATTGTTGAGGAAGGGGTCTATTGCTGCTGGAGGGGGGGGAGGACTTATGTTGTTGGTGGTCTATTGTTGCTGATTGCTGGTCTATTAATGCTGGCTGCTGGGACATCTATTGTTGCTGGTGGGGACTATTATTCCTGGAGTGTGCCTGTTGTTGCAAGGTGGTATTTTGTTACCAGCGGCCTATTGTTGCTGGAAGGATCTATTATTGTTGGGGGTGTCCATTTTTGTGGGGGATCTGTTCTTGCTTTGGGGGGCCATTGTTGCTGGCTGCATGGGATCCATTTTACTGCTTTTCTTATTATAATTACCAAATTCCATACAGATTACTAAGCACCACAAAAATTATACCTGGTTCAGTTTTCTCTAAAAGAGGTGGTACAGGGAGGTGGGTAGGGGTGGAAACATGGGGTGGCACGAGAGAGGGGAGTTCCTGCACCCATTCTCAGAGAAAAAATTCTCTGGTTATACTAGATGTAAACCCCAACTGAATTACATTTAGCTAGCATTGCAGATCAGCAGCAATCTTTTTGCAGCTAGTTCCCATCTAGGTGCACTCCATCACTGGTCACATGGCATTTCTCATGGTGGGTTTCCTGATAGGGACAACAAAGCACCATGCCCGTGTAATGTGTTTTAAAACAGCCAATTGTAGCCTCCATCAGAAGCCTTTGTGACAAGTTGACAATGCGGGAGAACACTTGGAAGACAATTGTGCGGTTATGTACCACTGCACCCAAATGAAATTGCTTATTTTTTTCCCCACACAAATAGAGATTCTTTTTGGTGGTATTTGATTACCTCTGCATTTTTCATATTTTTTTATATAAAAACGAAAATGTCCAGAAATGTTGAGGAAAAAAAACTATATTTTCTACTTTCTGTTATAAAAACATGTCCAATAATTGTTTTTTTACATAAATTTAGGCCATAATGTTGTAGCGCCCCCCCCCCGTATATTTGGGGGCGCCATGTGGAAATTTAATGGCGGTCTGAGCCAGTAGTTGGGCTCAGACCAATTATGTTCAATTATTGTTCTGCTCTGGGTGTGATACTGCCCGGCAGTTTTGTTCTTCTTTGCCTGCAGGTGGCACTGTCACTGCCGGCATGGGTTGGAGTATGGGGGTAATCACAGCACCTTGGGTGTCCACTCTCGGCAGCCATGCAGTGGGCGTGGTCTACCCGCTGTGCATGCTGGGAGAGGGTACAAAAGGGGCAGACGCCATTTGGTGTGAGATGATTCCAGGGGGACCCCAAGGCGTTTTAGGGGGACCTCTGGTCCAGTGAGTGTGCCTCGTGGCCCGCATGGCACGAGATGCGCTAGAGTGCTTAGGCCTTGGGCACCTTCAGCCTCGAGGCCCTGTTGCTGCATTGTAGGCCTAGCTCCGCTGACTAGGGCCTATGCTTCAGAGAAGGATCCCAGGCTACCTGTTTGTAAGGGGCCCATCTTTAGGAGAGGAGTTCCAGGGGAAGAACGGTCCCGGCGGAGACTAGCGACGGTACTGCTGTCTCGGGGAGAGGCCTGGAGGTCTGCCTAGAGGGGAATCCATCATCTCTGACATCCGTGCTCCATCCCGGCTGCTAGGACCGCCCTCGTGGGGACTATCTGGGTGAGCAATACCCACTCAGGCTTGAGTGGCAACGGGTGTAGATACTGGATTTAAGTGCTGCCTGCCTGAACCTTCCCCTACGTCTTTCAACTTTTCTGCTCTTGCTTTCTTCAAGTTAACTCAAAGTGGAAAAAGAATAAAGCCTTGCTGATTAGGTTTTACTCATGTGTGGACATTGACCTTATTCCTGGAAGATATTGGTGTACCTAGACAACGGAGCTGAAGGATCCACTCGTGGGAGGTAATTGCTGCAGACCCAAAGTAACGAAACCAGTAGATCCCATTAACAAATAGGGGTCTTCGGGTGTGTGGAGACTGCGCCGGGTAGCTACAATGTATGTGCTTAGTAAAAAAAAAAAAATCCAAATAACTGTGTATATTAATTGGTTTGTACGAAGTTCATAGCATCTACAATCTGAGGTATATACTGGAATTTACGCAGGTATAGGCGCTATACTGTATTGGCGGTGATCAGAGATCTTATAGTGGGACTGTGATAGGGTGGAGGGCAATAACAGACACTGGCTGGGAGAGTGACTGACATTGACGTCACTACTAGTGACACTAATACAGTGATCAGTGATCATACTGGCTGGAAAGGGGTTAACATCTAGAGGCAAAAAAGGCATCAACTGTGTGCCTTCATCCCTATGTATACAAAATGATCGGCACAAGTTATCCGTACAATTAGCTGTATGCAAAGTCAGAACAATTATGTTCCCTATAATAAAGCATTACATTTATGGTTTCCCATTTAAAAGGCAGCTGTCACAAGCAGCGCAGCTCTATTATCCAAAATACATGAATGGCAACACAGCTATATTCAATATAAACCCATAATAATAATAATCCTCAAAGGCATTGTAAGTGCCGGCAAGGACCTAATGATATATATGCCTAAGAAATCCATTAAAATTGATTCCAGTCTAGATAATTATATTGTTTAGATTTCCTGATCTCTAATGATACAATTAAGGGGGATTTTGATCAATATATAGAATCTATAGACAAATGGCAGCAGTAAATAGGATTCTCCCAAACACATTCGCTATGGTAGAGGAATACAAGTGCAATAAGCATCTTGTCAATATAAATACATGTTCCCTGCAGTGTGTGCCGAGATCATCTGTTCAATGGTCCATGATGGGAACGCATTCATAGTTATTTATTTATAGATCTTCCACAAACAACAGACTATAATGCTGCCTTCTGCCCGGGAAAGTCTGGGCCAATAGAAAGTGGGAACAAAGTAAAAAAAAAGTGAAGATCTTATAAGAGACAACTAGAAATGCCAATTGTGCCCAATCAGTACCCTGAAAAATAAAAACTTTTTGTCTTGAGCCCTTCAGGAAAAAATGGCTGTGCACTTCCTGTGCCTAGGCACTCCTGTTCTGCAGATTCATAGCTGTATATCTGCAGTGCGAGATCATCTAAGGCACTGCGGCTTTTGACTGTTAGTTTCACAGATTTGGAGTGGGATTTTGGGATGTCACTGCTGTGCTGCTCACTGTTCATCTTGTATAAAAAGAAAAAGATCCTTAAAGCGGGGTTCCTGCCCCCCCCCCCCTGGGGGTTTGGGCTGGAGTAGGCAGGTAAGCGTTTTGGGTGGAACTCCACTTTAACCACTTTCTGTCCGCGCTACAACTGAAAGACAGCCACAGCACAGGCTTCCGGTGCCGGGAAAACGTCCGTAAACGACCTCCCGTGATCGCGCGGGCAGCGCGCTCTGTGATCATCAAGTCCTTTGGACTCAGCTGATCACGGATCAAAATAAAGGGCCAATCACAGTGGCCCTTTACCATGTGAATAGCTGTCAGCCAATGACAGCTGATCATGGAAGTAAACAGAATCCGGTTATCAGCTTTGTTCTCCTCTCGTTGACAGCGTGAGGAGAAAAGAAGAAAGACGGTACACGGCTTCTGTTACAGGGACATCGGTCCCGACATTACTCATCAGTGCCACCTAGCAGTGCCCATCAGTACTGCTAATCAGTACCAGTGTTACTTATCAGTGCCCACCAGTGTCACCTATGAGTGTTGCCCATCAGTGTCACCTATCAGTGCCCATCAATGTCATCTATCAGTGCCACCTCTCAGTGCCCTTCAGTGCTGCCTATCAGTGCCGCCTATCAGTGCAGCCTCATCAATGCCTCCTCATTAGTGCCCATCAGTGCACATTGTGCCCATCATTGCCACCTCATCAGAGAAGGAGAAATGTTACCCGCTTGCAAAATTTTAAACCAAACTATGAAAATGTTTGTTTCTTTAGCAAAAAAATGTAAATACAAAGCGCTGATTAAAAAACACCAAAAGAAAGCTCTATTTCTGTGAAAAAAAATATGAAAAATTTAGCTTGGGTACAGTGTTGTATGACCGCGCAATTGTCATTCAAAGGGATATAAGTGCCCAGTGGGCAAGTGGTTAAAGTCCCAATCTACAAAATTGTACCTATGGTAACCTGGTGGAGTCACCCGTACCATAACTAAACATTAAAAGTTGCCATAGAAGTCTAGTTTAGACTCAACCCCCAGTATGTCTATACATAAAGTACCTCTTCTACTTGTCTGTGTGAGCTTATTGAACTCTTTAAGTAGAAGAGGTACTTTATGTATAGGCATACTGGGGGTTGGGGACACGGAAGCCTTTGGGTGACGTCAACGCTCCCAGGTGTCCGAGTCATTGTTTAGCGCTCTCTCCTCTCCCTTGCAGCTGCTGCTGGCTGACACAGGGGATAACGTGATCAGAACGGGCTGAAAATGGTTAAGTATATACATCTTTCTTTATGCAGTTTTGTCAGCATAGGTATTAAGGAGGAGGAGGAGGAAGGGGGGGGGGCATTTTTAAAGTGGTTATAAAAGGCGGAACAGTTTTTACAGTAATGCATTCTACTGAACCCCATCTCAATCCAGCAATGTTCATGAGAGCAGCGGCTCTCCCGGGCCTCTTTCCCCTCATTGGCTCACACAGCAGTGTGGGCCATTGGCTTCTGATGCTGTCAATCACAGCCAGTGAGCCAATGAGGCGATTGCGTGGGGGTTAGGGCTGAGCCGCGCTCTGTGTGTGAATAGTAATTTACCTGATTTTTTTTTACTTCTAGTGATTTTTCGAGCGTTTCTCAGATTGCTTAGTTATCCCTTTTCTCTCCCCTCCCCCCTCCCTATTTCTCTTTCCCCTCTGCCCTTTCCTCTCCCTTTATCTTTCAGTGCTATACCTTGCTGCCACTGTTGGCTTACTACTGATTGTAGTATTGTCATGTACACAGTGTAGTTGGTATTCTACTCAGCACATGTTGTTGCATCTGTATTTTCATGGAAATGGTATGTTGCTCTTTTCTTTTGTCAACTATTTCCTGTCCTTGTATTGATATACTTAAAAGTTTGAATAAAAAGTAGACGTGCAGTTCGTTTCATTCCAAATTTCAGAATTACAACAGTACTGAATTTAAACGAATCAGAAATAACGAAAAAAAAAATATTGGACGAAATTCAAATTCTAATGCCGCGTACACACAACCGTTTTTAATGTCATTGAAAAAAACGAAGTTTTTCTTGACGTGATTCTTCTCAAGCCTGCCTTGCCTACACACTATCATGAAAAAAAATGCTTGAGCAAAGCGCGGTGACGTACGAAATGTACGACGGCACTATAAAGGGGAAGTTCCATTCGGATGGCGCCACCCTTTGGGCTGCTTTTGCTGATCTCGTGTTAGTAAAGTTTGGTGAGAGACGATTCGCGCTTTTCAGCCTCGTGCTCTTCAGTCCGTTACAGCGTGACGAATGTGATATCTCCATTCTGAACGCTAGTTTTACCAGAAGGAGCGCTCCCGTCTCATCACTTGCTTCTGAGCATGCGCGTTTTTTTTTCACGTCGTTAAAGCCTACACACTGACGGTTTTCATGACGAGAAAAACGACGACGTGAAAAACGACGAGAAAAATCAGAGCATGTTCCAAATTTTTCATGCCCATTTTTCACGCCATAGAAATGACTCGGCCTCACTCTGAATAATCCCCAGCATGAGTAGAAGATGAAACCGTTGATGGCCTGGGGCCTGCAGTACCCCCCTCATGGCTGTTTCCGGTTAGTAGATATTACTTTAGAGATGGACTACTGATCCCAGCAAGTCTGATTTGCAAATCCTGCCCGCCCTCATGGCTCAGCATCGATTTGGTACATAACTCCACAGTCTCTCCCTCTGGCTCTGCACCCAGCTCCCCTGGCATGCCTCTTCCAGATCTTTAGTGTGCTTCACTCACCGACTCCTGCCCTAGGTCCTTCCTGAAGGATTTACCCGGACCTGCGGACCGACTGTCTCTCCAGCTCCTGTTCCAAAACACCTCTCCATGACCATGTAAGGAGAAGCTGCCTCCCAGCTCCCAAACTCCTCCGCCAGATTTAGACCCCTGCCCAGATAGGGGTGTTCCTCCTGCACGACATTCTAGCACTCCATCCTTCAGTTCACCCAGCCGACAACTCCTCCCCCAGCAGGCTGAATAAGAGTATATGTAGGAGGCCTGCCCCCTGCCAATCCTAGCTGGGGATTGGTCAGAGCTCCTCACATGTACTCCATGTGACTCCAACTCTCAGCCCTGCCCCTCTTCCAGAACATTCTCACTGGAAACAGGGGACGTACACAAAAGCTAAAGTTCATGTCAGTCACCTACTGCTACACTAATCACTCCCTGCCCCCAGATCAAAAACAAACAGGCCTAGCTTGCAGCATAGGGCTGCTTAAATTTACCTGCACTGACAGAACATACAAAAAAAACTGCACTCAGCACCTACCTAAGGTAGAAGGTGCTACAAATAGAATAGAAAATAAAGGAATAGACTAGAAAAAAAATAGTAGACTAGAAAAGAATAAACAGAAAATAAAATAGAATATACCATATATACTCGAGTATAAGCCAAGTTTTTTCAGCACATTTTTTTGTGCTGAAAATGCCCCCCTCGGCTTCTACTTGAGTCGCCTTTTTTGCGCCAGATCCACCGGATTTTGGGGACCCGGAACCGGCTGGCCGTAGGTCCCCTGGACCCCAAACTTGGCACACATGTAGCCCCACTCTTCCTCTACAAGTGTACAAAGTTTGTTGTCCGGAGGACCTACGGTCGGGGAGCAACGATTTTTCAAAGCCGGGCACCCCTTCCATAGACTCCCATCTTAAACATCAGTCTAGTCACACAGCGCCGGAGATCAGGTAGGGAGATTGGGCACAGTGAGGCACAATGAGGCATGGACACAGTGGGGCAAAGTGAGGCACAGCTAGGCATGCAGATGGACACCCTAGGCTTATACTCAAGTCAATACGTTTTCCCATTTTTTGTGGTAAAATTAGGTGCCTCGGCTTATATTCGGGTCGGCCTTTACTCGCGTATATACGGTAACTATCTTCTGAAATTCGAATTTCAAATATAATAAATTTGAATTTAAATACATAAGAAAAGAATAGAGTAGAAAAAAAGAATAGAATAGACTATAATAGAATAGAAAAGGATATAATTAAAAAAACAATAGAATAGATTAGAATAGAAAGAATATAACCATTTCCCATAATTCAAATAGAATAGAAAATAGATTAGAATAGAATAGAGAATAACAAAATAGTATAGAAAAAAATAGAACAGAATAGAAAGAATATAACCATCTTCCGAAATTCGGATTTTGAATAGAAAAAAAAATTGAATAGAAAATAAGAGAATATAATAGAAAATAAAATAGAATAGAAAAAATAAAAATAAAAAAAGAATATAATTAAAAAAACTGTAGAATAGATTAGTATAGAAAGAATATAATAATTTCCCCAAATTCAAATAGAATCAATTTGAATAGAATAGATTACAATAGGAAGATGGTTATATTCATTCTATTCTATTGTTTTGTTTCTATACTATTGTGTTATTTTCTATTCTACTCTATTCTTTTCTATTCTATTCATATTCAAATTGATTCCATTTGACTTTTGAAAAATTGGTTACATTCTTCTATTCTATTGTTTTTTTAAATTCTATTATTTTCTATTTGAATTTCAGAAAATGGTGATAATCTATTTTATTCTATTCTTTTTTTTTATTATTCTATTCCATTCTAGTCTTTTATTTTCTATCCTATTTTGTTTCGTTTTACTCTATTATATTATATTCTTTTATATGCATTTCTAATCTATAAATTGTATTCTCTTTTATGCTATAAATGTTATTCTCTTTGGAAATTGGAAAACTATTCAAATTTGATTTCGAAAACTTTTCAAATCGATCCGAAAACGAATCGAATTTAACTAAACTAATTTATGTAAATAACGAATTGAAAGCAATTTTTTAGTTCTGCACGTCTAATAAAAAGATGTGTAACCTAAAAATCCTTTGCCAGGCAAGTCAAGTCAACTGTCCACCAATCAGCAATTATTTTGTTGTAGAACCAGTAAAAAGAAAACCCATGAATTAATTCCATCAGAATAAAAAAACAAAAACAAACACACACAGGACCAAGAACACAAACCGCAGGAGAATCACTTATCTCCAATCGCAGATTCAGGAATATTTGTCATTAATGAACGAGAGACACTTCACAAAACTCTCATCAATAACGTGTCTTCAAAGTGAAAAAAGAGTTTTCACGCAAAACGCATTTCAATCAACAGCAAGAAAAAATAAATACATTTTATTTCTGCTCTCTTCCTTTACTTTCCGACAAGATATTCTGAAATATTTTAACCGCTGTCACCAAACAGATGGCGTAAAAACAAGACAAGTGTGCGGCCGTGAAAAGCAACGCCAGTAAGAGGTAAAGTATATTTAATCGACTTGCGCAGGGAGGAGTCGCTCGCTCCGGCGTTTTGACATGTTGTTAAGCAGCCATCAATCGTTGGAACACGAAAAAGAACGGAACAGGTGCCGCTGTAAGTTTTTCACGACGCGCTCCGCGAGTCGCTGTGGAAAGAGAAGTTTGTGGCGGTATGTATCAAGCAACCGAGAGCGAATTCCCAAAACGCAACATATGTGCAGCTAAGAGATGACAGCTGCTCATAAAGTCGTTAGGAAGGGAATGAAATACGCGGCGTCTTTGCCAACCGCTGGATTTTAATTTTTTCCGTTACAGCTCCCGAGACGAGGACGGAGATTGCCATTAGGAACATGTATTCATAGAGGGAAATCACATCGCCTGTTTAAAATAACGATCCGTCAGCGCCGCCACAGCCATTTGTGAGTTCAGCGCACGTTTTTTAAAAACAGTAATGGAGTCCTTCCATCTGCGAACAGATTTTTACATTTTTTTATTTATTTTTAAACTTGTGTGAAGTTAAAGCAGAACTTCACTTACTGCGGGGAGTTCCGCTGCAGCTACAGTACAGTAGTACCATGCCATCCGCTTGCAGTGCGATTTTTTTTTTCAAATAGAAATCCAATACTTTTGGTGCAGTCCGGCATGATCTCAGCTCGTTCTAATGCACCCGGATCGCATGTAAGTGATGGTGTGCACAGGCCCTTACTAATCATGTATTCATAATAATATTGCACAGATGTGCCACTTCACAGGCAGGGTCAGAGTATCCCCTTGCATGTTACTTTAAGCGGAAGTAAACCCATCGATTTCACAGTTTCAAAAAGCTGTTACATTCCCGGCATGCCGGGAATGCTAACTGTCACATTGGTTGTGCTCTCAACCAAACTGTCAAACCATCCAATGGCTGGTGTCATAACTGATCACATGTGTAGCATCATGGCAGTTGAAGATTAAACAAAGGCCAAGATGGCAGCTTCCTTGCCTGAAAATGATAGGAGGGTTTACTTCCACTTTAAGTGCTTCCCGACCGCACTATAACCGAAAGACGGCTAAAGCGCGGTTCTCCTGTTCCGGGAAGACGTCCACGGACGTCATCAAATGTGCGCGCCTCCTGCGCATCGGGCAGACTCTGTGACAAAAGGACACAGCTGATCACAAATCGTGGTATTGGGCCAATCACAGTGGCCCTTTACCATGTGATCAGCTGTATCCAATCACAGTTGGTCACATGTAAACAGACTTGCCGGTTATCGGTCTCTGAGGAAATGAGAGCCGATCACCATCACTCTGATCATAATGCTGCTGTGTATATGCAGTCAGCATTATTGAACTTTATTACTGGGTGGCAGCACCACCAAGGCACATAAATAGGCCACATACAGCCTATACACCCTAGCTTGAAAAAGGAGCGCGCACCTTGTGTATTCTCCTGGTGCGCACGATCAGAAACGCGTCGCTTTACATCAGTGACGTCGCTCCGCCGAGCTCTGCACTCCAGCCCTCTCTGTGACCGACCAGCTGCGTTCCAGGCCTCGCTTTGGATCCCGCCCGAATACCGGAAGTCTCCTGTGGAACAGGACGCCGGCTGCATGGAGAAACAGAGTGTACAACTACGCTGACTGCAGAGATGGAATGTGGCTACACTGGACTTCCCTGTGCCTGACAACAGATACTTATATGTGAGTTTTTTAATGCGCCTGACTATTAAATCTTAAATTAAGCTTGTCGTAGTGTTGTACGTCACTGCGTTCTTGACGGTCGAAAGTTCAGAGAACTTTTGTGTGACCGTGTGTATGCAAGCCAAGCTTGAGCGGAATTCCGTCGGAAAAACCATCCAAGGTTTTTCTGACGGAAATTCCGACCGCGTGTATGCAGCATTAATCAGTCTTACCAAGAGGCGCCCGTTTTTTCTTTCTCATCACATGTTTGGAGTGGCTTCAACTCCCTTTACAAGGCTGCCCTATCAACACAGACTGTATACCTCACACAGAGCTGATTAAGCTCAAAGGACTATTGTATGAACTTGCATTGCTTACCATTATACTACAACCTACGCCACTACCCATTGTTTAAGTCTGTCAGGGCACAGTAAGCACATTGTTTACACTGATCATCAGTACCCTGATGATCAGTGCAGCCTCATCAGCGCACATCAGTGCAGCCTCATCAGCGCACATCAGCGCAGCTTCATCAGCACCGCCTCATCAGCCCACATCAGTGCAGCCCCATCAGCCCACATCAGTGCAGCCCCATCAGCCCACATCAGTGCAGCCCCATCAGCCCACATCAGTGCAGCCCCATCAGCCCACATCAGTGCAGCCCCATCAGCCCACATCGGTGCAGCCCCATCAGCCCACATCGGTGCAGCCCCATCAGCCCACATCGGTGCAGCCCCATCAGAGCACATCGGTGCAGCCCCATCAGAGCACATCGGTGCAGCCCCATCAGAGCACATCAGTGCAGCCCCATCAGAACACATCAGTGCAGCCCCATCAGAGTGCAGCCCCATCAGCGCCCATCAGTGCAGCCCCATCAGCGCCCATCAGTGCAGCCCCATCAGCGCCCATCATTGCAGCCCCATCAGCGCCCATCATTGCAGCCCCATCAGCGCCCATCATTGCAGCCCCATCAGCGCACATCAGTGCAGCCCCATCAGCGCACATCAGTGCAGCCCCATCAGCGCACACCAGTGCAGCCCCATCAGCACATAGTCAGGTTGAAAAAAGACACAAGTCCATCTAGTTCAATCAATAAAAAAAAAAAAAACATACAATTCCATATACACAATCGATCCAGAAGAAGGCGAAAAACCCCAGCAAAGTATGATCCAATTTGCTACAGCAGGGGACAAAATTTCTTTCTGATCCCCCGAGAGGCAATCGGATTTTCCCTGGATCAAATTGACCTATATATGTTAGTACCCAGTTATATTATGTACTTTTAGGAAAAAATCCAGGCCTTTCTTAAAGCAATCTACTGAGCTGGCCAGAACCACCTCTGCCGGGAGTCTATTTCACATTTCCACAGCTCTTAGTGTAAAGAAACCTTTCCGTATTTGGAGATTAAATTTATTTTCCTCCAGACGTCAAAAGTGCCCCCTTGTCCTCTGTGATGACCTTAAAGCGGAGCTCCGCCGGAAAAAAAATATTAAAAGCCTACAGCTACAGCAGCTGCTGGCTTTTAATATTTGGACACTTACCTGTTCTGGAGTCCAGCGACGTCCGCAGCAGAGGACGAGCGATCGCTCGTCACTCTGCTGCTCCCTCCGCCATCCTCGCTGAGGGAACCAGGAAGTGAAGCCCTGCGGCTTCATGCCCGGTTCCCTACGGCGCATGCGCGAGTCGCACTGCGCCGTTCTGATTCGTCCTCCTGTGTTCTGGGAGCCGAGTGTCTCCCAGAACACTATGGGAAGTCTGGGGGAAGTGACGTAACTCCCGCAGATTCCCGGAGAGAGTACTCCCGGATGTGGGTGAAAATACCTGTCTTAGACAGGTATCTTCACCCCCTCCCCCCTGAAAGGTGTCAATTGTGACACCGGAGGGGGGGAGGGTTCCATAGAGAGGAACTTGTAATTTAGGGTGGAGCTCCACTTTAAAGTGAAGACCTCAACACCAAGTTCACTATATGGACCCCTTATATATTTGTACATGGAGATCCTATTCCCCCTTTATCTCCTCTTCTCAAGAGAGCACACACCAGCCCGCATCATTGCAGCCCCACCAGCGAGCATCAGTGCAGCCCCACCAGCGAGCATCAGTGCAGCCCCACCAGCGCACATCAGTGAAGCCCCACCAGCGCACATCAGTGAAGCCCCACCAGCGAACATCAGTGCAGCCCCACCAGCGAGCATCATTGCAGCCCCACCAGCGAGCATCATTGCAGCCCCACCAGCGCACATCAGTGCAGCCCCACCAGCGCACATCAGTGCAGCCCCACCAGCGCACATCAGTGCAGCCCCACCAGCGCACATCAGTGCAGCCCCACCAGCGCACATCAGTGAAGCCCCACCAGCGCACATCAGTGCAGCCCCACCAGCGCACATCAGTGAAGCCCCATCAGCGCACATCAGTGAAGCCCCATCAGCGCACATCAGTGCAGCCCCACCAGCGCACATCAGTGATGAAGAAAAATTACTTATTTTGTTTAGCAAAAAATAAAAATCCCAGTGGTGATTAAATACTACCAAAAGAAAGTTCTATATGTCTCACAAAAATTATAACAAGGTCATATGGGTACAATGTTGCATGACTGCGCAATTGCCATTCAAAGCACGACAGCACTGAAAGCTGAACATTTTCCTGGGCAGGAAGAGGGTGAAAGTGGCCAGTATTGAAGTGGGTAAAGGAATTTTGCATTTTTAATGTTTCATCTTAAGCAACATTACAATTGCCATATGGGTGTGAAGACTATACAACACCCTAAGAAAGATGGAAGTGTCAAGGATGGAGCAATGATTGCAAACATCACAGCGCTGGAAGAGGGCACTTTGCAAGGTTATGTGCGCCATAATGTGCAGTGCATTCTGGGGAACCTAAAAAATTTGAAGCTTTAATTCCACTTTAATACACACATAAAAGTAATTACAAAGAACATAAACTTCCCCCCAGTATACTTCTACACGCTGAGAAAAATCACTCTTGTGTGCACTATTAAATTTCCCTTCCAGTGACTTTGGCTTTGAAGCCTAAAAACAAGTAATTTACATGACAAGAGAGAGTGAAGTGGAGGAGAATTGGTCATCAAGCAATTAAGATAAGAGCGAGGAGCAGAGGCAGAAGAAATGGGCTTTGTCCTGATCTTCATTCTTATGGGTTTTTATCTGATCTGTAAAGTCTCTGTATCATGTACTATCAGCAACTACCAGCACCAAACACAACCACGCCACATTGTTCTGAGGAAATTCCAGATTAAGGAGAAATTAGAGGATTCATCCCTGAACAACAAAGCTGGGCCTTCTTCAAAAAGAGTATGACCCCAGACTTAAAGGGCAACACACGCCAAAATGATAAATACACATGTAGCGGGGTCTTTAAATTTAGTTGGGGTACACCTGGGGGTAGTGTGACCCAGGTGTGTAATTGTGAAGGTTCTGGACCCCTTTTTGTAATTCGTGGAGGATTGGGAGGTGTATTATTCTCTTTGGCCTGTGGGTGGCGGGGTACCTACAGGCCCAAGGTAGAATCACTGCCGCAGTGCTACCCTTTTTGTCCCTTTCCAGAGATGGTACGGCCGGGGCGGGGAACCCGCCGTGGTGTTGAAGGGAGGAGATAAAAGGGGGAGACGCCCTCACCACGAGGTCTTCGAGGATCTTCTCTTCACGCACCCAGGCACCTTACGCCTGGGTGCGGGCGGTTAAAGGTTCCGGCCCAGGCGCCCTAGGCCTGGCCGGAATGAAGTTGGGGTCCATCCCAGGCACCTTCAGCCTGGGGTGAGGTACTATATCGTAGGCCTGGGGCCCAGTAACTTCGACTGGGTCCCGCAAGGGCGAAGTGATCCGAGGGTGCCACCTTGCGAGGGGACCCGCATCTGAGGTGAGGAGGCTGGGGAGGTCACCCGTCCGGAGATTCCGGAGCAGCATCAACCCGGTGACGGATGGGCCTCTGGTAACTCCCTTAGAGGGACATCTTCCCGATAAGGGCCGCAACGCAGCGAAGGTACTCCCATCTGTGTTCTATGGAGTTGCTGGTAGAGACTCACAAGTTCTATGTTCTGTGCTAAGCAAAGCTGCTATAACCCCTGAAAAAACCACAGGGGTTTAGATTGAATTCAGGATAGTGCCTCGGCCTGCTCATCCCACCATTTGCGTTATGTTATGGGTCGCAACTAATCAGCTGTGAAAGAACTGTTTGTTGTGGAAGTATAATAAACAAGTGTTGGACCCTGCATCGGTGTATGGACTCTGGTTAATGGGAGCAAGGGAGGTTTCAGCATAGCAGGACCGAGCTTCATAACTAACACACATTGGCCTGAGGAATGTACTGATACTGGCCTTCACCTCACCCACAGCTATGGGGAGGACATGGGCTGTAGCGCATCTCACCCTGTCACGTGACATACCCCTAAAAAAATCATGCAGCCCAAA
Source organism: Rana muscosa (assembly GCA_029206835.1). NCBI lineage: Eukaryota > Metazoa > Chordata > Amphibia > Anura > Ranidae > Rana > Rana muscosa. The sequence continues at coordinate 196,255,342 of CM055119.1, forward strand.
GGTTTTTAAAACAATCCACACACTGATTTGCTTCCCTCATCGCTAATTTACCATATTGACTTCATTATGTTTCTTCATTCTCTTCTCTTCAGGAGTAATACTCTGTGTCACTGCACCTCCTACTGCCTTCTCTACAAACTTCCAGCAAACATCGGTGGCTCCACCCTAAAGCTGGCCATAGATGGCGCAATTCTCCTTTCTGCAACAACGGGAGGAGAAGTTCCCAGCCCGAATGGCGTCTGCCCTTTTAGGCAGACATGGTGTATTTCTACATGCGCTCATCCAGGTCTTCACTATGCTAAGAGCTTGGGAGCCTGTTCTGCTGGAAATGTATAAGGGATTTTACTGAGGATCTGGTCTGGAGTATTCACGGGAGAATGTCTGGATGATATTGGAAGAAGGTGTCCAAGTATCCAGGGACATTGCGAGTACAGGCCTGTATGTAGGACCCTAGTGACTTTTTGTTGCTACTATTCCTCGTGCGTCCGTGTCCGCTCAATTTGAGACCCTAACTATGGTGTCCCAGTGTTGCTCGATCCCTTAGTAGTTGCTAGAGGGACTGTACTAAGAAGCTTTGACAAAGTAAAGAGTGTCCTCGTATTACTACATTACATAGTCAGGTTGAAAAAAGACACAAGTCCATCCAGTCCAACCATAAAAAAATAAAATAATAATATCATACAATCCCATATACCCAATTCTATACCCACAGTTGATCCAGAGGAAGGAGAAAAACCCCAGCAGAGTATGATCCAATTTGCTACAGCAGGGGAAAAAATTCCTTCCTGATCCCCCGAGAGGCAATCAGATTTTCCCCGGATTAACTTTACCTATAAATGTCAGTTCCCAGTTATATTATGTACATTTAGGAAAGAATCCAGGCCTTTCTTAAAGCAATATACTGAGCTGGCCAGAACCACCTCTGCAGGGAGTCTATTCCACATTTTCACAGCTCTTACTGCGAAGAAACCTTTCCGTATTTGGAGGTGAAATCTCTTTTCATCTAGACGTAAAGAGTGCCCCCTTGTCCTTTGTGTTGACCGTAAAGTGAATAACTCAACACCAAGTTCACTATATGGACCCCTTATATATTTGTGCATGTTGATCATATCCCCCCTTGATCTCCTCTTCTCAAGAGTAAATAAATTCAGTTCCTCTAATCTTTCCTCATAGCTGAGCTCCTCCATGCCTCTTATCAGTTTGGTTGCCCTTCTCTGCACTTTCTCCATTTCCCCAATATCCTTTTTGAGAACTGGGGCCCAAAACTGAACTGCATATTCCAGATGAGGTCTTACTAATGATTTGTACAGGGGGGCAAAATGATATCTCTCTCTCTGGAGACCATACCTCTCCTAATACAAGAAAGGACTTTGCTCGCTTTGGAAACCACAGCTTGGCATTGCATGTTATTATTGAGCTTATGATCTACCAAAACCCCCAGATCCTTCTCCACTACGGATCCCCCCAGTTGTACTCCCCCTAGTATGTATGATGCATTCATATTCTTAGCCCCCAAGTGCATAACTTTACATTTAACAACATTAAACCTCATCTGCCACATAGTCGCCCAATTAGACAGAGCATTGAGGTCGGCTTGTAAACATCCTGTAAGGACCTTATTCCACTGCATAGCTTAGTGTCATCTGCAAAGACAGAAATTTTACTTTTGATCTCAGACCCAATATCATTTATAAAGATATTAAAAAGTAAGGGTCCCAACACTGAACCTTGATTTTTTATACACCACTGATAACCTTGGACCATTCAGAGTAAGAATCATTAACCACAACTCTCTGAATTCTGCCTTTTAGCCAGTTTTCTATCCATTTACAAACTGATATTTCCAATCCTGTAGACTTTACCTTACACATGACATGAGCCGTGTGTGTGGAAATGTATCGAACGCTTTTGCAAAATCCAAGTATACCACGTCCACCGCCATTGTGTTACTGAAGTACCTCACAGCTTTCCTGCACCCTATCCAAGTTCAACTTTGAATAAATCATCAAAAAAAGATACTCTTAAAGTGGTTGCAAAGGCAGAAGTTTTTTTTTTTTATATTAATGAATTCTATGCATTAAGATAAAAAGTCTTCTGTGTGCAGCAGCCCCCCTAATACTTACCTGAGGTTCATCTATATCCAGCCATGTTGTAGGAGTGTTTTGGCTCCCCGGGACTCCCCTCCTGATTGGCTGAGACAGCAGCGCGGTGCCACTGGCTCTGCTGCTTTCAATCAAAGTCTGTCAGCCAATGACGAGAGATAGGGGGCGGGGCCATGCTGTGGCTCCATGTCTGAATGGACACACAGAGCTGTGGCTTGGCCCGGGTGCCCCCATAGCAAGCTGCTTGCTGTGGGGGCACTCAACAGGAGGGAGGGGCCAGGAGCACCGAAGAGGGATCCGAGAAGAGGAGGATCGGGGCTGTCCTGTGCAAATGCACTTCAACAGAGCAGGCAAGTATAACATGTGTAGCGGGTGTTTGATTTTAGGGGAGGCATCTGGGTGGTAGTGTAACCCAGATGCATTGATTGTCAGGGAATCTGGGATCCTTTAATGGTTCTTGGAGGACTCTGGTGGTGTGAGGTTCCTTGCGGCCTGCAGGTGGCGCTGTCGCCCTGGCTGGAGTTGAACACTCACTGCAAGACTGCTTCCTTTTTTGTCCTTTCCTGGCGCTGGTACAGCGGGGCGGGGAACCCGCTGTGACGCAAAGGGAGAGGAGATAAAAGGGGCAGACGCCCTGACCTTGGGGTTCAGAGTCGGAGGACGCAGCCTCACCCAGGCACCTTCAGCTTGGGTGCTGGCGTTCCGGAGTTCCGGGCCCAGGTGCCCTTGACCTGGCTAGAGCGGGAGATTGAGTCCATCTCAGGCACCTTTAGCCTGGGGTGAGGTAATATGGCGGAAGCCTGGAGCTCAGTACCTTAGACTGAGTTCCGCGAGGGTGGAGGAATCCGAGGGGGCCCTAACTCCTTGGGTGCCCGTGTCTGAGACGAGGAGGCCGGTGAGCGGAACTTCTCCGGAGAGTCCAGCGCAGCATTGCTGGTGATGGAGAGGCCTCCGGTAACTGTCTTGGACGGATGTCCTTCCCCTGATAGGGGCTACAATAGCGAAAGTAATTCATGTTCTGTTCAATATAGTCAGTGGCAATGACTATTCGCCACTGGTGACACTACAGTGGTTAGCTCTATCTAGAAGAATTGTGCCTTAGCCTAATCCCCACAAAACTGAAGTGTTATATGGGTCTCAACCTGTCTGTGCTGTAGGACTATTTATTGAGAAGAATAAATACAAGTTGGACCTATTCAGTGTGTGGAACTCTGGATACTAGGAGCAAAGGGGAGTCAAACCGAGGAGAGGATTTGACTCTGGGACACATACACAAAACCCGATAGTTCTGGCTTTCACCTCTACACATTGGAGGACATGGGCCATGGTGTATCTCATCCCTCCCCCGAGTGTTAACCCCTAGATGAGACAGACAAGCCGTGAATGAGAAGGGGTGAGAAGGGGTGAGGTTGCTACACATGTTTGTTATTTTTAACTAAAAAATATATAAAGAGAGACTTTACAATCACTTTAAAGTGGTTGTAAACCCTTTTAACTTTTTTTTTTTTTTTTACTAACCTGCAAAACAAAGCTATAATGAGCTAGTATGACTAGCATACTAGCTCATTATGTACCACTTACCTTCGATCGGGGCCCCTGAAGTCGTCCGTGTCCCTCCTCTAGCCGCATCCATCGCTGCGGCGATAGCCGGAATGTTACTTCAGGGTATCGCCGCTGCAGCCAATCACAGCGCCGCTCCGGCGCTGTGATTGGCCAGAGCGGCGAAGACGTGACTCCGCGCATGCGCGCGTGAGCTGTCGAATTCGGCTACGTCGTCGAATGTTGCGACCTAGCCGAATTTGTGAATGGGGTGACGTCAGCGTCGCCGCATTTACATACAAATATCTCCTTAACCGTGTAGGTTAAGGAGATGTTTCATGCACCTACAGGTAAGCCTTAATCTAGGCTTACCTGTAGGTCTTTGTTTAAAAAGTGGGTTTACAACCACTTTAAACTGTTCATTGAGCCAGAAGAATGACTGTGTGCCTGGCTGCCACTGTACTGGTTTGGGAAAAGAACCTGGGGCAAAACAATGGGCTCTTTCGGGGGTGAGGGCTACATATATATGGATTATAGATGTTTTTTATATATTTGCCTGGAGTTTATAAAATCTTAAAGGGAGAACCCAACGTGTCATATTCAATAAATCATTTACACAGAACACCTATACTACAGCCAACAAAAACTGACACATAGCTATTGAAAATAAACAATCTAATTGCACCAGATGGCAGTCGTTTTTTTTTTTTTTTAAAGACCCTCTTTTTACCTTTCCTCTCCTGAAATATTTTTAACTGCTGGGGGACTCTGCTCCTTCCTCTATCTAGCTCTCCTGAAATACTCTGCTGTTCTGGAAGACTCTCCTCCTTCCTCTATCTTACTCTCCTCTCCTGAAATACTCTGCACTGCTGGAAGACTCTGCTTCTTCCTCTATCTAACTCTCCTGAAATACTCTGCACTGCTGGAGGACTCTCCTCCTTCCTCTATCTTACTCTCCTCTCCTAAAATACTCTGCTCTTCTGGAGGACTCTCCTCCTTCCTCTATCTAACTCTCCACTCCTGAAATGCTCTGCTGTTCTGGAAGACTCTCCTCCTTCCTCTATCTTACTCTCCTCCCCTGAAATATTTTTCACTGCTGGGGGACTCTCCTCCTTCCTCTATCCAACTCTCCACTGCTGAAATGCTCTGCTCTTCTGGAGGACTCTCCTCCTTCCTCTATCTTACTCTCCTCTCCTGAAATATTTTTCACTGCTGGGGGACTCTCCTCCTTCCTCTATCCAACTCTCCACTCCTGAAATGCTCTGCTCTTCTGGAGGACTCTCCTCCTTCCTCTATCTTACTCTCCTCTCCTGAAATATTTTTCACTGCTGGGGGACTCTCCTCCTTCCTCTATCCAACTCTCCTCTCCTGAAATACTCTGCTCTTCTGGAGGACTCTCCTCCTTCCTCTATCTTACTCTCCTCTCCTGAAATACTCTGCTCTTCTGGAAGACTCTCCTCCTTCCTCTATCCAACTCTCCTCTCCTGAAATACTCTGCTCTTCTGGAGGACTCTCCTCCTTCCTCTATCTTACTCTCCTCTCCTGAAATACTCTGCTCTTCTGGAGGACTCTCCTCCTTCCTCTATCTTACTCTCCTCTCCTGAAATAGTCTGCACTGCTGGAGGACTCTCCTCCTTCCTCTATCTTACTCTCCTCTCCTGAAATGCTCTGCACTGCTGGAGGACTCTCCTCCTTCCTCTGACTCACTTCTTGATGGGGAAATTGCATATTTCATATTTCCTTATGAGTTGTCTAATTGCCTCACAAATATAAAAGGAAAGCCTCTAATATCTTGGTTATCCTGGTTACCGTAGCTGACTCGTACCAAAGGAAAGTCACTGCAAACTGACCAGGTCTTTAAAAGGTCATCTTTCTCTAATGGGAGTTGGCCATTCCTTACACACAAATCCTATATACTATAGTTATAACTTGGAACAGACAGTCTCGCCTAAGAGCTTGCAATCATGCATGCGTCTGTGATCACCTGTGTGCCACGCTGCATTAAAAGCGTGTGGGACTCCGTAGTGGAAACAGCATTTTTAGTTAAGTACCACTCTTGTTATATTTTCTGTATCTGTCATTACTTTTAATGTTATACTTCTAGGTATTTGTGTGATCTCTCTTTGCACATTTCGAATACAACCCAAAATACTTTTCTCTGCTGGAGCAATCTGTTCCTTCCTCTAATTTTTAATAAGACAAGCGCAGTTGGTTTGGTTCCCAATAAATATACAATGTTTTTGTTATTCGGAGATTCGGATATATCTGAATCCCCGAAATGACAATATAAACAAATTATACCGAATTCTCTGAATAATGAAACTAAATTTGTTAGAACTTCCAAAATTCGAATTGAAATTCAACTTGAATTTTACATTGAATTCTATTCTAATTCGAACTGTAAACATATTGTTGAAATTAAAGACTGTGTGTGTTATTAGTGTACCATTTGGAAATAATGCTGTTTTTGTCAAGCCAAAGGTTATATAAAGAATCATTGTAATCATTTGATGAAGATTTTTCTTTTGTCCGTTCACTTTGCAAGTGTAAAATTGATAAAAAAGAAATCCGTAAAATATAAATATTTAAAAGCATTTGTACTTTTTTTTCTCAGCTGGCTAAAACTTCTGCACAGGATTGTACATAGTAAAATGTTGAAAGTAAGCTACTACTTTTATTATTTAGAACACTTTGCATATTTTGAATAAACGTATTATTAATACAAACAAAATCAATATGTATAAATAACAATCAAATGATTGGTTACTCATCGATTTTTTTTTTACATTTTCCACCTATTTGAAGTTTATCGATTCGAACGTTTCGAATCGAGAAGAAAAATTAAAAAATACCTAGCATTCCCAATCCGAATCCCGAATACAAATTGAATGAATCAACCAAATTTAACGAAACTAAATAACTAGATTAACTAATCGAAACAATTTTTTTTTGTCATGCACATGTCTCATTTTCATCAATCAATTTCATCAATCACTTACCTATTTAGCCCCCTTTCACACTGCCGCGACTTAAAAGTCACGTGACTTTGTCGGCACAATTTTGACACGATTTCAGGGAATGCCTGTGTAAACTTGAGGTCTACGGACCTCAACTCGCATGAAAGTCGGGCCAAAGTAGTACAGGGACTACTTTGAAGTTGGCATGACTTGAAGTCGCACATCTATGAATGGTACTCATTGGAAATGATGGGGAAACGACTTGTCGAGCGACTTTGCAGTCCCAAGTCGCAGGACAAGTCGCACTAGCGTGAAAGAGGGCCTAAGTGACACGAATATTTGTTTACTTACAAATGTTTCAAAATAATATTATGAATGACATCTTACCCGAACTCCTAGCTCCACATTTTCCCCTCCATACACCTCCATCCCTTCATCCAATAAACCGATCTCCTCAAAGTACAGCCTATCCACGATGAAACAGCCAATCAGAGCTGGGCTCCTAAGAGAACAGAACAAGGGAGAACTCGACATTAGAATGTATGTACAGGAGCTTTCCACTGAGCACAAAGAGCAGAATAACAAAACAAAAAACCTAAAACCTTACTATTAAAAATACAGATTACAAAAACGCACTTTTTTTCCAAAAATAAAATTTAACACGTAGTAACTAAATCAGTCCAGTCACAGGCTGGAGGAGGGACAAGACCTGCAAGTTTTACTGAACTTCAAGAGAAAAAAATAAAGGTCTTCTTCCCTGGCAGACAGGGCTGCAGTGTAAATCTCAGGACAGGATAGACCGAATTACAAATGCTGGTTTTCCTGAAGTTCCTCTTTTAATTATCATCAAAGGTAAGCGAATGTACACATCCTTCTGTACTTGTGTCCAACTGTGATTACATATACAGAGGCACCACAATAACACCTGTACCCTAAATCCCTAAAGAGTGTTATGTACCTGATTGGAGCGGTTGTATTTTCAAGCTTCCACCAAGATTTTGGGGGATTCAGGTAGCGACACCATAACTCCCAGTCGAATCCCTGAGCAGAGAGGGGGTACTCTTCGATTTCAAAGGTATCATACTTGATGTTGTCGAAAGACGGAGAGATTATGATCTTCCGTTCCTCCTTGATCCGGCTCAGCACTGGCTCTGCCCTGAGAAGAAAGAAATCAGAGTAAATCTTCACTCGATAAACGGTCTTCTTAACAGTTGACCACCTCCGATGAAAGACTGAGTTCATTCCCTAAAAACTTTAAATAGTAACAGCTCCAGTTATTTATTATCTTCTCATAGAGATCACAGTTCTCTCCCCTCATGTGTGGTGATGTCATGACCTCAGGCTCCGCCCTACGGGTTTCGTCTAATATGTCATCAGATGACGTCACATTTGATGAAACGCGTAGAAAAAAAAACTGGAGGTTGTTTGGATGCTTGGCATTGTGTGAGTTGTGGTCTCTGTGTAGGATGCTGTATACAGCTGATATGTTTAAGTGTTTTTAACCATTTTAATAAAGCTGTTATATCTGGATCTTATACTATGTGCAGTGTTGTTTTTTTAATACTTCCCTCTATGGTGCTTCGTATTTGGAGGAGTGATGGTGATATGAGCTGTGGAGTGTCATCTTGCCATTTTTCCAACTAAGTGAGGCTTGACTTCTCACATGAGGGTTACATACCCTTTGGTAAGCCTCAGAGGGTTGTTAGGTGGAGGACACGAGGTGTTATTTGTGAAGAGCCATGTGAGATCATTCTGCACGGTTTGACCATGAAAATGTATGAATGCCAGCTCACTGTGGACTTTTGTCTTGTATGAGAAGCAAATTCTTCACTTGAACTGACTTTTTCTCTTCAAAAGATGGCACCATCTTTGCTCTGGCCTCATCTACAGTCACTCTGGACTGAGATGCCGGCTCAGAGATGACAATCACGTAAATTCTGGTGGTTATGTTCATAAATGTCTGGCACAGACCAGCAGCCGCTCGTCTTGTGACTTGCTACAGAAATACAATGTTGCAGTCTGATGACTGGGGGAAGGATGGTCATCAGCAGACTGATGACATCATCCCAGCCTAGGCACCATCACTGAATGAAACTCAAGAACAACTTATAATCATAAATCACATGCTTCAAACACAAGAACCACGGGCTGAATCCAGACAACCAGGTCATTTCATGTGGCTAGGATTGCCAACTTTTCTTCCTAACCTAAGCCTAACCCGAACACTTTATCGGCGCACTGCAATTTTTTTTATCTAGTACACACTAAAAGGTTGTAAAAGACGTGGGACACCTTTTGATGGTCCAAGGAGGGTGCAGCCAAATTCTGGTAAAAGTGAGAGGAGCTTAAAGGGGCATGGTTAAATAAAACAAAAGCATTCTTGTACCCATAAAATATGCTCAGATTAATAAAACAAATGACACTGTAGAAATGTGAACTTAGCCTACCTTAAAAATTGATGGTATCAGTCAGTAGAGCACTGGACGGCGTCAGTCAGTAGAGCACTGGGCGGCGTCAGTCAGTAGAGCACTGGGCGGCGTCGGTCAGTAGAGCACTGGGCGGCGTCAGTCAGTAGAGCACTGGGCGGCGTCAGTCAGTAGAGCACTGGGCGGCGTCAGTCAGTAGAGCACTGGGCGGCGTCAGTCAGTAGAGCACTGGATGGTGTCAGTTTTTTATCATCATTCATTTATTTTTTACAATTTTGTTATTTATTTTTTATGTTTTTATCCAATATGTCTCCTTTTTGTGGCTGATATAATCTTTCATTGTAGGATACTGGGGGTGTCTCCGGTTATTTCTATTAACTTTATATGTATTGTTTGGATGATGCACAAGTCTATCTCTTTATCCTTTATAAAAAAATAATTAACAGCCCTATTGGGGGGCTTTGTTGAAATATCAGGGGTCTAAACAGACCCCTGATGTCTCACTTTTGAGACAGAGAAAGGGAGTGAGGACAGAGATTCCCCGTTCCTTTTCTCTACAGCTTCAGCTGCACTGGACAGTGAATAAATGGGAAGTGCTCTGTGCTGAGTGGGTTCCTGTTTATGCACAAACTGAAGCCTAGGAAACACTGGCAACCCTACATGTGGCCCTTGCAGCTCTCCTGCAGCTGCAGCACCCCCTTCGTCTCCCCCCCATCTCAGCAGTCAGCAGCAGAAAGGAGGACAGAACTCCTTAAACAGATCCTGCGCCTCTCTGTCTCCGCTTCCCCTGGTCTCAGCATTCAGCTGACTCCAGCCCTCCTCTAGACCCTGTGCTTTCTGCTTTCCAAGGTAAGTGGGGAGCACTGTGATGTAATAGAGGGAGGGAGAACTCTTGATTTCTGATGGTGGGGGGTTCTTGACATTTGATGTAAGGGGAGGGTTGGGGTGCTCTGGATATCTAGACGTTCAGATCCAACTGGCCCCTTGAGGGCAACCATAATGCTGATGTGGCCCGCAATGAAATGGAGTTTGACGCCTCTGTCATAAATGAAGCTTTTCAGAAAAAATATGCTGTCCAATGTCTGGATGGAGAACTGCGTCCCTGAACGGTAAGGCTATGCTACCTGAAAGTATCTCCAGGCTTTGCTTCATTTTACACTGGCGTGTACCTTTGAAAAGCTGCATCCTACTTTTTAATTAGAGCAGAGTCCTTTATACTAGGACCCTTCTGTTATCTTTGCTTTAAGAGCAATTCCCCGGGCGCTCTGCACTTCTTCTAATCTGCTATCACGATCTGGCCGAGAGGAGACGGCCGCACATTACAGAGCGCTGAAGTGGCGCCTCCGCTCATGAATTTTCATGTGTCATCCCGCCATATTTTGCATGTTTTGATGACAGCTTCAAAGTGCTCCTGTCAAAGTTTTCACCCTGCAAATGGGTTTATAAAAGATTAAACGGGACAGAGATTAGTAGGAATATTTAAATTGAACACCCAGCAATGAAACATGCTGGTGGAGGGAGAAATGAAAGGGAGTATTCTTCCTCTCTGGCGGCATATATTGCAACGTTATGATACATTTCCCATAAATGATATAAATAAAGGATTTTTGCCCCATATATTATAATCTTCATTTGAACTGGTCTGGTATTAAAATATCAAAGAACTACTGTGCCAAGCACGTTTTAGATCTAAACTGACCACATGCTGTTATGCAAACTGAGGAGCCATAGAACAGTGCATGATCAGCATGGGGTCAGACACCTGACAGCAGACCTCCTGAAGAATTTTGGATCTCACTCTCAGTTCTAGAGTTATCCTCAGATAATCTCCAGATAAAGAAACGCTCAATGTAAATCATTTATAAGTAAGATTTGCCAGTTATTAATGATTTAAAGTGATTGGAAACGCTTACAGACTGGCTTCAGGTGATACAAATTCTCTTACATAAAGTTGTACCTGTTTATCGCCTCTATAGCCACTAAAAGTCCAGAATTTATAAAGCTTATCTGAGCTACCAAAAAACACGGGGGGCGGGGAGATGAAGTTACACTCTGCAGAGCTCAGTGAAGAGAGATGAGAGCTGATTGGAAGGAAAGTCACACTCTCCCATCACACGGCACACAGGAAAAGAGCTGAGGCTGTCCATCATAGGCTGTGTGCTGGAGCTCCCTCCCGTCATCATTTCTTCTCTTGGTGTCTGGAAAACTTGTCAGAAGTGACAGCAGAGGTAGACATGTGCAGAACGAAAAATGTGTTTTGTTTCAAATAGATTTGTTAATGTTACTAATTTTGTTTTGTTGGTTCGTTTTCTAACAAATTCCAAATTTTCGATTTGAATCGGCCAAAAAATAAATGACCAATTCAAATTCTGTATGAAAAACAGCTGGTTGTTAAGGAGTGGGCCAGGAAGCCAGCGGCCACGTCCTTAACAACCGATGACTCATCAGCTGTCAGCGGGTTTCCCCACTGAGAGCTGGAATGTACAGAAAAGAATGCCGGTGTCTTGCCGAAAAAGTTTCCCCGGCGGATAAGGACCCCCCATGTACTGCGCAGGCATTAACTGAGCCTCCAAAAATAGCCGAACATGTAGAGCTGAGAGTCGGCTCTAGATGGCGCCTGCACACACCAAATTGTGCTACGCTTCTGACATCCAGGCTCTTTCCTTACCATCCCCGTGGACATGGAGGATGATAAAAAAAAAAGAGCCAGAAGGCCGAGCGAGCGGAGCCGTCCGAGCGAGCGAAGCGAGGACGTGAGGCCGACTGGCCACTTGCAGCGAGATCCACGTCGCCCTGGACCTGCTGTAATAACTATTTCATTGCGCAGGCGCCGTCTAGAGCCGACTCCCAGCTCTACATGTTCAGCTATTTTCGGAGCTTAGTTCACGCCTGCGCAGTACAGGAAGGAACTTATCCGCCGGGGGGAACTTATTCGGCAGAAACACCGGCAATGAATAATTCAGAAAAAAACAGCGTGCCCCGCCCCCAAATCCATACCAGAAGGGCCTGGTATGGAGGCTGCAGTGGCTAACCTTGTTCAGAAAATGTTGGTTTCCTGGCTATGTTTTGCCTCAGTATTCTCCGAGACCCTGACCTGGAACAGCATGCAGCTTGTAAAGCCAGAAGTCCCAATCCACATACTTATTTCAGGTTAGTAAATTGGAAAGTATTGCACCCTCTGGATAAGTGTAGGAGGCAGGCAACTGGCATTTACAATGGAAGGGTCAGCAATAGCTGCCCAGTCACATTTGGGCATGCAGAAGAATCTGATTATTCATATTTCATGTCTGTGGTTTACAACCACATTAACACGGAATAAAGCATAGCTCTCTATAGTGTATACTTGTCTCAAGGTGTCATTTTTGTCTGCTGCATCCTTCCTCTGCTTATACATGTGCAATTTTTTGGTTATTTTGAGATTCGGATGTATTCAAATCTCCGAATGAAATAGTAACAAACTAAACGATTCGGGGCACGCTGAGTCAGTGATGTCACAAGGGGGCGGGAGCCTTCAACATGACTGGGAAGTGGGTGGAGCCAAGAGGCAGTGCTCAAAGGTGGGTAGGGGGCAGAGATGAAGAGTGGTTCATAAGGGGGCAGGGCGGTCTTTAATATTGATTTGACCCTGGGCAAACTTTATCTTGGGGTCTCCAGAGTACACTTATCAACTATTTGCAGGCTCAGGGGGAAGCTGCATTGGGCCCCACAACAATGACTGGGCCCGGAGCAGCTGCCCCTTTTGCCTTGTGTTAAAGATGGCCCTGTAAGTGGGGAGTTCCTGCACCTATTCGCTGAGAAAAAAAAAGCCCTGCTTCCAGGTATGTTGGATCTCTGGAACCCTGTCCCACTGGTTCCCTCCACCTGCCCCCTCGTCACCACTGTCCTGTAGTAGGGGCTGGTGGAAGGGACCACAGCATGCAGTGGGGACCAGTAAAGCGACAGATGCAGAAGTGTCAATTCACTTCATTACAGCAAAGATCATCCACCTGGGGAGCAGGTGAGATGAACAATAAAATGTCTTCTTGTTAGGAAACTATTTGTTGTACAAATTTATTTTGGCGTAGGAGCCCATAATGGTGTCATGAGACACTTACCAGCCAACACTGAACTCAACGTGGGCATCAAACAGCGCCACCACCGGGGCCGTTGCCGCTCTCCACCCGCTGACCCTGGACCGTATCAGCCCCTCTTGCTTGTTGTGTCGGACCACCTTGATGAATCCGGGTTTGCGTTTGTTGACCTCCTCCACGTATTGCGTCAGCTTCTCCTTCAGCTCTTCTGTAAGAGAGAAAAAAGGGAAAAGATCCAGATGGTTTTTCCTGTGAGCCAATTATCACTGCGCTGACATATATCACCGCCCACCCACCCACGCGGCAACATATGCCCGGCGCCTGAGTCACATCTGCTGGTTTTATAATGGGACTAAAAATATGAGATTTTAAGGGCAAAACTGCTTATCAGAAATTTTGTTTGGAAACGTCAAAAAAATGCACTTCTTAAAAGGGGTTGTAAAGGTTCGTTTTTTATTTTCTAAATAGGTTCCTTTAAGCTAGTGCATTGTTGGTTCACTTACCTTTTCCTTTGATTTACCTTCCAAATATTTTTTTTCTTTGTTTTCTTTGTCTGAATTTCTCACTTCCTGTTCCTCCTCAGTAAGCTGTTCAGTAAGCTGTTCTGGCTGACTCCACACCACTCGGATGATGGTGTGAAGTTTAGTGAGGAGGAACAGGAAGTGAGAAATTCAGACAAAGAAAAAAAACATTTAGAAGGGAAATCGAAGGAAAAGGTAAGTGAACCAACAATGCACTAGCTTAAAGGAACCTATTTAGAAAATAAAAATCGAACCTTTACCACCCCTTTAATTCAAACATAACCTGTTATAGGAGAACTGGGTGGACCCCAATGGGATTATTCACCTGTCTATTCATTAAATGTAGAGCCAAAACGTTTTTTATTTCAAACTTCTGATGGAGTAAAGAAGAGTTAAAGCACCTGCCAGTTTACTTTTTGTTGTCTGGGTCTGTTTGCAGAAGATTTTCCTTGATTTCCTGTGCTGGAGATGCAATATGAACTGAGAGAAAATCTCCTCTTAGACAGTGGTCACCATAACAGATGTCCCCATTGGAAGGTTTCCCCTCGCTCTGAAATGTCCCATCACGTTCTTTAAATCGATTTTTTTGATTTTTATCAAATTTATTTTAATAAAATGCTAAGATGGTTTTCCATTTAAAATACATTAATAATTTAGTTTATTCAGCATGAAATGGAGCTTAGTTATGTAGCATGAGGCTGTATATTCTGCAATATTTACATTTTTGGTAAACTCATTCAATGAATTCAAGCTCTGCAAGCTGAGATCACATGCACTGCATTGATGCCATTCACACAATGTCACAGTAACCATGAGATAAAACAAAGTTCAGGAATATTCCTTTATCCCATTGTTTTGCAAATCTATGTACACTTCAAACTGAATCGGTTCTGATATCGCTGTTTTACTGACCTGACAGCTTATTATTCTAAATAGGAAACCTTCATTTTGTTTGCAAATATTAAAGATTCTAACTACCAGCAAGAATAATGCCGCATACACACGGCCGTTTTTCTCGTCGAGAAAAACAAAATTTTTCCCATTCGACGAGAAAAACGGCATTAAAAACGACAAGAAAAATTAGAACATGTTCTAATTTTTCTCGTTGTTTTTTTCGACATGTTTTCCGCGGCAGTTTTCCCATAGGGAAACACTGCCGCGGAGCCCACAGACGGTCGTTTTTCTCGACAAGAGAAAAAACGACGTGAAAAACGACCATGTGTGGGGAACAAGCCGTTCCCTCGTTTTTAATGACATTATTCACGGCGGTTTTTTAACCGCCGTGAATAATGATCGTGTGTACGCGGCATAAGTCCTTCTTTTTTTTTTTTGGGGGTCAATGTAAGACATAGTATGTGCATGATAACTGTATCTGGATAATTACGTATGTGAAATCTTTTTAATTTGTCTTTTTGAAAGGAAAATGAATAAGGAATAAGTCCTTACATTTAAAGAGCACCTGTCATTTCAGATCCATCATGGCAGCGCCTGTTAGCGGGCATCCACTCACCTGCTGCCGCCACGTCCCTCACCTTCTTGTGTCACTGCCGCATCACCAGCCGTCCCATTAAAGTGAATGGGACTGTCGGTGAGTCAACAGCGGGTCAGAGGAGGAGCCAACAGCGGGTCAGAGGAGGAGCCAACTGCGGGTCAGAGGAGGAGCCAACAGCCGGTCAGAGGAGGAGCCAACAGCCGGTCAGAGGAGGAGCCAACAGCCGGTCAGAGGAGGAGCCAACAGCCGGTCAGGAAAACAACCGCTGCGGGACAGAGATGACAGTTGCTCTTTAATGCGGAAGTAAACCCATCGATTTAACAGTTTCAAAAAGCAGTTACATTCCCGGCATGCCGGGAATGCCAACTGTCACATTGGTTGTGCTCTCAACCAAACTGTCAAACTATCCAATGGCTGGTGTCATAACTGATCACATGTGCAGCATCATGGCAGTTGAAGATTAAACAGAGGCCAAGATGGCAGCTTCTTTGCCTGAAAATGATAGGAGGGTTTACTTCCACTTTAAATAATATGATTTAAATCGACTTGATTTAAATCAAATCCACCCTGGCAGGTTTCAGCCAATGATTTTGGCTGTATACCTGCTGATCGGTTGTGGCCAATCACAGCACAGAGATCTGTAAACACAACACTCAGATCTCAGGCTGTATTTCTCCCTGCTATCAGTTACTCTTTAGAACTAAAAACAAGGAGAGACCCAGCCAGATCTGTGAGAAAAATCAGAACACATACACTTGTTAGGCACACAGTTAACCCCTTGATTGCCCTCCTGATCACCCCTGTCACCCAGCCAGTGTCATTAGTACCGTGACAGTGTACAGTATTATCACTGATCACTGTATTGGTGCCACTCGCGACGTCCGTGTCAGTCAGTTAGTGACCCTCTCAGCCAGTGTCAGTTAACGCCAGACTATCACAATCATGCTATAAGTCGCTGATCACCGCCATGACTAGTATAGTGTCTGTACGGATCAGTATCTTGATCACGATCAGAACTATATGCAGTGTTAGCAGGATCAGCGTCAATCATTGCCAGCACTTGCAACATGTAGCAGACTACATTTTCGCCTACATTTGATTTTATTGGATATGTTTTATAACAAAGTAGAAAACATTTTTTTTTTAATTTTCATTTTTTTTTTCATTTATAGAATAAAAAAAAAACCAGGCGGTGATCAAATACCACCCAAAGAAAGCTCTATTTGCGTAAACAAAAAAAAATGATATAAAATTAAATTTGGGTACAATGTTGCATGTGCATACAATTATCCGTTAAAGTAGCGCAGTGCTGAATAGCAAAAAATACCCCCGATCGTAAACAAATAAAAGGCGCAATCCGCATGTAACTCAAATGTGAACTTTATAAAGTCCATAAGTTAGTCCATATAATATTAAATAAGTGAAATTACATTATGATCATGAAGGGGGTAAAACCTTTCCCGAGGTCACGTGGTTAAACTTTACTTTTCATACAAACAAATTGCCATCATAAACAATATAGGCAGTGGCGGCCCGTAATGCAGGGCGCACTGGCGCCACCCTCCCACCTACATGCGGGGTGCTGGACGCATGGATTCCAATTGTTTTTTTTAAGCACGTGATTAGAGCCTGGGGCTCTAATAGGCTTTTTAAAAAAGGGTGGGCTCGGGGCACAGAGCACCCAGTTGTGTGACGATAGCGAATGAATATTCGCTATTGTCACACTGATTCTCCCCCGGCCAATCAGGAAGCGGGTCATGAGACCCGTTTCCCGATTGGCCGAAAGGAGAAGCGTTCTAATAGACCTAGGAGGAGGAGGGAGGAGACGCTGTGTTGCCGAGGAGGAGAAGGGGAAGCCGCCGCCCCCGCCATAGATGGGGTAAGTGCCATGCCGGGAACCATCCATCCGATTGACCTGAAATATACCCCCAGCCGCCACTGAATATAGGTAATAAATAATAGCCCACTTCTGTGCTATTGTGCTCAAAAACATATACAACAAATATATACACGAAGTCCAATCAAAGTCCCCCTGTGCAAATTGCAAATAGAAGAAAAGTGCAATAAAGCTTCCAAACCCTCCAGTGCCTTGAATCCACAGATTTCCAATGTGTCAGTAACTTCCACCCAGGTGTGCAACAAGATGTGCCCTCACCTGCTCAGATGTGCCCTCCCCCGCTCAGATGTGCCCTCCCCCGCTCAGATGTGCCCTCGCCTGCTTAGATGTACCCTCGCCTGCTCAGATGTGCCCTCCCCTGCTTAGATGTGCCCTCGCCTGCTCAGATGTGCCCTCCCCTGCTCAGATGTGCCCTCCCCTGCTCAGATGTGCCCTCCCCTGCTCAGATGTGCCCTCACCTGCTCAGATGTGCCCTCCCCTGCTCAGATGTGCCCTCACCTGCTCAGATGTGCCCTCACCTGCTCAGATGTGCCCTCACCTGCTCAGATGTGCCCTCACCTGCTCAGATGTGCCCTCCCCTGCTCAGATGTGCCCTCCCCTGCTTAGATGTACCTCAATCTTACAAAAGAGGTCATAAACATCATTATACCAAAATTCCTCCCCAGTCACAGTCGGCTTCAGAAGAACACTTCAGGTCCCACAAGTTCATTAATAAACATAGAGAGACTCCATAGTGGTTCACCAATTTTTTTTTTAAATAAACTTACATTTCCAGTGCACTCTCAAAAAAAAAAGAAAAACAACAAGTATTTAAGTGTAAAAAAATACAATTTTATGAAACAAATAAAAATGATTTTTAAAAAATGGTTTAAAAGCACCCCTGTCACCTCCCCCCTTCCCCATATAAACAGGACAGCATAGGGCAAGCATGTGTATTGTTCTGTGGTCATAATTCATGATTTAACTCTAAACTGATAACCTGTAAAGGCTTTCAAAGCGTCGCCTATGGAGAATTTTGGGTACCATGTCTTTTTTTATTTATTTTTTGGTCGATTTCATGGGTGTGTGTGCGATTTTAACCACTTCAGCTGCGGAAAGTTTACCCCCACCCCCCTTCATGTCCAGACCCTTTTTTGCGATACAGCACTGCATTACTTTAACTGACAATTGCGCAGTCTTCCTTTTTTTCCCCCACAAATAGAGCTTTCTTTTGGTGGTATTTGATCACCTCTGCGTCTTTTTTTATTTTTTGCGCTATAAACAAAAAATGACCGTCAATTTAAAAACAAAACAAAACAAAAAAAAAACAATATTTTTTACTTTCTGCTATAAAATATATCCAATAAAAAAAAAAAGTAAAAAATTGAATATCTTCATAAATTTATGTATTCTGCTACATATTTTTGGTAACAATAAAACCCCAATAAGCGTATATTGATTAGTTTTCACAAAAGGTAGAGAGTCTACAAACTATAGGATAGATTTATGGAATTGTTTTTGCTTTTATTTTTTTTACTAGTAATGGCGGCGATCAGTGACTTATAGCAGGACTGCGATATTGCGGCGGACAAATAGGATATTAAAGCGGAGTTCCACCCAAATTTGGAACTTCCGCTTAATCCACTCCTCGCCCCCTTACATGCCACATTTGGCATGTAATTTTTTTGGGGGGGGGGGAGTGGGGGCTTCAATAGGAGAGGGACTTCCTGTCCCACTTCCTCCTTCCGCCCTGGGGTCGCCTAGGCGATACGTCATATCACCTTTTGGCGGCCCCTCCCTGCAGGCGATCACCTGGGATGTGACAGGTCCCAGGAGATCGCCTGTCCACTCAGAGAGCGCTGCGCCGTTCGCGCATGCGCAGTGAGTGCCCGGCCGTGAAGCCGAAAGCTGTCACGGCCGGGTGCCCACACTATGAATGGAGGCGCCGGCGGAGAAGGGGGGAGAGGAGCGGAGCTCTGGGCATCGCGTCGCTGGACAGTGGAACAGATAAGTGTATGTTTATTAAAAGCCAGCAGCTACACTTTTTGTAGCTACTGACTTTTAATAAACATAAAAAAAGGCTGGAACTCCCCTTTAAAGTGGTTGTAAAGCCCTTTGTGCAACTTGTACCTATAGGTAAGCCTACAATAAGGCTTACCTATAGGTACTGTAAAAGCTTGTGCCGTTTAGGAGATATTTACCTTGTAGTGCGCCGATGATGTTGTCGGCGCATGCGCTGTGAAGAAATGGCCCGCCGTTTCTTCACTAGCAAGTGCTGTGACTGGCGGCTCCCACGCGCATGCACGGCAGCAACTCCAGCCAGTCACAAACCTGGAGTCCGCGGCCCCGGAAGGAAAAGGGGCGAAGATGGATGCGGGGATGGCATGGGCTTCGTTTGCAGGTAAGTGCCACATACTGGGCTAGTATGCGATGCATAGTAGCCCATTATGTTTTTACGTTGCAGGGGAAAAAAGAGGAAGTAAAACCCATCAGAATTTACTTCCTTCTTTAACTGACACTTTTGGGGACCAGTGACACTAATACAGTAATAAGAGCTAAAAATATGCACTGTCACTGTACTAACGACACTGGCTGGGAAGGGGTTAAACATCCAGGGCAATGAAAAGGTTAAATGTGTGCCTAGTCAGTGTTTGTGTGTACTGTGGGGGAGGTGCTTTTACTAAGGGAAGGCGTGGATCCTTGTCCTTGCTTTGCCGGTGTCTTGTCAAGCTGGTTCCCCCATCGATATGGTTCCCCCCTGGACTGCGCAGGCGCTGCCAAACAGCTGTTAAAGCTCGGAGATTTCCGTCGGCTCGGCTTGCGCCTGCGCAGTCAAGAGGGAACCAGATCGATAGGAGGAACCATATGTTCGACAGCTGTGGAGGCGTTCGCCCCCCATGCTTCATTACACACGCCGCTTTATTCTTCACGCCGCTCTATACAGCAAGGAGCGGATCAGATGTGATATTGAGCAGTCCGATTTGTTTGTTTATACACAACGCTCTATACAGCAAGGGATGCATTTAAACATATTAGTAATGGATTATTAAACAGCGGATATCAGCCCCTTGCTGAATAGAGCGACGTGTATAAACAAACAAATCGGACTGCTCAATATCACATCTGATCCGCCCCTTGCTGTATAGTGCGGCGTGAAGAATAAAGCGGCGTGTGTAACTAAGCAACGGAAGCGAGCGCGTCTACAGCTGACGAACAGCTGTTAAACCTCAGAGATTTCCATCACCTTGGATTGCGCCTGCGCAGTCAAGGGGGGAACCATATCAA
This sequence comes from Rana muscosa, assembly GCA_029206835.1. NCBI lineage: Eukaryota > Metazoa > Chordata > Amphibia > Anura > Ranidae > Rana > Rana muscosa. The sequence continues at coordinate 196,275,610 of CM055119.1, forward strand.
TAGGAGGAACCAGCTCGTCAGAACACCGGAACACAGGACCCATGCCTTCCCTACTGAGAGAATGGCAATCTGCCTTGTTTACATAGGCAGAGTGCCGTTCTGCCTGTGTAACAAGATGGCGGGCACTGGCGAACATCGAGTCCGCGGTACCTGATAATCGGCTCCCGCTGTGCATAATCACAGAGGGAGCAAGCCACACTGGCAGCACGCATTCGTGCCCGCTACCCAGGAATGCAGGATCACGTGTATATATATATACGCCCTGTAGCAGCAAAACTATAGGGCAGTCGGCAAGTGGTAAAGGCATGTTTGGTATCTATTTATTCGATGCAACTCAATGTTTTATATTTTACAAAAAAAACTGTGTATAATAAAGCGTTTGTTTGCACTAAAATTAATTCATTTCATTTTAGGCTGGCCATACATGGTCGAATTTCGAAAGAATTTTCTTTTGAAAATCAGAAAATTTGTGCGTTTTGTGATCCGATGGTGCCACCATTGATTTTGAAATTCGACCGACCAAGCCTTTGATTTCACCTCCTGTTGCTACAGAAAATAATTTTTGTGTCTGGGAATATTCTTTTCTTTCCTGGGAATTTTCTTTTTTTTTGCACATGCGCATTTCTTTTTCGATTTACATTTCTCACACGATTCTCCCATCATCGATTAGAAAATCGTTAGTTTTTCAAAAAATTTCAAACATGTCCGATTATTAAAATTCAATGGCCGCCCGAAAATCGGCTGTTGCTGCAGCCCACTAATGGTGCGAAATACGAACAAAAATTCTTGGATACGATTTTCGAAAGAAAATTCTTTCGAAATTCGACCCGTGTATGGCCTGCCTAAGGCTACTTTCACACTGGGGCGTTGCGCCATCGGCGGTAAAGCGTCGCTATTTTTAGCGGCGCTTTACCATCGTTTTCGCAGTGCTATTCGGCCGCTAGCGGGGTGCTTTTAACCCCCGCTAGTGCCCGAAAAAGGGTTAAAACCGCCCGCAAAGCACCCGTTGATTTCAATGGGCAGGGGCGCTGTAGGAGCGGTGTATACACCACTCCTACAGCGCCTCAAAGACGCGGCTGACAGGAGTTTTTTTGAGCGTCCTACCAGCGCATCGCTCCTGTGTGAAAGCCCTCGGGCTTTCACACTGGAGTGAAAGGAGAGGCGCTTTCAGGGCGCTTTGCAGGCGCTATTTTTAGCTCAGTGTGAAAGTAGACTAAAGCCGTGTACACACGATAGGTTTTACCGATGGACTTTTTTCATCGGACAAACCGATCGTGTGTGCGCCCCATCGGTCTTTTTTCCCATCGGTGTTTAAAAATAGAACATGTTTTAAATTTTAAAAAAAATAATTTTTGGGCGGGGGTTACAACAATCTAAATATGTAGATTGTAACATGTGCAAAAAATAAATACAAAATTGACCAGGTAGGCAAGTGGTTAAAGCGGAGTTCCACCCAAAAATGAAACTTCCGCTTTTCGGAGCCCTCCCCCCCTCCGGTGTCACATTTGGCACCTTTCAGGGTGGAGGAGGGTGCAGATACCTGTCTAAGACAGGTATTTGATCCACTTCCGGGTATTGACTTCCGTGGGAGTCACGCCCCTTCGCGTCACCCCCCCCCCCCTGCTATCTTCTGGGAAACACACTGTTCCCAGAAAAGAGTGGGGACCAGTGACGGCGTGCCGCGCTACTCGCGCATGCGCAGTAGGGAACCGGGCAGTTAAGCCGCAAGGCTTCACTTCCTGATTCCGTCACCGAGAATGGCGGCGGCAGCATCCGAGGACCGAGCGACTGTCCTCGTCTGCCGACATCACGGGCGCGCTGGACAGGTAAGTGTCCATTTTTTTAAAAGTCAGCAGCTGCAGTATTTGTAGCTGCTGGCTTTTAAAAAAAAAAAAAATGGCGGAACCTCCGCTTTAAGATCAGATTGGGCGTTATGTCCAGCCGCAACCATAAGCCCCCCTCTCTGGTTCCCCATTTAATGAGGGTGCCCTTATTGGCCAAGCAAAGCACTTCCACTGGACTGGAGATGGCTTGGTGGGGGTGAAGCTTCGCAGCCCCCAAAGTCATGGCTGCTCTAACCAACTGCAAGCAATCTCAGATGGGACATGGTGGAGGCTTCTCTGTTCAGATTAGGGAATAGGCAGCACCTTGCAATAGACTGCTCCTCGGCAGCAGCTTTAATTTCAGACACTCCGAGTAAATGACAGGTTCACTTCAAAGCTTCCTGTACCGGCTGACAGCGATCGACACGTCCTTGTCTCTGCGTTGGATACATCAAGTAAGAATAAAGAAGAACCACAATGTATTACAAAGTATGAGATATTTATCAGAATAATATAATGGCGGGATCGGATATCACAGACAATAAACATCCGAGAGATGTCAGCTTCTTGGCTCGGCAGACAACGGAGTATATTTAATGAAAAGTCGTCTTATTGTTCTAGTGCAGAGTTGGATGACAGCTATACAATACTTTATACAATATTTAATGACTTAAGATGATGAGTAACAGCAAACATGATTATCCTGGAAAGAATACAGAGTTTCCACAGCCTTGAGGAAAAACAATCCTGGCCAATGAGATCGTTTTTCGGGTGTGTATGGAAGCAAAACATAAAAAAAAAAAGAAATGTAAGATCTCAGTTATATGCATAAAGCAGGGGTTTCCCCCATACACCTACAGACAGGGCTGCTGTTAGAAATCATGGGGGCCCCATACGGCCTACCTGGCAGGGCCCCCCCAATTATTAAAACAATATTTTCACTTAAAATACACTAAAATCATTATTAGCGGACACACACATAACAGAAAACCTGTGTGAATTATCCCTTTAATTGTTTTTTATTTTTTATTTTTTTAAATAAAATAAAAAAAAATTGAATATTTTATTTTACATGGTTTAAAAATGATTACAATGTTTAAAACATATATATTTTTTACAATTATTTTTTTTTACAGGACAGGGAAGCTGGCAGTGCCATGGAAGGAGGTGGTATCAGAAGTAAGCAGAACAGGGAGAGAGATCAGTGCGGGGGATGCAATTACAGGAACGACGCCCTGTGTCTGTGTCTCTCCCTGCAGCAGCTGAAAGCCGGTGGGAGGGAGAAAAAACGTCTTTCAGCTGCAGCAGAGATCTGCACAGGGCGTCTTTCTGTAATTGCCCCCCCCCCCAGATTCCTCCTGCTGTTCGGGCCCCCCTATGTGCCCGAGCCACCTACAGGAGGACTGGTGGTCCCCCCCCCCCCTATCAGCGATCCTGCCTACAGATACTATCCATTCGCACAATCTTCAGCCCACTCACAATTATTCATCTGCTCCTCACCCATCTGATTGGGGACTATAGGGAAAAAATGGCTACTGAAGTTCTGTTTTCTTAGTGACCTCTCCTCCTCCAGCTTGCTGGTTGGCACACTGAGGTCTCTCCCCAACTCTAAGTGTAGCACTACCCCTGTAGGAGTCGCTGATGGCCCGGGTCCCCACTGCTGCACAGTCAGTCATATATGGGTCAATTCATGAACATTTACCGCATGCGATAAGGGTATCATGTTACTCATTTGCATAAATTATTGCATGCAGTAAACTAAGTCTAATTCACAAAATGTTCCAGTAAATATTGCATAAACAGCTCTTAAAGAGGAAGTAATCCCTGATGGGTTTTACTTCCTCTTTTGCTCGCTGCAAAGCCTGCAAATGAAAAGCATAATGGGCTAGTATGCATCGCATACTAGCCCATTATGTGACACTAAAGGCCCGTACACACAGTCTGACTTTTTGCCGACAAACTTCATTTTGAGCAAGTTTGACAAAAAATCCGACCGTGTGTATGCTCCATCGGACAAACTTTTTTGGTTTTCATCGGACAAAAGTTGGGTCTGCAAACGGACAAACTTTTCGCCAACAAAAGTCCGATGGAGCAAAGTCCGACCGTGTGTACAGAAAACCATAGGACTTTTGTCCGATGGACAAAACAACTAATGTTAAAATCAACCAACAATAGCAGAAGTTGACCAAATGGTGGCGGTAAAGAGCAGAAAAGAGCAGAAAAACCACGTGATGTTGCAAAAAGTTTTGGGAAAGTTTGCAGAAAAGTCCTGAAAAGTCCAGAAAAGTCCCCGATAGAACACCTTTGGGATGAATTAGAGCGCAGACTGCAAGCCAGGACTCTCGTCCAACATCAGTGCCTGACCTCACAAATGCGCTTCTGGAAGAATGGTCAAACATTCCCATAGACACGCTCCTAAACCTTGTGGACTGCCTTCCCAGAAGAGTTGAAGCTGTTATAGCTGCAAAGGGCGGGCCAACTCAATATTGAACCCTACAGACTAAAACTGGGATGCCATTAAAGTTCATTTGCGTGTAAAGGCAGGCGTACCAATACTTTTGACAATATAGTGTAAACAAAAAGAATTTATAAAACCCCTTCCTGTTTCTGCTCCAGTAGACTCCCTCTTCCAGTATCGGTTTCTCATCATTCTGCTCACTCCAAGCATTATACTAACAGCGCCAGATACAATCACCCGCCACAATTGTGCATTCAGCCTAAACAGCCCACTGACAATGTAACAAGATCCTGGATGTGCTCCATTCAGCGGGATACTCTCCGATCCGATAACCATTGAATTCCCCCCTGTATTTTATAAAACGTTCACTGCGGATGTATGGGAGTCCATTCTTCCCGGCTGAAAGAAGTGTTTTTACAGGATAACCGCACCGATTATCATGCAAAATGAACGTGGCCTCAATGAATTCAGAGGATTCCCGGGGGGACTTCACAGGGAAAGCTGCGAACAGACAGATGTCTTTAAATATCGTGTTATCTGTCATCGATCCCCTCCGAGCACACCACCCGGAGCAAGGTCACTGGATCGAATGTTGATGCCGCTGATAGCTGAGCTATGGCAGAGCGAACGAATAAAGTTCAACTTTAGAGCTTCTATAGGGCCCATTCACACTTCCTGTGCATTAGGTTGATGCACATGTCAACATATGTTGTGTCACATCTTAGCGTGTATTGCCTAAAAGGTATACCGTATATACTCAAGTATAAGCCAACCAGAATATAAGCCGAGGCACCTAATTTTACCACAAAAAACTGGGAAAATGTATTGACTCGAGTATAAGCCTAGAGTGTCCATCTGCATGCCTCATTTTGCCTTACTGTGTCCATGTGCATGCCTCACTGTGCCCATGCCTCACTGTGCCCATGCCTCACTGTGCCCATGACTAGACTGACATTTAACATGGGAGTCTATGGAAGGGGTGCCCGGCTTTGAAAAATCGGTGCTCCCCGGCCGTAGGTCTCCCAGACAACAAACTTTGCACACTTGTAGAGGAGAAATGGGGCTACAGTTGTGCCACGTTTCGGGTCCAGGGGACCTATGACCGGTCGGTACCGGGTCCCCAAAATCACTGGAGAAATTACTGTTTAACATGGGAGTCTATGGAAGGGTTGCCCAGCTTTGAAAAATCGGTGCTCCCCGGCCGTAGGTCCCCCAGACAACAAACTTTGCAAAACTGGGAAAACTTATTGACTCGAGTATAAGCCTAGGGTGTCCATCTGCATGCCTCACTGTGTCCATGCCTCGCTGTGTCCATGCCTCACTGTGCCCATGACTAGACTGACATTTAACATTTGAGTCTATGGAAGGGGTGCCCGGTTTTAAAAAATCATTGCTCCCCGGCCGTAGGTCCCCCAGACACTAAACTTTGCACACTTGTAGAGTAGAAATGGGGATACATGTGTGCCAAGTTTCGGGTCCAGGGAACCTATGACCGGTCGGTACCAGGTCCCCAAAATCACTGGAGAAATTACTGTTTAACATGACTCGAGTATAAGCCTAGGGTGTCCATGCCTCACTGTGTCCATGCCTCACTGTGTACATGACTAGACTGACGTTTAACATGGGAGTCTATGGAAGGAGTGCCCGGCCTTTGAAAAATCGGTGCTCCCCGGACAACAAACTTTGCACACTTGTAGAGGAAGAGTGAGGCTACATGTGTGCCAAGTTTGGGATCCAGGGGACCTACGGCCGGCCGGTACTGGGTCCCCAAAGTCCGGGAGATTAGGCTCAAAAAGGTGACTCGAGTATAAGCCGAGGGGGGCATTTTCAGCACAAAATAATGTGCTGAAAAACTTAGCTTATACTCGAGTATATACGGTATATAAATTTTCAATGGGCTGCCAATGCACAGAAACAGAACAAAAAAAATAAAAATAAAACAGAAATACAGCATTTATCCCATCATAACGCAACACCAAATATATCACAGCGCATTATCATGGTATGGTGCATCTAGGGTGACCACGTGTCCCGGATTGCCCGGGACAGTCCCGCATTTTGCAGGTCTGTCCCAGGTCCCGGGCACCTTCATTCCAGGACAATACAGTGTCCCGGAATGAAGCTGACACAGAAGAATAAAACTGAGTTGTACCTATTCACTGTGTGGAACTTGGGTTACTAAGCAAAGGAGTCAGGGACGAAGGACTGGACTTGACTCTAGGACACCTACACAAAAGCCCAATCTTCTGGCCTTCACCTCTTAGTTACGGAGGACATGGGCCGTGGTGTGTTTTATCTCTCTCTCCCAGGTACCCCTAGACAACAGCCACATAACCGATAAAGCAAGGGAGAGGGGTGAGGCCGCTACACACATATAAAAATAAACTTTTCCAGAGTGACAGAAGCATTTCCATACATATTCCTATAAAAGCCTTCTTTATGGAGAGCGATCTGCATTTTACTTCTCATTTTACCCCCAGAGTTTACACTTAGTGGGACTGCGATCGTTGACTCGGCGGAAGAAGCCGGCACAATCTTGTTAAAATGCAAAACGCTCTCCCCTCCTGCGCCACCGCGGTCATTTCCGCATCAGCAACACATGCTATTTTCTCTTCTTTTATTTTTATTTTTTTTCCATAATAGAACAAAGTACAATAGTCAGAAAGCCTCATTGCGAGTTCCCAGCTCATCTCATTAATGTATTCTATAGATCAGTAATAGACCATTTAAATTCAGAGAAAATGAACATTTTTCCCCATCGCATATCATTTGCTTTAGTCGATGTAATAATCTCATATTACCCGATTTAAATCCCATCCAAAAATACATTTCTGTATTATCTCTTCCTTCTTCAGAAAGAAGTACAATCTTCTATTTGGTTGCATTAGCATGTTCTTGCTTCCTTTGTCTCTCTTTACATTAATTCTCAGAGACTCTGCAATGTAAGGGGTCAGCCCACCCAAAACTGATTTCAGAAATGGGTGGATTGGGAGGGCACCTAAGGCACGGCAGAAAATACAAGGGGCTCAGTGTAAAAATTCCAATATGAGGCCTGAAAAGTCAGTCTAATGCCGCGTACACACGATCGTTTTTAATGTCATTTTCAAAAACAACGTTTTTGTCGACGTGATTTTTCTTGTTTCCTCTCAAGCCTGTCTTGCGTACACACGTTCATTAAAAGAAAAACGCTCGAGCAAAGCGCAGTGACGTACAACACGTACGACGGCACTATAAAGGGGAAGTTCCGTTCGAATATGGCGCCACCCTTCATGTCAATAGAGTTTGTTGAGCGATGATTCACGCTTTTCAGCCTCATGCTTTTCAGTCCGTTACAGCGTGATGAATGTGCTATCTCCATTACGAACGAGCGTTCCCGTCTCATACTTGATTCTGAGCATGCGCAATTTTTTTCCCCTCGTAAAAGCATACACACTACCGTTTTTCACGACGTTAAAAAGAACGACGTGAAAAACGACGTGAAAAAATAGAGCAGGTTCTCATTTTTTTTAGGCCATTTTTCACGTCGTTAAAAATGCTCTGGAGCCTACACACGTTTTTAATGCCCAATTTAAAAAAATTGCATTTTTAACGTCATGAAAAACAGTTGTGTGTATGCGGCATAAAACTTTTTTTATGCGGTACTTTTCTTTGCAATTCCCCTGGAAAATACGGCATACTAAAGCTGTGTGAAATAGGGTGTCATTCCTCATCTGTGCCCAAGAGGCGTTAAATTCTTCAGTGAAAGCTCAGGGTTGGATGTTGATGGGCAAAACCTGTACAGCTGCCTTATTTCTTGGGATCCCAGCAGAACGTCCATATCCAGGTCTTGATATACACTTCTTGAATGTGCTGCAGTGCTGGTGTGGGCAGGTGTAGTCTGCATTCTGTACTGTAGGTGGCGCTCAACCAAAGCCGCAACGCAGAAGGCGAAGGAAGTTGTGAGAAACTTGGTTCCTCTGTGACTTTTTGCGGTCACTAGGGAGACAGCTGTTTGATTGGACATTGGCACCCCATGTAACTTTGGCAGCCATCTTGATATAGTAAAAACTCTGGCTTCTGGGATTGGCGTGCTTAAAAATGGAATTAAACCCATAGCATACTAGCTCATTATGAATGACTTACCTGAGATCGAAGCCCCCGAAGCGCTCCTCGTTCCCCTCCTCCGCCATGCCTCCTACGAGTGCCTCCTGGGTATCGCCGCTCCGGCGCTGTGACTGGCCGGAGCAGCGATGACGTCACTCCAGCACAATCCCATTCAAAGAACCGGCACGCTCAGTGCTCCTTCGCCGTTGTCTACGGCGCGCAATGTGCCGTAGACATTGGTGCATTCTTATTTGCAAATATCTCCTAAACCGTGTAGGTGTAGGAGATATTGCAAACACCTACAGGTAAGCCTTAATCTAGGCTTTATGTTTAAAGGAGACTGCTAATGTAATTTTTTTTAGGGTGGACCTCCGCTTTAATTCTTAAGAATAGGTGTGTAAATTGGGGCAGGCTGGTAGGGGCCCCAGTGCATTACTTTGCCAAAGGCCCCATCATACCATTAAGATGGCCCTGCAGCACTTCCACTATCAGAGCACCTGCACCACTGCAGCAGGAAGATTGGGTTGGAGTCCCAGAAAGTGTAGTGAGAAGGATGGCACGTTTCAGAGGCTACAGCGTGCCTTTGTATGAATTTAAAAATGTATAAAACAAAATCCTGTGTCTTTATCTTGTTGAAACAGTTTACTGTATATACTCGAGTATAAGCCGAGTTTTCAGCACATTTTTTTGTGCTGAAAATGCCCCTCTCGGCTTATACTTGAGTCACCTTTTTGCGCCTGATCTCCTGGATTTGGGGACCCGGTACTGGCTAGCTGTAGGCCCAAACTTGGCACACATGTAGCCCCAATCTTCCTCTACAAGTGTGCAAAGTTTTTTGTCTGGGGGACCTACGGCCGGGGAGCACTGATTTTTCAAAGCCGGGCACCCCTTCCATAGACTCCTATGTTAAACGGTAATTTCTCCAGTGATTTTGGGGACCCGGTACTAGCCAGTCGTAGGTTCCCTGGACCCGGAACTTGGCACACATGTAGCCCCATTTCTTCTCTACAAGTGTGCAAAGCTTGTTGTCTGGGGGACCTACGGCCAGGTAGCACCGATTTTTCAAAAGCCGGGCATCCCTTCCATAGACTCCCATGTTAAACGTCAGTCTAGTCATGGACACAGTGAGGCATGCACATGGGCACAGTGAGGCGTGCACATGGACACAGTGAGGCGTGCACATGGACACAGTGAGGCGTGCACATGGACACAGTGAGGCGTGCACATGGACACAGTGAGGCGTGCACATGGACACAGTGAGGCGTGCACATGGACACAGTGAGGCGTGCACATGGACACAGTGAGGCGTGCACATGGACACAGTGAGGCGTGCACATGGACACAGTGAGGCATGCACATGGACACAGTGAGGCATGGACACAGTGAGGCACAGCAAGGCATGCAGATGGACACCCTAGGCTTATACTCGAGTCAATAAGTTTTCCCATTTTTTGTGCTAAAATTAGGTGCCTCAGCTTATATTCAGGTCGGCTTATACACGAGTATATACGGTATGTAGGTTTTTTGTGCTGAACAACTGGAAGTAATGAAGGTTTTTGTCCTGAACAAGCAAAGGGGAAACGTTGCCATCGTGAAACAATCGCCCACTCCTTGTTGAAATTCGTTTTCCTACACTAGAGATTTCTTATTTCATTATTCCTGTGTCCTATAAGCTTTCTGTATATGACTTATGGCCTTCAAGCGGACCTCCAGGCAGAAAATAAATTGCTAACAGTAATGCTGCAAGAATTCATTTGACATGGATAAAATGTCTGGCCATGCCCTCCATATACTTCTTCCTCACTCCTTTATTCAAATTCAGTAGCGGTACATTTCATATATGGCCCCTCTGAGTGACACCAGGAAACACGTCCTGACATTACCGCCAACCGAAAACCCAAATGGACATTACAAGATGGCGAGTAACAGTCTCAGGAGTGGCATTCATTCACATTCTACATCACTGCCATAAAGAAGAGTTCCCTGGTACAAAGGGGTGTTTGCCAGCCTCAGTGGATGGGAGAATATTTTTCAGTGAAGTACTGTACAAAAAATGATTTTCAAATAACCATATAGAAGCAGAAACCTGTCTGTGTAAGATTTAAAGTGGTTGTAAACCTTTAATTTACTCGCTCTGTGCAATAGTTTTTTACAGAGCAGCCTTGATCCTCTTCTTCTGGGGTCCCCAGCCGGCACTCCAAGCCCCTAATCTTCATTGGGTGCCCCCATGGAAAGCCTGTGTCCATTGACACAGACAGCGGGACTCGGGCCCCCCCCCCCAACTCCCGTGTCACAGGATTTTATTAACAGCAGCGGGAGCCAATGGCTCCTGTTGCTATCAATCTGTCCAATGAGGAGAGAGACAGCGGCTGGCCTCTGGGCCTTGGGTGATGATACTAACCCAAAGCGGTCACATGAACAGTACTTTGATCCCATCCTCTGCTCCATAGTAGAAGAAAGGATCGTACCACATCACAGGGAGGTATTCCAGCAAAATTAAAAACCTCTGCATGCGTTAACAAGAGGCCGTTACTGCAAAAGGCATTCGGTGTGCCTCAGTGGTCTCAAAATCCACATAGTTACATAGTAGGTAAGGCTGAAAAAAGACAATAGTCCATCCAGTTCAACCTGTGTTGGTGCATGTGTATCAGAGTCTATAATGCTTTCCCATATCCCTGTATGTTGTGTCCTTCAAGATGTACATCTAAAAGTGTGTTAAAGATATCCATACTCCCCGCAGCCACCTCCACTTGTGGGAGAGAGTTCCATATTCTTATTGTCCTAACAGTGAAGGACCCCCTACGCAGCTTAAGGTTAAACCGCTTCTTCTCCAGTCTCATTGTGTGGCCCCCCCGTGTCCTTTCCCTTATGACTGAATAGTTTATTTCCTATGCTGGGATCCCTATTAAGAAATTTGTAGATTGCTATCATATCTCCTCTCAAGCGTCTTTTCTCCAGTGAGAATAAATTTAGTGTTTGCAGCCGTTCCTCATAATTGAGGTCCTCCAGGCCCCTTATTACCGTATATACTCGAGTATAAGCTGACCCGAATATAAGCCGAGGCACCTAATTTTACCACAAAAAAATGGGAAAACGTATTGACTCGAGTATAAGCCTAGGGTGTCCATCTGCATGCCTCACTTTGCCCAATCTCCCTACCTGATCTCCTGCGCTGTGTGACTAGACCAGGGGTCTCCAAACTTTTCAAACAAAAGGGCCACTTTATTGTCCTTTAGACTTTAGGAGGGGGCAGAAAATGTCCCGGACCCAGCTCCAGTGAGAATAAATGTGGCCTCAGGGTTGGTGGACAGTAGGAGGAGGAGTAGGGCCCCTATCAGTAGGAGGAATAGTATCCCATCATTGATATTAGTAGAAGAAATAGTGCCCCCTTGTTGGTGTCAGTGGAAGGAATAGTACCTCATATCAGTTGAGGAATAGTGCCCCAAGAGCCACATAAAGGCTAGCAAAGGGCCGCATCTGGCCCTCGGGCCGCAGTTTGGAGACCCCTGGACTAGACTGACGTTTAACATGAAGTCTATAGATGGGGTTCCCGGATTGCATGAAAAATCGGTGCTCCCCGGCCGTAGGTGCTCTGGACAGCAAAATTTGCACACTTGTAGATGAAGAGTGGGGCTACAGGTGTGCCAAGATTGGGGTCCAGGGGACCTAGGGCCATCCGGTACCGGGTCCCCGAAATCACCAGAGAAATTACCGTTTAACATGGGAGTCTATGGAAGGGGTGCCCGGCTTTGAAAAATCGGTTCTCCCCGGCCAACAAACTTTGCAGACTTGTAGATGAATAGTGGGGCTACATGTGTGCCAAGCTTGGGGTCCAGGGGACCTACGGCCGTCCGGTATCAGGCGCACAAATGTGAAGATGGACACAGACTCGAGTATAAGCCGAGGGGGGCATTTTCAGCACAAAAAAATGTGCTGAAAAACTCGGCTTATACTCGAGTATATACGGTAGTTTCGTTGCCTTTCTTTGGACTCTCTCCACCACATCCCTTCGGAGGACTGGTGACCAGAACTGGACTGAAAACTTCAGATGAGGCCTAACCAGAGTTTTATAAAGTGTCAGAATTATGGTTTTGTCCCCTGGAGTATATCCCCTTTTTTATGCATGCTATCATTCTGCCATTCCACCAAATCACGATAATTTATCCAGTGGGTCATGGCCACCTTAAGGAAGGGGTTCTCTATTAGAAGGTTTGTCTGCAATCCAAATTCCTGACTTGTTTTACACTGATGCCGCGTACACACGATCGGACATTCCGACAGCAAAACCGTGGATATTTTTCTGACGGATGTTGGCTCAAACTTGTCTTGCATACACACAGTTGCACGAATGTTGTCGGAAATTGCGAACGTCAAGAACGCGGTCACGTACAGCACGTACGACAGCACAATAAAAAAGAAGTTCAATACCAAGTGCGGCACCCTTTGGGCTCCTTCAGCTAATCTCGTGTTAGTAGAAGTTTGGTGAGAGACGATTCGCGCTTTTCAGCCTCATGCTTTTCAGTCCGTTACAGCGTGACGAATGTGCCATCTCCATTACGAACGCTAGTTTTACCAGACCGACCGCTTCCGTCTCGTACTTGATTCAGAGCATGCGTGGAATTTTGTGCGTCGGAATTGCATACACACGATCGGAATTTCCAACAAGAACTTTTGTTGCCGGAAAAATTGAGAACCAGCTCTCAGACATTTGTTGTCGGAAATTCCGACAGCAAATGTCCGTTGGAGCCTACACACGGTTGGAATATCCGACCAAAAGCTCACATCGAACATTTGTTGTCGGAAATTCTGATCGTGTGTACGCGGCATGAGAGTTATTTCTCTGCTGAGAGGTCTTGACTGACCAGACTATCATATTTTGGGCAAATATTGATATACAGTAAGTATAAAGCTTGCAGTGACTTCCAATCAGCACCGCTCTCGCGCTCGAATGCGACATCTGCTCCGAGTATTTCTGCCTCGCTGTCTGTCCAGTTTAATCCTCGCCACATCTAACAGCATAAAGCAGATGGGTAAATGCCTTCCAATACACATCAACTGCATTCTAGATTAAATATTTTATTCCCTGCTGGTCACTGCCACTACAAGACCCTGAAATTGCCTCTATTCATCTCTACAGCTAAAGGGACCAGACTGGCCCCCTCTTCATTACCAGACTATAAAATCTTAATGGGAAAGTTATTTTTTTTTATTATTATCATCAAATCCCAAAATACATATATATATATATACTGTGTGTGTGTGTATATATATATATATCTATTGTGAGGGGGTTAGCTCGGCAGCGGGTGTGTGTGACCCCCGGGATGGGCTCCCCACACAAAAACAGGCCCAGCAAACGGAGGTTGTGGTTTTCAAAATCAAAAAGGTGCGGTTTATTTTCTATTTACAGTGACAAAACACAGCAAAGCAAAAGAAACATAAATAAAATAAATCCTGGTCAACTTGACCTCTGACTAAACATACAGGTTTCCTAACTAACAACTGGGATCAGCCTAGTGCTGTCCTAGTCCCTAAGTCCCTGGTTTTAAATGTCCAAGCAAATAGCCACACAGGCTTTGTCTCACCGCACAGGGGTTCACTCTCCCTAGACAGTCCACACAGGTCTGGGTCCAGGCATGAGCAAACACCTAATGAACCTGGGAGTTCTTATAGAGGCCTAAATGAGCTGACAAGCTTCAGCTGGTCTCATCAACTCCCTGTCTGCACGACGCCCCACACTCTCCCTAGAGGTATGAGTCATTCATGAGCCCACTAGCCTCAGCTGGGCTTATACAACTCTCCACCTAGTTGTATAAGTCGGCGTAAAGCCTGAATCTGGGCGAAATATATCTACCCCCCTGGATGCAACCAGGTGACTTTACCTTCCTGCTGTCACATACCCCCCCCTCTTGTTTTAACCTCGGGGTTGGAACACCAGCAATCAGGCATTCATGTACTCGAGACAAAGCATCCACATTCCCCATTTGAACGCCAGGGCGATGCTTTACTGTGAAGTTGAATTCCTGGAGGGCCAGGAACCACCTATTCACTCTTCTATTTGTTTCCTTGTTTTGAGCCATCCACTTTAGCGGAGCGTGATCCGTAACCATGTCAAAGTGCCTACCTAGCAGGTAGTACCGAAGGGAATCTAGAGCCCACTTCACCGCTAAACACTCCTTTTCAACGGTGGCGTAATTTACCTCATGGGACTTCAACTTCCTGCTGAGGTAAATGACTGGGTGCTCTTCCCCGTTCCAGACCTGGGACAATACTGCTCCTAACCCCACATCTGACGCATCACTTTGTACGACAAAGTCTTTAGAGAAGTCGGGTGAGTACAACACTGGCTGGCTACATAAGGCTTGTTTCAAGAATTGGAATGCTGCCTCAGCCTCGGGGGTCCATTTAATCATGACCGACCCTTTCCCCTTCGTCAGGTTGGTTAGGGGCACAGCCTTAGAAGCAAAGTGGGGAATGAATCGCCGATAATACCCAGCGATTCCCAGAAAGGCTCGTACCTGCTTCTTGCTGTTGGGACGTGGCCAACTCTGGATGGCCTCGACTTTGTTGAGTTGGGGTTTTATTACTCCCCTCCCAATGGTGTATCCAAGATATTTGGCCTCCTCCTGCCCAATGGTACACTTCTTGGGGTTAGCCGTAAACCCCGCTTCCCGAACAGAGTCCAGGACTGCTTGCACTTTTGGCAGATGTGAGGCCCAATCTGTGCTATGGACAATTACGTCATCCAGGTAAGCCGCAGCATACTTCCGATGGGGCCTCAGCATCTGGTCCATTTTCCGCTGGAATGTGGCCGGCGCATTCTGTAACCCGAACGGCATTCTTTTATATTGGAACGCCCCGTCTGGGGTTACAAATGCGGTTTTCTCTTTGGCCGACTTGGCCAGGGGGATTTGCCAATACCCTTTTGTGAGGTCAAGAGTCGTCATGTATCGGGCTGTTCCCAGCCGGTCGATCAACTCATCTATACGTGGCATGGGGTAGGTGTCAAATTTTGTAACTTTGTTCAACTGACGAAAATCGTTACAAAATCGCCAGCTCCCATCCGGTTTAGGCACCAACACAATGGGACTAGACCAATCACTTTGGGACTCCTCTATCACCCCTAAGTTCAGCATTTTCTGTACTTCCTCCCGTATTGCCTCCCGTCGGGCCTCTGGGATCCGATAGGGTTTTAACTTCACCCTTTCACCGGGCGGGGTAATGATGTCATGCTCTACCCCAGATGTTTGTCCCGGCAGCTCAGAGAATACCTCCTTGTTGCGAAGCACAAACTCCTTAACCTCCTGTTGTTGGGGTTGTGACAAGGTGGCTGCTATTCCAACCTCAGGAATCACGCAACCAGTTTGAGCTGGTGACCAAGTGTCTGCGACTAGGGACTCTCTATCCCTCCAGGCTTTCAACAGATTAACGTGATAGATCTGTTCGGGCTTTCGCCTTCCTGGTTGTCTGACCTTGTAATTCACTTCGCTCACTTTTTCCATTATCTCATAGGGGCCTTGCCATTTGGCAAGGAATTTACTTTCAACCGTAGGGACAAGTACCAATATCCTATCCCCCGGGGAAAAGGTACGGGTCTTGGCTCCACGGTTGTACACTCTCTGCTGTGCTAACTGCGCTTGGGCCAAATGTTCCTTCACGATGGGCATTACCTGTGCAATTCGGTCTTGCATCAGGGCGACATGCTCAATCACACTCCTGTGGGGAGAACTCTCACTTTCCCAAGTTTCCTTGGCAATATCCAACAGCCCTCTTGGGTGTCTCCCATACAGTAACTCAAAGGGGGAGAATCCCGTAGAGGATTGGGGCACCTCCCTAATAGCAAACATCAGATAAGGAAGTAGACAGTCCCAATCCTTTCCATCTCTATCCACCACTTTCTTCAACATTTGTTTTAGGGTTTTGTTGAATCTTTCAACCAGCCCATCGGTTTGGGGGTGATACACAGATGTACGTAATTGCGTCACTTTGAACAATTTACACAGCTCCTTCATAACCCGGGACATAAAGGGTGTACCTTGGTCCGTAAGCAGTTCTTTACAAATACCCACCCGGCTAAACACAAGAGATAGCTCTTTGGCTATGGTTTTGGCCGAGGTATTTCGGAGAGGGATCGCTTCTGGATAACGGGTGGCATAGTCCATTATAACTAATATGTACTGGTGCCCCCTAGCGGACTTGATTATAGGCCCTACCAAATCCATGGCGATCCTCTCAAACGGGACCTCAATGATGGGTAGAGGGACCAGCGGGCTACGGAAATGTGGCATCGGGGCCGACCTCTGACACACAGGGCAGGAGGAACAATAATTTTCTATGTCCTTCATCACCCCCGGCCAATAGAATCTCTGTAATACCCTCTCTCGGGTTTTCTCTGTCCCCAGATGACCTCCAAGAATGTGCCCATGGGCCAACTCCAACACCAACTTCCTGTAAGGTTTGGGCACCACAAGCTGCTCAACGGTTTCTTCTGCCCTTTTTGCCACCCGATACAGTAGGTCCTTCTCTACGCTGAAGTATGGGTAAGTGCAGGTATTATCTGGGTTCACTAACTCGCCATCTATTTTCACTACGTTTTCCCGTGCCTTTATTAGGGCGGGGTCTTTCAACTGTTCTGTGGCAAAGTTTTCCCTGTGAACCTCAAGATCAGAAAACTCCACAGACGGTAGGTTTTCGTCTGAGGAGGTGGGCTCCCCTCCAGTTTCTTGAGTCTCCCCTGCCAATACTGATAAGGGAAATTCCGGAGAGTCCTCACCACTCTCAGGGGAGTTCTGGCTATCACATTCCTGGTACATAGGGGCACCAGTGGGGGGCTCAGGATCATCCCACAGTTCCCAGAACTTCGGAAAATCCCTTCCCACAATGGCGTCATGCGGTAACTGAGATACTAAGCCCACTGGATGAGAGAGGGTACCTTTGGGGGTCTCGAAACACACTGTAGTCACTGGATACTCTCGGGTGTCCCCATGCACACAAATAACAGCTACCTTGCTATTCCCAAAGACCTCTGTTTTAACTAACTCAGCCTTTATCAGGGTCACAAGGCTACCTGAATCCAGCAATACCACAACATTTCTACCATTAACACACATTTTGCATAAATGTTTCTCAGTTCCTCGAATGGCAGTGCATGCGACTGTCGCACACAGCGACTGACGTCTGCCCGTCAGAAAGTCACACTGCATGGGTTCCTCCACAACCGGGCAATTGGCTGCAATATGTCCCGCTTGCCGGCAGCGGTAGCAAACGATCCTTCTTGCCGCCTCTTGAGCCGCTGATTTCCCAGGCTGTTCTCGCCAAACTTGGGGTAGAGCTCCCACCCTCTCACTCTCTCCACCCTCACCCCTTGGAATCCTCTTATCCGCCCCTGGGGATGGTCTGGTCTTAGGGTGGAAAGTCTGAGTGTCTCTGGAAGAGGCCGTCAGGTTCTCTGTAGCCAAGTATTTCTCCACACGATCCACAAGACCATCGGCCGTCTCTGGGTCTCCATGGCTTACCCACTTTTGGATGGCAGTAGGAAGAGCTCTCAAAAACCGATCCATTACAACACGTTCCACAATCTTTGGTGCGGACAAAGTCTCTGGCTGTAGCCACTTTCTGCTCAGGTGAATGAGATCATACATTTGAGACCTGGGGGGTTTTCCAAGCTGGAAAGTCCAGTTATGCACACGCTGAGCCCGGACAGCCTGGGTGACACCCAGCCTTGCCAAAATTTCAGCTTTTAGCATCACATAGTCTTTTGCTTGGTTAGGCTCTAGGTCATAGTAAGCTTTCTGCGATTCACCAGTTAACAGAGGAGCCACCAGTCCAGCCCACTGCTCCTCAGGCCACTTTTCTCTTTCAGCGGTCCTTTCAAATGTGGTCAAAAATACCTCTGGATCATCCTCTCCAGTCATTTTTGTCAATAAACGACTCACCCCAAAGGACGCGGTATTAGTGGGACGGCTTTCCTCACTGGTCTGCGGACGTTGCTGCATTACTGCTTCCATCTGTTGTTGTAGTCTCTGCTCTTGCTTCTGCAACAGGTCTATGAAGCGGGCCTCAGATTGCTGCTGGGCTTGTTGCTGAGCCTCCAGACTCTGTTGCAAAGTTGCGTTTGTCTGCTGCTGGGCTGCAAGGCTCTGTTGATGAGCTTGCTGCTGGGCTGCGAAGTTCTGTTGTTGAGCTGCAAGGCTCTTTTGCAAACCTGCATTTGTCTGCTGTTGATTGGCATTTGCTAGAGCCAGCTGCTTCAGTATCTCCTCCATGCTGGCTTAAAAAAAAAACTGCCACTGGTTCTCCACCAACTGTGAGGGGGTTAGCTCGGCAGCGGGTGTGTGTGACCCCCGGGATGGGCTCCCCACACAAAAACAGGCCCAGCAAACGGAGGTTGTGGTTTTCAAAATCAAAAAGGTGCGGTTTATTTTCTATTTACAGTGACAAAACACAGCAAAGCAAAAGAAACATAAATAAAATAAATCCTGGTCAACTTGACCTCTGACTAAACATACAGGTTTCCTAACTAACAACTGGGATCAGCCTAGTGCTGTCCTAGTCCCTAAGTCCCTGGTTTTAAATGTCCAAGCAAATAGCCACACAGGCTTTGTCTCACCGCACAGGGGTTCACTCTCCCTAGACAGTCCACACAGGTCTGGGTCCAGGCATGAGCAAACACCTAATGAACCTGGGAGTTCTTATAGAGGCCTAAATGAGCTGACAAGCTTCAGCTGGTCTCATCAACTCCCTGTCTGCACGACGCCCCACACTCTCCCTAGAGGTATGAGTCATTCATGAGCCCACTAGCCTCAGCTGGGCTTATACAACTCTCCACCTAGTTGTATAAGTCGGCGTAAAGCCTGAATCTGGGCGAAATATATCTACCCCCCTGGATGCAACCAGGTGACTTTACCTTCCTGCTGTCACAATATATATATATATATACACACACACACACACACACACACACACACACACAGTATTGTGCAAAAGTTTTAGGCAGGTATGGAAAAATGCTGTAATTAATGCCGCGTACACACGATCAATTTTTTCGACGGTAAAAACACCGTCGAGAAAATCTACGTGAAAAACGAGGAACAGCTTGTTCCCCCCACACACGGCCGTTTTAAATGACATTTTTTTTTTGGTCGAAAAAAACGACCGTGTGTGGGCTCCGCGGCAGTGTTTCCCTATGGGAAAACTGCTGCGGAAAACATGTCGAAAAAAACGACGAGAAAAATTAGAACATGTTCTAATTTTTCTCGTTGTTTTTAATGCTGTTTTTCTCGTCGAAAAAAACGGCAAAAAGCCCACAGACGATCGTTTTTCTCGTCAAAAGGAAAAAAATGTTTTTCTCGACGAGAAAAACGGCCGTGTGTACGCGGCATAAGAATGCTTTCAGCAATGTTAATAGTTAATTTTGGATTAATTACCAAAATGGAAAGTAAATGAACAGAAGAGAAATCCAAATCCAATCAATATTTGGTGTGACCAACCTTTGCCTTCAAAACATCATCAGTTCTTCTAGGTAGACTTGCAGGCAGTTTTTGAAGGAACTTGGCAGGTAGGTTGTCCCAAACATCTCAGAGAACTAATCACAGATCTTTTGTGGATGTCGGCTGCCTAAAATCCTTCTATCTCTTCATGTCATCCCAGACAGACTCCATGATGGTGAGATCAGGGCTGTGTGGGGGGGGGGGGGGGGGCAAACCATCACTTCCAGGACTCCTTGTTTTTCTTTACACTGAGGATAGTTCTTAATGACATTGGCTGTATGTTTGGGGTTGTTGTCCTGCTGCAGAATACAATTGGGGCCAATCACACACCTGATGGTATGGCCTGATGGTTAAGTATCTGTCTGTATTTTTCAGCACTTTGGACACCATTGATCCTCACCAAATCTCCAACTATTTGCAGAAATGCAGCCCCAAACTCGCAAACTTGCAAAGATCCTCCACCGTGATTCACAGTTGGCTGCAGACACTCATTATTGTACCGCTCGTTAGCCCTTCCCCCAACAAACTGCCTTCTGCTACAGCCAAATATTTCACATTTTGACTACTCAGCCTAGAGCACCTGCTGCCATTTTTCTGCACCCCAGTTCTTATGTTTTCCTGCATAGGACATTGAAAGAAAGATAACCAACTATGCACAAAAACACACACACACACACACACACACATATATATATATATATTTTATATTATATAATACATTTTAATTAATATCACCAATTTAAATTAATATGAATTTATTGTTGGCCATCATTGGCACCTTTAATGCAAGAAAGGTTAAGAAAAATGCAGTCTGCAGTCTATGACTACCTCTTGTATCATGTCTGCAATCTCTTACTTAAACTTAAACACACTGCTAATAGTATTAGCAAAATTTCCATTCCGTGCGCCTCTAGCAGACATGATACAGGAGATGGTCACAGACTGCAGACATGATCCAAGAGATCAATGCAGCCTCACCAGTGTCCATCAAATGCAGCCTCACCAGTGCCCATCAGATGCCTGTGGAAGCAGCCTCTTACCACTGCCCGTCATGCAGCCTCTAACCAGTGCCAGTGTATGCAGCTTGCCTGTGCCAGTCATGAAGCCTCTCACCAGTGCCAGTCATGCAGCCTCTCACCAGTGCCAGTGCCCATCATGCAGCTTCTCACCAGTGCCAGTCATGCAGCCTCTCACCAGTGCCCGTCATGCAGCCTCTCACCAGTGCCCGTCATGCAGCCTCTCACCAGTGCCAGTCATGCAGCCTCTCACCAGTGCCCATCATGCAGCCTCTCACCAGTGCCAGTGTATGCAGCTTGCCTGTGCCAGTCATGCAGCCTCTCACCAGTACCAGTCATGCAGCCTCTCACCAGTGCCAGTGCCCATCATGCAGCCTCTCACCGGGGGCCAGTCATGGAGCATCTCACCAGTGCCAGTGATGCAGACTTGTGCCAGTGCCCAGCATGCAGTCTCTAACCAGTGCCAGTCATGCAGCCTTGGTGCGCCTCTAGCAGACATGATACAAGAGATGGTCAGAGACTGCAGACATAATACAAGAGATCAACGCAGCCTCACCAGTGTCCATCAAATTCAGCCTCACCAGTGCCCATCAGATGCAGCTTGCCTGGGCCTGTCATGCAGCCTCTCACCAGTGCCCGTCATGCAGCCTCTCACCAGTGCCCGTCATGCAGCCTCTCACCAGTGCCCATCATGCAGCCTCTCACCAGTGCCCATCATGCAGCCTCTCACCAGTGCCAGACATGCAGCCTTGTGCCAGTGCCCAGCATGCAGCCTCTCGCCAGTGCCCAGCACGCAGCCTTTCACCAGTGCCAGTCATGCAGCCTCTCACCAGTGCCAGTCATGCAGCCTCTCACCAGTGCCAGTCATGCAGCCTCTCAGTGCCAGTCACGCAGCCTTGTGCCAGTTCCCATCACACAGCCTCTCACCAGTTCCAGTGGATGCAGCTTGCCTGTGCCCAGATCAGAGCGGCAATCTCTGTGTCATGGAGCAGGATTTGCCGCAGTAACAATGTCCCGCCTCCTGTTAACACGTCACACTGATTCAATGTCCCGGCATTGGATCAGTGTGCCGTCAATCACAGGAGGCAGGACATTGTTATGCCCAGCTTTCGTCCATCATGAGAAAAGAATCAATCTCCGAGATTAATGTGTCACTGACATTACTAAGTAGCTGGGGTCATTCGTAATGTAGTTGGTGTACACTGGCTATAATTGTGGGGTCTTGATTTGATTAGAAAAGGGATTAGGGAATATTTGACATATGCTTTCATAAACTGTAAAATGCACAGTTTTTATACAGATTAGATACATCTGTATTTCAAGAAAAATCAAGTCCCACCTCACAGTTATTGCCCTGAAGTGGTCTAGAACAGTTAGACAAAACTAATCATCTTTTTTGGCACTGCTCTGCCCACCAGAGCTTCACCTGTTTTGATGCTTGTCGGCCACACAAGTAGACTGATATTGTCTTGGAAACAGTGGCGGCTGATAAAGTTTTAGGATGGGGGGGGGCGCCAGACCCCGCCCTTCCTTTTTGGCCCCTCCCACTTCTCGTAAGCCACACCCCCTTATATAATCCACCCATAGTGTCAGGAGTATACAGCTCAGCATCACAGGAAAGAGTATATAGCCCCAGCATCCCTGTGCTGAGTTCCTGGGTCTGTATACCCGCTGTGCGCATTATCATAAAAAAAAAAAAAAAAAGGGTGGTTTACTACCGCTTTAAAAAACCCTAGGATTAAAAACCAAATCCTGTAAAAGTGGAATACTTATCTTCACCCTCTTTCTAGCATAGTAGAGCAGGATATGTTGGGTAGGAAATGGAATTTCTTAGGAATTACAACTCAATATATTACTTTCAGGCCCTATTGTTCTGCACTGCAGTAAAGTAAAACCAGTGGTTATAGCCGTGCACATGTGGTGTTCTTGTGAAAGGGGAGTGTTGGTTCCTAATAATGAAGTGGCATTGGCTTAGTTTGAGCCTCGTTTTTTAAGGTGAGCTGGCAGCCTGGCAATAATAAATTATGTCCAGTAGTCCACTTTTTAGGGTGATCGCCTATGCCAAATCAATTACCCAGTCACTTTTGGGTTCTAAAATTACCCAGCATGTGAAACATATGAAAAGCTCTTAGAGGGAGAGACAGTGACTTGCATGTGGCCGCTCCGCACTGGTCGTGCATCCATTGATGTCACTTCCAGTTTATCACTGCGCAGATAAACCGAAAGTGATGCCGTAACTCAGAGGAAAAGCACTGCCCTAGTCCTAGAGCGGTGCCAATCAAATAACAGGCATAAAAACACTATGGATGGATGGGACTCATGGGAGCAATACGGCGCAATCGATTGCGCCACATGGCAGAGCTAAACCGGGCAAATGAAGCGTCACGTCTGCGCTTCCCATGGAGCACTGTGTCCGGCGCCCGAACACAGTGCACATAGTGCAAAGGACCTTAATTTTGTTTTGTGACCGCCTGGGAGGGGGGGGCGGCGCCCATGCGCCCCCTATGGATGGGCCGCCACTGCTTAGAAATACCAGTTTAGATGTGGCATAGCTGGCATCTATTTCAAAAGTCACAGGACCTCCGTCATCCCTGCTAAACCGCCTGAGAATCCTCAGCTCAGCTATGAGTTGGGCTAATTTGTGGCCTTCAGAATGGATGCTTAACTATCATCTTTGTCAGCAAAGTCCTTGCTGTCGGTGTATCTTTGACAGTGATTATTCAGCATTGCCCATTACATGTCAAGCAAGTTCATCCTTCGCTGGAAATTTTATGGATGTTACACAAAGAAATTGTTTTGCCTACTGCAGTGAATTATTCTCTGGCATGGATTGAATTCTTTCTACATTCTGAGAGATTAGCACGACTGTTTGCACATCTTTATCGTAGCATTCTCTAGCTATAATGTATAGCGTGGGCAGGTTGCAAAAGATTAATCTTTTATATTTGTATCTCATTTAGATAAAATAACTCCCACTTGCCCATCTTTAAGAAATAAATCCATCTTTCCCTTATTTCTTCTCCCTCATTTGACGCTGATGCAGACATCTGTATAACAAAATTTACAATTGTAGCACTCCTCCCATCTGGGCAGCGTAGGGTGACCCCCATGCCATCCTTATGCCATCCTCCATAGTAGATTCCTTAGGCCTTAACTCAGGCCAAAAAATGCTAAATTGTGAAAGGTGCAGCAATATAAATATAAGTGTCAAATTCGTAACCAAGTCCCATAAAACACTTCAATTCCAATGTGATGCAAATAGAGATCTTCTCAGTAATCACTTGACCCTCCCTTCTAGACCGTAAGCTCTAACGAGCAGGGCCCTCTGATCCCTCCTGTATTAAATTGTATTTTAAGGTCCCATGCACACGACACGCCGGTGCAAACTCTGCTGAACACGCCCATTTTGCCGCGATTTTAGCAGCGTTTAGTTAAGAAACATCATAAGACCCTCCCTAAGCTCAAAAAAAGTATTATTGCCTGCCACATCACCTGGCCACGTCACCTGCCACAAGTTGTGGATTGTCCACTTGCCACATCACCTGCCACAATTTGTGGATTTTTCACCTGCCACGTCACCTGGCCACAAGTTGTGGATTGTCCACCTGCCACGTCACCTGGCCACGTCACCTGGCCACAATTTGTGGAGTGTCCACCTGCCGCGTCACCTGCCACGTCACCTGGCCATGTCACCTGCCACAAGTTGTGGATTGTCCACTTGCCACGTCACCTGCCATGTCACCTGCCACGTCACCTGCCACGTCACCTGCCACAATTTGTGGATTGTCCACCTGCCACAAGTTGTGGATTGTCCACTTGCCACGTCACTTGCCACATCACCTGGCCACGTCACCTGCCACAAGTTGTGGATTGTCCACTTGCCACGTCACCTGCCACAATTTGTGGATTGTCCACCTGCCACAAGTTGTGGATTGTCCACTTGCCACGTCACCTGCCACATCACCTGGCCACGTCACCTGCCACAAGTTGTGGATTGTCCACTTGCCACGTCACCTGCCACATCACCTGCCACGTCACCTGGCCACGTCACCTGCCACAAGTTGTGGATTGTCCACTTGCCATGTCACCTGCCACAATTTGTGGATTTTCCACCTGCCACGTCACCTGGCCACAAGTTGTGGATTGTCCACCTGCCACGTCACCTGGCCACGTCACCTGGCCACAATTTGTGGAGTGTCCAGCTGCCACGTCACCTGCCACGTCACCTGGCCATGTCACCTGTCACAAGTTGTGGATTGTCCACTTGCCACGTCACCTGCCATGTCACCTGCCACTTCACCTGCCACAATTTGTGGATTGTCCACCTGCCACAAGTTGTGGATTGTCCACTTGCCACGTCACCTGGCCACGTCACCTGCCACAATTTGTGGATTTCCACCGTCCACCTCACCTGACAACATCACCTGTCACAAGTTGTGGATTGTCCACTTGCCACGTTACCTTCACAAGTTGTGGATTGTCCACTTGCCACGTCACCTGCCACAAGTTGTGGATTGTCTATAGTGCAATGCAAGAAATTCATTTTTTTTATATTTTTTAAATGGTTTTTCATCATTTGCCACCAGATTTCTAATGTAAAAAAAATAGGTCACCTTTAAAAACACTTATAAACGAAAACGCGGCAAAACGCCGGTACCACGTTTTGCCACGTTTAGCGACATTTAGCCGCGTTTTGCGTCTGAAACGTGGAAAACTTTTGCGTCTGAACCCATTTTTTTGCTTCTGGAAAAACGAGGTTAAACGCAACTGCCTAAAAACGGCAATAAACGAGACTGTGTGCATGGACACATAGGATAACATTGAATGTGTTCAGGAGCAGTTGAAAAAAGTGTCCAACTGCCTCTGAACAAGCGTTTAACAGCGTCTCGTGTGCATGGGGCCTAACTGTACTGTTTTCCCCCATGTTGTAATAATGTTGTAATAATCGAATTTTTCAACAAACTCTTTACCATAAAAGGACCACCAACATGCCCACCACCAAAGACCCCTATGGGTGTCTTCTCACCTGATCTCATGGACCCCCAACTATAGAATGGAGGCCAAAAGGGCTTCTGTTACGTAATGGTGTCAGCCAGACTACTGGTCCATTAAATGTCTCCTCCAGTCTCCAATGGGCATTTTCATATGAAAGCACAAGAAGAAATACGAATAGTGCAGACCGCTAAAAATAGGATTTTTGTACTCACCGTAAAATCCGTTTCTCTGGCATCCATGGACTGACACAGCGTGTCTTTTACACCTTTACACGTGGGTTATGTCCCTGCTTGCAGGAGAAGACCTAGGCAGAATGTGAGATGTTATACATACATTCTAAACAGCCAGAGCTGAACAGCCCCACCCAGGGGGGGCGGTCCCTCCGGACATAACCCTCCCACTGCAGTCAGCAGACCTCAGTTCGTAACAAAGCAGTACAAACTTAAAAAGAAGGGTGGGTGCTGTGTCAGTTCATGGATGCCAGAGAAACGGATTTTACGGTGAGTACAAAAATCCTATTTTCTCTTGTCATCCATGGACTGACACAGCGTGTCTTTTACACCTTTACACGTGGGATGTCCCAAAGCAGTGTCAAGAGGGATGGGAGCAGTATAAATGGAAAACCAAAAACTTCACTCCAAACAAGGCAGAGCTCCTCAACGGAGGAGTTGCAACATCAAACAGCGGCCTGCAACACCTTGCGGCCGAAGGAAGCATCCGAAGATGCAGCCACATCAACCTTATAAAACTTAGAAAAGGTATGAACAGACGACCAGGTCGCCGCCTTGCACGCTTGTGCAACCGACGCTTGATGTCGGAAAGCCCAGGAAGCACCAATTGCCCTGGTGGAATGTGCCGTAACCGGAAAGGGAGGCGCCCGCCCCCTGAGAGCATAAGCTTGAATGACGGTTTGTCTGATCCACCTAGAAATGGTGGCAGACGAAACCGCTTGGCCCTGTTTTGGACCAGAGACAGCCACAAATAGTGAGTCAGACTTCCGAATAGAAGCAGTAGCAGACAGGTACACCCGCAAGGCTCGTTCCACATCCAAAGTGTGAAGCGCAAACTCTCTGGGATGCGATGGGTGAGGACACAAGGACGGGAGGACAATGTCCTCATTTAAGTGGAAGGCCGAGACCACCTTTGGCAGAAAAGAAGGTCGCGGATGTAACACCGCCTTATCCTTATGGATGACCAAAAAGGGCGACTTGCAGGACAAGGCCGCCAATTCAGACACTCGTCTAATGGAAGTAATGGCCACCAAGAAGGCCACCTTCTGAGACAAAGTCAAGAGGGGAATATCTCTAATATTTTCAAAGGGAGGTTCCTGGAGAACCGAGAGCACCAAATTCAGATCCCACGGGGGGAGAGGAGGCTTGACAGGGGGGAGCACATGGCGAACCCCCTGCACAAAGGTGCTAACCAAGGGATGACCCGCCAGCGGTCGCTGAAAGAAGATGGCCAAGGCCGAAATCTGACCCTTAATGGTACTCAAAGCGAGCTTTTGGATCAAGCCACGCTGCAGAAAATGCAGTATTCTGGGAACGGAATACGTTCGTGGGCGCCAGTCCAGCTCTTCGCACATGGCGATGTAAACTCTCCAAGTACGGTGATAGATCTTTCTGGAGGAAGACTTCCGTGCCCTTAACATGGTCGAAAGGACCGAATCCGAGAGACCTCGGTCTCTCAGCACCTGGCTTTCAATAACCATGCCGTTAAAGCCAGAGACTGTAAAGCAGGATGAAATATAGGACCTTGAGACAGAAGGTCCCCCCGTATTGGTAACCGCCAGGGAACGTCTGCGACGAGACGTACCAGATCAGCATACCAGTGACGCCGAGGCCAATCCGGAGCAATAAGGATCACCGGAATTCCCTCGGTCGCTACCCTGCGGAGCAGGCGAGGGAGCAACTGCAGCGGAGGATAAACGTATATCAGGTGATACTGACCCCATGGGGCCACCAACGCATCCGAGGCATCCGCCCAGGGATCCCTGGATCTGGCCACAAACCTCAACACCTTGCGATTGAGTCGAGAGGCCATCAGGTCCACATCCGGCGTGCCCCACCGTCTGCAAAGGAGTTGAAAGACCTCCGGGTGCAAGGACCACTCTCCCTGGTCCAGCGTCTGGCGACTTAGATAGTCCGCCTGCCAATTGTCTACGCCTGGAATGTAGACGGCCGACAGAGCCGCCACGCTTCTTTCGGCCCACCTCAGGATGCGGGCGACCTCGGAAGCCGCCGCTGAGCTCCGAGTCCCCCCTTGATGGTTGACATACGCCACTGCTGTGGCGTTGTCCGATTGGATCCTGATGGAGTGACCCTGTAGTTTCTCCGACCATGAGGAGAGGCACAGTCTGATTGCCCGTATCTCCAGCACATTGATCGGTAAGAGGGCTTCATCCGGAGTCCAAAGCCCTTGGGCCGACAGGACTCCCCAGACTCCCCCCCAGCCCGTCAGGCTGGCGTCCGTCGTGATCACCGTCCATTGGATGGGGAGGAACGACTTCCCGGACCGAAGAGCCGGGGACCTCAACCACCACGTCAGGGACGCCCTGACCAGGTGACTCACCTGGATCTGAAGATCCAAGGACAACGGGGATTTGTCCCAAGTGGACAAGATCTCTTTCTGTAAAGCCCTGGTGTGCGCTTGAGCATAAGGAACGGCCTCGAAGGAGGCCACCATGAGTCCCAGGACTCTCATGCAAAAGCGGATTGACGACCATTTTCGGGACGTCAGCACCCGTACTGCAGACTGAAGTGTCAGTAGTTTGTCTGGAGGTAGGAAGACTCTTACCTCCAAGGAGTCTAGAATCAGACCTAGATACTCCAGACGCTGAGTCGGGACTAGAACCGACTTCTGAACGTTCAGGAGCCACCCAAACTCCCTGAGGGTCTGACTGACGATAGTCACACTTTCTTCCAATTCTGAGCCACTGTCTGCTCTTAGAAGAAAATCGTCCAGATAGCCCACGATAGCAATGCCTCGCTGTCTCAGTAAAGCTAGGACCGGAGCAAGCACCTTGGTGAACACCCTTGGTGCCGAGGCTAGGCCGAAGGGAAGAGCCACAAATTGATAGTGGACTTCGCCGGCCGCAAAGCGCAGAAACTTCTGGTGGCTTGCGCAGATCGGAACATGCAAGTAGGCGTCCTTGATGTCCAAGGATGCCAGAAAATCCCCTTGATGGAGTGTAGCGATCACCGTGCGAATGGATTCCATGCGGAATTTTTGCACCTTCACGAAGGCATTCAGGGCCTTGAGGTCCAGGATTGGCCGAACCCCGTCCTTTTTTGGAACAACAAACAGATTTGAGTAGAACCCCTGAAACCTCTCCTGGGACGGAACCGGCACAATTACTCCGGACCCGATCAAATCCTGTACAGCCCCCAAGAGGGCTGCCCGACGGGCAGCAAGGAGAGGGAGATTTGAGGGAAAGAATCTGTCTGGGGGCCAGGAGCGGAACTCTATTCTGTATCCTGAGGTGACCACCTCGCACACCCACCGGTCGGAGATCCGGGAGGTCCACCGATCCGTGAACCTGCGAAGTCGTCCCCCCACCCCAGAGACGGGCGGGGGCAAGACTTCACGCGGAGGCGGGCTTGGGAGCCGGCTTGTTCGGCTTACGCACCCAGGGGCGCTTGTGCCCGCCAGCCGCACTGTTGTCAGTCTGGGATGGCTTACCCGTGGACGAAACGAAAAAAAAACGTGGCGGACGAAAAAAACCCTTTTTTGCTGGAAAGGAAGGACCCGGTTTACGTCGGGCCTCCTTACCCTTGATAGTTTGAGGAAGGAGAGTGCTTTTACCTCCCGTGACATCCTTGATGATGTCATCCAGAGCAGCACCAAAAAGTCTACCACCCTTAAAAGGTAGATCCGTCAGGAGCTTCTTAGAGGCTAGGTCAGCAGACCAGCATTTCAACCAGATGAGACGATGCAATACCACCGCCGAGACAGAGGCCCTGGATATTAAAGGGGCCGCGTCCAACGTGGCGTCGCACACATATATCAGACCCTGCACCATCTGGTGGGCCAGAGCAATAGTGTCTGGAGGAAGGTTATACTCCTGCACAGTTTGGTGCAAAATTTTTGCCCATTCTGTGAGTGTCTGAGACACAAGGGTCGCCGCTACTACGGGCCGTAGGGCGGATCCCAACAAGGCGAACATGGCTCTACTCACCACTTCTGACCTCCTGTCAGTGGGGTCCTTAAACGCAGGAGTCCCCTCCATCGGGAGAGTGGTGGCCTTGTTTAAACGGGCGACTGGAGGGTCGACCACCGGGGGAGAAGCCCACTTTTTAAGCAGGGCGTCTTCAAAGGGGTATCTAATAGACAAACGCCGTGGGACCATGAAAGTCTTCTGCGGCTTTTCCCAGACCTGGTCAATGAGCTGGTCAAAGAAAGGTACATATGGAAAAACCTTTTTAGAAGGCTTGGTCTTAAAAGAACCAAAGGAGACTGTATCCGCCTGAGGTTCTGCGGTCGCAGCATTTAGCTTGAGAGTGTCCCTCACAGCATCAATGAGTTCACTAACAAGCGCCCTGTCATTTACTGACTCAGAACTGGAGTCTTCCTCACAAGGAATGTCCTGTTCAAAACCATCCAAATATTCAGAGCTAGGGTCCTGAGCAGCAATAGCTAGGCCCATATCTGAATCAGAGCACTCCCCTTGTGGAGATAAAGTGGGGAGAGGGCGCTTTTTTGCTCCCTTGTGCTCACACACAGCTTCCATCCTGGTCAGGAATGATTCCAGGACTGCCGACAACTGGTCCATAGGGACCGCAGGTGCTGGAGCACTGGCTGCTGCTTCTGGCATGTGAGGGGAAGCTGGTGACTCTGACTCCATAATGTCCCTCTCTGAGACCACCCACAGGCTGTGCTGACTGAAGTAGGGGAATGCCCAGGGAACCCACCAACCTGACCAGGACCGCTCGGTTCCGCTGCCCTGTCTCACTGCGCCGCGCTGCTCAGCGTGAGTGAGCTGAGAGGAGAGAGTGTGAGGAGATTCGTGCCGTTCCCAGCGGCGCTAGAGGCCAAACTAGTGCTAGAAAAACGTGCAGCTACAAGAAAATGGCCGCCGCAATGTGCTCCGGCGGACCACGGCAAGATGGCCGCCAATGTAAACCAGCACACACACCAAACATGGCGCCGAACGGCGCCCAGGCCCCTCACATCCAAAAACAAAACAGCCCCAGCGAATGCAGAGCAGCATGAGCCCCCCCCCCAGGACAGTATGGCCCCCAGGCACCCCACACAGTACAGCGCCAGCACTAGTGAACAGAGAGTGACATTAAAAAACACAGGGGGAGACAGGGAAATCCCCCACACAAGAAACACACAGCATGTACTCACCTGCAGCCAGGAGAGACTACTTACCCGTCCCCTGAGGGACCCACTGGTGTGTTTCTGACAGAACTATCACAGTGCGGTACTGAGTAGCTGTCGGCCCGGTCCACCGCGAAAGATACAGCCGGACTGTTCTATCTTGAGAGGACCGCGGAGCTGGAAGCCCACCGGCCACCCCTGGAGTCGTGGGGCATGTCGTGAACTGAGTCTCACGCACACAAGGCGAGGATCAGCACGCTCGATGGTCGGACAGGGAAGACTACGAGGATATCTTGTACCCAACCTGTTGCCCAGCCGACAGTTGATAGAAGATCTCAAAAGAATAAAATAGGAAAAAATTCCAAAAGGAATAAAAATAGGTCAGGAGACTGGCTCCTGAGAGAGCCATGTCTTCTCCTTCTGCTAGGCAGAAAAAAACTGAGGTCTGCTGACTGCAATGGGAGGGTTATGTCCGGAGGGACCGCCCCCCTGGGCGGGGCTGTTCAGCTCTGGCTGTTTAGAATGTATGTATAACATCTCACATTCTGCCTAGGTCTTCTCCTGCAAGCAGGGACATAACCCACGTGTAAAGGTGTAAAAGACACGCTGTGTCAGTCCATGGATGACAAGAGAAATATATTTATTTTAAAATAGAAATACCACTCACAAACAAATATGATAAAAGCACACGTAGAGAAAGAAAGACATATACATCCAAGATACAAACTTTAAAATAATGGTGTCACTGCCCGACTGACACGTTACACTTATTCCAGTCTTCTCAAAAGAGTGCCCCCCCCACTTACATCAGTGCCATGTCCCCCATTATAGTCCCTCCTTAGATTAAGGTCCCCATCAGTGTCCCCCCTTACACCAGTTTTCATATTAGAATCCTGGTAGGGTTGGAAACAGACTATGCAGATCTTATGCAGGCTTTGATTGTTTTAGCCGTTAATAGAATATCTAAGCTGAAAGTTTTCTTTTAATTTTGTTGAGAGTAGGTAAGGGAGATTTCGAAAGGATGGGATTTTAATAATATGCCCATTTTTCAAAAGGTTTATGTTTAATACAAGTAAATTGCTTTTCACAAAGCTAGACCTGCATTAGATCAGTAAGCCCTTCTGTTGAGGAGGCTTGCCCCCTTCACTGGAGACTGGGTGCCATATGCCTTTCAGCTCCAACACGGATGGGATCAAGTGAAGAGCACACTTAAATTCTTGGAAGATACTCCTAGCTGATATTATGTAACAAAAGCGTTTCCCTAGACGACGTCATTTTGTGACGAAACGTACGTCGGGAGGTTGACGCGCTGGCGTCATCGCAAGTGGATGGGTGTCTGCATGCCGATCGCCTTATATTTTATGGACGTTTTTATTCTTCGATTCTGTAAGTGCAATCTGTACATTTATTAAACCTTATGCCTAGTTGAAGTTGAATTACACTATTCAAGTGTTTTTTTATTTTTTGGAAATACTTTGATGGTTCCTCGGTTGCTTGGAGCTCAGAGTTTTTTCTCTGCCGTCCCCTGGGAGTTGGTGCTGGACGCTGTTCCGGAGTGAGATCACTACAGGCATCATTTAGCTTGCCTTCTGGTAAGCAGGAAATGTATATGGTGGTGGTGCACGTTTTGTTGGTGTTATCAATACTGACTATTCACCTTTCTATCATCTACCATCTACATCGATAAGTGGTGGCTTTCACCGAGGCTTCACATTTATTTACCGTATATACTTGAATATAAGCTAACCCGAATATAAGCCGAGGCACCTAATTTTAAACAAAAAAAAAAGGGAAAACTTATTGACTCGAGTATAAGACTAGGGTGTCCATCTGCATGCCTCACTGTGCCTCACTTTGTCCATGTGCATGCCTCACTGTGCCCATGCCTCACTGTGTCCATGACTAGACTGACGTTTAACATGGGAGTCTATAGAAGGGGTGCCCGTCTTTGAAAAATCGGTGCTCCCCGGCCGTATGTTCCCCAGACAAAAAACTTTGGACACTTAGAGGAGAAATGGGGCTACATATGTGCCAAGTTTCGTGTCCAGGGGACCTACGACCGGCCGGTACCGGGTCCCCAAAGTCACCGGAGAAATTACCGTTTAACATGCAAGTCTGTGGAAGGGGTGCCCGGCTTTGAAAAAAATCGGTGCTCCCCGGCCGTAGGTCCCCATGACAACAAACTTTGCACACTTGTAGAGGAAGAGTGAGGCCATATGTGGGGCCCCTGTACGGCCAGCCAGTACCGGGTCCCCAAAGTCTGGGAGATCAGGCGCAAAAAGGTGACTCGAGTATAAGCCGAGGTGAGCATTTTCAGCACAAAAAACTGTGCTGAAAAACTCGGCTTATACTCGCGTATATACGGTATATGGACTTTTGGATTAATTTCCAGAGACTGTTTATTCACATTTATTCTAAGTGGTAAATGCAAAATTCTATCACTGTCACTGTTTTTGTTTATTATTTTTGAGCGCAGCTCATTTACTTTATTTGCATTCCTTAATGTGCTATCCCACGTTCGAGCTGCTGCCGTGTGTTTTTGCTTTTTATATTGTTTTAGGTTAGCGTGGTATTTTCCTATCCTTACCGATATTATGTAACAGTCCTAAAATAAAAAAGAAGTGCAGAGCGTTGGGGCAAGAGCGCATGCGTATGTAGCTAAACGGCTCTTTTTAACTGGTTGTAAGCCTCTGAAATGAAAAACGAAACCTTCACACCTTCCTATACTGTGCCTTGGTCCAAAGCACCTAGTGTGATTTCTGTCTCATTGCTCTAACTGCATGAGTCAGTACTGACAGTCTATGCCAACACCAGACAAGCACGGGAGACGGCCCTGCCCCTCCTCCAGCACACAGCAGGTGACTGACGCCCTCAGCTGTGCATGTTTCCCTATGAGACTATGTGTGTGTGTGTGTGGGGGGGTGTCCATTCCCTCCACTCAGGTCTCAGATTACACTCATCTCTCTGCTATGATGTGTGGTATGTGACATCAGATTCCCACCCCCTGTCTTCTGACTATCAGAAATGTTGTGTAAATTCTGGACTTTGAGCGAATGTAGAGGGGAGAAGGCTGTAGATAAACAGGTACAACCTATGTAGGATAAGTTGTTTAATCTCCAGTCACTTCACTGGGTATATGTAAGGGTTTACAACCACTTTAATCCCAACTCCCGAACTGTCTGAATTACCTATACTTGGGTACATGGAAGGGTTTACAACCACTTTAAAGACAATGGAAGCTTCATGTGTGCATGTATTATTCCATGGGAAGGATTGCTGGAATTTCAATCATCCCTGCACATACACTGAAATTTGAAATCAGGCTTTAAAGGATAAGTTCACCTTTAAATAAAATAAATAAAAAAAAAAAAAAAATTCACATTTTCCACCTGCAAAAAAACATGAATTTACTATATATTTTTTTCTTGTAGCATTGCACCCGCAGGTGGAACATGTAACATGTTCTCAAAGGTGAACTTATTCTTTAAAAGGTGTTTACACTGCCTGCCACACTGTACACGTTGGTAGAGATTTCAGGTGAAAGCTCGATCCTGTCATGGTTATTTAAACCTAAAGTGGTTGCAAACCTCAGTCACGAAATATGAACAAATCATATCCCTCTATACTGTGTACTTGTCCAGGTCACTAAGGCTCCATTCACACCATGGTGTTCCATTTGCGGGCAGAATCACCGCGGTGCTGGCAATGCATAGGATAATGCAAAGTAAAAGGGATGATTTTTGGACAGCCGCACTTCAAACAACTTGTTGCTTTTATTGTAGATAAAAAAACACAGGATACATGCCACAGCAAACAGGGTACAAACTGACGCGTTTCGCACTAAAGCTTAGTGCTTAATCATAGCTAGCACACATAAAATAAATGTCAAATATATATACTCTTTCCTACAGGTCACATGGCCAGAGGAATGGTGATTGAGAGTCCAATTGACAAATTGCTGATTGGTATCTCCTGTGAACACAGGCAAACCCAAATCATGTGGTTAGGAAAACATGCACACCTATGCAAAAGTAAAATAAAAATAAAAACACAAAAACACGTGTACTTAGTCTTGTTCGAAAACAAGAAAAATTATGACGATATCTAAAAAAATCGTGGGACGCCCCTGTGATCCCCGTTACTTTTAATGGCATTGAATCCGTGCGCGATTGTCGGCCGACGAATCGTGGTAAAATCGCGCAAATAGAATCGCAGGACGCCCGGCGCCCAAGAGAAGTACAAGAACTTCTTTTGGGCGTCGGGCATCCCGTGACTCAGTTTGGGTGATTTTACCACAATTCGTCGGGTGACAAACGTGGCAGAATCGCGCCGCAATTTGGTGCCATTCAAAGTAGCGGGGGATCGCAAGTGAATCCCGCGATTCGCTGCGATTCTGGCTGCAAAATGGAATGCCATGGTGTGAATGGAGCCTTGGTGTCATTTCTGTCTGCTGCCCTCTTCCTCTGCTATCAGCATGAGACACTTCTGATGAGTTTTCTGACACCAAGAGACTAACCACTTCCCGCTGGAAGGCCGTCATATGACATCCTTAGGTTGAAGTGGTGATCTGGATGATGGTTGCCATTATTTATATATATATATATATATATATATATATATATATATATATGTATATATATATATTTTTTTTTTTAAAGTGTTCTGTCCCCTTGTGCTCACACGCAGATGCAAACGCCTATGTAGGTTGCGCCTGCATATGTAAACTACGTTCGGGCCACACATGTGAGGTATCGCCGCAGACTTTGAGTGCGAGAAAAATAATTCTAGCACTAGACCAGGGATCCTCAAACTACGGCCCTCCAGCTGTTGCGGAACTACAAATCCCATGAGGCATTGTAAAACTCTGACATTCACAGACATGGCTAGGCATGATGGGAATTGTAGTTCCTGAACACCTGGAGGGCCGTAGTTTGAAGACCCCTGCACTAGACCTCCTTTGTACATCTAAACTGGTAACCTGTAAAAATCATTTAAAGCGTCGCCTATGAAGATTTTTAAGTACCGTAGTTTTGCACCATTCCACAAATGTGTGCAATTCTTGGTATCTATATGCTCGACGTAACATCATCTTTTTATATTTTACCAGAAAATTGGGTTATCTATTGTGTTTTTTTGCATTAAAATTCTTTAAAGTGTATTTTTTTCCCCCAAAAAATTGCATTTGAAAAACTGCTGTGCAAATACCATGTGACATAAAATGTTACAGTGACTGCCATTTTATTCTCTAGGGTCTTTGCGAAAAAAATAAATAAAATGTTTGGGGGTTCTGAGTATTTTCTTCAGCAAAACAATGAAGATTTTTACCTGTAGGAGAAAAATGACAGAATTGGCTGGGTGCGACATGGTTAAAGCGGAGCCCCACCCAAAGGTGAAACTTCTATAAGCACTCCTCACCCCCATACATGTCACATTTTTTTGGGGGCGGGTACCTTGTTTCGAGAGGGACTTCCTGTCCCACTTCCTGCTTCTGTCTCTTGGCCGCCTAGGTGTCTCCTCCTCTCCCCCTAGGCGGCCCCTCCCTCTCTGCAATCTTCTGGCACAGGTCCCAGAAGATTGCCTTGCCACTAGTAGAGCGCAGCGTGACTCGTGCATGAGCAGTGCACGTCCGGCCCTGAAGCCCACCGTTGCTATGATGGCGCCACAGAGAGGAGGGGGAGAGGAGCGAGGCTCCGTGCGGCCGCATTGCTGGACCGTGGAACAGGCGAGTGTCTGTTTATTAAAAGTCAGCAGATATTTTTTTTTGTTTTATTAAGTCAGCAGCTACAAAAAGTGTAACAAAAAACAGTAAAGTTAGCCCAATTTTTTTGTATAATGTGAAAGATGATGTTACGCCGAGTAAATAGATACCTAACATGTCACGTTTTAAAATTGCGCACACTCATGGAATGGCGCCAAACTTTGGTACTTAAAAATCTCCATATGCGACGTTTAAATTTTTTTTACAGGTTATTTTCGAGTTACAGAGGAGGTCTAGTGTTAGAATTGTTGCACACGCTCTAACGCATGCGGCGATACCTCACGTGTGGTTTGATTGGCGTTTACATATGTGGGCGGGACTTACATGAACGTTCGCTTCTGAGCGCGAGCTACCGGGGACAGGGACGTTTTACATTTTTTTTTTTATTTTACTTAATTTATTTTATTTTTACACTTTTTCTTATTTTTTTTTTTATTTTTTTATCACTTTTATTCCTATTACAAGGAATGTAAACATCCCTTGTAATAGAAATCCATCGTGACAGGTTCTCTTTTTATAGAGATGTGGGGTCAATAAGACCCCACATCTCTCCTCCAGGCTGGAAAGCATGAGATCGTGAAAGAAATTCACCGATCTCATGCCGACAGCCGCGATTGCGGCTTTGTTTACTTCCGGGTACCCGGGCGTGACATCACAACGGAAATCTCTATCGTCGTGAGCCGGCGCCAGCCATTTCGTTCTCCGATTGTTCTTATTGTGCGCAGAATCGCCGGCAAAAACAGTGATATCTGAATGATGCCTGTAGCTGCACCCATCATTCAGATATCACCGCACAAAGTCGAGGACGTCATATGATGTCCTCAATGGAGAAGTGGTTAAAGCGATTGTAAAGTCTTGTTTGTTATTTTTTTTTTTTTATTAAAAATAACAAAAAACTTTATACTTACCTGCTCTATGTAATGGTTTTGCACAGAGCAGCCCCCATCCTCCTCTTCTCGGGTCCCTCTACGTCTCTCCTGGCCCCTCCCTCCTGTTGGATGCCCCCCCCCCCCACAGCAAGCAGCTTGCTATGGGGGCACCCGAGCCGAGTCACAGCTCCCTGTGTCCATTCAGACACAGAGCTGTGGCCCAGCCCCACCCCCTTTTTATTCTCATTGGTTGACTGACTTTGACAGCAGCAGTAGCCAATGGCACCGTGTTGCTGTCTCAGCCAATGAGGAGGGGAGTCCCGGACGACCGCGACATTCCTACAACATTGCCGGATGTAGAGGGACCTAAGTAAGTATTAGGGGAGGCTGCTTCACACAGAAGGCTTTTTATCTTAATGCATAGAATGCACCTTCTGCCTTTGCAACCCCTTTAATGTTCTTAAGGCTGGGATTCCACTATTGCCACCGGAAAGTCGCTCGATTTTGATGCAATTTTACCGCAATTTTGATGAGACTTGAAGCAATGCCTGTGTAACCTTGAGGTCTATGGACTGCAAGTCGCATCAAAGTCAGACCAAAGTAGTGCAGGGACTACTTTGAAGTCGCACAGATATGAACGGTACTCATTGGAAATCATGGGGTACGACTTGTCAATACGATTTTGCAGTCCCGTGTCGCATGACAAGTCGCACAAGTGGAAACATAGCCTAAAAGATTCTAAAATGCGGTTAGAAGCTGGGACAAAAATGCTATTCTCAGCATTTATTTCTAGCTTTTTTATGTGCGTATGAAAAATGCTAGTGTGCATGGAGCCTAAAAATGGGAAAGCTACAGCAGACAGCCTTTGATTGACAGCCTCAGCTCTGTTCCTGTGTGGGGGGGGGGGGGGGGGGGAGGTGTCCCTCAACTCCAATCAGCCACCCTCAGAGCTCTCCTCACTAAGCTATGTAGTGTGTTATTTATTTCATAAATTCTGGACTTTGAATGGATGCAGAAAAGATGTGACAGCAGATAAACAGGTACAACTTATATAGGAGGATTTGTTTAATCTCTGTGCATCACCTGAGGCAAATCACTTGACTGGGTATATGGAAGGGTAATAAACTGGAAATCTAGAACTGATGTGTTCGGATTGGTGGGTGGGAGATGGTGTTTAGGCAGCACATGAAATACAGACAAGAGTCGGGACTCCAAACAGAAATAACAGCCGGTGTCTTGCCAAGAATTGCCCCCCCCCCCCCCCAGCGGATTCTGCCGGCTCTGTACTGCCGAACATGTAGAACTGAGAGTCAGCTCTAGATGGCGCCTGCACACACCAAATTGTGCTACGCTTCTGACATCCAGGCTCTTTCCTTATCATCCCCGTGGACATGGAGGATGGTAAAAAAAAAAGAGCCAGGAGGCCGAGCGAGCGAAGCGAGGACGTGAGGCCGACTGGCCACTTACAGGTAGGTAGGGCCGAAACAACTAATCGATTATGAAATTAATCGATTACTATTTTCATAATCGATTAATCGGCCAGTAACATAATAATGGGGTTAAAAAAAACTAAAATGAGCCCCTTACAGTACAAAAAGAGCAAATCGCTACTGTAAATATTACTTTCTCTGTCCCACAGTAAAAAATGAACCCCTTACAGTAGCGATTATTTGTTCTTTTTGTACCAATTTTATTTTTTTTAACACCATTATGTTACTAAACATCTCAGGCCCGGGTCACACCTCTGTGGTTTTTTTTTTTTTTTGGTGCTTTTTGCAGAAACACACTACAGGTCATTTACATGGTTTCCTATGGGACACGTTCACATCCATGATTTTTTCAGCTGCTGCGTATTTGGAAAGGACAAGGACTTTTTTTAATGCAAAACGGTGCCATTTTGTTTTTTTGGTTTAATATACTTCAATAGAGAAGCTGCAGAAAAGCATGTAATGATGTGTTTTTGCGGCAATTTGTGTTTTTTAGTCTGCCCAACAACAAATTGGCCAAAAAAAATATGAAAAAATGCAAATTGCAGCAAAATTACCTTTTTTTTATGGTTATTAACCGATCAATCGAAACAATAATCGGCCAACTAATCGATTATCAGTTATCGATTATCGGCTCATAAATTGGTGTCGGGGGGAAAGCAGTCGTGAATCACGGCGGGCACGGAGTAAATCGATGACTGGATACACAGTAAGTAAATATTTTATTATACAACTACCGTATATTCTTGAGTATAAGCCGACCCGAATATAAGCCGAGGCACCTAATTTTACCACAAAAAAATGGGAAAACGTATTGACTCGCGTATAAGCCTAGGGTGTCCATATGCATGCCTCACTGTGCCTCACTGTGTCCATGTGCATGTGCATGCCTCACCGTGCCCATGCCTCACTGTGCCCAATCTCCCTACCTGATCTCCTGCGCTGTGTGACTAGACTGACGTTTAACATGGGAGTCTGTGGAAGGGGTGCCCGGCTTTGAAAAATCGGTGCTGCCCGGCCATAGGTCCCCCGGACAACAAACTTTGCACACTTGTAGAGGAAGAGTGGGGCTACATGTGTGCCAAGTTTGGGGTCCAGGGGACCTATGGCCGGCCGATACCGGGTCCCCAAAGACCGGGAGATCAGGCACAAAAAGGTGACTCGAGTATAAGCCGAGGGGGGCATTTTCAGCACAAAAAAATGTGCTGAAAAAATCGGCTTATACTCAAGTATATACGGTACTTACAAAGACTCTTCTCCTTTGAAGTGAATTCCACTTTAAAGGCTTTTACTGCTGTTAATATAACGCAATCAATATTTAGCATATCACACTCCAAGGTGCCGGAGAATACACAGCATTGCCAATCCGATGTCACACATCCCCCCCCTGAAGGGTACAAAGAGGATGTTCCTTGTCCGCTAATTGTGTCCCCTCCGGGATCTCTCCTCTTCCAGCGTATGACAAACACTCAAACTATTTCCATGACAGCAACTCCGACTGCGGCGAGAGATGAGACGGAGGAGGCATCAGGCGTGAAGACATAATTAGCCATTGAGAGGCTTCCATGACATCCTCGTTGGGTATAAGCGATGGGGATCATTCTGTGGGAGGAAATGATATCTGTTGTGCTGACACTTTGTACACAACTCTGCAGAGGTGGGAAGGCTGAGCTCTTTACGGTTTAGACAAAGCGGTTTAATCAGACGTTGTGTTCAATTGGAAAAAAAACAAACAAAAAAACATAGAGATGTAAAGCTGAACCCTGGGCAGATAATAAAACAATCTATCACTAGGTACAGTATGTATCCATCATATAATCATTCCATGTATTTTTAAGTACAGCTAGTTTAATAAAGTGGTTGCAAACTTCTGTCTCCTCCTCCTGTTTGTGAAATAAAAAATGAACAAAGTATATCCCTTCTATAAAAGAACAAAAGATGATTGGGACAGCCGCACTCCAATCCAACGTATCTTAATTGTAAAAATGGAAACAGGCACTACAAGTCCCAGCAACGAACCTAGGACACTGACGCGTTTCACACTACACTTAAGCCTCATACACACGGCCGGTTTTCTCGGCAAGAAACGACAAGAAAACTGCCGGGAGAGCTTTCTTGACGAGAAAACCGGCCGTGTGTACGAGGCTTTCAGGTTTCTCGTCAGGAAAACTGCCCAGAATCTCGACGAGAAAAATAGAGAACCTGCTCTCTATTTTCTCGTCTGGATTCTTGTCGGCCTGTTTCCCGACGAGAAACCCGAGAGAGTGTATACACTTACCTGTCGCCGTGGAAACCCGCGCATGCTTGAAATGACTTTGACGCATACGCGGTAGGTTCCTAGGCATAGGTAGGGTGTAGCGAGATGGCGGCGACGGCATCGAATGTGACGAGCGCATGACCTGCCTCTAAATCTCTGCCTGTTTGTTGTGATCTCAGCTTACACTCTGACTCTGCACCAGTCCTACATCCCAGTACCTCGCTGCCCGGCTGTGTGCCGATCCTGGCTTGAATCCGGACCCTGTGTTAGGACTGGGCTCAGCCCTTCCTTCTCAGAGCTCTGTGATCAGCTGTCGGTTAATTGCCAAAGACTCTTCCTTCCACAGTGACTCGCCTGGTCTTCATTTCCTGCTCTTCAGCTAGCTCTGCTAGCTATTTAAACTGCAGGGATCAGATCTCCTGTGCCTTTGCCTTGGTCAACATATCGGGATTCTCTCTGCTGTGTTTTCCTGTGATAGACTTTTGCTTGGCTGACTTCCCTTCTGGTTCCTGATCCTGCACCCAACTTCGCTGATATCTGGAGTCCTGTTTCTCTGGCTTGTTTTGACTACCCGTTCTGGTTACGGAACACTGGCTATGTTTTGACTACGTTTGCTCTGTTTATACCATTTTATTAAATCGTGTGATTTTTACTGCACTTCTGTCTGATTCATGGTTCCTGACACTCTGCTTCTGCCTATTGTTCCTGTACCACGCTACCCAGGTGTTGATTACCTTCTGCCTCGTGTCTGGACTGCGCTTCTTCCTGCTGACCAAGTGTCACTGTGTTCCAGTCCCTGGCTACTGTCTGGTGATCCACCGTCATCTGCATCCTGCGAACAGCAGCTGGCACAGCCTGCTACACCTACCATCATACCACCTCCTGTCATCAATACTAGGGGTGTTGGACAACATCCTCCTCTTCAGCTCAATCTCCACCAAGTACTACTGTCCATTCACATTGTGCTGTCGACGGATGAATCAAAGATAGGGTTGTTTGGTTACAATAACAGCAGACATGTTTGACGTGACGTGAACCTAAAGGTGGAATTTCAGGTGAAGATCCCCATACCAACTGTGAAGTGTGGTGGTGGAACTGCAAAGCCCTGTACACACGATCGATTTTACCTATGAAAACAGTCCGATGGACTTTTTTCATCGGACAAACCGATCGTGTATGGGCCCCATCGGTCTTTTTTCCATCGGTGATTAAAAATAGAACAAGTTTTAATTTTATCCGATGGAAAAAAAAAAACGATAGCAAATTCCGATCGTCTGTGTGGAACTCCATCGGAGAAAAAACCCGCGCATACTCAGAATCAAGTCGGCGCATGCTCGGAAGCATTGAACTTAATTTTTCTCGGCTCGTCTGAGTGTTTTTTACGTCACGGCGTTTGAGACGGTCGGATTTTTGCCTGATGGTGTGTAGGCAAGACTGATGGAAGTCAGCTTCATCGGAAATCCAATGGAAAAATCCGTCTGATTTTATTCCATCAGAAATCCGATCGTGTGTACAGGGCATTACAGTTCGGAAATCCTTCACAGCCTGGGCAGCTTGCAGCGGAGTCAGCTGTGAATCATGCATCATATCAAAGTGTGCTTGATAAGAACGTGG
The DNA here is from genome assembly GCA_029206835.1 of Rana muscosa. Lineage (NCBI taxonomy): Eukaryota > Metazoa > Chordata > Amphibia > Anura > Ranidae > Rana > Rana muscosa. The sequence goes on from CM055119.1 coordinate 196,318,781, forward strand.
GATCATCTATCCAAAAGTTGAAGCTGAACTGGAAAAGCCTTTTAAAACACAATAACGATCCAAAGCACACTAGCAAATCCACCAAGGAATGGCTCAAAACAAATAAACAGTGGGTTAGTGACGGGCTTAGTCATAGTCCTGCTCTTGTCTTCATTCCTAAGTGGAACCCCTCAAGCAGCTCCCCATGCAGGACCAGAATGGTTACCCTAGGATGATGCATACTTCCTTGCACACGACTGGATGATGGAAGTCAACAGTTTCACAAAGCAAAGGGAAAATTCCCTTGCTAAGTGAACAGCTTTTTTGCCTTTTAGTTAATCAACCACAGATTGATGTTGGGATGGGGAGATCCTATTACCAGCGCCTCTCCAATATGTGGTGAATAAGTCCATTGATTTAAAAACTTGAACTTCCAATCATTATTCTGTAGATCTTTTATAGATTGGGTTATACCCATTATATTACTGAATACAAAGATCATTTCACTATAAGAATGGTATTCTTTGAAAATCAATAACACTAAACAATCGATCGAATAGTGCTTTCATCTGAAAGGAGCCATCTACCCCATTGGAAAATGTAACTTAATTCATCCAAATAGATTTGTTCTTCCTTGTTGCTTCAAATTACTTTATTTTTATTTTTTTTTGAGGGAAAGAACATTAGAAAATGTAAATGATGTACGTGTGATCAATTCAATATTTGTTATGGCCAGCATTAGGCAGGACTTGTACATTAGCACGACTTCCAAAACCAGGAATGTGTCCACAGTTGTACCTGTTCTGTTTCAACGCAAATGTGCATTGAGGTACCTCCTTAGACCCAGGCTGTTCAATATGGTCACCTGCTGACTTGGCACTATCCACAGGCAGCTTAAAGTGGTTGTAAACCCACTTTTTCAACTTGCACCTACAGGTAAGCCTAGATTAAGGCTTACCTGTAGGTGCAAGAAATATCTCCTAAACCTACCCGGTTTAGGAGATATTTACTAAAAAGACAGGCGCCGCTGTCTACAGCGCATGCGCGCCGTAGACAACGGCGCATTCATGGGGTTAATCCCATTCACAAAATCGGCTACTTCCCAGCAATCGCTGGGCGTAGCCGTATGAAAACACTCTCGCGCGCATGCGCAGAGTGACATCTCCGCCGCTCCGGCCAATCACAGCGCCGGAGCGGCGCTGTGATTGGCTGGTGCGGCGATACCCGGAAGTAACATTCCGGCTATCGCCGCAGTGATGTCTGCGGCTGGACAGAGGGACGCGGACTGCCTCGGGGGCCCCGATCTAAGGTAAGTGGTACATAATGAGCTATTATGCTAGTCATACTAGCTCATTATGCCTTTCTCTTACAGGTTGGCCAAAAAGAAAAAAAAAAAAAGAGTGGGTTTACAACCACTTTAACTCTTTAACCACCTCAATACCGGGCACTTTCACCCCCTTCCTGCCCAAACCATTTTTCAGCTTTTAGCGCTGTCACGCTTTGAATGAGAATTGCGCGGTCATGCAACACTGTACCCAAATGAAATGTTTATCATCTTTTCCCCACAAATAGAGATTTATTTTGGTGGTATTTGATCACCTCTGTGGTTTTTATTTTTTGCGCTATAAACAAAAGAAGAGGGACAAGTTTGAAAAAAACACAATATTTTTAAAGCGGAGGTGCAGTCATATTTATTTATTTTTTTTTAAAAAGTCAGCAGCTACTAACAGTGTGCTGCCGACTTTTAATAAGGACACTTACCTGTCCTACTCGCCCGCGATGTCGGTCCCGCCACGGCGATCGATTGCTGCTGTCAGGTCCCGGCTCCTCCATCCTGACTAAGGGAAACAGGCAGCGAAGCCTACGGCTTCACTGCCGGTTTCCTACTGCGCATGCGCCACTCGCACGGCGCTTTGTGAATGGGCGGCTTGCCTCCTGGGATACACACAGTTCCCAGAAGGCAGCGCGCCCCATTCACAAGAAGAGGAAGTGGAAGGAGACCCACCGCGGACGAGAAGAGGAACATTAGAGGCAGATTAGGGGACTTCCGCATAGCAACAGGCATTTAGGGTGAGTATAATTTTTTTTTTATTTTTTTTTTAGGATTTTTAATGAAAACGTTTTTTTCAGGGTGGACCTCCGCTTTAACTTTTATAATATATATATATATATATATATATATAATATATATAATAATAAATATCAATTTTTTATTTATTTTTTTTATCCTCAATTTAGGCCGATACATATTCTTCTACATATTTTTGGTGAAAAAAAATTAATCGCAATAAGCGTATATTGATTGGTTTGCGCAAAAGTTATAGCAGCTACAAAATAGGGGATAGCTATATAGAATTTTTTTTTTTTTTTTACTAGTAATGGCAGTGATCTGCGATTTTTATTGTGACTGCGATATTGCGGCGGACACATTGGACACTTTTGACACATTTTTGGGACCATTGTCATTTCTACAGCGATCGCTGATTTAAAAATGCATTGATTGCTGTATGAATATGACTGGCAGGGAAGGGATTAACACTAGAGGGCGATCAAGGGGTTAAACGTGTTCCCTGGGAGTGATTCTTACTGTGGGGGGAGGGGACTGACTGGGGGATTTGACTGATGGTTGTTCCTATGTACAAGGGACACAGAATTGGTCTCCTCCCCCTGACAGGACATGGATCTGTATGTTTACACACACAGATCCACGTCCTGCTCAGTTACTGGGCAATCGCGGGTGCCCGGCGGCCATCGCGGCCTCCAGGCACACGCATCGGGTCCCCAGTGATGCGGCGGCGCGCGCCCCCTAGTGGCTTGGGAAGGCGATCACGTCATATGATGTCCGCCCAGAACAAGAGTCTTCTTTCCGCTGTCATATGACAGCAGGCGGTAGACAACTGGTTAATAAGTCATGGAAGTTGAATCCAGCAAACAATGGAAATGTAAAGTGCTTGGGAGAAGCCTACAGAAGTGAATGACCAATCAGTGATGAATATTAAAAACGTCTTGTATACTACAGCCATACCCCGCTTTACGTACCCTCACTTTACCTACACTTGCGTGTACGGACACATTGGCGTCTATGGGAATTCTTGGTCAGCTTGACATGGCACTGCTCTCGGTTTTTAACATTTAACGTTGACGTCTATGGGAAATCTTGGTCAGCTTGACATGGCACTGCTCTCGAACCATAAGTGACAGGGACATCAAACTTGGGGAGCACCGAGAGGGGACCCAGGACTACAACATATCCGATTTTGGGGTTGGCCAGCTTGCCTAGGTAATCAGGTATGCCTCTAAATGACTATTGCAATGCAGTACATGCATTGAGAAGTGAAAAAAGGAATTGCTTCACTTCAAATACATTTTCGTTTTACATATACTGTATGTACTCGAGTATAAGCCGTGTTTTTCAGCACTTTTTTTGTGCTGAAAATGCCCCCCTCGGCTTATACTCGAGTCACCTTTTTGCGCCTGATCTCCCGGAATTTGAGGACTCAGTACCAGCCGGCCGTAGGTCCTCTGGACACCAAACTTGGCACACATGTAGCATCACTCTTCCTATACAAGTGTGCAAAGTTTGTTATCCAGGGGACCTACAGCCGGGGAGCACTAATTTTTCAAAGCCGGCACCCCTTTCCTAGACTCCCATGTTAAACGGTCATTTCTCTGGTGACTTTGGGGACCCGTTACCGGCCGGTCGTAGGTCCCCTAAACCCAAAACTTGGCACACATGTATCCCGATTTCTCCTCTACAAATGTTCAAAGTTTTTTGTCTGGAGGACCTAAGGCCGGGGAGCACTGATTTTTCAAATCCGGCACCCCTTCCATAGACTCTCATGTTAAACGTCAGTCTAGTTATGGGCACAGTGAGGCATGGGCACAGTGAGGCATGGACACAGTGAGGCATGGACACAGTGAGGCATGCAGATGGACACCCTAGGCTTATACTCGAGTCAATACGTTTTCCCATTTTTTTGTGGTAAAATTAGGTGCCTCGGCTTATATTCAGGTCGGCTTATACTCGAGCTCTCTGAAAGCCAGTCAAAGCTCCTGTCACTAAATAAAATGGTTAGTTTACAGTCCTGTTTACACCTTGCTTTTTCTTTGCTTAAAACAATTATACCCCATGTAGCTTCAGTGGTGCTTCAAAGCGTCTTCAAAACCTCCATAGAAGTCTATGGCAAAGCTCCCTTGAAGCACTTGCAGCTTTTGAGAGGCTTTAATTCAGCTTTAGTTTTGCTTTGTTTTGGAGAAATTGCAGGTATGAGATATCCACACACACACAGGGCATCTGCCAAGCTTCAACAAAGCTTCAAAAGAGCATCATTAAAGCTTCATCGAAGCACCCTCGAAGCTTCAAAAACACATCATAAAAGCATGTTGAAGCGGTAGGCGCTTTAATGTGTGTTGAAGCTGAAGCAAGTGTAAATGAGCACTAAGAAACAGCTCTGTAGGTAATTCTAGGGGAAGAAAACAGCGCCAATCTATGTGTAGTATATTGGGCACCAGTTTTAATACAGTTAGTAAAACTGACAAGATAAAAGTAGGTAGCAGGCATATACGGTAGTAAGCCCCACTGCGGTGGCCCTGTCCGGATTGAGATATACGCTGTCCTCTGTTCACAGCCGCGCCGGTGGACTCCTGAGCTCTGCGGTAGAGGTGAGTAGACATGCAGACAGCCAAGACGTCAATGGGAGGAAGGCAGAGGGTGTGGCAACGACAGAGCGGACAGCCTGCATCTCAACCATCCATTCAGACGGGACCCACTGCGGTGGGGCTTACTATTGTAAAGGCCTGCTACATACTTTTATCTTGTGAGTTTTACTACCTTTATTAAAACTGGTGCTTAATATACTACACTTAGATTGGCGCTGCTTTCTTTCCTCAAGAAGTTGAATCCAGTGCAATTTTACTTCAGACAATTGCAGTCCAGAGGATGTTTTTCAGTCTTTTGGAGTGTAAGAAGACAATGACTTTCCTTATACCCAGTCTGTCAGGACAGTATGGTCACTTGCTGTCTTGGCACCACCCACTGGCAGCTTAAAGTGGTTCTAAAGGATGAAGGTTCATTCTATGTATAAAGGTAAAAAAAAACTTCTGTGTGCAACTCCCCCCCCTCCCCAATACTTACTTGAGCCCAACATTCTACTGAACAATAATAACCCAAAGCAATTCAATACAACACAGAAAACATACATATATATGTGGGACAGAACATTGCCAGTTTAAATCCACAGCACTACCTCTAAACCAGGCCAATTTGGCGTTAAAAGAGATGAAAAGAAATGAATAGTTTTTTTGTTTCCCAGCACCCCTACCCCTCGGTCTGCCCACCCACACTCCAATCCCTGGTGTTCTGTGCCTGAGGAAAGGGATGTTGTGTGGGCTGGAAGTTTGAAGCTCAGCAACCAGCAGATACATCGTGAATGAAAGGTGTTAATGTCTGAGCCTCAATCCTCAGGTGAGTGCATAGGCGTGCGCACAGGGTGTGCCGGATGTGCCCAGGCAGACCCTAATCACCCCATGCGCATTAGTGTTATCGCTCTGTGTAGCAAAAGGAACTTGGGAAAGATCTCCCTCTTACCAGTTCTGCCATAAGAGAAGTGTTTATGCTCTTCTCTTTCACTATGCCAGCAGGGAGATCAATGTGCCGGGGTCATATATATGTAGATACATACACATGCATGTGTGTTTGAGCTTAAGGGTGCACACCCTAATGCATTAGGCTGCGCACACCTATAGGTGAGTGAGCTCACCATCCACTGCCTGTGGCTGAAGTCTCCACCCTCCCTTCTTCTCTCTCCTGCCCCGAGCAAGTGAGTACACTAAGGCCCCTTTCACACTGGGGCGGGAGGTGCGGTGGCCAATATTTTTAGCGGCGCTTTACCGTCGGAATTGAAGCAGTATTTGGCCGCTAGCGGTGCGGTTTTAACCCCCCACTAGTGGCTGAAAAAGGGTAAAAACCACAGCAAAGTGCCTCTGCAGAGGCGCATTGCCGGCGGTATAGCCGCGGTGTCCCATTGATTTCAATGGGCAGGAGCGGTGGAGGAGCAGTAAACACACAGCTCCTTCACCGCTCATAAGATGCGGTTAGCAGGACTTTTGGAGCGGTCCTGCTAGCGCACTGCTCCAGTGTGAAAGCCCTCGGGGCTTTCATATTGGAGAAACAGCAGCCACTGTTTAGGGTCGGTTTGCAGGCGCTATTTTTAGCGCAATAGCGCCTGCAAACCGCCCCAGTGTGGAAGGGGTCTTAGGTAAGGGGGACTCAGATGTAAGGAGTGCCCTGTGGACTCTGATGTAAGTGGGAGGTTTGGTGAGCCGAAACCCCCTGACATCAGACTTCCCATTTACACCACAGAGTTCCCCCTAAACCACTTCAGCCCCGCACCATTTTTGCTAGTTAAAGACCGGGCCCCTTTTTGTGATTCGGCACTGCGTCCCTTTAACTGACAATTCCGCGGTCGTGCGACGTGGCTCCCAAACAAAATTGACGTCCTTTTTTTCCCACAAATAGAGCTTTCTTTTGGTGGTATTTGATCACCTCTGCAGTTTTTATTTTTTGCGCTATAAACAAAAATAGAGCGACAATTTAAAAAAAAAATTCAATATTTTTTCCTTTTTGCTATAATAAATATCCCCCAAATATATATATATATAAAAAAAAAAAAATTCCTTAGTTTAGGCCGATACGTATTCTTCTACATATTCTTGGTAAAAAAAAAAAAATCGCAATAAGCGTTTATTGATTGGTTTGCACAAAAGTTATAGCGTTTACAAAATACGGGATAGTTTTATGGCATTTTTATTATTATTATTTTTTTTTACTAGTAATGGCGGCGATTAGTGATTTTTTTCATGACTGTGACATTATGGCGGATACATCGGACACTTCTGACACATTTTTGGGACCATTGTCATTTTCACAGCGATCAGTGCTATAAAAATGCACTGGTTACTGTGAAAATTACACGGGCAGTGAAGGGGTTAACCACTAGGTGGCGCTGTAGGGGTTAAGTGTTCCCTGCATAGTGTTTCTTACTGTAGGGGGGATGGGCTTTCTTACTGTAGGGGGGATGGGCTCTGTGTCACATGACATTGATCTCCGATCCGAGTACACGGAGCCGAGATCAGTGTCATTGTCACTAGGCAGAGCCGGGAGATGCTTGTTTACACAAGCATCTCCCTGCTCTATACCCCCGTGAGACGATAAGTACAGGAGGCGGTCGGCAAGCAGTTAAAAAATAAAATGTTGCCATGCGCGGCCAATTTGTTCGGCTTTGGCTTGAAGAAAAAGTGGCAACCCTAGTGGGCTGATCCCGACTCCATTGTAGCGATCTTGCCCGAGCCTGGCCCGTCTATGTGATGTCAGCCGACAGCGGGCTTCAGCCCACCGTCTGCTGAAGACGAGTCACAGGCAGGGCCCGCTGATAGGGGGGGGGGCCACCAGTCCTCCTGTAGGTGGTCCGGGCATGGGCGTCCGCTGAACTTTTTTCAGGGGGGGCTATCATTCTTGAGGATAATTCCGCTTCACTCCATGCCCATATAAATATAGCCTAGAGAATGTACATCTTTCTATATTGCAATGTATTGCAATACATCTGTTGTGGCCATATTTTGATCCTGATGAAAACAGCCTATACTGTATGTATAGGTTGTTTTCATCAAGATCAAAATATGGCCGACCACACCACAGATGTATTGCAATACAAAAAAGATGTACACAGTGGTGTCGTGGCACAGGCACTGCTGTTACCTGTAGTTCTTCAGTGATAGAGCAGGCACTGGCAGCGTATTCAGTCTCTTGTATCGACCACTGCACCCCACGCACCTTTGGGAGGAGCCGGCGCCGCGCTGGCCAGATCGGCATAGGCACATTTACACAGGCAGGCTGAGGCAGCAGCCAATCATGGAACAGCTGGGTCAGGGTCACGGTGATGTTAAGCAGAGGCCCGAACGGCAGAGCCAATCCGATGCTTGGGTCGGGGATGAGGAGGGAGGGACGGATAGTCGGAAAAGACTGAGAGAAGCCCCAGCCCCCAGGCCAGCAGCAGTCTGCAGACTTAGAAAAAAAAGTCCACTGCTTCCGCGGAGGCCATTGCAACAGAGGGGGCAAGTGTGTCTTCACTCTGGCTTCCGGGGGGGGGGGGCAATCGACCCCCTTTGCCCTATGGAGCGGACGCCCATGGGCCCGGGGCTTACTGGGGGGCCCAAACAGCAGAGGGAATCAGTGCGGTCGGATGGAGGGGCAATAACTGGATGCCCTATGTGACTCTCTGCAGCAGCTGAAAACGGGTTTCTCTCCCTCCCACCGACTTTCAGCTGCTACAGGGAGAGACACAGACACTGCTACTGGCTTCCCTGTCCCATTAAAAAAAATAACAAATTGTAACTCTGTATGGTTTTAATCCCTTGTAAAATGTAATAAAATTCTTGTAAAAAAAAAAAAAATTGTAAAAAATTTATTTTTTTTCAAAATATTTAAATGTTTTAAAAAAAATATATAAAATGTTTTTGTTCAAAAATGTAAAAAACTATTTAAAAAGGGGCTAATTCACACAGCTTCTCTGTTATCTTTGTGTCCGCTATGAATGATTTTAGTATATTTTAAGTGAAAATCTTGTTTTGATATATTTGAGGGGGGGCACTGCCAGGTAGGCTGTATGGGGCCCCCGTGATTTCTAACAGCAGCCCTGGTCACAGGAGTGCAGAATGAACTGTGATCCACAGGAGAAGTACAACCAAGGGAGCTTTGGCTGTACTTCTCCTTTAAACCCTTTAATCTGGATTATTTATTTATTTTCTTATTTCCCTAACAAATAATTGCAGACGCTTTCCCGTGCCTTCAGGCCATGTTGTGAAATACAAAAAGTAGCAAATGAGTTTACATACGAGACAAATTCATTGGATTTGAACATAATTACACGGCGTCACTTTCAACAAACGCCCGTTCCCGTGTAGTCATTACGAGATAACAAGCTACACACACATACGTGAACCGTGCCTAAAACCGACTTGTAATGCCAGCGCCGTCCCCTTCATCCAACAAGACCCCCCCCCCCCTCCCTTCACCGCGCGCGCACGCGGCGCTCACTCACCGAGAGAATCGAGCTGACATACACAGTCACATTTGTGTTGGGTTTTCCACGGAAGCAAACAATTTTATTCACAAGCTGAAAATTACATTTTCTGGGAGATTACCTTGTCAATTTATTTCCCGCGTGTTACACATGCAAGTCGCTGCCAATGAACAAGCGCTGCGTAAAATTTGCCGCAAGGAAAATCCGGAGGGAGCCGGGAAGTGTGGCAATTGGTCCTTATGACGAGGAGCTAATGGTGCATGTGGCATGATGTGAAAATATTGAAATCTTTAAAGTCTGATTTCTCTGCGTGCGATCTGAAGATCTTTATATCCGCGGTAGATGACAAGTCAATGCACGGCGCGGGGGGCTGACACATGAGCGGTGCGAAGGCTCAGCTCTGCCCAGACAGCGGATAGACACTCACCGGCCACTTTATTAGGTACACCTGTTCAATTGCTTGGTAACACAAATTGCCAATCAGCCAATCACATGGCAGCAACTCAACGCATTTCGGCATTTAGATGTGCAGAATGGGGAGTTGAGTGACTTTGAACGTGGCATGGTTGTTGGTGCCAGACGGGCTGGTCTGAGTATTTCAGAAACTGCTGATGTACTGGGATTTTCACGCACAACCATCTCTCGGGGTTTACAGAGAATGGTCCGAAAAAGAGAAAATATCCAGTGAGTGGCAGTTGTGTGGCGGAAAATGCCTTGTTGAGGTCAGAGGAGAATGGGCAGACTGGTTTCAGATGATAGAAAGGCAACAGTAACTCAAATAACCACTCGTTACACCCAAGGTATGCAGAATACCATCTCTGAATGCACAACACTGAATGCACAGCACATCGAAGCAGATGGGCTACAGCAGCAGAAGACCACACCGGGTGCCGCTCCTGTTGGCTAAGAACAGGAAACTGAGGCTACAATTGGCACAGGATCACCAAAATTGGACAATAGAAGATTGGAAAAACGTTGCCTCGTCTGATGAGTCGGATTTCAGCTGCAACATTCAGATGGTGGGGTCAGAATTTGGCGCATGGATCCATCCTGCCTTGTATCACCGGTTCAGGCTGGTGGTGGTGGTGCAATGGTGGGGGAATATTTTCTTGGCACACTTTGGGCCCCTTAGTACCAATTGAGCATTGATTAAACACCACGGCCTCCCTGAGTATTGTTGGTGACCATGTCCATCCCTTTATGACTACAGTGTCCCCATCTTCTGATGGCTCCTTCCAGCAGGATAATGTCACTATGTCACAAAGCTCCAATCATCTCACCACTGGACAATGAGGTCACTGTCCTCCAATGGCCTCCACACTCACCACATCTCATCCAATAGAGCACCTTTAGGAAGTGGTGGAAAGGGATATTGGCATCATGGATGTGCGGCCAACAAATCTGCAGCAACTGTGTGATGCTATCATGTCACTATGGAGCAAAAGTCTGGGGAACGTTTCCAACACCTTGTTGAATCTCTACCATGAAGAATGAAGGCAAAAGAGGGTCCGACCCGGGACTAGCGAGGTGTACCTAATAAAGTGGCCGGGTCACTGGTTTAGCACTGTAAAATGTTAGGCTTGTTTTGTCCTGTTTTAGCTGCGAGGACTGGAAAGTATGACAATTTCGTGCAATTTTGATGGCGGCATTTGTTCCACCTAAAGACTCATGAAGAGGACGAAGCCTGCTGCTGGCGGCTGGAAATGTGAGACGTGATGAGGGATTGCGGCCATTTCTCTGAGCTTTTCATACTGTATATTTAATTGTATTAATAGGCTTTGCTCTGAAGATAGACCTGAAGACAATTAGCAAGTGGACCATGACTGCATAACGGAGAAGGATTGAGTAATCCCTCACAGATACGGCCAAAAGTAAGTCAGATTAATACAAGGATTGTACCAAAAGTAAAGCAAAAATAATCATGTGTGGACTTGGAGCGCCGCTCAAAGCTGGAGGAGAACCGGTGTCACTACCGGTATTCACAAAGTGGGAGCAGGCGCCAGGCACCAATTCAGAAGTGTGGGCATACATGGGGTAAGATGCCACTCAAAACCGACCCAGAGCTCATATCAGTTGAAGGAACAATGTTCTCAAGAGCCGGATAGAGGCAAGCAGGGCCGCTGATAAGGCAGTACAGCCAGCCCTCCTGTACTGGGCCCAGACCCCATCGGCTCAAAAGAGGGGCCCGGGCACCTGCTGGGCAGAAGGTCCGGCTGTACTGTCTTATTGCAGACACCGATCCTCTTCTGCCTCCCCCTGCAGCGCTGCCAGCTTCTCCTCTTCTTCCTCCCTCCAGCTGCACTGCAGAGGGAATGGTTCTAGCACGTGCGTCACTTTTATCTACGGCCCGGGCCCCCCTGTGTGTCCCTTTCATCCGCATCACTTCTGGCTTCCCTCCTCTCCTGCCGGAAGCTGCTGCAGGCACACCGGATGTTTCAGGATGGAGAGCGGGGGAAGGTGTCAGTAAATATGTAATTTACTGGCCCCTTCTATTCCTGAATGAACACAGTGAGCGATCCATACCAATCACTCATGTGTTCATTCATTGCTTCAGTTTGTGAATGAGCAGGAAGCCTCAGAGCACTTCCTATTCAATCATCTGAGAAAAGGACTGATAACTGTATGTCCACAGTCACTTTCGCTGGGGGAAGGGGGCCCTGTCAGGTAGGCTGTATGGGGCCCCATCATTTCTAACAGCAGCCCTGGAAGAGCAAAGGGCTGCATATAAGACCACAGCCAGCAGTTTGGAGACCAATGGCGTAGAGGAGAACGAGCAGAGCATAAAGTGGAATAAAGCTCAAACATGAAAGCTGTATCCAATATTTGCATTACACAGCACCTCCAGTTTTGGGGATCCTGGGGTAAAAGGGTGGTGAGGCCAATTTAGACCCCAGTTTTGGGGATGCTGGGATAAATGGCGCTGAGGCCACTTTAGATCCCAGTCTTGGAGATCCTGGGGTAAATAACGCTGAGGCCAATTAAGATCCCAGTTTTGGGGATGCTGGGGTAAATGGTGCTGGGGACACTTCAAACCCCAGTTTTGGGAACCTGGGATAAATGGTGCTGAGGCCACTTTAGACCCCAGTTTTGGAGATCCAGGGGTAAATGGTGCTGAGGCCACTTCAGACCCCAGTTTTGGAGATCCCGGGGTAAATGGTGCTGAGGCCACTTTAGACCCCAGATTTGGAGATCCCGGGGTAAATGGTGCTGAGGCCACTTTAGACCCCAGTTTTGGAGATCCCGGGGTAAATGGTGCTGAGGCCACTTTAGACCCCAGATTTGGAGATCCCGGGGTAAATGGTGCTGAGGCCACTTTAGACCCCAGATTTGGAGATCCCGGGGTAAATGGTGCTGAGGCCACTTTAGATCCCAGTTTTGGAGATCCCGGGGTAAATGGTGCTGAGGCCACTTCAGACCCCAGTTTTGGAGATCCCGGGGTAAATGGTGCTGAGGCCACTTCAGACCCCAGTTTTGGAGATCCTGGGGTAAATAACGCAGAGGCCACTTTAGACTCCAGTTTTGGAGATCCCGGGGTAAATGGTGCTGGGGACACTTCAAACCCCAGTTTTGGGAACCTGGGATTAATGGTGCTAAGGCCACTTTAGACCCCAGTTTTGGAGATCCCGGGGTAAATGGTGCTGAGGCCACTTCAGACCCCAGTTTTGGAGATCCTGAGGTAAATAATGCTGAGGCCATTTTAGACCCCAGCTTTGGAGATCCCGGCGTAAATGGTGCTAAGGCCACTTCAGACCCCAGTTTTGGAGATCCTGGGGTAAATAATGCCGAGGCCACTTTAGACCCCAGTTTTGGAGATCCCGGGGTAAATAATGCCGAGGCCACTTTAGACCCCAGTTTTGGGGATTCTGGGGTAAATAGTGCTCGGGCTACTTTAGACCATGTTCACATAGCACCTCCAATTTTGGGGATCTTGGGGTAAATGGTGCTGGGGCCACTTTAGGCAGACTTCACACTGCTGTGCTACGAATAGAGGCAGCACGATTGTTTCCATGGTCTTCATTTGTTTTACCTGCACAGTTTTAGTCATGGTTCCATAGACTTTCTAATGGGTTGCGCATTTTTGCTGCATTTTCTGAAAGTGCACCAAAAGTCTTGCATGCAGCATCTTTGGTGCGTCTTCAGAAAACGTGCCAAAAATGCACAACCTAATAGAAAGTCTACTGGATTTTGGACATCAAATATCCATCACACCATGACGTTTTATCCAGCAATGGCCCCGTCTTCATACACAGAGCACCTTGATTAGAAATCCGCTGGCAGCTGAGCTCCTGTTGCATCTCGCAACCAAAGAGAAACATCAAGAGCATTAATCTGACACTGAACAAAAAAAAAGGGTTACTTGAAAAGTAACCCTAGGTCGAACTTTATAGGCATAGAAAACAATGGAGAAGTAGAAAAAATATTACTATTAATATTTTTTGAAAAAAGTACATGATATACAATGAGCATTCAAAAAATAAAAAATCATATAAAACAATACAGAGTATACAGTGAGCCCTTGTGCGTCAACGCGTTTCATAGTTAGGCTTCATCAGGACACATTCAAGGTTCAAAGATAGCAAAAGAGAATACAGATCTCGTCGTCTTCTAGTAGAGTCAGCCTCATACATAGATATCTTTCAGCAAAGAGACTAGTTCCAGTAGTCTGTATATAGGTAATTTATAGACAACTAGCTCTGCTAGCATAAATAGATCGCAAATCGTGACTGGATAATTTCCAAAAACAGGGGCAAAGTGATCTCCCAAGAAGGGAACACAAAACAGAAAACCAAGCTGTAGGACGTTTAAGCCTCAAGCCCAGAATCCACTTGAGGGTTACACAGCACAAGTCCATGTACTTAGACAGAGCACTATGTTGTCATCACAGTAACATAACCCCTCAATGGAAATTACAGAACTGTAAAGGTCACGGATAGCCCCTGGGAGACAGCCTTCCGCTGTACAGTCTCTAAATTACCTATATACAGACTACTGGAACTAGTCTCTCTGCTGGATGACATCTCTATTTATCATTGTTTTTGGATATCTACATATGAGGCTGATGTGTCCTGATGAAGCCTAACGGAGAAATGCATTGACGCACAAGTGCTCACTGTATATTCTGTATCATTTTATATGATTTAAAAAAAATTGAATGCTCATTGTATATCATGTACTTTCTTCAATAAATATTGTAATATTTTTTCTACTTCTCCATTGTTTTCTATGCCTATAAAGTCCGACCTAGGGTTACTTTTTAAGTAACCCTTTTTTTCTTGTTCCCTTTCAATTTACAGATGTGGCAATGTGAGTGCTTCTTTCTTATTTTCAGCATTCATCTGACATCACATAAGCCCACTTGCGATTTTGAGCCTCAGTGGAGTTTCTCTACAAGGTCCGAGCCATCCCTCTAATTACAGCCTCCTTTACCAGACGTTGGCCTAAAAAGTGCCTACGCGTTCCAGATCATGTCGATTTTTATCCAAGTTTAAAATATTTAACGGCGCCCTGCAGTTAATTTGCCTCATTTTCATCCATAAATTGGCAGGAAATCCTCTTTAGTAAACTGTTTTCTATTGTTTGCTCATAAGCTCCGGATCTCTAAATCTGACACCTTCCCAGTTTGCAAACTCCACCAAGAGAACTTCTGCTTAAGCCGCACGTCCGATGGAGATTAATTAGGGTTTATACATTTTAATTGGTTACTCTGAGACCAGCATAGGGGGTTTAGCCCGAGTCGGGGATGATTCACTTGACAATGAAATGCGTAAGCGAGCGTTCCCATTACGGCTACCATTCCGTCTTGCTGCAACACCAGCCCCGCGCCTTCCATCTGCGGCCGTTCATTAAACTTTAACGGCGGCTGGTTGGTCCTTCTTTGCCATTCTAATTAGCCAGATAACACGCCAATTTGTTTCCGCCATTCGAAACACCGACGTTCCTTATTAACGGCAGCTGGAACGCAGAGCAAATAAGGATATTTTATTGAAGGTAGAAGGTCCGCTTCTTCTTACAATGGTCAGTTAATTAACGCTGAAGAAGAAGACGATTTCTACGGTGAATTCTCTTTAAAATTTCATATTTTATTCAAGGCAGAAATCTGTATTGAAAGTACATTAACCTTCTGCTGTCCGGGGAAATTTGGAATTTTTCACATACACGTTGAATCATCAACATTTTTTTTATTTTATAGAATATTACTCAGAACCCCAAACAGTGGCGTTACTAGGGTTGGTGTCACCTGGTGCGGTAAGACATGGTGTCACCCCCCCCCTCCCAGCACCAAGCAGGCTAATGGATGGAGCAGGGAGGTGGATGAGGCAGGATGGGATTGGGGGGAGGTGGATGGAGCCGGGATGGGATTGGTGGGGGTGCATGGAGGCAGGATGGGGTCTTTGATTGGGGGGGGGGTTATAGGATATGTGCTACGGGGTGCGAATTGTGCTGGGGGGGGTCAAACTTCAAATCTACCCCCCTCCTAGTACAAGTCCTCTAACCCAAAAACAGCACCCCCCTAGCACCTATCCTCTAACCCCCCCTAAAATCACTCCTGGCAGCATAATTGTTACCCCTCAATAACCATGTCCCCCTCCTCTTCATAATACTCCTGTTATTACATACCTCAGGGCAGGTGCTGTAGCGTGGTGTCCCTCTTCCTCGGCTCTTCCTCCCGGCCTGTGTACTTGAAACATCAAAGCCGAGGAGGAGGCTATAGGTCCGGTCTGCAGTGAGTGCAGCTGGTGGAGACGGAGATGTGATTGTGGCCGCAGCGTGTGGGGGTGTGATGGACGATCAGAGCCAGACCAGGGTGCCCTGTCTCTCTGCCTCACTCCCTCCTCCCCCCCCCACTCTCTCTCCCTGCACATCGCGTGGAGCAGAGAAGATCCCGGAAGAGGAGGGAGTGGCCAAGCCGCGCCCCCTTCAATGCAGCGGCGTTGCCAGTCTGAGGCGAGCCTGGTGTCACCCTCTGGCGGGTGTCGCCCGGGTGCGGGCCGCACCCCCGTAGCACTGCCGCTGACCCCAAACATTACATATTGTATAAAAGAAAACCCCCCCTTGAGAATAAAATGGTGGCTTTGGCAATTTTCTATGTTACATGATATTTGCGCAGCTGTTAATCAAAACGTAAAATTTTCAAGAAAAACCTTTAGTGCACACAAGCAAAATATAATGCCCATTTTTTTGTAAAATATAAAAGATGATGTTGCATTGAGTAAATCAGATACCAAACAAGTCAAGAATTAAAATGACATGTTTGTGAAATGTTGACAAACAACCCTAATATTGTCTGTAGATGACCCTTTAAAGGTTATCAGTTCATTGTGAATTAGGGCCCTAGAATTAATGCCCTCGCTCCGCCGTTCGCAGTGATATCTCACGTGTGGTGTAATCACCATTTGCTTATGCATGCATTTGTATTTACGTGTGTGCATGGGGGACAGGGGTGCTTTACATTTTTTAAATGTATTCATTTAAATTGTTTTTACACTTTTTTCTACCCCTTGTGATAACTTTGGGCAGGTGACAGGTACTCTGTATGGAGATTGTAAAATAAACTACTGCGCATGTCAAAAATTAAATAATATGATACCAACCATAAGTGCTGCAACTGAAAATGTGGATACACACAATAAACAATACTAGAAACGTGCAGTTGCGCTGCGATGTACCAACGCATTGAGTTAAACAATAAGAAGTGATATCTTATATATAAAACCAGTGAAAAAAATGCATAATAAATTGTGAAAAATGAAATAAAAATAATCAGAAATTATCCAATAAATTACTGGAGTGACGTGTGACAGTCTCAATTCCTCAATATAATGTCCACAATGTATAGGCAATAATATGGGAAATCATGTGAGGAGAGTTCCACGATGACACATTGGCAGAGGCTCTCTTGTGCAAGTGGATAATGGTGACTTCACACTCATAAGCACCCAAAGAAAAAGTGCAGTGATGGTAAAGACAAAGATCCTCCACCTTCAATATCAAATCTGCTTACCAGCTCCTATGGATCTCAATGAAGAGATCACAACCGCCTGTGGCTATTTCCCCCGCCTAGGGTCTTTAAATTGCAAACCAGCATACAGGATAAATTCTTCCTCCACACTACGGCAACCTCAGTATGACTCCCGGGAGTATGATCCCCATAAAAACATAAAGGCCACCATAGTGAAGTATGTAATGAAGGTTTAATATAAGAAAAAAAGGGGTATACTTACAATATCGATGTAATATAAAAGCGTGTGTT
Organism: Rana muscosa; assembly: GCA_029206835.1. NCBI lineage: Eukaryota > Metazoa > Chordata > Amphibia > Anura > Ranidae > Rana > Rana muscosa. Next base: position 196,336,091 of record CM055119.1, read on the forward strand.
AAAAATCATTTCAAGCCGGCCGGCTCTAGCTATCCGCCCGTCCTTCCGGGATAGCGTTGTATTTGTCGGTGACGTCAGCACGCCGCTCCTCCCTACGCCGTTTCGTCAGAAATTACATCTTCCAGGGGCACGAGCGGCGTGCTGACTCACTGCTATTTATCTTACATGGTGCAGAAGAGACCCCCCGTCTAGCCAACCTATTTATGGCTAAATGGGAGGAAGACGTCGTCTTTAGTGACAGAAGCCCACTCCTGGTCTTGTGGGCTAGATACATTGATGACGTCCTCCTCCTATGGGATGGCACTAAAAACCAACTTGAGGACTTTTTCTCTTCTCTTAATGACAATGAACGGGGAATTAGACTTGTCCACGATGCTAGCCAGGAGGCCATTAACTTCCTTGATCTCACTATCATGAAGGAAAACGGTCTTCTGACTACTAAGTCTTTCTTTAAACAGACTGATCGCAACCCTTATTCTCATCGGAAGTTGTCATAATGAACCTTGGTTGAGATCTGTACCTAAGGGGCAGTTCGTTAGGATGAGACGAAACTGTACCTCTTTGGAAGATTATAGATCCCAGACAGCTATATTGAAATCAAGACTCTGTGAAAAGGGTTACAATTTAGAATCTATAGAGACTACAATTGAGGAAGTTGCCAATATTGATAGATCCCAATTATTGGAGGATCGCCATAAAGTAGAGAAGGAAAGACCTTTGATACCTTTTATCACCACTTTCTCTACACAGCATTATGCAATCAAGAAAATTATTCAAAAACATTGGCATTTGAGATAGGGTGGCTCCTAATGTGGTTGACCCCCCAACAAGAAAAGTGTCTTTTTTTCAGAGAGGACTGTCTGGTTACCACCAGTGTCGTAGGTGCCAGGTCTGCACCCTCAATAAGAGTAAATTGAAAAAAACAGAGTCCTTTTATTCTACTAGCACCTGGAAGGAACATATCATTGACCCTTTCATTACTTGTAGCTCAACGGGTATTGTTTATCTGCTACAGTGTCCATGCGGACTCCAATACATTGGCAGGACCAAATGGTCTATGCAGGTCAGATTAGGTGAGCATATCACTAACATCAAAACGTGTTTTCAAAACCATTCTGTTTCGAAACATTAAGATACCCATCATGATCGCAATCCAGCAAATACTCTTTTCCTGGGGATCGATAAATCCGAGCCTCATTGAAGGGGTAGCTCATTGGTCAGGGAGCTGTCCAGGCTTAAAATGGCCTGGATATATCGTGTTCGATGTTATAGCCCCCACGGCCTTAACTGATGTCAATGCGTTCATTGACAATGGTTAATTGAGTGCCTTTTACTTCACACTTAAAGGAATTTAATCTAGTATAAATGAGATTATGTGAACCAGCACTGAATTCTGGGTAAACCCTTGGTCAATACAAACACTCACCTGGCTGGACAAACACGCAACATAATGCCTTGTACACACGACTGGTATTCCAGACGAGAAAACTGCCATTTTTTAGATTGGTCGGGAAAACCGGTCGTGTGTATGCTCCATAGCAGTTTTCCCGGCGAGAAAACTGCCCGCAAAAAAATTAGAACCTGCTCTATTTTTTCCCCTCGTGTTTCCCATCAGTCTTTTTCTCGTCGCGAAAACTGCTGTGTATGCTTTTCCGAGGGGGAAAAAAACACGCATGCTCAGAATCAAGTATGAGACGGGAGCGCTCGTTCTGGTAAAACTAGCATTCGTAATGGAGAAAGCACATTCATCACGCTGTAACGGACTGAAAAGCACGAGGCTGAAAAGCGCGAATCGTCTCTCATCAAACTTTTACCAACACGAGGATCAGCAAAAGCAGCCCAAAGGGTGGCGTCATCCAAATGGAACTTCCCCTTTATAGTGCCGTCGTACGTGTTGTACGTCACCACGATTTGGTCGAGCGTTTTTTTTGCCTGAACATGTGTATGCCAGGCAGGCTTGAGAGGAAACACGTCGGGAAACACGTTGGTTTTTGGCATGTCAGGAAAACCGGTCGTGTGTACGGGGCATAACACTTACACAGAAGTCTCGCAGACCTCCTGGGACGGCTCAGATCTGCTGCTATAGTCTGGCATTAGGGCCGGTGAGCGCTCCGGCAATATCACATGAGCAGCTAAAGCCCTTCCCGGGGAGATCACAGAGCACCTGCATGAAGTCAGAGAACGGGCAGTAATTATACCGCCATGGGATATTTCACAGAGCCAACGGCATCGTGACCGGCCAAAAATGTATTCCAGAAAATCCACAGACTATTTATCTATGACAAGGAATATCCTCGCTATCAGCTTTACCACGTCTGCGGGGAACACAGGAGATGAACACAAGGAAACTCAAGAGTTTGCAAAAAAACTTCTAAACACCTGGACAAAATCCAAGAGGAAAACTTCCACTAGTAGTGCTCATAATGGTCACATCTAAAACTTTATTTCCTCAATTTAATTTTAGAAGAAAGACGACATTTCCTCCATTCCATTAAATCCAAACTTCGGGGATCAATGCAATTTAAAGTGTATGTTTAGCCCAACCTTGTTTGGAAAGGGTTAAAACGCAGCAAGTTCCGCTTGTTTATATAATTCTCCCTCCACTGCCACATTTGGCACTTTTTTTTTGAGGGGGGGGGGGTAACTGGTTTCTACAGGTAACCACTCCCACTTCCAGGGAGATTGCTGTGGCGATCTGTGCGGAAGTTCGGCCCCCTCCTGCTCCTCCTCCTCCTCCTCCCCCCACATCACAAGTCCCAGAAGATTGCTGGACCATTCACAAAGCACAGCACGGCTCAATGCCGGTTTCCCTTACCTAAGATGTCGGCACCTGCACCCGAAGCCGATTGAAGAATCGGCTCGGGTGAGGATATCGCTGGATCCCTAGAAAGATTCAGTAGGCAAAAAAATTATATGATCCACTGCAGATATGGTAAGTTTGCCCACTTACAAAGAAATGAAGGGTCTATAATATTTATCATAGGTACATTTTAATTGGTAGAGACAGAATATTAACCAAAAATCCAGAAAAACACATGATACAAATGTTATAAATTGAGTTGCAATTCAGGGAGTAAAATAAGGATTTGATCCCCTACCAACCAAAATAAATCTGGCTCCCACAGGCTGGCTACAGTATGTGCTCATGTCATACACAGGTTGGTCTTGCATATAGAAGACACCAGTCCACAGAATATTTCTTCCATTCCGACCTCACCATCATGGGCAAGACCAAAGAGCTGTCAAAGAACATCAGGGAGAAGATTGTAGACCTGCACAAGGCTGGAATGGGCTACAAGACCATCAGCAAGAAGCTTGGTGAGGAGACAACTGTTGGAGAACTTGGAGCAATTATTCGCCAATGGAAGAAATACAAAATAACCATCAATTGCCCTCGGTCTGGAGCACCAATCAAGATATCACCTCATGGGGTGAGGATGATCATGAGAAAAGTGAGGCATCCGCCCACAACTACACGGGAGACGCTTGTGAACGATCTCAAGGCAGTTGGGACCACAGTCACCAAACAAACCATTTGGTAACACAATACGCCGCCATGGATTGAAATACTGCAGAGCCTGCAAGGTCCCCCTCCCCAAGAAGACACAGGCCTGTCTGAAGTTTGCCAATGAACATCTAAATCAGTGATTCTCAACCAGGGTTCCGTGGAACCCTAGGGTTCCTCAGAGGTTGCTAGGGGTTCCTTCAGCATTGGGCAATTTCTGCCTCTCGGATAATTTCCTACTGTCACCATTGATCTTTTTAGCTCTCTGTAAGGAGGTAATTCTTCCCAATGACCACAAGTGTAAGGACCATCCTTCCCACTGACCATCACACAAAGGTATCATGAATTGTAGATTTCTAATTTTTAGCAGGGGTTCCCAGAGACCGGAGAACTATTTCAAGGGTTCCTCCGTGCTGAAAAGGTTGAGAAAGGCTGATCTAAATGATTCAGAGAAAGATTGGGAGAAAGTGCTGTGGTCAGATGGGACCAAAATTGAGCTCTTTGGCATTAACTTGACTTGCTGTGTTTGGAGGAAGAAAAATGCTGACTTTGACCCTAAGAACACCATCCCTACAGTCACACGGAGGTGGAAACATGATGCTTTGGGGCTGTTTCTCTGCTAAAAGGTACAGGCCAACTTTGCCGCATTGAGGGGCCAATAGACGTGGCCATGTATTGTAGCCAGAACACTAAAGATGGGTCGTGGATGGGTCTTCCAGCATTGACCCAAAACATACCACCAAGGCAACAAAGAAGTGGCTCAAGAAGAAGCACATTAAGGTCATGGAGTGGCCTAGCCAGTCTCCAGACCTAATCCTATAGAAAATTTTATGTAGGGAGCTAAAACTTTGAGTTGCCAAACGACAGCCAAGAATCCTTAAGGATTTAGAGAAGATCTGTAAAGAAGAGTGGAACAAAATCCCTCCTGAGATGTGCAAACCTGATCACCAACTACAAGAAACGTCTGACCTCTGTGCTTCCCAACAAGGGTTTTTCCACCAACTACCAAGTCATGTTTTGCTTGGGGATCAAATACTTATTTTACTCATTAAACTGCAACTCAATTTAGAACATTTGTATCATGTGTTTTTTATGGATTTTTGGTTGATATTCTGTCTTTATCATATAAAATACACCGATGATAAAAATGATAGACCTTTAATTTTTTTGTAAGTGGGCAAACTTACAAAATCTGCAGGGGATCAAATAACAATTTTCCCCACTGTAAAGCCCCGTGCACGCGGTCTGACTTTTTGACAACAAACTTCAAAATGAGCAAGTTTTCCAAAAAATCCGACCGTGTGTACGCTCCATCGGACAAACTTTTTCGGTTTTCATCGGACAAAAGTTCGCTCTGCAAACAGACAAACTTTTCGGCAACAAAAGTTCTACGGTGCAAAGTCCTATCGTGTGTACAGAAATCCATCGAACTTTAGTCCGAAGTACAAACACGCATGCTCAGAACCAATGTTAAAATCAGCCAACAATAGCAGAAGTTGACCAAAGGGTGGCGGTAAAGAGCAGAAAAACCACGCAGTACATCAATACGTTCATGTTTGTTGGCTGAAAAAGTCTGTATGCTATGGGCGTTCACGGGCAACTTCCTTCGGACAAAAATCCACGGAAAAGTTTGTTTGAAGTCCGATCGTGTGTCTGAGGCTTTAGTGTAGCCACTAACAACTTTTTGGGGGGAGACTGGAGCAGGCGGGGGGTACAAAAAGGGCAGGACCTTTAACCCATGCTGTTGAGGGGAGGAGGGCACACTTGGACCTTTTTGTCTTGGGTGCTAAAGGACTTTGCCCCATCACCGAACAGACTTGTCCTGATAAAGTACAAGAAGTGTCCTTGATCTGGAAAACAAACCCCTCCCCTATCGGAGCCTCAAACGTACGCACTATTATTCACACATCAGCGACGCAATTACACCAACCCTCCTACAATGTGGAGTTAATAGCTCTAATGACAGTCACACAATGAGCCGGGGCTTTTATGGAAGGAAAAGCACTTATTCTGCTTTTTAACAGTACCAAGGTCTCCCTCTCCCGATGGAGGAGATGAGAGCGAAATTACCTGCGACTGGCACTCGTGTCATCAATTTCCATATGTCATTGTGCTAACCATGTTAATCTCCTATTATATACAGCGGCAATAATAGCCGATCCTAAACATTATTAGATGATATTCCACCGCCGCTGCTTGTTGCTGTAATTTCCCTGCACATAATTACACTGTAACGGCGCACAATACACAGAGCGCGGCGCGGCCTCTCCCTGTAATGACACAAATCTATTTTCAGCCCCCCAGAGACCCACTCCAGAGCTTGTTAATGAGAATTCACTACCTGAGATCTGGATCATCATTATTTGGGGGTGGGCGAGGGCAAAACTTTTATTTTTAATTTACAATAAACCGAGTGCCGTTTGAATCTAAATAGATTATATTAGCAGCAGAGGGCGGTTAGTCAATATCTATATCTACAGCACCTTCTCTGGAGGGAAAAAAAAAAAGGAGAAAATATTTTTTTTAGCAGAGAGTCAGCAATCTCCTCTCAACGACAAGTGCATGTGCAGAATTTGGAATTTTTGGTCGTGTGTGTGTGGCCACACACCCACCTGAGCTGATCTCATCTGAACCAGAAAAAAAATAATAGCTTACCGTATATACTCGAGTATAAGCCGACCCGAATATGAGCCGAGGCACCTAATTTTAACACAAAAAAATGGGAAAACATATTGACTCGAGTATAAGCCTAGGGTGACCATCTGCATGCCTCACTGTGCCTCACTGTGTCCATGCCTCACTGTGCCCATGCCTCACTGTGTCCATGACTAGACTGACGTTTAACATGGGAGTCTATGGAAGGGGTGCCCGGATTTGAAAAATCGGTGCTCCCCGGCCGTAGGTCCCCCAGACAAAAAACTTTGCACACTTACCGGGTCCCCAAATTCTGGGAGATCAGGCGCAAAAAGGTGACTCGAGTATAAGCCAAAGGGGGGCATTTTCAGCACAAAAAAAATGTGCTGAAAAACTCGGCTTATACTTGAGTATATACGGCAACTACTTGCCTACCGGGCACTTTCACCCCCTTCCTGCCCAGGGCACTTTTCAGCCTATAGCGCTGTCGCACTTTGAATGACAATTGCGCGGTCATGCAACACTGTACCCAAATTAAAATGTATCATTTTTTTGAGACAGATAGAGCTTTTTTTTGGTGGTATTCAATCACCTCCTGGGGTTGTTTTTTTTTTTGATAAACAAATGAAAAAAAAAGAACAAACATTTTGAAAAAAAGCAAAAAAAACAAAAACAAACATTTTTCCTAGTTTGTTATATAATTTTGTAAGACAGCGCTGAAGGGCACTGATGAGGAGGCACTAATATGCAGCACTGATAGGCGCCACTGATGGGCACTGATTGGCATCACTGATGGGGCTGCACTGATAACCAGGGCACTGATGATGGCATCCCAGTCTTAGTCCGTAGGGTCCAATATTGAGTTGGCCCTCCCTTTGCAGCTATAACAGCTTCAACTCTTCTGGGAAGGCCGTCCACAAGGTTTAGGAGTGTGTCTATGGGAATGTTTGACCATTCTTCCAGAAGCACATTTGTGAGGTTAGGCACTGATGTTGGAGAGAAGGCCTGTCTCGCAGTCTCCACTCTAATTCATCCCAAAGGTGTTCTATCGGGTTGAGGGAAGGACTCTGTGCAGGCCAGTCAAATTTCTCTACCCCGAACTCGCTCCTCCATGTCTTTATGGACCTTGCTTTGTGCACTGGTGCGCAGTCATGTTGGAACAGGAAAGGGCTATCCCCAAACTATTCCCACAAAGTTGGGAGCATGAAATTGTCCAATATGTCTTGGTATGCTGACGCCTTAAGAGTTCCCTTCACTGGAACTAAGGGGCCAATCCCAACCCCTGAAAAACAACCCCCACACCATAATCCTCCCTCCACCAAATGATTTGGACCAGTGCACAAAGCAAGGTCCATAAACACTTGGATGAGCGAGTTTGGGGAGGAGGAACTTGACTGGCCTGCACAGAAGGAATGATCAAACATTCCCATAGACACACTCCTAAACCTTGTGGACGGCCTTTCCATTAGAGTTGAAGCTGTTATAGCTGCAAAGGGCGGGGCCACCTCAATATTGAACCCTATGGACTAAGACTGGGATGCCATTAATGTTCATGTGCGTGTAAAGGCAGGCGTCCCAATACTTTTGATAATATAGTGTGTGTGTGTGTGTGTGTGTGATTTCCATGGTCATTGAAGCGTGACGGCAGTCACAGGAGAAATGGCACTAGTGTGAATAGGGCCTTAGCATTATCAGCCTGGAAGTGATGTTATTATCAGGATCTCCGGCTAAGAAGCTCTGCAACAGGATCACCAAGAACAGAAAAAAAAAATGAAACTATTCAGCGAGTCATGATGCCAAAAATACAGAAAAATTGATTTCTGGTTTACATACAATGTAACTCATCACACAACCCATAGACTTTCTTCCAGGAGTTTTGGCTCCAAGTAACAAAAGGAAATGTGAATTGGTAAGGCCTTGGATGACGTATCCTCAAGGACAGGAAAAAAGGAAGAAAATATAAAAAATGTACCGTATATACTCGAGTATAAGCCGAGTTTTTCAGCACATTTATTTGTGCTGAAAATGCCACCCTCGGCTTATACTCCAGTCACTTTTTTGTGCCTGATCTCCTGGATTTTGGGGACCCAGTACCGGCCGGCCGTAGGTCCCCTGGATCCCAAACTTGGCACACTTGTAGCGCCACTCTTCCTCTACAAGTGTACAAAGTTTCTTGTCCGGGGAACCTACGGCCGGTGAGCACCGATTTTTCAAAACCGGGCACCCCTTCCATAGATTCCCATGTTAAACGGTAATTTCTCTGGTGATTTTGGGGACCCGGTACCGGCCGGTCGTAGGTCCCCTGGACCCGGAACTTGGCACACATGTAGCCTCACTCCTCCTCTACAAGTGTACAAAGTTTCTTGTCCGGGGGACCTACGGCCGGGGAGCACCGATTTTTTAAACCCGGGCACCCCTTCCATAGACTCCTATGTTAAACGTCAGTCTAGTCATGGGCACAGTGAGGCATGGGCACAGTGAGGCATGGGCACAGTGAGGCATGCACATGGACACAGTGAGGCAAAGTGAGGCATGCAGATGGACACCCTAGGCTTATACTAGAGTCAATAAGTTTTCCCATTTTTTTGGTGGTAAAATTAGGTGCCTCGGCTTATATTCAGGTCGGCTTATACTCGAGTTTATACGGTAATCCAAATACCTATTTAATTTGCCTGAAAATATGAACTGCATATAAAGTCCAGTCTCTCTTCAGGGGAAGTAAATCGCTATCTATCAGGCGATTTCCAGGGGAATTAAAATGATATTCGGATTTCTTTATGACTTTGGCGTTCTTGGAGCAGATTCGGCAACCTCAGAGTTAAACCTCCTGCAAGATTTTCGGCTATATGAAATAATAAAGCCGGCTGTGGAGAACGCAATCAGGCTCAATCAGTCACCTTGGTTTCTGTGCAATGCTGTGCACCTGCCTGCTGCTCGGCCGTCTGATTGATAATTTAATTAACTTCTCAATCACGGTGCAGGATTCAGGAGCAGAATCCCCGCGGGGAAAGGAGAGGCGTGTAGCCTAAGAGACGGGAGAATGATGTGCGTTTATCTCAAGGTGCAAGACAAAGCTCTGTTGTTAAAGGGTCAGTCCGCCCAAAACGGGGCTTCTGGGAGATGTTGTAGAGTAAAACCACAGGGGGCATTGCCCTCGGGTCATTGGACCTGGCATTAGATTGGTTTTTCGTGTTGAATTCAGCGTGCTAAGCAAAACATTTCCAGGTATTTACTACACCTAACAGAGATCACAGTACTCCCCCTGACAATGCCTTCAGCTGCTTTTCTCTCTATAAGGCTGGAACCTACTTTTTTTTCCGGCATCATGCAGGACAACCATCTACTTCCAGGACTGAGATGACTTTCAGCTCAGAAATGACACAATCATGGTGCCTGTGCATTTCTTGGCTGCCTTCACAACCACACAAGGTTACAATGTTAAAGCCTAACCCCTGAGGGAGAAGAGACTGAGGAAATTCTTCATCCTGCCTGTAGCAGGCTGTTGACAACATCTTGGCCTAGATCAGTGGTCTCCAAACTGTACCCCTTGGGCTGAATGCAGCCCTTTGCTTGCCTTTGACCAGCCCGTGAGGCACCATTCCATTCACTGACACCAGTAATGGGTAGGGGTGCAACGGATAAAAAAACTCACGGATCGGATCGGTCATCGGATCAGGGGTCACGGATCGGATCATTTTCGGATCGGCCCAAAAAAATAAAAAAATAAAAAATAATAATGTTAAATTTTCAATTTCACAGTTATTTTCAACACAAAACGGAGCTTATATGCTTAAATACAGTATTTGTAAATCCAACGGACTCTTTACATGTTACATTTTAAAAGCAGCAGCAAACCTGCTGACCTTACATGGTTGCTAATGTGACAGAACACCTCTGATTTTCACATTTAACTAAATGTTAAATGTGAAAATCAGAGGTGTTCAGTCACATTAGCAATCATGTAAGGTTTGCTGCTGCTTTTAAAATGTAAAATGTAAACAGTCCGATGGATTTCCAAATACTGTATTAAAGCTGATAACCTCCGTTTTGTGTGGAATCTTTGGGTGTAACGAGATGTCCGCTTGTCCCCTTCTCTCATTACTGTGTGGGGTGGAGCAAGATGGCGGCGAAACGTCATTAGAGCGGCCGCCGCCGGGTGTACCAAGATGGCCGCCGCTCCGGAGCTAGGCCAAAGCCGCGGCCTTTCTTACGGCCGAGGCTCTGGAGCGCTCCGCAGATCGTGTGGTGATCCGATCCGAACAGGGTGGCCCGTTCGGATCACGGATCACCACCGATCCGTTGCACCCCTAGTAATGGGGCACTATTCCTTCCACCAACATCAATGATGGGGCACTATTCCTTCCAGGGCGGTCTTAATGCATGGGCACCCCTGGGCACTGCCCAGGGGCCCCAGGTGCATGGGGGCCCCACGATAATCTTGCATTACATCATACTTGCCAACTGTCCTGGATTTGCTGGGATAGTCACAGTTTTTACTGAGCTATCCCGGGATAGCTTTGTCCCAGACAGTGTCCCAGAACCTGTACTGTGCCCTCCTGCCTCCCTCATACTGAGTTCTTTGCGTTGTCTATTCTTTGATTTATGGCATGTTTTTTTTTTTTATTGTTTAAAATCGATTTTATTGAAAGTTCTAATAAATATATGCTTAATTCTATTAACTATTTATACTTTGGTGTGTAAATTGGGGCAAGCTGGTAGGGGGCCCCAGTGCATTACTTTGCCCAGGGGTCCATGATGCTATTAAGACGGCCCTGATTCCTTCCACTGATACCAATGATGGGGCACTATTCCTTCTACTGACACCAATGATGGGGCACTATTCCTTCCACTGACACCAATATAAGGGCACTATTCCTTCCACTGACACCTATGATGGGACACTATTCCTTCCACTGACACCAGTGATGGGGCACTATTCCTCCCACTGACACCAGTGATGGGGCACTATTTCTCCCACTGACACCAGTGATGGGACACTATTCCTTCCACTGACACCAATGATGGGGCACTATTTCTCCCACTGACACCAGTGATGGGACACTATTCCTTCCACTGACACCTATGATGGGACACTATTCCTTCCACTGACACCAGTGATGGGGCACTATTCCTCCCACTGACACCAGTGATGGGACACTATTCCTTCCACTGACACCAGTGATGGGGCACTATTCCTCCCACTGACACCAGTGATGGGGCACTATTCCTCCCACTGACACCAGTGATGGGACACTATTCCTTCCACTGACACCAATGATGGGGCACTATTCCTTCCACTGACAACAATTATGGGGCACTATTGCTCCCACTGACAACAATTATGGGGCACTATTCCTTCCACTGACAACAATTATGGGGCACTATTGCTTCCACTGACACCAATGATAAGGCACTATTCCTCCCACTGACACCAATGATGGGGCACTATTCCTCCCACTGACACCAGTGATGGGGCACTATTCCTTCCACTGACACCAATGATGGGACACTATTCCTCCCACTGACACCAATGATGGGACACTATTCCTCCCACTGACAACAAAGATGGGGCACTATTCCTCCCACTGACACCAAGGACGGGACACTATTCCTCCCACTGACACCAACGATAGGGCAATACGTCTTCCAATGACACCACTGATGGGGCATTATTCCTCCCAAACTACCAACAATAGAGCACCATTTCTCCCACTGATACCAACAATGAGAAGACACGGTTTACTTCCACTGATGCCAAGGCTTTCTCTAATCCCACTGGACAAAGTCCGGTCCCTCTAAAGCCTGAAGGACAGTTAACTGGCCCTTTCATTGGAAAGTTTGGAGACCCCTGGCCTAGATGCTGGACTAGAGCTCAAAGATGGCTTTTGCAAAATGATACGGTTGCCGTTTAATTAATAATGTCAGAAATGGATTAATAAAGAATTCCTGAAAGGTCCACCTTAAAGACTTGGGCACCCCTGGGCACCTACATTAAGCGAATATGGTACATAACGAACCCCCCCCCCTTTTTTTTTTAACTGAGTCTTAACCACTTGCCAACCAGCAGTTTAAACTTTTACTGCTCGCTGGCGGCTCTGTCTGTTGTTCCCCTCCGTGTTTGCAGGCACACGTGTGCTCGCGCTGTATGGCTGAAATCGCATTACATTTGCACCAAAATGGTGCAGGACCCTTTTCTGGTCCGCACTGGAATCAGATCGAATGCGTGTTCACACCCATGCAATCGGATTCCTGCACCATTTGACAGTTCACACTGCGATCTGCGTAACGATCTGGTGGCTTTGTTAACTTTTTATTGACACCCCCCAGTGCTTCGCAGATGTCCGTGTGATTCAGGTGCAATGCGGGAACCGGCACTGGATCACAGGGTTTCCCGCATCGCACCAGTGTGGGACTTAATACAGAAAGTAGAAAATATTCTGGTTTTTTTTCTAAATTTACAGTCTTTTTCATTTATAGAATAAAAAATGTAAAAAATTTGAAGTGATCAAATACCACCAAAAGAAAGCTTTATTTGTGTGAAAAAAAATAATATAAATTTCATTTGGGTTCAGTGTTACATGACCGATCAATTGCCAGTTACAGGGTTCATACACATTTTTACCAATAAAATTCCATGACTTTTCCATGACTTCACATAAATATTCATGACCTAATGTTTCATGAAATGTCTATGTATACATGTTAAATGGGGTCCTGATGCTGGTCCCGGGTCCTGATGCTGGTCCCGGGTCCTGATCCTGGTCCCGGGTCCTGATCCTGGTCCCGGGTCCTGATCCTGGTCCCGGGTCCTGATCTTTCTCCAGCCACTTCTCATACTTTTCATCATGAAGCCATACATTTTTAAAGCTGCTTTTCCCTGCTTTTTCATTGCTACACTGTGAACATACTAACTTTAGCTGAAACTGTGTTACCCCCACGCTGCAATATAAAGTTCAGTTCAAATGAGCGGATGAGTGAGAAAAAAGGGGGGAGATGATAGTAACACCAATGATGCCTGGAATGCTTTCACCTGCTTTTTCTTTTTTTTCCCCTCAGTCTTTTCACTCTCCTCTGTCTCAGTCACCTCCTTTTATAACAGTTCATACAGGCCAACACTTCCCTGCTTCCAGTGCTGCTACTTGACACCATGACGTTACTCTGCCCCCTCTCCGTGGTCTTATTTTAATGAGTGGGTGATGACGTCAGCACGCAGCTCACCTAGGCCGCCGCCGCCGGGTGTTCCAAGATGGCCGCCGCTCCGGAGCTAGGCCGAAGCCGCGGCCTTTCCTAATGGCCGAGGCTCCGGAGCGCTCCGCGGATCGCGCCATGTGGCGATCGGAACAGGATGACTCGTTCGGATCACGGATCGCTTATGATCCGTTGTACCACTACTCAATATTCCATGACTTTTCCAAAACTTATTGGGGTTCAGTAATTTTCCAAAACTTTCCCAGGCCTGGAAAGTGCCATGTCAAAATCCCATAACTTTTCCAGGAATTTAATGACCGTACGAACCCTGTAGTTAAAGTAGTGCAGTGCTGAATAGGAAAAGGGGGTAAGACCTTCTGGAGATTCAGTGGTTAAAGCAGAAGTGGTATTAAGGGTTCAGCTTTTAAAAAAACAAAAACAAACCCAAACATGTCATACTTACCTGCTCTGTGCAATAGCTTTGCACAGAGCAGCCTCTTCAGGTCTCCCTGCTGGCGCTCCTGGCTCCTCCCCCTGACTCGTGCCCCCAATAGCAAGCCCTTTTGCTATGGGGGCACTGGTGCATGCTTGCTTCTGAGCCCTGCTCAATGCATCCATAAAACACATAAAGCTGCGGCTCAGACCCGCCCCCTGCTCTCTCCTCATTGGCTCACTGGCTGTGATTGACAGCAGCCAATGGCTCCTGTTGCTGTCTCAGCCAATGAGGATGGGGAGTCCCGGGACAGCCGAGGCTCTCGCGCACATCTCTGGATCGAGAGGGAACTCGGGTAAGTATTGGGGGGGGGGGGGGGGCTGTTGGGAAAGCAGCACACAGAGGGCTTTTTGCCTTCATGCATGAATGTAAAAGACCCTCAGCCTTTACAACCATTTGAAGATTAGATATTATTATTCAGGATTTATACAACGCCAACAGTTTGCACAGTGCTTTACAATATGAAGGAAGATAGTACAGTTACAATACAGTTCAATACAGAAGGCATAGGAGGGCTCTGCATATGGAGCTTACAATCTAAAGAGAGGGGGAGGTGATACAAAAGGTAATAAGCTGGAGGAGATGATCTGATGAAGGTAGTTGAAGTACAGTTTTTAGGTGGGGGAGGGGTAGGCTTCCCTGAATAAATGAGTTTTAAAGGTTCGCCTAAAGATGGACAGGGTGGGAGCAAGCTGGACATGCTAGGGTAGGAAGTTCCAGAGGATGGGAGAGGTTCTGGAAAAGTCCTGAAGGCGAGCATGGGAGGAGGTTATGAGAGAGCAGGAGGTCAGTGGGAGAAGTGTAGAGGAGGATTTGGGGCGATATCTCGAGATGAGGTGATGGATTTTCTCAATGAATTCAGGGCATTCTCTGATTGGACAAGGTGGAGAGGTGGGCAGTGACATCATGATTCCCCCCCACCTTGGCCAATCAGAGAACACTTTTCTGCTTGGAGGTTTATAGAAATGATATAGAAAAGTATTTGAAAACACCACAAGGAGGAAGGGGACACAGAAAGCTCCGGCGTGGGTGGGAAAGGAAAGCCATGGACTCTGACGATTACATTGTAACAAAAGAAGGAGAAGTGCATTAAATAGATGAGAATCGGAGAGCAACAGAACTGAACTGACAGTTGTTACAAAGAATGTGCAGCAGGTGGTTGGAGCATGAGCCGATTGTGCTGTGACCTTGACAGCATGAAAGCTCCCAGCGGCAATAGATAACTTTGTTCTGTATGAACACCGGTATTTGTAGTATTTGTAGTCTCTTAGCCGATTAGTCTATGGCTCTCCAAAAAGGGAAAAGAAATATCCTCTAAATGAAAGTCTCAAAAGTGGCTTTGTACATTATACAGAACTCTGCTTAGATGTGTCCAAAATCACTGCAAGTATCTGGGAAATCACAGACTCCGACATGAGACCCAGTAATAGAGTGTATGTGTATATATATATATATATATATATATATATATATTAGGGCTGTGGAAATTAACTATTAATTCCTCGATTAATCGATTATTTGTTTTGATCGATCAAAATTCTTTTGATCAGTACTCACCTCTCCCCCGGCTTCCGGGTCTTCAGGGAGATCCGGTGACGTCACGGACACCGGCAGGGCTTGCTGTGTCCATCTGAAGGGCTCCTTTGCTGTGCCTTCATATCTGCATGCCGGCGGGACCTTACTATCTGCCACACCCAAGGGCTGTTACACTTCCCTCTATTACTTCCCTCTATCAACCTGGGATTCTACAGCCATCCACTGGGAGTTGTGATAGTTCCCTTCACGGGACATCTACATGCCGACGGACTGATGTTAGCCCCTCCTCATCTGGATTCAGCAGTGGTATCGTTGTACACATTTTTATACCAGTATCATACAGTACTTAGCTACATGTTTTTAGGACTGCCTTTGCTACGGTTTGGTATTACTCGCACCATTTTTACAGTTTATGTAGCTACATGGATTTTATCTCCAGTGCAATATTTATTTTGTTACCTACTTGAAGACTATAAAAGTTTTAATGCTATCATTGAACGCTGCCCTTTGTGTGTTTTTTGTATCCTGCTATCCATTTTTTCCAGTGGTTGGTAGCTGCACTGGGAATCGGCCTGCAAGGAGATCAGCTAAAAGTAGTTGGATCTGTATGTGCGTTATAATTAATCAAAATTAGTAGATTAATCGATTAAAAAAAAACGATTAATCGAACATGAAAATTTTAATCAGTAACAGCCCTAATATATATACATATACATACACACACACACACACACACACACACACACACACACACACACTACATTACCAAAAGTATTGGGACGCCTGCCTTTACACACACACATGAACTTTAATGGCATCCCAGTCTTAGTCCGTAGGGTTCAATATTGAGTTGGCCCACCCTTTGCAGCTATAACAGCTTCAACTCTTCTGGGAAGGCCGTCCACAAGGTTTAGGAGTGTGTCTATGGGAATGTTTGACCATTCTTCCAGAAGTGCATTTGTGAGGTCAGGCACTGATGTGGACAAGAAGGCCTGGCTAGCAGTCTCCGCTCTAATTCATCCCAAAGGTGTTCTATCAGGTTGAGGTCAGGACTCTGTGCAGGCCAGTCAAGTTCCTCCACCTCAAACTCGCTCATCCACGTCTTTATAGACCTTGATTTGTGCACTGGTGCACAGTCATGTTGGAACAGGAAGGGGCCATCCCCAAACTGTTCCCACAAAGTTAGGAGCATGAAATTATCCAAAATGTCTTGGTATGCTGATGCCTTAAGATTTCCCTTCACCGGAACTAAGGGGCCAAGCCCAACCCCCGAAAAACAACCCCCACACCATAATGCCCCCCTCCACCAAATGGTTTGGACCAGTGCACAAAGCAAGGTCCATAAAGATATACCATCAGGTCCATAAATATTGGGACATGGACACAATTCTAATCTTTTTGTCTCTATACACCACCACAATGGATTTGAAATGAAATGAACAAGATGTGCTTTAACTGCAGACTTTCAGCTTTAATTTGAGGGTATTTACATCCAAATCAGGTGAATGGTGTAGGAATTACAACAGTTTGTATATGTGCCTCCCACTTTTTAAGGGACCAAAAGTAATGGGACAGAATAACAATCATAAATCAAACTTTCACTTTTTAATACTTGGTTGCAAATCCTTTGCAGTCAATTACAGCCTGAAGTGTGGAACGCGATGACATCACCAGACGATGGGTTTCATCCCTGGTGATGCTCTGCCAGGCCTCTACTGCAACTGTCTTCAGTTCCTGCTGGTTCTTGGGGCATTTTCCCTTCAGCAAGTGAAATGCATGCTCAATCGGATTCAGGTCAGGTGATTGACTTGGCCATTGCATAACATTCCACTTCTTTCCCTTAAAAAACTCTTTGGTTGCATTCGCAGTATGCTTCGGGTCATTGTCCATCTGCACTGTGAAGCGCCATCCAATGAGTTCTGAAGCATTTGGCTGAATATGAGCAGATAATAATATTGCCCGAAACACTTCAGAATTCATCCTGCTGCTTTTGTCAGCAGTCACATCATCAATAAATACAAGAGAACCAGTTCCATTGGCAGCCATACATGCCCACGCCATGACACTACCACCACCATGCTTCACAGATGAGGTGGTATGCTTTGGATCATGAGCAGTTCCTTTCCTTCTCCATACTCTTCTCTTCCCATCACTCTGGTACAAGTTGATCTTGGTCTCATCTGTCCATAGGATGTTGTTCCAGAACTGTGAAGGCTTTTTTAGATGTTGTTTGGCAAACTCTAATCTGGCCTTCCTGTTTTTGAGGCTCACCAATGGTTTCCATCTTGTGGTGAACCCTCTGTATTCACTCAGGTGAAGTCTTCTCTTGATTGTTGACTTTGACACACATACACCTACCTCCTGGAGAGTGTTCTTCATCTGACACACATACACCTACCTCCTGGAGAGTGTTCTTCATCTGACACACATACACCTACCTCCTGGAGAGTGTTCTTCATCTGACACACATACACCTACCTCCTGGAGAGTGTTCTTCATCTGGCCAACTGTTGTGAAGGGTGTTTTCTTCACCAGGGAAATAATTCTTCGGTCATCCACCACAGTTGTTTTCCGTGGTCTTCCGGGTCTTTTGGTGTTGCTGAGCTCACCGATGCGTTCTATCTTTTTAAGGATGTTCCAAACAGTTGATTTGGCCACACCTAATGTTTTTGCTATCTGTCTGATGGGTTTGTTTTGTTTTTTTCAGCCTAATGATGGCTTGCTTCACTGATAGGGACAGCTCTTTGGATCTCATATTGAGAGTTGACAGCAACAGATTCCAAATGCAAATAACACACTTGAAATGAACTCTGGACCTTTTATCTGCTCCTTGTAAATAGGATAATAAGGGAATAACACACACCTGGCCATGGAACAGCTGAGCAGCCAATTGTCCCATTACTTTTGGTCCCTTAAAAAGTGGGAGGCACATATACAAACTGTTGTAATTCCTACACCGTTCACCTGATTTGGATGTAAATACCTTTAAATTAAAGCTGAAAGTCTGCAGTTAAAGCACATCTTATTTGTTTCATTTCAAATCCATTGCGGTGGTGTATAGAGCGAAAAAGATTAGAATTGTGTCGATGTCCCAATATTTATGGACCTGACTGTAGATGTGTTTGGGGTGGAGGAACCTAACTGGCCTTCAGAGTCCTCACCAACATCAGTGCCTGACCTCACAAATGCACTTCTGGAGGAATGGTCAAACATTCCCATAGACACGCTCCTAAACCTTGTGGACAGCCTTCCCAGAAGAGTAGAAGCTGTTATAGCTGCAAAGGCTGGGCCAACTCAATATTGAACCCTACGGACTAAGACTGGAATGCCATTAAAGTTCATGTGCGTGTAAAGGCAGGTGTCCCAATACTTTTGGCAAGATAGTGTACGTAGTACAACACTCGTTCCTTGCAGCTCCAGCCTCATAGGGTAGCCAAGCCATACTTTACAGCCCACTGGCCAAAAAATTAAAATAAATCTTGGGCAATGAAGACACATTTCTCTTCCTGAGGACCCCACTGCATTACAGGCGAATGATGCCCAACCGCGTCACATCTAATGCCTCCGCCTGACACACAGCACACCACACCATACCTGCCTATAAGGACTTTAAACTCCTCTACACAAAGCTAGCACTTCAGACACAACACAACTGTGCCCACATGTATTCCATGCCAAGACACCCAACAATGACTCCACATACAATTTACAACCAGGAACAGTTTCTTATGACTTCTTTGGAAAGCTGCCCCCAATACCCAAAAAGTCACGTACTGTACGTGTGTGAGGGGGACCTGTCACCCCTCACAACATATTACCTTTGGAGTCCTGGAGATGTGATCAGTGCTTCCACCTTCAGACGGAATGTCACTTTTGGACGACTCTTCTAAAATTCCCTAGGAACACTAAAACTCTAACTCCAGCCAAGTTTTGTGAAGTTTTCTCAGGTCTTTACATGTGTTTAATTCCATTCAGCAAAAAAAAAAAATCGAATACCTGTGACACCGGTACAAGAAATGGAGGATGTGGTCATCATGGCAGCAATAAAAATATTTTCTGCTGCTCTAAACTTTCCTCCCTCTACTAAAAATGTGCATTTGTGTCACCATTGGAGAGATCTCCCATGATTTCCTGTACTTATTATTATTTTTTTGTCTTGATGGGTTCACATTAATCATAGAGGTATGTCTACATTAAATGTCATCTGACTGAAAGCGAAGTTCTACTCACCATTGTTACTGTTATCGTCCACCAGGATGATCTCTTTTAGAAGCTCGTAGGGTGTCCGGTCAATGGCGGAGTGGATGGACCTGAGAATGACGGAGAGAGCCTCATTGACAAATATGAAGACGATGCTGACCTGGGGCAGATGTTCGGGGTACGAGAGGTTTTTACATCTGAAAAACAAAAAGGACAAGATACCTCAACGAAAAAGCATATTTTTGATGGTCATGTTTCTTCTTTTAAGCCATTTTCCTCATTTGTGTAGAGTTGACACATTTTTACACATTATCAATTTTTATCAGGTGTTCAACAAGGAAAAAGTTGCATCAGCATTCAAACTTGGAATGCACAACAAAAAAACCTTATGAATACATAAAACACAGAGTTCAGGGGTCAGGAGTACCTAACACAGAGTTCTGGGGTCAGGAGTACGTAACGCACAGGGTTAAGTGGTCAGGAGTACGTAACAAACAGGGTTCAGGAGTACCTAACACACAGCGTTCAGGGGTCAGGAGTACGTAACACACAGCAGTCAGGAGTACGTAACAGAGTTCTGGGGTCAGGAGTACCTAACACACAGAGTTTAGGGGTCAGGAGTACCTAACACACAGAGTTCAAGGGTCAGGAGTATGTAACACAGAGAGTTCAGGGGTCAGGAGTACGTAACACACAAGGTTTAGTGGTTAGGAGTACCTAACACACAGAGTTCAGTGGTCAGGAGTACCTAACACACAGAGTTCAGGAGTTGGGAGTACGTAACACACAGCGTTCAGGAGTACGTAACAGAGTTCTGGGGTCAGGAGTACGTAACAGGATTCTGGGGTCAGGAGTACGTAACAGAGTTCTGGGGTCAGGAGTACCTAACACACAGAGTTCAGGGGTCAGGAGTACCTAACACACAGAGTTCAGGGGTCAGGAGTACCTAACACACAGAGTTCAAGGGTCAGGAGTACCTAACACACAGGGTTCAGTGGTCAGGAGTATGTAACACAGAGAGTTCAGGGGTCAGGAGTACGTAACACACAAGGTTTAGTGGTTAGGAGTACCTAACACACAGAGTTCAGTGGTCAGGAGTACCTAACACACAGAGTTCAGTGGTCAGGAGTACCTAACACACAGAGTTCAGGGGTCAGGAGTACGTAACACACAGCGTTCAGGAGTACGTAACAGAGTTCTGGGGTCAGGAGTACGTAACAGGGTTCTGGGGTCAGGAGTACGTAACAGAGTTCTGGGGTCAGGAGTACCTAACACACAGAGTTCAGGGGTCAGGAGTACCTAACACACAGAGTTCAGGGGTCAGGAGTACCTAACACACAGAGTTCAAGGGTCAGGAGTACCTAACACACAGGGTTCAGTGGTCAGGAGTATGTAACACAGAGAGTTCAGGGGTCAGGAGTACGTAACACACACGGTTTAGTGTTTAGGAGTACCTAACACACAGAGTTCAGGGGTCAGGAGTACGTAACACACAGAGTTCAGGGGTCAGGAGTACCTAACACACAGGGTTCAGGGGTCAGGAGTACCTAACACACAGGGGTCAGGAGTACGTAACACACAGGGGTCAGGGATCAGGAGTACCTAACACACAGGGTTCAGGGGTCAGGAGTACGTAACACACAGCGTTCAGGAGTACGTAACAGAGTTCTGGGGTCAGGAGTACGTAACAGGGTTCTGGGGTCAGGAGTACGTAACAGAGTTCTGGGGTCAGGAGTACCTAACACACAGAGTTCAGGGGTCAGGAGTACCTAACACACAGAGTTCAGGGGTCAGGAGTACCTAACACACAGAGTTCAAGGGTCAGGAGTACCTAACACACAGGGTTCAGTGGTCAGGAGTATGTAACACAGAGAGTTCAGGGGTCAGGAGTACGTAACACACACGGTTTAGTGTTTAGGAGTACCTAACACACAGAGTTCAGGGGTCAGGAGTACGTAACACACAGAGTTCAGGGGTCAGGAGTACCTAACACACAGGGTTCAGGGGTCAGGAGTACCTAACACACAGAGTTCAGGGGTCAGGAGTACGTAACACACAGCGTTCAGGAGTACGTAACAGAGTTCTGGGGTCAGGAGTACGTAACAGGGTTCTGGGGTCAGGAGTACGTAACAGAGTTCTGGGGTCAGGAGTACCTAACACACAGAGTTCAGGGGTCAGGAGTACCTAACACACAGAGTTCAGGGGTCAGGAGTACCTAACACACAGAGTTCAAGGGTCAGGAGTACCTAACACACAGGGTTCAGTGGTCAGGAGTATGTAACACAGAGAGTTCAGGGGTCAGGAGTACGTAACACACACGGTTTAGTGTTTAGGAGTACCTAACACACAGAGTTCAGGGGTCAGGAGTACGTAACACACAGAGTTCAGGGGTCAGGAGTACCTAACACACAGGGTTCAGGGGTCAGGAGTACCTAACACACAGGGGTCAGGAGTACGTAACACACAGGGGTCAGGGATCAGGAGTACCTAACACACAGGGTTCAGGGGTCAGGAGTACGTAACACACAGCGTTCAGGAGTACGTAACAGAGTTCTGGGGTCAGGAGTACGTAACAGGGTTCTGGGGTCAGGAGTACGTAACAGAGTTCTGGGGTCAGGAGTACCTAACACACAGAGTTCAGGGGTCAGGAGTACCTAACACACAGAGTTCAGGGGTCAGGAGTACCTAACACACAGAGTTCAAGGGTCAGGAGTACCTAACACACAGGGTTCAGTGGTCAGGAGTATGTAACACAGAGAGTTCAGGGGTCAGGAGTACGTAACACACACGGTTTAGTGTTTAGGAGTACCTAACACACAGAGTTCAGGGGTCAGGAGTACGTAACACACAGAGTTCAGGGGTCAGGAGTACCTAACACACAGGGTTCAGGGGTCAGGAGTACCTAACACACAGGGGTCAGGAGTACGTAACACACAGGGGTCAGGGATCAGGAGTACCTAACACACAGGGTTCAGGGGTCAGGAGTACGTAACACACAGCGTTCAGGAGTACGTAACAGAGTTCTGGGGTCAGGAGTACGTAACAGGGTTCTGGGGTCAGGAGTACGTAACAGAGTTCTGGGGTCAGGAGTACCTAACACACAGAGTTCAGGGGTCAGGAGTACCTAACACACAGAGTTCAGGGGTCAGGAGTACCTAACACACAGAGTTCAAGGGTCAGGAGTACCTAACACACAGGGTTCAGTGGTCAGGAGTATGTAACACAGAGAGTTCAGGGGTCAGGAGTACGTAACACACACGGTTTAGTGTTTAGGAGTACCTAACACACAGAGTTCAGGGGTCAGGAGTACGTAACACACAGAGTTCAGGGGTCAGGAGTACCTAACACACAGGGTTCAGTGGTCAGGAGTATGTAACACAGAGAGTTCAGGGGTCAGGAGTACGTAACACACAAGGTTTAGTGGTTAGGAGTACCTAACACACAGAGTTCAGTGGTCAGGAGTACCTAACACACAGAGTTCAGGGGTCAGGAGTACGTAACACACAGCGTTCAGGAGTACGTAACAGAGTTCTGGGGTCAGGAGTACGTAACAGGGTTCTGGGGTCAGGAGTACGTAACAGAGTTCTGGGGTCAGGAGTACCTAACACACAGAGTTCAGGGGTCAGGAGTACCTAACACACAGAGTTCAGGGGTCAGGAGTACCTAACACACAGAGTTCAAGGGTCAGGAGTACCTAACACACAGGGTTCAGTGGTCAGGAGTATGTAACACAGAGAGTTCAGGGGTCAGGAGTACGTAACACACACGGTTTAGTGTTTAGGAGTACCTAACACACAGAGTTCAGGGGTCAGGAGTACGTAACACACAGAGTTCAGGGGTCAGGAGTACCTAACACACAGGGTTCAGGGGTCAGGAGTACCTAACACACAGGGGTCAGGAGTACGTAACACACAGGGGTCAGGGATCAGGAGTACCTAACACACAGGGTTCAGGGGTCAGGAGTACGTAACACACAGCGTTCAGGAGTACGTAACAGAGTTCTGGGGTCAGGAGTACGTAACAGGGTTCTGGGGTCAGGAGTACGTAACAGAGTTCTGGGGTCAGGAGTACCTAACACACAGAGTTCAGGGGTCAGGAGTACCTAACACACAGAGTTCAGGGGTCAGGAGTACCTAACACACAGAGTTCAAGGGTCAGGAGTACCTAACACACAGGGTTCAGTGGTCAGGAGTATGTAACACAGAGAGTTCAGGGGTCAGGAGTACGTAACACACACGGTTTAGTGTTTAGGAGTACCTAACACACAGAGTTCAGGGGTCAGGAGTACGTAACACACAGAGTTCAGGGGTCAGGAGTACCTAACACACAGGGTTCAGTGGTCAGGAGTATGTAACACAGAGAGTTCAGGGGTCAGGAGTACGTAACACACAAGGTTTAGTGGTTAGGAGTACCTAACACACAGAGTTCAGTGGTCAGGAGTACCTAACACACAGAGTTCAGGGGTCAGGAGTACGTAACACACAGCGTTCAGGAGTACGTAACAGAGTTCTGGGGTCAGGAGTACGTAACAGGGTTCTGGGGTCAGGAGTACGTAACAGAGTTCTGGGGTCAGGAGTACCTAACACACAGAGTTCAGGGGTCAGGAGTACCTAACACACAGAGTTCAGGGGTCAGGAGTACCTAACACACAGAGTTCAAGGGTCAGGAGTACCTAACACACAGGGTTCAGTGGTCAGGAGTATGTAACACAGAGAGTTCAGGGGTCAGGAGTACGTAACACACACGGTTTAGTGTTTAGGAGTACCTAACACACAGAGTTCAGGGGTCAGGAGTACGTAACACACAGAGTTCAGGGGTCAGGAGTACCTAACACACAGGGTTCAGGGGTCAGGAGTACCTAACACACAGGGGTCAGGAGTACGTAACACACAGGGGTCAGGGATCAGGAGTACCTAACACACAGGGTTCAGGGGTCAGGAGTACGTAACACACAGCGTTCAGGAGTACGTAACAGAGTTCTGGGGTCAGGAGTACGTAACAGGGTTCTGGGGTCAGGAGTACGTAACAGAGTTCTGGGGTCAGGAGTACCTAACACACAGAGTTCAGGGGTCAGGAGTACCTAACACACAGAGTTCAGGGGTCAGGAGTACCTAACACACAGAGTTCAAGGGTCAGGAGTACCTAACACACAGGGTTCAGTGGTCAGGAGTATGTAACACAGAGAGTTCAGGGGTCAGGAGTACGTAACACACACGGTTTAGTGTTTAGGAGTACCTAACACACAGAGTTCAGGGGTCAGGAGTACGTAACACACAGAGTTCAGGGGTCAGGAGTACCTAACACACAGGGTTCAGGGGTCAGGAGTACCTAACACACAGGGGTCAGGAGTACGTAACACACAGGGGTCAGGGATCAGGAGTACCTAACACACAGGGTTCAGGGGTCAGGAGTACGTAACACACAGCGTTCAGGAGTACGTAACAGAGTTCTGGGGTCAGGAGTACGTAACAGGGTTCTGGGGTCAGGAGTACGTAACAGAGTTCTGGGGTCAGGAGTACCTAACACACAGAGTTCAGGGGTCAGGAGTACCTAACACACAGAGTTCAGGGGTCAGGAGTACCTAACACACAGAGTTCAAGGGTCAGGAGTACCTAACACACAGGGTTCAGTGGTCAGGAGTATGTAACACAGAGAGTTCAGGGGTCAGGAGTACGTAACACACACGGTTTAGTGTTTAGGAGTACCTAACACACAGAGTTCAGGGGTCAGGAGTACGTAACACACAGAGTTCAGGGGTCAGGAGTACCTAACACACAGGGTTCAGGGGTCAGGAGTACCTAACACACAGAGTTCAGGGGTCAGGAGTACGTAACACACAGCGTTCAGGAGTACGTAACAGAGTTCTGGGGTCAGGAGTACGTAACAGGGTTCTGGGGTCAGGAGTACGTAACAGAGTTCTGGGGTCAGGAGTACCTAACACACAGAGTTCAGGGGTCAGGAGTACCTAACACACAGAGTTCAGGGGTCAGGAGTACCTAACACACAGAGTTCAAGGGTCAGGAGTACCTAACACACAGGGTTCAGTGGTCAGGAGTATGTAACACAGAGAGTTCAGGGGTCAGGAGTACGTAACACACACGGTTTAGTGTTTAGGAGTACCTAACACACAGAGTTCAGGGGTCAGGAGTACGTAACACACAGAGTTCAGGGGTCAGGAGTACCTAACACACAGGGTTCAGGGGTCAGGAGTACCTAACACACAGGGGTCAGGAGTACGTAACACACAGGGGTCAGGGATCAGGAGTACCTAACACACAGGGTTCAGGGGTCAGGAGTACGTAACACACAGCGTTCAGGAGTACGTAACAGAGTTCTGGGGTCAGGAGTACGTAACAGGGTTCTGGGGTCAGGAGTACGTAACAGAGTTCTGGGGTCAGGAGTACCTAACACACAGAGTTCAGGGGTCAGGAGTACCTAACACACAGAGTTCAGGGGTCAGGAGTACCTAACACACAGAGTTCAAGGGTCAGGAGTACCTAACACACAGGGTTCAGTGGTCAGGAGTATGTAACACAGAGAGTTCAGGGGTCAGGAGTACGTAACACACACGGTTTAGTGTTTAGGAGTACCTAACACACAGAGTTCAGGGGTCAGGAGTACGTAACACACAGAGTTCAGGGGTCAGGAGTACCTAACACACAGGGTTCAGGGGTCAGGAGTACCTAACACACAGGGGTCAGGAGTACGTAACACACAGGGGTCAGGGATCAGGAGTACCTAACACACAGGGTTCAGGGGTCAGGAGTACGTAACACACAGCGTTCAGGAGTACGTAACAGAGTTCTGGGGTCAGGAGTACGTAACAGGGTTCTGGGGTCAGGAGTACGTAACAGAGTTCTGGGGTCAGGAGTACCTAACACACAGAGTTCAGGGGTCAGGAGTACCTAACACACAGAGTTCAGGGGTCAGGAGTACCTAACACACAGAGTTCAAGGGTCAGGAGTACCTAACACACAGGGTTCAGTGGTCAGGAGTATGTAACACAGAGAGTTCAGGGGTCAGGAGTACGTAACACACACGGTTTAGTGTTTAGGAGTACCTAACACACAGAGTTCAGGGGTCAGGAGTACGTAACACACAGAGTTCAGGGGTCAGGAGTACCTAACACACAGGGTTCAGTGGTCAGGAGTATGTAACACAGAGAGTTCAGGGGTCAGGAGTACGTAACACACAAGGTTTAGTGGTTAGGAGTACCTAACACACAGAGTTCAGTGGTCAGGAGTACCTAACACACAGAGTTCAGGGGTCAGGAGTACGTAACACACAGCGTTCAGGAGTACGTAACAGAGTTCTGGGGTCAGGAGTACGTAACAGGGTTCTGGGGTCAGGAGTACGTAACAGAGTTCTGGGGTCAGGAGTACCTAACACACAGAGTTCAGGGGTCAGGAGTACCTAACACACAGAGTTCAGGGGTCAGGAGTACCTAACACACAGAGTTCAAGGGTCAGGAGTACCTAACACACAGGGTTCAGTGGTCAGGAGTATGTAACACAGAGAGTTCAGGGGTCAGGAGTACGTAACACACACGGTTTAGTGTTTAGGAGTACCTAACACACAGAGTTCAGGGGTCAGGAGTACGTAACACACAGAGTTCAGGGGTCAGGAGTACCTAACACACAGGGTTCAGGGGTCAGGAGTACCTAACACACAGGGGTCAGGAGTACGTAACACACAGGGGTCAGGGATCAGGAGTACCTAACACACAGGGTTCAGGGGTCAGGAGTACGTAACACACAGCGTTCAGGAGTACGTAACAGAGTTCTGGGGTCAGGAGTACGTAACAGGGTTCTGGGGTCAGGAGTACGTAACAGAGTTCTGGGGTCAGGAGTACCTAACACACAGAGTTCAGGGGTCAGGAGTACCTAACACACAGAGTTCAGGGGTCAGGAGTACCTAACACACAGAGTTCAAGGGTCAGGAGTACCTAACACACAGGGTTCAGTGGTCAGGAGTATGTAACACAGAGAGTTCAGGGGTCAGGAGTACGTAACACACACGGTTTAGTGTTTAGGAGTACCTAACACACAGAGTTCAGGGGTCAGGAGTACGTAACACACAGAGTTCAGGGGTCAGGAGTACCTAACACACAGGGTTCAGGGGTCAGGAGTACCTAACACACAGGGGTCAGGAGTACGTAACACACAGGGGTCAGGGATCAGGAGTACCTAACACACAGGGTTCAGGGGTCAGGAGTACGTAACACACAGCGTTCAGGAGTACGTAACAGAGTTCTGGGGTCAGGAGTACGTAACAGGGTTCTGGGGTCAGGAGTACGTAACAGAGTTCTGGGGTCAGGAGTACCTAACACACAGAGTTCAGGGGTCAGGAGTACCTAACACACAGAGTTCAGGGGTCAGGAGTACCTAACACACAGAGTTCAAGGGTCAGGAGTACCTAACACACAGGGTTCAGTGGTCAGGAGTATGTAACACAGAGAGTTCAGGGGTCAGGAGTACGTAACACACACGGTTTAGTGTTTAGGAGTACCTAACACACAGAGTTCAGGGGTCAGGAGTACGTAACACACAGAGTTCAGGGGTCAGGAGTACCTAACACACAGGGTTCAGGGGTCAGGAGTACCTAACACACAGGGGTCAGGAGTACGTAACACACAGGGGTCAGGGATCAGGAGTACCTAACACACAGGGTTCAGGGGTCAGGAGTACCTAACACAGAGTTCTGGGGTCAGGAGTAGAGATGGGAAGGCCTGGAAAAAAAAATGTCCCCCCCTTTTTTGTAAAGCTTTTTATTTTTTTATTTTAATTGGGGGAAAAAAAAAAAGAAGTGTGGAATATGTTCTTACATTTTACATCTCAAGTCAGGAGTATGTAACACACACACTTCAGGGGTCAGGCGTAAGTACCACACTGAGTTCAGGGACAAGGCGTAAGTAACGCACACAGTTCAGCAGTCAGGATTAGGTAATGCACAGAGTTCAGAGGTCAGGATGGCGTAGTGCAGAGTTCAGGGGTCAGGATGGCGTAGTGCAGAGTTCAGGGGTCAGGATGGCGTAGTGCATAGATTTCAGGGGTCAGGGTGAAGTAGTGCAGAGAGTTCAGGGGTCAGGGTGAAGTAATACAGAGAGTTCAGGGGTCAGGGTGAAGTAGTGCAGAGAGTTCAAGGGTCAGGATGGCGTAGTGCAGAGAGTTCAGGGGTCAGGGTGGCGTAATGCAGAGAGTTCAGGGGTCAGGATGGCGTAGTGCAGAGAGTTCAGGGGTCAGGATGGCGTAGTGCAGAGAGTTCAGGGGTCAGGATGGCGTAGTGCAGAGAGTTCAGGGGTCAGGATGGCGTAATGCAGAGAGTTCAGGGGTCAGGATGGCGTAGTGCAGAGAGTTCAGGGGTCAGGATGGCGTAGTGCAGAGAGTCCAGGGGTCAGGATGGCGTAGTGCAGAGAGTCCAGGGGTCAGGATGAAGTAATACAGAGAGTTCAGGGGTCAGGGTGAAGTAGTGCAGAGAGTTCAGGGGTCAGGGTGAAGTAGTGCAGAGAGTTCAGGGGTCAGGATGGCGTAGTGCAGAGAGTTCAGGGGTCAGGGTGGCGTAATGCAGAGAGTTCAGGGGTCAGGATGGCGTAGTGCAGAGAGTTCAGGGGTCAGGATGGCGTAGTGCAGAGAGTCCAGGGGTCAGGATGAAGTAATACAGAGAGTTCAGGGGTCAGGGTGAAGTAGTGCAGAGAGTTCAAGGGTCAGGGTGAAGTAGTGCAGAGAGTTCAAGGGTCAGGATGGCGTAGTGCAGAGAGTTCAGGGGTCAGGATGGCGTAGTGCAGAGAGTTCAGGGGTCAGGATGGCGTAGTGCAGAGAGTTCAGGGGTCAGGATGGCGTAGTGCAAAGTTCAGGGGTCAGGATGGCGTAGTGCAGAGAGTTCAGGGGTCAGGATGGCGTAGTGCAGAGAGTTCAGGGGTCAGGATGGCGTAGTGCAAAGTTCAGGGGTCAGGATGGCGTAGTGCAGAGAGTTCAGGGGTCAGGATGAAGTAATGCAGAGAGTTCAGGGGTCAGGATGAAGTAATGCAGAGAGTTCAGGGGTCAGGATGAAGTAATGCAGAGAGTTCAGGGGTCAGGGTGAAGTAGTGCAGAGAGTTCAGGGGTCAGGATGGCGTAGTGCAGAGAGTTCAGGGGTCAGGATGGCGTAGTGCAGAGTTCAAGGGTCAGGATTAGGTAACGGAATCTAAATCTGATGAAAAGTCTTCCCAGAAAACTAGAGGATGTTATAGCCACAAAGCAGTGCCAACTCTATTCCCCTACTGTACTTTTATTGTGATTGGTGGAGCCTGCTGGGCTCTTCCCACAGCTCTGCTTTCTTCATAGGCAATGTCCAGCACAGTGATGAGGTCACTTCTGCTTTTACAAGATATTATCTGGCTTTGCAGGGGTGTTTGGTGCACACAGGGTGAATTCATATCTTTTGTGGCTACTGAGGAATATACTTAAAAGAAAGTTTTGTTGTGTGCAGAGTTGAGCTTTAAGGCTCGCTGTCAGGCTGCGCTGACTGTTATTAGACTTTCTGTAGTACCCGCTCTCCTTCCGCACAGATCACAGCCTGGAACCCTTCTAGAAGACAAATCTCTGATTGCTGTGCCAGTTTTGTTGTTCCTCATCTCTCCCTCCTATTAATATTTATGAATTTACTCATCTCATCTCCTTCAATCTGAGCCGCCGAGTCCTGTCCAACGCCGCGGTTTATTTATTTATTTTTTGCTCTCCTTCCGTCTATTGTTGTGCTGCGAGCGGCGTTGTGCGAGTGTGCGGCACAGCACAGCTTGTTAAACCTCTTAATCATCTCGGCACACACAGCCCAATCGTGTCAATCTGTCATGAAGCTGAAACGTGGATTTTTTCGGGACGGCGTTACATTATGAATATCAACAAAGACGATCGGCTGTTTGGTTTTTTATTTTAAAAAAAAAGAGGAGAGGCAAGCTATTTTATTTGCTGTATCTCTATAAGGGCCCAATTCACATGTACGCCAGCCATTGCTCAACCCTCTGAAAAGCGATTTGCGGTGGGTTACTTTTCAGAGGGTGTTCGACAGGCCTCGAAGGAAGCGATAGGATGCATTTACACCTGAGCATAGTGGGAACTCTGGTTCCTGCGCACGTTTTTTTTTTGTTCCGCATGCGTCAGGCCTAGGGCAGCCCATTCAAGCGAGTGCATGACATATGGCAAGAAATAAATCCAGAACTTTTTCAGGCCCAGGGCGTCAGGTGTTTTTTCAGTGTGCGTTTTGTCGTGCTTGTAGTGCGTTTTGTCACATGACAGATGCGCGCCTGCTACCCACCCCTGGGTTGCCATTGACTACTTTCAGACCGCCTCATGTAACTGTATTGGATCACGTATATACAGGGCTTTTTTTCAGCGGGAACGCAGTTCCAGCACCTCCTGGACTGACTGTATGTAATGTCAAGGAGGGGTGCTGGGGTGTGCTGCAGGGTATTGATGCTCACTGCTGGCGGATCTATTCTAGCTGGAGGGGATCTATTTTTGCAGGGGGGTCTATTGTAGCTGAGGAGGTCTATTGTTGAGGAGGTCTAGTGTTGCTGTTGGGGGACCTACTGTTGCTGGGGGGTCAGTTGTTGCTGAAGGAGATCTATTGTTGGGGGAGGGGTCTATTGTTGATGGCTGCCAGAGAGTCTATTAATTCTGACTGTGCAGAGATCTGTTGATGCTGCCGGGAGTCTATTGTTGCTGGGGGGGGGAGGGGGGAATTTTGTTGTGGATGGTATATTGTTAGGGGGAATCTATTGTTGCTGGTTGAAGGGGAAACCAAATTCCATACAAATTACTTGGCACAACAAAATGATACTTGGTTCTGTATTGTCTAAGAGGGGCAGTACTGGGAGGTGGGTAGGGAATGGAACCAAGGGACGTTACTCGGAGGTGGGTAGTGGGCAGAGAAAAGGGGTGACTTGGAAAAGGGGAGTTCCTGCACCTATTGTCTGTTCCGGCACCTCCAGCACTGAATGCATGTAATGGCAAGGGGTGCTGGGGTATGCTGGAGGGTCTATTAATGCTGACTGCTGGGGGATCTATTGTTGCGTTGGGGGTCTATTGTTGTGTTGGGTGGGTCTATTGTTACTGAAGTTGATCCGTTTGTGTGTGGGGGCCGCCATCAGGGGGGTACAGGCAGTAAACCTGTAAGGGGCCCGGATGCCACCTTTTTTTTTGTAAGGGGCCCGGAGTTCCCCAGGGCCCCGGATGGAAACCTCCCTTTTTTTTTTTTTTTTAGAAAAATTATTATTATTATTTTTTTATAATATTTTTAATTTTTTGTAAGGGGCCCAGAGGCCCCCAGGGCCCCGGATGGCAACCCCCCCTTTTTTTTGTTCTTTTGTGTTCGTCAGCACCCAAACCCCCCGCTTCTTAACCACTTGACCACTGGGCACTTAAACCCCCTTAATAACCAGACCAATTTTCAGCTTTCGGTGCTCTCACATTTTGAATGACAATTACTCAGTCATACAACACTGTACCCATATGAAATTTTTGTCCTTTTTTTCACACAAATAGAGCTTTCTTTTGGTGGTATTTAATCACTGTTGGGTTTTTTATTTTTTGCGCTATAAGAGAAAAAAGACTGAAAATTTTGTAAAAAAATGATTTTTTTTTCGTTTCTGTTATAAAATTTTGCAAATTACTATTTTTTCTTCATAAATTTTGGCCAAAATTTATACTGCTACATATCTTTGGTAAAAATAAGTACAAATTGGTGGATATTATTTGGTCTTTGTGAAAGTTATAGAGTCCACAAGCTATGGTGCCAATATCTGAAAATTGATCACACCTGAAGTACTGACGGCCTATCTCAATTCTTGAGACCCTAACATGCCAGAAAAGTACAAATACCCCCCAAATGACCCCTTTTTGGAAAGAAGACATTCCAAGGTATTCAGAAAGAGGCATTGTGAGTTTTTTGAAGTTGTCATTTTTTCCCACAATTCTTTGCAAAATCAAGATTTTTTTTTTCTCTTTTTTTTTTTCACAAAATTGTCATATTAGCAGGTTATTTCTCACACACAGCATATGCATTCCACAAATTACACCCCAAAACACATTCTGCTATTCCTCCCGAGTATGGCGATACCACATGTGTGAGACTTTTACACAGCGTGGCCACATACAGAGGCCCAACATGCAGGGAGCACCTTCAGGCGTTCTGGAGCACCCAGGCCAATTCTGACATTTCTCTCCTACATGTAAAAATCATCATTTATTTGCTAGAAAATTACATAGAACCCCAAAACATTATATATGTTTTTTTAGCAAAGACCTTAGAGAATATAATGGTGGTTGTTGCAACTTTTTATCTCGCACGATATTTGCGCAGCAATTTTTTTAACGCGTTTTTTACGGAAAAAAAATGTTTTGTGCTTAAAAAAAAAAAAACAAAAACAGTAAAGTTAGCCCAATGTTTTTGCAGAATGTGAAAGATGAAGTTACGCAGAGTAAATAGATACCTAACATGTCGCCCTTAAAAATTGCACACACTCGTGGAATGGCGCCAAACTTCGCTACTTAAAAAATCCCCATAGGCGACGCTTTAAATATTTTTACTGGTTACATGTTTTGAGTTACAGAGGAGGTCTAGGGCCAAAATGATTGCTCTCGCTCTAACGTTCGCAGAGATACCTCACATGTGTGGTTTGAAAACCGTTTTCATATGTGGGCGGGACTTACGTATGCGTTCGCTTCTGTATGCGAGCTCACGGGGACAGGGGCGCTTTAAAAAAAAAAAAAAAATGTTATTCTTCATTTTACTTTATTTATTTTAGTTTGACATGTTTTTCCGCCCTAAACATTTTTTTGATCACTTTTATACCTATTACAAGGAACGTAAACATCCCTTGTAATAGGAATATGGCATGACAGGTCCTCTTTACAGTGAGATATGGGGGGGGGGGGGGGTGTCAATAAGACCCCACATCTCACCTCTAGGCTGGGAAGCCTGAAAAAAAAAAAACAACAATCCTGGCTTTGATCGTAGCGGTGAGTCGGTAGAAGCACCGGAGGGCGGCGGGGACAACCCCTCTCGCCTCCCGTAAGAATGATCAAGCGGCGGAACAGCCGCTATGATTGTTCTTATGGTGTAGGGAATCGCCGGCTGAAAAAGCTAATATCTGAATGATGCCTGTAGCTGCTCCCATCATTCAGATATCCCCGCACAAAGTCAAGGACGTCATATGACGGCCGGAGGGCGGGAAGTGGTTATTGCAGAGTATTGCCGGGCATTGCGGAGTATTGCTGGGCATTGCGGAGTATTGCCGGGCATTGCGGAGTATTGCGGACTATGGCAGGGTATTGCGGTCTATGGCAGGGTATTGCGGTGTATGGCAGGGTATTGCACGGGTATTGCACAGGGTATTGTGGAGGGTATTGCAGAGTATTGTGGAGGGTATTGCAGAGTATTGTGGCGGGTATTGCAGAGTATTGTGGCGGGTATTGCAGAGTATTGTGGCGGGTATTGCAGAGTATTGTGCAGGGTATTGCAGAGTATTGTGCAGGGTATTGCAGAGTATTGTGCAGGGTATTGCAGAGTATTGTGCAGGGTATTGCAGAGTATTTTGCAGGGTATTGCAGAGTATTTTGCAGGGTATTGCAGAGTATTGTGCAGGGTATTGCAGAGTATTGTGCAGGGTATTGCAGAGTATTGCGCAGGGTATTGCAGAGTATTGTGCAGGGTATTGCAGAGTATTTTGCAGGGTATTGCAGAGTATTTTGCAGGGTATTGCAGAGTATTGTGCAGGGTATTGCAGAGTATTGTGCAGGGTATTGCAGAGTATTGCGCAGGGTATTGCAGAGTATTGCACCAGGGTATTGCAGAGTATTGCACCAGGGTATTGCAGAGTATTTCGCAGGGTATTGCAGAGTATTTCGCAGGGTATTGCAGAGTATTTCGCAGGGTATTGCAGAGTATTGCACCAGGGTATTGCAGAGTATTGCACCAGGGTATTGCAGAGTATTGCACCAGGGTATTGCAGAGTATTGCACCAGGGTATTG
The DNA here is from genome assembly GCA_029206835.1 of Rana muscosa. NCBI lineage: Eukaryota > Metazoa > Chordata > Amphibia > Anura > Ranidae > Rana > Rana muscosa. Next base: position 196,370,656 of record CM055119.1, read on the forward strand.
CAGAGTATTGCACAGGGTGTATTGCAGAGTATTGCACCAGGGTATTTTGCAGAGTATTGGCAGGGTGTATTGCAGAGTATTGGCAGGGTATAGCACAGGGATGGCTGAGCAGGGATGGATGGATGGCTGGATCTGTGACTGCAATTGTCACAGATCCAGCCCACAGTGCTGCTGCTGCCATCCGCTCCCTCCCCCTCCCCTCTCACACTGTACCGATCGGTACAGAGAGGGGAGGGAGGAACCGGCGTCATCAAATGACGCCGGTCTGTTTACAAGTGATTGCTCCGTCATTTGACGGAGCGATCACGTGGTAAACGGCCGCTATCAGCGGCGATTTACCGCGATTCGTGATCCGCCGGGTCCTCTGGACCCGGCGGTCACGGAGTTTCCCGTGTGCGCGCCCCAGGGGGCGCGGGGGAGCGCGATTCTGGGAGGACGTTATATAACGTCCTCCCAGAGTTAAGCAACCACCTTGTCAACGTTATTTGTCGGCAGGTGGTTGTTAAGTGGTTAATTCGTGGCGGCAGCACCCCCCCCCCCGGTTCTCCTCTGCTCCAGGGGGCCCATGCCTGAAGCTGTGTAAGGGGCCCCAAAATTCCTGATGGCGGCCCTGCATATTGTTGCAGGGATCTATTGTGCTGGGGGGCCTACTGTTGCTGAGAAAGTGTATTGTAGTGGTTGGGGGCCTATGGTTGCTAGGGTGGATTTATTATTGCGGGGGGATCTACTGGCTGAGAAGGGGTCTATTGTTGCTAGTTGCAGGGGATCTATATTACTGCTTTTCTTCATTAACACATTCCATGCAAATTACTTAGCACTACAAAATGATACTTGGTTGTGTATTCTCTCAAAGGGGCAGTCTGAGAGGTGGGTAGAAGGTGGAACTAATGCTTGTGGTTAGGGGTAGGGTTAGGGTTTAGGGTAGGGTTAGGGTTTAGGGTTAGGGTTAGGGGTCAGGGTTAGGGTTTTCCCTTTAAGAATAAGGCTAGGACCTAGGCTCTTGAACAGGGACCTCCCCCAAAGGTCAGAGGGTGGGTCCCCAGAGGTCAAAGGTCACTGGGCGTGGCTGACCCCCACCAAAGTGTACCGCCTACCCCAACTAAGTCGGGGAATGAACAAGTCGGGGAAAGCGTAGGGGTCGGAAACAAGGGGGGACTCAGAAGTTGGGAGTACCTGCACCTATTTTCTGAGAAAAAAAGCCCTGGTTTCAGTTGTATTTAGTCGACTAAATCTCATTTTATTCATCTAAAATCTAATGGGTGAAGTTAAACTGTAATGCATTATTTAATCATTTCTCTACCATTTCCAAACTCATTATATACTGCCGGAGTGAAAAATCTAATGTGTTATTATTTATGGTATTGAGGTATGAACATGCACTACAGACCAGTGTTCATTTTGACATCAAATTTCAATTTAGTTTTAGTCTTTTCACTAAAATGCCATTTTAGTTTTAATTGTATTTTAGTCATCTCAATTGTATTAGTTTTAATCGTATTTTAGTCGACTAAAATGGTATTAAGTTAGTTGACTAAAATGTTTTAGTCGGTTTTAGTCGACGAAATTAACACTTCTTTACACGCACATGAACTTTAATGGCATCCTAGTCTTAGTCCGGAGAGTTCAATATTGAGTTGGCCCCGCCCTTTACAGCTATAACAGCTTCAACTCTTCTGGGGAGGAAGTCCACAAGGTTTAGGAGTGTCTATGGGAAGGTTTGACCATTCTTCCAGAAGCGCATTTGTGAGGTCAGGCACTGATGTTGGATGAGAAGGCCTGGCTCACAGTCTCTAATTCATCCCAAAGGTGTTCTATCGGGTTAAGCTCAGGACTCTGTGCAGGCCATTTAGGTTCCTTCACCCCAAACTCCCTCATCCTCGTCTTTATAGACCTTGCTTTGTGCACTGGTCATTTGGTGGAGGGGAGATTATGGTGGGGGGGTTGTTTTTCAGGGGTTGGGCTTGGCCCCTTAGTTCCAGTGAAGGGAAATCTTAAGGCATCAGCATACCAAGAAATTTTGGACAATTTCATGCTCCTAACTTTGTGGGGACAGTTTGGGGACGGCCCCTTCCTGCTCCAACATGACTGCCCACCAGTGCACAAAGCAAGGTCCATAAAGACACGGAGGAGCGAGTTTAAAATAAAAATGATACTGTATAGATCATAGTTTGTAGACACTAGAACTTTCACGCAAACCAATCAATATACACTTATTGTGATTTTTTTTTTTATCAAAAACATGCAGCAGAATACATTTTGGCCTAAATTTATAAAGAAATTTTATTTTTACATTTTTTTTATTGGATATGCTTTATAGCAGAAAATAAAAAATATTGTTTTTTTTTTTTTTTCATAATTGTAAGGGTTGTTTTTAGCGCAAAAAAAGACCAAAAAAAAAAAAAACACAGTGATGATCAAATACCACTAAAAGAAAGCTCTGTCTGTGGGGGAAAAAAATGACATAAATGGCCTGGTCATGAAGGGGGGTAAATCTTCCAGAGGTCAAGTGGTTATTGGTTCCTGTCTAAATTTGCCTTGGTATGTATAAATGTTAGTTAGGGACCTTAGATTGTAAGCTCTTTGAGGGTAGGGACCGATGTAAATGTACAATATATATGTAAAGTGCTACGTAAATGTATTTATTTATTTATTTATTACAGGTATTTGTATAGCGCCGTCAATTTACGCAGAGCTTTACATAAACATTGTACATTCACACCAGTCTCCGCCCTCAAGTAACTTACAATCTAGGGTCCCCAATTTACATTCATACATACACATACTAGAGGCAAGTAACCTACCAGCATGTTTTTGGAGTGTGGGAGGAAACCGGAGTACCCGGAGGAAACCCACACAGGCAAAGAGAGAACATGCAAACTCCAGGTAGGTGGTGCCATGGTTGGGATTCAAACCGACGACCCTAGTGTTGCTAGGCAGAAGTGCCAACTAAAACAGGTTTCGTTTCGATTCGTTGTTTACATAAATTTGTTTAGTTAAATTTGTTTCATTTGTTTTGTTTATTCGTATTTGAATCAATTCTAATTTTTGAATTCGAATTGATTTGAAAAGAACAGAATAGAATAGACTAGAATAGAAAGGAATAGAATGGAATAAAAAAAAAGAATAGAATTAAATAGAAAGATTATAACCATCTTCTGAAATTCGAAAAGAATAGAAAATAATAAAATTAAAAAACAATAGAATATAATAGAAATAATATACCGTATATACTCGAGTATAAGCCGCGTTTTTCAGCACATTTTTTTGTGCTGAAAATGCCACCCTCGGTTTATACTTGAGTCACCTTTTTGCGCCTGATCTCATGGATTTTGGGGACCCGGTACCGGCCGGCCGTAGGTCCCCTGGACCCCAAACTTGGCACACATATAGCCTCACTCTTCCTCTACAAGTGTAAAAAGTTTGTTGGCCGGGAGACCTACGGACGGGGAGCACCGATTTTTCAAAGCCGGACATGCCTTCCATAGACTCCCATGTTAAACGGTAATTTCTCCGGTGACTTTGGGGACCCCGTACCGGCCGGTCGTAGGTCCCCTGGACTCGAAACTTGGCACACATATAGCCCCATTACTCCTCTATAAGTTTGCAAAGTTTTTTTTGTCTGGGGGACCTACGGCCGGGGAGCACCGATTTTTCAAACCCGGGCACCCCTTCTATAGACTCCCATGTTAAACGTCAGTCTAGTCATGGACACAGTGAGGCATGGGCACAGTGAGGCATGGGCACAGTGAGGCATGCAGATGGACACCCTAGGCTTATACTCGAGTCAATAAATTTTCCCAGTTTTTTGTGGTAAAATTAAGTGCCTTGGCTTATATTCGGGTCGGCTTATACACGAGTATATACGGTAACCATTTTCCAAAATTCAAATAGAACCAATTCAAATTTGAATAGAATAGAAAATAACACAATAGTTTAGAAAAAAACAACAGCATAGAAGAGATTGAATATAACCATCTTCCTATTGTAATCTATTCTTTTCTATTCAAATTCGAATTGATTCTATTTGAATTTTGGGAAAAGATTATATTATTTATATTCCATTGGTTTTTTTTTTGTTTTGTTTTTTATTCTGTTCTTTTCTATTCTATCATAGTCTATTATTTTCTTATGTATTCTAATTTAAATTTATTCTATTTAAAAAAAAATTGAATTTCAGAAGATGGTTATTCTATTTTATTACTTTCTTTTCTATTCTATTTTATTCTCTTTGGAAATTGAGAAACTTTTCGAATTCAAATACTATTCGAAAACGATTCTAATTTCGTCTGATTTTTTTTTTTGTTATTTTGGATTTATTTCAATTCGGTAATATTGTAATTCGGAAATTCGGATACATCCCAATTTCTGTAAAACGAAAATTTGTCCGAATTTAAATTCAGAACTAAACAAACCGCACATGTCTAGTGCTAACCACTTAGCGCTATATAATTACCTGTAATAATAATATTTCCTTGAAGGTTACCAGTAATTTTTCAGGATAAACATACAGATGTGTGAGTATTGGAGAGATTTACTGAATACGTTTTTAAGTGTTATATAAGAAGCAAATAAAGTAACAAACCCTGGGAGTTGTCTAATGCCCGGGTAACCTGCATCAGTCTATGAAAATGTGTCCCTCGCAAATATTTTCAGCCGCAAAGTGACAATCAAGTGGGGCGCCCCGCGGGGAGTGTTGATGCGACCGCTGAGCCGCGCGCTGGGGAAGAGAGGCTTTTAGCGGCGTTCCAGTACCAGACGGAACAAGCGCATTGTTCACTTTCAAACACTGGAGAAAGAAAATAAAAAACAACCTTGAGAAGACTGTCTGCTAAAAGTGTGAAGACTAATGGAGCCGAGGTGTCCATCGCCATGGTTACTAAGTATTCACAGAAAGCACTAATGTTCCATATTCTGCTACAAAGTAACAAAGGAAGCCTCATTCCTGGAAAACAGGGGAAATCTGACCTTTTTATTTGCTTTTTTTTTTTCTCTCAAGATATATGACCCCGTTCACATTAGGAAATTCAGAATCTGACCCACTGACACCAATGATGGGGCACTATTCCTCCCACTTACACCAATGATGGGGCACTATTCCTCCCACTTACACCAATGATGGGGCACTATTCCTCCCACCGACACCAATGATGGGGCACTATTCCTCCCACCGACACCAATGATGGGGCACTATTCCTCCCACCGACATCAATGATGGGGACACTATTCCTCCCACTGACACCAATGATGGGACACTATTCCTCCCACTGACACCAATGATGGGACACTATTCCTCCCACTGACACCAATGATGGGACACTTGTCCTCCCACTGACACCAATGATGGGGCACTATTCCTCCCACTGACACCAATGATGGGGCACTATTCCTCCCACTGACACCAATGATGGGGCACTATTCCTCCCACTGACACCAATGATGGGGCACTATTCCTCCCACTGACACCAATGATGGGACACTTGTCCTCCCACTGACACCAATGATGGGGCACTATTCCTCCCACTGACACCAATGATGGGGCACTATTCCTCCCACTGACACCAATGATGGGGCACTATTCCTCCCACTGACACCAATGATGGAGCACTATTCCTCCCACTGACACCAATGATGGGACACTTGTCCTCCCACTGACACCAATGATGGGGCACTATTCCTCCCACTGACACCAATGATGGGGCACTATTCCTCCCACTGACACCAATGATGGGGCACTATTCCTCCCACTGACACCAATGATGGGACACTTGTCCTCCCACTGACACCAATGATGGGGCACTATTCCTCCCACTGACACCAATGATGGGGCACTATTCCTCCCACTGACACCAATGATGGGGCACTATTCCTCCCACTGACACCAATGATGGGGCACTATTCCTCCCACTGACACCAATGATGGGGCACTATTCCTCCCACTGACACCAATGATGGGACACTTGTCCTCCCACTGACACCAATGATGGGGCACTATTCCTCCCACTGACACCAATGATGGGGCACTATTCCTCCCACTGACACCAATGATGGGGCACTATTCCTCCCACTGACACCAATGATGGGGCACTATTCCTCCCACTGACACCAATGATGGAGCACTCATTTTTCCACTGACATTGTTTACTCCCACTGATGCCAGGACATTTTCTTCTCCCAATGGTCACAGCCCAGCCACCCTAAAGTCTGAAGCACAATAAACCGACCCCTTGTTTAGAAAGTTTGGGGACCCCTGTATTAGAGGAGAAGTTCACCTTTGGAACACATAACATGTTCCAGCATCTGCACCTTCCCCCCCCCCCCCCAACACCCCCCTCCCTGTGAAACTGAGATTATATAGTGAAATACAGGATTTAGAACTCCATCTGACTGTTTAGATGTTGCATTTTAAAAGCAGCGGCAAGCCTGCTGATCTCACAGGTTTGTTAATCTGACAGAAGTCCGCTGCTTTTAAAATTCAACATCTAAACAGTCAGACGGAGTTCTAAGTCCTGTATATCACTATATAACCTCAGTTTACTGTTATATATGAAGCACACGGACCCTTTTCCCTACCTTTGGCTCACTTGCAGGAAAAGGGCACACCGTACTATATGCCCTATCCTCCTGGTTGAGGAGGTTAAGCGGTGTCATGTATTTGGGTCCCACAGGTAGGTTCTTCCGTCAGTTGGTTCTCATCTCCTAGGATAGGGACAAGTCTCTGTTTTCCCTCCAAGTAATTCCAATGTCCACACCACTCTAAACTCCAACGTTGAGTTTATTTTCTCAATGTTCAGCAGATAGGAAAGGGTGGATAAGAGACAGGACAGCAAGGTTTTGGGAGGTAGGTCCAGGCACAAGTAGATATTACAATCACCACTCTACCCCAGAGTAGGTTCAGCTCACCCGGATAGTCTCCTGTAAAAGTGGATCCTAGCAGCCGAAGTGATGCTCGGACGCTTAATTAGGTTCTTTCCTTAGATACGATCGGGAGACTCTCTGCCTCAGAATCTATCAGGTCCTGAACTTCTCCGCTTTTTGCAATGCAAGGACAGGTTCCAGCCACAGCACATTACTAGGCCTTTTGTGGATAGAAGAATCCCTCCAGAGAGTTACCGGGCCCCTTCCTTCACCGTGAACTCTCACCGGTCCATCAGAAAGGTCCTCCCCCGGCCTCCTCTTCTTAGAAGCGGGCTCCCTCGCGAGGGACACCCTGGGATTCCTCTTCCCAGAAGTGGGCTCCAGCTAAAGGTGCTGGGCCCAGTACTGAAGTTGCAGCCCCAGGGCTAAAGGTGTCCGGGACTGATGCGCACGTGGCTCCATGGCCTGGGGGGCTGGGCGCCACGCACCTGGACTCCAACTCCTCCTCAAAGACCCCTCCCAGGCGGCGGCTGCCCCTTTATGTATCCTCTCCCAGCATGCACAGCAGGCCAACCACGCCCACTGTACCGATGCCGAGAGAGGACACCCCAAGGCACAGCACTATTACTGATGGTTCAACCCTGACCTGTCATGGCAGTGCCACCTACAGGCCACAGGGAACTGCACACCAGTATACCACCTGGAGAAAAAGTAGCACAACCTATAAATGAGAACGGTCCAACTACTAACTCAGACCAGCCCCTAAATTTGGGTATATAGCACCCCTAAATGGGGTGGTTGCTACATACATAAGTGTAAAATGTAAAACTCCGGGGGGTGTACAAAGATGTCCGCTTGTCCGGTGACGAAACACCTGCCTGTACTGGAGATAAAAAAAAAAAGAGCGAAAATTTTGTTTTCATTTTCTCTTTATTAATCCTTTTCTCAAATGCAAAAAAAAAAAACTTTTACAATTATACAACATTCAGTTACAATATACATTGTTCCCACTAATTATTCAACATACCAAATCTTGATAAGTATCTACTAGTTACTTTATCGTTAAAACAATATACCATTCATCATTTATCTACTTACTATGCTCCTATTATTTTCCATATCCATTCTTCCTCACATCCATTCATCCCAAAAAATAAAAACCCACCCATCTCCCACTTATTTCTCTCCCATTTCCTTTACGTTTCCCCTTCGTATTTCTCCTTATTTCCCATTTATATATATTCCTTCATTCCTTCCGAGACCCAAAATTCATCCCATTTTTGCCATATTTCTGGCATTTGACTATTTATGTATCCTTCTTCTCTTATCTGTCTTTCCATATATTGTATTTCGTTCATTTCAGATATCTAATCTGCTATATTTGGGCTTTTATTTTCTCTCCAATTGCGAGCTGCTATTGTTCTAGCTGCCGTTGTCATATGATGAAGAATATCCTTCTTGATACTCTTTATTGAGTCTGGAATCAAATATAGCGAAGAAATATCTATATGTATTATAGCAGAAATTAAAAATTATAGTTGTTTTTTAAAATTGTCGCTCTAAAAAAAGAGCGACAATTTTGAAAAACAACTATAATTTTTCATTTCTGCTATAATACATATCCAAATAAAAAAAAATAAAAAAATTGCTTCATCAATTTAGGACACTGTGTATTCTACAAATTTCGTGTAAAAAAAATTCCCAATAAGCTTATATTGATTGGTTTGCGCAAAAGTAATAGTGTCTACAAACAACGGGATAGAATTATGGACTTTTAATTTTTTTTATGGTTTTTACTAGTAATAGCGGCGATCAACGATTTTTAGCGGGACTGCGATATTGCGGCGGACAAATCTGACCCCAAGTACCTTGTTTCACGCAATAGAGCCGCCCTGCCGCAGTATATATGCAGTGGGCGGTCTTTAAGTGGTTAAAGAGTAACTCCACTTTTGTTGAGAAAAACCCCCCCCTCTGGGTGATCTCTGTACATTGTACATTTTAACAACCTTTGTTGCAGCTTCCTACCTTTTGTGATTCTGAAGAAATCCCTGTGCGTTTCTCTGTGCCCATGTGGGAAAGTAAATTTAATGGGAGTGGTTTCATAATTATCAATCAGCTGCAGGGCACTAATGAGGAAAGTGGAAGGGCCTGCATCCCTTTAGATGTGAATTCTCTTTGGGAGTATCTCATCAAAAATTATATTTTTGTTGCAGGGGATGCCTGAAATCTGACTTGTATCTTAGTGCAGACTACTTCTGGGAAGATCTGTGAGCCAATCACACAAGCAGGAAAGGGCATTTCTGGGGGGGGGGGGCGTTCTGTTCACAATCTGTGCATAGAATATCTCCAGGGGGCCGTTTTGCATTTTCAGAAAATTACAGCGGTTGTAGATTGAAAAGGAAAGGTAACTTTTAATAACATTACATTACAATATGACTTATGTAGCAATTTTATATGCTATATTATTTTTTATTATTTTTCTTTTTTTCTCTCACAAAAGTGGAGTTACCCTTTAAGGATTCTTGTTTCTTGCTCTCCACATCTATACCATCCATGCCCATTAGGGCTGCTTTCCTGTAGCACCCATGGGAGCCTCTACGCGCTAGACATGTGCAATTTGTTTAGTTCCGAATTTGTTTACCGAATTTCGACAAAATTAGTTAATTCCGAAATTTCAGAATTTTCAAAAATTCGAAATTTCAGAAATTTGAATATTCGGAAATCCGAAAATTTGTATATCCGAAAATAAAAATGAAAATCGAAAAAATTCTAAAGAACAAAAATGCGAAAATTCGAAAATCTGAAAAATATAAAATAACTAATAATAAATTAACTATTACTAACTATTAAATTATTGGAATTTCCTTTCAAATTTGGCTGTTAGTGAACGTAACGAATACGAATTTATCCGAAGTTACAAATTATCTGAAAAATAACGAATGCCGCATCTAAATGAATGGAATGTAACAAATTAATAAAAATAAATAATAATAATAAAAACGTTTTATTAGTATTATTATTTATTATTAATTTGTTCCGTTCCATTTGTTTAGATGCGGCATTTGTTATTTCAGATCATTTGTAACTTCGGATAACTTTTTATTCGTTACGTTCACTAACAGCAAAATTTGAAAGGAAATTCCAATACCAATAATTTAATAGTTGGTAATAGTTAATTTATTATTAGTTATTTTATATTTTTCAGATTTTCAAATTTTCGCATTTTTCGGATTTCCGAATTTTCAAATTTCGGAAATCCAAATTTTTCAGATTTCCGAATTTTCACATTTTGGAAATCTCACATTTTTGAAAATTCAGAAATTTCGGAATTAACAAATTTTGTCGAAATTCGTTAAACGAATTCGGAACTAAACAAATTACACATGTCTAGCGCGTAGAGGCTCCCATGGGTGCTACGGAAAAGCAGCCCTGATGGACATGGATGGTATAGATGTGGAGAGCAAGAAACAAGAATCCTTAAAAGGGTAACTCGACTTTCGTGAGATAAAAAAATAAAAAAAATAGTAAAGCGTATAAAATTGCCAAATTTGAAAAAGTTATTATTTCTTAGTTATTTCCAATTTTTTCGGATTTTCGTTCTTTTGAATTTTACGGATTTCCTTTCTTATTTTTGGATTTGCAAATTTTTTGAATTTCCAAATTTTGGGATTACCGCATTCCAAAATTCCAAAAATTTGAAAATTCGGAAATTCGAGAATTTGCAAGTTTGGAAATTTGAAAATTCGAACATTTCGGAGATTTAGAAATCCGAAAATTCGGATTTTCGAATTTTTGAACTTCCAAAAATATAAATGAAACTAAAACAAACACATTTTTTAGCAGTGCAAATGTCTACTACGTACGGCTGCTGTTCCACCCCCATCTCGCTTTACCCTTCTTCCATGTCCCCACTCCCAGTGCCATTCCAATACCTACCCAATAAAGAAAAAAAAAGGGTCATGAAAGTTTTTTTATTAGCTGTGGTGCAGTGGAAGGCCATTCACAATGACAATGACAATGTGGCACACCATAAAGCAGGTGGTGATTTGCATGGTGCTGGGCTCTACCGTCCAATTCACAATAAATGGCACCACAATGCCCAGCCAGCACATAGAGCCAGTGTGTCATGGAGCACATCACACGTGTGTAAATGGGTCCTTGTGGTTCTCTCCCAGAATCCTTTGCCACTTCATTAAGGCTGGCAGAGCATGCAGTGCTATGACAGCCTGGATAGATACGAGATAGGCACCTGTGCTGCCGCTTGTCATCCATCCTGCTCATTACTGATTACGGCTGTTCTGATCTGAACGGTTTGACATCCCCCCGATCTCCTCTCTGCACACACCTGTGTACTGCACCGCTGAGCCCAAATAATGAGGAACACCTGCTCCTTATTATTAAGAGAGACATTAATCATTCCCCGCCATGTGCACTGCAATACCCCAACAATGCTTCTGTGATACAACAACCCCCCGAGAGCAGATCTGACATCCCCTCTTCTCCCAAAGTGTTTATTAAAATCCTTCTAAAGCCTAAACATTTTTTAACCTTAACCACTTACAGACCAGAGGATTCCCCCCCCCCCCCTTAACCACCTCCCTACTGTGCACGAAAACCCCCTTCCTGCCCAAGCCATTTTTCAGCTTTCAGCGCTGTCACACTCTTAATGACAATTGCGCGGTCGTGCGACGTGGCTCCCAAACAAAATTTGCGTCCTTTTTATCCCACAAGTAGAGCTTTCTTTTGGTGGTATTTGATCACCTCTGCGGTTTTTATTTTTTGCGCTATAAACAAAAGAAGAGCATCAAGTTTTAAAAAAAAAACAATATTTTTTACTTTTTGCTATAATAAATATCCACTTTTTTTTTAAATTTTCCTCAGTTTAGACCGATATGTATTCTTCTACATATTTTTGGTAAAAAAAAAAAGAAAAAAAACACGCAATAAGCGTATATTGACTGGTTTGCGCACAAGTTATAGCAGATACAAAATAGGAGATAGATTTATAGCATTTTTTTTTTTTTACTAGTAATGGCGGCGATCTGCGATTTTTATCGTGACTGCGATATTGCGGCGGACACATCGGACACTTTTGACACATTTTTGGGACCATTCACATTTATACAGCGATCCCTGCTATAAAAATGCATTGATTACTGTATAAATATGACTGGCAGGGAAGGGGTTAACACTAGGGGGGCGGGGAAGGGGTTAAATGTGTTTCCTAGATGTGTTCTAACTGTGGGGGGAGGGGACTGACTGGGGGAGGTGACCGATGGTTGTCCCTATGTACAAGGGACACACCATCGGTCCCCTCTCCCTGACAGGACGTGGATCTGTGTGTTTACGCGTGCGCGCGCCCCCTAGTGGACTTTAAAGGCGCAACGTCATATGACGTCCGCCCAGGATAACAGTGTCTTCCTGCCGCCGTCAATTGACGGCGGCCGGTTGACAACTGGTTAATGATCAGGCCATTTTTCTGAGATGCGGCACTGCGTAGCTTTAACTGACAATTGTCGTGCGACGCTGTACCCAAAAAATTTCCCCCACAAATAGAGCTTTCTTTTGGTGGTATTTGCTTTTACTTTTTGCTATAATAAATCTCCAAAAAAAAATAAAAATTCTTCATCAGTTTAAGCCAATATGTATTCTTCTACATATTTTTGGTAAAAAATAAAAAATAAAATCGTAATAAGCGTGTATGGATTGGTTTGCGCAAAAGTTATAGCGTGTACAAAATAGGGGATAGATTTATGTCACTTTTATGGCATTTCTATTATTTATTTATTTTTTACTCGTAATGGCGGCGATCTGCGATTTTTAGCGGGACTGCGACATTGTGGCAGACTGATCGGACACTTTTTTGGGACCATTGACATTTATACAGCAATCAGTGCTATAAAAATGCACTAATCACTGTGTAAATGTCACTGGCAGGGAAGGGGTTAACTCTAGGGGGTGATCAAGAGATTAAATGTGTTCCCTGGGAGGTGCTTTCTAACTGTTGGGGGGGAGGGGACTGACTAGAGTAGGAGAGAGATCGCTTTTCCTAATCACTAGGAACAGCAGATCTCTCTCCCCTCCCCTGTCAGAACAGGGATCTGTCTGTTTACATTGACAAAACCCCTGTTCTGGCTCTCGTTCCCGCGATCGCAGGTCCCCCACCGTGCAGCGCGCGGGCGTGTGCACACCTCCTATGGCTCTTAAAAGAAGCCAACGTACACCTACGGCGATTCGTGGTAAAGAGCCGACCTGCCGCAGTATAAGGACGGCAGCTGGTCGGCAAGTGGTAAAGGGATACTAAAGTCTCTTTTTTTCCCGTTAAAAATAATAAACATGTTATACTTACCGTAAATACTCGAGTATAAGCCGAGTTTTTCAGCACTTTTTTTGTGCTGAAAATGCCCCCGTCGGCTTATACTCGAGTCTGTCCCCATCTTCGCATTTGTGCGCCTGATCCCGGCCAGCTACTCTTTCTTTGTGAAATGGTAAGGGTACAATGTACCCCTTACCAATTCACATAGGGGGGGCCGGATCTGGGGGTCTCCTTTGTTAAAAGGGTCTTCCAGATTCCGATAAGCCCCCCCGTCCGCAGACCCCCACAACCACCGGGCAAGGGTTGTGGGGATGAGGCCCTTGTCCCCATCAACATAGGGACATGGTGCTTTGAGGGGTCACAGACCCCCAAAGCATCCTCCCCATGTTGAGGGCATGTGGCCTGGTACGGTTCGGGGGGGGCGCTCTCTCATCCCCCCTCTTTTCCTGCGGCCTGCCAGGTTTTGTGTTTGGATAAAGGGTCTGGTATGGATATTTGGGGGCAGGGGCGTACCTAGAGCATTTGGCACCCGGGGCTGATCCTATATCTGGCACCCCCCCCACATTAAAATGTAAATACAACCCACTCTCCCCCGGCATACCTCTGCATCCTTCAATATCTCTTTCTCTCTGGGCCCCTTTACATTGCACAGCACCCTGCATCTCTGGGCCCTTTTCCTTTACACAGCACCCTGCATCTCTGGGCCCTTTACATTACACAGCACCCTGCATCTCTGGACCCCTTTACATTACACAGCACCCTGCATCTCTGAACCCCTTTACATTACACAGCACCCTGCATCTCTGGACCCTTTTACATTACACAGCACCCTGCATCTCTGGACCCCTTTACACTACACAGTCCCCTGCGCCTCTGGGCCCCTTTACACTACACAGTCCCCTGCGCCTCTGGGCCCCTTTTCATAACACATCCCCCAGCGCCTCTGAGCCCCTTTACATTACACAGCACCCTGCATCTCTGGGCCCCTTTACATTATACAGCCCCCTGCACCCCTTTACATTACACAGCACCCTGCATCTCTGGGCCCCTTTACATTACACAGTTCCCTGCACCCTTTTACATTACACAGCCCCCTGCATCTCTGGACCACTTTACATTACACAGCACCTTGCCCTTCTGGACCCCTTTACATTACATAGCACCCTGCACCTCTGGACCCCTTTACATTACACAGCCCCCTGCATCTCTGGACCCCTTTTACATTACACAGCACCCTGCGCCTCTGGGCCCCTTTACATTACACAGCACCCTGCCCTTCTGGACCCCTTTACATTACAAAGCACCATGCACCTCTGGAGCCCTTTACATTACACAGCCCCCTGCACCCCTTTACATTACACATCACCCTGCACCTCTGGACCCCTTTACATTACACAGCACCCCGCATCTCTGGACCCCTTTACATTACACAACACCCTGCATCTCTGGACCCCTTTACATTACACAGCACCCCGCATCTCTGGACCCCCTGCATGTTACACAGACCCCCCTTCAGTGCAGACCCCCCGTTCAGTGCAGATGCCCCCGTTCAGTGTAGCCCCACCCACCCTCGTTCAGTGTAGCCCCCCCTCATTCAGTGCAGCCCTCCCTTCAGTACCTCAGATCAGCGCAGCGGCACATGCACAGCAGGTCCCCTCCCCCTGTTTACACATATACAGTGGGGGAGGTGGCTTCACTCTGCTGCTCGGCTGTGCCTGTGTGGCGTCCGGGATCATACAGACAGGCCGCGAGAGGAGGGGATGGTAGGTGCAGCGGTGTCACCCTGCACGCCCTCCCCCTCGCCACTGTAGCTAGCTCGCCTCTCCCTGCCTGTGTGTGCCTGTCACAGTGTGCCGCTGCGGCGCTGCCACCGCGGGTGTAGTACAATCGCGGAGGGAGGTGCCGGTCTGACACCCCCCCAGTGTGTGGTACCCGGGGGCGGCCCACCCACCCTTAGTACGCCTCTGTTTGGGGGGAACCACACGTAAAGCCTGGGAGTGTGGATGTGACCCGTCTGTTGTTGGCACTCCCTCCTCTTTCCAGCAGCTGCCACGTCCTTCCTATCTATTTACTAATGCTAGCAGCATAAGGATCGGAAATAGTTATTATTGATTGACAGAGTTGGGTTACACTTCAATATTTTAAAACATAGCTTCTTTGTAACATTTGTAATCATATGTGTATGTGGGCAGCCATATATGCTCATTAAATATGCAGGCTCTGCTTAGTAGTGACTGCACTTCCTTTATGTATCAGCCTGGCTAGACATGTGCG
Organism: Rana muscosa; assembly: GCA_029206835.1. Classification (NCBI taxonomy): domain Eukaryota; kingdom Metazoa; phylum Chordata; class Amphibia; order Anura; family Ranidae; genus Rana; species Rana muscosa. The sequence goes on from CM055119.1 coordinate 196,386,101, forward strand.
GTTCATTTCATTCCAAACTGAAATTAAAATATGTTTTTGTTCATGCAGAAACTCGGATGCAAGACCCCTTTCACACTGAACACCGCCCTACGCTAGCGGTAAAGCACCACTCGTTTTAGCAACGCTTTACCGGCGCTGTGTGGGCGGGAGCGGGGTGCTTTTAACCCCAAAGAAGGGGTTAACAAGGGGTTTAAAGCGCATTTATACAGCGCTCCCACACCACCCCAAAGATGCTGCTTGCAGGACTTTTTTTTCTGTCCTGCAAATGCATCGCCCCAGTTTGGAAGCACTCGGGCTTTCACACTGGGGTGGCAGAGGAGGCAGTTTACAGGCGCTTTGCAGGCGCTATATTTAGCGCTAAAATGCCTATAAAACGCATTCAGTGTGAAAGGGGTTTAACTAATTTAAACAAATCCGAAATACCGAAACAAAATTTCTGATGAAATTTGAATTCAAATAGCTTTCGAATTGTTTTAGAATCAATTTTTTTTTTTTTAACAAGAGGAGAATCAAATTTAAATCGTTTTCGAATCGAATTCGAACTTCCGAAGAGAATAAAATAGAATAGAAAATAAAGGAATAGAAGAGAATAGAAAATAAAAGAATATAATAGTAAAACCAAACAGAATAGAAAATAAAGGAATGAAAAAAAAAGGATATAAATAAAAGAAAGGAATAGAATAGAAAAGAAAAGAATAGAGTAAAACCGAACAAAATAGAATAGAAAATAAAAGAAATGGGATAAAAAATTTAATAAAATAGGAATAATACAACCATCTTCCGAAATTAACAGAATAGAATAAATTTGATTTAGAATGGAATTAGATTTGAATTTGAATGCAATTTGAATGGAATTCAAAATATTCTAATTGATTAGGATTCGATATATTGAAACAAATCCCGAAAACGAATTCAGGAAAAGAACGAATCAAAACAAATCTCTTCGTTCTGCACATGTCGAAGCCTGACCGGACTGAAGTCCAGAGATTCTCTAGGTATGTTCCTTTACCTGTCCGGAGTTGAACTTTAAACACATAATGTGTACAGCAACATTTGTGTGCGGTTTTGATTATGGAAATGAGAAAGGAAAAAATAACAAACTGCATGAATTGCATGTCTCACCCCGCCGGTCGCAGGTCAGGAAGCGAGCGGTCCAGAGGCAGGCGGTCACTCAGATAGGCATTGTATCCGTAGTACTGAAACTGCTTCAGGGCAATCCTTCTGTTCTCGGGACTGAGATCCTGACCCCAGTGGGAGAAGAGGGAGGAGTCTGTGAATGGTTCCACCACCACTTCCTCCGCCTTCTGCGGAGCCTCTGCAAGACAAAAGACAAAGGGGGCCGGTTAATATTTACAGCATGTGTGAGCAATTGTTGTTATGAATTAAAAGATAGTACAAGCAATTAAAAGTGTTAATACAACCCTGGACCCAAATTCAAATAAAAAAAATAAAAAAAATAAAAAAAAAAGCTTAAAATCCAAGTCTTAGAGGTATCTGGAGTATCAGCTCGCTGCTTGACCAGTGGCCCGAATCACAATGACCACCTTTTTTGTTTTTTGCAATGGTTGTCCAGTATTCTCTTCAATTTCTGCCAGCATACAGTATAAGCCAGTGATGGCGAACCTTGGCACCCCAGATGTTTTGGAACTACTGTACATTTCCCATGATGCTCATGCACTCTGCAGTGTAGTTGAGCATCATGGAAAATGTAGTTCCGAAACATCTGGGGTGCCAAGGGTCACCATCACTGGAATAAGCCCTGACGAAGCGGGGGTTCTGACTCACTGAAATGCGTTGACTTTCCCATCTGGCCTTTTGTCGTGAACAACAAAGTTTTACTGCACTCACTCTAGATCTGTGGTACCCCCATCCTTTCTACACTCGTGAGACTGCAAATTCAAAATCACATACTTCTACTTCCAAAATGATGGCGTAACGTTGGCACAAAATGAAGACTCAAGTAGGAATTGTGGTGCACAATAGACGCACACATTTTGGGTGGAGGCCTCATTGCATAGGGAATTACGGGTTCAAAAACTTTGATGTTTGAGAATCTTTTGCTCAAATCCTGCCCATAGAAACTCAACAATGGTGCAATGCTTTCAGTTCACTCCATGGTATCGACTCCTAACCAATGATCCTCCACTTCCCGCTTAAACTGAATTGCACTTACTAATCTAATAATTAAGGCCTCCCCTTTCCCTTTGTCGGCTACCTACTACTCCAACCATCATCCATTCAAATGTTTATTTATTGTTTTCATTTTATTTTACTTTCAAAGATTTTTATGAGTTTAAAACAGACATACATGAAATACAAATTTCTCACGAGGCATTGAAAGAGCCTACATTCTTACAGGTAAGAAAAAGAGTTGAGGTACGATAAGGCTTATAACTCTGACATGGCACTCCAATCTCTGCATAACACTCATGCCGTAAAAAAATATGTTTCCAGGAGCCTGGTGAGGCTCTCCCGACACCCCGAGTGGAAACATACTGTGCCCGGAAAGCCACCCCCAGGCACCCGGAGTGTGACCGTTACCATGGATAGGCAATGAGCTTTGCATATGGTAGATTAGTTTAGGTACCTAGCCTTTATGCCCCGAGGGGAGGGCCCTTTGACCTAAGTACCTAGACGTACTTAATCTGCAAGGTCATTTCGATTGTAGTAGAGGGCCATAGTGTATATGAGAAGAGGGGGGGGGGGGACAGAGTAGAGAGGGGAAGAGAAAGAAGATAAAAGAGAAGCCAATCAACAGGAGGTTGGCTGAAGGTGGGGTAAAAATGTGTATTTGTTATGTCTGTACCCCAGGGATGAGAGCAATGCCCATATGTTGGGCCCAGGGTTCCCAGGTAGATTCAAACGGAACTTTTGAGTCTAGCAAAACGCTGGTCAACTTCTTCTGAGACATAATCCATGATATTTTATATTTGGCAGCCATGAAGGTGACCCTGGGCTGTTTCCAAGCCTTGGCCATTGTCAACTTGGCACCCAGTAGGATGAAGTGGATCAATTTGTGGTTGGATTTGTGAGTCTTGGGGATATTAGCGTTAAGGAGGGCTATGGCGGGGGGTTCTTGGGACCTGGAGATCTGTCACTTTTTGGATCAGGTTGAACATTTTTCATTTTATTTTAAGTTTATATTGAGTCCATCCATATCGTTGTAGATCACATGACAACAATAGGTATGAAGCCATCAGCCCCCAGAACCAAACCGACACAGCAGAATTGGAATCAGTATCACACGATAATCAACAACTGACACGTATATCAAGATATTAAACATCAGGTAAAAGGCATAAAAACACTGGAAATGCTGCCCGTAGGGACTGGTGTACTCAATACAACTGCATGGAAGGACCATTGAGTTTTCAGTTTCCATGGGGAAGTATGTGGGCGTTAGGACCGAACACCCACATAGAGGAAAAGACAAGTGAACAAGGGGAAGGACAACACTACAATAACAGATGACTCTGGCAAGTGAAAGAAAGATGGAGGAGAAAGAAAAAAAAAACAGACTCTTGCAATATTAGTAGTGGAGAACCTATTGTCTTAACCAGGGGTCTCCAACTTTTTAAATAAAAGGGCAAGTTTACTGTCCTTCAGACTTAAAGTGTGCTGGACTGTGCCCAGTGTGAGTAAACGATGCCCAATCTTTGGTATTAGAGGGAGAAATAGTTGGTGTCAGGGGGAGGAACAGTGCCTTATTTTTGTTGTCAGTGGAAGGAATTTTGCCCCATTGTTGGTGTCAGTGGAAGGAATTTTGCCCCATTGTTGGTGTCAGTGGAAGGAATTTTGCCCCATTGTTGGTGTCAGTGGAAGGAATTTTGCCCCATTGTTGTTGTCAGTGGAAGGAATTTTGCCCCATTGTTGGTGTCAGTGGAAGGAATTTTGCCCCATTGTTGGTGTCAGTGGAAGGAATTTTGCCCCATTGTTGGTGTCAGTGGAAGGAATTTTGCCCCATTGTTGGTGTCAGTGGAAGGAATTTTGCCCCATTGTTGGTGTCAGTGGAAGGAATTTTGCCCCATTGTTGGTGTCAGTGGAAGGAATTTTGCCTCATTGTTGGTGTCAGTGGAAGGAATTTTGCCCCATTGTTGGTGTCAGTGCAAGGAATTTTGCCCCATTGTTGGTGTCAGTGGAAGAAATTATGCCCCAATGTTGGTTTCAGTGGCAGGAATAATGCCTCTAGGGCCAGTAAATGCACGCAAAGAGCCACAACTGGCCCCAGGGCTGCAGTTTAGACCAGTGTTCTCCAAAAGACATGCGAAACCTGGCAGTTATTGAGAAAGGTATGTGTGGTCGTTCTGAGAGAATGAGAAGGCATTCCAGGAAAACCAAGTCTTCCGCTGTTGTTTCTCTTTCCGCTTCATAGCAACTGTGAGTTCCTCAATCCCATGAGTCTCCTCAATTAAGACAAACCACAGACCTTCGGACGGAGGCTCCATCTGTCTGTATGTCACATATCAGAGGAGGCTTAGACTTTAACTGAGAAAGTGAGGGGGCGTGGCCTAGCGGCATGTCATTGGAGAGCCACTGGCTGAACTCGGAAGAGCCAGCAGCTTCCCAGTAACTTCACCAACGAGGATGGTGGTACGGGACTGATAGGGGGCAGAAGGGAAGCGAATTTCAGCAGAACAATGCTAGACCGGCTGGGGATATGGGTACCTTAACTCTGCAATACGAACACACCGTACAGTGGAGTTGATTTACTAAAACTGGAGAGTGCAAAATCTGGTGCAACTGTGCATAGAAACCAAATCAGCTTGTTCAGTTCAGCTTTGACAATAAAACCTGGAAGCTGATTGGTTTCTATGCAGAGCTGCACCAGGTTTTGCACTCTCCAGTTTTAGTAAATCAACCCCTGTGTCTTTCTTGCATTGACTTACTGGCCAAATGTTAAGGCCATTCTTAATCACATTCTCACAATAAAAGAAAAAAAAAGAGAGAAAAAAAATCAAGAAAACTTTACATAAATTCTAGCTAAAAGTGTTACAAATGTGAAATAATTTAAAGATACATTTAATTTGCAAACATTCCGGGTAATGAGATATTTATCCCCTGATGCGTACAACTACCCCCCATACATCACAAACAACGCGTCGGCTAAATATTTAATAACCATTACCTCAACTGACCCAATATAACATGCTGGATATCATCTTAATGGTGGGGTGCCGAGTGCCTGCAGTATAATTAATATTGGATAAGGGCGGTGCGGCTATTGTTTTGGCTGCACTGTAGGAGTTTTGGTTCCTGAATTATAGATAAAGTGTGAAGGGTGCTTTGTGCTGAGTCCCTCGGAATGGCGAAGGCTTTGAATAAAGAAATATAAGTTTACTTGGAAAACCTGCCAAAAACCTACAGGCCGGCTTCTGCCCTCGTTATGTTCACATAATCTTCTCCTAAGCGCTGCGTTCTGCTGGAAGAGCGGAAATCGGATAAAAGGAGCCATCTGACTTAAAGAGGACACTTCAATGACTTAACAGATCTACATGAATAGATTCCTGACATGTCCCAATGTACTGCAAAAGTTTAAGGTCTTCAAATAGCTCTCATTTTTATCATGAATATTCCATCTTTGAGCTCCAGTCCAGTGACTTTGTCTAGGCTGAGATGATGTCATCAGTCTGCTGCAGGCAAGAGGAAACATTTCCTCAGTTTCCTCCCCTCCAAAGATCAGATGGCAAAATTGTACCTTTGAAGGGGGAAGCCTTGAGATGAGACTGCAACATTGTACCTTTGTAGGGGGAAGCCTTGAGATGAGACTGCAACATTGTACCTTTGTAGGGGGAAGCCTGAAGAGGAGACTGCAACATTGTACCTTTGTAAGGGGGAGCCTCGAGATGAGACTGCAACATTGTACCTTTGTAGGGGGGAGCCTCGAGATGAGACTGCAACATTGTACCTTTGTAGGGGGGAGCCTCGAGATGAGACTGCAACATTGTACCTTTGTAGGGGGGAGCCTCGAGATGAGACTGCAACATTGTACCTTTGTAGGGGGAAGCCTGAAGATGAGACTGCAACATTGTACCTTTGTAGGGGGGAGCCTGAAGATGAGACTGCAACATTGTACCTTTGTAGGGGGGAGCTTGGAGATCAGACTGCAGCATTGTACCTTTTTTTAGGGGGGAGCCTGGAGATCAGTCTCCAGCATTGTACCTTTGTAGAGGGTAGCCTGGAGATCAGGCTACAAGATTGCAGATGGTGGCTGGACAGCCGATATAGTCCAAAGCCCTAGACAGATGGTCTTTCTCCTGGAGGGGGAGTGCCCAGCCTCAGGGGGCAGATGCCCCTGAGGCAGCTAAAAGGACTGGGTTGCTACAAGGTTTCAGGATCTGCAGTGCTTAGACCTAGAAGCAGACTTGGATCTTCATGGCATCTGGTCTGGTCTGGAAAAGGATTGTTTCTCTCACTGAGTGATATCTGGAGGAAGCTGGAAGCTCTCCTGGGGACTTGTGACCAGAGACCATAAAAGTGATCCCTGTGATTCTGAAAACAGCACTGGGTACTAGCAAGTAGTATACATTGGAACAAGGTAACCAGATGCCAGTGTGTTATGCCCCCCCCCCCCCCCGTTACCTCCAGATGTGAGGGAATAGAATGTTTGGTATCAACATTTACTTTGGGAGAAGGTGGTCCTCTAGCTCAGGGGAAGGCAACCTTGGCCCTCCAGCTGTTTTGAAACTACAAGTCCCATGAGACATTGCAAGACCCTGACAATCACAGGCATGACTCCTAGAGGCAGAGGCATGATGGGATTTGTAGTTTCACCACAGCTGGAGCGCTGAGGTTGCCTACCCCTGCTGTAGCCGTTTGCTCATCATTTTAGGAGAGTCCCATGCCCCAAACCCTCTCACGTTTCAAGTTCTTTAAGCAATAAATTGTAAAAATAAACTAAAAACCCTAGACTGTTTACTGGAGTCATAGAGGTCCTCTATGACCAACCCCTGGGGCTGGGGTGAAACTCACCAGGGGGTGTGGCTGGGGAGAATTAGAGGCTGTTCCTTATTATCCTTTGAGATTGGGCGGTCCGGAGTGCGGCGCTCTTATATTGCTTACATATGCTACTTCTGGATGAGTATTAGAGACGCCAGCATCCATACCAGTGTGGACCACCGGAGCAGAGACATCAGTACTTTAGAGCAGTGTTTCTCAACCTTTTTTCAAGGCACCCTCCAAATTAACAACAGTCTTGAGGCACCCTTTAAAATTATGGACAATCTTGAGGCACCCCATTCTAAAATGTAAAAACTATTCTAAAGCCCCTTACACACTATTAGATTTTTCTGGAGATTTTTGTCTTCAGATTTACCAAAACCATATAATATGTGGTCAAACCTTAAGAGTTTCAATTTGTATGCAATCAGAAAGGCCCTTGCAGTACATGGTTTTGGTAAATCTGAAGACAAAAATCTGCAGAAAATCTAATAGTGTGTATGGGGTCTAATAGCTTTACATAATGCAGCAACATCAATACCCGTAGGACACCCAACATTACAGGTGATTTACTCTTCCCAAGCAAATACACTTTTGCAAACTGGTACTGACTAGTATTCCACTGTTTCTCTTCTCCCTCAGTTTTTTGCCATCACTCAGTGTGACGAAAAGGAAAAAAATAGGGATATTGGCCCTACTCGGACTTTCAGCGGCACACAGTAAACAATAGAGATGTATAAAAAATATATAAATGTTTAATAGAAAAAGAGAACCACATAAATGAAAATGAATACAAGGACAATATAAGAATAAAAAATTATACATATGAGTACCAGTGGCGGCTGGTGCTCAAAAATTTTTGGGGGGCGCAAACAAACTGAAAAAAAAAAACATCAATTGCCGCCACTGTGCCCATTAAACGCAGCCACTGTGCCCAAACGCCACCAGTTTGTCCCCTCAAATGCAGCCAGTTTGTCCCCAAATGCAGCCAGTTTGTCCCCCATATACAGCCAGTTTTTCCCCCATATACAGCCAGTTTGTCCCCCATATACAGCCAGTTTTTCCCCCATATACAGCCAGTGTGTCCCCATATACAGCCAGTTTGTTCCCAAATGCAGCCAGTGTATCCCCCATATACAGCCAGTTTGTCCCATATACAGCCAGTTTGTCCCCAAAATACAGCCAGTTTGTTCCCAAAAGCAGCCTGCCCCCCCCCCCCCCCACCCCAGCCATGCACTTACCTTCCTCGGGTCCGCGCTGTCCTCGATGTCTTCTCGCGCCCTCGATGTCGCTTCAGCCAATCAGGTTACCGGTAACCAGATCCGGTGAACCTGATTGGCTGAAACCCCCACAGTCTTCTCCAAGGAACGCACCCCCGTGCGTACCAGTTTGTGGGAGCGGGTTCCTGTCAAAACCAGGTACCCGCCCCCCCCCCAAAAAAAGTGCCAAATGTGGTATGGAGGGGGGGGGGAGCAAGCAAGCGTAATTTCCCTTTTTGGGTGAAGTTCCGCTTTAAACTCAGCAGCCCTTGTGGGGGTAGCACTACAATGTATTTAACAGAAATAGAGACCTCCTGCGTGCCGACAGATATCTCAGCTGAAGGCAGAAGCCCCTTTAACGTTCTTTTTAAAACACAACTTTGCGATGCATGCATGCAGCCGGCATGTCTTGCATACGTAAAAGGCGCTGAATTATTAAAGAAGCATTAAACCGAGCTGCTCAGATATTACACGGCTGAACGCCTTTCCCTCCATTACCTCCACGATGTACATGTTTGCCATTAAACAGAACTACGCCTTTAAAAAACGCAGCGGCAGCAGCAATTATGGAGCAGCGTCGAGCATCTGACGGCGATTACCCTTTTAGTGAAATTGCATATTTGCATTATACAGCTGAAATGGTATCAATTCCCTAATGCGATTCCAGCTTGAGCCAGATTAGATTAGTACGGGTAATTTTCTGGGAGGAAACCAGTGAGAAATAGGTAAATGCTTCACTTTTTCTTTTTTCTTTTTTTTTGGATTTAAATGTAATTATGTTATAATGTTAGTAAACTAGGGAACATAAAAAAGACTGCAGCAAATAAAAAAAAAAGTTCTAGAAACTTTTTTTTTTTTTTTAATTAGCTACAGTTCTTTTTATTTTTCCTTTTTTTTTTTTTAGTTCGTATACTGAAAGTCTTTATTAGTAGTTAAAACCAACGGCCAGGACTGCTTAAAGCGTTAATAAACCTAAATATGTAATATATTGAAGCTTTCCAATCAGATGTGGTGGCTGCATTTTTGTTGTTTTTAGGCTTTTCCTCCTGTTTTCACCTGGTGATCTGGCCAGTAACACACCTCCTGTATTAGAGCACCCCCCCACTCTGGATGAAGGAGCACAGGGGGGGACAGTAGACAGGGGACAGTAGACAGCAGCATTGCCAGTCTGGGAAGGGGGGGGGTGTTAGATATACTAACAGATTTAAATACCCAGAGGTCTCAAACTGGTGGCCCTCCAGCTGTTGCGGAACTACAAGTCCCATCTTGTGGGAGGTCATGCATGTAACAGTCAGCCTTGCAATGCCTCATGGGACCTGTAGTTCCGCAACAGCTGGAGGGCCGACAGTTTGAGACCCCTGATAAAGCCAAACATTTATTAGTTAGTTATTAAGCAGTTATATCAGTTTTTTTTCCTTTTGGGCTAAAGGTTTTATAGAAATAAAAACTGATCATTGTAAGCACCCCTGTCAATGATAAATGGTTTGTCTCATCCATGTAAACGGATACATTGTGCTGGAGAGCTTGTGCTGTCAAAAACAACAGACTTTACTGGCTTTATCACCAGATGGAAAAAGGGTAAAAAAAAAGAAAGCTAATGCAGCCATCACATCTAAGAATTAGTAAGCTGCAATATAATAAATGTTTGGTTTTGGGTTTAATACCGCTTTAAAACCCGACTCAAGACAGAAGTTCAGCTTTATTATTACATAAAACATTCATGTTTGTATTATTATCAGCTCTTCAGCCACTTTCACACGGCTCAGTCTGCTCCATTCAGCAGGGAATCCATGAACAGATCGGAGCAGAAAGGGACGGAACTGTTTAGCTCCATTTTAAATCTGGAGCTTTCGGGGGCCCATATTTGGGCCGTCAAATGTACACAAACTTGTGTTTGTTTACATCATCTATCTCCAATTCATCATGATTAGGTCCAGAAAGAAAAAGAAAGAGACCTCTTCCAATTATTTCTGAACCTGGATGGACTCAAAGATGACAACTGTTTTGCCGTTTTAGTGCCTGCCAAACCACATGGTGCTGCAGCGCAATTTCAAGAAAGGGTTCGGGGTAGGGTGACCACATTTCCAAACTACCATTCAGGGACACCCTCCCTTCCCAAAAATTAGCTTGTGCTGTAACGAATCACATCACAGTGATTGGACACAAGAGGCGGGATTTATGATTTATCCAATCACAAGCAGGGGGCGGGATTGTGCTCCTCCCAGGCTTTCCTGGCCAGGACAAGTACTGTCAGTGAGTAAAGCGGTGATGTGGCAGCCTTTTTTGGGGGCATCAGATTGGCCTGGGGGGTGGCTGTGTCAGTTTCATTCCGGGACACTGTATTGTCCTGGAATGAATGTGCCCGGGACAGACCTACAAAATGCGGGACTGTCCCGGGCAATCCGGGACACGTGGTCACCCTAGTTCGGGGACTTGCTTCCCAGAATTTCTCGCAGGTACTGCAGACCATTGAAATGAATGGACTGCCCTAAGCCCAGAATGCCGCTGTACACAGATATGAACCAAGGGTAAGGCAGGCCAGTCCTTGAGTCGACTGAGACAAGTTCTCCTCCTTTCCAGACGATGGCAACGTGACTTTGAACGGCAGAATGTCCGCTCATTATTGATACACCGGCCCAAAACCGCCAAGCCACTCCGGATTCAAGGTGACTGTGAAATGATAGCAGCAGCTGATGCTAAATTCAGGCCGAGTTCAAAGAAGTTATAATCTCTTCTGAAGTGGTGGGAGGCTGCAGATGGCTTCCTAATTAAAACATGAGAACGTCTGCTGAACTCCAACAAATACATTCTACTTGGCATCTATCTGTCCATCATCTACTCACTATCTCTTTTTCTCTATATATATCTATCTATCTATCATCTCTCTCACTCTCCATCTCTCATTTATTTTTATATTTCGTTTTTTTCTTTATCCATCCATTTTCTTTTTTTCTTTCCCATTCTTACCCTTTTCTTCTTTCCCTTTCTTTCCTTCTTTCCCTTTTCTTCCTTCTTTCCCTTTTCTTCTTTCTTTCCCTTCCCCTTCCTTTCTATTCCCCTTCCTTTCTATTCTCTTTCCTTCCTTCCCCCTTCTTTCCATCCTTTTTTTCTTTCTTTCCTTCTTTCTCTTCATCCCTCTCTCTAACTTTCTCATATCTTTTATTTTATCTATTGTTTCTCTCTTTTACAGTCTCTAGGTTTTTATGTTTAGTTTCTTCCATTATCTATTTTCTATTTTTCTGTCTTTCCTTCTTTCCCTTTTCTTCTTTCCCTTTCCTTCTTTCCCTTTCCTTCTCTTTTCCCCCTTTCTGTTCTTCTTTCTATTTCTTTGTTTCCCTTCTTTTTGCTTCCTTCCTTTCATTCCTTCTTTCCCTTTCTTATTTCCATTCCTTTTTTCTCTTCATTCCTTCCCTTCTTTCTCTCTTCTATCTACCTAATATCCCTCATTTATTTTTAATGTTTAATTTTTTCCTTTATCCATCTATTTTCTTTCCCTCTTTCCTTCTTGAATGATAGCTATCACTTTCTTTATCGATCAATATTTATCTCTTTTTTTTCTACCCATCTACCATATCTGAGTTGTATCTATCGTTTACATATATATATGCTGCAGTTCTTAAAGTGACACTCCTCCAGTCCTCTGGTATAACATTGATCAATTAATCCTTCACCACAATTCAATGAGCGAAGTAAAACTTTCCATGTGTATTACTCCACTGATCCCTCCAACTTGCTGTGGATTGCAGTGAAAAAAAGTGAGCCTCCTGTGGGTGCCAATTCACCCCCCCCCCACTACATATGGATAGAAGACTTACTAGTGAGATGTACCCCCGATTATATGTCTGTATACACCTATGTATGGTACATTCCCCACACAGGATTCAGGAAGGGTCAGCAGCCACCACTTCAACTCCCAGTACCAAGCCAACCACCACTCCACTGATCTCCAAAAGGCATAAAGAAATACTCCAATAGTGCAGATCTTTTATAGCTTATTAAAAGCTGCACATCATAAAAACACTTCTAATGCTGAAAAAAAACACTGCTTGCATTACTTCTTGTGATGGAGTTCAGAAGCTCTACTCTACGCATTTCGTCGGTGCTGGCAGTCCTTGCCCTAAGGTCTGTCAGCTGCTGTTTATTATTGTGGTATAACGTTTAGATTATTATTTTTTGGCTTATACACTATTGTGGATATTGTTCCACCTGGTATTTCAATTTGTATCAACTTGCCACATTGATTTCACACCAGCTGCAATCAGGCTTACTATTATTATTATTATTATTACCGTTCGCTCTGACTGTCGAATATTTCTCAGTTCAAAGCAAACAACTGCTAGATCTTCTATTATTGGTATCCAGGATTATCAGGGACCATCTCAGTATTCAAGAGAACATGCTTCTGTGAGGATGCAAAAATATATCAAATAAGCACCACGCAGTACTTTACAGATGCTATGAACTATAAAAATATATTATTTAGCCAAACTTATATAGGTGTTGAATCAACCATAGCAAATATTAGAAATGGTGTACTGAAACATATATTTAACAAAATAGTCCCACGTGTCCATATATATTTGTGTATATATTCATTTGTGATGCTGGATTTTATTTTTCCCCCTGATGAGATCATGTGATTGGATGACGCAACATGTTGGGTGGAGTCAGTGATGTCACGCCACAATCGGAAGTCAGCGCCGTCGGAACAGAACAGCCAAACCAAGCAGCTGCTTGGGGCCCCGACTTGCCAGTGTCCCCCCCCCCCCCCGCTTCTCAAATTTCTTCAAACGGCCCTGCCGGAAGTGCGCGGTCGGCCATTTCGTTGGTGGTTCACATACCTATATGCCTATAGGCTGCTGTACACCAGATATAGTGCACAAAATAAGTTCAGTATTTTAAATCTTTTTAAATAAAAGAACACCTAATATACGCTAAGCACTTGATATCCTCTTCTTTCATTATATGCACATTCACCAAAGGATTACGAAAGATGGTGATGGATTGAGAATGCATGCAGATTGGAGAGAGGCTTAATATCCATGGCATAGGAGACCCCACTTAAAGGGGCACCTTTTACTGAGTCAAATTATGAGGTGAGAGTATATGTATGTCAGTGAAGGGATACATGCGTGGTGAAAGAATAATCTAGAGGACTTTATCCGCCAGGGAGAGTTATAAATACATACTCTCTCCCCATGAGAAAGCACCAGGGGTGAAGCGATACGCGTTTTGGGCGTGGCCTGGTGTGAGTTCATGCCGAGACTGCCATTCACTACCATACAGCAGATTTTGTCTTGATTTGCAGCTCCCAGGATAGCAGGGCTGCTGTTAGAAATCACAGGGCCCCATACAGCCTACCTAACAGGTCCCCACCCCCAGCCAAAAGTGACCGTCAGTCACTTTTCTCTGTAACCTCAGCTGCACAGATGAATGAATAGGAAGCACTCTAAAGCTCCCTGCGTATTCACAAACTGAAGCATTGTAAATACAGTCAGCTATGCTTCATTGATGAACGGACACAGGAGTGACTAGTACTGATCGCTCACTGTGTTCATTCAGGAAAGGCAGGGGTCAGAAAATTACATATTTACTGGCCCTTTCCCCTGCTCTCCATCCTGAAACACCCCCAGGAGAGGAGAGAAGCCGGCAGTCCTGAAGGGTAAAGGGACACACAGGGGGGCAGGGAAAGCAGATGGTGCATGTACTAGAAACAAACCCCTTGCAGTGCAGCCGGAGGGAGAAAAAGAAGGAGAAGCTGGCAGCGCCGCAGGGGGGGAGGGGGGAGAGGATAGGTGTCTGCAATAAGACAGTACAGCCAGCACTCCTGCTCAAAGGGGGGCCAGGGCCCCCCTTTTGAACTGATAGGACCGGGTCCAGTACAGGAGCCTTATCAGCAGCCCTGTCTGTTAGGATGGGCAAGGTGTGTAGACTGAGCTCAGCTTCGTGTCAGAAAGTGACACTGCACCTGTTGATCAAATTGATGACTCCGAAAATACAGTCTCACTCTTCAGGCTGTATAGCAAGGAGGAATCTCGGATCAAAGTAGCACCTGAACAGAAAGAGAAATATTTCAAAGGCTGCCTGTGCAGATTGCTGTGTTTTTTTTTTCTCCAGTACAGGAATTAATTAAATGGAAATTCACATTTAGTTTTGTTTTTATTCAAACTGCTGGAAAATTGCCAAAACTACCACGTTGTGATGAATATGTAAAAGATATAAAAGCTGAAAGATACAAATGGTGAATTCTCTACTAAAAATGTATCTGTAATTGTTATTAGCAGTCTCTGAATTCAACACATCACAGGTTCTGAACTTAGAATGTTTTAATCAGTGAGGTGCTTTTGCTTCAAAAACCAAGAATTAATACAAAGGAGACGGACAAAGACTACCGGCCAACATGCAATAAAAACAAAACACCAGGAGATGGGAGGAGCTCAGCTATAATAAGTGATGGCATGAAAGTCTGATGCTTGTGGGATTCAACCTTTAGACTTTTAATTATCATGAAGTTCAAGAGGGTAAATTCCCAGGTAATGCAGAGAACATACACTATATTACCAAAAGTATTGGGACACCTGCCTTTACACGCACATGAACTTTAATGGCATCCCAGTCTTAGTCTGTAGGGTTCAATATTGAGTTGGCCCCGCCCTTTGCAGTTATAACAGCTTCAACTCTTCTGAGAAGGCCGTCCACAAGGTTTAGGAGGGTGTCTATAGGGTTGTTTGACCATTCTTCCAGAAGCGCATTTGTGAGGTCAGGCACTAATGTTGGACAAGAAGGCCTGGCTCTCAGTCTAATTCATCCCAAAGGTGTTCTATTGTGTTGAGATCAGGACTCTGTGCAGGCCAGTCAAGTTCCTCCACCCCAAACATGCTGATCCATGTCTTTATAGACCTTGCTTTGTGCACTGGTGGTGCGCAGTCATGTTGGAACAGGAAGGGACCATCCCCAAACTGTTCCCACAAAGCTGGGAGCATAAAATTGTCCAAAATGTCTTGGTATGCTGACGCCTTAAAGAGTTCCCTTCACTGGAACTAAGGAGCCAAACCCAACCCCTGAAAAATTAGCCCCTACTACATAATCCCCCCTCCACCAAATGATTTGGACCAGTGCACAAAGAAAGGTCCATAAAGACATGGATGAGCGAGTTTGAACATGACTGGCCTGCACAGAGTTCTGACCTCAACCCGATAGAACACCTTTGGAATTAATTAGTGCGGAGACTGCGAGCCAGTCCTTCTAGTCCAACATCAGTGCCTGACCTCACACATGGGCTTCTGGAAGAATGGTTAAACATTCCAATAGACACCCTCCTAAACCTTGTGGACAGCCTTCCCAGAAGAGTTGAAGCTGTTGTAGCTGCAAAGGGCGGGGCCAACTCAATATTGAACCCTACGGACTAAGACTGGGATGCCATTAAAGTTCATGTGTGTGTAAAGGCAGGCATCCCAATACTTTTGGTAATATATATTTTATTTTGATTAGCATGAGGTACTGTTATACCATCTGTGGTCCTATTCTGAAGATTTCAGCTCACTTCTTGTGCTGGTAACCTAACCAAATCTGAGATCTACCCAAAGGGGAGACAGACGGCAATAAAAATCCAACAGAAATCCTCCCCCACTGATTAAAGTTTATGTAAAGGCAGGCGTCCCAATACTTTTGGTAATATATAGTGTACTTATATCCTCACTCCAGCCCAATATCTTACATTTTGGGTAAAGAGGAGAAGAATTAAAATGTTGTCAGGTTTTTTGTTTTTTTTCAGTGACTCCATTGGGGAGATTTTGGTGGCCAACGTGAGGATGATGATGCTGCCCTGATTACAGAATAGGTGGGATGCTATTCTCATCCCTTTACAGAAAGAAGGAAACTTTAATGCACATTTAATAAACATGGCTTCTAATGGACATGGTGAGAAGCTCACAGTGTGTGGTGAACAGGGCCGCCATCAGGAATTTTGGGGCCCCTTACACAGCTTCAGGCATGGGCCCCCTGGAGCAGAGGAGAACCGGGGGGGGGGGTGCTGCCGCCACGAATTGAGAATTGAGAAGCGGGGGGCTTTGTGTGCTGACGAACAAAAGAACCAAAAAAAAGTGGGGTTGCCATCCGGGGCCCTTGGGACCTCTGGGCCCCTTACAAAATAAAGAAAAAAAAAGTGGGGTTGCCATCCGGGCCTCTGGGCCCCTTACAAAAAAAATAAAACTAAAAAAAAAAAATAAGATAAAAAAATAAATAAATAGAAAATAATAAAAAAAAATATATAAAAAAAGTGGGGTTGCCATCTGGGGCCCTGGGGACCTCTGGGCCCCTTACAAAAATTTTTATAAAAATCAAATAAAATAAAAAATAAAATAAAAATATATATATATATATATATATATATATATATATATATATATATATATATATATATATATAAAAAGGGGGTTGCCATCCGGGGCCCTGGGGACCTCCGGCCCCCTGGGGACCTCTGGGCCCCTTACAAAAAAAAAGAAGAAAAAATTAATAAAAATGTAATAAAAAAAAAGGGGGGGCTATCCGGGCCCCTTACAGGTGTACTGCCTGTACCCCCCTGGCGGTGAAATCAGAGGAAGCTGTTTCAGTCCAGGAGAAGAGCCGGTACAACTGTGCAGGACTGAAGAGAAGGCCGGAGGTCAGATTTAGCGTACGACGAGAAATATGTTGCTGACTGTAAAATAATCTGGAGATTCAAAGCTCGCAGCCATAGTTCTGGAAAGTTTTATGGAGTCCTTATACATCTGCGATAAAGAGAAGACATTCCCACTGCGATCGTCTGCGCTAAATTCCCCTTAATGTGAACACATTGAAATCTAAAGTCCGCATTCCGCTAATTTCCCCAACGTCATTTTACTTCTTACTTTCCAGTGCGGCGAGCGGAGATGGCGAGTCCCCGGCCGGCCACACACCTCCACGCCGCTCCGCAGTTCTGAAATACAAATTTCCGCGGAGTGATTGATGTCAGGGTTACGCTTCATTAGCTTTTTATTAGTAGACAAATCGAGGCGGAAGGCCCGCTTCACAGACACTTCTCACATTCTCCCGTCACGGCCAGCGGGGAGACCTTAAAAGGAGATTTTTCTTGGGAACGTCAAAAAAATTCCGGATCCACGCACTAGAAAAGCGCAGAGCTTTGACTGGAGTGTACAGACCTTCCACATCAGGAGGAAGATGGAATGTGTGGACTTATCCATCATCTCTAACCAAATAATAATTGATTCTTTATGTTTACCCTTTGCCTGATGAATTATGGAGATAACATACAACATGATTATTATTTTCTAATATCGATAAGATAACATTTATGAAACTAAAATGTAGATAGAGATAAATAGACAGATAAAAGATTGACAGATGAGAGACATAGATATCTAAGCAAGAATTAGATAAAAAAATATATGATTACAACAGTGGTCACCTTTCAGACCTCATGGACCACTAAACTCACAAATTTGAATCCCACGGCCCACTAACATGAATTTTACATGCCTTATACACACAATTCTCCACCTCTCTGTCCCCCTGAATCACACTGCTGCCTTTTACACACAATGTTCTGGGTCTCTGCCACCCTCCCCTTGGATCACGCCTTATACATACAATGCTCCCCCCTCTCTGCCCCCCTCCCCCTGGATCACACTGCTGCCTTATACACACACAATGCTCCGCCTCTCTGCCCCCCTCCTCCTGGATCACACTGCTGCCTTATACACACAATGCTCCGCCTCTCTTCCCCCTCCCCCTGGATCACACTGCTGCCTTATACACACAATGCTCCGCACCTCTTTCCCCTCTTCCCCCTGGATCACACTGCTGCCTTTTACACACAATGCTCTGGATCTCTGCCCCCCCCGGATCACACTGCTGCCTTATACGCACAATGCTCCACCTCTCTGCTCCTCTCCCCCAGGATCACACTGTTGTCTTATATATACAATTCTGCACCTCTCTGACACCCCTCCACCCCGATCACACTGCTGCCTTTTACACACAATGCTCTGGGTCTCTGCCCTCCTCCCCCGGGATCACACTGCTGCCTTATACACACAATGCTCCGCCTCTCTTCCCCCTCCCCCTGGATCACACTGCTGCCTTATACACACAATGCTCCGCACCTCTTTCCCCTCCTCCCCCTGGATCACACTGCTGCCTTTTACACACAATGCTCTGGATCTCTGCCCCCCCCCCCGGATCACACTGCTGCCTTATACGCACAATGCTCCACCTCTCTGCTCCTCTCCCCCAGGATCACACTGTTGTCTTATATATATACAATTCTGCACCTCTCTGACACCCCTCCACCCCGATCACACTGCTGCCTTTTACACACAATGCTCTGGGTCTCTGCCCTCCTCCCCCGGGATCACACTGCTGCCTTATACGCACAATGCTCCACCTCTCTCCCTGGATCACACGGTTGTCTTATATCCAATTCTGCACCTCTCTGACACCCCCCTGGATCACACTGCTGCCTTTTACACACAATGCTCTGGGTCTCTGCCCCCCTTCCCCTAAATCACACTGCTGCCTTATACACACAATGCTCCGCCTCTCTGCCCTCCTCCCTCTGGATCACACTGCTGCCTTATACACAACGCTCCAGCTCTCTGCCCCCTCCCCCTGGATCACACTGCTGCCTTATACACACAATGCTCCGGCTCTCTGCCCCCTCCCCCTGGATCACACTGCTGCCTTATACACACAATGCTCCGGCTCTCTGCCCCCCTCCCCCTGGATCACACTGCTGCCTTATACACCCACAATTCTCCGGCTCTCTGACCCTCTCCCCCTGAATCACACTGCTGCCTTATACACACAATTCTCCGCCTCTCTGCCCCCTACCTATGGATCACACTGCTTCCTTATACACACAATGCTCCAGCTCTCTGCCCCCCTCCTCCTGGATCACACTGCTGCCTTATACACACAATGCTCCACCTTTCTGCCCCTCTCCCCCGGATCATGCAGCTGCCTTATAGACACACAATTCTCCTGCTCTCTGACCCCCTTCCCCAAACTCTGCATCACCCTGCTACTTCACACAGACTCAGGTATCAATGCGCATTGAAAGTATTGAGAATAACACTGGAAACAACATTGGGCAGTATACATCCCCTGGGGACCACCAAAATTTTCTAGTGGATCATCAGAGATCCATGGACCACTGGGTGGTTGGTGACTGCTGGATTAGACAAATATATAGTGATAGAAAGACAGATGGATGACATAATAGAAAGAGAAGAGAGAAAGAAAGGAAGGAAAAAGAGAAAACAAAGAGAGAAATGAGAAAGAAAAAAAAAAAAGAGAAAGAGAGCACAAAGGAGCGAGAGAGAGAGCAAGCGAGAGAGAGCGAGAGAGAAAGAGAGAGAGAGGGAGAAAGAGAGAGAGAGAAAAAGAGAGAGAGAGAGAGAGAGAGAGAGAGAGAGAGAAAGGGAAATGAAAGAAGAGAAAATTAAAGGAAAAAGGAAAGAATAGATGGAAATAGACAGAAACAATACATAAGAATTACTGAAGATAGATACTTTGCCATCCTGCACTAGGCTGCACTAGTATAGAGTGAAGGACTCCTGATGGACAGGTGTGACCCGGATTGCACCCACACACAATGACTTCCGCCCACCTGAATATCCTGGGCAGAGATGAGCCATGGTACTACAGAGGACTGGGACTGAAGACCCGGGTGACACCATGGCAACAAAAATTCCCATCATCCATAAATGTCATAGAAGCAGCAGAACTTCCGCCATCGCAGACAGGAAATAAATATTTAATCCAGGCGCAGTCACAGCCGAGTCTCCTCCACAGACGTCTCTCTTTCCTGACATTTAAGTGTTTATTGATTTCATTTGTTTTTTGGTTCGTTTCGGTCGGATGGATCCGGCTTTGTGCCGTATTGTGGGACATTCAGGTGTGTTAGAGGACAAGACAAAAATACCACCACTGAATGTCTATCATACCATGTGACCCCCATCAGTACCGGAGGTGTCACCGTCTGCCTGCACCGCACTGTGTGGGTGACTCCCTTGTGGGGGTTGAACCTCATTGTGTGCAATGGCTAAAGGAAAGCATTCATGGGGGAATGAGGACGCCATTGCTGACCTCGGTTTCTGAGCATGTTAGCCGTTTGGTTTATATGCCGAGTTTAGCCTTCTGTACCTTAGGTTGATCCTTAGGCAGATAAAAAAAAAAAGACACAAAATAATGCAACTTTGTATTCATTAGGCCCCATGCACACGAGACGCTGTTATTTGCTGTTGAACGCGCGTTCAGAGGCAGTTGGACACTTTTTTCAACTGCTCCTGAACCCATTCAATGTTATCCTATGTGTCCATGCACACAGTCTCGTTTATTGCCGTTTTTAGGCAGTTGCGTTTAACCTCGTTTTTCCAGAAGCAAAAAAATGGGTTCAGACGCAAAAGTTTTCCACGTTTCAGACGCAAAACGCGGCTAAACGCCGCTAAACGCGGTACCGGCGTTTTGCCGCGATTTCGTTTATTAGCGTTTTTAAAGGTGACCTATTTTTTTACATTAGAAATCTCAAAAATGATGGCAAATGATGAAAAACCATCAAAAAAATATGAAAAAAAACTGTAATTGCTTGCATTGCACTGTAGACAATCCACAACTTGTGGCAGGTGACGTGGCAAGTGGACAATCCACAACTTGTGGCAGGTGACGTGGCAAGTGGACAATCCACAACTTGTGGCAGGTGACGTGGCCAGGTGACGTGGCCAGGTGATGTGGCAAGTGGACAATCCACAACTTGTGGCCAGGTGACGTGGCAAGTGGACAATTCACAACTTGTGGCAGGTGACGTGGCAGGTGTCGTGGCCAGGTGAAGTGGCAAGTGGACAATGCACAACTTGTGGCAGGTGACGTGGCCAGGTGACGTATCAGGTGACATGGCAAGTGGACAATCCACAGCTTGTGGCAGATGATGTGGCAAGTGATACGCTAAATACAAGTACACTGCTGCTCTCTCAGCTGCTGGTCTCCTAAAATGGCTGAAATGGTTAAATAATAATGTTTTTTGAGCTTAGGGAGGGTCTTATGATGTTTCTTAACTAAACGCCTATAGACGCAAACGCGGTAAAACGCCGCTAAAATCGCGGCAAAGGGATAATCTCGGACAGCTGAGACACTTGTGGACATTGCTGGATAGATATGGGGCTCAGGTAAGTGTTTTTTTTGTTGGGGGGGGGGAGGGGATTGGCTGTTGCACACATTGGCTGTTGCACACTTAATGCATTAAGATCAAAAACCTTCTGCCTTTACAACCCCTTTAATTCCAAAAATTCCCCCACAATATTTTTTTCTGCCCCCTAGACATCCTCATTCTAATGAGCAACATCATTCAACCCACTTCCTCTGAGCCCAGGTCATCCTGCACCCCCTCCCCCCATCTTCCCAGCCTGTGGCTGTACAGTGAAAGGAGAAGCAGCAGACTGATCAGCTCACCTCTGTCACTCTGTTCTTTCCTACTATAAGCATGATGCTCATCAGCACAGATTTCACCTTCCATCTGCAAAATTCCCAGACAATACTTTTTTTCTGCCACTAGATGTCCTCAGTCTGGTGACCAGCATCATTCAACCCACTTCCCATTGAGCCCAGATCATCCTGAAACCCCGCCCCCAGCCTGTAACTACAGTGAAAGGAGAAGCAGCAGACTCTGTTACTCTGCTCTTTCCTCCTATCAGCATGCTGCTTGTCACCATAAGAACTGATTGGCTCCATGTTCTGCTTCTTCCCTCCCTGATCACATTTAAAAAATAAATTTAATGATTACAAAGTTACATTCATTAGTCTGGAGTTGAGCTTTAATAAGAAGCTGATCCCATTCCCCCGTATAACTGGCTAATCCTAGCCTGACTCATACAATGAATGTCTCCTCTGCTGACAGGTGACAGGTGCTCTTTGTCACACTAAGCAGCGTTGCTTGGCTTTGTTCTCTGATTGTATAACCTTGTCTATAACTGACATGTTTAATTAGCGCCAGGCACGGCGCCCCCGGGAATCGCAATGTGACTTTGAGCGTTTATGACACAATTAAAGTCTCCCTCCGATGCCTGATACAATGTTAGCCAGCCCCGGGGTCTCAGAGCGGGAATGGAGCGTTAGCTCTTTATCACCGAACGGAAAAAGAAAAAGTAAACAGCTTCTCGATCGGCTAATGTAGCGTCATTACCATTACTAATTAGAGTAAGCACATTAAGTAATGAACTGTCAAACGGTGATGCAAGGGAGCTCGGCGATAAGTAATTACTGGATTGTATTATCTGCGGCCTTGCAATCCTCCATTCTTAATAGAAAATGGATTTAATCTCTTATTTACAAAGTAGCAACTTGGGGGGCGATTGTACCGGTTCACCCTTCTACTATCGGGGTCTTAGGCTAGATTCACACCAACAGGTGAAACCGAACGTGGGCGCATGTGCGGTGTGTATGGCAGCCCATTTATATCAATGTGCTTTACACGCAAGAAATGTGGGAAAATAAGTCCCTGACTCTTATCCAAAAACGAGCCACACCAAACCAAAATGGTGCTGCGGCACAATGTGGTTTATCGCACGCAAACGCGCTCACATTTGCAGATGCGTGGGGGCGCCATTAAGCACTTGATGCCCGTGCTATAGCCGAAGGACAGCTACAGCGTGGGCCTAGATTGACGGAAACGTTTACATGGACGTCCTCCCGTGCTCGCACACCCCCTGCGGCGCAACCTGAGATCACTGAGTCCTTGGGACTCGGCTGATCACAGATCGGAGTAAAGGACCAATCCGGCCCTTTACCGTGTGATCAGCTGTCAGCCAATGACAGCTGATCACATGCTGTAAAGCATGAGGAGAAAAAAATAAGCCAATTACCGGCTTACGTAAACAGGACATCGGCCTCACATAGTGACAGCCACTGCTGCCAACCAGTGCCGCCCACCAGTGCCCATCAGTACTGCTAACAAGTGCCACCTACCAGTGCCCACCGATGTCATATATCAGTGTCCATCAGTGCCGCCTCATCAGTGCCCACCAGTGCTAGCTCAACAGTGCCACCTATCAGTACTCATTCACATGGGGGGGCGGGATCTGGGGGCCCCCTTCTTAAAGGGGGCTTCAGCCTCGTACACACGGGCGGGAATCCCGTCGAAAAAAAAAGTCGGTTTTCTCAACGGGATTCCTGGCAAGCTTGTCTTGCCAAGCCCTGTGTACACGTGCGCCATTCAAAAGAACCGCCGTTCTTTTGAATGGCAAGAACGCAGTGACGTCATCGACTATGACGAGCCTGCACTCGTCACATTCAATGCCGTCATCGCCACCATCTTGCTACACCCTACACTACCCTTGTATGCTACCGCGCATGCGTCAAAGTCTTTTTTTCGAGCATGCACGGGTTTACCATGGACAGGTAAGCATACTCACTCATGGTTTTCTCGTCGGGAAATAGGCCGACGAGAATCCCGACGAGAAAATAGAGAGCAGGTTCTCTATTTTTCTCATCGAGATTCCCGGCAGTTTTCCCGACGAGAAACCATACACATGCACGGTTTTCTCGGCAAAAAGCTCTCCTAGCAGTTTTCTTGCCCAAAAAAAACTTTGTGTGTATGGGGCTTTCCAGATTCCGATAAGCCCCATGCCTGCAGACTCCCACAACCACCAGCCAGGGTTGTGGGGATGAGGCCCTTGTCCCCATCAACATGGAGACAAGGTGCTTTGAGGTCAGGGGGCAGAACCCCCCCCCCTGCTGAGGGCATGTGGCCTGGTATGGTTCAGGATGGGGGTGGGGGCTGTCAGTGGGAAAGCCTAGTGACAGCTGATGACTTATTGGTTGTTAAGGACCTGGGGGCAGGCTTCCCCACGCCGCTCCTTAACAATCAGCTTTTATTGTGCCCTGATTGGACAAAGCTTTACTCAATCAGGGCACAGAATGCTCTGGGTAAGGAAAAGGAAAGGAGTGACAGTGTCAGTTTCATTCCGGGACATTGTATTGTCCCAGAATGAAGGTGCCCAGGACCCAGGGCCAATTGAAGGAATTTGGGGGCCCCAAGCAAATGGACATGGAGGATATCGTCTTACCTCCTCCTCCCGTGCTGCCTCCACTGGCTCCTCTTCCTGCAGTGCAGGAAAACATACACTCTCGCAGGACTGCGGGAAACTCAGTGTGTGCACTTCCTGTCAGTCCGGCCGGGAACAGGAAACTGAATTTGCTGTACCGCGCGGTACCCGGCCGGACTGGGGCCCCAGGCCAACTCGGGGCCCCAAGCAATTGTTTGGTTTGCCTGACCTGTTGCAACGGGCCTGCCAGGACCCGGGGCAGACCTGCAAAATGCGGGACTGTCCAGGGCAATCCGGGACATGTGGTCACCCTACTTCCAGGTGTGATGTCACTTCTGGGCTTGCACCCTCTATGCACTCCAGGGTGGTTCCATATCTTCCGGGTTCAGCTTTTTCACTGTCCACCCAGCCAGCAGCTACATGAGTGTTTACTCCTTCAATGAGCAGACCATTACGTTGATGCAAGGGATGGCTTGTTTGAATTAAATGAGCTATCTACAGGTTTTATACAACAAGTTGCCATTTGTCTTTTTTTAATAAAAGATATCCTACATACTGCACACAAGGTGGCGCCCCCTGCTGTCTTTTATGCCCTACACACGAGAAACACATAAAAGAAGTACCTGACACTTTTCCAAAAACGCACCACACCGAACCATAGGATACTTCACCAGTTTAGCACACGTGAAAATGTGATGCATGGGGGTGCCGTTAACAATTCATGGCACCGCCACACTTCTGCTAAAGGGCCACGTCCGTTTCCGACAAGCTGTGAACCTAGTAGTGCGCACTAGAGAGACTATAGGGAGTGCTCCATATTTCTCTCACAATCCAACTTCCCCCAAAAAAAAATAATAAGTGCCCCACCTGTCAAACTCATTCTCAACAATATTTCTGATCATCGCAGGTGGTTTGCAGTGGGCGACGTGATTATTGCATTGCATAAAAGATCTTCCTGTCTGTGGTCGGTATGAAATATTCCGCCATCCTCTCCCAGCCCGGTGACTTTTATTAGTTCGGCCGGATTGCCCCGGGGGATATCGATTTTCTTGGGAGTCTGTTTCCCTGGAACAAGGTTTGTATTATGAGAAGCCCTGGGCCATGAAATGAGCACGGCGCGGTAATAATGGCAGAGCCGGATGTGTAATGCGACTGTTAAAAGTCACAAGTCATCTCACCGGCGGCCGGGCAGAGAATTATTTTCTGATCAGGAGGATTTGCAGCCCGGATTACAGTCATTCCGCTCAGGTATTGATATATCAAGATGAAGGAGGTTAATATCGCCGTGTCCTCTCCGCTGCACAATTTGCTGCCCAACGTTTACTCCCGCCATTAACATCACTACAGCCGTCGTTAACCGAACGAATTGAGGCCATCAGTCCTGACAACACTTCTACGCCCAAATTAAAGACTGATTTACACTCAGAGAAATGCAGTCAACTTTTTTTTTTTTTTTTTTTAAAGCAGCGATGTCACCTCTGTAAAATAGAATCAGATTTTTGTACCGGTCGTCCAATCTTTATGATTTTAGTTCATTGAGGGACACAGGAATGTAGAAATGTATTACTGTCTGGTTATATAGCCACCTACAGGAGGAGCGTGACCTGTGTCCCTCAGGAGACCCAAAGAAAGATTTTAAGAAAAGTATAAAAATCTCATTTTCTTTATTTTTTTTCTATTTAACTATCTGATTTATTTTTATTGGAGGGACACAGGAATGTAGCAATTTATTACTGTCTGGTTATACAGCCACCCACAGGGGGAGCGTGTCCTATGTCCCTCAGGGGACCCAAAGAAAGATTTTAAGGTAAGTATATAAATTTTATTTTCTTTATTTTATCATCTATTTTCATTGAGGGACACAGGAATTTAGGAATTTATTACAGTCAGGTTATACTACCACCTAAAGGAGCATGACCCGACACAATATTATGATTTTATATTATATATATATATATATATATATATATATATATATATATATATATATAAACATTTTCTCTATTTATCTAGTGTAATCTACTCATCGTTGATTCCCCATTGTGTGTCCTGAAGAAGCAGACCAGCGAAACGCGTTGGCGCACAGGGGCTCACCTACCTTAAATCATGCAACAAACACAGCCTTTGTGAAGTATTGGGTCCTGTTTCTAACCGATATCTTTTCAACGTATAGTTCTTGATTTTATAATTTTATTTAGTTTGACTGGGGGAAGAAAAAGATCCATGCTAAGCAGAAACACAGAATCAGTACATTCCCCTCTCACAGAACGACAGTCTGTCTTGTTTATATAGGCAGACTGCCGTTCTTCCTGTGTCCCGAATGATTGGCGGGTCCCATCAGACAAAGAGTTCGCTGGACCCGCTGATTGGCTCCCGTTGTGTCCGAGACCCGGAAATGTCAGATCACGTACCAGGTAGCGCCCTGCCGCAGTATATGTGCGTGGGGAGGTCCGCAAGCGCTTAAGGGACCCAAGAAATGATTTAATGGCAAGCAGTGGTAATTGGGTTCAGGATTAAATAGCAAGCAGTATCTAGCTAGTAGGGCAAAGCATATTGTACTAGTAGAGGAGGAAATAAATACCTTCTCAGTAGCCATCATCAGGTGGAAACTGATTACTGGGATCTGCTGGCTGCTGGGAAACACCTGCTGGTGGACACCAGGACTACAATATTTCGCTCTGGAAACCACATTGATGTAACGATTGTTTTTTTCTGGTTTCCCTTACCCACTCTAACTGGCAGCATATGGGAGCACAGAGCCTGGGATACATGGCGGGGCACATGCAGGAGGGGGGGTGGCTGTGTACAATAACTTCTGTCCAACAGTTGGCTTGGCAGATATATACACATCCTATAAAACCCATATGCCATACGGTGATGGCAGCGTAAAGGTAACATGTTACCCAGCCCAGATTACATTCTACTGTCCTCAACAAAACAACCACACCTTTCAGCGCTTCTTGGGGGGGGGGGAGCCAACCGACCGATTGCTGCTGCCCGCCCCACTCCATCGCCGCATCGCACACCAGGCAGACCCCCTGCCAGCCCTGCACTTCCCCCATCCAGGTCGAAGCTTCGTTGGCTTCCCCCTGTGTCTTCTCCCAAGTCCTGGCAGTCGCTTCTCCTCCCGGGTAATCAGGACTTAGGACTCGCGGCCAATCGGGTCTTAGGACTCCCGGCCAATTTAGGTCTCTAGACCCGCTTCCTGATTGGCCAGGAGGAGAAAGAGGAAGACAATAGCAAGTATTCATTCGCTAAAGTCACACAACTGGGTGGGCTGCGGGTGCAGTGCTCTGCGCCCCGAGCCCACCCTTTTTGAAGCCAACTAGAGCCTCAGGCTCTAATCATGTGCTTAAAAAAAACATTGAAATCCATGGGTCTGGCGCTCTGCATCTAGATTAGGGACCCGCAACATGGATTAGGGGGGCAGCGCCCCTGCATAAATGGCCCCCACTGCCCACCACCACGCCCCAAGTTACGCTGACCATGAAGAATTAAACTCATAAAATTATTGTTTCAACCACTAAATTTCCTTTATATCGGCTTTTAAAAATAATGCAATAATTTAGAGGTTGGATGAAATGTTAAGTGCAGGGGAATACTTTTGGTAGTTAATTTTTTATAGAGGTCTATACATCAAAAAAGAAGGACAACTGTGGAAGTAGAAGGGACAGGCAAATCGGGTTTTAAATCCATCTTGCTGTACAAATGGTGGCAAAGCAATTAATATTAATATATCCGCCGTTACTCAACGAAATGCGCCCATCGGTCCTGATGAAACGTCTACATCCAGATTAGAGACGGATTTCCATTTCAAGAAATCTTGTCAACTTTCCCCGTAAAATCCACTTTGAGGTGAGAAAAACGTAACATATTTCAGCTTGCCAGTTCTTGAATGTGGCGGCTGCATTCGCTTTCTTTTTTTTTTAAGACACCCCACCTACTTTATGTTTATCTGGAAACCCTTCTTATCCCTGGGAGGCTACAATCCCTCCTTCACTGTGTCTATGGAGGGAACGATGATTATAACCCAGGCTGGATCTCAAATCTGATGGGGGTTGATGGAATTCGTAGTTTACAGAAGAAATATAGCATTGTGTTTGCTGTCTATTCAGTTCACAGGAAGTGACAGGGACATTTTCATTTCTGGCTAAATCAACATTTTCTCTATCTTATGAAAATGTTCTCAGCCCAATGCAGCCATCACTTCTAAGGACTGGTAACCTGCAGCATATTACATTTTTGTTCTTGGGATTAGTTATCCTTTAAAGCTAAAGTAAAGGACAGGATAAAGTTATTTCACAAAGTTTGGGACCCGTGGCTGGCTTATCTTACCAATGACCCAAGGACGCTTGCTGCCTAGCCAAGTTCTCGTAAACTGGGCACCTGGGCGCTGGACCGCAGCTCCTCCATATTCCCCATCCCCGATCCTCCCCTCCCAACCCTCCTTTTCTTTTTTCTTTTTTTCTTCCCTTTTCTTCTTTCCTATTTTTTTTTCACCCCCATTCCTTCGGTCTTTCCCCCCTAATGTTCTTACGTTCAAGTGGTGACTTCAATGTTACAGAATACGTTTTTTACTGGGCTCACGTGTTGTGGACCATAGATAGTTTGGCCCTCTGGGGGTTCGCTCACGCAGGGGGAGAGTCTGCCCCCCCGATAGTTGGCTCTTCCCAGTGGGTGGGGCACTGGACGGACCGGTGACATATAAAAGCTAGTAGGCCCATGTCTTGGGAGACTTGCACATTACCTGTTGAGATGCTTTAGATATCTGGTGTCCATATTGGGGAATTATTGGCCAATGTTGATAAGGCAGGAGTGAACTATGTTATGCTAATTGATCAATGGTAAGCTCCCTATTGATTTTTATCACTGTACAAGTATGCGCAGAGATATTTTTGTATTATTTGAAAAGTCTTTCATAAACATCATTGAAACATAAAGCTGAAGTAAAAATATCCGGTTGCAGTTGGACTACCCCGGTGCTGCATGGGCGTCATGGTCAGGAGTCAGGCTCAGAGCCCAGTAGCAGATATAGCAGATAGGTATCAAGCAAAAACATAGTTGAGTAACAAGCCAAGGATCAGTAGCAAAGATACGGAAGGCAGCGGGAGTGATATAAGCGACATATTGGCTGGAGAGAGCACAATAAACTGGCAAACAGGAAGTGCAGAGACATGGCTTAAATCAAGAAGTTCATGGGAGGGGCAAAGGGTTCAAAGTTCAATAGAAACAAGATTCAAGGCAGCAGCATTCAAGGAATTGTCCAAGGAGCTGTCCAACATCTCAGGTGGCTCAGCCAGAAGGGTAACTGCCAGACACAGCAGAGGTTCCGGGTTCAGATCCAGGCCCTGACAATGGGTTAAATGCTTTTTTGGGTATAGGGGGCCACAAAAAGCATTTTATAATAAGGCTTACCTGTAGGTACTAGAAATATCTCCTAAATCTGCACGGTTTAGGAAATATTTACCATATACGCTTGCACCGACGTCATCGGCGCATGCGCACTGAAGAAAGGGCACGATCGTGCCGTTTATAAAGATCCCGTGCCGTGACCGGCGTCTCCCAAGCTCGGGCGTGATGTCACGCGACTCCGGCCAGTTACAGAGCTGGAGTCCGCAGCCCCTGGAAGGAAGAGAGGTGAAGATGGACGCGGCCAACAGCAGGGACAGCGCGGGCTTCGTTTGCAGGCAAGTGCAACATAATGGGCTAGTATGCGATGCATACTAGCCCATTATGCTTTTACTTTAAAGGGGGGAAAAAGAGGAAGTAAAGCCCATCAGGCTTTACTTCCTCTTTAAAGTATCACAGTGCCGAATAGCAAAATATGGCCTGGTCATGAAGGGAGGAAAATCTTCCAGAGGTCAAGTGGTAAGTTGGAAGTAACCTTTGTTTTGCACTTGTACCTACAGGTAAAGCCTCGTACACACGGCCGAGAATCCCGTCAGGAAAAAAAACGTTGTTTTTCCTGACGAGATTCCTGGCAAGCTTTTCTTGCCAAGCCGTGCGTACAGATGGCCATTCAAAAGAACCGCCGTTTTTTGGAATGGCAAGAACGCGGTGACGTCATCGACAACGAGAATGCGCTCGTCACATTCGATGCCGTCGCCACCATCTTGCTTCACCCTACACTACCCTTGTAAGCTACCACGCACGCGTCGAAGTCTCATAGAGCATGCGCGGGCTTACCGGAGGACAGGTAAGCTTGTAGCCACACACACACACAGTTTTCTCGTCGGGAAACAGGCCGACGAGAAAATAGAGAGCAGGTTCTCGTTGAGATTCCCGGCAGTTTTCTCGACGAGAAAAAATACACATGACCGGTTTTCTCGGCAAAAAGCTCTTCCAGCAGTTTTCTTGATGGTTTCTTAAGGAGAAAACCGGTCGTGTGTAATAATAAGGCTTACCTGTAGGTACCGTGAATATCTCCTAAACCTGTACCGTTTAGGACAGGGGTCTCAAACTGGCGGCCCTCCAGCTGTTGCAAAACTACAAGTCCCATGAGGCATTGCAAGGCTGACAGTTACAAGCATGACTCCCTGAGGCAGAGGCATGATGGGACGTGTAGTTCCGCAAAACAGCTGGAGGGCCACCAGTTTGAGACCCCTGCTTTAGGAGAAATTCACGCTAACATGCAGTCGGTGATGTCACCGGCGGCATCCGCTCTGAAGGGATGGCATACCCGTCATCGCGGCATGGCCAATCAGGCGGTCGGAGCACGCAAACCCAGCAAGAAGACTGGGTGAAGATGGAAGACATCTCAGCGGTGACAGCACCTCGCTGGAGAACTTCCTTCTAAGGTAAGTGTAACGGGAAGGCCCGGGGAACTCAGAATCGCTTAGAAAGTATGAGATACCCTTGCTTCAGCTCCCCCAATGCCTCTTATGTGTCAACCACCCTGTGTCTCTATTAGGGGCACAGGGTGAATGAAAACCCCAATATGGTCTATGATAGCCATATTCAATCCTGCACAGACATTGTATCTAGATTGGATGTGTACTGTGAGGGGGGGGGGGGGTTGTGTAATTATTGCTGTGAGGAATTAAGGGAATTTACATGCTATTGTTCCTTGTGGCTTGGCTTGCTTGAAATTGAAATAGTAATATTAGTCCACAATATTGTTTTATTCTGAACTTACCAGGTTAATTGAGAGATGTGTTACCTGCCAGTGTGATGTAAATGAATCTAGAAGGGCGTCTGAAGTCCCTTTTAGTGTGAATAGGAATAATTAAGTCTATACTTATGGGTAATTGTACTCAGGCAGACGGAGCGTCTGCCAACCCTTTCATGAGAAGATGTGTATTGAAGATCGTTATGTCTATTGTGCAAAGTCTGTTGTCTCCTAACAGACGTCAAAAGAATGTGTTGAGTCTTGTAATGTGTGGGTGGAGCTGGGCCACTGTTCATGTTAAACTAATGTGTATTGGATGTATATAAAAGTTACAATGTTTCTCAATAAAAAGGTCATTCTATCCTGGAAGAGACAGATTACGTCTCGTTTCTTTTGGAAGGATTAATCTTATGGGAAAGGGTCGCCTGGCTCTGGAAGATTGGTAGCGAGTGGGTGTCCAGGAGAGGGAAGATATCTAAACGGCGTTACCCCCTTTCGTATTTGGGGTGCCGTTACATTGGTTGGCAGCAGCAGGATTTTCCCTCCAGTTCCTGGGACACTCCAAACCGCCACAGTGAATGACCAGCTATGCAGCCAAAGGATTGTGATGCAGGACCCCGGTCAGTTGAAGATTTGTTTCAGCAACGAGTTCGACAGCGCTTGGCATTATATGGTGCTAACCCATCAGAGACCGCCATACAGGAAGCCATTAGAGGCATCCAGCTGCAGGATGCGTGACAAAAGAGAGAACTAGAGCGGCAAGAGAGAGAACTAGAGCGACAAAAGAGAGAACAAGAGCATCAAGAGAAAGGACAAGAGCGACAAAAGAGAGAACGAGAGCGACAAAAGAGAAAACTAGTGTGGCAACATGAGCGGAGAACGGCGGAGATACGGCAATCGGAGATCGCCTACAGACAGCTGCTAGAATCTGCTCAGCAGCAGGGTGGGGCTACCTTTGCCTGGGACTGTCAGGAAATACCAGTTGACAACTATGAAATCCTGGCTGAAGAATCAGCAGTGGAAAATCTGAAGATTGCCATCCCTAAAGCCGAAGTGAATAATACAGAGTTCCAGGGAGCTAGCCTGGCTGAAGAATTGGCAGTGGAAAATCTGAAGATTGCCACCCCTAAAGCCGAAGTGGATGATATGGAGTTCCAGGGAGCTAGCCTGGCTGAAGAATCGGCAGTGGAAAAGCTGAAGATTGCCCTCCCTAAAGCCGAAGTGGATGATATGGAGTTCCAGGGAGCTAGAGCAGTTGGCTCATCTCCCCAGCCACAGATTACAGAAGGTATGGACTTAAGGGACTGTTCAGAGGATGTTATGGATTATGCATCGCCTGCTCAAGTACTGGCAGCAGGACAGAGTACTGCAGACCACTGCTCTACACCCGTGGCAGTTTTGGAGGCCCGAGGTGAGAAGGCGATGGTTCCTCTTTCCCAGTGGATTTCAGAGATGCAGGGAGGAGAAGCAGGCCATTCCCCCCCCCCCCCCAACAGTTAACCAGAGCAGATGGTGTGGAGTCCCCAGCATAAATGCTGGCAACAGGGCAGAGTGATACCCACCTCTGCCCAGCACCGGAAACCACTGTGGAGTTTCAGGGAGCCGGGGCAGTTGGCCCTTCTCCCCAGCAACAAGCTGAGGCAGTAAAGCTTTTACCCCCAGCTGAATCACTGGCAGCAGGGCAGAATGCTACTGGCCGCTGCACACAACTGCCACTTGAGCGGATATCGGTGGATGGGACTACGGTCTCCACTCACAGCAACCCAGCGGAAGAGCTGGCAACAGAGCAGAGTGCCGCGGGCCTCTGCTCTCAACTAACAGAAGAGGGAGTTCCTGTGGTACTGGATGGGACTTCGGCCCTCACTGACACAACCCCAGAAAATGGTGTGACACTGGGACAGGAGGATGTCAGCCTTGCTTTGCAAGCACTGGGGGATTTTCACCTACCACAAGTGGATGGGACTTTAGTCTCCACTTGTATACCCCAGGGATGCCGGGCAGTCGACCCAGATCCCCAACAGCATGACGGACTGAGCCCAGTCACCCTGTCTTCTCTCCAGCGGCTGAAAGGACTCCAGGGAGAAGGGCCAGTCCAGGCCTCTCCCCAGCGGCGGGTATGTTCTCTGAGAGAGGCAGAGGTTGGCTGGGTAAGTAATGCTCTGTTTGGAGAAATGTATTTGGGGTACTGTGTGGATACCGGCATTAGAAGAAGGGACCTATGGACTAACTTCGGAGTCAAACCGTCTGGGGTCCCCTCCTCTGTTAGTCCCCTGCCGAAAGGGGAGAGATGTAACGGGAAGGCCCGGGGAACTCAGAATCGCTTAGAAAGTATGAGATACCCTTGCTTCAGCTCCCCCAATGCCTCTTATGTGTCAACCACCCTGTGTCTCTATTAGGGGCACAGGGTGAATGAAAACCCCAATATGGTCTATGATAGCCATATTCAATCCTGCACAGACATTGTATCTAGATTGGATGTGTACTGTGAGGGGGGGGGGGGGGGTTGTGTAATCATTGCTGTGAGGAATTAAGGGGATTTACATGCTATTGTTCCTTGTGGCTTGGCTTGCTTGAAATTGAAATAGTAATATTAGTCCACAATATTGTTTTATTCTGAACTTACCAGGTTAATTGAGAGATGTGTTACCTGCCAGTGTGATGTAAATGAATCTAGAAGGGCGTCTGAAGTCCCTTTTAGTGTGAATAGGAATAATTAAGTCTATACTTATGGGTAATTGTACTCAGGCAGACGGAGCGTCTGCCAACCCTTTCATGAGAAGATGTGTATTGAAGATCGTTATGTCTATTGTCTCCTAACAGACGTCAAAAGAATGTGTTGAGTCTTGTAATGTGTGGGTGGAGCTGGGCCACTGTTCATGTTAAACTAATGTGTATTGGATGTATATAAAAGTTACAATGTTTCTCAATAAAAAGGTCATTCTATCCTGGAAGAGACAGAGTACGTCTCGTTTCTTCTGGAAGGATTAATCTTATGGGAAAGGGTCGCCTGGCTGTGGAAGATTGGTAGCGAGTGGGTGTCCAGGAGAGGGAAGATATCTAAACGGCATTACCCCCTTTCGTATTTGGGGTGCAGTTACAGTAAGTATTTCATAATGTGCAGGGTTTTTAAAAAAAAAAAAAAACTAGTGCCGTTTACTACCGCTATAAGAAGAAGCCAATCAACTTACAGGTAAAGATTTGGGGTTGTGGAAACAGTTGGAGGAAACTTTCCTCTACAGAGCACATGCAGACTCCAATTAGAATGTGTCCTTGATGGGAATTGAATCCAAAGCTAACCTACAAAACTCAAAAGAAATCAAAGTTAAAGCAGTCGTAAAAACAAATAAAAAAAATAATGACTGCCGTATGAAATTTTTTATACTTTTTAATAAATCGCGGTCATATTATTTTTGCAGCTGTGGAAATCCTTGGTAAGTCAGGTCATGTCTGCGATTTTTCTCCGGTGTCTAGGAACATGGCCAAAGCCCAAGAAAGGGCAGTTCCTTCCCGTGCGAGTTCAGCGCCGAGTCTTCAATTTGGTTATTAAATACGCGAAGGCCGAACACAAGGACGTTCATAAACGACTCCGGGGGCCGGAGTGATGTGAACTCATCAGAAAAGTTCCTCGGACTTGTAACTTATCAGGTTTCTGATGAATGGGGGCCAAGATCTCCTCGTCATAACACCGAAGTCTAATAAAGAAGTCATTAGCTGCAACGCGAGCCGTTCACCGCCGAGCAAGGAGGAGAAAAAAAAAAAAACGCGCAACAAGCCGAGCTTGTCAGTGATTGATCATATTTTACGCTCATAAAGCCAAAAATGTAAAGCATAAAAATTTCTAATAACGTCGGGCTGGCTGCTCATTTTTCAACTTATAAGAAAAAAACAAATACTGGCGTTCTGGCATGGAACGGGAAATCTTTATTAAGCGGAATATCGTCAGCCTGACTAAACGGCGGTCAGCGTTAGAAATAGAGCGGAGGTGTTTTTCTACTTAAAACTGGGATCGATACATTTAGAGCTATCAATCAATAGCATTTAGAGCGATCAGAAATAATTATTTTTTAGGAAAATACAGCACACTTTAATAGAAGCAAAAGGCCGAAAGACTGAATACATGGGAGCTGGAACAGCAGCCAATCTACAGGGCCTAGAAAAAGTATTCATACCCCTTGAAATTTTTCACATTTCGTCATGTTACAACCAAAAACGTAAATTTATTTTATTGGGCTTTTATGTGATAGACCAACACAGAGTGGCACATAATTGTGAAGTGAAAGGAAAATGATAAATGGTTTTCATATTATTTTTTTTTACAAATAAATACCGTATATACTCGAGTATAAGCCGACCCGAATATAAGCCGAGGCACCTAATTTTACCACAAAAAATGGGAAAACTTATTGACTCGAGTATAAGCCTAGGGTGAGAATACAGCAGCTACTGTAAGCGGAAAAGAGGGTCAGCAATGCCATTTGCAGCCTCACTGTGCCCATTGCAACCTCACTGTGCCCATTGCAGTCTCACTGTGCCATACGGTACTCACTGTGCCCATTGCAGTCTCACTGTGCCATACCTCACTGTGCCATATGGTACTCACTGTGCCCATTGCAGTCTCACTGTGCCATGCCTCACTGTGCCCATTGCAGTCTCACTGTGCCATACGGTACTCACTGTGCCCATTGCAGTCTCACTGTGCCATACCTCACTGTGCCCATTGCAGTCTCACTGTGCCATACGGTACTCACTGTGCCCATTACAGTCTCACTGTGCCATACCTCACTGTGCCCCTTGCAGTCTCACTGTGCCATACGGTACTCACTGTGCCCATTACAGTCTCACTGTGCCATACCTCACTGTGCCCATTACAGTCTCACTGTGCCATACCTCACTGTGCCCATTGCAGTCTCACTGTGCCATACGGTACTCACTGTGCCCATTGCAGTCTCACTGTGCCATACCTCACTGTGCCCATTACAGTCTCACTGTGCCATACCTCACTGTGCCCATTGCAGTCTCACTGTGCCATACGGTACTCACTGTGCCCATTACAGTCTCACTGTGCCATACCTCACTGTGCCCATTGCAGTCTCACTGTGCCAAAGTACCTGCATTCTTGACAGGCGTCCATTTTTTAAAAGTCGCGGCTTCCTCCTGGCGTTCCGTTCCGGGATAGGCATTTGACACTGTGTTCCGCCTATCACGGAGGTCCTCTCATCCTCGGACTTAGTTCTTTCATCTTCGAACAAGAGGACGTCCGCGATTGGAGGAACACTGAACAGTGTCTGCTGAGAAACTGTCCAAAGATGAGAGGACCTCCGTGATAGGCGGAACACAGTGTCAAATGCCTATCACGGAACAGAACGCCAGGCGGAAGCCGCGACTTTTAAAAAAATGGACGCCTGTCAAGAATCCAGGTACTGGCTCAAGTATACGCCAAGGGGGGTATTTTCAGCCCTAAAAAAAGGGCTGAAAAACTCGGCTTATACTCGAGTATATACGGTATGTGAAAAGTGTGGGGGGCATTTGTATTCAGCCCCCTTTACTCTGATACCCCTAACTAAAATCTAGTGGAACCAATTGCCTTCAGAAGTCACCTAATTAGTAAATAGAGTCCACCTGTGTGTAATTTAATCTCAGTATAAATACAGATGTTCTGTGAAGCCCTCAGAGGTTTGTTAGAGAACCTTAGTGAACAAACCGCATCATGAAGGCCAAGGAACACACCAGACAGGTCAGGGATAAAGTTTCAAGGGGTATGAATACTTTTTCAAGGCACTGTACACAAGCCTAAAGGCCCGTACACACGGTCAGACTTTTGCCCAACAAACTTCGTTTTAAGCAAGTTGGACCAACAATCCGACCGTGTGTACGCTCCATCGGACAAACTTTTTTGAGTTTGGTTTTGTTTTCATCGGACAAAAGTTGGGTCTGCAAACGGACAAACTTTTGCCCAACAAAAGTCCGATGGAGCAAAGTCCTACCGTGTGTACAGAAAACCATAGGACTTTTGTCCGATGGACAAAACAACCAATGTTAAAATCAACCAACAATAGCAGAAGTTGACCAAAGGGTGGCGGTAAAGAGCAGAAAAGAGCAGAAAAAACAAGTGATGTTGTAAGAAGTTTTAAGAAAGTTTGCAGAAAAGTCCTGTGGTGTGTATGCTATGGGTGTTCCTGACCAACTCCGTTCGGACAAAAAAAAACACGGAAAAGTCCGATGGAAGTCCGACCGTGTGTACGAGGCTTAAGAGTGGCCAAACACGGGGCAATTCCGCCCCTGGGGAAATTTCCTTTCACTTCCTGTTCTGGAGACAAAATAGTGAAATTCTCCCCAAAATCCCATTGGAAGGATTTCCCCTATAAAAAAATAAAATTTGGACAGTCCCCAGGGGAAATTGAGAGAGTAAATCCCCCCAGTGAGGGGCACAAAAAACAAAATAGGGTTCCAGCTATCCCATGCACTATAAAGAAAATGGATAAAGACATTGCATTTTTTCAGCGGGAATGCGGTGGCACGCAGTTCTGGCATCTCCAGCACTGAATTTATGTACTAGCAAGGGGCGGTGGGGTGTGCTAGAGGATACTGGCTGCTGGGGGATCTATTTTTTCTGGGGGGGGGGGTGTAGCATTGCTGGAAGGATCTATTGTTGCTAGTGGTGGATTTATTGTTGCTGGGGGCAAGTCTTTTGTTGCCTGGGGGTCTATTGTTGCTGCTGGTGGATTTATTGTTGCTAGAGGAGGTCTATTGTTGCTGGGGGGGTCTGTTATCATTACTAGTTGTGGATTTATTGTTGCTGCTGGTGGATTTATTGTTGCTAGGAGGGTCTATTGTTGCTGGAGGTGGATATTATCGTTGCCGGTGGTGGATATTATCATTGCTGGTGGTGGATTTATTGTTACTAGGGGGTCTATTGTTGCTGGGGGGGTCTATTGTTCCTGGAGGTGGATATTTTCGTTGCTGGTGGTGGATAGTATCGTTGCTTGTGGTGGATTTATTGTTGCCTGGGGGGGTCTTTTGTTGCCTGGGAGAGGGAGTCTTTTATTCCCTGAGGGGGAGGTCTGTTGTTGCTGGTGGTGGATTTATTGTTGCTGGGTGGGTCTATTGTTGCTAGGGGGGTCTATTGTTGCTGGGGGGGTCTATTGTCGTTACTAGTTGTGGATTTATTGTTGCTGCAGGTGGATTTATTGTTGCTAGGAGGGTCTATAATTGCCGGGGGGGTCTATTTTTGCAGGGTGTCGATATTATCGTTGCTGGTGGTGATTATCATCATTGCTGGTGGTGGATTTATTGTTGCTAGGGGGTCTATTGTCGCTGGGGGGGGTATTATCGTTGCTGGTGGTGGACTTATTGTTGCCTGGGGGGGGAGGTCTGTTGTTGCTGGTGGTGGATGTATTGTTGCTGGGTGGGACTATTGTTGCTAAGGAGGTCTATTGATGCTTAAGTTAGCCATTATTGCTGGGGGGGGGGGGTCTATTGTTGCTGATTGCAGGGGATCTATTTTACTGACTTCCTTATTATTAACAAATTCCATACAAATGACTTTGCACCACAAAATGATACTTGGTTATTTATTCTCTAAAATGGGTGGTGCTTGAAGGTGGATAGGGGGGCGGAGGCAAAGGACAGTGCTCAGGGGTGGGTAGGGAGAGGTGACAAAGGGGCGAGTCGGGGGGAAGGGGGGTTCCTGCACCTCTTCTCTAAGAAAAAAAAAAATACCCTGGATATAGATATATTGCTTTAAGCTCTGACTGTATCATATTTCAGGCATTGTGCAAATGTATGCGAGGGTGTGCTTAGACCGCACACAGAGTTCAGGCAGAGTTTTCATGCCCGGTGTTCCAAGCAAAGCAGGTGAAGGTCTGAGCTCAGAGAGGCGGATGGCTGCAAGATTCTGCTGCACAGAAAGGATTCTATTATAGACGGGCCTCACCCAATAGAACACGTTTCTTCCATTTGTGACCTGATTTTAACTTTTTGGAAAGCTATTAAAAGCTGCAGCCATTGAATTTGCACTGCGAAGCTCGACTTCTTTTTTTTTATTTTTTTATTTTTAGAATTTAGTATTAAGATCATAAATTGTGACCGTTCTCCTTTGTGAGCCCATTCTAGGAGCTCTTTCAGAGGAATGATATTGGTTTTCTTATTTTATTGCCTCGTCTTTGTTACTGAATGTTTCACACTTTGCATTTGGTGAGTCATGATCTCGGTGTGACGGTTTTACTGCGTTCCCCCCGACGCCATCAAACCTCCATCTCCAAAAGGGAGACGGGTCAGAGGATCCTAAAACCGAAAAACAATCGTTTTACCTCAACTTTCTCCATAACAGAGGCGAGACCAAATATATTTGACCTTCCAGTAAAAGATACAATTGTAATACAAAAGGGCAATAAAATGAAGAGCCTCGTTCCAAGGGTGACAGCAAGCAATCCGTCTCCTGCTGTCACTCCTCGGGCTCGCCGCGCTATCGCTGTCCAATTATAAGTCGCTGATCACCGTCATTAGTAGTATAAAGAAGAAAAAAATAAAATTATATATATATATATACACACACATACACTATATTGTCAAAAGTATTGGGACACCTGCCTTTACACGCACATGAACTTTAATGGCATCCCAGTCTTAGTCCGTAGGGTTCAATAGTGAGTTGGCCCCGCCCTTTGCAGCTATAACAGCTTCAACTCTTCTGGGAAGGCTGTCCACAAGGTTTAGGAGTGTGTCTATGGGAATGTTTGACCATTCTTCCAGAAGCGCATTTGTGAGGTCAGGCACTGATGTTGGATGAGAAGGCCTGGCTCGCAGTCTCCACTCTAAATTATCCCAAAGGAGTTCTATCGGGTTGAGGTCAGGACTCTGTGCAGGCCAGTCAAGCTCCTCCATCCCAAATTTGCTCATCTATGTCTTTATGGACCTTGCTTTGTGCACTAGTCCAAATCATTTGGTGGAGGGGGAATTATCGTGTGGGGTTTGTTTTTCACGGGTTGGGCTTGGCCCCTTAGTTCCAGTAAACGCTTAAGGCGTCGGCATACCAAGAGATTTTGGACCATTTCATGCTCCCAACTTTGTGGGAACAGTTTGGGGACGTCCCCTTCCTGTTCCAACATGACTGCGCACCAGTGCACAAAGCAAGGTCCATAAAGACGTGGATGAGCGAGTTTGGGGTGGAGTTACTTGACTGGCCTGCACAGAGTCCTAACCTCAACCCGATAGAACACCTTTGCGGTGAATTAGAGCAGAGACTGCGAGCCAGGCCACAAAAACACAAACACAAAAACAAAAAACTGCAGAGGTGATCAAATACCACCTAAAGAAAGCTTCATTTGTGCAGAAAAAAAGGACATGAATGTTTATTTGGGTACAACGTTGCAATTGTCAGTTAGAGAAACGCAGTGCCGTCACGCAAAAAAAATGGCCCAGTCAGGCAGGGGGGGGGGGGGTTAAATCTTCCAGAGGGTAAGTGGTTATACAGTGTGTGTTCAGTATCACTTTAAAGTGGAGCTCCGCCGTAAAAAAATAATAATATTAAAAGCCAGAAGCTACAAATACAGCAGCTGCTGACTTTTAATAAAATGGACACTTACCTGTCCAGGAGTCCAGCGACGTCGGCAGCAGAAGACGAGCAATCGCTCATCTCTTGGCTGCCCCCACCGCCATCATGGGTGAGGGAACCAGGAAGCGAAACGTTGCGGCTTCACTGCCCGGTTCCCTACTGCGCATGCGCGAGTCGCACTGCGCCGTCCTCACTGGTCCCCGATGTGTCCTGGGAGCCGTGTGTTTCCCAGAACACAACGGGAAAGGGGGGGACGGGAAGTGGCATAATGCCCGCAGTTTCCCGCAGAGTCTATGCCCGGAAGTGGGTGCAAATACCTGTCTTAGACAGGTATCTGCAGCCCCCTCCCCCCTGAAAGGGGCCAAATGTGGCACCGGGGGGGGGGGGGGGAATCCGATGAGCGGAAGTTTTTTACTTTAGGGTGGAGCTCCGCTTTAAGGCAGTGGTTCTCAACTCCTCAGGACCCACTAACAGGCCAGATTTTAAGTATTACCTTGGGATGCAGACTAGAATACTGCAATCACTGAGCAGCAAATGACATGCATTTCAGTTATCTTGCCCTGTTAATATATTATTTTACAGTTGGTCATGAAGGGGTTAAGCAAGTCAGTGGAAAAACAAATATAAAAGCAGATATTATGGATAATATGGCTGCAAAAATAGAAGCGCATGTGATTTCTAAGGCCATCACACTGCGCTGTCTCATTAGTTCTCTAGAAATAAACATTGCAACAATGTGGCCGGCCTGTCCATCGCTGGAGGAATTCCACCCTTCGGCACCAAGCCAATTACTCGGGGAGAGATTTCAATCTGCGGGGTAAAGGTGGAACCTTTCATCGGAGTCCGAGAGGAAATCAAATGTCACCTTCTAACAAAAGGAAAACCTTCGGAGCGGATCGAGGATCTGAGATTTTTCTTTTCTTAACCACTTGACAACTGGGCACATAACCCCCTTACTGCCCAGGCGAAATTTCAGGTTTCAGCACTGTCACGCTTTGAATGACAATTGCGCGGTCGTGCGACGTGGCTCCCAAACAAAATTGACGTCCTTTTTTCCCCACAAATAGAGCTTTCTTTTGGTGGTATTTGATCATTTCTGCGGTTTTTATTTTTTGCGCTATAAACAAAAATAGAGCGACAATTTTGAAAAAAACAATATTTTTTAATTTTTGCTATAATTAATATCCCAATTTAAAAAAAAAAAAAAACTATTTTTTTCCTCAGTTTAGGCCGATACGTACTCTACATATTTTAGGTAAAAAAAAAAAAATCTCAATAAGCGTATAGTGATTGGTTTGCGCAAAAGTTATAGCGCCTACAAAATAGGGAATAGAATTATGATTTATTTTTAATTTTTTTTTATTTATTTTTTTACTAGTAATGGCGTCGATCTTTTTTTTTTGTGACTGACATTATGGCGGAAACATCGGACACTTTTGACACATTTTTGGGACCATTCACATTTATACAGCGAACAGTGCTATAAATATGCACTGATTACTGTATAAATGTGACTGGTAGGGAAGGGGTTAACCACTAGGGGGCGATCAAGGGGTTAATATGTTCCCTGCTAGATGTTCTTACTGTGGGGGGAGGGGACTGACTGGGGGAGGTGACCGATGGTTGTCCCTATGTACAAGGGACACACCATCGGTCTCCTCTCCCTGACAGGACGTGGATCTCTGTGTTTACACACACAGATCCACGTCCCTGGCTCTGTGACTGCCGATCGCTCGTACCTGGCGGACATCGCGGCCGCCAGGCACGCGCATCGGCACCCACCTGACACGGCGGGCACAGCTTTTCCCCGATGCGCGCCCGCGGTGGCGCGCATCGCGGGAGTAAATATGGAGGACGTCCATAGACGTCCTATCAGCAATTGACGACCGCTTTGCGGACGTCTTTTTCATATGGCCCGGGCGCGAAGTGGTTAAATTAGCTTATTTTAAAGGGGCTGTAAAGGTAAAAGTTTTTTTCCACCTTAATGCATTCTATGCATTAAGGTGAAAAAAAATCTGTGGATTAGCGCCCCCCCCCCCCCCCGAGCCCCCCCGTTTACTTACCTGACCCCTCGAAAGTCCCGTACCTTGAACGCGCTTGCTTCTCGGCCAGGCTTTCATTGGTTGATTGAAAGCAGCGCAGCCATTGGCTTGTGCTGCTGTCAATCACATCCAATGACACGGCGCGCCAGGGGGGCGGGGCCGAGTGATACAGTGCACGGCTATGGCCGCCGGCTGTATTACGGGAGCACGCCCGCAAGAACTCCTCACCATGGGAGAGAGCTCACATGAAGGTGAGGAGTTCTTGCGGGGGGGGGGGGGGAGCCGAGACAGCCGCCGAGGGACCCCAGAAGAGGAGGATCGGGGCCACTCTGTCCAAAACGAGCTGCACAGTGGAGGCAAGTATAACATGTTTGTTATTTAAAAATAAAACAAAAATTACCTTTACATCCCCTTTAAATGGAAGTTCAGTGAGACACTAACTATAATTAAATCTACTCCCACCCCCATTCTAATGCCGCGTACACACGACTATTTTTAATGTCATTGAAAAAAACAACGTTTTTCTCGACGTAATTCTTCTCAAGCCTGCCTTGCC
Source organism: Rana muscosa (assembly GCA_029206835.1). NCBI lineage: Eukaryota > Metazoa > Chordata > Amphibia > Anura > Ranidae > Rana > Rana muscosa. The sequence continues at coordinate 196,429,631 of CM055119.1, forward strand.
TACACACGAACATGAAAAAAAAACGTTTGAGTAAAGCGCGGTGACGTACGAAATGTACGACGGCACTATAAAGGGGAAGTTCCATTCGAATGGCGCCACCCTTTGAGCTGGTTTTGCTGATCCTCGTGTTAATAAAGTTTGGTGAGAGACGATTCGCGCTTTTCAGCCTCGTGCTCTTCAGTCCGTTACAGCGTGACGAATGTGCCATCTCCATTACGAACGCTAGTTTTACCAGAACGAGCGCTCCCGTCTCATACTTGATTCTGAGTATGCACTTTTTTTTCCCCCCTCGTAAAAGCCGATAAACAAGACCGTTTTTCACGACGTTAAAAAGAAGGCCGTGAAAAACGACGAGAAAAAATAGAGCAGGTTCTAAAAAAAAATTCGGGCATTTTTCTCGTCGAGAAAAATGCTCTGGAGCCTACACACGACCGTTTTTCACAACCATTTTAAAAAATTGAATTTTTCTCATCATGAAAAACGGTCGTGTGTACGCGGCATTGGGACTGATGGGTGCCGGTGTTCAGTGGAATGGAGCCTACAGAATCCCATTGCGCTCAATGACTACATAGGTTTCAGCGCAGGAGGGGGGGGGGGGTTGGGTAGGTTGCTGAGTGTTGTAAAAGCCCCTGGCATTTCCCATCACCTGGATTTATGTCCCAGAACACATCGGCGCGCGGCGCGGTACAGCAGGTGGTAATGGGATTGTAGGGAGAGAGAAGCTTAGGAAGACAGATGTTAGTGCAGGGTGCGTGTTAAATAAAACATGTCTCTCCCCAGGGGATGGAATGTCTCACAAGGTGGCTGGAAAGGAAGAGAAGTAACTGACGGTGCTTCCAATATGCAGATCATGGGAAGGATGCTGCAAGCCTGGCAAAGTTATGGCAATTCATCAACATGTGCACCAGTAGGGGGAATTCTAGCAGAAGGCAAAATAAATAGGTGTAGCTATGTATGGCGGCTCAGTCCAAACCCAGGAGCTCAAAGGAATTGGAAAACGTAAAAGTGAACGCCAGCCGTACCTTTTTCTATAGAGAAAGTAAACTGCTTTTTTTTTTCTTTTTTTTTTTACAGCGAAGTAAAGGCATCGCATACTAGCACATTATGTGACACTTGCCTGCAAACGAAGCCCGCGCCGCCCCCGCTGCAGGCTGCGTCCATCTTCGCCCGTCTTCCTTCCGGGTCCACAGTCTCCAGCTCTGTGACGGGCTGGCCAGGAAGCGGTCACCTGTACAGGCATACCACACCCTGTACGTATATTTAAGGGGTATGTATAGGTGCGGCTGTGAGGCGGGGAATACCCGAGCTGCAGATGATTGGCCCTTACAGGTGAGAGCTTCTTGGCGGGTTCAGATCTTAGTCCAAATACACCCAAACTCATCACTAATTGTCATTTACCATTTTAGCACTGCCTTAAAAGTGGTTGTATATATCCAGTGATGTGAATAGCCTCAGCTGATGCACAGAGATGAAACAAACTGCCCTACATACCTTGTACAGGTTTATCTTCAGCCATTTCTTCTCTACAGCCATTCAAAGAGCAGAATTTATACAGTTTGTCTAAGCCAGGGGTGTCAAACTCAATTTGATCTAGGGGCCACATAAGCAGTATGATTGTCCTCAAAGAGCTGGTTGTATCTTGGGTGTGCTACATACAGAGTGCGGGGTTCAGGAGTGCACTACGGGCTGGGGTTCAGGAGCACGCTACGGGCCGGGGTTCAGGAGCGCGCTACGGGCAGGGTTCAGGAGTGTGCTACCGGCAGGGTTCAGGAGTGCGCTATGTACAAAGTGCAACCCAACCCTCGCCATCTCTCCCCTACCTGGCTCTAGTACCTCCCTGTGTAGGCGGCTCTGCCTCGCCTTGCAAAGAGATCGTTCTCTCTCTCTCAGATTCTGGAGATCTGTCCCCGCTGTCAGTGTGTAGGGATCTGTTAGTTCCGGGAGCCACTGTGTTTGCAAGTGACAGCGGGAAGTGGGAACAAAACTGGGTGCGAGGGCCACTTGACAAGGCCTGAAGGGCCAGATTTGGCCCATGGGCCTTGTGTTTGACATGCGCGGTCTAAACTTTCAGAAAAAAAGGGGTGGGGAACTGAAGTTACACTCTGCAGAGCTCAATGGGGAGAGCTCCAAGAGCTGATTGGAGGGAAGGGACACCCCCCTTCACACAGCACACAAGAACAGAGCTGAGGCTGTCAATCACAGGCTGTGTTTACAACATGTCTGAGGTTTACAACCACTTTAAGTACTACTTCGCATTTCTTAAGCGACATTGCAGCTTGGTGAATCGAGGTCAGGGCCTGCTATATTTACCATAAACAGAACTTGGGGGGGGGGGGCTTACAAAATCGGTAACTGCGCAGCATCATTTTCCTTTGCCTGCGGTGCAATAATCACCTGTCTCCACTTACGTAATTAATAGGAATTTTATCTTGTGGGACCTCGGAGCTGCAAGGAGGCTGAGGGCCCCGCAGAGAGCTGCTGGAGAGGTGAGGACAGCCGAGCGGAGCTGATTACATATGAAAGTGCCATTTTTTTAATTAATGGTTCAATTACTGGTAAACATGCTACACTTGAGAAATTGAATTTGCCTTATTAAATCACCTTTTTTTTAATGGTAATTTCGGTTCTCTGTCGCTTCGGCGCTTCTGTTAACTAAACTCCACCGGTCGGGCGCATTCTGGACGGTCCCCAGAGTTACGACATAAATTAAGTAGAGAGCGTTAAAGATGGAACGTTATCTCTGCATTGCATTAATAAGAAATAAGTCCCAATGATGCTTTTTTTTTTACTAATGCCGTAGTGAAATAGCGATGTACATTATAGGGAGTAGTGAGGGATGGCAATCAGTGCTTCTTACATCCCTTCTAAGGGGCCCCCTGATTGCTGCATGTACTTATCCAATACAGTCCTGCATGGTCACCCGACTTAACCACTTAAGCCCCGGACCATTTCGTTGCTAAAGGACCAGGCTACTTTTTGCAATTCGGCACTGCGTCACTTTAACTCACAATTGCGTGGTCGTGCGACGTGGCTCCCAAACAAAATTGACTTCCTTTTTTTCCGCACATATAGAGCTTTCTTTTGGTGGTATTTGATCACCTCTGCGGTTTTTATTTTTTGTGCTATAAACAATAATAGAGCGAGAATTTTTAAAAAAATGACATAATTTTAACTTTTTTCTAGAATAAATATCCCCAAAAAATATCGAAAAAAAATTTTTTTCCCTCAGTTTAGGCCGATACGTATTCTTCTACATATTTTTGGTAAAGAAAAAAAAAATCGCAATAAGCGTTTATTGATTGGTTTGCGCAAAAGTTATAGCATCTACAAAATAGGGGGTCGTTTTATGGCATTTTTAATACATTATTTTTGGCGGCGATCAGTGATTTTTATCGTGACTGCGACATTATGGCGGACACATCGGACACTTTTGACACATTTTTGGGACCATTGTCATTTTTACAGCAATCAGTGCTATAAATATGCACTGATTACTGTGAAAATGACACTTGCAGTGAAGGGTTTAACCTCTAGGTGGCGCTGTAGGGGTTAAGTGTGAACCAATAAGTGATTCTTACTGTAGGGGGGCGTGGCTTGGCGTGTGACGTCACTGATCGTCGTTCCCTATAACAGGGAACAGGCGATCACTGACGTGCCACTAGGAAGCACGGGGAAAGATTTGTTTCCACTTACCTCTCCCCGTTCTTCAGCTCTGTGACCCGATCGCGGGACACCGGCGACGATCAGGTCCACAGGTCCCGCGGGTGCGGTCATTGAGCTTCGGACCGGGTCGCGAGAGCGCCGCCACCGGCGCGAGCGCGTCCCACGGACGGGTTCCTAAAGGGGACGTACCTGTACGCCCTTGTGCCTGTCCGTGCCATTCCGTCGACGTACATCGTCGTGCGGCGGTCCTTAATTGGTTAAAGAGGAACTGCAATCTGCTCACATCATTTGTAATAAAAATATATTTGCCATTCTGAAGCTTCCCTCCAACCATTTTGCGGATTATATATATACTGTGATTTTGTACTTGCCAAATATGCTGCAGAAATCTCCCTCCACTGAGTCTGGCTGCAGCTATTTTAACTGTGGGCAGCTGAAGCTGCTGCCTGTTCACTTCCTGGATTTACACAGGCACACGCCTCCAGCTCTGCAGCTCACATTGGCCCTCTTATGACTCATCCCCCCTCCCTTCCTGGCAAGTTCTCACAAGAGTGAGAGAGAGGGCTGTGCCATAAGCCTAGGATAATGACCAGACAGGAAACAGGAAGTGGGCTGTAAAAGGGATTTACTGGCAGAAAAAAAAATAAAAATAATATCCAAAGTTAAACCAACAAGGGCAGAAGATTTAATAGATGGAAAGATGAAAAAATTACTAAAGGTCCACTTTAACTACCTCCAGGCCAGGCCTTTTCTGGCACTTTTTGCTAGACATTACTTAGAACCCCCATTATATATATTTTTTTTTTAAAGCAGAGGCCCTAGAGAATAAATTGGTGGGTTTTGCCATTTTTTATGTCACACTGTGTTTGCACAGTGTTTTTTCAAATGCATTTTTTTGGGAAAAAATACACTTTTTGAATTTGAATGCAAAAAAATGAAAAATATAACCCAATTTTTTATTTTTTTTGTAAAATATAAAAGCTAAAAAGGTAACGCTGAGTTAATAGATACCAAACATGTCACACTTTAAAATAGCGCAACGTAAATTTAATTATCCATAGGCTAGCACTTTAGATTTACAGAGGTGGTCTGGTGCTAGAATTACTGCCCAGAATTTGACGTTTGCGGCGATACCTCACATGTGGGGGACGATCGCGGTTTGCGTGCACGCGGGACCAAACCACACGTTCACCTTTGAGCGCTAGCTCGGAAGGACGGGGGCACTTTCATTTTTATTTATTTTTTATTGTTATTATTAATATTATATATATTTTTTTGTATATAACGTTGCTTTATTTTATCACTTTTATTGCTGTCACAAGGAATGTAAAAATCCCCTGTGACAGCAATAGGCATGTGACAGGTACTCTTTATGGCGAGATCTGGGGTCTATAAGAGGCAAGCGGGGCTCAGTGAATTTCCGATGCCGAACCCGAACTCCATTGAAATCAATATATAGTTCTTTATTTCACCTAGTTATAAAGACACCCAAACGTTTGGCAAGTCCTTCGCCCACCGAAGAAAAAGAAAACTCGCTGCACACGACCGATCCCGAGAGTACTCACAGCCAAATGACAGCTCCCTGAGCTCCCCCTATATAAAAGGGAAGGGGCAGGGATAGCGGAGACATCATTGGCTATATTTAGACAATATTATTGCCCAAATATGGTTGTGTGGCCATATTTAGGCAATTATGTAACCCACTTAATTCCTCATCCCTTTGCTTACGTTTCTGGGCGTTCCCAGAGTAATGTCAGTGGCTGGTAAGGGAGTGGTGGGTGCATGCACCCGCTGCTTCCTTAGCTACCTTTAACCGCTGGAATGGCCCGGCTGATGTCAGTGGTTGGTAAGGGCGTGGCAGATGCACGCACCCGCTGCCTCCTTAGCAACCCTTAACAGCTGGAATGGGTCGGATGATGTCAGTGGCTGGTAAGGGAGTGGTGGGTGTACACACCAGTTGCTTTCTTAGCAACCATTCACAGCTAGAATGGGCCGGCTGATGTCAGTGGTTGGTAAGGATGCATCAGGTGCACGCACCCGCTGCTTCCTTAGCAACCGTTAACAGCTGGAATGAGTCAGGTGATGTCAGTGGTTGCTAACAGCATGGTAGATGCATGCACCCACTGCTTCCTTAGCAACCGTTAATGGCTGGAATGGGCCGGGTGATGTCAGTGGTTGGTAAGGGCGTGGCGGGTGCACGTACATGCAACTTTCTTAGCAACCATTAACAACTGGAATGGGCCGGCTGAGGTCAGTGGTTGGTAAGGATGCATCAGGTGCACGCACCCGCTGCTTCCTTAGAAACCGTTAACAGCTGGAATGAGTCAGGTGATGTCAGTGGTTGGTAAGGGCATGGCAGATGCATGCACCCACTGCTTCCTTAGCAACCGTTAATGGCTGGAATGGGCCGGTGATGTCAATGGTTGGTAAGGGCGTGGCGGGTGCACGCACATGCAACTTCCTTAGCAACCGTTAACAGCTGGAATGGCTCGGGTGATGTCAGTGGTTGGTAAGGGCATGGCAGATGCACGCATCCGCTGCTTGCCTAGCAACCTTTAACAGCTGTAAGGAATCACATTTGTCCACGCCAGATGCCCTACACATTGAGTCTGGACAGTCAGTGTCAGACGAACACTGAGCACGTCCCTATTCAGAATCCAAGAAACAGGTTATAATATAATAAAACACACTGGTACTATTGGAATGCATCTCCGCTATATGAAATAATAATAAATGATTTATTCATCAGCATGCTCATACTAATGAAGACAATACAGTCTTTGGGAGGTTTATCCAACAGGCACTCAGCAAGAATTAGAACTGTGTATAAGAAAAACAGTCGTGCATATATAGACGATTAAACAAGCATAAAAAAGAAAAAAAGTAAGCCAATAACATATTAAAAATATAATAATGCATAAGAAAGAAGGCAGTACAACTTCCTATTACAAGTGAATTTTTCCCCACAGAAAGAGGATGAAAACGGCAGATTTTTCTCCATGTAATGCTCTATACATTAAGGATGAATATTAAACTCAAGATTTGCTTATTGCCCGCTTAAGAGTATTTGCAGAGCGCCATTATTACAGCGCCAGTGACATTTAGCAGTCAATAAGCACGCAATTTCTCGCCAGCAACGACAAGACTGACAATTAAACATCCTTCTCAGAAGTAACGGGGAAATGGGAAATGCGAAATGCCATTGTGCCGGCTCCATTACATGGCCAGGAAACTGCCTGGAATGAAAAAAAATATTAGCGCAATGTTCTGCGTCACCGCCCATCTATTGCTCTGCAGATTTATGGGCTTCTATAATGTGAAATAAATGAATCCCTTAGAAAGTAACTTAGAAAATGGAACAATCCATAGAATGTAGAAATGCAGCAAGTGTGTGTGTGTGTGTCAGGGCCGGCGTCTATGTGCAGTTCTGGCCGCACGCAAACTGGTCGCAGTAAATTTTTTAGCCACCTCTGAATGCAACAGACGACGAACTCCGGAGAGTCGGGCGTGACGTCAGCGTGCACGGAATCGCACTGCAGGCGGCCACGCCAACACGATATCTATACTATTTTATAGCTTGTAAGTGCATTTTAACCCTTTCATGCCTAAGCCTATTTCTGACATTTGTTGCATACAAGTTAAAATCCGTATTTTTTGCTAGAAAATTCTAGAAAATTACTTAGAACCCCCAAACATATTATATATATATATATATATATATGTATACACCGTATATATATTTTTAACAGAGACCCTACAGAATAAAATGGCGATCGTTGCAATATTTTATGTCACACTGTATTTGCGCGGCGGTCTTTCAATTGCAATTTTTTGGGCAAAAAAGACACTTTAATTAATTAAAATAAAACTACACAGTAAAGCTAGCCCAATTTGTTTGTATAATGTGAAATATGACCCCCAAAATTTCACAAGGCCCACCAATGGGGCTCCTAAAAAAAAAAAAAAAAAAAAAAAGGAAAAAATCTAATTGCTCCAAAAAAAAAAAAATTCAACAAATAAATACATAAATAAAATGAAATGGTAAGTGTACCAGCGTTTCAAAAGTTGCACTTGCAACTGGGCCCTGGTGTTCCACCACTGTGAACGGTCCTTTATGGTTTCTTGCAGTTTCTAGTTACGCCTCTACAAGTAAAACTAAAGCCTCATACACACAATCAGACTTCCATCGGACTTTTCCGTGGATTTCTGTCAGAAGGGCGTTGTCCCTGAACTTGGTATGCATACAGACGGCAGGACTACGTGGTTTTTCTGCTCTTAAGCGCCACCCTTTGGGCAACTTCTGCTATTGTTGTCTGATCTTTAGCATTGGTTCTGAAGCCTCGTACACACAACCGGTTTTCCCGGCAAGAACCAGCAAGAAAACTGCTGGCAGAGCTTTCTTGCCGAGTAAACCGGCCATGTAGGCTTTCAGGTTTCTTATCAAGAAAACTGCCCAGAATCTCGACGAGAAAAAAAAGAGAACCTGCTCTCTTTTTTCTCGTCGGGCTTCTTGTCAGCCTGTTTCCCGACGAGAAATCCGAGAGAGTGTACACTTACCTGTCGCCGCGGAAACCCGCGCCTGCTCGAAATGACTTTGACACATGCGCGGTAGCTTCCTAGGCATAGGTAGGCTGTAGCAAGATGGCGGCGACGGCATTGAATGTGACAAGCGCATGCTCGTCTTAGTCGATGATGTCACCGCGTTCGTTCCATTCAAAAGAACGGCGGTTCTTTTGAATAGAGCGTGTGTACACTCGGCCGGCACAAGATTCTTGTGAAGAATCTCGTCAGGAAAAAACGACAGGTTTTTTTCCTGACGAGATTCTCGGCCGTGTGTACGAGGCTTGAGCATGTGTGTTTGTACTTTGAACTTTAGTCCGATGTACACACGATAGGATTAGCTGATGTAGGACATTTGTTGCCAGAAAAAGTTTGTCTGTTCTCACAGCGAACATTTGTCCGATGAAAAAGCGAAAAAGTCTGTCCCATGGAGCGTACACACGGTCGGATTGTCTGCTAAAACAGGTCCGTTGGACGTTTGTTGTCAAAAAGTCCTATCGTTTGTAGTACTATTACATGTATGCACCTTGTCGAACACAGGGGGCTTCTTAACCAGTGGCACCCTATTATGTGAAGGCTACCATGTTAAAGAGCATAGGCGTGCGCACAGGGTGTGCCAGGTGTGCCCAGGCACACCCTAATCACCCTGTGCAGAACAGATTCCCCGCTACTGACCTGGCTCCCCCTCCTTCCCCCCACAGCACTGCCAGCTTCCCCCCTCTCCCACCGGTTGTTGCTGTGGATGTTTTAGGATGAGTGGGGGAAGGGGCCAGTAAATATGTCATTTACCGGCCCCTTCCCTTTCTGAATGAACATCGTGAGTGATCGGTAGGGTGTGTTTGAGCTTTGGGGTGCACACCCTAATGCCAAAGGCTGCGCACACCTATGGTCAAGAGCTTGAGCCTGTCAACTACAACACTACACTAGAGCCAATAAGAATGCACAGGCAGGGGGAAACTTGAACTTTCCACCATATCAGCTTGGGCCTCTGACCGAAGCCTGGGTACTGTCAGCGTGCCATACAGGGTCAGCCTTTCTGTAGAGTTCCGGCTGCAGCTAACTAGCTAGTTTGCAGGCGACTATAGCGCAGATTGTTGCTGTGTCCAGAGGCGCCGTCTCTGAACGCAGCAAACTATGCGCCTCTGGAGAACCATGTGAATGTAGCCTGAGCCTCGTACACACGACCGGTTTCCTCGGCAAGAAAACTGCTGGGAGAGCTTTTTGCCGAGAAAACCGGTCGTGTGTATGGTTTCTCGTCAGGAAAACTGCCGGGAATCTCGACGAGAAAAAAAAAGAGAACCTGCTCTCAATTTTTTATTTTTTTTCCTGCCGAGAAACCCGGTCGTCTGTATGCTAACCTTGTCCAGGTACACCCGCGCATGCTCGAAAAGACTTTGACGCATGCGCGGTAGCATACAAGGGTAGTGTAGGGTGTAGCAAGATGGCGGCGACGGCATAGAATGTGAGGAGCGCAGGCATGACATCATCGCGTTCTTGCCATTAAAAAGAACGGCGGTTCTTTTGAATGGCGCGTGTGTACACAGGGCTTGGTAAGACAAGCTTTCCAGGAATCCCGTCGAGAAAAAATGTAAAAAAAAAATTGACGTGTGTACGAGGCTTCATTGTCTGAAATCGATCTACACACATTTCTTCAGACACACCACTTCCCACAATCCCCTGTGCTGCGGCTGAGAGTGGGCGGTTGAGGACTGTAAGCCAATCAATCTCTTCTGCATTGCTCAGTGCAATCAGATCCCCGCTTTCCATACATTTCTCTTTACTATAAAATCAAACAGGACGGGGGGAATTGGATGCTCTCTATAAATCAAGCTTCTCTTTCTAGATACAAAACCCAAATTGCATTCATATTATTTAATTACTATTTCAGCCTTAAATGTACGGAAGACAAATGTGAGTATCTGCGCTCAGGAAGGAGCGTTTGGCAGACAAGTGCAGTTTCTAATGACTTCGCCGCTATTCGGCGGCGGGAATGAAGCTGTTTATCTAGTGGTGAAGGACGTTCTCTGGAGCAGAGTTCTGAAGTTGATTTCCTTTCCTTGGAGGGCGAGATGAGAGCTCTCCAGGCATGGTTGAGTCTCTTAGAGTGTCGCCGAGCGGCAGCTGGCATGAGAGGCACTCCAGGGGAGCCGCCAGCCTCCTGTCTTTTTGATATTTTTTTTTTAATGAGAATGTAAAAACCTAAGACACAAGCTTAAAGCGGAGGTCCACCCTAAAAAAAAAAAAAAAAATTACATAAAAATGCTACAAAAAAATAAAAAAATTAAAATTGAAAAAAAAATTATTATTTTTTACTTACCAGAAATGGCGGTTGCTAGGCAGATCTTCCTAATCTGCCTCTTCCTAGTCCGCGGCTGGTCTTCTTCCTCGTCCTCCTCACGTTGTCTGCTGGGGAATGGGGCGCGCTGTCTTCTGGGGATTGTGTGTATCCCAGAGAACAGCCACCCATTTAGAAAACGACTTGCGCATGCACAGTAGGAAACGGGCAGTGACGCCGCAAGGCTCCACTGCATGTTTCCCTTAGTGAGGATGGCGGCGTCAGGACCCGCCACGATAGAGGGATCGGCCTCGGGGCGGCCGACATCGCCGGTGCCTAGGACAGGTAAGTGTCCTTATTAAAAGTCAGCAGCTACAGTGTTTGTAGCTGCTGACTTTTAAAAAAATAAAACACCGCTTTAAGGTGAATATCCAAAGATAAAAATGTTGTGGCTTATAATCTTCGAGCCCATCACCAAGCTCTGACCTCCTCTGGATGGAGATACTGACTCCAAGATCGGACAATCATTGGTGCCGTGAAGTTTTGGGCTGTGTTTACAAATGTCCGACACCTCTCTTCTGCAGCCTCTCAACCTTGAGACTTGCTACCGTGTTTCCCTGAAAAAAAGCCCAGGTCTTTTTGGCAACAAAAGACACAGTAGGGCTTATTTTCGGGGTAGGTCTTACCATGTAATGTGATGTCTTCTCTTCCCCTCTCTCCCCCTGCCTAACAGGAATCCCCAGTGTGAACGGAGGTAAAATCCTATCATGTATATAATATGTATAATAGTATATAATGTACAATGTGTGTCTTTCTGTAATATAATTGTGCCAAATACCTTCGTTATAGCACCGCTCTGCACTTCTGTGACCCGCCGGAGCTTTCTTCCCTTCAATTATATTACAGAAACACACACATTTACATTATATAATACTGTAATAGAGTGGATTATAGGATTTTACAAGCACCTAAAACTAGGGCTTATTTTTGAGGTAGGGCTTATATTGCAACCGCCCTGGAAAATAGCGCTAGGTCTTATTTTCGGGGAAACACGGTACAAAGTTACAATGTTGCAGTCCAATCACTGTGTAGGAAGGTGCAGCTAGTCTGCCAGTAGATGGCTCTGTTACAGAATAGTGTCTGGTTAGGCTCCATTCACAATGGACGCTAAAATTATGTTATAAAAACGCCAGTAGCTTTGCAGCGTGTCTTTCAACGTTTTTGCAATATCGTTTATTAGCGTTTTTTAGCGTTTTTCAGCGTTATCGGTTTAAAAAATAAAAATAAAATTTCAATGGATCAAAAACGCTAACAAACGCTGGTGAGCCACGTTTTTGAGCGTTTATTGACGTTTATCAGCGGTTAAAAAACTGCACTTTGAACACGATTTTTGGGCGTTTAGAAAAAAGCCCATACACTCCACTGCTCATTAAAGCTGAAAAAGTCCATGTGTGCATGGACATATAGGCTAACATAGAGTGGAGTTTTAAAAAAAACAAAAAAAAAAACGGCCAAACTCCAATAAACTGCAGTTTATCAGCTCCAGTGTGCATGGAGCCTTATAGAAGGTAGGGTCAACTTTTAGTTAGAGCCCTCTGGTAATGAAGTAATGGGTGAGCCAGTGCCCACATATAAGCCAGGTTGGGAGGAGCCCTAGTGCATTTGGGGCATGGGAGCTAAACACCCTGCATATACGTAGATGGAGCCAGCAAATGAAGGCCCTGGACAGGTCTGGAGGCCAGAGAAATAGACCTGCACCCAGAAGTGTCAGCTGTAGACTTCCTGACCTTTATAGAGGTGGGGGCTAGGGTGGGTTGAGAAAGGTCTTTTAGGCAGGGGCGGCCCGTCGATTATGGGCACCCCAGGGCGCCGCCCACTCTCTCCAGGCCACTCCCTATATTCAATGGAGAGATGCATAGCAAGAATCTATCCATGTCCGCTGTGGCCACGCCCTTTTCATGTGTCCGGCCCCTTTTAGGTCACCGGGCTCATGAATTACAGTGGCCAGGGTTTTTATTTTTTTTAAGCACCTGATTAGAGCCAGACGCTCTAATAGGCTTCAAAATAAGGTGGGCTCAGGACGCAGGGAGTGCGACTGGAGCCCACCCAGGTGTGTTTCAACAGCAAATTAATATTCGCTGTTGCAACACTGATCCTCCTCCCGGGCCAATCGGGAACCAGGTCTGATACCCATCACCCAATTGGCTGAAAGGACAGGCGATCCTATTGGATGCCTAGGAAGAGGGGAGGAGACGCATGGCGGAAGCGAGGAGGAGAAGAGCCCCTGGCCAATGCCTGGATGCCCGGTTCCCACCAATGCCTGGATGCCCGGTTCCCACCAATGCCTGGATGCCCGATTCTGGCCGCCTCTCCTCAGATGCCACGATCCCTGACGCTGCTTCTCGGATGCTCGCCGCCTAGATGGGGTAAGTGCCTGTGGACCAACTGGCAGGCAGTAGGGAGGGGGGGGTTGGGTATGGTTTGAGTTGCCGTTGGGGTAGTTCAGTTGTTTGCTGCCCCCCCAAACAAAAAACCACCAGCTGCCACTACTTTTAGGCCATTGCCACATGTATCCTGTGTGAAGCTCCAACCTCCTGGGGGATCCCGGGCGAGGCGTATGGAGGTGGTGACTGCAGAGATACTATTCCAGCGAGTACTAATAAGGAGAAGGACCGTTTAAAAGAAGATGGCTTACTTTAATGGCTGCACGATGCTTTCACATGTGATTACTGCAGACCATCCACTAAATGTGATTGACAATGTGATTGACAATGTACTGTCAAGTGACCCCGGATAGTATGTCGGTGTGATGCGACTGTGGCATTTTCCAAGTACCACCAGTAAAGTGCAGTAACTCTTTATGTGTGGACATTCCTTCCTTTGAAGCTCTAAAAGGTTAACAGCCAGGAATGTTGGGAGGAGGCCTCTGACATAGAGTGAGGCACAAGATGGCAGAAGGTACAGCCTCTGCAGGAGGATCACTGTTCTAGCGAGGACCGGGGCAGGGACTTGTACTCTTGGCGCCAATATCTAGCTAGTCGCAAGCCCCTCTTACAACTGTAAGTGAGGAGACTGAGGACATACTTCCTCCAAGCTACTGGCATGGCCTACAAGGTGCATGCAAGTAGTACTAACAGCTACTTGTGTGCACTTTGTAGAGCACCTGGAAGCTGCAAAACCAATGGCACTCCATTATGTAAAATCTACTATGGTCCAGAGTTTGACCTGTCAGCTACAACACTACACTACGACCAATAGGGATGCACAGGAAGGGGCAGGCTTGAGTCTACCACCAAGCCAGTTTCAGGTACTTGCATAATGGAACACCATTGGTTTCCAGCTTCCCAGGAAGGCTGACAGCTAGGTAGGTACATGTGTGCTGGTGCCTGAATTCACTTGCTGCTCATTTAGCAATTTAGAGAAAAATCATACAACAATCATCAACTCTGCAGTTAGCCTGAGCCGTCTGTAAACTGCTGCGTACAACTAATAGTCCGGGTCAATACATGGGCCCATTTGAAATGTGCCGATTTAACACATTGAAGCTCCGGGGTCTCCAGAGTTCACGTATGGCATGTCATGGACTGACAGCAGGTAAATTGCTCAATAGACTCTGTGCTGGCTCAGCAATTCTCGATGAATGAGACTGACAGGACTGCAAGAAGGATGATCTCATCTTAGGGCAAAGCAACTGGTTTGCTTTAATCCCCCCCCACCAGCAGAGACTTACCTTTCCTTCATTTTCCCACCACATCTTTCAGCGCTAAAACTAAAAATACCCAATACTTAAAGGTATGGAGGAGCAAGGGACCTACTCCATGTGAACACACTGCGACAACTTTGCATAGGACTTTTCTTTGCTCTTGGCACTTGAGTTATGGGAAAAGGTAGATATGTGCACTGGGGGGGGGGGCAGAGTAAAGTCCAACTCCACTTTTTCATCAACAAATTATGTTCAGGCAGCACATTTTTCTCAGGGAATAGGTGCAGGAACCGCCCCCTTCCACCCTGTCTTACCCCTTGTTACCACCCCCTACCCACCTCTGAGCACTGTCTCTTGCCTCCACCTTCGAGCTGCCACCCAGTTTAGGGAATATAGAACCAACTATTATTTTGTTAATAACAAGAAAGTCAGTAAAATAGATCCACTGGAGCCAGCAACAATACTACCCCTGTCCCCCCAACAATAATAGATAGCTTCAGCAACAATAAACCATCCCCCCAAGCAACAAAAGACCTCCCTGAGCAACAAAAGACCCCACAGGCAACAATAGACCTTCTGTCAACAATAGACCCCCACCAGCAACAACAGACCCCCGCCAGCAACAAAAGACCTTCTGTCAACAACAGACCACCGTCAACAACAGGCCACCGTCCACCGGCAACAACAGGCCACCGTCCACCGGCAACAACAGGCCACCGTCCACCGGCAACAACAGGCCACCGTCCACCGGCAACAACAGGCCACCGTCCACCGGCAACAACAGGCCACCGTCCACCGGCAACAACAGGCCAACGTCCACCGGCAACAACAGGCCAACGTCCACCGGCAACAACAGGCCAACGTCCACCGGCAACAACAGGCCAACGTCCACCGGCAACAACAGGCCTCCGTCCACCGGCAACAACAGGCCTCCGTCCACCGGCAACATCAGACCACCGTCCACCGGCAACAATAGACCCCCGTCCATTGGCAACAATAGACCACCGTCCACCGGCAACAATAGACCACCGTCAACAATAGTAGACCACCGCCCACCGGCAACAATAGTAGACCACCGCCCACCGGCAACAATAGACCTCCTGGCAACAATAGACCTCCTTCGATATGTGAAAATCCCCCAGTGGGGTTTTTAGGCAGCTGAATTCAGAAAATTGCAAGGTGTATAGTAAGACTCCATGTGTCTCTTCCATTTCAATAGACCTCCTTCTGGCAACAATAGACCCCCCACAAGCAACAATACAACAATAGACCCCCCCTCCACCAGCAACAAGAGATTTTTCCAGCAACGCTACATCCCACCCAACAAAAGTTAATTTCCTAGCAGCTAGCATCAATAGACCCTCTATCACACCCCAGCACCCCTTGTCAGTACATACATTCTGTGCTGGAGGTGCCGAAACTGCGCACCACCACGTTCCTGCTGAAACATTGCTTTGTGTTCGGGTGTGCAAAGTCTTCCAGCTCATTTTTCTTTTTTTTTAATTGGAAAACAGCCACAGAGTGGAAAAGCCTGTCCCCTGCCAGAATGCCTTTGCTCCCTATATGGAAGCAGGGGTCTCTCCGCAGAGGTATGACACTCCCCTGCTGAGCCTTAACTAGAGCTCTCCAGTCACCAGAGAGCATGAGCTCTGCTGATTGCATAGTTGTAAATTTAACTCAACAGTGGGCATTGTCGCCTTAGGGCAGGAAGTATGTTACTGGCAGAATCCCCAGGTGAAAGATGAGGAAAAAAAAATCCCCCAAAAAAGAAAACTAATGAAGGCCATCACATCTAAGGACTGGTAAGCTGCAATATATTACATTTATGTTTTTGAGTTTAGATACATTTTAAAAAGTTACAGTTTACCTTTACATTACCATTTAACCTTCGATCTTTGATGGATATACAGTGCCTTGAAAAAGTATTCATACCCCTTGAAATTTTCCAAATTTTGTCATGTTACAACCAAAAATGTATATGTATTTTATTGGGATTTTCTGTCAAAGTGGCACATAATTGTGAAGTGGAAGGAAAATGATAAATGGTTTTCAACATATTTTACAAATAAATCTGTGAAAAGTGTGGGGGGGGGCATTTGTATGGCGCCCCCCCCTGAGTCAATACTTTGTAGAACCCCCTTTCTCTGCAATTACAGCTGCAAGTCTTTTTGGGGGTGTGTCTACCAGCTTTGCACATCTAAAGAGGGACATATTTGCCCATTCTTCTCTGCAAAATATCTCAAACTCTGTCAGATTGGATGGAGAGCGTCTGTGATCAGCAATTTTCAAGTCTTGCCACAGATTCTTAATGTGATTTAGGTCTGGACTGTGACTGGGCCATTCTAACACATGAATATGCTTTGATCTAACCCATTCCATTGTAGCTCTGGCTGTATGTTTCGGGTTGTTGTCCTGCTGGAAGGTGAACCTCCGCCCCAGTCTCAAGTCTTTTGCAGACTCTAACAGGTTTTCTTCTAAGATTGTCCTGTATTTGGCTCCATCCATCTTCCCATCAACTCAGCTTCCCTGTCCCTGCTGAAAAAAAGCAGGTAGTGTTTAGGGTGATGTGCAGTGTTAGTTTTCTGCCACACATAGTGTTTTTCTTTTAGGCCAAAAAGTTAAATTTTGGTCTCATCTGACCAGAGCACCTTCTTCCACATGTTTGCTGTGTCCCCCACATGTTTGCTGTGTCCCCCACATGGCTTCTCACAAACTGCAAACAGGACTTCTTATGACTTTCTTTCTCCAATGTCTTTCTTCTTGTCACTCTTCCATAAAGGGCAGATTTGTGGAGAAGCACGACTAATAGTTGTCCTGTGGACAGATTCTCCCCCCTGAGCTGTGGATCTCTGCAGCTCCTCCAGAGTTACCATGGGCCTCTTGGCTGCTTCTCTGATGAATGCTCCCCTTGCCCGGCCTGGTCAGTTTAGGTGGACGGCCTTGTCTTGGTAGGTTAGCAGTTGTGCCATACTCTTTCCATTTTCCGATGATGGATTGAACAGAGCTCTGTGAGATCTTCAAAGCTTGGGAGATTTTTTTATAACCTAACCCTGCTTTATACTTCTCCACAACTTTATCCCTGACCTGTCTGATGTGTTCCTTGGCCTTCATGATGCTGTTTGTTCACTAAGGTTCTCTAAAAAAGCTATGAGGGCTTCACAGAACAGCTGTAATAATACGGAGATTAAATTACACACAGGTGGACTCTTTTTACTAATTAGGTGACTTCTGAAGGCAATTGGATCCACTAGATTTTAGTTAGGGGTATCAGAGTAAAGGGGACCACACTTTTCACATTTTTATAAAAACATTTTTAAAACCATTTATCATTTTTGTTCCACTTCACAATTATGTGCCACTTTGTGTTGGTCTATCACATAAAATCCCCAATAAAATACATTTACGTTTTTGGTTGTAACATGACAAAATGTGGAAAATTTCAAGGGGTATGAATACTTTTTCAAGGCACTGTAGGTGATACAGTCATAACAGAGTGCTGATTGACTAAGAAGAGCCAATAATGTGTAAAAAAATTATAGACCCAAATTGCCACCCGCATAAAAACCTTTAAATAAAAAAAGGACAGACTTTCATCAGGTACTTCGGAGACTGTAAAGAAAGCCTCCGCCTTGTCCGATTTCTGGAAAAATCATCTCCCCGTCAACAGCTATATGGAGCGGATCGATATCCATTACACAGCAATAGTAAAATGAAAAGGCAGGTGAAGCATAAAAGGGACACCGCACACATATTTCAAACATTCCACCGCGTGCTTCATCCAGCTCACCGATCACAGGGGAATGATGAGAAGATAAAAAAGCATAGCGCCTGCCAGGAGGAATATTTCTGGGCCATCCAAGATTGGCCTTCTGGTGACACAGCAGTATTGTAGTCGTGATGGGCCTTCCCTGTGAAATGATCGACATATTTTTAAAAAGTAACATAAATGATAATCAATGTGTGTCAAAGAATAGATCTAGATCCACCGACGAAAAGGGCACTATACCAATGATGGGCACTTATTCCTCCCACTGGCACTAACGATGGGACACTATTCCTCCCACTGACACTAACGATGGGGCGCTATTCCTCCCACTGACACCAATGATGGGGCACTAGTCCTCCCACTGATACCAATGATGGGGCACTAGTCCTAACACTGACACCAATGAGGGGCACTATATTCCTCCCACTGGCACTAACGATGGGGTGCTATTCCTCCCACTGGCACCAATGATGGGGCGCTATTCCTCCCACTGGCACCAACGATGAGGCACTATACTTCCCACTGGCACCAATGATGGGGCTCGATTACTCCCACTGCCACAAACTATGGTGTACAACTCCTCCCACTGACACCAAAGATAGGGCACTATTCCTCCCACTGACACCAAAGATGGGGCACTATTCCTTCCACTGACACCAACGATGGGGCTCTATTCCTCCCACTGACACCAAAAATAGGGCACTATTCCTCCCACTGACACCAAAGATAGGGCACTATTCCTGCCGCTGGCACCAATGATGGGGCACTATTCCTCCCACTGGCACCAACGATGGGGCACTATTCCTCCCACTGGCACCAACGATGGGGCACTATTCCTCCCACTGGCACCAACGATGGGGCACTATTCCTCCCACTGGCACCAACGATGGGGCTCTATTCCTCCCACTGGCACCAACGATGGGGCACTATTCTCCCACTGGCACCAACGATGGGGCTCTATTCCTCCCACTGGCACCAACGATGGGGCTCTATTCCTCCCACTGGCACCAACTATGGTGTACTACTCCTCCAACAGACACCAGTGATGGGACACTATTCCTCCCACTGACACCAAAGATAGGACATGGTTTACTCCCACTGGATGCCGCAGGAAGACAGTACTTGACTCCAGGCATTCCAGTACCTGATTTTTTTTTAAAAGTGAGCAGCTACAGTATTTGTATCTGCCGACTGCCATTTCTTTAAAAAAGGGAATTCGTAATTTTGAAAAGCCACGTACAGGTGGGGTTTTATGACAATAGTGGTCTCTTCTGTCGTAAATGCTTCTCCCACCCTGTCAGCGGTAATGCACTCTCAAGCCTCGTACACACGGCTGGGTTTTCTCGGCAAGAAAACTGCTGGCAGAGCTTTTTGCCGAGAAAACCATGCACGTGCACCTCAGGGTACATTTATGGTACCACTCTGTGCCATGATGATTTGACTCCTGTGCACATGTATGGAAGTGACGTCATCGTGTTCAAACAGCGTGAACCCGGAAGGAAGACCAAGAGGAGATGGAAACATTTATGATGTGACTCCTGTGCACACGTATGTAAGTGACGTCATCGTGTTCTAACAGTGTGAGCCTGGAAGGAAGGCCGGGAGAAGACGGAAACATTTATGGTACCGCCCTGTGCCGTGATGATGTGACTCCTGTGCACATGTATGTAAGTGACGTCATCATGTTATAACAGTGTGAGCCCGGAAGGAAGACTGGGAGAAGATGGAAACATTTATGGCATTGCTCTGTGCCGTGATGATGTGACTCCTGTGTGCTTTCACAGAAGTAATGGAGGTAAATGGAATGTAGGGCGCTCTGGGTAGCAGGACTGGGCCAGAGATAGTAGTATGGCCAGAGAAAGCAGTCCAAAGTGTAGATAAGTGAATGCGATGACATCACTTCCATACATGTGCATAGAAGTCACATCATCACGACAAACAGTGTGAACCCGGAAGGAGGACCAGGAGAAGATGGAAACATTTATGGCTATGCTCTGTGCCACGATGATTTGACTCCCGTGTGAATGCGTGGAAGTGATATCATCGCGTTTTAACAGTGTGAGCCCAGAAGGAAGACTGGAAGAAGATGGAAACATTTATGGCACCGCTCTGTGCCGTGATGATGTGATCCCTGTGCACATGTAAGAAAGTGACGTCATCGCGTTTAAACAGTGTGAACCTGGAAGTTAGACCGGGAGAAGATGAAAAACAATTATGGCTATGCTCTGTGCCACGATAAATGTGACTCCTGTGCACATGCACGGAAGTGATATAATAGCAGCTAAACAGTGCAAACCCAGAAGGAAGACTGGTAGAAGATAGAAACACTTATTGCACTGCCCTGTACTGTGATGATGTGACTCCTGTGCGCATATGCAGAAGTGACGTCATCGTGGCCAAACAGTGCAAACCCAGAAGGAAGATCAGGAGAAGATGGAAACCCTGACACCGCAGCACTGGAGGGCTTTGTTTGACGGGTAAGTCGACAATGATGTGCTAAAAAGCGGTGCATACTAGCACATTATGCCATAAACCAGGGGGGGGGGGGGAGGAGCGCCATTAAAAAAAAAATGCATCGTTTAATTCTGCTTTAAGTGGGATCTGCTTGCAAGTAGTGGTGCCAATAGTCTGCTTGGGCAGAGTCAGCAAATCATAACCTCAGCCTGCACACAGATCCCGCCCCTCACCGCGCTCGTGTCTCAGCACCATCAGCTTGAACCTGCAAAAAAGAGAATTCTAATTAATTGACACTATTTATTAAATACGGAGTTGACGCATCCCTTTAAATACACAGCTTATATATAGGTTTTTATAAACCGTTTAGTGGCAGCCTTTGTCCCCGGTCTATTAACGAGGGTGAACCGAACCACCTCCACCGCTGGCGTTTCACAGCCCCGCAGCAAAAAGTAGAGGAATGCTGCAATTACTGAACTAAGTAAACTGTTTGAAAAGCTCCGACTTTGATTCGAGTCAGCGTGAAATGTCCCATCTGGCTGTGAAGAGAGGAGGAAAGGAAAAAGAGTGACTTTCGAGTCAAGAACAAAGAGTTTCACTTCAACAGATACCTTGCGTGAGAGTCATCGCCGCTTCCCAAAATAAAACCCCAACAAAACATTTATGACAAGAGATCTCACAACTGCCAACCTTTCTGAGATGGGGAAGAGGGACCCCAGGTGAACCAAGGATGGAGGCGGCTATTATTTCCAATCGTGGGGCTCGGAGCATGACAGCAAGGCAAGCGCATTGATGTGGTTTATAAATATATGTTTTCTTTTTTTAAGGTCTAGACTAAAAAAAATACAATATTCTAAAATCTTGTCCGGTTTTTAAAGAAAGGCCATCAGGGAAAGGCATACTTCCCAACATGGTCCCAGTTCCCCAGACACCATTAACCCTACCCATGGTTTGCAATTTGTCCTCCTACTTTCCAGGTGGGTGCACCCATATCATTGCCATTTTACTGGTTGGTCCAGCCTAGACCCTGCCTCTAAATGTGCAGTGACAGCCCATCATGACCCACTTCATGGATTGTTCCACTCAAATCCCACCTCTAAATATGGGGAGAATGGTCCACTCGTGACTTAATTTACACCAGTTCATGCCTTAACAGCCCATCGCCTGTATTTTGTTCTCTCACTTTCTGTGTGGGTACACCCAAATCACATCCACTTTACTGGCTGGTCCAACCCACTTACTGGTTGGTCCAACCCAGACCCCGCCTCTACTTACTGGTTGGTCCAACCCAGACCCCGCCTCTAAATATGCAGTGACTGTCCATCACAACTACTTCATGGGATTGCTTCACTCAGATCCCACCTCTAAATATGAGGAGACCGGCCACTCATGACTTTATTTATACAAGTTAATGCCTTTACAGCCCATCGCCTGTATTTTGTGCTCTCACTTTCTGGGTGGGTACACCCAAATCACATCCACTTTACTGGTTGGTCCAACCCAGACCCCGCCTCTAAATATGCAGTGACTGTCCATCACGACTACTTCATGGATTGTTCCACTCAGATCCCGCTTCTAAATATGGGGAGACCGGCCACTCATGACCTCATTTACCTTTGCAACCCATCGTCCGCATTTTGTCCTCTTACCTTCCAGGTGGGTGCACCCAAATCATGCCCACTTTATCAGTTGCTACAGCCCAGACTCCTCCTCTTAATATGCAGGAACTGCTCATTCACCACCTCAATTAACCGCAGTTAATGCCTTTCTGAGTTACTGCGCATGTGCAGTAACTCAAAAAAGGTTTATGCAGTGATCCCGGGACTTGGCCCATGGCAGCACATCGACTGAACAGAGGGCCAAGATGCAGGACTTTCATGGCAAATCAAGAACAGCTGGCATATATAGAAACGTAAGGAGTTTTATTGAAAGACCACACCCTGACCATATTCGCCATGTTCTCAGGTCCTGCAACTGCCTGTTCGGGCAAGAGCACTGCATCCTTATAGGAGGT
The DNA here is from genome assembly GCA_029206835.1 of Rana muscosa. Taxonomy (NCBI): domain Eukaryota; kingdom Metazoa; phylum Chordata; class Amphibia; order Anura; family Ranidae; genus Rana; species Rana muscosa. The sequence continues at coordinate 196,452,066 of CM055119.1, forward strand.
CACATGCTCCCTTATACCCAGATTATACCCAGAAGCATCTGGTATTTAAGGAGGGTTCCAACAGAGCAGCGGGGGGACCATAAGCAAGGCAAGTGTAAAGGACTAGGAGGGTGGACTCCTAAGAGACTTTCCCACTATCACCTGAATACGCCAAGTGACAGGGTCTCCAAGTCAGATAAACATCTTGCATTTCCATTTTCAGCCAGTAGCTGCAGCTTTTTGACTGTTTCTTTAATTTAACTTCCTCTCCTTATCTGCTTTGCTATCATAGTTTACAGAGCTCAATAGCTCAAGCTCCAATTTACACAAGTCAAGGCAATGACTCCTTACCCTCTTTCCACCCTTCTGTGTACTGGGATAAGTTGTAAAATATGAAAAACTGAGCATTTCTATTTAAAAGCCATATAAAAACCCTTTCACTCCCCAACACCAGGAGGGCGGGAAAGGAAATTGGGACTTTATATGTGCCACTGTGAAATCACAGAGTTAAAAAAGTCAATAATGTTTTTTTAAATTGTATAAAAAAAGTGATACAAAAACAAAAAAACATTTATGTATATAACCCAGTGTTCCTCAACCTTTTTGCAGTCAAGGCACCCTTTAAAACACTGCAGAATCTCGAGGCACCCCATTCTGAAATGTAAAAACTAAACTAACGCAGTAACATCCGCACATAGACACCACACATGATTTATTCTTCGAAGTCAAATTTCCAAGTCACCTTTGCACACTGGTACTGACTAGTATTCCAATGTTTCCCTTTGTTTCTCTCCCTCACTCCACTAAATAGACCCCAGTGCGGACCGAGAGTGGCAGGGCAGGAGCAAACAAAGATGCTGTTTATAGCGACCGACATCCTCCTTTATCAACCAATGACATCAAAGTTGGTTAGGACGCCAGCAGCTAGAAGGTTGTGCACATTGTACAATGAAGGTTGTAAGGTTGTGCACAATGAAAGCCTGTGGCTTTGTGTAACTAAAAGGTTTCATCCATCCGCTGGACAAACGTTAGGCATTTTGCCAAGGCACCCCTGAAGAAACCTAAAGGCACTCTGGTTGCAAAAGGCTGATATAACCAATATGGTGGTATTTGGAATCTAGGACCAACGTGTTTCACTAAAGACTCGCTTCTTCAGGATCCACGCCTTTCATAAATACAATAAATAGAACAGTCTCTCTATATAGTCATATATCTCTCTTATAGCAGAACATCTTATGTTCAAATGTGACCTCATAAATAGATAGGAGAAAAAGAAAAAAAAAACACCATCCAATACTGGAGACCCACCACTCGAGACCTCAGACTGAGATCACTTACCCTCTATTGTATTTGGGCAAGGTCTTCTAGTGTATCTTCAAGGTGTATCCCTACCACCACATCCTACTGGTGATAGAAAGCATGTGTGTCTTCCATTACAAAATGGCGACCCAACCTTATCTATTGATGGCCCACCCACTGACCCATGGATCTACCCTCTATTGTATATGGGCACGGTCTTTTAGTGCATCTTCAAGGTGTATCCCTACCACCACACCCTACTGGTGATAGAAAGCATGTGTGTCTTCCTTTCCAAAATGGCGCCCAGACCTCTCCTCTTCAAAGCCCACCCATGGGTTTTAATAACAAAGTCATATTGTAAAAATAAGTTTTACAATTCAAAAAGGTATGTCAAACAAGTTGTATTTGGACAAAGGGGGCGTTTTTTGGTCTTCAGGAACGGTTGGTTATGCAGGTTTTAGATAAAATAAAAGCAATCAAAGCACTCCTACAGTAAGATAAAACTGTCAAGCCATCATTTCTGCTACTTGTGTATCCCTTCGCCTTTTATTAAAAAACGAGCCATCATAGGACTAGCCTGCAGGAGGATATAGCCGCCATGAATGCTGCCTCTGCATTTTTCCCATAATCCCTTGTTACTGATAACACAGAGCAGATGTTGCTCTACCCTCAACTTTGATTGTACCCTTAGGCCAACATTGGTGTCTGTAGACCCAACATCACACAGGAGTGTCCCCCCCCCCCCCCCCCCCGCTATCCAGAGTCATCATTATTCCCGGCAAGGGAGCACATCACCGGAATCCCTCTGGACCCAACAGAAACCTATAAACTTTACTAAACAAAAGATGACATGTCATCCTCTTGCACTGCTCAGAACTATCTTGCTTGATACAACAGAAAAGGAGAAAAGCACCCCCCCCCCCCCCCCATTTTCGAGCCGTGAACAAGACAAAAGCACTACGAAGGCGGCTCGGAGGAGGCGGGAGCCCAAGTCAAAGCCAAAAGCAACAGTCTATTTGCGATTCCCCCGTCATCCTCCGAAGTACACTGTACAGCCACTGTGTCAGAAGCCCCCGAGAGCAAGAGAGACAGATCCTGGCACAGTCAAACGAACTTTCTAAAAAATTTCCTTGTTCTGCCATCTGCTTTGAAAAAGCTTCATAATACGGCCGCCACCGCGCAGGAAAGCGAGACGATGCCCCGGGTGCGATGCGAGCAGAGAAAAAGCATGCACCCCAGGAGCCGCGCACCGCTGCGCCTTCCGGCATACCAATACGCTGCTCAGAATTCATCGCCGGTCTCCTCGCTGAGACACTTTGAAATAAACATAAAAAAGAGAATGTAACGCCCTTCAAGAGAGCCATTTGCATGTGTTCGGCAAATTATTATTTTTTCTACATCAAATGTCCCCCCTGGCGAACGTTACCCACGCAAAATTAATTAGAAAGTGTCCTTGTACCTCGCTACATTAAAAAAAAAACATACACACAAATAAAAATGCTTGTTGATGTTGATTTCTAAGAGTTATTGCTAAAATAATTAAAGGGAGTCTTTTTTTTCCCTCTCCTCTGTACATAAAACTGGCCTAATGAAGTCAAATTCATGCATTACTTTTACATATATTATAGAATTTTTGACACAGAGCAGAGCTGCCACATTTCTTTACTCTTAAAGGAATTGTCCGCCTTGCCAAGATCATGTAAAGTTGGCTATATACTATGACAAGTGACGTAAAGGTGCCATGAGTTTAGGAGTTGTAGTATTGGGGAGATTATACTACTATCCAATGAGTTGCGCCAGTCCAAATTGCTGCATCGCTTGCCCATCACCCATCAGGTCCCCCCCCCGCCAACCCCGCACTTACCCCATCCAGGTCACGGCTTCAGCGGCTTTCCCCCCCCCCTCCTCTGGAGTCCTGGTGGTCACTTCTCCCGGCCAATCAGGACTTAGGACTCGCGCTTCCCGATTGGCTGGGAGGAGAAACAGGAATACATTAGCAAATATTAATTCGCTAATGTCACACAACCGGATGGGCTCTGGGCGCAGTGCTATGCGCCCAGAGCCCACCCTTTTTGAAGCCTATTAGAGCCTCAAAGGCTCTAACCATGTGCTTAAAAAAAAAAAAAAAAAAACCCATTGAAATCCATGCGTTTTTTAAAGGCGTAGCAGACCACTTTTATTCAACAAAACGGAAAGTTCACAGAAACATCAGTTGCCCACGCGGGGGGTTCTTTTTTTTTAAAGATTTATTTATTGAGTTTTTTCATGTACAAAGCAAACAGTCTCGCAAATGGTTACATCACATGTATATAACATTGCACAGTAATGATAGCACCACAGGGCTATATGGTATTATCAAAAAAATTGTGAACCCCGGTTCCTCAACGGAGGAAAACTAAAAGAACTAAATAAGTAGGTTGACCAAAGTGGGCCACGTAGGTCCCCACTATGGGAAATCATAGTATAGTAAGCAGTGGAGATTTAACCAAGTACAGTCAACCCCTACATACACACACACCCACACACCCAGCCATACACACCTCACTGCCCACCACACCTCCAACCAGAACCCAAGAGCACCAAACCAACAACATTGTCCCCAGCAGGCTGCAGCCCTAGCAAGCCAACCCAGAGCAATACCCATTAGGGTTGGGAGAGCGGGGTGTCCTTCCAAAAAGGAATCTGCAATGTCAAGCCAGGGCTGCCAAATCTTGGTAAACTGGGTATAACCTTATTTATGATTCGGTACAACCTTTGAACATCTGGAGCAGAGGCACTCTTCCATTGTAACAGAATTAATTTCCTAGCGTAAAAAAAGAATAGTGCGCACCAGAATTCGAGCATGGGTCCTGGGTACGAACTCATTGAGAACTCCCAACAGTCCAACCTCCGGTGTACAAGGTATTTGGTAAATGTAAGGTGTCCTTGAAAAAAGAAAATAAGTCCTTCCAAAACGTCGACAAAGCAGAACAAGAAAAAAACATATGTATGTGTAGCGGGGGTCCTAAATTTAGGAATTGCTATACTAAATTTAGGGGTGATTCGAGTGGTAGTTTGGCTGGAATCTTCCAATTTACTGGACTCTGCCTTGCTGCTGTTTCACCTGGCGTGCAGTTCCCCTTAGAAGTATGGGTGGCCCTGTCACTTGTGCTCGGGGTTGAACCACAGGTGATGGAGTGGTGATTGGGTGTCCTCTCTCGGCGGCCGTGCAGTGGGTGTGGTCTGCCTGCTGTGCATTCCGGGAGGGGGTATATAGGGGGCAGACGCCGCCTGGGAGGGGTTCGTTCGTTCTTCTTGGTTCCAGAGTCGGAGTTCTGGTGCGTGGCGCATGGCCCTCCAGGCCACGGGGCCACGTGTGCTTCAGTCCCAGGCACCTTTAGTCCTGGGACTGCAACTTCAGCCCTGGGCCCAGCACCTTTAGCTGGAGCCCACTTCGGGAGGAGGAATCCCAGGGTGCCGCCTTGCGAGGTGACCGGTTTCTAGAAGAGGAGGCTGGGGGAGGACCGTTCCGAAGGACTGGTGAGAGATTACAGTAAAGGAAAGGGGCCCAGTAACTCTTCAGAGGGATGTCATCCATCCAAAAAAAGGGATCAAAACAACAGGACCATTAGGTGGTTTGGGACACTATAGATTCTGTGGCAGAGGATCTCCTGAACGCATCCATTAGGGAATCTAATAGACTGTTCAAGTTACATGCCGGCTGCTAGTGCCTTTGGGTGACTATCCGGGTGAGCTATACCCCCTCGGGATCGAGTGGAGAAGAAGCCAGGAGTGCCTGAATTGATCTGTCTTCCGAACACCTTTCTCTATTCTCAACTTTGTGGATGTTCATGCATAAGAGAAAAAATAAACTCTACGTTGGAGTTGACACTGGTGTGGACTTTGGAGTTACTTGGGGTATAGAGACTTTGTCCTTACACACTAGGGACAGAAACCAACTTTGGGGAGAACCTTGCTGCAAGACCCGTAAGTTAAAACAAGCATGCTTAACCTCTGCAAACCAGAGGGTACGAGCATGGTGGCCAGGGTGCGCCTTTTTCCCCTGTGAGCGAGCCAAAGATTAGAAGAGGAGAAAGAGGGGGCCGTGTGTGCTATATATGTATCCAGCATCAGTGGAGTCACACCTAGAACAAGAAGCAGCAGAGGCAAAACCCATGTGAGCCAGCCTGGCAGGAGTATAATGTAATTGGTGTATAAATTTAAACCGTACGTACAGATCATTAGATCCAATAAGGTCCTGAAAGCAAACCTCCGAGGCCTCCTCCCACCCCTCCTCGGACAACCCCGGAATGTCCAACTACCATTTCCGCTGAGCAATCTGAAAAGGATTAACCCCAGCAGACTGCAGGCGGGAGTAAATAGTCGTAACCAGCTTTTCAATATCCTGGTACGACAGCAGCTTCTCCAAAGGCGATTCAATGAGCTCCGGGGTCAACCCAGTAAATTGTGCCGAACAGCATGACGTAGTAACAAATACTTATAGTAGAATTTATCCGTCACCCCACACCGTACCTTCAAATCCTCAAAGGAGATAAACGTATCATTAACAAAAATGTGGGAGACATGCGTGACCCCGAGTCGTGTCCACCACAAGGAGTCCGGGTGACCCAGAAGTTCAGCGAAATTTGGGTTCCGCCACAGGGGGGACCTGGGAGACATCCCATCCGAGTCCGCAAGCACCTTGTTACCTTCATGCCAGGCTAACCAGCTAATTTCTAATGGGGAGCTCTGAAAACAACGCCTGGGTACAGACCTGTGTAAATCGTCCACAAGTGAGGCCCTAGAACCCACCAGTGCAGTCAATAGAGCGGTGGAACTGGATAAGGAGGCCTCCAGGAACCAGTCATAAACATAAGCTAGCTGTAACACTATAAAATAGTGTTGCAGATTAGGGCAAGCCAATCCGCTATCAAGTTTAGCAGCTTGAAGCGAGGCCCTAGCTATTCGCAGGGTCGACCCCTGCCAGAGGAAGGTGGGGAGAGCAGCGAGTTAATCCTGTTAAAGAGTTTTTTAATCAAAAAGATTGGGGATGCCCGAAAAACATATAGGAATTTAGGTAAATATATCATTTTAAAGATATTTACACATCAGATTAAGTGGTAAGGAGTCCCAGATACGCAGCCTGGACTCCATGTGTGTTATAATCGGGGTAACATTAAGGTTTTCAAACGAAGATAGGTCAACAATAATATGTATCCCCAGATACTTAAACGTGTGTTGGACGGTCAATTTGGATGTAGAGAGGTAGGCGTAATCTATTTCAGGGCCTATAGGGAACGCCACCGATTTATCCCACTCAACTCGTAACCCAGAGACCTTCACAAACTCCTCCACAACACCCAGTAGCGAAACAAACGACTGCTCAGTCCCATCCAGGTAGATTAGGGCATCATCTGAATAGAGGGAAATCTTTTCAGTCAGGTCCCCATAGCAAATGCCACCTACCGTCGCCGTCTGCCAGAGCAAGAAGCTCTATGGCCAGAGCAAACAGACACGCGGGGGTTCTTAACCACTTGAGGACTGCCCACCGTACCTATACTGCGGCAGTGATCCGACACTTCCAAGTCTGGGGGGCGCGCATGCGTACAGCCCGCGACCCACTCCTGCTGTTATTGTACATCTGATCTGCAGGTATCGCGGACTCGATGTCCGCCGGCACCCGCCGATCATTAGGCAGAGAGCCAGAATGGCGATCTGCCTATGTAAACAAGGCAGCTTGTCGTTCTGTCAGTAGGGAAGGTATTGATCCTGTGTTCCTGCAAAGCAGAAACATGGATCAATGCTTTCCCCTAGGAAAAGCCCCTCCCACACAGTGCACAAACACTGGTTAGGCACACAGTTAAGCCTTTGATCGCCCGTTTAACCCCTTCCTGGCCAGTGTCATTAGCACAGTGACAGTGCATATTTTTAGCACTGATCACTGTATTAGTGTCACAGGTTCCTAAAAAGTGTCAAAAGTGTCAGTTAGTGTCCCGAATGTCTGCCGCAATATCACAGTCCCGCTATAGGTGGCAGCTCACCGCCTCTGCATGGTGCAGTTCGTGGTGCACAGATACAATTAAGTTCTGGTTTAACTTCCTCTGCAAGAGGAATCCTTTTTCTCTAGAGATTTACTAAACCTGCACCAGTTTAATGAAGCCTGCTGTCATAGAATATGCCGGGGGTTCAACCCGCTGTAAGTATAAAACCGCAGACCTGTAAAGCTCTTCGAGTCCCAAAGGAGAAAAGAAAAACACTGTAAAATCTTGTTGATGAGTCTTCCCTTCCATGCTCGTCCTATGAATCCTTTCAATTATCACGCGCATTTTCACAAACTAGGACAAAAATTACCCGTTGAAGAGATTGCCTTTTAAAAAAAATCAATATTAATGTAGACACAGAGCAGAGACAGAGGATTATATATAAAAAGCAGCCAGCGTCCCGGAGATCCGCGTGTTCCGCCAGTAATAGCAGGTAAAAAGTACATTTAATTGTGTAACTTTCCCGCTGGAGCCGTCTTGTATGAAGGCGCGTTCCCTCCCCCCGCCCCCACCTCCATTCGGTCTCATGTTTTATACATCAACGCTCTATTAATCCCATCGCCTGAGCTGTGGTCTCCGAGGATTTGTTGGGATGTAATAACAGAAGTGCTTTTTGTGACCCGATGTTACTGGAGAATTTACCGGTATAACGATTGTGAAATTACAAGATCACGTGCGGCGGGGGACCGGCGCTCCAGAATGCATTATCGTGGCAGGGATTCCGAGTACAAGCTCTCGCTGCATGTGACTAAGTGACTTGTCAGGGAAGGCGTCCATATTACGGCCTGGGGGCGACTGGGGTCAATGGTCCATGCTACAGCTACAACAACTGTCTATCACAGAAGTATCCTGAAAGAAGGAAGAACTATAGGGTTTATTTCTTACTTTCCTTTTATTCTTCTTTCCCTTCATTCCTTTTATTATTCCTTCCCTTTATTCTTCTTTTCCTTCCTTTTATTCTTCGGCCCCTTCCATTCCTTCCTTCCTTATTTTCCTCCCTCCCTACTTTTATTCTCTCTTTTTTCCCTTCGTCCCTTTGTTTCTTTATTTTCTTCCTTCCCTTCCTTACTTTCTTTTGTCCTCCCTTCCTTCTCTTCCTCTCTGTCTTTCTTTTCTTCCGCCCTTCTTTCCCTTTCTTTTTCTTCCATCCTACCCCTTCCATTCCTTCTTTTTTTCCTTCCTTTCTTTCTTTCATTTCTTCCTTCCCTCCTTCTCCCCCGCCTTTGTTTCTTTTTCTTCCTTCCCGCTTTTTTTTTTCTTCCTTCCTTTTCTTCCTTTATGCCTTCCTTCCCTTTTATTCTTCGTCTCTTTTCTCTTCTTTTCTTTCCTTCCATCCTTCAGTTCCTTCACTTCCCTTCATTCCTTCCTTCCTTGCCTTTCTCTCTAATTTAATTTCTAGGAGGGTTTCACCGAAAAGTACCAGGTTGTTGCCAACATCCCGCTAACAAGTAAATAGAAGCAAAGAGCCCCCCAAAATGGGTTGGGACTTTTACGGCAACTTAATATAAAATTCAAATTGTATATAGAAAGGTTAACAAATTTTTATTAAATTGATTTTAAAAAGTCAGTACGTGCATACATCACCATAATTGACTATTTGGAAATAAAAAAACAATGCAGTTGATGAGATATAAAGACATACCGTATATACTCGAGTATAAGCAGAGTTTTCCAGCACATTTTTGTGTGCTGAAATTGCCCCCCTCGGCTTATACTCGGGTCTGTGTTCATCTTCAAATTTGTGCGCCTGATCCCGGCCAGCCGTAGGTTCCCTGGACCCCAAACATGGCACACATGTAGCCCCACTTTTCCTCTACAAGTGTGCAAAGTTTGTTGTCCAGCGGACCTACGGCCGGGGAGCACCGATTTTTCAAATCCGGGCATCCCTTCCATAGACTCCCATGTTAAACGTCAGTCTAGTCACACAGCGCCGGAGATCAGGTAGGGAAATTGGGCACAGTGAGGCATGGACACAGTGAGGCATGGACACAGTGAGGCATGGGCACAGTGAGGCATGGGCACAGTGAGGCATGGGCACAGTGAGGCATGGGCACAGTGAGGCATGGACACAGTGAGGCATGGACACAGTGAGGCACAGTGAGGCATGGACACAGTGAGGCATGGACACAGTGAGGCACAGTGAGGCATGGACACAGTGAGGCATGGGCACAGTGAGGCATGGACACAGTGAGGCATGGGCACAGTGAGGCACAGTGAGGCATGGACACAGTAAGGCACAGTGAGGCATGGACACAGTAAGGCATGGACACAGTGAAGCACAGTGAGGCATGCACATGGACAAAGTGAGGCATGCAGATGGACACCCTAGGCTTATACTCAAGTCAATACGTTTTACCATTTTTTTTGTGGTAAAATTAGGTGCTTTGGCTTATATTCGGGTCGGCTTATACTCGAGTATATACGGTAAATCTCCTTGAGAAAGTTTGCCCTGAGGCAATAAAAGTTTGTTACCATTTCTATATACAATTTGAATCTTATATTAATTTGCCGTAAAAGTCCCAACCCTTTTTGGGGGGCTCTTTGCTTCTATTCTTTCTAATTTCCCTTCCTCCCTCCCTCCTTTTCCTCCCTTTTCTTCCTTCCTTTCTTATACATAAAGCTCAACTCCACAATTTTTTTTTTTTTTTAGTTTTGTATGCAGTGAGAAAAGGTTAGAACCATAACCAAATTTTTCTTGTATTCAGGGCCAGTTCACACCAGAATGCGGCGAGGGAAACCCACGCTCCATGCGCGTTTCCTACACTGCATGGAAATTGTGATGCACTTGCAATCTGCAGCAGGGTGTCAGTGTTAATAACGACACTCCAAACACAGGTCGCAAACACAAATGCTTTTCACTGCAAAGGATTGGATGATGCAGTAGTACTGTGTGAAACAGTTGCTATGCATTTTTTAAAGTAGTGCATGCCCTACTATTGGTGCGGTCTAGCACGATTTTAGTCCATTCAAATGCATAGGCTGAAATTGCACTGCACCCAGATCGCATGTGAATCGCACAGGAACGCACAGCACGTTTCTGGGTGATTCATGGTGTGAATGAGTGGGCATGCGCAAACTATTCCCACTATATAGGTTGGTCCTGCCCAGACTGGCGTTAACAGCTTAAAAATTTCAAATTGTATCAAATACTTACCCTTATTTTCCTTTCCTGGTAGCACACATGTGGTAGTATGCTGCCAACTTGGCACCAGGAAAACAGAAAATTGTATCAAGTACTTACCGTAATTGGTGCAAATCCATGTAAGCACACATGTGGTAGTATGCTGCCATGTTTCTGCCAGGAAAAGGGAACATTGTATCCAATATTTACCTTAATTTTCCTTTCTTGGCACCAATCCATGGCATCACACACAGTGGCCGACCCCTCTATCCATGGCCGCCACCCCCGTGCTCTATCCACGGCTATTTTGACAGGACACCGCCACCCCCTATTCATGCGTCCAGCCCCTTTCAGTATGCGGCGCACGTGAATTACAGTGGCGGGGGTGTTTTTTTGAAGCACCTGATTAGAGCCATAGGCTCTAATAGGCTTCAAAATAGGGTGGGCTCGTGGCGCAGACCATTGTGCCAGGAGCCCACCCAGGTGTTACAACAGTGTATGAATATTCACTGATCCTTAATCTGGCCAATCAGAAGAAGGTCTGAGACCCATTTTCCGATTGGTCAAAAAGAGAAGAGTCCCAATTGGCTACCGAGGAGGAGGGAGGAAACGGAAGCCGCCGCGATGCCCGTGGAGAGCAGGAGAAGGAAAATCCGTTGCCACCACCGAGCAAGGGAAGCCGCCAGTGCAGCCCAGGAGAAGCGCTGCCCACCATAAATGGGTAAGTGCACCAGACCCACCTGACTGATTGCCGACGGACCAGAGGGGGGGGTGCTACCGTTTGCCACACCCCCCCCAAAAAACAAATTACCACCAGCCGCCACTGATCACACATGTGGTAGTATGCTGCCATGTTGGCACCAGGAAAGCAAAAATGTTATCACTTACCATGATGTCCATTTCCTGGCGCCAATCCATGGCAGCATACTGCCACATCTGTGCTGCCTTTTGATGCCAGGAAAAGTGTGTGTGTGAGGCATGGTCACCACCACATTTAGAGGCAGGGACTATGCAATACATCCACTTTTTGGGCTATTCTGCCCAGACCCCACCTCTAAATAGACCACCCACTTGCGGCCTTGATCCCTGCAATTAATGCACATGTACAGTACGCTAAATAAGGTTGATGCTGCAATCTGTATTCATGATGTTGGACAGACGAGGCAGATCACAATCCCCATTTAACTCCAGTAAAAATAAAGACAGGCTACTTCTAGAGGTGTATTAAATGTTGGACGTGACGCTGTGATGTATTGACCCGTTTTGAAGTCCTGAGAGTTTTAATTACAGTAATGACAGCATTCGATACTGACCTGCGAGCCGTGATGGAATTACATGGCTGGATCAGCAATAAAATCTCTGTAGAAGCCATCTGGAGTAGCAGCACCATTATTTTATTAAAAGTGAAAACACTGGGAATAGGGAAAACCTGAAGATTATTCCTGTACATTAAATGAACAAAATAAAAGCAAACAAATTTCTCTTTTTAGCCAAAAGCTCACATTTGTACCCAATATATTCTTCATATGTTAATTTTCACAGTTCATCATTAACTAAATGGCCTTTTCTGGCACTTTGTTCACATGTAACAATCAGTATTTTTTTTACTAGAAAATTACTTAGAACCCCCAAATATTATATATATTTTTTAAAGCAGAGGCCCTAGAGCTTGGGTGCTCAACCTGTGCCCCCCCAGCTGTTGCGGAACTACCATGAGGCATTTTTTGAAAATATAATGCAAAAAAATATATAACCCAATTTTTTGTAAAATATAGAAGATGAAGAAGTTACGCTGAGTAAATAGATACCAAACATGTCACACCTGTGCAACGGCGACAAACTGTGTAGATTTTACTATCCATAGGCAACGCTTTAAAAGCCTTTACAGGTCATCACTTTAGATTTACAGAGGAGGTCTGGTGCTAGAATTACCGCCCAGGATCTGACATTTGTGACACTGGGATGAAAGCACGCGTTCGCCATTGCATGAAAGACACAGGAGGACAGGGGCACTTTTAAAAAAAAAATCTTCCTGCCTTCTCTTCCTTCCCTTCCTTTTATTCTTCCTTCCCTTCCTTCCTTGCCTGTCCTTCCTATTATTCTTCTGAAAGCATGGGAGGACAGGGGCCCTTTACATTTTTATTTTTATCACTTTTATTGCTGTCACAAGGAATGCATGCATCCTTGTGACAGAAATAGAAATAGGCATGTGACAGGTACTCTTAACAGAGGGATCTGGGGTCTATAAGACCCCAAATATCTCCTCTGCATTCAAAGCAATCCTAACAGAAAGATCAGTGTTTCTGCATTTTCAAAAACTGGCACTGATGGCTTCCGAGTGAACCAGAAGTGATGTTATGTCGTCCATTCTGGGTTACTATTATGAACAACCGATCCAAGCCGATCTTGGCTTTGCTTGGCTGTTTTGCAAGCCGGTGGGGTGAGTTAGAGAGAACCATGGAAGGCGGCCCTGAGAGAACCACGAAAGGACTGTACGGGAACATCGCTGGATGGGAAGTGGTTAAAGTGCATCTAAATCAAATAAAAAATGTTTTAGAAATGCATCTGAACCACCTTGCTTTATTGCCCCCCCCCCCCAACTCCATATGGTTTTATATAAAAATGTATTTAGCATGTTGATAAGGAGGGAAAAGAACCAGTGAAAGCAAAATATAAGCTGAATAAACTTGAGAAATGTTTTGGCTTTAGATACAATTTAACAAGCAAGAGTATACTTTAAACATTTTAAAATATTGTTTCAATTCTGTTTCCCGAAGCTGTGAGCACAAATGTTTTCTATAGAATCATCAGTCAGCCAGAGCTAGTAAAACAATTTGAGTTTTTTTTTTCCTACAGAGAAGATATGATGGCCTGTCTGGAGCCTCTAACAAGACAATCACCGAGATCTGGCGGCCTCAATCTCAGCCCTTGGGTAGACCCCTCGTCTGCTGGAGATGGTGTTTAGATGCAGCTATATTGCTATCATTAGCGCAAGAGCTGAAAGCAGGCCGTGTCCTCGGGCAAAGGGGTGATGGAAACAAAACTTCAATTTCTCGATGTCTTGTATCATATAACAAACTAAGGCCAACTGAAGATGAATATATGTTTGACTGAGAATGACCGCCTTTGAATTTCCTTTTCATTATACCCAACTATTGGCTGAGGGTTCTATTAAACTCCAAAGTGAAAAAATGATTTTTGGACCCTTTTCACAGAGAAAGAGATGAGAAGATAAGTTAGAGGGGAACTAAAGGTACCAAACAGCCCTCCAACTTGGTGTCCCATCACACTTGTAAGACTTTCCATGTGACTATGGACATCAAAGTCGGATAACAAGTCGTACCACATGTTTTCCAATGATAACCATTCATATATTTGTGCGACTTAAAGTTGCATCAACTTCAAAGTAGTTCATGCTTTACTTTGGTCCAATATTAACCCCCAAACGTTGCATGAAGGTACTACCTGAATGTTTTACGTGCAACAGTTGTAAATTATCTTTGGTCAAAGTTTCATCCAAGTCATACCCATTCAAAGTTGCACTCCAAAGTCAAGCTACTTTGGAGTCGTACAAGTGTGAATAGAGTCTAAATCATTGCGCAGGAGACTAAAGACTTCCTAAAACCGAAGGTATTCACATGGCTCATTCCATCACATTTCCCAGAAACAAGAGAAATACTGTACACCTCATTTCAGGACAATGGACAGAGCCATGCAAATCATTCCTCCACACCCCCCCCCCCACCTGCACAGCTAAATGCACATCTAGGACCACTGCTGTATACTACTAACATAGTATCTATATAGAGACATTTATTGTGGCTACATACAAGTGTTTCAGGCTTTTTGGCCATCATAATCATGGGGTTTGGAATCCATGGCTAAAATTAAGTAAGGATTGAAACCCAACGACACATTATAATCGTACAGGTTTTAGAGAGAAGGGACTAAAGGAATAAACAACTACTGAAACAGAATCAGTGCACAGCTGACATGCACATTCATTGTGATGTTTCTGTTTCTCATACTTGATATTTACTTTCTCATCTGACTATGCCTCTGTGCGATTACACACTGTACTAGCAGATGGTCTATCGCCACTGATGAGCCCATAATTCTGAGAAAGCTTGGGGAGAGCTGAACAGGATGCTGTCCCTCTGCGCCGATGTAGCAGGAGCTGCCAGCAATCGTCTAAATGTAACGTGGAGAAGAATGGTGTTAAATAAACAAAAAGGTGGGAAGGACATGGAATTTCACAGTATTGTTTATTTAAGCACAAGAGACTCCATATTGCTTACAATGTTTCCATGTCTTTCACATAATACAGACTAAGCTTTCCTAGAAGTTCTCACTCTCCCCCTCCCTTCTTAAGATTATAGTTTTGCAACGGTAAGGCATAGCTGATGACATATGAGATGTGACATTATTCTAGTCGCTAGTTTTCAACATCTCACACCACCCTTTTCTCATCTTCTGTATAAAATATCATGTAATATTACATTTGATTAGAATGGATATCGTCTGTTTCTACATATGTAGAGTTCATTTTTACTTTCAGCGTCTCAACCAGAAATATCCATAACAATAGTAAAGTCTTCTTAGAACAGAAGGCGTTTTACATGTCTCATTCCATCAAATATCCCTAAATTAGGACCACTCCCCGGTGGAGATTATGGTAAAGGTAGGAGGAGGTAGATCCTTGGGTTGTTGGCGCCCGCACTCTAAATGGCCTCATAATGACAGGGTACAGGAGCTGCTGAAGGACTCAGACACACAATACCGGGTGGGGATTGAATCATCAGCATCCCCCCATATGGTGTGGAATGCCTATAAAGCATTTACCCGAGGTCAGTATCTATCGGTGATCAAAACTGCAAGGGTTGAATATAACTCCCACCTGTCCTTACTCGAACAGGCTGAGTCAGCTTTTGAATTTGTGTCCTCCCCTACTGGAGACACTTACTCCACTTTGGCGCAGGCCCGCAGAGACCTGAAAATTCATCTCACGTCCCTCACCCATGCAGAGGCCGCTCTTCAGGCGGGGAGGCTGTTTGAGTCTGGGGACAAGAATGGCAAGCAACTGGCCAATCTATTTGCGGTCTCCCGGCATCTGAAGGTGGTCTCTGAGCTGCTTTCGGATGCTGGGGACTCCCTTACGGACCCTTCTGACATTTTAAATGCATTTCAGTTTTTTTTTTTTTTTTTAGTCCTTATACCACAAAGGCCCTCCCCCAGATCTATCATCCTTATTGGCCATTCTACGCAGTCTTTCTCTATTATCCTTGTCCGCAGAGGTAGCAGCCTCTTTAGACGCAGATATCTCCGTTATTGAAATTGCAAAGGCCATTAACTCACTCCCCCCAACAAAACACCCGGACCTGACGGGTTGCCAGGAGACTGGATAAATTACATGTGGAACACATAGCCCCGAGGCTGTGGGAGATTTTTTCCAGAGGGCTACAGTATGAGTCCCAGGCCCTACCACCATCGATGTATCAGGCTCACATTATACTAATACCCAAGCCAGGGAAAGAACCCATGTTCTGTGCGTCTTATAGACCAATCTCCCATTTGAATTATGACTTCTTGACCAAAGTGTTAGCCATGAGACTGACTAAACTCTTACCATCACTAGTTAGTATTGACCAGACTGGCTTTGTCCCCGGAAAATCAACAGACATTAACTTACGCAGAGATCTGATGCACTTGTAGCTCCCCCCTAGTAAACCAGTCTCTAGGGTCCTGGTCCTGCTTGACAGAGAAAGCATTTGATTCTGTAGACTGGGTCTACATGTCCGCAGTACTAGAGGTAATGGGCTTTGGTCCACGTTTCCGTAACTGGATTGAAATTCTGTACAGAGCTCCCCTGGCACAAATAAAATTGGGAGGTGAACTGTCTGATGTGTTTACCATTGGAAGGGGGACCAGACAGGGGTGCCCGTGCTGGCATGCAGAGGTCCCAGAACTAGATACAGAGGACTGGGAAGACATATGGGACTATCCCATGCATAGCCTGGTCTCAGCTAGAGGTAGGCTAATACAGTTTAAAATTCTTCACAGAATTTATCTAACGCCCCAGAGGTTGCATAGGATCTACCTGCCACCTTCCTACATGTGTTCTGGGAGTGCCCTGGTATAAAGAACTTCTGGGCAGTGGTTTCTCAATGTATCTGCAAGGTCACTACTGTAGCAGTGCCACTATCAATAGACGTATGTATTTTAGTATTAGTTAATTTACTAGCTACCTCCAGGGCAATGAGATCACTAGTAGGTATATTATTGTTCTATGCACGCAAGTCCATACTCCTTAAATGGAAATCTCCCCAGGCACCTACCTTAGATTACTGGAAGTCTATTGTCAACAAAATAATCCCATTGTATAAATTTACCTATGAATCTAGGGGATGCACGCAAAAATTCTCCAAGGTATGGGACATTTGGACAGAGTCCATGGACACTGTCGAGTCATCGGCAATGCCTTCATAGTCTGTACTGTTTTGCCTCTGTGTATTCCTCTTGCCGAGTTTTGTACACGGAGGGACCACCCTCAGATGTCTACCTCACACATTCCAGCTACGATGTACAAAGTTGTCATAGGCCTTGGTTACCAAATACCTTGTGTTAATAGGTTATAATTGTGTGTGTGTGTGTTTTTTTGTTGTTTTTGTTTTTGATTCAAGCCTGGGTATGCCCGATAGGCTTTGTTGATGTAATATAATCTTTAAAAGCTTAATAAAAAAATAAATAAAAAATATCCCTAAAATAAGAGGATTATTTCCCATTTCAGTAAAGTG
Organism: Rana muscosa; assembly: GCA_029206835.1. Lineage (NCBI taxonomy): Eukaryota > Metazoa > Chordata > Amphibia > Anura > Ranidae > Rana > Rana muscosa. The sequence continues at coordinate 196,469,279 of CM055119.1, forward strand.
GGCAAAGCCATGCACATCTTTCCTTTACACCCCATAAGCCCAATGCACATCCACAACCACAAATATAGGCTAATATTATAAAGTCATCTATCCCAAACTGCATACAGTTGCATCAGATTTTTGCCCATCATCGGGGCAGTGAGAACAAACCTCAGCTTTTATGTAGTAGTGCTTGGAACCCAATGGGAAAGTAGAACCATAGAGATTATAGTGAGAAGGGATTAAAGAAATCAAAAAGCCCTCCAACTGAATCAATGCATAGCACAGTAAGGGTACGTTCACACCGGCGTTGGCGGTAAAGCGTAGCTGTTATAGCGGCGCATTTCGGCCGTTAGCAGGGCGATTCTAACCACGGCTAGCAGTCGAACAATGGATTAAATGCGCCCGTATTGCGGTGCTGCAGAATCGCTTTGCAGGCGCTTCAGCAGCGCAGCCCATTCATTTCAATGGGCAGGGGCTGTGTGTATACACCGCTCCCACACTGACCCAAAGATGCTGCTTGCAGGATTTTTTCCCGTCCTGCAAGCACACCGCCTGGGTGTGAAAGCACTCGGGCTTTAACTGGGGAGGCATGAGAGGCACTTTTTAGGTGCTTTACAGGTGCTATTTTTAGCGCTAAAAATGGCTGAAAAGCGCCCCAGTGTTAAAGGGGTCTTAAGGTTTTTTGGTCATCATAAGTGTAGTACAGTGAAACCATGGCATCTATGGAGCAGTGCTTGGGACCCAATGAGGACAATATAACCATAAATATTATGATAAGGACTAGGGCAATCAAAAAGCCCTCCAACCAAATCAATGCGTAGCACAGTAAAGGCTTTTTGCCCATCATAAGTGCAGTGTATATAAACCATGGCTTCCATGGAGTAGGGCTTAAGACCCAATAGGACAATGTAACCATACAGGTTATGATGAGAAGAGACTAGATCAATCAAAAAGCTCTCGAACCGAATCAGTACGTAGCACAGTAAAGGCTTTTTGGGCATCATAAATGCAATGTATTTAAACCATCCATGGCATAGGGCATTGGACCCATCAGGACAGTATAATAATAAAGGTTAGGTGAGACTGGCTAGGGGAACAAAAAAGCCCTCCAACTGAATCAGTGCGTAGCACAGTAAAGGATATGTGGTCATCACAAGTGTAGTACAAGGAAACCATGGCTTCTATGGAGCAGGGCTTGGCACCCAAAGGGACAATGTAACCATTTTAGGTTATGATGAGAAGGGACTAGAGCAATCAAATAGCCCTCCAACTTATTCAGCATGTAGCACAGTGAAGGCTTTTTTTTATTTACCATTATCAGTGCAGTGTATGGAAACCAAGGTTTCCATGGAGTAGAGCTTTGGACCCAGTAGGATAGTATAATCTCACAGATTAGGGCAATCAAAAAGTCATCCAACCTGTGACAGGAGTCACTTTGGGTGGAGGGTTTGTGCAACTCAGCTTACCTAGGAGAGCTCTGTAAACTTCCTGTCCAGCTTCCCCAGACCCTCTTATGTGTAAATCACCCTCATTGCACAGTAAAGGCTTCTTGGCCATCATAAGTGCAGTGTATGGAAACCATGGCTTCTATGGAGTAGGGCTTGGGACCCAATGGAAAAATGTGACTTTACAGGTTATGATAAGATTGGGACAATTAAAAAACCCACTAACTGAATCGGTAAAGGTTTTTTGGTCATCACAAGTGTAGTAGATGGAAACCATATGGAGCAGGGCTTGGGACCTAATGGGACAATCTAACCATACAGATGATGAGAATAGGTAGGGCAATCAAAAATTCCCTCAACCAGATCAGTTCACAGCACAGTGTAAGTTGTTGTTTGTTTGCCCCTCATAAGTGTACGACATTGAAACTACGGCTTCTTTCGAGTAAGGCTTAGACCCAACGGGACAATAGAACCATACAGGTTATGGTGAGAAGCAACTAAAAGATATCAAAAAACCCTCCAACCAATATCAGCACCTTTTATTGAAAACCTTCTGTTCTCAATCAAAATCCCTGACAGTAAAGTTCTGTTTCCTCTTCCCACCCAGAGACGATCGGCTCTTGCCTCTAGCGATTTCTCCCCAAATAACTTCTCTTTCGGTTTTCAGACAAGTGCATGCCGTCCCCTTCAGCCTCTCAGGGTCATAATTTCAGTCCGAACAACCAAAATGGCAGGGAGCCGGGTCTCGCCTGGGGCCCCCCGGCCCACTCTCCCGTCAATCAATACCACAATTTCGCACTCCCAGCAAAGATAATTAATATTCCTTAGAAAAAGCGCTCCTGTGTACTTTCCCGTTAATGGATCCGCAGTACGGACCCGGGCTGGGGCGATGCTCGCTGCTCACAGAGCATAAATAATTTAATCTGGCTGCCTGGAACAAAGTCTACTTTTCAGAGACAAAGGAAAATAGCTGAAAGCCATCAATAAATTTACCTGAGGCGGCTGCAGTCAACAAGGCAATTAGGAGGGAGAAAAGGATTCTTGGGCTAATTAGGAATTCTTTCATGATCGCCGCGTGCGAGTGGACAATATTCCCAGAACATAAATTCATAACCGCTCGCAATAATACGGTGACGTGGCTGTCAGGATGTTTTACTGTCAAAACTTGTTTACGGCCAGAGAGAGCGGGAGAAAAAAATAAAAATAAAAAAAATCGATACCGAAAAATACAAATGCCAAGCGTTGCATTGGGGAGTGTGAGATTAAAGCATCACTCCGACCGGCTCAGGGGATCGAATAACATGAGCCAGGGCAGATAAGTTGCAGACTGTTTAAGGAAAAAATATTTTGCGGAATAAAAGTTTGACATTTGCAATGTGCACAAGAGAAGCTGCAGTGTGTATTTTTAAAGACCCCCGTTCACACCTGGGCATTTTTTTTTCATGCAATTTCCTATGCACAAGGATGCTCAACATCAAGAATCCAATTGCTTTAAAGGCAAAGTTGACCTTTGGAACATGTTACATGTTCCAACTGTATTTAGGGTGGAACATGTAACATGTTCCAGCTCCTGCCCCCTCTTCCCCCTATCCCCTCCCCGTGATAATGGGCAGCGTATCTTCTTCCCGCACCTGCTGTCACAATGTAACCACTTCAAGACGAGTTTTTCAGCACATTTTTTTGTGCTGAAAATGCCCCCCTCGGCTTATACTCGAGTCACCTTTTTGCGCCTGATCTCCTGGACTTTGGGGACCCGGTACCGGCCGGCCCTAGGTCCTCTGGACCCCAAACTTGGCACACATGTAGCCCCCCCCCCCTCTTCCTCTACAAGTGTGCAAAGTTTGTTGTCCGGGGGACCCACGGCCGGGGAGCACCAACTTTTCAAAGCCGGGCACCCCTTCCATAGACTCCCATATTAAACTGTAATTTCTCTGGTGAATTTGGGGACCTGGTACCGGCCGGTTGTAGGTCCTCTGGACCCCAAACTTGGCACACATGTAGCCCCATTTCTCCTCTACAAGTGTGCAAAGTTTGTTGTCTGGGGGACCTACGGCCGGGGAGCACCGATTTTTCAAACCCCTTCCATAGACTCCCATGTTAAAAGTCAGGCTAATCATGGACACATGGAGGCATGGGCACAGTGAGGCAAAATGAGGCACAGTGAGGCATGCAGATGGACACCCTAGGCTTATACTCGAGTCAATAAGTTTTCCCATTTTATTGTGGTAAAATTAGGTGCCTCGGCTTATACTCGAGTATATACGGTATACACACACACACACACACACACACACAGTGGTTATAAAAAGTCTACACACCCCTGTTAAAATAAAATTATGTGGTTTCACAAGTCTGCACACCCTCTTATAACTGGGGATGTAGCCGTTTTCAGAATTAAGCAATCACATTCAAACTCACGTTAAATAGGAGTCAGTACACATCTGCCATCATTTAAAGTGCCGCTGACTAACCCCAAATAATGTTCATTTGTTCTAGTAGGTCTTTCCTGACATTTTCTTATTTGCATTCTACAGCAAAAGCCATTATCCGCAGAGAGCTTCCAAAAGCATCAGAGGGATCTCATTGTTAAAAGGTATCAGTCAGGAGAAGGGTACAAAAGAATTTCCAAGGCATTAGATCTCCCATGGAACACAGTGAAGACAGTCATCATCAAGTGGAGAAAATATGGCACAATAGTGACATCACCAAGAACTGGATTTCTCTCCAAAATTGATGAAAAGGTGAGAAGAAAACTGGTCAGGGAGGCTGCCAAAAAGCCTACAGCAACATTAAAGGAGCTTCAGGAATATCTGGCAAGTAATGGCTGTGTGGCGACAACAATCTCCCGTATTCTTCATATGTCTGGGCTATGGGGTAGAGTGGCAAGACGGAAGGAAGCCTTTTCTTACGAAGAAAAACATCCAAGCCCAGCTAAATTTCGCAAAAATACATCTGAAAAGTGTGTTCATGTGTGAAAATGTGTTATGGTCTGATAAAACCAAGGTTGAACTTTTGGGCCATAATTCCAAAAGATATATGTTTGGCGCAAAAACAACACTGCACATCACCAAAAGAACACCATACCCACTGTGAAGCATGGTGGTGGCAGCATCAAATTAATCAATCCCGATGTACTGACGGCTTATCACATTTCTTAAAGGCGCCGAAAACACCAGGACAGTACAAATATCCTCTTTTGGAAAGTAGACATTTCAAGGAATTTAATAAGAGGCATGGCGAGTTTCTTGAAGATGTGATTCTTTGTCACAATTTTTTGGAAAATGAAGAAATGTAAAAAAAATAAATAAATTTCCTTCAACTTATTTTTTTCATACTGTCACCTCACCAGTGCAGTACAGCATCATCATATAACCTGTACGACGGTGATCATGGACACTGACATTCTGAAAAAAATAAAATAAATATATATATATACACACACACACACACACACACACACACATACACATATACATACATATATACACACACATACACATACACACACTTATTAATTTTTTCCAGGATTTTTTATTTATTTAACGCAGTGACCAGAGCAATACAGTGTTACCATAACAACACTGTACTACTCTGGGTAGGTGATCATTATTTTTATTTTTTTTAACAGTAAAATTTCACAGTTATAAAACAGACCATTTTCTTCTGAATTAAATTATTAATTTAGTGTTTACTATTGTGATTTGCTGTGATTGGCTCTGTCTGTATGATGTGATCATTGTGACCAATCACAGAGATCAACACAATAGTACACGATGAATGCACGAATGGAAGCCATCCGTTGTGTATAATTGTCATGTGATTTGCTGCGATTGATCACAGTGATCACATGGTACCCAGCAGCGGGCTGATACACTGATCTGTCATCTGCTGTGTCCATGGGGCGTGCACAAGGTGCGTTCTGCGAAGGACATCATATGACATCAACCCAGAACGAGAGCACTCCTGGCTTTGCCCACACATCAGCTTAGTTCATTCAGAGAGTTCTGTGGATGAATGAACTACAACTACCCTCCGCCACCGTGGACGATGGCTTGTAGTTCTCAATGAACCACAAGGGAGCTGGCGAGTGTTCTCGTAGATCGTTGATTCTTCCCACAATTCGGTAACTGCCAGCCCATTGCAAGGTGCATTGAGGAGCTATTCAAGAGAATGGCACAGCATCAGACCTACACATATAACAGGCATTTTGTTCAAGTGCAGCAACACCAGGAAAGGCAGGCTGTATCGGGCCTGGGGTCCCATGAATTTTTATGGCAACCCGGTCTTTAGCTGCAGAAACAGTTTGGTAAGCCATCCTCAAAAATCTCAACAGAGACCCTAGAGTTGAATTTCTGTTGAATTCAACAGCTTACAGCACCTGCTGTTTGCATTAAAAGCCAAGTTCCTGCTGCTATAGAAAATAAGAGCAGAAGAGCTACCATTTCAGGGCCTCCGTTGTGAAGTTCAAGGATGAATTTCTCCACAGCGCCTGCAGCTACAGAGGTGAGTAAGGGATTGTTGAAAATCCTGTAAACACCATATGCCCATAGTCTAGGTACGGGTTTACCTAAAAACTAAATATATAGGCAGACTATGACCCAAAAAGACCAAATTTAGGTGCCGCTCAGGTAGAGAGGCAAAGTCCAGCTAGACCGCTGTAAGTGCAGCCAGGGACAGGGAGCTCGTCCTGGCTCCAAGCTGCAGCAATGTCAAAGGAAAAGATCCATAAGTAGCACATCATGAAGCAGACCCATGTGCATGAAGTGAGATGAATGGCAGCCTCAGCCCGGACTCCAGTCAGGCCACACCCCCAATGCATTACACTCCACCCCTTGGAGCTCTCCATAATTAAGCTCCAAGCGGCAGAGGCGAAATGCAATGGGGGCATGGCCTAACTGGAGTCCGGGGCTGAGGCTGCCATTCATCTCACTTCATGCACATGGGTCTACTTCATGATGTGCGGCTTATGGATCTTTTCCTTTGATATAGACAGGCTAATTATCAATTAATTGCATGGGAATAAAATACAAACACAGTTTAACAGAAGAGTAGAAATATAAAAGTCCAAAACTTTTCGACCTTGAAGAAAATGCAAATACGGGTATTTGGTTCTATTATGCTGATCACCAACAATCAGACATTATTCAGCTCCGGCACTTATTGTCCTACATACTTGCTACGTGCTTCGGCACATTTATGAAATGGAAATTTGAAGTGTGAATAACTAATCAACTGATAAGTATTGTTGTTTTCATGCCGCTGTGAAACCATTTGCCTGTCCGCTTGCATTTATTTTAATGATAGATGTAATTTTTTTTTTTTTTGTTTTGGAGATTGCAAAAAAATAGCAAAAATTTGATTTCTCACAGCTGAGATTACTTCAGAGATTAATTAATTTTAAGTGGGCTGGTAAAAACCTCGTAGCTAATGACCCGCGCTGTCCGGCTGATCATTATTCACGACCACCATCGCGCCGGATCTTGTAAAATTTACATGAGGATATTTTTTATTTGCAGTTAGGCCGGCGTGATGGCTCGCTTGCTGAATTATAGTAACCCTAACTAGACATGAAAGCATAAATCTCACCGCCTCTAACAAGAGCCGAACGGGAGGAATGAGCCGACTTGAAGAGCTTAAAGGGAAGAGAGGTCAGCTGAATGGAAAATGAACAGTTTTATTCTGTATATCTCCGGAGAAAAAAAAAAATAGGAGATTTGTACGCCACTGTTCTGTATCAATCACTCCTAGGGTAACGTCTCATTCATGGACGCGTTCAGAGCCTCGGAAAGATATTTACCGCTGTCACTGACGCTTGTCTGGGGGATACACAGCCATGAACATAAATTATAAAGGGGATTCGTAAATAATAACTACAGGGCACTATTGTTGGGTCGATTTGTCTCCATGTTTCAACCCTTTGGTGCTGGATTCTGATGGCACTAAATAGGCCACCATAACTCATCATACCGAGAATGAGCTGGTGTGTGCTTTGGATAATAAAACAGCTGTCGAAAGTCTAAACCGTTATGGAAAAGGAATTGTGTACCATTTTATTAAAAACACCTATAGGAAGTCGAGACTATGATGGTGTCCAGTAGTCGGCCATGTTGGGAGGTGTAGTGTTCTATGTATAGAGTGTAATAGAATTGTATTATGATGGTGTCCAGTGGTAGGTCATGTTGGAGGTGTAGTGTTCTATGTATAGAGTGTAATAGAATTGTATTATCATCATGTCCAGTGGTGGGCCATGTTGGAGGGTGTAGTGTTCTATGTATAGAGTGTAATAGAATTGTATTATGATGGTGTCCAGTGGTGGGTCATGTTGGAGGGTGTAGTGTTCTATGTATAGAGTGTAATAGAACAGTATTATGATCATGTCCAGTGGTGGGTCATGTTGGGGGTGTAGTGTTCTATGTATAGAGTGTAATAGAATTGTATTATGATGGTGTCCAGTGGTGGGTCATGTTGGGAGGTGTAGTGTTCTATGTATAGAGTGTAATAGAATTGTATTATCATCATGTCCAGTGGTGGGCCATGTTGGAGGTGTAATGTTCTATGTATAGAACAGGGTTTCTCAACCGGGGTTCCTCCAGAGGTTGTTCGGGGGTTCCTGGAGCAATTTCTGCCTCTCAAGTAAGTTCCCAATGATACAATTGATCTTTTTAGATACCTGTAAGGGGGTAATTCTTCCCAATGACCATCACACCAATGTATCATGAGTTGTAGATATAGTAGTTTTTTTACCATGGGTTCCACAGGACCAGGAAAATATTTTAAGGGTTCCGCTGTGTTGAAAAGGTTGAGAAAGGCTGGTATAGAGTGTAAAAGAATAGTATTATGATCAGGTCAGGGTTGAAGAGTTTATTGTATAGAGTAACATAATTTTAATATAGTCATATCAACTTTCTATTGTTTGCATCCCCAAAAAATGTTCAATAACTTCCTATCTTGGTAACAAGGGTTGCACCGATACCACTTTTTTGGGACCGAGTACAAGTACCGATACTTTTTTTCCAAGTACTCGCCGATACCGATTCTTTTTTTAATGTCATGTGAAAGTTTTTCTTATTTTCTGTAAAAAAAAAAATGTAAATAAGTACCGTATATACTCGAGTATAAGCCGAGGTACCTAATGTTACCATGAAAAACTGGGAAAACTTACTGACTTGAGTATAAGCCGAGGGTCAACAATGCCTCACTGTTCCCATCCTCACTGTGCCCATCCTCACTGTTCCTCACTGTTCCCATCCTCACTGTTCCTCACTGTTCCCATCCTCACTGTTCCTCACTGTTCCCATCCTCACTGTTCCTCACTGTTCCCATCCTCACTGTTCCCATCCTCACTGTTCCTCACTGTTCCCTAGCTCACTGTTCCCTAGCTCACTGTTTAAATTTAACATTGTAAATAGTACCTGAAAAAAAGTTGAGAGGCTGCGGTGTCCATCGTTTAAAACTCGCGGTCTCTTCCTGGTCCCTTCCGTGATAGGCGATTCTCAGCAGACACTCTCCGCCTATCACGAACGTTCTCTCATCCTCAGTTTCCCAGCAAATGTCTGTGATTGGCGGAACACCGAACACAGTGTCTGCTGGGATGGGTGAGGATGAGAGAACATTCGTGATAGGCGGAGAGTGTCTGCTGAGAATCGCCTATCACGGAAGGGACCAGGAAGAGACCGCGAGATTTAAACGATGGACGCCGCAGCCTCTCAACTTTTTTTCAGGTACTATTTACAATGTTAAATTTCGCTGACTCGAGTATAAGCCGAGGGGGGGGGGGACTTTCAGCCCAAAAAAAGGGCTGAAAATCTCGGCTTATACTCGAGTATATACGGTAGATTTTTCTCCTTCACTGATGTGCGCTGATGAGGCTGCAGTGATGGGGCGGCACTGATGAGGTGGCACTAATATGCAGCACTGATAGGATTAGGTGGCACTGTCGGGCACAGAGGAGGCGGCACTAATGGGGTGGTACTAATATGCAGCACTGATGGGCACTGAACTGATAGGTGGCACTGATATGCAGTACTGATGAACACTGATAGGTGGCACTGATGGGAACTGATGGGCAGGCATTGAAAGGCAGCACTGATCGGAAATTTGCTGGCATATCGGAGACCACTAATGTTTAAATGATTCAATTCTGCTAGCAAGACAGACAAGTGCCTGCTCCGTCAGAATCTGCGACCCGTCACATTCGGTAACAGAAGTAACGTTCCGTCAGAACACCAACGCCCATCTTGGTACACCCTGCACTCAGCCGTAGTAAGGATGCAGTCAGAGGCCGGCAGCGGACATCTTGTTACACCCAGCCCATAGAGTTAGTGAACTCTATGGGCTGGGTGTAACACGATATCCACTGCTGCCTTCTGACTGCAGCGGCCGAGTGCAAGGGTGTTCCGACGGAACGTCACTACTGTTACCGAATATGACGGGTTGTCGATTCTGACAGAACACCGGGCATTGGGAACATAGCTGCTGCGCCCTGTGCCCCTGCCCGCTTACCTGCCACTGCTGCCAGCGTGTTGTTAATGCTCTCTCAGCCCACTAACTTCCAGGTGTGATGCCTCTTCTTTCCCCGGTATCGGATTAAGCATTGGAGCACTTGCACGAATACAAGAACTTGTGCAAATGCTCGGCATCGGCACTGATACTAGTATCGATATCGGTGCAACCCTACTGGCAACCACACATACAGTATTTGCAAATTTCCACAATTAGAATACAGACATCAGTCAAAAGGTTTAAAACCTTCCTTTTTTAAAACCTAAAAATAAAAAATAAATTTGGGCTGGTGTTCAACTTTTAATGGAGCAATTTCAGGCGGTGAAAAGGGGCATTTGGTAAAAGGCCCATTAATAATTCAGGCTGTACTTTCTTCTCTTGAAAGTTAAGATATAGAATCGCGGAGCCTTTTTTTTTTTTTGCTCCTCGTTTACTTAACCCCCGATTCCTGCTCGTTTATTTAAGGGCCTGACTGAAAGCATTTAGAGAAGCCTCCTCGCTGTTTCTTTGAGGGATGCTGTAATGAGAAGGGGGCCTTTGATCGGCGCGCAGACCCTGCCGTCCCATAGACTTACGTTTTACAGCACTAAAGTCATCCCTTTCTTCTCCCCTTCAAAGCGCGGAAATCAGAATATACAGAGAAGAAAGTGGATGATGTTTCTATTCGCAGAGGAGGCCAGAGATCAAAAACGCGTTTACGGGAAAGAGCGCAGACAGTTGAAAAGGAAATCTATAGAAGATGTACGAGTTCGTTTTTCAATGTTACGCAACATTTTGTAACTTTCTCATTTTAAAAGGAAAAAAAAAAAAGTTTGCACAAGTTAAAAGCGATTTAAGAATTATATATCTGAAACATAGAAGATTCTTTTGCCCAGATCACCTGCCAATCAAAGGCCCAGGTAGAAGAACAGAACAGGTGGTCACCTATTGGTTAGTGAGTTAGCTTGAAAACCCAGTAAATTGGCAACTTTTCAGATTTTTTTTTTGCTTGCTGAGAACATTTTAGAACAAAGTACCGTATTTGCCGGCGTATAAGGCGACTGGGCATATAAGACGACCCCCTAATTTTTCAGCTAAAATTTTGGTTTTGGGATATACTTGCCGTATAAGACGACCCCCTTCCGACTAGCCGTGCCTCACCTCACCTCACCGTGCCATTGCATGCCTCGCTGTGCCATTGCATGCCTCACTGTGCCATTGCATGCCTCACTGTGCCATTGCATGCCTCACTGTGCCCCTGCATGCCTCACTGTGCCATTGCATGCCTCGACGATCACATACCTTATCCCTGACATGTAGAATCTCAGTCAGACCGCGGCCGTCCATTTTTCAAAAGCCGCGCCTCCTCCTCGTGCTGTTCTGTGATAGGCGGAACACTCGGCTTCCCAGCAGACACTGTGTTCAGTGTTCTGCCTATCACAGATGCCCTCTCATCCGAGGACGAGAGGGCATCCGTGATAGGCGGAACACTGAACAGAGGCTCTGCTAGGTGCCGGCGTATAAGACGACCCCCCCCCCCCCCGACTTTTGAGAAGATTTTTATGGGTTAAAAAGTCATCTTATATGCCGTAAAAAAACGTAAACATGTTCTGTTCTAAGAAAAGAGGAAACCCCTGGATTCGGCGTTTGAAGGCACTACCAAAAATATAATAGTAATAATGAAATGTATAAACAGAATTTATTGAAAACAAATATATAAATAGTACATAGGCGTGGATACATAAAAGTTGCAATACAGATATGGGTTCTTAAAAGCCAACGCGTTTCGGAAAACAGGGTTTTTCTTCCTTCATCAGGGTAGTAACAGAAATGCAAGATAATCAATGGACAATTTGTATATTTATATATGTGTTTTCAATAAATTCTGTTTATACATTTCATTATTACGATTATCTTTTTGGTAGTGCCTTCAAAGTCCCACTCCAGGGGTTTCCTCTCTTTTCCAATATTTTCGGGATGTGGCACACCCATCTTTAGTTTTATTTATCAGACCCCCTTTTTCATGTTGTGTTCCAAGAACAGATTTCCATACACAGTGTTTTTCATCTTAAGACTGAGTGTAGGTTGTATGTATAAATGCAGGTACACCTTTGCCCAGAGGTGTAACTAGAACCTTCAGGGCCCCAATGCAAGATACCATGAAGGGCCCGGCCCCCCTGACAGTTGGGGGGCCATTTACATCACTCCCAGGGCCCTTTCCTCTGAGACAGGGGCCCTTCGCACTAACCCCAGGGCCCTTTATTCCCCTCCCAGAGCCAATTGCGACTGAAGTTGCAATAGCAAAAATAGAAGGTTCCTGCGCTCTTTCGGTGACTTTTTGCGCAATTTAAGTGCCATAAACTGTATTGTTAAATCACGAAAGTCACAAGAACGTCTCAAGGACATCGCAAACAAGTCGCAAGGAAATCACAAGCATGTTGCATGCCTTTTGGGGTTGCAGCAGTGTGAATGGAGCCTTAGCATCCCGCAGCGACCCTTTCATGTGTTCTGCAGCAGCCCCCTTCCTGCCATCTTGGACCCTGGTAGTTCTGCCACTGCATTTGCCATGTGTGGGCGCAGCGACATGCCAGCAGTTGACATTCTCCTGCAAGCCAGCATTTTTTTTGTTTAACCTAAGGCTCCTTTCACAACTTTTCCTGCGACTTTGGACATCAGAGTCGCATGGCAAGTCGTACCCCATGATTCCCAATGATAACCATTCATATCTGTTTGACTTCAAGTCGCACGACTTCAGAGTAGACCCTGTACTACTTTGGTCTGACTTTGATGCGAGTTAAGGTCCACAGACCTCAAGTTTACACAAGCATTCCCTGAAATCCCGTCAAAATTGCGGCCGCAAAATCATGGCCAAGTCGCGTCAGTGTTAAATGGGCCTAATGCAAAGCATTTTTGAAACTCTCAAACCGTGACGTGTTTTCTTACAGTTTTTTTTTTTTTTTTTAAGAAGAACTTACTGCAAGTTTTTAGAAAGGAAAGGGCTGTCTGCCTAAAAACATCCAAATTCAGCCCAAAGGGAAAAAACGCAATTGCATAAGGATACTGAAAGCATGCAAATTCACCCAAAAGTAAAGTCTGGAGACTTCCAGAACACATAGGGCTGAGAGAAGCAAATGGGCAGCTTGAATATTTAGTGTGCTTCAGCCAATCCCTGGAGGAGGTGTGCCCAGTAGGTGGCCGGGGAGAACATAAATAGGCTGGGGTTTGGAGCAGCCCTTGTTGTCTTGCTGGAGATGTTCTACAGCCTCAGGGGCTGCTGCCCCTCCTAGGCAGTTTTGCTGGAGCTTACGAATTTTCATTAATTCTGCAGAATTGTATTAACCCTTCCCTCATATAGATATCTATTGATATATATATATATATATATATATATATATATATATATATATATATATACACACACACACACACACACATACAGACGTCTATAGATAGATAGATAGATACATATTTGGTATATGATCATTGCAGATCTCTGTGAAGGAGAAGTATGTGGACCAGTGTTTCTCAACTCTAGTCCTCAAGGCTCTGGTCATGTTTTCAGGCTTTCCATTATTTTTCAGAGGTGATTTGATCAGTTTCCCTGCCTTATAGCCCTTTCACACTGCCAGCGCCTGGGCGTCGACGGTAAAGCGCTGCTAGTTTTAGACCGCTCCTAAAGCGTCTCAAAGAAGTTGCTTGCAGGACTTTTTTTTTACGTCCTGCCAGCGCAGCGCCCCAGTGTGAAAGCACTCGGACTTTCACACTGGGATTGCAGATGGAGGCTTTTTTTCAGGCGCTATTTTTAGCGCCTGAAAAACGCCTCCAGTGTGAAAGGGGTCTTAGTAATTACCACAGCCGTTTCTTGATAACATGCCCTTTGGGGGCTTCTTCAGGACTAGGACTTGTGAAACACTCATGTAGACTATGGCACACCCAGCTTCTCTGTTGCAAGGTCTTCTCCCATTGGTGTTCCTATGCATATAAAATTTACTTTATAGGCACAGTGCCATCTAGTGTTTGAAGAGAAGAAGTACAATCCATTTAGGGTTTGTTTTATCAGTTGTAGTGGACTAAGATTTGCCAACGACCGACAGAATAGAAGGGGGAGAAGTTACCCAGTCATTACAAATTCTTGATTTTTTTTATTTTTTATTATTTTTTTTACCCAAAGAGCGCTGTTCTCTAAGGCTGGATTCACACCTATGCATTTTAAGTGCTTTTTGCATTTTGCACTACAGAACGTGTTCCATAGGAAACCATGTTAAACGGACCGTAGGGCAAATCTGCAAAATGCATTAAAAATGCATAGGTGTGAATCCAGCCTAAAACGACATTGGAAAAATTTAAAAGGGAACTCTTTAGATATACAGGCTGCTTCTTTAGAACCCTGGTATACAAGCAATCATGTTTCTCTGGTGACAACCTGCCAGCGACAGGATTGCTCAATAGAGGAAGATTTACCAAAACTGGAGCAGCTGTGCATATTATTAACCAATCCGCATCAAACTTCAGCTTGTTCAATGAAGCCTTGAACCCCGGTTCACACACTTATGCCCTGCGAATTCGGTGCAAATTTGAATCGGTACACTGTACGAATTCGCATTGCGGTTTCTGCTTGCCACGTGTGATTTCAATGCGAATTTGTGAGGGGGAGTGGTCACATCTGCAATTTTATTTTCTATAAAAACTAGGCAAAAAATAAATAAAAAAATAGCAGCGATGTGAACACAAGACCAGTGTTTCTCAACTCCAGTCCTCAAGACGCCCCAACAGGTCAGGTTTTCAGGCTTTCCATTATTTTACACAGGTGATTTGATCGGTTTCACTGCCTTTGTAATTACCACAGCCGTTTCATCTGCGGGAAATCCCGAAAACATGACCTGTTGGGGCGCCTTGAGGACTGGAGTTGAGAAACACTGGTCTAGTGTTCACATGACTGCTATTTTTTTTATTTTTTTGGCCTAGTTTTTTTTTATAGAATTTGCAATTTCAATCCGGTCCCATAGAAGTCTTTGGAGCTGAAATTCGCACCGCGCCAAATTTGCACTGCACCAAATTCGCACAGGACCCCTTTTTTTGAACCGGATTTCACACCACATTTACAGTATGTGAACAGCCTTCATTGGAAATAATGTTTTTTTTTTTTTTTTTTACATGACATGCGAATCTATGCTTTTCGGATCGCATCTGATGCGCATAGAAATTGATTACGGTAAGTGTAAACCGGGGCTGACAATAAAACCTGGAAGCGGATTGGTTACTATGCACAGCTGCACCAGATTTGATAAATCTCCCCCACAGAATGGAGAAATACTCACTTGTTGTGGTGCGTCACATGTATGAGCCAAGTGTCGCTCCCCCCCGATTCTGCAGCATTTCCTGGTATAAAGATTTTGTTTTACTACTAGGCGAGAAAATAACAAACTTTTCTGATGAGCACCAGATATCTCGTCCCCCCCCAGCCACCAGACAGAACACATATAATAGCTGGCTGACACATTGTCAACAGCTGCTGAAATTTGATGCGTCTTCCATTCATCTTCCATTCATTTTATTGGCAATAATTTGTGCCACAGGAACATTTACAATAAACGATCTTTAATTTCCCCAGCTTTATTCAAGCAGAAAGAGTGACTGTTATGCCAACAAACAGCTGAAATGATTTAAAAGTGTTTTTTTTTTTTTTTTTTAAAGAGGCAAAATTTAACAGAAAAAAAATGATTACTAGAGATGTGCACGGCGGAAACATTTGTTTTGTTTTGGTTTAATTTGTTAAGTAAATAATTTCATTTTGTCATAATAGATATGTTAGTACGATTTGTTTTCGGAATGCGGTTCCTATAAGCAGGGCCGCTGATAGGGGGGACCACCAGTCCTCCTGTAGGGGGCCCGGGCACACAGGGGGCCCGGAGAGCAGGAGGATTGGTTGAGCAGAGAACAGATGACAGCGTCTCTCACCCAGCAACTGAACGCCGGTTTCTTCCCCTCTCCCTCCCGATGACTTTCAGCTGCTGGGTGAGAAAACCGGAGGGACGGATTTAGGGGGTGCTGGGGTGGGTTGTGCTGTGCCAACCCAGATAACAGTTCTGCCCCCCTGAGCTCCTGCCCCCACCCACACTCACAGCCAGGATGAGGAGACGACAGCCTGGAGGCTGGAGCGGTGAGAGAAGAAGAACCAGCAGGAGGTGCACTGTGTTTTGCTCTCCCCTCCTGTCAAAAGAGCATTCTGGATACGTGCTAGGAGGAAGAACGGGGGGGGGGGGATATGTGCTAGGAGAAAGAATGTGGGGGAATATGTGCTAGGAGGAAGAATGGTGGGGATATGTGCTAGGAGAAAGAATGGGGGGCATATGTGCTAGGAGGAAGAATGGGGGGATATGTGCTAGGAGGAAGAATGGGGGACATATGTGCTAGGAGGAAGAATGGGGGGCATATGTGCTAGGAGGAAGAATGGTGGGGATATGTGCTAGGAGGAAGAATGGGGGGCATATGTGCTAAGAGGAAGAATGGTGGGGATATGTGCTGGGAGGAAGAATGGGGGGGGATATGTGCTGGGAGGAAGAATGGGGGGGGATATGTGCTGGGAGGAAGAATGGGGGGGGATATGTGCTGGGAGGAAGAATGGGGGGGGATATGTGCTAGGAGGAAGAATGGGGAGATATGTGCTAGGAGGAAGAATGGGGAGATATGTGCTAGGAGGAAGAATGGGGGGGGGATGTGTGCTAGGAGGGAAAATGGGGAGATATGTGCTAGGAGGAGGAATGGGGGGTGATATGTGCTTGGAGGAAGAATGGGAGGATATGTGCTAGGAGGAAGAATGGGGAGATATGTGCTAGGAGGAAGAATGGGGAGATATGTGCTAGGAGGAAGAATGGGAGGATATGTGCTAGGAGGAAGAATGGGGAGATATGTGCTAGGAGGAAGAATGGGAGGATATGTGCTAGGAGGAAGAATGGGGAGATATGTGCTAGGAGGAAGAATGGGGAGATATGTGCTAGGAGGAAGAATGGGAGGATATGTGCTAGGAGGAAGAATGGGGAGATATGTGCTAGGAGGAAGAATGGGGAGATATGTGCTAGGAGGAAGAATGGGAGGATATGTGCTAGGAGGAAGAATGGGGAGATATGTGCTAGGAGGAAGAATGGGGAGATATGTGCTAGGAGGGAGAATGGGGAGATATGTGCTAGGAGGAAGAATGGGGAGATATGTGCTAGGAGGAGGAATGGGGGGTGATATGTGCTAGGAGGAAGAATGGGAGGATATGTGCTAGGAGGAAGAATGGGGAGATATGTGCTAGGAGGAAGAATGGGGAGATATGTGCTAGGAGGAGGAATGGGGGGTGATATGTGCTAGGAGGAAGAATGGGAGGATATGTGCTAGGAGGAAGAATGGGGGGGATGTGTGCTAGGAGGGAGAATGGGGAGATATGTGCTAGGAGGAGGAATGGGGGGGGATATGTGCTAGGAGGAAGAATGGGGGGATATGTGCTAGGAGGAGGAATGGGGGGTGATATGTGCTAGGAGGAAGAATGGTGGGGATATGTGCTAGGAGAAAGAATGGGGGGCATATGTGCTAGGAGGAAGAATGGTGGGGATATGTGCTAGGAGGAAGAATGGGGGGATATGTGCTAGGAGGAAGAATGGGGGACATATGTGCTAGGAGGAAGAATGGGGGGCATATGTGCTAGGAGGAAGAATGGTGGGGATATGTGCTAGGAGGAAGAATGGGGGGTATATGTGCTAAGAGGAAGAATGGTGGGGATATGTGCTGGGAGGAAGAATGGGGGGGGGATATGTGCTAGGAGGAAGAATGGGGGGGGGATATGTGCTAGGAGGAAGAATGGGGGGGATGTGTGCTAGGAGGGAGAATGGGGAGATATGTGCTAGGAGGAAGAATGGGGGGGGATGTGTGCTAGGAGGAAGAATGGGGGGATATGTGCTAGGAGGAGGAATGGGGGGTGATATGTGCTTGGAGGAAGAATGGGAGGATATGTGCTAGGAGGAAGAATGGGGAGATATGTGCTAGGAGGAAGAATGGGGAGATATGTGCTAGGAGGAAGAATGGGAGGATATGTGCTAGGAGGAAGAATGGGGAGATATGAGCTAGGAGGAAGAATGGGAGGATATGTGCTAGGAGGAAGAATGGGGAGATATGTGCTAGGAGGAAGAATGGGGAGATATGTGCTAGGAGGGAGAATGGGGAGATATGTGCTAGGAGGAAGAATGGGGAGATATGTGCTAGGAGGAAGAATGGGGAGATATGTGCTAGGAGGAGGAATGGGGGGTGATATGTGCTAGGAGGAAGAATGGGAGGATATGTGCTAGGAGGAAGAATGGGGGGGATGTGTGCTAGGAGGGAGAATGGGGAGATATGTGCTAGGAGGAGGAATGGGGGGGGATATGTGCTAGGAGGAAGAATGGGGGGATATGTGCTAGGAGGAGGAATGGGGGGTGATATGTGCTAGGAGGAAGAATGGTGGGGATATGTGCTAGGAGAAAGAATGGGGGGCATATGTGCTAGGAGGAAGAATGGTGGGGATATGTGCTAGGAGGAAGAATGGGGGGATATGTGCTAGGAGGAAGAATGGGGGACATATGTGCTAGGAGGAAGAATGGGGGGCATATGTGCTAGGAGGAAGAATGGTGGGGATATGTGCTAGGAGGAAGAATGGGGGGTATATGTGCTAAGAGGAAGAATGGTGGGGATATGTGCTGGGAGGAAGAATGGGGGGGGGATATGTGCTAGGAGGAAGAATGGGGGGGGGATATGTGCTAGGAGGAAGAATGGGGGGGATGTGTGCTAGGAGGGAGAATGGGGAGATATGTGCTAGGAGGAAGAATGGGGGGGGATGTGTGCTAGGAGGAAGAATGGGGGGATATGTGCTAGGAGGAGGAATGGGGGGTGATATGTGCTAGGAGGAAGAATGGTGGGGATATGTGCTAGGAGAAAGAATGGGGGGCATATGTGCTAGGAGGAAGAATGGTGGGGATATGTGCTAGGAGGAAGAATGGGGGGATATGTGCTAGGAGGAAGAATGGGGGACATATGTGCTAGGAGGAAGAATGGGGGGCATATGTGCTAGGAGGAAGAATGGGGGGCATATGTGCTAGGAGGAAGAATGGGGGGTATATGTGCTAAGAGGAAGAATGGTGGGGATATGTGCTGGGAGGAAGAATGGGGGGGGGATATGTGCTAGGAGGAAGAATGGGGGGGATATGTGCTAGGAGGAAGAATGGGAAGATATGTGCTAGGAGGAAGAATGGGGAGATATGTGCTAGGAGGAAGAATGGGGGGGGATGTGTGCTAGGAGGGAGAATGGGGAGATATGTGCTAGGAGGAGGAATGGGGGGTGATATGTGCTAGGAGGAAGAATGGGGAGATATGTGCTAGGAGGAAGAATGGGGAGATATGTGCTAGGAGGAAGAATGGGGAGATATGTGCTAGGAGGAAGAATGGGAGGATATGTGCTAGGAGGAAGAATGGGGAGATATGTGCTAGGAGGAAGAATGGGGAGATATGTGCTAGGAGGAAGAATGTGGGGGGGGGGGATGTGTGCTAGGAGGGAGAATGGGGAGATATGTGCTAGGAGGAAGAATGGGGAGATATGTGCTAGGAGGAAGAATGGGAGGATATGTGCTAGGAGGAAGAATGGGGAGATATGTGCTAGGAGGAGGAATGGGGGGGGATGTGTGCTAGGAGGGAGAATGGGGAGATATGTGCTAGGAGGAAGAATGGGGAGATATGTGCTAGGAGGAGGAATGGGGGGTGATATGTGCTAGGAGGAAGAATGGGAGGATATGTGCTAGGAGGAAGAATGGGAGGATATGTGCTAGGAGGAAGAATGGGGGGGATGTGTGCTAGGAGGAAGAATGGGGGGGGGGGGGATATGTGCTAGGAGGATGGCCCTTGGGGCACTTTTCCTCCCCCCAATAACAAAGATGCATTGCTTGCTTACTCCCACTGACGCCAAGACAATCTCTACTCCCAATGATCACAGTCCGGCCCTCCTAGTCTGGGGGACAGTAAACTGGCCCCTTGTTCAGAAAGTTTGGAGACCCCTTCTATAATCGGATTTGTTGTTCCAAATCAATCCATATTTTCGGAAGTTCTGTTATTCTTTGGCTACATCCCTGCTAGTCCAACCCACAAAGATAAATGGAATGAGCCAAATGGACAATATTGACTGGAGTCGCATGCATTCAAAAAGTAATGAATGGAACAAAGTTAATTTTGGATTCATTTGTTATGTTATGATTCAGAGATTCTAATGGATCCACCTCCATCCAACCCAAAACAAAATAAGTAGGAATCATCTTATTTCACTTTTATACCCGACTGTATTTATTGCCATATGTTTCCATTTCATATGTAGCGCATTTTTTTATAAAAATGAAAAATGTTAATGTAAAAGAATCAGCTGATTATCCCAGAGTCAAAGACTACCATGCCGCTCTCATCCGAATAAAACTAATGGATCCGAATTAATACGTATTCATTCATCATTTGGGTAAAAGCAAAGAGCTCTCTCAACACCTTCACAATCCTAATGTTGCAAAACATACTGATATCATTGGTTACAGAAGGATTTCTAAACTTCTAAATGTTCCAGTGAGCACTGTTGGGGCCATAATCCAGAAGTGGAAAGAACATAATTTCACCATAAACCGGACACAACCAGGTGCTCCTCGCAAGATTTCTGACAGAGGAGTGAAAAGAATTATCAGAAGAGTTGTCCAAGAGCCAAGGACCACTTCTGAAGAGCTTCAGAAAGACCTGGAATTAGCAGGTACAATTGTTTCAAAGAAAACAATAAGTAATGCACTCCCCCACCATGGATTGTATCCATGCTCACCACACAAGACTCCATTGCTGAAGAAAAATCATGTTGAAGCTTGTTTAAAGTTTGCTGCACAACATTTAGACAAGCCTGTGAAATACGGGGAGAATATCGTCTGGTCAGGTGAGACCAGAACTGAACTCTTTGGATCCCATAATACACACCATGTTTGGAGGGTCACATGGCACATCACCCCAAAAACACCCCCCCCCCATACCAACAGTGAGGTTTGGAGGTGGGAACATCATGGTGTGGGCGGGGCTGTTTTTTCAGCATACGGTACTGGCAAACTTCATATCATTGAAGGAAGGATGAATGGGAAAACGTACCAACATATTCCTGATAAAAATCTGCTGCCATCTACCAGGATGATGAAGATGAAACGAGGGAGGACATTTCAGCCAGACAATCATCCCAAACACAAAGCCAAGGAAACTCTCCATTGGTTTCAAAGAAATAAAATAAAACTGCTACAATGGTCCGGCCAATCACCCACATGAATCCAATAGAAAATCTATGGAAAAAATAAACTAAAGATCAGAGTTCATAGAAGAGGCCCACGGAACCTTCAAGATTTGACGACTGTTTGTGTGGAAGAATGGGCCAAAATCACACCCGAGCAACGCATGCGACTCGTTTCTCCCTACAGGAGGCATCTTGAAGCCGTCATCACCAACAAAAGGATTTTGTACCAAGTACAGTGGAACCTCGGATTGCGAGTAACGCGCGTTTCGCAATACGAGCACCGTGTTTCCTAAAATCCTAACTCGGTTTGCGAGTGTTGTCTCAGAAAGCGAGCAGGATTCAGGCCAAAGCGGTGTGCAGTACTGCGTTTGGCCTAAGGGGGGGGGAGGTCGGAGCCAAAACGGCGCCAAGCGTCGCCGTTCAGAAATGCATGGAAAGGTCCGAGGACAGCTTGGCTGACCTCGGCAAACCTCGGAAAGCCTCTGGAACGGAGTCATTCCGAGGTTTGCCAAGGTCAGCCGAACTGCCCTCGGGCCTTTCCGGATGTTTGAGGCTCTCCGGCGCCCCCCGCTTCTGGCCACATGTGGTATTGCATGCCATTTTAGTCAATGCGGAACAAATTATTTTCGTTTCCATTGACTTCAATGGGGAAACTCACTTTGATATGCGAGTACTTTGGATTACGAGCATTCTCCTGGAACGGATTATGCTCGTAATCCGAGGTTCCACTGTATTAAATACATTTCAGTTAGCGTGTTCAGTACTTTTTCCCTGTGTCATTCCATTTTATTACACAGAACTTAATTTCTGAACGTATTTGTTTTGGTGTCTTTGTATGTATGGATTGCATGGGTTGTTACCGACACGTGGGGAAATTTTCACGTCCATAGCAGCTTTAAAAATATATTTACTCAGGAAAAATGGTGACATGTTCAATACTTGTATTACCCGCGGTATATACAGTAGATATTATTTATATTATATATATATATATATATATATATATATATAATCACTTTAAAATTGATTAAGTAAAAAAAAAATTGACCTAAAGCCGCCGCTCTTTAAGCTGCCATCATGTTATGACATTTTCTGAGAGCGACGTTCGTTACCTCCGCTCCGAATCGCGCCCTTTCTTTTGTGCTTTGGCGGATAATGTTCCCTCTTCTATTATATATTTCAAAGAGAGGAAGAAAATGTGAAGATGTTCCTAAAGTAACTTGAGGTAAAACATAAAGCCAGATGAAAGAAAACCATAATTACTTTGCTTCATGTTTTACGAGGTTGCCGCTATTATTGGTGTTAAAAAAAAAAATGGAAAAAAAAATCTTTTTGTTATCAGAAATTTAATTTTGTTTTCAAGCAGGAAATGAAAAAAAGAAAAAAAAAAAGAAAACTGATAACAAATCCATCTTGGAAATAAAGATTTTCATGAAGAAAGACATCTGAGAACGGCAGATACGGAGACGAAGATGTGATAGTCGGTCTACTGATGTGCAGTCTAATGTGCAGCAACCAATCAGGACAGCTCTTTCACTGCTCTGCCTGTTGTAGACTGTTGTTAAAAGCTGAATTCTGATTGGGATGATAAACTGCTGTGATAAATTAAGCACAGCCTGCAAATGTCGAACCATTCTAATTGTTTGTAAGTAATGAGAAGTCCTAGCTGTTGTACTCAAAGCATATACGCTGCTCTTCCATTTTCTTTAATAGGGCTTGATAACATGACCAGGTGACTTAGGGGTGAAAAGGCCAGATTTGGACAAAGTCAATAACTCAATTGGTCTATGTAATCATATGATGTCACCGGGATACCAGCCCCTTTGTGACGGGCGGCTCAGTGGGAGGGAATTCCATGGCCACAGCTTATTGGGCTGGCTCCTTTGCCATCATGTGACAAGGTCAGGCCTTGGCTTAGCCATTCTCAACCAGGGTTCAGTGTAACCCAAGGGTTCCTCCAGGGGTGGCTAGGGGTCCCTTGGGCTGTGGCCAACTGTCCCCCCATCTGATGGTGCCTCCATAGTTCCAGGTCCAACACCACATGACATGACTGCAAGGGTGTCATTCTGGCCACTCCTGTAAGGGGGTGTTCTTCCCACAACCAGTGCTTTGACAAGGTCATCCAGCGCCCAGGGAAAATAAGCCAAAACTGCGCAGCCCCTTCCCCCGCCCCCCCCCTTCATTATGTGGGAGCTTAGGGGATGCTATCCCCAGCAGTCAACCACTTGTCAAAATGCCTTATATCAAAGAGTTCACTGGTGCCCCCATCTATACAGTAAATTGCAGTGCCAAGGGCAGCTGCCCCTCTGCCCAGCCCTTGTCCCGGCCCTGCCCACAACCAATGTAGGGGGCATTTGACAATCTTACCAAAGTTCCCAGAGACCTCAAAATTATTTCTAAGTGTTCCTCTGGGGTAAAAAGGTTGAGAAAGGCCGTCTTGGCTCAATGTTAACGGCTCCCATATTCTCCTATTGCAGCTAGCTGCCCTGCTTTCTGAATTCCTATAAGCAGAAAAAAGAAAACTGCGCCAAATTTAAATGATAAATGCTTCAAATTAAAATTTTAGTCCATATGGGAAAAAGGCAGTCCTCGATAGATGACATAAGTAGGAATGATTCCAAACCATTAGTCCATACAGTAGGTATTGATATGATAATCCGCAATGGTTAAATGTGTGAATAGTTAAACAATCCAAAGGTCCTTATCCAGGACCAAATGATCCTTAGAATGACACCACAGTGACTCCACACGAGGTAAAAAAGGGCCCAACACCGTACCATAAATCTGCTTACCAGATAGCAAGCAAAAAAGGGCGCCTGGCTGTAACCCAGCCACGGTCTTTAGCCTGCAATGATGAACCGATTCAACCAGCAAGTGGACTGGATGGGTGGATGGCTAGATTCCCCTCAGTGTCTCTTAGAGTTGGTGACCGGGATGAAATTATACATTCAAAAGGAAAAGAAGCGGACCATAGCGTGATACAGTCACAGGTTTTAATAAATAAAAAAAAGTAGTACACTTACACTTAGTAGATAAAAGATCGCCTGTATAAAAATGCCGGGGCCAGCAAACAATAGGAGCCCTTCCTCCGTTAGAACGATGTGGTGATGTCAATACGTGCCCTCCCAGATGCGTTTCGTCACAATCTGACGTTTTCAATGAGGATCACCTATAGTTGTCTCATTCCAAATGCCCCCCCCCCAGATTTAGCTCCACCCTCTCAGCTCACAGAAAAAAATCCAATAGAGCATGAATGAAGGCTACACAGCACTGAATGAAGTGACCTATAGCCTATCATCCTACGAGGAGCAGAGTAAAAGACCTGTTGAACCTGGATCTCTAAATTACAGTAGTTTTCTGCTTCAGAATGGCCCCAATTCCTAGCCTGTGCCCCCCCCCCCCGGGTTCAGCTCACAGCAAAAACTCATTGGAGCATGAAAACTGAATATTGTATCACATGCTAACTGTAATTTTCCTTTCTTGGTGCCAATCCATGGCAGCATGCATCTGGTAGTATGCTGCCATGATGGCGGCAGGAAAATACAAAATTGTATCAAATACATACCATAATTTTCCTTTCCTGGTGCCAAACAATAGCAGTACACCACCATGTGTATGCTGCCAAGTTGGTGCAAGGTAAGAAGCCTCCACAACACTGAATCAAGTGACTAGAGCCTACCACCCTACCAGGAGCCCTATAATAGACCTGGTTGCAATGGATTACAATAAATTCAGCTCAACCAGTTTATTGCTAACAGTTTATACCGTTGTATGTCACATTCTGTAGCATTCATACCCAAACTACCTATCCTCTATCCATCTAAGTATCTATGCATTTGTATTGATGTCTGTATTATCTCAACTGGATACATTTCTATTCCACGAAATGAATTTCAAAGTGAAATCCTTTTCATTTTTTCCTCTGCGGAAGGCTTAGCAGATCTGCTGGGAAATGGCCGCATCAAGTAATGCCGACTGACACCACCACAAAGCCGTTACAGCTTTCCCATTTGGAGCTTGCTGACAAAACACAAAGCCATGCAATAATCCTCTGTGAAACTCGTCCTTTATGAAGGTTCACCCGGTCCACCTGCCCTGCTGTCACTGATCAACAAAACGCAGCAGGCTTTACAGGGGGGGGCATGTCCAAGGGCAAAGGTGACCCACACCCCGGGGTAATGGCATAGTGTTAAACTGAATCTAAACCCAAAAGCAAAAATGTCATACATTGCAATGTACCAGTCATTAGATGTGATGCCCCATTCAATTTTCTTATATTTTTTTCTTTATTTTTACCTGGTGGTTCTGCCAGTATAACACTAGAGTTGAGCGGACACCTGGATGTTCGGGTTCGACGGGTTCGGCCAAACTTCGGAAAAAAGTTAGGGTTCGGGACCGAACTTTAACCCGAACCCGGACCCGAACCCCATTGAAGTCAATGGGGACCCGGACTTCTAAGGACTAAAAAGGCTCTAAAAAGGTAATGGAAAGGGCTAGAGGGCTGCAAATGGCAGCAAAATGTTGTTAAGAGCATGGCAAGTGCTCTGCAAACAAATGTGGATAGGGAAATAACTTAAAATAACATAAAAAAAATAAAAATAAAAAATAATAATCTTGACCTAGGAGGACGAGGTCCATATGGAGTAGGAGGTTGAAGTGGCGGTGGATGTGGCTGTGTAGGTGGAAGCAGCGGTGGAGGAGGACGAGGTAGCCAACACTGATTCAAAAATACAACAATGGCTGTGTAATGCCGTTGATGTGTCGAATTCTGTCCCCCGTCAAATAGTGTCCACCCTGTACTGCGCTTGCTCAGTATGCAGGACAAGGGGATTTCTAAAATCTCCCAAGACGAACGGCGCCTGCGTGGTGAGTTCAGGTGAAGGCCACACCATCCGTGGTTCAAGACGAGCCAAGTGAGGCCGTGCCCGAAGCGTGGCGATCGAACCGAGCCCGTGAGGGGCCCTGTTACTATGTGCTACCATATGTCCACTTGGATGGTGGGGCTTGAACCTGCACTCACAGCGCAGGCGCCGTTCATCTTCGGAGATTTTGTGAATCTCCTTGTCCTCTGTACTGCGCAAGCGCTGCGCCTTCGCAGTATGGGCCGGACACAATCCGATGGCCGGACAGTTTTTGTCACAACACCGGTATACATGTCTATTCTGCACAAGGTACGGACAAGTCCTGTGGGATCCATGCCTGGTTCATTTTAATGAATGTAAGCTTGTCCACATTGGCTCTGGACAGGCGGCTGCGCTTGTCTGTGATAACGCCCCCTGCCGTGCTAAATACACGTTCAGATAATACACTGGCTGCAGGGCAGGCCAGCACCTCCAAGGCATAAAGGGCAAGCTCAGGCCATGTGCCCAATTTGGAGACCCAGAAGTTAAAGGGGGCAGACCCATCATCCAGTACGTGTAGGCCTGTGGACACATACTGCTCAACCATGTTGGTGAAATGCTGCCTCCTGCTAAGACGTTCCATCTCAGCTGGTGGTGCTGGTTGTTGTGGCGTGCTGACAAAGCTTTTCCACATTTCAGCCATGCTAACCCTGCCTTCTGAGGTGCTGCCGATGCCCCGGCTGCGTTGGCGACCTCTTCCTCCTCCTCTGCCTTCGCCTTGTGCTTCCACCGTACGCTCGCTGTCAGGTGGGAATGCCACCAGCAGCGCGTCTACCAGCGTGCGCTTGTACTCCCGCATCTTACGATCCCGCTCCAGTGAGGGAATTAAGGACGGTACGTTGTCCTTGTAACGGGGATCCAGCAGGGTGGCCACCCAGTAATCAGCACCAGTTAAAATGTGGGCAACTCGGCGGTCATTGCGGAAACACTGCAGCATGTAATCGCTCATGTGTGCCAGGCTGCCCAGAGGCAAAGAAAAGCTGTCCTCTGTGGGAGGTGTATCGTCTGTGTCCTCTGTATCCCCCCAGCCACGCACCAGTGATGGCCACGAGCTGGTCTGGGTGCCACCCTGCTGTGAAAATGGCTCCTCCTCCTCCTCCACCTCGTCATCCTCCAGAACTGTGCCCTTTCTGCCGGACAATTGTGTACCTGGCGTTTGTTGGTGCAGGAACCCACCCTCGTAGCCACTTGTGAAAGACTGCCCTGAAAGCCTTTGAAATGATCCCGCTTCCTCCTCCTCCTCCTCCTCCTCCTCCTGTGCCACATCCTCTTCCATCATCGCCCGAAGCGTTTTTTCAAGGAGGCATAGAACTGGGATAGTAACGCTAAGAACGGCATCATTGGCACTGGACATGTTGGTGGAGTACTCGAAACAGCGCAACAAGGCACACAGGTCTCGCATGGAGGCAAAGTTATTGGTGGTGAAGTGGTGCTGTTCCGCAGAGCGACTCACGCATGATTGTTGCAGCTGAAACTCCACTATCGCCTGCTGCTGCTTGCACAGTCTGGCCAGCATGTGCAAGGTGGAGTTCCACCTTGTGGGCACGTCACATATGAGGCGGTGAGCGGGAAGGCCGAAGTTACGCTGCAGCGCTGACAGGCGAGCAGCAGCAGGGTGAGAACGCCGAAAGTGCGCACACACAGCCCGCATTTTCTGCAGCAGCTCTGGCATATTGGGGTAATTTTTAAGGAACCTCTGGACCACCAAGTTCAGCACATGCGCCAGGCAAGGGATGTGCGTCAAACCGGCTAGGCCCAGAGCTGCTACGAGATTTCGCCCATTATCGCACACCACCAGGCTGGGCTTGAGGCTCACTGACAGCAACCACTCATTGGTCTGTTGTTCCATGTCCCTCCACAACTCCTGCGCGGTGTGGGGTTTTTCCCCCAAACAGGAAAGTTTTAAAACTGCCTGCTGTCGTTTACCCCTGGCTGTGCTGAAGTTGGTGGTGAAGGTGTTACGCTGACCGGATGAGGAGGCGGTAGAGGATGAGGAAGCGGAGTAGGAGGAGTTAGCAACAGGAGGCAAACTGAAGCGCCCTGCAATCCTCGGTGGTGGAAGGACATGCGCCAAACTGCTATCTGCTTCAGGCCCAGCCGCCACTGCATTTACCCAGTGTGCTGTTAGGGAGATATAAAGTCCCTGACCGTGCTTACTGGTCCACGCATCCGTAGTTAGGTGGACCTTGCCACAGATGGCGTTGCGCAGTGCACACCTGATTTTGTCCCCCACTTGGTTGTGCAGGGAAGGGATGGCTCGCCTGGAAAAATAGTGGCGGCTGGGCACGACGTACTGTGGGACAGCCAATGCCATCAGGCTTTTAAAACTCTGCGTCTCCAGACGGAATGACAGCATTTCAAAGGCCAGGTGTTTTGAAATGCTGGCATTCAGGGCCAGGGATCGCGGGTGGCTAGGGGGGTACTTCCTCTTCCGCTCCAATGTTTGGGAGATAGAGAGCTGAACGCTTCCATGGGACATTGTGGAGATGGTTGGTGACCCAGGTGGTAGTGTTGCTGGCAGATGCTCTGTTTGCGGGGTGACAGGTGCCACTGTCACTACAGAGGTGGATGAAGAGGTCGAGACTGCAGCAGAAGAGGAAGCAGGAGGAGCCAGAGACCTTTCTTGGTTTTTGAGGTGTCTACTCCACTGCAGCTCGTGCTTTGCACTTAGATGCCTGGTCATGCAGCTTGTGCTCAGGTTGAGAACGTTTATGCCTCGCTTCAGGCTCTGATTGCACAGCGTGCAAACCACTCGTGTCTTGTCATCAACACACTGTGTGAAGAACTGCCACGCTAGGGAAGTCCTTGGACCTGGCTTTGGTGTGCTCGGTCCCTTGCTGCGTTGGGCAGTAGCAGACATACTGTCTAGCTGACAGACGCTTCGCTTTTGCACCCTGCTCCCTCTTCTGCTGTGCTGGTGGCTCTGTGCGACCACCGCCTCTTCCTCCAAACTACACTGGTCACCTGCATAACGTTGATTCCATGTGGGGTCGAGGACCTCATCGTCCTCCACATCATCTTCCACCCAGTCTTCACCCCTGCCCTCCTTGTCTGTCTGCACAATTGCGAAAGCAGCAGCAGTTGGCATCTGTGTTTCGTCATCATCCGAGACGTACTGCAATGGTTCTCCCATGTACTCATCATGAAACATAAGTGGTTGGGCATCGGTGCACTCAATCTCTTCCACTTCTGGGGCAGGGCTAGGTGGATGGCCCTGGGAAACCCTGCTAACAGAGTCATCGAAAAGAAGAAGAGACTGCTGCATGATTTGGGGCTCAGACTGCTTGGCTGATTTGCAAGGGGGTGAGGTGAAAGACTGATGGACATGGGTTTCAGGTGCCAACTCTGTTCTTTCATCAGAAGAGTGGGTGGGAGACAATGTGAAGGAACCCGAGGCACTGTCAGCAACCCAATCTACTATCGGCTGTACTTGTCCTGGCCTAAACATTCGTACAGCCTCATTAGGCGCGACAAAATACCGCCGCAGGCTCTGTCGCCTACTCGCACCTGAGGAAGGTGTTTCACTTGTGCGTGTATCTGGCACAGATCCACCACGTCCTCTCCCTGCAACAGGAGCTCCACCAGCAGCACCACGACCGGGGCCACCACGTCCCTTTGACCTTCTCCTCATATTTTCAAAATTTAGGATCTTGCCCTAAATGGGTGTTTTTGGAAGCCCAGAACACACCCACAGTACGTAACCGCTGAATCGCACAGCTACAGAACTGCAGAAGATGCTATTCAAAAAAAATGTTGTTTTTTTAGTATAGCACAGTAGGAGAAAACTATATAGAAATTGTTTATTTCACACACCTCAAAATATGTATAACACACTGCAACCTTTTTTTGGTGCCACTAAACGGCGTTTTTTGGAAGAGCAGAACACACCCACAGTACGTAACCGCTGAATCGCACAGCTACAGAACTGCAGAAAATGCTATTCAAAAAAAATGTTGTTTTTTTAGTATAGCAACGTAGGAGAAAACTATAAAGAAATTGTTTATTTCAAACACCTCAAAATATGTATAACACACTGCAAACTTTTTTTTGTGCCACTAAACGGCGTTTTTTGGAAGAGCAGAACACACCCACAGTACGTAACCGCTGAATCGCACAGCTACAGAACTGCAGAAAATGCTATTCAAAAAAAATTTTGTTTTTTTAGTATAGCACATTAGGAGAAAACTATATAGAAATTGTTTAATTCACACACCTCCAAATATGTATAACACACTGCAAACTATTTTTTGTGCCCCTAAACGGCGTTTTTTGCAAGCGTACATTAAAGTGCAATTTTTTATTTTTTTTTGCCCTAAACGGGTCTTTTTTTGTACGAGCAAAATAAAATGTTTTTTTTTTTTTTTTTTTTTTGCCCTATGGGTCTTTTGGAAAAGAGAACAATAAAGTGCCTTTTTTTTCCCCCTAAAAGTTAGATTTTCTCTGACACTGGGCTCATGGCAGTGTAAAAAGACTGCACTGCAACACAAATAGGTAAACCTATGCAGATCGCTGATTTTAATCTCTGAATCTGGACTCCTATATAATATTCTCTCTCCCTGAAAGCACCAACACAGGAACCTGGCCCTACACTACACTATCTCTCTATCTTTTCCCTCAGATTGTAGAATCAGGACTACCTCATCTACAGTGGTGGAATTTTCAGGGTCGCAGCAGTCGCAGCTGCGACTGGGCCCTGTAGTTCCGTGAAGTCCGGGGGGCCCGCCCGTGTGAGGGGCCCGCCCACCGCCCGCCAGTATGAGGAGCCGTTCCGCCGCAGGGATCGGGTGCTGACAAGGCAGTGGATGCAGGGGCGGCACCGCGGCAACCCCCCAAGACTCCCAAGACATCTCCCCTGCCTGCACCTCTGGCTGGCCGTTTAGAGTGCAGTGGGGAGATGTGGGAGGAGGTGGAAGGCGGCGATCGGCAGCTCTATGGTGCCTGTGTGGGCAGCAAGATCTCCCTGGGGCTTGTAGTACTCGAGTGTCAGTGTGTATACAGAGGAGAGGGGCGGGGAGGAGCCTCTGACCCGGGCAGGTATTAGTTTCACTTTCACTCTGCTTGTACAATGTTGCTGATGCCCGGGTCAGAGGCCCCTCCCCTCCTCTGCTGTATACATGGTTCGGATATAGAACTACTAGCCCCAGCAAGACCCCCCTGCCTGTGGACACCATAGAGCTGCCAATCGCCACCTCCACCAGCCAGGTACAGGGGAACCATTGCAAGGGGGGAGTCAGCTGTTTGGGGACCCTGATGTAAGAGGGGGGGGGGTTTTCTGGGGACACTAATGTAAGGAAGGGGGCCTCTGGGGACACTAATGTAAGGAAGGGGGCCTCTGGGGACACTAATGTTATGGGGGGGGGCTCTCTGGTGATCCTGGTGTAAGGGGGGGGGGCTCTCTGGGGACCCAGGTGTAAGGGGGAGCTCTATGTGGACCCTGGTGTAAGGGGGGCTCTCTGGGGACCCTGGTGTAAGGGGAGGCGCTCTGGGGACCCTGGTGTAAGGGGGGCTCTCTGGGGACCCTGGTGTAATGTGGGGCTCTCTGGGGACTCTGGTGTAAGGGGGGGCTCTCTGGGGACCCTGGTGTAAGGGGGGGCTCTCTGGGGACCCTGGTGTACGGGGGGCTCTCTGAGGACCCTGGTGTAAGGGGGGGCTCTATGGGGACCCTGGTGTAAGGGGGGCTCTCTGGGGACTCTGGTGTAAGGGGGGCTCTATGGGGACCCTGGTGTAAGGGGGGCTCTCTGGGGACTCTGGTGTAAGGGGGGGCTCTATGGAGACCCTGGTGTAAGGGGGGGCTCTATGGGGACCCTGGTGTAAGGGGGGCTCTATGGGGACCCTGGTGTAAGGGGGGGCTCTATGGGGACCCTGGTGTAAGGGGGGGCTCTATGGGGACCCTGGTGTAAGGGGGGGGCTCTATGGGGACCCTGGTGTAAGGGGGGGCTCTATGGGGACCCTAATGTAAGGGGGGGCTCTATGGGGACCCTGGTGTAAGGGGGGGCTCTATGGGGACCCTAGTGTAAGGGGGGGCTCTATAGGGACCCTGGTGTAAGGGGGGCTCTCTAGGGACCCTGGTGTAAGGGGGGGGCTCTCTGGGGACCCTGGTGTAAGGGGGGCTCTCTGGGGACCCTGGTGTAAGGGGAGGCTCTCTGGGGACCCTGGTGTAAGGGGAGGCTCTCTGGGGAGCCTGGTGTAAGGGGAGGCTCTCTGGGGACCCTGGTGTAAGGGGAGGCTCTCTGGGGACCCTGGTGTAAGGGGAGGCTCTCTGGGGACCCTGGTGTAAGGGGAGGCTCTCTGGGGACCCTGGTGTAAGGGGGGGGCTCTCTGGGGACCCTGATGTAGGGGGAGGCTCTCTGGGGACCCTGGTGTAAGGGGTGCTCTCTGAGGACCCTGATGTAAGGGGGGCTCTCTGAGGACCCTGGTGTAAGGGGAGGCGCTCTGGGGACCCTGGTGTAAGGGGGGCTCTCTGAGGACCCTGGTGTAACGGGGGCTCTATGTGGACCCTGGTGTAACGGGGGCTCTATGTGGACCCTGGTGTAACGGGGGGCTCTCTGAGGACCCTGGTGTAAGGGGGGGGGCTCTCTGAGGACCCTGGTGTAAGGGGGGGGCTCTCTGGGGACCCTGATGTAGGGGGAGGCTCTCTGGGGACCCTGGTGTAAGGGGTGCTCTCTGAGGACCCTGGTGTAAGGGGGGCTCTCTGAGGACCCTGGTGTAAGGGGGGCTCTCTGAGGACCCTGGTGTAAGGGGGGCTCTCTGAGGACCCTGGTGTAAGGGGAGGCGCTCTGGGGACCCTGGTGTAAGGGGAGGCGCTCTGGGGACCCTGGTGTAAGGGGGGGCTCTCTGAGGACCCTGGTGTAACGGGGGGCTCTATGTGGACCCTGGTGTAAGGGAGGCTCTCTGGGGACCCTGATGTAAGGAGAGGCTCTCTGGGGACCCTGGTGTAAGGGGGGCTTTCTGGGGACCCTGGTGTAAGGGGGGCTTTCTGGGGACCCTGGTGTAAGGGGGGGCTCTCTGGGGACCCTGGTGTAAGGGGAGGCTCTCCGGGGACCCTGGTGTAAGGGGAGGCTCTCCGGGGACCCTGGTGTAAGGGGGGGCTCTCTGAGGAACCTGGTGTAACGAGGGACTCTATGTGGACCCTGGTATAAGGGGGGGCTCTCTGGGGACCCTGGTGTAAGGGGGGATCTCTGGGGACCCTGATGTAAGGGGGAGGCTCTCTGGGGACCCTGGTGTAAGGGGAGCTCTCTGGGGACCCTGGTGTAAGGGGAGGCTCTCTGGGGACCCTGATGTAAGGGGAGGCTCTCTGGGGACCCTGATGTAAGGGGGAGGCTCTCTGGGGACCCTGGTGTAAGGGGAGCTCTCTGGGCACCCTGGTGTAAGGGGGGGGGGCTCTCTGGGGACCCTGGTGTAAGGGGAGGCTCTCTGGGGACACTGGTGTAAGGGGAGGCTCTCTGAGGACCCTGATGTAAGGGGGGCTCTCTGAGGACCCTGGTGTAAGGGGAGGCGCTCTGGGGACCCTGGTGTAAGGGGGGGCTCTCTGAGGACCCTGGTGTAAGGGGGGGCTCTATGTGGACCCTGGTGTAATGGGGGGCTCTCTGAGGACCCTGGTGTAAGGGGGGGCTCTCTGAGGACCCTGGTGTAAGGGGGGGGCTCTCTGGGGACCCTGATGTAGGGGGAGGCTCTCTGGGGACCCTGGTGTAAGGGGTGCTCTCTGAGGACCCTGGTGTAAGGGGTGCTCTCTGAGGACCCTGGTGTAAGGGGGGCTCTCTGAGGACCCTGGTGTAAGGGGAGGCGCTCTGGGGACCCTGGTGTAAGGGGGGGGCTCTCTGAGGACCCTGGTGTAACGGGGGGCTCTATGTGGACCCTGGTGTAAGGGAGGCTCTCTGGGGACCCTGATGTAAGGAGAGGCTCTCTGGGGACCCTGGTGTAAGGGGGGTGGCTCTCTGAGGACCCTGGTGTAAGGGGGGCTTTCTGGGGACCCTGGTGTAAGGGGGGCTTTCTGGGGACCCTGGTGTAAGGGGGGGCTCTCTGGGGACCCTGGTGTAAGGGGAGGCTCTCTGGGGACCCTGGTGTAAGGGGAGGCTCTCCGGGGACCCTGGTGTAAGGGGGGGCTCTCTGAGGAACCTGGTGTAACGAGGGACTCTATGTGGACCCTGGTATAAGGGGGGGCTCTCTGGGGACCCTGGTGTAAGGGGGGATCTCTGGGGACCCTGATGTAAGGGGAGGCTCTCTGGGGACCCTGATGTAAGGGGGAGGCTCTCTGGGGACCCTGGTGTAAGGGGAGCTCTCTGGGCACCCTGGTGTAAGGGGGGGGCTCTCTGGGCACCCTGGTGTAAGGGGGGGGCTCTCTGGGGACCCTGGTGTAAGGGGAGGATCTCTGGGGACCCTGGTGTAAGGGGAGGCTCTCTGGGGACCCTGGTGTAAGGGGAGGCTCTCTGGGGACCCTGGTGTAAGGGGAGGCTCTCTGGGGACCCTGATGTAAGAAGGGTCTCTCTGGGGACCCTGATGTAAGGAGGGGCTCTCTGGGGACACTAATGTAATGTAAGAGGGGAGGCTCTCTGGGAACACTAATGTAAGGGAGGCTCTCTGGGGACCCCGATATAAGGGGAGGCTCTCTGGGGACCCTGATGTAAGTAGGGAGGCTCTCTGGGGACCCTGATGTAAATAGGGAGGCTCTCTGGGGACCCTGATGTAAATAGGGAGGCTCTCTGGGGACCCTGATGTAAGGAGGGGCTCTCTGGGGACACTAATGTAGGAGGGGAGGCTCTCTGGGGCCACTAATGTAGGAGGGGAGGCTCTCTGGGGACACTAATGTAAGAGGGGGCTCTCTGGGGACCCTGATGTAAGTAGGGAGGCTCTCTTGGGACCCTGATGTAAGGGGAGGTTCTCTGGGGACCGTGATGTAAGGGGAGGTTCACTAGGGACCCTGATGTAAGGGAAGGTTCTCTGGGGACTCTGATGTAAGGGGAGGTTCTCTGGGGACCCTAATGTAGGAGGAGGCTCTCTGGGGTCCCTGATGTAAGGGGGGCTCTCTGGAGAGTCCCCCTATGTGATGGTGTGTGTGGGGGGGCGGTATTGAAGGACCTGGCCTTGGGGCGGCAAAGGGAGTAAATCTGGGCCTGGGCAGAGGCAGCAATGAGACTGGGGGCAGACACTGAAAAATTAAGTCAGCAGACCTGCTGACACCAATGAGAGAAGGCGAGGGAGGAGCTTTCCTCTCTGCGTGGAATACCTATACGGTCTACCCATGAGGCAAGAAGGCATCCTGGCGGGAGATTAGAAGGCACGGTGACCGTGACCGATCGAACGGAATTCCCAGGGAATCGATTGATTGAAGGTAAGTGACATTTTGCAGAGCTAAGCAATCAATGCCAACCTCCACCACCTGTGTCTCTTACTGATCCCATCCCCCCACCACTCATCTCATCCCTATCCCCCCATTACTTCTACAACAGAGGTGATGGGGGGGATAGGGATGAGATCAGTGGTGGGAGGATGGGATCAGTAAGAGGCACAGGTGGTTGTGGGAGAGGATGGCACCACCACTGCCACTGCAGCCACCCCCCTCAAGTACCACCACTGCCACCCCCCTCAAGTACCACAGCTGCCATCCCCCCTCAACTACCGCCGTTGCAACCCCCCTCAAAAAAAAGTATCAAAATCATGCTTTTTCGAGGGGGGGCCCTTTGTGATTTTTTGCACCGGGGCCCAGAGGTTTCTAGTTAAGCCTCTGCTCATCTATCTTTCTATCTCTCCCTAAAAGCAGCAGCAGCAGACTAGATCCTCTCCCTATCTATTCTGAAGCAGAGTGACATGTTTGCTGTGTGCCTCTAGCTTATATAGAAGCTGGGTCACATGTTGCACTGACCAATCACAGCTATGCCATTAGTAGGCATGGCTATGATGGCTTCTAAGGGCACACCAGCTAATCAAAAGGTGATTGGCTGGCCCCTGAAGCATTTCTAAATGCGTTATTAGATTGCCGAACCCGAACCCGGACTTTTGGGCAAAGTCCGGGTTCGGGTTCGGGAAAAAGCTAAAGTTCGGTACGGACCCGAACTTTACAGTTCGGGTTCGCTCAACACTATATAACACCTCTTGTCTTAGGCCTGGTTCACACCTATGCAGGTTTCAGTTTGCATATTGCAGGTGCATTTTGCGTTTTTCAATACACATTTTTGATCCATTGAAGTCTATGAAACCAAAAACCAGAAAAAAATAAATCCCTGGGCCTTTCCATAAAATGCACAGATGTGAGCTACATCCATAGGAAACCACGTTAAATGGACTGTAGTGTGTTTCTGCAAAACTAAAAACGCACTAAAAAATGCATAGGTGTGAACCAGTGAGGGTTGATTGGTGGGAAGGGACCCTCCCTTTACACAGCTCACAGAAACGATGTGGAGGCTGTCAATCACAGGCTGTGTGCTGGAGTACCCTCCCCTGTCACCATTTTTCTCTTGGTGTCAGGAAAACTTGTCATGCTGATAGCAGAAGGAGGCAGCAGACAGAAATGAGACTTCATGCTCTGGATTGAGACAAGTACACACTATAGAGGGATATGTTTTGTTCATATTTCATGTCTGAGGTTTACGACCACTTTAAAGGGTAAGTTTGCAGCAAACTAAATGTGCATTTATTATTCTTGTGAATCAGCTTGCAAATGTGATCAGGCCGTTTAGGGATCCCATTTGCAACATATTACACAATAAATTTGGTGTGTTTATGGAGCATGGAGTTTGCACTTAAACATTTTGAAAATGACCTTTCAGAATGATATCAGCTGTTTATACCAACATCAGATTTTATGACAGGAGTTTACATTTGCTTTAAAGAATAAATGTATTTACACAGATCAGAGCTGGAAGAGGCACGGCGCACACTACTCCTGGCGGTGAAGAATGAGTCTGAACACGACGATCTGTCCTGGAGGGAAGTAGATGATGACGGGGTTGACATTCTCTTGCTCTCTATTAATATGGGGGACGCTCCCATGACCTCTGCGCTGGAGCAGGGCTGGAGGCAAAACACAGAATCATAAGGGTTCAAGAGGCCGCTGTCATCCTCCTCTGTGTTATTTTACCCTGAGCCCTGCTTCAGGCTACATTAGGCTCATGATTCTTTTTAAAGCAGAACTCCAGGTAGATCAAAATCAAATAACGCAAATATAAAATTCATTTTACATTTAAGGCCTAATTCACACTTGTCTATTTATGTGCAGCAAAACTTGTGCACTTTGCTGCATGAAAATGAATGTCAAGTAGAAATCCCAATCTTTCCTATGTGGCTGTTCAGAGAGATGGGGGCCGAACTTCTGCATGGACTGCCTAGGAGCGGGTACCTACCCATCAAAACTAGATAAACCCCCCACCCCCCCAAATAAATAGGTAAATATAATGTGGAAAATATGGTAGGGGAGACATAAAGCGGAACTGGGGAGGGGCTCAGATCAGACCTTGTTACATTGTTCAGACTGAGGAGCTGAGATCAGACCTTGTTACATTGTACAGACCAAGGGGCTCAGATCAGTCCTTGTTACATTGTACAGACTGAGGGGCTCAGATCAGACCTTGTTACATTGTACAGACTGAGGGGCTCAGATCGGACCTTGTTACATTGTACAATGTAACAAGGACTGATCTGAGCCCCTTGGTCTGTACAATGTAACAAGGACTGATCTGAGCCCCTTGGTCTGTACAGACTGAGGGGCTCAGATCAGACCTTGTTACATTGTACAGACCAAGGGGCTCAGATCAGTCCTTGTTACATTGTACAGACTGAGGGGCTCAGATCAGACCTTGTTACATTGTACAGACTGAGGGGCTCAGATCGGACCTTGTTACATTGTACAGACCAAGGGGCTCAGATCAGTCCTTGTTACATTGTACAGACTGAGGGGCTCAGATCGGACCTTGTTACATTGTACAGACCAAGGGGCTCAGATCAGTCCTTGTTACATTGTTACAGACTGAGGGGCTCAGATCAGACCTTGTTACATTGTACAGACTGAGGAGCTGAGATCAGACCTTGTTACATTGTACAGACTGAGGGGCTCAGATCAGTCCTTGTTACATTGTTCAGACTGAGGGGCTGAGATCAGACCTTGTTACATTGTACAGACTGAGGGGCTCAGATCAGACCTTGTTACATTGTACAGACCAAGGGGCTCAGATCAGTCCTTGTTACATTGTACAGACTGAGGGGCTCAGATCAGTCCTTGTTACATTGTACAGACTGAGGGGCTCAGATCAGACCTTGTTACATTGTACAGACTGAGGGGCTCAGATCAGTCCTTGTTACATTGTACAGACTGAGGGGCTCAGATCAGACCTTGTTACATTGTACAGACTGAGGGGCTCAGATCAGACCTTGTTACATTGTACAGACTGAGGGGCTCAGATCAGACCTTGTTACATTGTACAGACTGAGGAGCTGAGATCAGACCTTGTTACATTGTACAGACCAAGGGGCTCAGATCAGACCTTGTTACATTGTACAGACCAAGGGGCTCAGATCAGACCTTGTTACATTGTACAGACTGAGGGGCTCAGATCAGACCTTGTTACATTGTACAGACTGAGGGGCTCAGATCAGACCTTGTTACATTGTACAGACTGAGGGGCTCAGATCGGACCTTGTTACATTGTACAGACTGAGGGGCTGAGATCAGACCTTGTTACATTGTACAGACTGAGGGGCTCAGATCAGACCTTGTTACATTGTACAGACTGATGGGCTGAGATCAGTCCTTGTTACATTGTACAGACTGAGGGGCTCAGATCAGACCTTGTTACATTGTACAGACTGAGGGGCTCAGATCAGACCTTGCTACATTGTACAGACTGAGGAGCTGAGATCAGACCTTGTTACATTGTACAGACCGAGGGGCTCAGATCAGTCCTTGTTACATTGTACAGACTGAGGGGCTCAGATCAGACCTTGCTACATTGTACAGACTGAGGAGCTGAGATCAGACCTTGTTACATTGTACAGACCAAGGGGCTCAGATCAGTCCTTGTTACATTGTTACAGACCGAGGGGCTGAGATCAGACCTTGTTACATTGTACAGACTGAGGAGCTGAAATCAGACCTTGTTACATTGTACAGACTGAATGGCTGAGATCAGACCTTGTTACATTGTACAGACTGAGGGGCTGAGATCAGACCTTGTTACATTGTACAGACTGAAGGTCTCAGATCAGTCCTTGTTACATTGTACAGACTGAGGGGCTGAGATCAGACCTTGTTACATTGTACAGACTGAGGGGCTCAGATCAGACCTTGTTACATTGTACAGACTGAGGGGCTCAGATCAGACCTTGCTACATTGTACAGACTGAGGAGCTGAGATCAGACCTTGTTACATTGTACAGACCAAGGGGCTCAGATCAGTCCTTGTTACATTGTTACAGACTGAGGGGCTGAGATCAGACCTTGTTACATTGTACAGACTGAGGAGCTGAAATCAGACCTTGTTACATTGTACAGACTGAATGGCTGAGATCAGACCTTGTTACATTGTACAGACTGAGGGGCTGAGATCAGACCTTGTTACATTGTACAGACTGAAGGTCTCAGATCAGTCCTTGTTACATTGTACAGACTGAGGGGCTGAGATCAGACCTTGTTACATTGTACAGACTGAGGGGCTCAGATCAGCCCTTGTTACATTGTACAGACTGAGGGGCTCAGATCAGACCTTGTTACATTGTACAGACAGAGGGGCTCAGATCAGCCCTTGTTACATTGTACAGACTGAGGGGCTCAGATCAGACCTTGTTACATTGTACAGACTGAGGGGCTCAGATCAGTCCTTGTTACATTGTACAGACCAAGGGGCTCAGATCAGTCCTTGTTACATTGTACAGACAGAGGGGCTGAGATCAGACCTTGTTACATTGTACAGACAGAGGGGCTCAGATCAGACCTTGTTACATTGTACAGACAGAGGGGCTGAGATCAGACCTTGTTACATTGTACAGACCAAGGGGCTCAGATCAGTCCTTGTTACATTGTACAGACTGAGGGGCTCAGATCAGACCTTGTTACATTGTACAGACCAAGGGGCTCAGATCAGTCCTTGTTACATTGTACAGACTGAGGGGCTCAGATCAGACCTTGTTACATTGTACAGACAGAGGGGCTGAGATCAGACCTTGTTACATTGTACAGACTGAGGGGCTGAGATCAGACCTTGTTACATTGTACAGACTGAAGGTCTCAGATCAGTCCTTGTTACATTGTACAGACTGAGGGGCTCAGATCAGACCTTGTTACATTGTACAGACCGAGGGGCTCAGATCAGTCCTTGTTACATTGTACAGACTGAGGGGCTCAGATCAGTCCTTGTTACATTGTACAGACTGAGGGGCTCAGATCAGTCCTTGTTACATTGTACAGACTGAGGGGCTCAGATCAGTCCTTGTTACATTGTACAGACTGAGGGGCTCAGATCAAACCTTGTTACATTGTACAGACTGAAGGTCTCAGATCAGACCTTGTTACATTGTACAGACTGAGGGGCTCAGATCAGACCTTGCTACATTGTACAGACTGAGGAGCTGAGATCAGACCTTGTTACATTGTACAGACCAAGGGGCTCAGATCAGACCTTGTTACATTGTTACAGACTGAGGGGCTGAGATCAGACCTTGTTACATTGTACAGACTGAGGAGCTGAAATCAGACCTTGTTACATTGTACAGACTGAATGGCTGAGATCAGACCTTGTTACATTGTACAGACTGAGGGGCTCAGATCAGACCTTGTTACATTGTACAGACTGAGGGGCTCAGATCAGACCTTGCTACATTGTACAGACTGAGGAGCTGAGATCAGACCTTGTTACATTGTACAGACCAAGGGGCTCAGATCAGACCTTGTTACATTGTTACAGACTGAGGGGCTGAGATCAGACCTTGTTACATTGTACAGACTGAGGAGCTGAAATCAGACCTTGTTACATTGTACAGACTGAATGGCTGAGATCAGACCTTGTTACATTGTACAGACTGAGGGGCTCAGATCAGTCCTTGTTACATTGTACAGACTGAAGGTCTCAGATCAGTCCTTGTTACATTGTACAGACTGAGGGGCTCAGATCAGACCTTGTTACATTGTACAGACTGAGGGGCTCAGATCAGACCTTGTTACATTGTACAGACTGAGGGGCTCAGATCAGTCCTTGTTACATTGTACAGACTGAGGGGCTCAGATCAGACCTTGTTACATTGTACAGACTGAAGGTCTCAGATCAGACCTTGTTACATTGTACAGACTGATGGGCTGAGATCAGACCTTGTTACATTGTACAGACAGAGGGGCTCAGATCAGTCCTTGTTACATTGTACAGACTGAGGGGCTCAGATCAGACCTTGTTACATTGTACAGACTGAGGGGCTCAGATCAGACCTTGCTACATTGTACAGACTGAGGAGCTGAGATCAGACCTTGTTACATTGTACAGACCAAGGGGCTCAGATCAGTCCTTGTTACATTGTTACAAACTGAGGGGCTGAGATCAGACCTTGTTACATTGTACAGACTGAGGAGCTGAAATCAGACCTTGTTACATTGTACAGACTGAATGGCTGAGATCAGACCTTGTTACATTGTACAGACTGAGGGGCTCAGATCAGCCCTTGTTACATTGTACAGACTGAGGGGCTCAGATCAGACCTTGTTACATTGTACAGACAGAGGGGCTCAGATCAGACCTTGTTACATTGTACAGACAGAGGGGCTGAGATCAGACCTTGTTACATTGTACAGACCAAGGGGCTCAGATCAGTCCTTGTTACATTGTACAGACAGAGGGGCTGAGATCAGACCTTGTTACATTGTACAGACCAAGGGGCTCAGATCAGACCTTGTTACATTGTACAGACAGAGGGGCTCAGATCAGACCTTGTTACATTGTACAGACCAAGGGGCTCAGATCAGTCCTTGTTACATTGTACAGACTGAGGTGCTCAGATCAGACCTTGTTACATTGTACAGACCAAGGGGCTCAGATCAGTCCTTGTTACATTGTACAGACTGAGGGGCTCAGATCAGACCTTGTTACATTGTACAGACAGAGGGGCTGAGATCAGACCTTGTTACATTGTACAGACTGAGGGGCTGAGATCAGACCTTGTTACATTGTACAGACTGAAGGTCTCAGATCAGTCCTTGTTACATTGTACAGACTGAGGGGCTGAGATCAGACCTTGTTACATTGTACAGACCAAGGGGCTCAGATCAGTCCTTGTTACATTGTACAGACTGAGGGGCTCAGATCAGTCCTTGTTACATTGTACAGACTGAGGGGCTCAGATCAGTCCTTGTTACATTGTACAGACTGAGGGGCTCAGATCAGTCCTTGTTACATTGTACAGACTGAGGGGCTCAGATCAGTCCTTGTTACATTGTACAGACTGAGGGGCTCAGATCAGTCCTAGTTACATTGTACAGACTGAGGGGCTCAGATCAGACCTTGTTACATTGTACAGACTGAGGGGCTGAGATCAGACCTTGTTACATTGTACAGACTGAGGGGCTGAGATCAGACCTTGTTACATTGTACAGACTGAAGGTCTCAGATCAGTCCTTGTTACATTGTACAGACTGAGGGGCTGAGATCAGACCTTGTTACATTGTACAGACAGAGGGGCTGAGATCAGACCTTGTTACATTGTACAGACCAAGGGGCTCAGATCAGTCCTTGTTACATTGTACAGACTGAGGGGCTCAGATCAGTCCTTGTTACATTGTACAGACTGAGGGGCTCAGATCAGTCCTTGTTACATTGTACAGACTGAGGGGCTGAGATCAGACCTTGTTACATTGTACAGACTGAGGGGCTCAGATCAGTCCTTGTTACATTGTACAGACTGAGGGGCTGAGATCAGACCTTGTTACATTGTACAGACTGAGGGGCTGAGATCAGACCTTGTTACATTGTACAGACTGAAGGTCTCAGATCAGTCCTTGTTACATTGTACAGACTGAGGGGCTGAGATCAGTC
Organism: Rana muscosa; assembly: GCA_029206835.1. Lineage (NCBI taxonomy): Eukaryota > Metazoa > Chordata > Amphibia > Anura > Ranidae > Rana > Rana muscosa. The sequence continues at coordinate 196,512,390 of CM055119.1, forward strand.
CTTGTTACATTGTACAGACCAAGGGGCTCAGATCAGTCCTTGTTACATTGTACAGACTGAGGGGCTCAGATCAGTCCTTGTTACATTGTACAGACTGAGGGGCTCAGATCAGTCCTTGTTACATTGTACAGACCAAGGGGCTCAGATCAGCCCTTGTTACATTGTACAGACCAAGGGGCTCAGATCAGACCTTGTTACATTGTACAGACCAAGGGGCTCAGATCAGTCCTTGTTACATTGTACAGACCAAGGGGCTCAGATCAGTCCTTGTTACATTGTACAGACTGAGGGGCTGAGATCAGACCTTGTTACATTGTACAGACAGAGGGGCTCAGATCAGCCCTTGTTACATTGTACAGACCAAGGGGCTCAGATCAGTCCTTGTTACATTGTACAGACTGAGGGGCTCAGATCAGTCCTTGTTACATTGTACAGACTGAGGGGCTCAGATCAGTCCTTGTTACATTGTACAGACCAAGGGGCTCAGATCAGCCCTTGTTACATTGTACAGACCAAGGGGCTCAGATCAGACCTTGTTACATTGTACAGACCAAGGGGCTCAGATCAGTCCTTGTTACATTGTACAGACTGAGGGGCTGAGATCAGACCTTGTTACATTGTACAGACAGAGGGGCTGAGATCAGACCTTGTTACATTGTACAGACCAAGGGGCTCAGATCAGCCCTTGTTACATTGTACAGACCAAGGGGCTCAGATCAGTCCTTGTTACATTGTACAGACTGAGGGGCTCAGATCAGACCTTGTTACATTGTACAGACAGAGGGGCTCAGATCAGACCTTGTTACATTGTACAGACTGAGGGGCTGAGATCAGACCTTGTTACATTGTACAGACAGAGGGGCTGAGATCAGACCTTGTTACATTGTACAGACCAAGGGGCTCAGATCAGTCCTTGTTACATTGTACAGACTGAGGGGCTCAGATCAGTCCTTGTTACATTGTACAGACTGAGGGGCTCAGATCAGTCCTTGTTACATTGTACAGACCAAGGGGCTCAGATCAGCCCTTGTTACATTGTACAGACTGAGGGGCTCAGATCAGACCTTGTTACATTGTACAGACCAAGGGGCTCAGATCAGTCCTTGTTACATTGTACAGACAGAGGGGCTGAGATCAGACCTTGTTACATTGTACAGACAGAGGGGCTCAGATCAGACCTTGTTACATTGTACAGACCAAGGGGCTCAGATCAGTCCTTGTTACATTGTACAGACTGAGGGGCTCAGATCAGACCTTGTTACATTGTACAGACCAAGGGGCTCAGATCAGTCCTTGTTACATTGTACAGACTGAGGGGCTCAGATCAGACCTTGTTACATTGTACAGACAGAGGGGCTGAGATCAGACCTTGTTACATTGTACAGACAGAGGGGCTCAGATCAGACCTTGTTACATTGTACAGACCAAGGGGCTCAGATCAGTCCTTGTTACATTGTACAGACAGAGGGGCTGAGATCAGACCTTGTTACATTGTACAGACAGAGGGGCTCAGATCAGACCTTGTTACATTGTACAGACCAAGGGGCTCAGATCAGTCCTTGTTACATTGTACAGACAGAGGGGCTCAGATCAGACCTTGTTACATTGTACAGACAGAGGGGCTCAGATCAGACCTTGTTACATTGTACAGACCAAGGGGCTCAGATCAGTCCTTGTTACATTGTACAGACAGAGGGGCTGAGATCAGACCTTGTTACATTGTACAGACTGAAGGTCTCAGATCAGTCCTTGTTACATTGTACAGACTGAGGGGCTGAGATCAGACCTTGTTACATTGTACAGACCAAGGGGCTCAGATCAGTCCTTGTTACATTGTACAGACTGAGGGGCTCAGATCAGTCCTTGTTACATTGTACAGACTGAGGGGCTCAGATCAGTCCTTGTTACATTGTACAGACTGAGGGGCTGAGATCAGACCTTGTTACATTGTACAGACTGAGGGGCTGAGATCAGACCTTGTTACATTGTACAGACTGAAGGTCTCAGATCAGTCCTTGTTACATTGTACAGACTGAGGGGCTGAGATCAGACCTTGTTACATTGTACAGACAGAGGGGCTGAGATCAGACCTTGTTACATTGTACAGACCAAGGGGCTCAGATCAGTCCTTGTTACATTGTACAGACTGAGGGGCTCAGATCAGTCCTTGTTACATTGTACAGACTGAGGGGCTCAGATCAGTCCTTGTTACATTGTACAGACCAAGGGGCTCAGATCAGTCCTTGTTACATTGTACAGACTGAGGGGCTCAGATCAGTCCTTGTTACATTGTACAGACTGAGGGGCTCAGATCAGTCCTTGTTACATTGTACAGACCAAGGGGCTCAGATCAGCCCTTGTTACATTGTACAGACCGAGGGGCTCAGATCAGACCTTGTTACATTGTACAGACCAAGGGGCTCAGATCAGTCCTTGTTACATTGTACAGACCAAGGGGCTCAGATCAGACCTTGTTACATTGTACAGACCAAGGGGCTCAGATCAGACCTTGTTACATTGTACAGACAGAGGGGCTCAGATCAGACCTTGTTACATTGTACAGACCAAGGGGCTCAGATCAGTCCTTGTTACATTGTACAGACAGAGGGGCTGAGATCAGACCTTGTTACATTGTACAGACAGAGGGGCTCAGATCAGACCTTGTTACATTGTACAGACTAGGGTTGTCCCGATACCGATACTAGTATCGGTATCGGGACCGATACCAAGCATTTGCGCGAGTACTTGTACTCGCGCAAATGCTCCCGATGCCTTGTCCGATACTTCGCCGAGAGGGCGAAGAGGGGGCGGAGAGCGGGGTGGGGGGCGGAGACCAAAGCACAGAGGGGGCGGAGAGCGAGGCGGGGGCGGAGACCAGAGCCGAGAACAGAGCGCAGAGGGGGCGGAGAGCGGGGCAGGGGGCGGAGACCAGAGCGGAGATGGGGCGGAGAGCGAAGCAGGGGGCGGAGACCAGAGCGGAGACCAGATCGCAGACGGGGCGGAGAGCGAGGTGGGGGGCGGAGACCAGAGCGGAGATGGGGCGGAGAGCGAAGCAGGGGGCGGAGACCAGATCGCAGACGGGGCGGAGAGCGAGGCGGGGGCGGAGACCAGAGCGGAGAGGGGGCGTAACCAGAGCGGAGAGCAGAGCGTGTCTTCAGGCGGGTAAGTAAAATTTCATTGTGACATGCACACAGATTTGTTTTCCTTCCGCCCTTGTGATCAAATGGTTGCCTGCCTTGCCTGTCTTTCTGCTGGTCACCCTGCTATTTTGCTCAATGTGCTCCCCCTGACTCTCCTGCCTGTTTGTTTTTCGATGCTGGAGGGGAGGGAGTTTTTTAAAAAGACATTAACCACTGAGAATGGCCCAGGGGGAGGGAAGAGCTGGGGGTGGGGGGGTGCCTTTGCCAATGTAAGAGGCATTCTTCCCACTGACCACCAATGTAAGAGGCATTATTCCCACTGACCACCAATGTTAGGGGCATTCTTCCCACTGACCACCAATGTAAGGGGCATTCTTCCCACTGACCACCAATGTTAGGGGCATTCTTCCCACTGACCACCAATGTTAGGGGCATTCTTCCACTGACCACCAATGTTAGGGGGCATTCTTCCCACTGACCACCAATGTTAGGGGCATTCTTCCCACTGACCACCAATGTTAGGGGCATTCTTCCCACTGACCACCAATGTTAGGGGCATTCTTCCCACTGACCACCAATGTTAGGGGCATTCTTCCCACTGACCACCAATGTTAGGGGCATTCTTCCCACTGACCACCAATGTTAGGGGCATTCTTCCCACTGACCACCAATGTTAGGGGCATTCTTCCCACTGACCACCAATGTTAGGGGCATTCTTCCCACTGACCACCAATGTAAGGAGCATTCTTCCCACTGACCACCAATGTTAGGGGCATTCTTCCCACTGACCACCAATGTAAGGGACATTCTTCCCACTGATCACCAATGTAAGTGACATTCTTCCCACTGATCACCAATGTAAGGAGCATTCTTCCCACTGACCACCAATGTAAGGGGCATTCTTCCCACTGACCACCAATGTTAGGGGCATTCTTCCCACTGACCACCAATGTAAGGAACATTCTTCCTACTGATCACCAATGTAAGGAGCATATGCTGACTCAGTACCATCTATCACTGCCATCTATCAGTGCCAGCCACCTGCCATCTATTAGTGCCAGTGCCATCTATCAGTGCCAGCCCCCTGTCAGTGCCAGCCATATGTCGGTGCCAGTCATAAGTGCCCGCCACCTGTCAGTACTCATCACTGCTGCATATCCGTGCCACCTAATCATATCAGTGCTCATCAGTGCTACTTAATCAGTGCCGCCTATCAGTGCTGCATAGCAGTGCCACCTAATCTGTATTGTGCTTTAAAACTGTCACCTGACATTATAAAAAAAGTATCGGTAATCGGTATCGGCGAGTACTTGAAAAAAAAGTATCGGTACTTGTACTCGGTCTTAAAAAAGTGGTATCGGGACAACCCTAGTACAGACCAAGGGGCTCAGATCAGTCCTTGTTACATTGTACAGACAGAGGGGCTCAGATCAGACCTTGTTACATTGTACAGACCAAGGGGCTCAGATCAGTCCTTGTTACATTGTACAGACAGAGGGGCTGAGATCAGACCTTGTTACATTGTACAGACAGAGGGGCTCAGATCAGACCTTGTTACATTGTACAGACCAAGGGGCTCAGATCAGTCCTTGTTACATTGTACAGACAGAGGGGCTCAGATCAGACCTTGTTACATTGTACAGACCAAGGGGCTCAGATCAGTCCTTGTTACATTGTACAGACTGAGGGGCTCAGATCAGTCCTTGTTACATTGTACAGACTGAGGGGCTCAGATCAGTCCTTGTTACATTGTACAGACCAAGGGGCTCAGATCAGCCCTTGTTACATTGTACAGACTGAGGGGCTCAGATCAGACCTTGTTACATTGTACAGACCAAGGGGCTCAGATCAGTCCTTGTTACATTGTACAGACAGAGGGGCTGAGATCAGACCTTGTTACATTGTACAGACAGAGGGGCTCAGATCAGACCTTGTTACATTGTACAGACCAAGGGGCTCAGATCAGTCCTTGTTACATTGTACAGACTGAGGGGCTCAGATCAGTCCTTGTTACATTGTACAGACCAAGGGGCTCAGATCAGTCCTTGTTACATTGTACAGACAGAGGGGCTCAGATCAGACCTTGTTACATTGTACAGACTGAGGAGCTGAGATCAGACCTTGTTACATTGTACAGACCAAGGGGCTCAGATCAGTCCTTGTTACATTGTACAGACAGAGGGGCTCAGATCAGACCTTGTTACATTGTACAGACAGAGGGGCTGAGATCAGACCTTGTTACATTGTACAGACAGAGGGGCTCAGATCAGACCTTGTTACATTGTACAGACCAAGGGGCTCAGATCAGTCCTTGTTACATTGTACAGACAGAGGGGCTGAGATCAGACCTTGTTACATTGTACAGACTGAGGGGCTCAGATCAGTCCTTGTTACATTGTACAGACTGAGGGGCTCAGATCAGACCTTGTTACATTGTACAGACAGAGGGGCTGAGATCAGACCTTGTTACATTGTACAGACCAAGGGGCTCAGATCAGTCCTTGTTACATTGTACAGACTGAAGGTCTCAGATCAGTCCTTGTTACATTGTACAGACTGAGGGGCTGAGATCAGACCTTGTTACATTGTACAGACCAAGGGGCTCAGATCAGTCCTTGTTACATTGTACAGACTGAGGGGCTCAGATCAGTCCTTGTTACATTGTACAGACTGAGGGGCTCAGATCAGTCCTTGTTACATTGTACAGACTGAGGGGCTCAGATCAGTCCTTGTTACATTGTACAGACTGAGGGGCTCAGATCAGTCCTTGTTACATTGTACAGACTGAGGGGCTCAGATCAGACCTTGTTACATTGTACAGACTGAGGGGCTGAGATCAGACCTTGTTACATTGTACAGACTGAGGGGCTGAGATCAGACCTTGTTACATTGTACAGACTGAAGGTCTCAGATCAGTCCTTGTTACATTGTACAGACTGAGGGGCTCAGATCAGTCCTTGTTACATTGTACAGACTGAGGGGCTCAGATCAGTCCTTGTTACATTGTACAGACTGAGGGGCTCAGATCAGTCCTGCCACAGCCTCTCATCTTGCTACTTTGTTGCATTGTACATTCTGATAGCTGGGGGAGAGGAGATTGAGGAAATGCTTCCTCTTGCCTGCCTCTTGGCCTAGCCATAGTCACTGCCTGGAATCCAAGGATGTTTTGTTTTAGTATTAATAGGTAGCACTTTCTTTGAAAACCGATACATTGTGACATGTCAGGAATGTCTTCATGCAGACTAATAAGGTTACTGAAAGGTCCACTTTATTACATCAATAAAATGATTCACAACCGCTCACATTCACATGTACACAAATGAAGACGACTGAACCCGAGGCGGACTATCGGAGCGCGCGTTCACAGAGGAGGCGGAGGGGACGGGAAATCGCCCTCGCCGTGTTGCGTCCGCTGCCCGCCTCCGATCTCTAAGTAGACGTTGGATTCTGCCAGCAGACGGAGTTGTGACGGAGTGAAATGAGGCGTGTTTGTTTATCGGTTAGCGAGCATTACGGCGCGGCTTTCCACGGGCAGCGGACTTGAAGAATGTGTCCCGCGTACGCAGACCAGGTCGAGAGCTAATGAGTCAGAAAACACAAATGTTTTAATTGGTAGATGTTCCAAGTCCGGGATTTGTGTGCCCAGAACCTTATCAGTGGGAATAATGACGGCCGAGCATTAGCAGAATGGGAAGCGGATTGTTTTCTATTAGGTCAGGCATGGATGTTTGCATTCGATACGGCCGATTCCAACCACCAGGCCCTGTAGGAGACCAAGCAGATGGCAACATTTTGGCCCATCACATAATTACCCTTTGTATTTATTAATATGCAGTCACATGACCACAAAGTGTCCCCATTCATCTCCACAACAATTGAGCGTGGATTATTTCCACACTTACGTCATGGCTGGGAGGAGAAGAATAGAGCTGCTGGGACTTATTGTGGTTGTAAACCCTCACATATACCTAGTGAAGTGACTGGCCTCGGGTGATACACAGAGATGAAAAAAATCCTCCTATATAAGTTGTACCTGTTTATCTTCTGCCTCTCTTCTCTACAACCTTCTAAAATACAGTTTACACTGCATTTCTGAGCTCTAGTAGGCAGAGGGAAGAGCAGGGAGCGGAGTGTAATCTGAGACCTGAGTGGAAGGAAAGGACACACCCCTCTCTACACAGTCTCATAGGAAAACATGCACAGCTGAGGCTGTCAATCACCTTCTGTGTGTTGGTGGGGGTGGGTGCTTCCGTCCCAGCCCGGGACTCTGTGTTGGCATAGACTGTCACAAGTGACTCACGCAGATAGCAGAGAGAAGGGAGAGCAGATAGACACCACATCAGGTGCTTTGAATTCAGGCATGTAAACACTATAGAAGGATATGCTTTGTTTATTTTTCATTTTTAAAGTTTACAAGCACTTTAACATCTTCACGACCGCGCTATAGCCGAATAATGGCTACAGCGCGGTTGCACATTTCCGGTAGGGTGTCTATTGACGTCCTCCCGTGATCGCGCTTCCTGTGTGCCCCCCAGCGGCGTGCATCAGGAGCGCTCTGTGATCGGGGTAAAGAGCCAATCTCAACGGCTCTTTACCATGTGACCATCTGTGTCCAATCACAGCTGATCACAGTGTAAACCGGATTTGGCTGTTATCGGCAGTCCTCTACTCAGTGAGTAAGAAGAGGAGAGCCGGTAACCAGCCAGGGTGAAAGTGGACACCTACACTGATGATAAAGGCCAGTGGTGGCTGGTGGTATATTTTGGGGGGGGGGCCATTTCATCCGCCGCCAAACACCACCCGCCCCGGCGGTGGGCTGGGTGTCGCTATCTAGGTCGCGGGATTCCTCCGGGCGGCGGATCTATGCGTCTCCTCCTTCCTCTGCTTCACGGCAGCGTGGCTTCCCCTGTGTCTCCTTCCTCCTCAGCAGCCAAAAGGATCGCCTCTCCTCTCGGCCAATCGGGTCTCAGGACCCGCTTTCTGAGCCGGGATTGGCCAGGAGGAGAAGCAGGAAGACAATAGCGAATATTATATCGCTATTGTCACACAACTGGGTGGGCTCAGGGGCACAGTGCTCTGGGCCCCGAGTCCACTCGTTTTTGAAGCCTCCTGCTCTAATCACGTGCGTCTAAGAAAAAACTCCCATTTGAATCCATGTCTCTGGCGCCCTGCATGTAAATTAGGGGTCGAAAGCATGGATTAGTGGGACGGCGCCCCTGCGCCCTGTACGGACAGGCTGCTGCTGATCAAGGCACTAATCTTCAGTGCTGTCTGTCAGTGAATATCAGTGCCCATCAGTGCTGCCTGTCAGTAAATATCAGTGCTGCCTGTCAGTGAATATCAGTGCCCATCAGTGCAGCCTGTCAGTGAATATCAGTGCCCATCAGTGCAGCCTATCAATGTCCATCAGTGCCGCCTCCTCACTGCAGCCTGTCAATGTGTTGCATGACCGCACAATTGTCATTCAAAGTGTGAACGCATTGCGCTCGCAGTTCACCCAGGTGTGTTAGAACAGCAAATTACCCGTTCTGTTACCCGTCACCTGATAGGCGTCCAATCGCAGCACCTGTCCTTTCAGCCAATCAGAAAGAGGGGAGGAGACGCATGAAGGACAGGGGGGGGGGCTGGTCCCACTGCTCGCCGCCGTCACCCGCATGCCTGACCTGCCACGAGACAAGGCAAGTGCCGGGCAGATGGTGAGCGGGCGGGGGGGTTACAGTGGCAGCATTTGATGGGGCACAGTGGCTGTGTTTGATGGGGCACAGTGAGGCTGCAATTGATGGGGCACAGTGAGGCTGCAATTGATGGGGCACAGTGAGGCTGCAATTGATGGGGCACAGTGAGGCTGCAATTGATGGGGCACAGTAAAGCTGCAATTTATGGGGCACAGTAAGGCTGCAATTATTGGGGTTTTTTCAGAATTTTTCAGTTTGTTTGCGCCCCCCCAAAAAATTTTGAGCACCAGCTGCCACCGAGTTGTGGGCATGGCACAGATATGAGGTTTCCTGGATAGAAATTAACAATCTGCTGATGTTACTTGTTGACATATAAATAAGACTCCACCACGTTCTAATCCAGCCGTTATCAGGAGGCGGGTGGAAGAAATATTACCGATCGTGTGAAGAATCTGTCTTCAAGGTTGGGAGAGACGCAAGAAGAATCTCATAAAAGGGATGTAGCCGGTAATTACTGCCTCGTCTCTCCCCCGTCACAGCTTGGGGAGTTTTTCAGCTTTTAAATGCAAATCAAACTCAGATAAAATGCGACTCGGATGTTCTAAAAGTCTGTCATCTGGGTGGAGGGGGGAAGACGTCTCCACTAGAGACGGGGAGAGCGGGGAACAACGGCGCGGGTAAAAACTTCCAACCAGCGACTCGGAGACGCTGATGGCGCGGATGGAAATAAAAACTCATAAACTTCACGGCCCTAATGCATTCATAATGAAAGCCTGGATTCCTTCTGCTGCAACCTCACCAACTCAAACCCCCATGTATTTTATATTACAGGAATACAAAACATGCGGAGGGTGATCGGTCACACAGGGGGTTCAATGTCTGAGGCTCCATTCACTTGTGTGACATGTCATGTGACTTTGGACACAGGAAGTCGCATGACAAGTTGCATCCCATGTACTTCAATGGAAGCCGTTCATATCTATGTCACTAAAGAGGAACTGCCGTCTGCTCACATAATTTGTAATAAAAACATCTTTGCCATTTTGAAGCTTCCCTCCAACCACTTTGCCTATTATTTTATACATACTGAGATTCTGTACTTGCCAAATGTGCTGCATAAATCTCCCTCCACTGAGTCTGGCTGCAGCCATTTTAACTATGGGCAGCTGAAGCTGCTGCCTGTTCACTTCCTGTATTTACACAGACACACAGAGGCACACCTCCAGCTCTGCAGCTCTCATTGGCCCTCTTATGACTCATCCCCCCTCCCTGCCTGATAAACTCTCACGAGAGTGAGAGAGAGAGCTGTGCATGATGTCATAAGCCTAGACTAATGACCAGACAAGAAACAGGAAGTGGGCTGTATAAGGGATTTGCTGGCAGAAAAATAAATGTTTTACTATCCAAAGTTAAAACAACAACAAGGGCAGAAGATATTTAATAGATTGGAAGATAAAAAAAATTACTGAAGTTCCGCTTTAAAGTCACAGCAACTTTAACGACTACCCGCCTAGCCATAGGCATGCGCACAGGGTGTGCCGGTTGTGCCTGGGCACACCCCAATCACCCCATACTGTTCTGATTCCCCCTGCTTCCTGGCACCCCCCCCCCTCCTCCCCACCCTTGCAGTGCTGCCAACTTCCCTCCTCTCCTGCTGGCTGCTGTGGGGGTTGTTTTAGGATGGAGAGCAGGGGAAGGGGCCACTAAATATTTCATTTACCAGCCCCTTCCTTTTCTCAATGAACACAGTGAGCGATCTGTACTGATCGCTCCTGTGTTCATTCTTAACCGACGCATAGTAAACTATGTTTACTACGCTTCAGTTTGTGAATGAACATGAAGCCAATCAACACAGAGCACTTCCCATTTGTTCACTGTGCAGTGCAGCTGAGAACTGGGGAATCTCTGTCCTCAATCTCTTTTCTCTGTCTCAAAAGTAAGACAATCAGGGGTCTGTCTAGACCAGGGGGTCTCAAACTGGTGGCCCTCCAGCTGTTGCAAAACTACAAGTCCCATGAGGCATAGCAAGGCTGAAAGTTACAAGCATGACTCCCACAGGCAGAGGAATGATGGGACTTGTAGTTCCGCAACAGCTGGAGGGCCTCCAGTTTGAGCCCCCTGCTCTAGACCCTTGATATTTCACCAAAGCCCCTCAAGGAGGTCCGGTGGCGGTATAGCGGCGCGATTTTTAGCGCCGCTATACCGTTGTAATTACCGCAATATTCGGCCGCTAGCGGTGCAGTTTTAACCCCTGCTAGCGGCCGAAATAGGGTTAATACCGCCCGCAAACTGCGGCTACAGCCACTGTTTGCGGGCGGTATTACCGCGGTGTCCCATTGATTTCAATGGGAAGGAGCGGTATACTCACACCGCTCCAAAGATGCGGCTTGCAGGAGATTTTTTTTCTCCCACCAGCGCATCACCTCAGTGTAAAAGCCCTTGGGCTTTCACATTGAGAATGCTGGGGCAGGAGTATTTCAGGCGTTATTTATGCGCTATTTTTAGCGCTAAAACGCCTGAAATACGCCTCAGTGTGAAAGGGGCCTTAAAGTGGTTGTAAACCCACTTGTTGGACTTCTACCTATAGGTAAGACTAGAATAAGGCTTACCTATAGGTAGTGGAGATATTTCAGTTGTAGCCCGCCGCTAATCTTCACTGCGCATGCGTGGGGAAGAAACAAACCTAAGTGCCGTTTCTTCCCCAACCAGTGCCGTGAATCGCAGCTCCCGTGCGCATGCGCGGGAGTGACGACACAGGGCTCCGGCGAAACACAGCGCCGGAGTCAGCGACCCGGAAGGAAGAGGAGGCAGAAGATGGACGCTGCCTACTGTGGAGACATTGCCGGATTCTTTTGCAGGTAAGTGGCATATAATGGGCTAGTATGCGATGCATACTAGCCCATTATGCTTTTCATTTGAAGGCTTTACAGCGGAGACTAAAGAAGTAAAACCCATCAGGGTTTACTTCCTCTTTAACAAGACAACACAAGATCACAACAATAGACTGAACAAGACGCAAAAACGCAACAAAATTGCCAACAGCCATTAACCCCAAATAACAAAATTAAAACTACACTACAAATAAAACATCTATACAAATAAAACACAACATAGAATAAATAACACAAATTAAAATAACAGGCAAACTTCCAAATACAAAGAATACACCACTTTCTCCAACACCGCCCCAGATAATAACCAACACAATACCAACATGCTATAAAAACAACACAAAATCCTGATCATAAACAACTAGAATCTTCACCTCCAGCCCTCACAGAAAATAATAATTATGACGTCCTCCCGGGAACAGGCAACGCGATCCACCAGACACAGCCGATGACTGATCAGTGTACCAGCCCGCTGCCGGTAGAAACAAACCTAAGTGCAGCGGGCTGGTACACTGCAATGCATGAACCTATGTATTGTCGCCGCCGCTGCCGCCCACCAGCGGCTCTGATAGGCTTCCCGATTACAGCCTGAGAGCTCTAATCGGCTTCCAAATAGTTAACCAGGGGATGCACGGGGGGGTGCGTTCCTTGGTTAACACTGACAGGCGTCTCAGCCAATCAGGTTACCGGTAACAAAGCGACATCAAATGCGGGAGAAGACATCGAGGATGGAAGAAGGACGGCGCTGACCCGAGGAAGGTAAGTGCAGGGCTGGGGGGAAACTGGCTGCATATGGGGGGAAACTGGCTGCATATGGGGGGGAAACTGGCTGCATATGGGGGGGAAACTGGCTGCATATGGGGGGGAAACGGGGGAAACTGGCTGCATATGGGGGGGAAACTGGCTGCATATGGGGGCGAAACTGGCTGCATATGGGGGCGAAACTGGCTGCATATGGGGGGGAAACCGGCTGCATATGGGGGGGAAACTGGCTGCATATGGGGGGGAAACTGGCTGCATATGGGGGGGAAACTGGCTGCATATGGGGGGGAAACTGGCTGCATATGGGGGCGAAACTGGCTGCATATGGGGGCGAAACTGGCTGCATATGGGGGGGCAAACTGGTGGCGTTTGGGCACAGAGGCTGCGTTTAATGGGCACAGTGGCAGCAATTGAGGTTTTTTTTTTCAGTTTGTTTGCGCCCCCCCCCCCCCCCCAAAAAAAAAATTGAGCACCAGCCGCCACTTTTTCCAAGTGCACTTTGCACTTGTAGTGCAAAGTGGATTTGCCTTTTGTAAATATCCCCCATAGTGTACAATTGTGCTGGTAGCTGTGATTGGTCACAGTGATCATATGGTACAGACAGGGCCAATCGCAGCCCACCTGTACCATGTGATTAGCTGTGGCCAATCACAGCTCATTACAACAATACACACTGATTGATTACATTGATTACATTACATTACATTACATTGATTACATATAATCAATTTCAGCAATGGTGGCTATAAAGCGTTGTCACCCCTCCACAGTAACTAGAAGGCACGTCTGAGAACTGGCAGGGTCAGCAGGTCATTTTAACAGGATTTGAAAGGAAATAAAAAACACGGCCGTTACATCAAAACGTATAATAGAGGTAAAATACTACTACAAACTACTTTTTTTTTTATTTTTTTTATTTCTGCTTGAGAAATGCTTTAAACTTCTCAGCCAGATAGGATTACAAGAGAGAAAAACGTTGGAGGGAGACGGCGGAATGTTCAGAGCTCTCGTCTACCTGAGCCCGGTCGCCGAGTGACGCCTCGCTGTTTACAAACCTCGCCGCGCACAATGCTTCTTTCATGGCGAGGACAACTTGTACAGCCATCAGAGCATAATATTTACAGGATCCGACAGTAAATGGGTCTCCTGTGAACCTGAACAACTTCTCGTTTCACTGATCCAACGTTTCCCTTTAAATGACCAACTGAAACATGAATGGAAAGTCATTTTATATAAAAAAAAAAAGATTTTTTAAAGTGGAGTTCCACCCTGAATTTTTTTTTTTTTTTTACCTAAAATACAAAAAAAAAAATAGAAAAAATAAAATAAAAAAAAATATATATATATTTTACTTACCAGAAATAAAATAGCGGTTGCTATGCGGAAGTCCCTAATCTGCCTCTTCATCCTCCGCAGCAGGTCTTTTTCCGCCGTCCTCCTCGTGGTGTCTTCTGGTGAATGGGGCGCGCTGCCTTCTGGGAACTGTGTGTATCCCAGAGAGCAGCGGGCCCATTCACAAAGCGCCGTGCGGCTCACGCATGCGCAGTAGGAAACGGGCAGTGAAGCCGCACGGCTTCACTGCCTGTTTCCAATACCAAGGATAGCGGCGCTGGGAGCTGCCAGGATCGAGGGATCGACCTGGGGGGGGGGGGGGGGCTGACATCGCGGGCGAGGAGGACAGGTAAGTGTCCTTATTAAAAGTCAGCAGCTACAGTGTTTGTAGCTGCTGACTTTAAAATAAAAATAAAATTGCGGGTGGAATCCCCCTTTAAGAACATTCAGAGACAACTGCAGAGCACTGAATATTTTTATATCAGAGTGACATTCTGTCTCATGGTACCAATCCACCTTCATAGATGGAAACTCAAATCACTAACATCTAAATTATATTGATGTCCTTTTTTCCCCCTCAAATAGAACTTTCTTTCAGTGGCATTTGATCACCTCTGCGTTTTTTGGGGGTTTTTTTGCGCTATGAACAAAAAAAAAAGACAACTTTGAAAAAAATAAACGAAAAATTTTTTTTTACTTTTTGCTATAATAGATATTAAAAAAAAAAAATTGAATTTCTTCATCAATTTAGGCCGATATGTATTCTTATACATATTTTTGGTAACAAAAATCCCAATAAGTGTATGTTGATTGGTTTGCGCAAAAGTTATCACATCTACAAACTATGGGATATTTTTATGGCATTTTTATTTATTTAATTTTTTACTTGTAATGGCGGCCTTTAGCGATTTTTTAGGGGGACTGCAACATTGCGGCGGACAAATCGGACACCTAACTGGCACTTTTTGGGAACCAGTGACAATATTACAGTGATCAGTGGTAAAAAAAAATATGCACTGTTATTGTACTAATGACATTGGCAGGGAAGGGGTTAACACCTGGGGAGATCTAAGGACTAAGTGTGTCCCTAGGAAATGCTTTCTAGCTGTGTGGGGGATGAGCCGACTGGGTAAACACAGAGATCTGTGTTCCTTCTTAGCAGAAACACAAGATCACTGTGTTCTTTTCTGTCAGAACAGCGATCTGCCGTGTTTACATAGGCAGATCGCCGTTCTGCCTCTCTGGGGAACAATTGGCGGGTCCCGACGGACATCGCGTCCGCCGAACCCGCTGATTGGCTCCAAATCTGGCCAATCAGCGCGCACGTGCCCCCGCTGTCTATTGCACGAAATGACGTACAGGTACGTAGTTTCGTGCAATAGAGCTGCCCTGACGCAGTATATCTGCGGTGGGCGGTCTTTAAGTAGTTAAACATTCTTCCAGAAGTGAATTTGTGAGGTCAGGCACTGATGTTGGACGAGAAGGCCTGGCTCGCAGTCTCCGCTCTAATTCATCCTATAGGTTGAGGTCAGGACTTCCACAGCCCCCTGCGTATAACACGCAGGCACAGTTAACCCTCTATTTTCAGGGTAAAAAAGTGAGTGTTATACGCCAATAAATACAGTATATATATATGTAGCGCACACACCCCTCTCTTTACCTGCATTAACCGGCTCCTCGCAGAAAGTGAGAGGCACACCGCACCACAAGCCCGTACCCTCCTGTGTAAAGAGGTTGAGCGGTGTTAGTTTTGGGCCTTGACTGCGGCCAGAGTCAAAGTCCTCCCGAGAATGATCTCACCTCTACCTTGGATAGATGCAAGTCCTTTCTTTCCCCAGGAATGTGAATGTCCACACTAGCTGAAAGTCCAACTCAATATTTATTTCTCACAGGATAATAAACAGCCTCTTTGATAGCAGACAGGTTGGAGCGAAGATACAGGACAGCTTAGGTGTGGAGGAGGTCCAGGCACAAACGTAGCTCAACTCTTTAAGACATCCCTCCGGAGAGTTACCAGAGGCCCCCACCGTCACCGCGACTCTGCGCTGGGTCTTCGGAAGGGATTACCTCCCTGGCCTCCTCGTCCCAGATACGGGTCCCCTCGCAAGGCGGCACCCTGGGAATCCTCGATCCCTAGCGGACCCCAGCCGAAGGTGCTGGGCCCCGGGGCTTCAAAATAGTACCTCACCCTAGACTGAAGGTGTCCGGGATGGAACAGGAAAACCACCTCCGGGCCTAGGGCACCCGGAGACGACCCTCACTCACCCCCAGGCCGAAGGTGCCTGGGCGTGGACCTCGAACGGAAGATGTCCGCCCCCCTTTATACCCTCTCCCGACAGGCACAGCAGGTTCCCGCCCCGCCGTACTACTGCCGAGAGGGGACACAAAAGGCACAGCTCTCTATCGGTGGTTAAACCCTGGCCCACGGCGACAGCGCCACCTGTAGGCCACAGGGAACTGCACACCAACACTATCCCCCATGAACAGAAATGGTCCATAAACCCTAACAATCAGTGTGTCTGAGCCTAATTACCACTCAGACACTCCCCTTAAATTGAACACCCCGCTACATGTATATTAAATGTTTGGGTGTAATTTTCTAGCAAAAAATATTGATTTTAACTTGTAAGCAACCAGTGTAAAAAAAGGTTTAGTCTTTAAGTGATTAAACTGACCTCATTTACAGACCGAAGTTCTTCCCTTTGATCTCTAAAAGAACTAAAAGATACTTCTCTATCTCTCAGCGCTGAGGAATGTTGATTAACATTTGTTGGCTTTTTTTTTTTGACAGCTTGGCTCTGCACCGTTTACATAGAATCGCGGAAATGGCTGGTTAGGATCGGGAGGGGGGTTGAATTGAGATCGCGTTTTTTTTTTTAATGATTAATCTTGCAGCTGTAGGAAAAGGGTAATTAGATTAGATCGTTTTTTTTTAAAATGAAAATAATTACAGTGCCATAGTCCATATACAGAAATAGAAGGGAGAATGTATATTAAACTGTGCATGTTTAGTATCACTTAAATTTATTTTTCAGGAAAAGCAAGACCGAAGAAAAGATTTCCGAAAGGCTTGGCGTGAAAAACAAACAGGGCAAATATTAAAGTATTACTTAAAAATATAACAAAAATAAATAAACCTTGAAACAAACACTCTAATCATAGCGGGTCTCATTAACACTCTGTAATGTGAGCTTTCAGCGGAGGAGCAGGGATCTGCCTTATAAAAGACCGCGGCGTGTTCCCGATCTGGCCGATTAATTTAGCAAATAGTGGGCTTTTATTGTGGAGGTTCACAAGAGTTTGTGTATTGAAGCTAAAATTATATAGAAGGAAGACGCAGAGCTGTTATCTGGAGGTATCGACTGAGGCCACTTCCTGCCACTTATTACACCGGAGAAAATGTAACAGCGGCTGTTCCCAGCAATTATAGTCATCCTGTACCGACACCGCCGGGAGGTGGGGGGCGGGTTTGTGGAATGGCGATGTTTTCATGGGATACGGGTCTGGGAAAGCTTGGAGATGCCGCACTGCACAGATTTGGGTATACAAAAGTCCTTCCCCCCCGGAGTGGCCCCAATGTAAACAACAGAGAAACAGGGTAGTGGTGCAGCTCTGCGATAAAAATAAAAAAATAATAATAATAATAATAATAATAATAGGCGTTATTCTCCCCCTTATATTCCATACTATGATGAGCCATGCAGTACATGATTTCAGTGGAATTGCATATTAAAAATAAATATGCCAAAAAACAAAAATGCATTTCCGGGTGGCTGGCAATGTGTAAGATTCATGTTTACCAAGTTATTCTTGACTGCTCTGTTAAAAAATTAGATGTTATTGTGCCCTTTATATTGGGTTTATTCCAGTGGTGGCTGGGTTTTTTTATTTTTATTTTGGGGGGGGCAAACAACCACCCATTCCCCCCCTCCTCTGTTTGCCGGTCGGTCTGGCACTAATCCCATCGTGGCGGGGCAGCATGGTGCAGCGGCTCGGCTCTGAGTCCTCTCCTCCATGGCGGCATCCAGCTCCTCCCCTCCTCCTCCTAGGCGTCCAGTAGGATCGCCTGTTCTTTCAGCCAATCGAGTGACCGGTGTCAAAACCCGCTTCCAGATTAGCCAGGAGGCGGATCACTGTTGCAACAGCGAATATTAATTCGCTGTTGTAACACACCTGGGTGGGATCGGAGCGCACTCTCTGCTACCTGAGTCCACCCTATATCAGTGCTTCAAAAAAACAGCCCCCCCCATTGGAATCCATGCGCCGGTGTCCTGAAAAGAGTCGGACGCATGGATAGGGGTGGCGGCAATGGAAAGGGGGGGGGGGCAGCGCCCTTAAAGCGGAAGTAAACCCATCCATAAAACACGGTACGTGCCGGAAATGTAACACTCCCATTGGTTGTGCTCTAAACCAAACTGTCAAACCATCCAATGGCTGGTGTCTAAACTGATCACATGTGCAGCATCATTGCAGTTATAGACTAAACAGAGCCAAAGATGGCAGCTTCCTTGGCTGAAAACGATAGGGGGGTTTACTTACACTTTAATGGAGGGGCCGCCCTTGGTTCATTCAACATCATGAGCCATGCAGCACATGCTTTCAGTGGAATTGCAAATAAAAATGTGGCAAAAAATAAATAAAATTCCAGATGGATGGCGACGTGTAAGGATCATGTTTACCAGGTTATTCTTGACTGCTCTGCTATAAAATTAGATGTTATTGTGCCTTTTATATTGGGTTCAATGAGCCATGCAGCACATGCTTTTGGTGCAATTACAAAAAAAAAAAATTGTACAAAAATAATTGCACCTGTCGCTTGGAGCAAAACGCTCGTCACTCGTCACTCAAAGTTCAAACCGCCAAACGCTGTGATCTCGTTCATAATGTTCAGTTAGATCTCCACCTCTCCTGCCGCGTACACACGACCGTTATTATAAACAAGTTTTTCTCAACGTGATTTTTCGTGTTTCCTCTCAAGCCTGCCTTGCCTACACACGTTCGTGAAAAAAAAGCGCGGTGACGTACAACACGTACGACGGCACTATACAGGGGAAGTTACATTTGAATGGCGCCACCCTTTGGGACACTTTTGCTGATCCTCGTGTTAATAAAGTTTGGTGAGAGACGATTTGCGCTTTTCAGTCTTCGTGCTCTTCAGTCCGTTACAGCGTGACGAATGTGCTATCTCCATTACGAACGCTAGTTTTACCAAAACGAGCGCTCCCGTCTCGTACTTGATTCTGAGCATGCGCGTTTTTTTTTCCCCTTGTAAAAGCGTACACACGACCGTTTTTCACGACGTTAAAAAGAACGCCGTGAAAAACGACAAGAAAAACAATAGAGCCGGTTCTAATTTTTTTTTCGGGCATTTTTCTCGTTGAGAAAAATGCTCTGGAGCCCACACGCGACCGTTTTTCACGACCATTTTGAAAAATGGCATTTTTCTCGTCATGAAAAAACGGTCGTGTGTACGCGGCATTAGAGGTTTCCTACTTCCTGTTCTCCAGGTGGTCACACGGGAATAAATACAATCCTACAATTCAGGTTCCATGCGGTTCGGTTTGAACTAGGGCTGTTACTGATTTAAAATTTTCTTGTTCGATTAATCGTTTTTTTTTTTTTTAATCGATTAATTTCGATTAATTATAACGCACATACAGATCCAACTATTTTTAGCTGATCTCCTTGCAGGCCGATTCCCAGTGCAGTTCCCAACCACTGGAAAAATGGATAGCAGGATACAAAAACACACAAAAGGCAGCGCTCGATGGGAATAGCATTAAAACTTTTATAGGCTTCAAGTAGGTAACAAGTATGATACTGGTATAAAAATGTGTACAACGATACCACTGCTGAATCCAGATGAGGAGGGGTTAACATCAGTCCGTCGGCATGTAGATGTCCCGTGAAGGGAACTATCACAACTCCCAGTGGATGGCTGTAGAATCCCAGGTTGATAGAGGGAAGTGATAGAGGGAAGTGTAACAGCCCTTGCGTGTGGCAGATAGTAAGGTCCCGCCGGCATGCAGATATGAAGGCACAACAAAGGAGCCCTTCAGATGGACACGGCAAGCCCCGCCGGTGTCCGTGGCGTCACCGGATCTCCGACGGAACTCCCTGGGAAGACCCGGAAGCCGGCGGAGAGGTGAGTACCGATCAAAAGAATTTTGATCGATCAAAAAACGTAATCGATTAATCGAGGAATTAATAGTTAATTTTCACAGCCCTAGTTTGAACGTTCCCATCTATGCAGTTTAAGGTTCCTCACCAAATAACTTGATAACCCGATGTTGTGCCCATTCATTGACCTACATGAAGAGCACTCGGGTCGCTGTAGGAATATTCAGTATAAAGCTGAAGTGTTTATATGTAAATATCCTTTATTTATGTCCCCGGCGAGGGCATACCATACTCCCGCTGTACCCCGATCAGCAAGGTTTACGGCAGCTGCGGAGGGACCTTGGCCTCGGCAGACAATCCGAAGAAACGGGCTGTCAAAACTCGTTTTATTTACTATTCAAACTCCTCTCGCTAAATAGTCTGGCTGACTCGCTGCCAGGGAAATGGAGGCTAAGAGGAGGTGAAGCCGAAATCGGTAGTGCGAGGTTACAGAGAAGAGAAACACGGAATGGTTTTCAGAACATCACCGGTAAAATGTTTCAGGTCAATGGGCCGATCGAACCATTCTTCTTTCTCGCTAGCAGATCTATCCGGCTTAAAGCGTCTCTAAAACCAAGGAATAAAACGTAATATACTGCAGATTACCAGCCTTCAGATATGCTGCATTGGGTCCTTTTTTTCCCCACTTCTTTCCCCCCCCCTTTTTCATCTGGTGTTCTTGCCAATACCTAGGGTTGCAACTAACGATTATTTTCATAATCGATTAGTTGGCCGATTATTGTTTCGATTAATCGACTCATCGGTTAATAACCGTAAAAAAAAAAAAAAAAAAAAAATTTTTTTGCATTTTTTAATTTTTTTGGGCAGATTACAAAACACAAATTGCTGCAAAAACACATTACATGCTTTTCTGCAGCTTCTCCATTGAAGTATATTAAACCAAAAAACTAAAATAGCACCGTTTTGCGTTAAAAAAAGTCCTCGCCCTTTCCAAATACGCAGCAGCTGAAAAAATCATGGATGTGAACGTGTCCCATAGGAAACCATGTAAATGGACTGTAGTGCGTTTCTGCAAAAAGCACCAAAAAACACAGCGGTGTGACCCGGGCCTGAGATGTTTAGTAACATAATGGGGTTAAAAAAACTAAAATTAGTACAAAAAGAGCAAATAATCGCTACTGTAAGGGGTTCATTTTTTACTGTGGGACAGAGAAAGTAATATTTACAGTAGCGATTTGCTCTTTTTGTACTATAATGGGTTAATTTTAGTTTATTTTTAACCTCATTATGTTACTGGCCGATTAATCGATTATGAAAATTGTAATCGATTAATTTCATAATCGATTAGTTGTCGATTAATCGATTCGTTGTTTCGGCCCTACCAATACCACCCCTTTGCTGTCCTAGGGGAACAATGCGCATGCCCTATGCTGTATATACAGAGCTTCCGGAAAGAATTCACAGCAATTCACTTTTTTCACATTTTGTTATGTTACAGCCTTATTCCAAAATAGATTAACAACGCTGTATCCTGGCCTAGGCCAACAAGGCCCAGGCCTAGGGCAGCAATTTGCAGGGGGGCAGCACGGAAAGAGTCCCCGCCGGCTTGCGCTAGTGTAGCGCCAGTCTTATGGGACGGACTGGGCAAATTAGTCTAGCGCCCCCATAAAGCTGCCACACTGCTTCCGGTATGTGGGCGGGGGGGCCGCACTGCTTCTAATTTTGACTGTCCTATCGTCCTGGACCACAAACCTTCCTCACTGTGCTATATGTTTTCTGCTGCATTGGCATGGTTATATGTCCTCTCCATAAAATTATCAGAAATTTGTGCTTAAAGTAGAACTTTAGGCAACACTTTATACACTTATAGGCAGCCCTCAGAACTAGTGTCCCCACTCGAAAATTTCAGTGCGGGTCTTAAACGGAAAGGGGTGTGGCCTTGACAGGAAGGGGTGGGTCATATTTAAATTAGGGGGGTGCACGAGTTTAGTCAGGCCTAGGGTAGCACAAAACCTAAATACATTACTGTAGATTAACCACTTCAGCCCCGGACCATTTGGCTGGCCAAAGACCAGAGCATTTTTTGCGATTCGGCACTGCGTCGCTTTAACTGACAATTGCGCGGTCGTGCGACGTGGCTCCCAAACAAAATTGACGTCCTTTTTTTTCTCCACACAAATAGAGCTTTCTTTTGGTGGTATTTGATCACCTCTGCGGGTTTTTCTTTTTTGCGCTATAAACAAAAAATAGAGTGACAATTTTGGAAAAAAAAAAAACAACAATATATTTTTTTACTTTTTGCTATAATAAATATCCCCAAAAAATATATAAAAAATTATTTTCCTCAGTTTAGGCCGATACGTATTCTTCTACATATTTTGGGTTAAAAAAAAAAAAAAGCGTTTATTGATTGGTTTGCGCAAAAGTTATAGCGTCTACAAAATAGGGGATAGATTTATGGTATTTTTTTTTTCTTTTTTACTATGCAAAAACAAAAGAGGTAGTGGAGTTGGGACTAATGCCGCGTACACACGATCGATTTTCTCGACGGTGAAAACACCGTCGAGAAAATCGACGGGAAAACCGAGGGAACGGCTTGGTTCCCTACACATGTCCGTCCGTCCCGACATTTTTTTTTTTGGTCGAGAAAAACGACCGTGTGTGGGCTCCGTGGCAGTGTTTCCCTATGGGAAAACTGCCGCGGAAAAACACGACGGAAATCACGACGAGAAAAATTAGAGCATGTTCTAATTTTTCTCGTCGTGATTAATGCCGTTTTTCCCGTCGGGAAAAATGACAAAAATGTCATTTTTCCCGACGGGAAAAATGATCGTGTGTACGCGGCATAAGTGATTATTTTTTTTTTATTTAATCACTTTTTCATCATATCTCCATACTTGCATATATTTATTTTTCACTCATTTCTTCATTCCTACACAGATTTGGCTAACAATCACAAAAGCACCTTTCCTTGGCCTGGCGACTTGCAGCGACTGATGGGTCCGCCCCCTATGACCCCCTGCATACCCTGTTCAGTGGATCCCCCGCCTCAACCCGGGGGGGGGGGGACGACGACTGTATACACGGAACTACCTCCCCACACATCTCCCCAATCATGGCTTTAGCACATGGGCTGTCTGGCAAGGTATATTGATACTTTTATTCCTATTTACCCCTTTTCCTTCTTGCCTTTTTTTTACCTTATTGGGTCTGTCTATGGAGAGTAGTGGATCCCCAAAAACTACCACAACAAATCTTTATATTCATTTAATTTTAGACTACTTTCATGCATCCAAACTCCTGATGAGTGGCAGGCGACCATGAAACACGTAGAGTATACATCCTCGGATGCCCTACACAAGCCCGTATCATTATATATCCATTTTTACACATGTTGATCATGTAGTTAATATGAATTTTCTGTCATTCCTTGATTATTATCATGTTTGTATGTCATTAATTATGTTCCCTAACTAATCATGTGTTATTAAATGAATGAGGATTATGAATTGCTCTTTTTTGATTACATTTCTGTCTCATAAACGTACTGTGGTTACTGGTTTATTAATACCGTATCATGCCAATTTACAGGGAACCATGACATCCATGTTTTCTTCATTTATTTATACACCTTTATACCTCATCTAAAGTCCCAACTCCACTACCTCTTTGTTTTTGCATAATATTTAGGGATGGAGGTATTCTGGTATATTTTCAGGCTGGGATGGGTCTCATTCTCTCTTTCTCTCTTTTTTTTTTACTAGTAATGGCGGCGATCAGCAATTTTTATCATGACTGCGACATTATGGCGGACACATCGGCCATTTTTGGCGCTATTTTGGGACCACTCACATTTATACAGCGATCAGTGCTATAAAAATGCATTGATTACTGTGTAAATGCGACTGGCAGTGAAGGGGTTAACCAGGAGGGGGCGCTGAAGGGGTTAAGTGTGTTCTAGGGAAGTGTTACAACTGTAGGGGGCGTGGCAACGTGTGACACGACACCGATCCCGATCACAGGGAGCTGTGATCAGTGTCCTTGTCACTAGGCAGAACCGGGAAATGCTTGTTTACATCAGCATTTCCCTGTTCTTCCTCTCCGTGAGACGATCGCGGGACTCCCGGCGGACATCAAGTCCACGGGACCCACGGTCAGACTCACGGAGCTCGCGGTGGGCGCACGCGTGCCTGCAACCCCAGGCCTTAAAGGAGACGTAAATATACGTCGATCTGCCCAGCCGTGCTATTCTGCCGACATATATAGTCGTGCAGCGGTCGGCAAGGGGTTAAATTTATTATTTTCCTCAAAATTCTACAAACAATACCCCATAATGACACCGTGAAAAGTTTGGTTGATATTTTTGCAAATTTATTCAAAATAAATGCCAAAAATTCCATGTACATAAGTATTTACAGCCTTTGCCATGACACTCAAAATTGAGCTCAGGTACATCCTGTTTCCACTGATCATCCTTGAGATCATAGGCGTGCGCAAGGGGAGGGCCAGGTGTGCCTGGGCACACCCTAATCCTGGGGTTGACAACCTGTCAATGGTGGGCAGGTGACAGATAAACCACAATCCTTCCTTGCTGACCCTCAGAACCTGGATAGGAGGGTTGGTGGGGGTGGAATTTAGTGGGACCGATCTGTATTTTCCTCCTGCAGCAGCTGAAAGTAGGCTTCTCCTCCTCTCCCTTTTGTCAACATTCAGCTGCCACAGGGTCCCCCACTTCCTCCCGTTGTTTCAGGATGGAGAGCGGAGAAGAGGCAGGTAAATATGTCAAACACATATGTGTTGGAGCTTTTTGGGGTGCACACCCTAATGTAATAGGCTGTGCACACCTATGCTTGAGATGTTTCTACAAACCAAGCCATGAAGTCCAAGGAAATGTCTGTAGACCTCCGAGACAGTATTGTATGGAGGAACAGATCGGGGGAAGGGTACAGAAAACTGTCGGCAGCAATGAAGGTCTCAATGAGCACCGTGGCCTTCATCATCCGTAAATGAAGGAAGTTTGGAACCACCAGGACTCTTCCTAGAGCGGGCCGCCCGGCCAAACTGAGCGATCGGGAGAGAAGGGCCTTAGTCAGGGAGGTGACCAAGAACCCGATGGTCACTCTCCAGAGAGACGCTGGAGCTCAGTCAGAGAGGAGAACCTTCCAGAAGAACAACCATCTCTGCAGCACTCCACCAATCAGGCCTGTATGGAGGAGTGGCCAGACGGAAGTCACTCCTCAGTAAAAGGCACATGACAGCCGCCTGGAGTTTTCCAAAAGGCACCTGAAGAACTCTCAGACCACGAGAAACAAAATTCTCCGGTCTGATGAAACAAAGATTAAACTCTTTAGCCTGAATGGCAAGCGTCATGTCTGGAGGAAACCAGGCACCGCTCATCACCTGGCCAATACCATCCCTACAGTGAAGCATGGTGGGGACAGCATCATGCTGTGGGGATGTTTTTCAGCGGCAGGAACTGGGAGACTAGTCAGGATCGAGGGAAATAAATGCAGCAATGTACAGAGACATCCTTGATGAAAAGAGCTCCAGAGCTCAGACTGGGGCGAAGGTTCATCTTCCAACAGGACAACGACCCTAAGCACACAGCCAAGATAACAAAGGAGTGGCTACGGGACAACTCTGTGAATGTCCTTGAGTGGCCCAGCCAGAGCCCAGACTTGAACATCTCTGGAGAGATCTGAAAATGGCTGTGCACCGACACCCCCCATCCAACCTGATGGAGCTTGAGAGGTCCTGCAAAGAAGAATGGGAGAAACTGCCCAAAAATAAAACTGAAGTGTGCGGCGATATGCAACATGTATATCACAATCAACGTTCTGTGCCTGGCGCCCCCGCCATGTGCATTTATGTTCATACATACGTGTATGGGGGGTGGGGGGCTTAAAATGTGCATGTGTGTGTGTGTGTGGGGGGGGGGTAATAAATCCTGGGATTGTAGAGGTACCTGGACTGCTTTCCAGCCAGAAGTCAGTTTAGTGGAGTGACAGCCGACAAGTAGCCAATAGTAAGCCTATGGGCGACGTCATTGCGCAGTCGCTGTCAGCGATCTCTCCTCTTCACTAAAGCCGGTGCTGTAACCCCATCATGTGACCAGACCAGAATGCCCTCAGTATAGGAAAGTATACAGATTTTTCTTTCCTTTACAGGGTAGTAAGAATAGGCTTAGAATGGGGGTAGGAGTAGATTTAAGTATAGTTAGTGTTTGACTGAAACTTCCACTTTAAAAAAAAACTAATTTATGTGATGGCAGAGTACCTTTATCTGCTGCCCTGCCTATACCAAAGGTCCTAGATTCCTCAGAAGTCTCATTTAGTGGCATGTACTCCGTGTCTGAAACCCACCAAACCAGCAAACACCGATGGATTCACATAACGTGACGAAGACGCACCGGCGAGGTAAGCACACCGCGGGAAATCACAACAGGCGTGCTCTCGGTCTTGTTCGCCCTACAGCATTGCTGACTTCTGTTTCTACATGGCAAGCCTCATGCTGACATATATTAGCCTCTAATTGCCGAACAACAGCCACTGACATTCACCACGGTGCCCCAGGGAAGGGCTTTCAATCCGCACGGCGGGGGGGCCTCCACTCATCCCCATTATTTATCCTCTTCCTTTACAAAACATATTGTTTTTTTATACATTTTCTTATTTATTTATTTTTTTGGATTGTGTGCTCTGTGATACACATTCTAAGGAGGGCATGTTCTATATACAGTCTCGCAGTGGGGGAGTGACAAGACACAGAAATGATTGGAGTTGCTGGCAGGATTGGTATGTCATATGAAAGCTTGTTACAGTCCTGGCATGCACCTTAAATGTTATGTGTTATGATTTTATATACTATTACATTTTGTATCCAGTTAGGTTTGTTAGGGAAGGGTAGGAAAGGTGTAAAAAAATAAAAATTAAAAAATTAGTTTTCAGTATGAAGTAGTAGAGTGATGGTGTAAGCACCGGGAAATAGATGGAAACATGAAGGAGAACGATTGAGAACGATGATTCATGGATGTTGGATATATTGGGACATTATTGATGCGACTTATGTTACATTGTATTTGTCACTAAAGAGATTTTTCAATGCATGTTTCTTTATATACAGTATATGAGTGTTACATTGTTACCACTATTTATAGGGCCAGTTTTATTTTTTATATATATATATATATATATATATATATATATATATCACACACAATAATTATATATATATATATATATATATATATATATATATATATATATATATATATAATGTAAAATATATATATTGTAAAAAATTAAAAAATAAGTCAGTGTTGATTTTCTTTATATATATATATATATATATATATATATATATATATATATATATGTGTGTGTGTGTATTAGTGGAACCAAACTCTCTCACTCTCAATCAATCAACACTGATTTTTTTTTTATTACAATATATATACACACACACACACATATATATATACATACACACTCTAATAATACAATAAAAAAAAATATTATATTTTATATATATATATATATATATATATATATATATATATATATATAAAATCAAACACTGACTTTTTTTAATTTACACAGAACTTTTTTTTTTCACATTTCTCCATTGTCTTTCTAGTTTCTGGTCTAGGCCAAATTGATGTCATACATCCCAGGAGTCTTCATGGGAGGAAGGGCTTTCTAAGCACACCCTCCTGCCTGCATGCCTGAGCTAACGGCAGACAGATTCCAGTAAGTAAATGCTACATGAATCTTCCGAGCTTACTCAAAATGGCCGTGGCTAGAACTGCAAACTAACTAAATGCTAACTTCACCTTTAGGCCTCATGCCCACGGACGTTTTTACAGCCGCGTTTTTTACAGCTTAAAAACGCCTGTCCATGTTAGTCTATAGCTTCATGCCCACCTAGGCGTTTTTGAGCTGCAAATAGCATAGACGTTTTTAAGCTGTGAAAAAATACCCAGGACCAGTGCGTTCTTCGGCGTCGGCGTTAGGCATAAAAAAAACACGAAGCGTTAAAAAAAAAACTTGCAAAAACACAGCGATTGCGTTTTTGAGCTCCGGCGTTTTTTTGGGGTTTTTTTCCGAAAAAAATACGGTCGAAAAATGTATACAATAACATGGACAGGCGTTTTTAAGCTGTAAAAAACGCTCAAAAACGCGGCTGTAAAAACGTCCGTGGGCATGAGGCCTTAGAGCCGGTTCACACCAGGGCGACTCGTCGGGCGACTCAGCCGCCTGACAAGTCGCGTCCCGCTCTGTTCAATAGAACCGTTCTAATAGGAGCGACTCAAGTCGCTCCGACTTAGAAAAAGGTTCTTGTACGACTTTGGGGGCGACTCAGGGCGACTTGCATTGACTTCAATACAGAAGTCAATTTGCAATACGCCTCTCAAGTCGTCTTGAGATCGCCTTGCAGAGTCACCCCCAAAGTCGTGCCGCCCTGGTGTGAACCGGCTCTAAGGCCCCTTTCACACTGGGGCGGGCAGGAGCGGTGGCGGCATAGCAGCGCGATTTTCAGCGCTGCTATACCGTCGTTCTTACCGCGGTATGCGGTCGCTAGGGGGGTGCATTTAACCCCCGCTAGCGGCCGAAAAAGGGTTAATACCGCCCACAAACCGCGGCTATTGCCGCGGTTTGCGGGCGGTATTACCGCGCTGTCCCATTGATTTCAATGGGAGACCGCGGTAAAGGAGCGGTGAACACACCGCTCCTTCACCGCTGTAAAGAAGCGGCTAGCAGGACTTTTGGAGCGGTCCTGCTAGCGCACCGCTTCAGTGTGAAAGCCTTCGGGCTTTCACATTGAAGGCTAAAGGGCATGATTTTTTCATGCGGTATAATAGCGCTAATATTAGCGCTAAACCGCATGAAAAACGCCCCAGTGTGAAAGGGGCCTTAGGGTCAAGTTCTGCTTTAAGAAGCAAAAAAATAATTAAAACAAACAAACTGCTACAATTTCTTAGTAAGAAAGGTCAGAATGCTTTGCAAGCAGAGAGTCACTGGAAGCACCCAGTATGACGTTTTTAGTTCAAATACAAAGATGGAATATTAATAGTAAATACTAATGATAATATATATTGTTTTTTTCTTTCTTTTCTTTATTAGGTTGTATTATATTGATTTATGGACATATCCTGAGAGTGCCCCTTACATTTTTGTTGTATTGGGAGTGCATTTGTCTGCCAGTATTACGATGAGTTTTGTAAACATTACCAAAAAACAAAAAGACAAAGACCGAAAGCCATTATCCTTTTTCTTATAAAGATAGCGTGGGAGGTGCAGAACGCTCCATTCATGGCCCTGAATGCCTTCCTATCTTGTCCCGATGGCGGCTGCGACTCGGAGAGAAGATCTGAGGCAGGTTTGTTCCATTCCTAATCACAGAACAATTACTTTGTGCTGCCGGGTAATAGAGCCATTGTTCTTGTTTGTGTCTCTCGGTGTGCAAGTTCAGGATGAGTCAGCCCGCTTAATGAAAAGAACGTAGTCTGATACAGAGCGGTCGATAAGCAAACAAGTTTCTGAAAGGCGAACAGGCTGTGCCCCGGTCATTTGGAGCGCAACTTTTTTTTTTCTTTGTGCGCCGTTACCTCGTTTTGGTTAAACTATCCTTTTTTTCCCCCCTTCGATCAACACACAGCGGGGGGGGGGGGGGGGGGGGAGACCGTAGTTCTCACATTGTGCCTCGCCACTAGCCGCCCTCCAGCAGCAGCAATGCACAATCTGAGAACTACGGTCTCCCCCCGCTGTTTGTATAGGTTTAAATTGTGCCTATGAAATGGTATCTCCTATCGAGAGATACCTCCTACGATGTGCGCATGCGCCATGGTTACGTCAGCCCAGCTGATCGTCAAATCAGCTGTTGTGCTATGACGTACGGCGCATGCGCAGTCCGTCCCGGGCACTATACGATGGGGGGCACTTCTCGACAGAAAGCTGAATTCTCCTTCCAGCAGAAGCCGGCCGCTGCTTCTTCTGACAGGAGTGAAAATTGCAGTTACTCCGATCAAAGAAGAGCAGCGTGAGCTGCCAAATCGCCAGTCATAGGCGTGCGCAAGGGGTGTGCAAGGG
The DNA here is from genome assembly GCA_029206835.1 of Rana muscosa. NCBI lineage: Eukaryota > Metazoa > Chordata > Amphibia > Anura > Ranidae > Rana > Rana muscosa. The sequence continues at coordinate 196,542,398 of CM055119.1, forward strand.
CACACCCTAATCCCGGGGTTGGCAACCTGTGAATGGTTGGCAGGTGACAAGTAATCCACAATCCTTCCTTGCCGACCCTCAGAACCTGGACAGGAGAGGTGGCGGGGGTGGAATTTAGTGTAACCGATCCGTATTTTCCTCCTGCAGCAGCTGTAAGTAGGCTTCTCCTCCTCTCCTTTTTGTCAACATTCAGCTGCCACAGGAGGAAAATATAGGGGATTGGTACTAATATATGCCACCCCTCCTTTCCCTGTTCCTCTTCCTTCTGTTTCCCGGGTCCCCCATGTGCTCCCTTGCTCCACCTTCCTCCCCATTGTTTCAGAATAGAGCGGGGAAGAGGCCGGTAAATATATCAAAAGCATATGTGTTGGAGCTTTGGGGTGCACACCCTAATGCAAGAGGCTGCGCACACCTATGTCGCCAGTGCCCCCCCCCTCTTTTCCTAACTCTGATTATGGGCCCCCCCCATGAACCTGGGGCCCCTGGGCAGTGCCCAGGTGTGCTCATTCATTAAGACGACCCTGGTGATACGCAGTCAGAGCTATGTTAAAAGCTGTGTAAATTCCAGAATAATATCCCATAGTTTGTAGACGTTATAACTCTCTTGCAAACTAAATAATATACACTTATTGGGATTTTTTTTTTTTACCAAAGACATGTAGCAAAATACATTTTGGCCTAAACTTAGACCCCATTTACACAGGGGCGACTCGTCAGGCGTCTCAGCCACCTGACAAGTCGCGTCCCGTTCTGTACAATGGAACCGTTCTAATAGGAGCGACTCAAGTCGCTCCGACTTAGAAAAAGGTTCCTGTACTATTTCGGGTCGACTTCAATACAGAAGTCATTTTGCAAATCACCTTTGAAGTCATGTGAAGATCGCCCGGCAGAGTCGCGGGACAAGTCGTGCCGCCCCTGTGTGAATGGGCTCTTATGAAGAAATTTGATTTGATTGGATATGTTTTATAACAAAAAGTAGAAAATGTATTTATTTATTTTCAAAATTTTTGGTCTTTTTTCATTTATATAATAAAAAAACTAAAAAAAAAACTAAAAAAAAAAAACACAGAGGGCATCAAATACAACCAAAAGAAAGCTCAAATTTGTGTGAAAAAAAATAATATAAATTTTCAATGCGTACAATGTGTTGCACGACGACCGAATTGCCAGTTAAAGCGGTTGTATACCCGCTGCTGTATTTTTTATTTTTTTCATACCTGTAAGGCAAAAGGCATAATGAGCTAGTATGCACCGCATACTAGCTCATTATGAAATACTTACCTTAGAACGAGGCTTCGGGAACTTACCTGGTCCACGCCGAGGGAGATGTCATCTTGCCTCGGCGTGTCTTCCGGGTATCGCCGCTCCAGCTCTGTGAGTGGCTGGAGCGGCGATGTCGTCACTCCCGCGTGTCGGCAAGGTCCGGCGGCTGCCGGCCTTTAGCCGAGAATCCCCGCTGCGCATGTGCCGCTGCATTTAGCGGCTCATTGCGAGGGGAATATCTCCTAAACCGTACAGGTTTAGGAGATATTCTTTTTACCTACAGGTAAGAATTATTATAGGCTTACCTGTAGGTAAAAGTTTAAAATTTGGGTATACAACCGCTTTAAAGTAGTGCAGTGCTGAAAAGCAAAAAATACCCTGGTTACTAAGGGGGGGTAAAACCTTCCGAAGAGGAAGTGGTTAATTTGCATTTCATAGTCATCTAACTAGAATTTTTTTATTTATTTTTTATTGTATTTTTTGTCCTGGCTGCAATAGCCAAGAAAGGAACATATGCACCCTATATTTCATTGAAGCCGGTGAAAATTACAGAGAGAATCTGGAGAGGATATAAATTTTGTTGTAGGCGGCGGCGGCGGGGGGGATTTGGACTCTACAGCTCGGAGGGGCAGATATCCCGGAAAGTTGTCTCCACTTACAGAGCAATGGCCGGTATTATGATATTTATGGGACGGTTTAGCTGTCAGTACAACAAGTCTGAGCTGCCTGGAGGGAAACAAATCAACAGCCATCTGTCCTCTGTCTCATTCACAGCTAGGAGCAGCTCAGCCATGACAGATTGGCGCAGTGTACCAGAAAAATAAATGCTGTGCGGCGGAAAAGGCCGCCATACAGGCAGTTCCCGTCCACCAATGGCTGAGCAGAGCTAAGAGCAGGATTCTTAAGGAGAATTCCGGTCTGATACAAGAAATCAAGCCGATGTTGACAGAATTGGATAACAATCACGTTAAAAACATTCACCTGTCTGGCTTGCAATGAGAGTGCAGCTAATACGAAAACCCAAAATGGAACACCTTGTTAAATTTGAGTCTTTCCATCCCTTCCAGTGCTCTATACCAGTGTTTCTCAACTCCAGTCCTCAAGGCGCAAAAACAGGTCATGTTTTTGGGATTTCCATTGATTTTCACAGGTGATTTGAGCAGTTTCACTGCCTTAGTAATTATCACAGCTGTTTTATCTGCAGGAAATCCCAAAAACATGACCTGTTGGTGCGCCTTGAGGACTGGAGTTGAGAAACACTGCTCTATACAGATGGATATACATAGAACAGAAGAGGGTGAGACCCTTCTAGAATACATTGTTGTCCTGGTTAGGATCTGGAACACTCTGACATGCATAGGAGACACAATGTAATTCTTTGTTGGGTCAGACTGATCCATTGTTTCATTTGAGATGATATATGAGTAAATAGATAAACTGATAAGATAAGACAGACTTAGAAATATACAAATATTGGATGAGCAGTCATACAGGCAGACTAGATCATTGGTCTCCAAACTGCGCCCCAGGGCCCGGATGTGGCCCTTTACTTGTCTTTATCCGCACCATAGGGTGCTATTTCTCCACCTGACACAGACAATGGGGCATAATTCCTGTCACTGATACTAACAATAGGGCATTATTCCTACCGCTGAACCCAGCAATGCGGCACTATTCTTCTCACTGACACCAACAGCAGGGCACTATTCTTGCCATGACACCAATGATGGGGCACTATACTTCCCCACTTACACCATTCCTTCCCCTGATACCAACAATAGGCCACTATGCCTCCCATTGACACCAATGATTGGGTACCATTCCTTCCCCTGATACCAACTATGGGGCACTATTCCTCCCATTGACACCAATGATGGGACACTATTCCCACTAATACCAATGATGGGGCACTATTCCTTCCACTGAAACCAATGATGGGACACCATTCCCACTAATACCAATGATGGGACACTATTCCTCCCACTGAAAGAAATGATGGGGCACTATTCCCACTAATACCAATGATGGGGCACTATTCCTCCCACTGATACCAATGATGGGACACTATTCCTCCCACTAATACCAGTCATGGGACACTATTCCTCCCACTAATACCAGTGATGGGACACTATTCCTCCCACTGAAAGCAATGATGGGGCACTATTCCTCCCACTAATACCAGTCATGGGACACTATTCCTCCCACTGAAAACAATGATGGGGCACTATTTCTCCCACCAATACCAATGATGGAGCACTATACCTCCCACTGACACCAATGATTGGGGCACTATTCCTCCCACTGATACCAATGATGGAGCACTATTCCTCCCACTGATACCAATGATGGGGCACTATTCCTTCCCCTGATGCCAACAATAGGGCATGGTTTACTCTCATTGACGCCAGGGCATTTAGTATTCACACTGGCCACAGTCTGGCCCTCCTAAACTCTAAAGTAAACTGGCCCTTTGTTTAGAAAGTTTTGAGATCCCTGAACTAGATAACTAGAGAGATTAACAAGGAACTTCAACCTCATGTCCCCCTGTGCTAATTTTATATTGTAGTCGCTTCTTAGGTTTAACATACTCATCTGTTCAGAAAATCCAGTGCTGTCCTGCTATAATCTGCAGCTCCCCTGGAACACACTGGGTTCCACACCACCATCTGCCTAACTTACATCATCAGGAGCTGGCCGCTTCTTCCGGGTTTGGCAGCCTGCCCCCTGATGGCGCATGCCAAGTCATCCATCCTCCAGCACTGTGTAAAAACGAATGCCTCCTGGGATGTATAGTGTGGAGATCCCAGGAGGCTTCGGGAGTAAAGTTCCATGTCATCCTCATCTAGGTAAAATTTGAAGCACAGCACAGGGTGTAGTGTAAAACAAATATAAAAACATACCAAAAAAAGTTGGAGAGGTGAAAAAAAAAAAAAGGAGGGGAAGAGATACAGTGAAGGTCAGCGATAGATAAATACACATGGGGGTTATTTACTAAAGGCAAATCCACTTTGCGCTACAAGTGCAAACTACAAGTGCAAAGTGCACTTGAAATTGCACTGAATGTGAACTTGGAAGTGCAGTCGCTGTAGATCTGAGGGGGACATGTAAGGAAAATAAAAAACAGCATTTTAGCTTGCACATGATTGGATAATAAAATCAGCAGAGCTTCCCCTCATTTCAGATCTACCCCTCAGATTTACAGCGACTGCACTTCCAAGTGCAATTTCAAGTGGACTTTGCACTTGTAGTTTGCACTTGTAGTGCAAAGTGGATTTGCCTTTCGTAAATAACCCCCATAGACTACATAACTAAGGAGATAAAACTGAGAGGTAGACTATGGGATCCATTTATACATGTTTTCACCCAAAATTCGTACACAACGTTCACCAGCATCTGCCCATTTTTTACATTTTTGAGTGAAAACACAGACCACTCTATAAGTTCTGTTTGTAGGCACCCAACAATGCAACAAAGGTTTGTAGATCTCCAACCATGACACCTACCACTATATGGACAACAGTATGAATTACATTTCAGTGTATCCAATGAAGGGTACTGATAATACTACAACATAAAGACATTTTAGACTATTGTGCTCTTCCAAGCTTGTGGTAAGAGTTTGGTGAAGACCCATTTTTGTTCCAGCATGACTGTGCCCCTTTGTACATAGTCAGCTTCATAAAGATATGGTTTGAGGAGTTTGGTGTGGGGGAACTTGAGTGTCCTGCACAGAGCCCTGACCCTCAACCCTACTGAACACCTTTGGGATGAATTGGAATGAGCCAGGTCTTCTTATCCATCACCTCCATATAGACATGGGTTTGATAAGGTCGGTGTAGAGGAACTCGAGTGTCCTGCTCAAAGCTCCGATCTTCATCCTACTAAAAACTGTTGGGTTGAATAGGAATGGGCCAGGTCTTCTCAACCAACATCTCCATAAAGACATGGGTTGAGGAGTTTGTTGTGGAGGAACGCGAGTGTCCTGAACAGAGCCCTGACCTCAACTCTACTGAACACCTTTGGGATGAATTGGAATGAGCCAGGTCTTCTTATCCATCACCTCCATATATGCATGGGTTTGAGGAGGTTGGTGTGGAGAAACTTGTGTCCAGCACAGAGATCTGATCCTAACCCTACTGAACACCTTTGAGATGAATAGGAATGGGCCAGGTCTTCCCAACCAACATCTTAATAAAGGCATGGGTTGGCCAGATGGGTGTAGAGCAGTGGTTCTCAACCTTCTAGTGCCGTGACCCCTTGATAAAATTTCCCAAGTTGCGGGGACCCCTAACAGTAAAAATTTGTAGCGTGGGTTGTCAGCACCCAAGGCAAGACAAGCAATTTGCGCCCCCTAACCCACGGACATTTAATGCTCCCTGAGTACCTTCCACTCGTACAGTATTAAACCCCCTTATTGTACATTTTACACTCTCTTTGTTCTTTCTTTCCCATTTATCTCTCTCTATCATAAATTCTTGTTTTTTTTCCGCCTATCCCTCTCTTTAGCCGTCTTTCTTGTTCTCTCTTATTCTTTTCCCCCCCCCCCCTTCCATGTATTCTCTATTTTTATTCCTTCTCTTACTCCTTGGTGGGGGGTGGGATTAGTGGCAGTGCTGGGGGGGAGTTCTGATCAGCCAACTTAGGTGCTCTTGATCAAGGTCATCTGCTGATCTGAGAACTGTAGTGGGGACTTTTAATGGTAACTGTAATCACAGGTAGTTACTCACTGTGTCTCCGGCTTCACTGTGTCTCTGACTTTGTGGCGTCTCGTAGCAGTGACACCTATGCTGAAATCAGGAGATAGGGTCTTCTCCAGACCCTCCCACTTCACATTCCTCACCAGTCAGCTGACCTCTAGTCTCTGCCCCTCACCCATGCTTTAAACTGAATGGGCGGCTGTGGGGTGGCCACAAAAAGGCTGGGAGAGCGGTGCGGGCTTCAGGAACAGCCCAGGATTTGGTGACCCCTGGAAAATCATCATACGACCCCCAGGTTGAGAACCACTGGTGTAGAGGAACTTGTGTCCTACACAGAGCCCTGACCTCAACCCTCCTGAACACCTTTGGGTTAAACTGGAACACAGATTCTAAGCCAGGTCTTCTCATCAAACCTCAGTACTTGACCTCACAAACGGGCACAAATTCCCACAGACACACTCCAAAATCTCGTGGAAAGCCTTCCCAGAGGAGTGCAGGATGTTAAAGTCCCAAAGGGGGGCCAACTCCACATTCTCCATTACTCCATTAATGCCTTTGGTTTTGGAATGGGACGTCCAGCAAGCTCATATAGATGTGATGGTCAGGGGACCAAACATTTTTAGCCGTGGTTAAAATAATTACACCCTTAGTAAAAACTGAGAAATGTAGCCGTTTTTTTAAATCGAATTTGTTAAAAGATAAAAACTGCATACATAAATGTCTCCACCTGAAGCCACCCTTACTTGACACGTTTCACCACTACGGTCTTGCTTACAAGGACACGGGCAGTCAAAAGGAGAAGGAAAGGGAGGAATTAAAAAGCCCTCATAGATCAAAGCAGCTGCGGCTCCAAATGACTACAGTTACAAGCCATAGAGAGAGAGAAAGAACTGTGTGTTGGTCCCGAATGTACAAGAAAAGTGAAAATCTATAGCTGCAGTGTACACATTCGAGGAGTTAACAGTACAAAGCCATAAACAGACAGTATTCACTTTAAAAGCAATCCGAAAATGGCAGCATTGATCCTGCAGGAGATGTCCAGGACCCCCTACATGGACTCAGAATTCTGTGCGCTCCAGCACACCTGCCGCAGGAACTTCTATAGCCGCATGCTGTGTGTTAGACACAGACACTCGGATTCCATTGTGTCGTACAGCCGCTGCCATTCTCCGCACGTATTGAAGTTTTCCAGAGGCGGCAAAGGGCTATTGTTCGGGAGTCGGGGGAAGGGGCGGGTGAGGAATAATCGCAAGGGCTCCCAACAGCAAAACACCTGAATCTCAGACATAATAATTTCCAGCCCTAAAATAGCACCGAAATACACAGTGCCTTCTATTCACAGAGTTTAATGAGGCAAGGAGACGTGAGGATTAAATGCACCAAGGTAACTAGATTTTACTCTACTGTAGTCCACACAGAGAAAGATGACTTCTGATTGGTCGCTGGGGATTGCGGCACTTTCCTTTATCTTTGTCCTTTTTCTGTATAAAAGTGATAAAGTCATGTGAAACAGGATTCAACACCAGTTCAACCAATGCAGGAAAATTTTTGCCAATCTGCGAATGAAGAATTTTCCATTTTCAGTTCATGGTGACATGCCCTGAATGCACAGTCTATAATAGAGGAAAATCATCATTATGGTGTTAGCAGATCAAACATGGGGCATGCCACATGGCACTGCATAGGTTAATGCATGACCTCTGTATGTAGCAGGAGGTCAAAGGAACTACATATCCCACAATCCCCAGTTTTCTCAGTCTAGTGCTCTGCAGGTGAGAGCCAAGCAGTAATTAGAACTGATATAGACACAAACGGGCAGAGATGTGTTTTGATCACATTAGCACTCACCACATTTGTGAGGAAATGGCAAGTATGGATTGGAGGCGGTGTTACCCGGAACGAGAAGTTGTCTTATCCCGTTAGGGACAAGCTTTATAAATGAATACATGTACATAGGGGAATAGATTAGCCATGACACTACAAACGGCAGGGGGCTATCTTTCAAAGCTTTTGGAAGTGAAGTTAGAGCTCATCTACAAGCACAGCAAGAAATATCCTTGCAGTGAGCAACACCCCTACTGTCGCCACATTTCAAGGGTTACATTTCAATAAGCCTATTGGTGCGTAAATGAGGTATAAACATTCTTCACTTCCGGAGAGTCTCCCCAGCAATGCAACAGGTCCCACAAAGCCTCCTAAGGCACTCCCAGCTGCAGTCTCACTCAGGGCCGTTTGAAGGAATTTGGGGGCCCCAAGCAGATTGAGAATTTGGGGCCCCCAAGCAGGGGGGGGTTGCTACTGAGATTTCTACTGATTTTTGGTTTTAATTTAGAAGGAGGGGTGCTAACGCGGGACATCGATCGCGGGAGGAGGGGCCGCCGTTCGCGGGAGGGGGACCACCGATCGGGGGGGCGCCGATCGCGGGAGGGGGGGGCCTGCCGATCGCGGCAAGGGGGGGACGCGGATCGCGGGGGGGCTGCGGATCACATGAGGGGGGGCGCCAATCGCGGGTGGGGGGGCCGCCAATCGCGGGAGGGGGGGGCGCCAATCGCGGGTGGGGGGGCCGCCAATCGCGGGAGGGGGGCGCCAATCGCGGGAGGGGGCGCCAATCGCGGGAGGGGGGCGCCAATCGCGGGTGGGGGGCCGCCGATCGCGGGAGGGGGCCGCCAATCGCGGGAGGGGGGCGCCAATCGCGGGAGGGGGGCGCCAATCGCGGGTGGGGGGGCGCCAATCGCGGGTGGGGGGCCGCCGATCGCGGGAGGGGGCCCGCCGATCGCGGGTGGGGGGCCGCCAATCGCGGGCGGGGGGCCGCCAATCGCGGGTGGGGGGCCGCCAATCGCGGGTGAGGGGGCCACCGATCTCAGGAGGGGGGCCGCTCTGCTGGAGCCCCAGGCCAGCTGGGGGCCCCAAGCAGTTGCTTGGTTTGCCTCTCCTGTTCTGACGGCCCTGGTCTCACTCCTGCCCTCTTTATGTACAATGCAGGATTAATCAGGGTAAGTAATACAGCCTGTTTACATGTAGTTGTAAACCCTTACATTTACCCAGTGAAGTGATTGGCCTCTGGTGATATACAGAGATTAAATAAATCCTCCTATACAAGTTGTACCTGTTTATCTGTAGCCATCCCTTCTCTACAGTCAAAGTCCTGAATTTACACTGCATTCCTAAACTTCAGGAGGCAGGGGGTGGGGATCTGACATTACACACTGCACAACATAGAGCAGAGAGCTGAGTGTAATCTGAGACCCGAGTGGAGTGAATAGAGACACACCCCTCCCCACCCCACTCTACACAGCCTCATGGGAAAACATGCACAGCTGACACTGTCAATCACCTGCTGTGCACTGAGGGGGGGGAGGGGTCAGAGCCTCCTCTAGGAATTGTCTACTGTCGGAAAAAAAATGTCAAAAGGTGACTCATGCAGATAGCAGATGAATAAAAGAAATCACACTACACAAAAGCTGCATGACTGCATGCAAAATGTATCAAGTTAAGGAATTTGGATACTTTTTAGTCACAAACCTGACATAAGCATGCAGTGCCGAAAAAGTGTTAAAGTCAGACAGCCAGGTAAACTAGCATTTTCAGAACAAGCCAGCTTATAAGTTTCTCTATGGACAAGGGTACTTTAAAGTAAGACTTTCTCAAGCTTTGACAAGAACCCATCAGCTTTCACCACGTCTGAACCCCAATTCTGAGGACCCTCTATACTCCGAGCCATGGCATGTTAGTTTTTAATATTGCTGCTGCTTTACCTTTTTTCAGAACTGGCAAAGGCACCATCGCTAGTAGAAAAAAAAAAGCAGTAGCCACCATTTATTTTCTTGTTTCCAATGGTGTCTTAAAATAATGGCAGGAACAGAAATAAATATCTGGAGAAGATGGTGTGAGTATCTGGGCTGACTTAGTCATAAGCATCAAGTCATAACCCAATAAATGCAAACCTAGACTGGTGGCTTGGACTAGCTCAGTTTGCCACCATAGGCCCAACTTTTGGTGCCGTCACCCCTACACGTACACAATTATCTTTTGCATGACATCATCCTCACCCCCATGGGTGTCCGCTCCATAAGGCAAGGGAGGGCATTTGCCCCCCCCCCCCCGGAATCCAGTGCCGTGATTCTCAGGGAGGAAAACAGGCAGCGGACAGGAAGCAAGGCGGCGGCGCGGCAAATTCAATTAGAGCCGCTCTCTCTCTCTCTTTCTCTTTTCGGCTGACAGAAAGGGGGATGGGGGCTATCGGGGGAGATATACAGACAGCCCGCAGCTCTCCTCTCCCTGTCACGGCGCCGCTGCCAAGTTCTCTGGTAATGCAAAAATTTGGAAAAACGCTTGGGCAGCCGCACTCCAAAAAATGGTTGTTTATTAAAACAAGAACACAGAATACATAGCACAGCAAGAAAAACAGCAGGTAGGAGCTGACGCGTTTCGCACTGGCTATGATTAAGCACTGAATCGCAGGGCGAAACACGTCAGCTCCTACCTGCTGTTTTTCTTGCTGTGCTATGTATTCTGTGTTCTTGTTTTAATAAACAACCATTTTTTGGAGTGCGGCTGTCCAAGCGGTTTTCCAAATTTTTGCATTGTCATATGCATTGCCTGCACCCACGGCTCTGGATCCTGTGAAAGATTCATCAGTCACACCTGAGCGGTTACCTTCCGTTCAAGTTCTCTGGTAAATGGAGCAGGGGCGCTGCTAGTTTCTTGATAGTTGCATCAGGTTTTTCAAACCTTTGCATGCCTGTGCTTTATGTGATAATGACTAAGCCCCTCCCCTTCATGACATTGTCAAAAAGGGACCGAGCATGGATGACCTTAAAATGATGCCCCCCCCCGAAAAAAAAGTTCAACGGATGCCCATACTCACCCCTCTACTACATCTTCAGTAAGAAGCTCCAAATAACCTCGCCCCTGCCAAGAAAATATTAGTGCCGTCCGGATTTGCCGTTCATGGCCCGGGTATGCCCCTATAGAAGTGCCTGTGGTGGATTTATGCAAAAATAAAAGCAGAAATAACAATCTTGAGAAGATGGTGCGAGTATCTGGGCTGACTCCTAGTCATAAGCAATAAGTCATGACCTAATTGATGCAACCTTAACTGGTGGCTTGGACTAGCTCATTTTGCCACCATAGGCCCGGGCCGCCCGGCTTTTGGTGCCGTCACCCCTAAATGTACAGAATTATCTCTTTCCACGACATCATCCTCGCCCCTCCACTACATCTCCAGTAAGAAGCTCCAAAGAACCTTGTCCCTGCCAAGAAAATTATTAGCTCCGTCCGGATGTGCCGTTGACGGCCCCCGTATGCCCTCATAGAAGTGCCTGTCTCCAACACTGGTAATTACGAGCTTGTTAGGCCCGCTTCCTCTCCATTACTGGGAATAGCATGGCACTTAGAGAGCTCATTCTGTGATGCAATATCTTCCCCTGTCACGCTGGCCTATTGTTTCCCGCATCTCTCTTATCCCTCAGAATAGAAAGCTGGTTATTACTTAAAACAGAGAGAAAAAAAACCCTCAGTTTCTCTGATCATCCACAGAAGCATCTTGTTTGCAATAAAGGGCTCAGCTCTGGGTTAACCCCTACGGCAACCCTGGTGAACACCCTAACCCAATACCGCTGTGCTCCCTTTTTCAGCAACTCCTGAACACAGTTCATGAGCCTCTTTGGAAAAAAAGCATCCTTACATTAAAGCGGAGTAAACTTCCGCTTTTCAGAATCTCCCCCTTGAAAGGTGCCAAATGTGACACCGGAGGAGGGGGGGATTCCGTCCAATACAGGTATTTTGCTCCCACTTCTGGGCATAGATAAGCGAGCCACCCGCGGGTATCTACGCCACTTCCGGGGCCTGTGGGACACACAGGTCCCAGAAGACAGCAGGGACTAGTGCAGGGAAATGCAATTAGTGGACCTCCAGCTGTTGCAAAACTACAAGTCCCATCATGCCTCTGCCTCTGGGTGTAATGCTTGTAGCTGTCAGAGTCTTGCTATGCCTCATGGGATTTGTAGTTCTGCAACAGCTGGAGGTCCGCTAATTGCATATCCCTGGACTAATAGGATCGTGCATGCGCAGTAGGGAACTAGGAAGTGAAGCTACAAGGCTTCATTTCCTGATTCCCATACCGAAGATGGCGGCACCTCCACCCGAGAACCGAGGGACAGATCGGCTTCGGGGTGCTGATATCGCGGGCACCCTGGACAGGTACCGTATATATTCGAGTATAAGCTGACCTGAATATAAGCCGAGGCACCTAATTTTACACACAAAAAACTGGGAAAACGTATTGACTCGAGTATAAGCCTAGGGTGTCCATCTGAATGCCTCACTGTGCCTCACATTGCCTCACTGTGTCCATGTGCATGCCTTACTGTGCCCATGCCTCACTGTGCCCATGCCTAGACTGACATTTAACATGGGAGTCTATGGAAGGAGTGCCCGGCTTTGAAAAATCGGTGCTCCCCGGCCGTAGGTCCCCCAGACAATAAACTTTGCACACGTGTAGAGGAGAAATGTGGCTATAGGTGTGCCACGTTTCGGGTCCAGGGGACCTACGACCGGTTAGTATCCGGTCCCCAAATTCACCGGAGAAATTACCATTTAACATGGGAGTCTATGGAAGGGGTGCCCGGATTTGAAAAATCGGTGCTCCCCGGCCGTAGGTCCTCCGGACAACAAACTTTGCACACTTGTAGAGGATTAGTGGCGCTACATGTGTGCCAAGTCCAGGGTACCAAAGTCTGGGAGATCAGGTGCAAAAAGGTGACTCGAGTATAAGCCAAGGGGGGCATTTTCAGCACAAAAAAATGTACTGAAAAACTCGGCTTATACTCGAGTATATACGGTAAGTATCCATATATTAAAAGCCAGCAGCTGTAGTATTTGTAGCTGCTGACTTTTAAAAAAATAAAAATTCAGCGGAACTTTAAGGAAGCCAACCGGTCATGGGAAAAATAAAGAGCTGGTGAAGGTTTGGATTTTAGGTCGGAAATCATTGGATCTACAAAATCCACATAACAGCCAGGCAAAGAGTACTTTGAGAAGTACAAAAAGCATTGATGGAGTTGTGAACTCATTATGGCCCCATCCCGTTACAAAAATCCAATGAAAAAAGTTTGCAATCCCCCAAAAAAAAAAATCTCATGAAAAGTCATTATGGGGCTTTAAATGTGCCTAAATAGGAGTATACAACACAATATCATTTAAATTCAAGATTATTACAACCAGTGGTGGCCCATCCATTAGGCGCCGCTCCCCCCTATCCATGTGTCCGGCCCTCTAGTATACATGCGGGGCGCCGAACGCATGGTTTCCAATCAGGGTTTTTTTTTTTTTAAGCACGGGATTAGAGCCAGAGGCTCTAATAGGCTTCAAAAAAGGGTGGGCACGGGGCGCAGAGCCTCATTTTACCTTTCAGTTGGTGAATCAACATACCGACAGATCTTTAACCACTGCCGTCATTATACGTTGCTACTGTGAAGAGGAATACTGTTATGGTAGCAGCTAGCTTGGTATCCTCTTCTTCAGTGAGCGGTCCGCTTTCAGATAAAAGTGTTCTCTGCGGCGGATTCGCCGCAAGATCACTTTTATCGGCGGCGGGAGAGGCCCCCCCCCCTCCAGTGCCCTCCGCCGCTTACCGGAGCCGTCAGTAGCAGAGGAGGCGATCCGGTCCTGTCCCTAGGCTGACATGGAGAGTAGTGAGGGGAAGATGACCCCCCACCCATCTCCATATCATTGCAGGGCGGAAGCGACGTCAAAATGTCACTTCCGCCCAATGCTCTTAAAAGGGACATTTATTTATTTTATTTTTTTTTCAAATGACATAAAAAAAAAATAATTATTGCATTTTTGTGTAAATATGAGATGTGAGGTCTTTTTGACCCCAGGTCTCATATTTAAGAGTTTCTGTCATGCTTTTTTCTCTATTACAAGGGATGTTTACATGCATTGTAAAAGGAATAAAAGTGACCCAATTTTTTTTTTAAAGAACAGTATAAAAAATTTAAATAAAAGATAAAATAAATAAGAAAAAATAAATAAAAATTATACGCACCCCGTCCCGCCGAGCTCGAGTGCAGAAGCGAACGCATACAAGAGCAGCGCCCGCATATTAAAAAAAAGGTGTTCAAACCACACATGTGAGGTATCACCACGATCGTTAGAGCGAGAGCAATACTTCTAGCCCTAGACCCCCTCTGTAACTCAAAAAATACAACTTGTAGAATTTCTTAAACGTCGTCTATGGAGATTTTTAAGGTTAAAAAAGTTTGTCGCCATTCCACGAGCGGGCGCAACTTTGAAGCGTGACATGTTGGCTATCAATTTACTCGGCAAAACATCATCTTTCACAATATAAAAAAATTAAGCTCACTTTACTGTTTAATTTTTTAATAAAAAAAAGTGAATTTTTTCAACAAAAAAGCGCTTTGCAAGACCGCTGTGCAAATACGATATGACAAGAAGTATTGCAACGACCGCCATTTTATTCTCTAGGTTGTTACAGAAATTTTTCTTTATATATATATATATATATATATATATATATATATATATATATATATATATATATATATAAAATTGTTAACTAACAATTGGCAAGTACATATCAACAAAGTTTTATGGATACAGCACGGTAGAATGGAGTTCCCAACATGTTTCGTCCATATGTCGGGCTTCTTCAGGGGATTCTGTCCAATTAGAGGTACAAGCCTTCCATTGAAAAAAGACATACCGTATATACTCGAGTGTAAGCCGACCCGAATATAAGCCGAGGCACCTAATTTTACCACAAAAAACTGGGAAAACGTATTGACTCGAGTATAAGCCTAGGGTGACCATCTGCATACCTCACTGTGCCTCACTTTACCTCACTGTGTCCATGCCTCACTGTGCCCGGCTTTGAAAAATCAATGCTTCCCGGCCGTAGATCCCCCAGACAATAAACTTTGCACACTTGTAGAGGAGAAATGGGGCTACATGTGTGCCAAGTTCGGCTGGTACCGGGTACCCAAAGTCCGGGAGATCAGGCGCAAAAAGGTGACTCGAGTATAAGCCCAGGGGGGCATTTTCAGCACAAAAAAATGTGCTGAAAAACTCGGCTTATACTCGAGTATATACGGTGTATATATATATATATATATATATATATATATAT